>OY756424.1:9251786-10587715 GCA_963576905.1 Mystacides longicornis | reverse complement strand
AATCTGTTGAGCCAATCTCGAGTTATAAGTGTTCGCACTCACCCGACTTTAATTTATATAGTAGATAATGGAAAAAAAGGATTTATCGATAAAATGTAACGTTTTAGTCAAAAAACAAAAAATAATATATACAATAAATAATATTAATATATTATATTAATATATACCTAAAAGAGTTAGTATTATTTTGTGAGTCTTTTCACAGCAGAAGAGAAGCTCTTATAACACCTGACCAGGAAATATGCGCCACGGTTCGTTTGACCGCAAAATATTCAATTCGCCAACTTCCTCGCTATATCACCCTAATAGCTGTTTCATGACTGTATTATTTTTTAATGTCAGGGATTGAGTGAACTCCCCCAAATAACCCACTTGGAACAACAGTTAGGAAATTATACACTGGAGCCTTTGCATTATAATTCCATTTACGTTGTTTTAATTGAATATCCATAACTTTTATAACTATTCGAAATTAAATATTATTAAACTAATGTGTACGTGGGCTGATTGTTAGTCACTGTAAGAATTATCGACACGATTTCACGAAATGCCACTAAAATGTACGGTTAAAATCACGCTCCTCGTTTAACAATATGACCGAAGTCATTGCATGTTAAATAATATTTGAAACAGTTTAGACAAAACTATAGCTAAAGCCGAAACACTTTTTCTACATCTTTAAAGCATAAGGGTAAAGACTATCTTCGAAAATAGTTTGGCAAAAAACTTTTGACGACAGATCATTAATTTGATACTTTTTTTGTTTTTTTTTTTTGATGAATAGGTATACCCCGAACTAACAATTCAATCATTTTTATCCATTTACTAAACCACAACGGGCTAACATCACGCAGAATATGTGTCCAAAGTATGCGGTCTTACGTCTCTTGACAGTGGTCAGGAGCTCTCTCCCAGGACTCTCTCATTAGACACCCTGTTGACGTATGAGATGGGCAGCATTCTTCTATATAACCGCATCTTGAATGCCTCCAACTTGTTCAACGTTGAAATTTTGAGAGTCCACCTTACACTCCATATAAAAGCACCGATAGGACATACGCTTTTACACCTCTCCATCGAGTGCTCAAAATCACGATTGCATAGGAGCTTTTGTATTTTGTAGAAGGTGGATCTCGCCATCTTAATTCTGGTTTTTATTTCTGACCCTGGGTTTCACTCATCATTCAGTCAGCATCCCAAATATCTTACAAAAAATACGTGATATCATTCTTTTAATGGTTCTCGATAAATGATACACACTATTGTAGCATCGAATTTTACAATTACTAATTGTAGGTTTTCAAAAAATATCCCTGAACTTTTTCCTACTGATAGGTATAACTGTTATTTGCCGTTTTTAAGTCTCAATTTATTGTGGGGGGTGTGGCAATGGTATCTATATATAGATGATTACATTGTAGAAGAATAGATTTTTAATCAATTCGCAATATTAACAATAAAAAATGATAAGCAATATCTGAAATTCGCCAAGACGAGGTAGATCAATAGCCTGGAAATAACTCGTATAGAATTGTTATAATATTAGTATACCTATAGCTTTGTTTATATCCGTAATAGGCACTTGAACTAGGCAGAGTTTAGTTGATGTGAGCTAAACATGCAATCCTTAGATTGTTATTTCTCCTTGACAAACTTTCTAGATTTCGAGTAAAATTTGTGAAAAATCGATTGAATTTTTTTTTCATGGCTACACTCACAGTATTACTCAAACGTTCTTTCTTATACAGAATAGCTGGTATCTATCATCATCATCATCATTGGCGCTACAACCTGTTATGAGCCTTGGCCTCCTCAAGAAATCTTTTCCATTCCTCTCTGTCCTCTGCCGCTCTCCTCCAGTTCATCATTCCGATCGCTCTGATGTCGTCCTCCGGTCATCCACCCATCTCAATTTGGGTCTGCCTCTACTCCTACGACCATCTGGACAGATGCTTAGGACCTTTTTTGATATACGATCATCACTCATTCGGCTGACGGGACCCAACCATTCCATTCTGCGTACTTTTATAAATTGTACGATATTGGGTTCGTCATATACAAAGCCTGTTGGTGATTATAGCGTATCCTCCAGTGTACATTTTCGTTTACTGCTCCAAAGATCTTTCTCGGTATTTTCCGTTCGAATATTAGCAGGCTATTTTCATCACTTTTTGTTAAGAACCAACATTCGGCTCCGTACACGACAGGTCTTGGGAGAGTGTTATATATTAAGATCTTAGTCTTTTAGTGAATAGGTACATATCTATCTAATTACCAGAATTAGTTTTTTCTTCTGACTGTGCTATATCAAGTAGGTGGGTATAGTCCCAACATTGGCGATCATTAAGGCGAATTTCTCCTGGTTTTATGAATAATAGGTACCAACTACCCGCTCTCTAAATCATATCACTCTCCAAACGGGTGAAGTGCAAATATGATTAAGGCACCTATTTGTCCTCGTCCTATACTTCCAGAGTAAGGTTTTTTTTATAACACATGGTATGAAAAAATTCAGACGTTAGTTTGTTAAAATGTCTTTCGTCTGATGGAACAACACTTGACAGCTATAGGACTCTGTCCACCCCATTTCACCGAATATCCAACCAAATCTATCTAAAACAAAAATCCTGATTTTTATTTTTTTCCCTTCGAGGAAACGTGATTTTTTGATAAATATACAAACAGTCATACTTTTGTATGAATTTGTGATCTTTCCTTTGGATTTCTACAATTCCTGTTGCTTAACTACCTACTCAATGTTTTCGTATCTAAGGCTTTTTTGTAGATACGATCCAATCTGTATAAAGACATAAATCAATATCCGCTGTGATACTAAAATCTGGTATGAGTGGCACCATTAAGTTTATAAAGTACTTAAGAACAAGTCATAATTACGACTACTTGTGTATATTGAGTATACGGCGAATAATACTAATTACAAGGCTGGTCATTAACCTTCTATAAATATGTACTTACAGCGTTGATCTACCAAGTCCAATGTATAAGTAGACTTAACACTATCTCTTACCTGTTGTAGAAATTTATTTTGAATTCTAGAAAGAACGAAAGCCCACTCGACTATATTCAATTGTTCCGTCTATTGAATTTAATCTGTTCCGTTCCCTTAAACCGTTAACATCGTCTTCCCCAAATTGTAAAAAATCGCAGTTGATACCTGCAATTTTATTATTTCTGTAATTCCTCAATAGGTATTTTGTATATACCTACACTAAAAAAGGTCATATTTTAATAAAATTACGTAAAAAAATAACACATCACTCTTATTTTACGTGCACACGTACTTACTCGTGACTCATTTTAAACGTATAATGTTCAACGCCGATTTACTAAAAATAAATCAAATCACGTTGTTAAAAAGTATTTAGAGAATAGGGTCGTGCAGGATCCAGAACAAGTCCTTAGAGAGTATTTCCTCACATAAATATTGATTGTTATTAAGATAGCGGGATTATGGCCCCCAATAATCCAGATTGTTATTACCTGTCGTGTTATTTATTTGAAACGATTCGTTATATTCGCTCCACGCCTCGTTCCAATAATAACAATCGCATATAAATGATATGAAAGTGTATTATGGGCCAATAACAATACTATTGTCTATAAAGCCGGAGCTCTCAAACACTAAGACTTGTCTAAAAGGGCTTGCAGACTTTTTTTATTGAATCGTTTTACAGTAACTATTTTTGCACCAATAAATACCTCGTTTAATCGAGAAATAGATTTAAAAAAAAAGTAGATACCATTAACTTTTTAACAACAAGTTAAAATTTTTAGATATGTATTATATCGATGACTAGACCATTTTAAAAATGGAACGCAAAATGTTTGAAATGAGAATAAGTTACCTACATAATTATGTAACTACTAATTAAAAAAAGGCACATTAAAATTCGAACGCTTAGTAATATATTTAAAATCTAAATAAGGTAGGTAACTAACTACTTTTTAATGACCTTCACTGTTAAGTTTTATTGGTCAGAAACACTATGATAAGGCAAACTAATTTAAAAGAAATGTTTATAAGACAATTTTATTTGAATTGACAAGTGAATATATACTTTTGATAACGATATCATTAGTTATATCTCTTAAAGGCATGTAACTACTTAATGACACAATGTAGAATTGAGTGTTTTGCCCGTCATAAAAATCCTTAGCTTGTTTGTGCTGATGAAAAAGGTGATTTTATACATTTGGTTAACATATATATCTATTAAAGTAAGCTAACCTAATAAAATAGTTCTTCTTTATTTAGGTAGGTACATAATAATATTATGTAAAAATAATCATGTGAACAAATAATATATTATTTTCACGTCTGCTCACTGTTATGAGGATGGCGATAAAATATTTATTCTCAATAATTTTAATCAACACGGAAGATATGATATTTAACGAAAAATTCGAATTATCCATCAGATACACAATTCGTCGAAAAATAGCAGCTTTATGTTCGTAACACTGTAGTATGAATATGTACATTTACATGAGAGTTGCTAGGAGAGTGGGAGAAATTTATGATGATGTCTTGCTTCGATCGCTGTCAAAACGAGTAAGTACTCGTACAACAAAGATCACGTCATGACATAGTCGAATGCGGATTTATTTCTGCCATTACCTGAATGAAGTTTAATTATTACTTTTATTTATGGTCATGCTAAAATTTTGACATATTAATGACGCGAAAAAAATCACTGCCTCGTTCTCTGTAGACCAAAATATGACATAATAAGTACTTTTTTCCATATCCACGTAAATAGGCGAAATGAAACAGCTATCAAAAAATATTGATGTAAACAATGAATATGATTATGACAATAATTGGGCAAATGCTATCGACTCCTATTTTATAAAACTCATTAAAAATAGTAACCTTTTAACGTTGATTTTTCGATCAATTGTGACTTGTTGAACTGATTTTTCGGTAAATTGTAAGTACTTCGACGAACATTGATGTAATCAGTAGGTGTATAATGTAAGTTGATAATATGTTTATTTAGGTAGGTACCTACCTCATACGACATATTATCTCCTGTTCCATAAATCTGGAGAATGGTAGCACTTAACGAAACGTTTTGACTAAACGCGACTCTACTATAAATCAATGTAATAGCAAATTTAAAATAAAAAGAACACAACATTATTCAATAATGAAATATTAGATTTCGCTTAGACGAAATGTTTCTTTAGTATTTAACTTACCAAAATTTTGTACGTTGATGATAGAGAAAAATATATGTTTATTTTCAAAAGATAAACGAGGTGCTTATTGTAATGAAAAAGTTATATTTTATCTATGAAATCTCTACGAAGAATATGTGGAAAGACTCTGTGGGATATGGAGAGAAATGAGAATATTAGGAAGGAATGTGGTATGGAAGTTAGTGTTGTGACAAAGATGAAAGTCAATAAGTTGAGACGGATTGGGCAATTGGGCATGTGTATGAAAAGAATGGATGCAAACAGAATGACAATGAAAATTTATAAGGCTGGACAGAAAAGTCTAAAAAAGCGCTGTTGACCGAGAATGACGTAGATCGAACACATCCATTCCGTCAGAATAGGAAAATAGGAGAGGTTGTATGAGAAATGGAATGTCGGCGGAAGAAGCATAAAGAAGTGTGCATCAATAGAAAGGAGTGGAGTAGCTCTCCATTGCGCAACGTTTATGACCTCTTCCCTAACCATGTCCAGATTCCTCAGCTCTGCTTCGAAGGAGTGGAACACAGTATGAGAGGATCTTCCTCGTCTTCGGGACCCTGATGGGAGGAAGAACAGCGGTCTCCTCGGCCAACTGTCATTCGGCATCCTTAACACATGTCCCAGCAAAGTCCATCTCCTCTCCATAATGGTAGAAGTGATCGGCTCACGCTGGGTGCGCCGATGTATAGCGTCGATTGTGATGCGGTGGTACCATCCTACACCCAAAATTCTAATGTGGCACTTCATTTCAAAAGATGAGACTTTTTATGGCTGGACCTAGGTCAGGTGCCATGACTCACACCCATACAGAAGAATGGGCATCACACTCGAATCACAGTTTACACTTCGTCTCGACACTAAACGCCGACGCCTTCCATATTCTGGTCATGTTGTTAAAGTCGCCACTTGCCATACCGATACGTATCGGGAGCTCAGCCCCGAGCTCACCAGTGATGGTAATGGTTGCTCACAGGTACTTATATTTATCCACCCGGAAGACCTACTCTATCGGTAGTTGTTTATCTGGGCAGGCATTATTCACCATGAGCTCCGCCTTACTGTCATTGACTCGAAAGCCAATGCTTGCTGTTTCATCGCAGTCTTGAAACACTGCGCTGTATATCTTCCACTGTCGTACTTCATCAAGTCATTGTCAATGCTAAAAAATTATTATATATAGGTAAAATGTATCACAAAGTTAAACAGAAAACAGGTAAAAAAAAATCATGTTTGTTATATAGGAAAAGTTTTTCCCTTACTAAATAATATGGAAAAATGAAGTTCTTGGTAGACTGGCGGTTAAAACGCCGGCTTTCGTACTGTTTCGTGCGGACGTCGTGGTTCGATCCCAGGTGCCGACCATCTTCCTCTTTCACGACACAAGCTTTAAGTAGCTTACTGTAAAAGAGTCAAGGAGTGTGTTTGATAGTTGTATGGTCCAATCCTACTTGCTTGATAAGAGTATTCTAAATGCTGATTAAATTTCAAGTGTCAATGCATGTGGCTTCACCTCTGGACCTGAATGTTTCGCGGAAATCGTGTATCTTTTATCCTTTGGACATTTGAGTGCTGTTCCAATAGTATACCTACCTACATGACCAGCAAAGCATTCTGCCTATTTGGTATTAATTTTATATACACAATATATGAGCCTACGAATAAAAAACTTTAGTGGAACTGGTATGTTGCGACTTGAAGAATTTCCAGTCTGGCTGAGAGCCAAAGGCGACAGTTTTAGTTCAAGCCTTCTACTTTAAGTTGGCCCAAAATTCAAAAATCAATACTTTATTTAATTAAGAGACAAAATGTCGGGTAAACTCAACAATGAGACGTAATTACCCTATGTTTGATAGCCCATGGTTTGCTTACTGCAGGACATAGTCGTTCTCCGCTATCGTTTTCTCCTTCCTACTTCTTAACCTCACTTTTTCATCTTGTAGATAGTAATCCTTGTCTTTTATCGACCCATGGTCTCCATTCGAGCAATCTACTCGAACATCTTTTAGTTGTCCTCCATTCTTAAAACATATTCCAACAATTCCTTTTAACCTGTCAGCCATAAGGTAGGTAATCAAATAATATCGGAAATTTCAACGACCCCAGAGATTTTGAATGAAAAAATCGCATTCCTTCATAGTCAGGTCCAACATTTTTTTTTTTAAATTTTAAGCAAGTATAACCCTTTGCCGGACGATAGCCTCTCTAGGATATTTATATGGCCAGGCGTTTTCGAACGGAACATAGCGAACTGATGGTCTGGTTTCGTACGGATATGCCGCTACTATAAACAGCGGTGAATATTATGTCAGTTGAGAACATTGTCAATATTGTTTCCGTTGTAACAAAAAACATTGTCATATAATTTTGAAAGACGCCGGCCGTCTTGTCAGACGATGGACCGTTCCCTAGGAACCCAGTGCAGCATTACAGCGTCACGTTTATCATCAACAACGTATTACATCCCTCAGAAGAAAATAATATACTTCGAGCTTTGAATCATATCCTTATAGTATGATATTTATACCAAAAAAACTAGGGGGCAAAACATTCCCCTTTTCCCACCTATATTTACACGTAAGCTACCTACAATAAATTATTATAAAATCATTCAAATTTTTTACCCTGGCGTTGTTTTCAGGTTATAAAACAGATTGCACAGGTTCGCTTTGTTGATAAGAGTATGTAATAATAATATGTAATTGTAGCCATAAACTATTTACTGATAATTTCAATTATTATTAAACAAAGTTCTGAACAACATATTGAAAATTGGAATACATTAAAATAGTATAATACTTATTATTAATTACAGTTCGTACCATTATAATCAATTTGTAATTAATAGTCATTAAACGATTAATTAATTATTTTAAAGATAATCACAATTATCTATGCCTACGCACTATATAAATGAATTCCAATGATGGTTTAAAAAACATTTATTTTGAGATGAAAGCGATATATAATATGTACCTATTCAAATATTACGAAAAACAGGACATATTTTGTTCATTAATCTTTTTTTGCATTTTAAATTTATTTATTTAATACAATATACGGCGAAAAACGCCTATTACATGTTAAAAAACAAATCAAACACACTACACAAACTGGTAAACTCGTAAATGTTGTTATTATCATATGATAGAAGTAAAGCATTAAATCATTTAATTTACCTGAATAAAAGTTTATTTTTTTTAAAAGTCCTATTTATTTCGGCTGCTTTTAACTGAACATGTATAGTTTTTTTCACCGTATACCTAGAAGGTACAGTATTTATGATTTACGACATTTAAATATTCTATGTTATATAATGAATCCTAGCACAGACAGAGTAGATACATGAACACTTTTCATAATCATTCACATAAACAAAGCTTGCATTGTGAAAGACAAAGCTAGTACCGGCACCGGAGATCGAAGCCACGACCCTCAGAAAGAAAGTTGGCGACCGAGCTTCCATGCTACCGAGCAGTTCATAATATGTGTAAAATGGACACAAATAGTAAAACTCTTTGACTCTTTCACATTAAGCTACTTTTTTGAAAGATGTTGATGTACGGCACCTTGGATCGAACCCACGACCTCCGCATGAAACAGTACGAAAGCTGTTGTCGTAACCGCTAGTCTACCAATCACTACCAATTCATTCGTTAGGTAATATAAAATACATACCCTTCAACCCTCACTTAATTGGTTACAATTAGATTTTATCGTAAAAAATTCCTCTTTTGATCTGTTTCATTTTGATTTAAACACAATATTATTACACACTTAATATGATAATATCGGTCATGTATTTCAGGATACTCCACGGTGTAATGTAATCATGAGAGACCTTCAAACTGTAGATTAAGGAACCTTTAACATCCTACATGAGGACAACAAACTGCCTTTTGAATTATCATAATAATTAATATTAAGGGGTGCAATCACCAAGCGTTATCGTTGCCTTTTTTTCGGTTGCACAGCTCATGATAGAGCAGATCAAGAGCCTCCACAGCTCTCGTCATGATCCAATCCAATCTAATCCATTGATGTACGGCACCTTGGATCGAACCCACGACCTCCGCATGAAACAGTACGAAAGCTGTTGTCGTAACCGCTAGTCTACCAATCACTACCAATTCATTCGTTAGGTAATATAAAATACATACCCTTCAACCCTCACTTAATTGGTTACAATTAGATTTTATCGTAAAAAATTCCTCTTTTGATCTGTTTCTGTTATAACGGGTAATATTATTTCCATCAAAGTAGTAAGCCACATCGTTTGAAAATATTATTATACACTAATAATAATTATCATTATTGTTTTGAAATTTATTTTAAATTGCGGTTTATTGCTGATATTTCTCTGCCTAACGAGGTGGTTGAAGCGGCTGTAGAAAGGGTGGGAGGCGTGGTCAGATCTTTACTCGTAAAATTCTTAAGAAAACCAACAGCGTAGGGGCGGGATGTTTTTGTAATAAAAATTATTATTATGATCACTACTGAGCATAGTATTATTATTTAAAACATTTATTCATTAAATCACAATATTATATCATAAAAAGCATAGGTAAATTAAATTTAAACACAATATTATTACACACTTAATATGATAATATCGGTCATGTATTTCAGGATACTCCACGGTGTAATGTAATCATGAGAGACCTTCAAACTGTAGATTAAGGAACCTTTAACATCCTACATGAGGACAACAAACTGCCTTTTGAATTATCATAATAATTAATATTAAGGGGTGCAATCACCAAGCGTTATCGTTGCCTTTTTTTCGGTTGCACAGCTCATGATAGAGCAGATCAAGAGCCTCCACAGCTCTCGTCATGATCCAATCCAATCTAATCCAAACTCACTTTACCCCCCACTTAGGGGTGTGAGGTAACAAGAGCTCCCCATTGCGCTCGATCTTGATTTCCTCCCACACCATGTCCAGATTCCTCAGCTCTGCTTCGAAGTAGCGGAACACAGTATGAGAGGGTGTTCCTTCTCTTTCAGACTCTGATAGGAGGAAGAACTGTGCTTTCCTCGGCCAACTGTCATTCGGCATCCTTAACACATCCAAATCAAGTTCATCTCCTCAAGATAGAACAGATTTTTTTAAATCAAATTTATTACTATCGTAGTGTCACATTATAAAATCACACGGAATTTGTATTTTACATCATAATATAATACATTGCAGGATTGCATATATACTTGGTTGGCAAAAAAAAGAGTTAAAATCAGAGGTTGTAGTGTATTCGATCGACGCTTCGGTCAGTAACATGAAGTCAAAAGGGTTTCCCTCGTATGTTCTGAGATTCAGACTCATAATGCAGCACAGTTTGTCGCTCCGCCCCACAGTCACTCTGCGGGGTATCGAGTCAACAGCACTTAAAAAAGAAATCCGCACGTCTGCCATGACCAGTACGAATAATTGTATTCAGTGCAGTCCATACTCTTCTGGTGGTGGTCTCTCAGTGATGCAGGACTGGTAATGGATCGCCGAGTCTTTCCATCTGGTTTTCCATGCCTCTTATTATGCTAAAATTTCGGATATTTCCCTGTTGTCAGTGGATATCATTATAGTTAAATTAATATAAATAAATAAACTATATAAGTGTACGAATTTTCATACTCCTCCGTCCGCGTAATTTTCGTAAAAATGGTCACAAAGTTTTTCCTTCAAGGATTTATATTTAGATAGCTAACACATAACAACGGGGTTTGTCCTGACGGATTTTTTGGACAGCAATAATTTTGGCGATCCTTCGATAGTCATATGATTTTCATAATATGTAGGTATATATATAATGTAATTAGTTTAATGTCAATTAATCCATTTTGACGACATCCATAAGAAAAAATATTAGGTACATGTTAAAAAAGTTGTCTGTATTCGTGTTTCAATATTCACCAGTATCATGATGCAAAGTTTTAATACATTTTTAATTCAACTTTTATCTCCGACTTCTTTTGATTAAAAAAACTCTTCTGAGAATGAAATGTCGTCACACACAGTCGGCGAAGTATGAAACGAGAATACGGTCTCGCGTTTAAGCGGTTGGAATTGTGCATTATTTTTGTTGGAATTGTGCATTTTTTTTTGTTGTAAACAAGAACAGGAGTATCGTCTGAACTTACAAACGACCCGACCAATTTATTCTTCGGCTGAATAATATGATTCAAATAACTTTTCCCCTAGAGCGAACAATTTAATAGTTAAAGAAAACCATTCAAAGCAAATAAGTAATAATTGGTTATAGTGTCTTATTTTTATTTAACTTAATGGTCAACGTTTTATATAATGTTGGTTTTTCTTTTATAGATATTTAATAAAGTTCTAATTATAATTTCTGACAAATTATTAATGCGATAAACCTGTAAAAGAAAAGAATGATATTGTTCAATATTATTAATTGAACATGTTGTATTATATAGGTACCTACATAATTATGTATAGGTACATGGGTCAAATGTCACAATCAGTGATTCGCACTGCAGGGCAAGTATTGTTACCTATTCCTTTTTGGGCCCTTCCTAAGCAGTGCACTTTTGAAGTCGGTACTCACCGCATCTCGGGACCGCCCGCACACGGAATAAACCGCTCTAAATTCGGAAGTCGTACACATCGGGACTTTCAATCATCATCAATTACATTTATATTTTGTGCATCCACATTTATTTAATATTAGTTTAACAAAGTGCAGTGCTGCCAGAAAACAAGGGATTCATCATACACATTTGGAGAACATTGGATTTGGGGTAAGTGCATTGCAATCCAATCACAGTCCACTTTTCACTTTCCTGCTGATCACGTTAGCTGAAAGGGCTTCGGCAACGTGTGAAGCAAACAGATATTATGACATGCAGAATTCAATCAGAAATTTTCAACAAATTCAGAACAAGCTCAGAGTCAGAAATTTATTTTAATATACATACCTGTCTCCATATATATTCCTCGATAGCTTTTTTTTCAAGACCCGAATACATTTAATTCTCCGAGTTACTTTTTTATGATCCTCAATAAACTACCTACCGAAAATCATTTTCGAAGTCGAAGATGTCCTGGCCGAAAAAAAATATCTTGAATGCGCAACGTGAGAGAATGGCTAATTTAAACGTGATTGATATTTTTAAATTTTAATCTTTTATTTTATTTCCCCAACAAATATTGTGTCTAGACCAGTGAAATCAGAATTAGGTACCACTTCAAAAAGTTTCTCGGGACAACGTTCTAGTACGCAGAGGCAATAAACAGTGTGGCTGACACATATTGTGTACGGAAAGTTTCCTTTGACCCACATCATATTATTAAAATGTTTTGATATAACGTGAAATTGTTTAGTTCAGGTAGCGATTTTGTGATGTTGAAAACTTAAAGTTCATTAATATAAATTGCAGTTTGGAAGACAAAAATAACGTTTGTTTAGAAACTGTTTACCTTATGTTCGCTACCTATCCACAAAATTGGTTACGGAAAATTCTGGCATTATTTAAAAACAAACAAAATTGTTTAAGCCACGATTTTTTTAAATAATTTTTGCTACAAATAATGTGTAACTTATAGGGAATATAGAAAAAAAAACAAATTTGAATATACATGTCATTTATAGCATTAATCGATAAAATCAAATCGGTTATAAAAAATAAGTACAAAACACGACGGTTTGTTCATAAGAAGGGGTTATGGGTCTTCCTATTGTACATTTTTTTTTGAATTTGTTAAGTGTACCTATCTATTTTTTTTTTAATAATATACGACTTAAAAGCCATGTTGTTATTAGTTTAGGTTAAATCCTGTTCGCAAATATGCATGTGACTCTTCAATGAAATCCACCACTAACAGTGAGTGTTAGTTCTAACTTGTAACTAATAACTAATCAATAACTCAAATCAACCAATCTAAACTCCCTTTGAACTCCACTCGGCAGCATTGGCAGGCAACAAGAGCTCTCCATTGCGCTCGATCTTGCTCAATGCTTATGACCTCCTCCCACATCATGTCCAACTCCCTCAGCTCTGCCTCGAGGGAACGGAACGCGGTATCAGAGAGTCTTCCACGCCTTCGAGACTCTGATGGGAGGAAAAACAGCCCTCTCCTCGGCCAACTGTTATTCGGCATCAACACATGTCCTAGCCATGTCCATCTCCTCTCCGTAATGGTGGAAGTGATGGGCCTGCGCTGGGTTGGCCAGCGTATAGCGTCGTTTGTGATACGGGGGTACCATCTTTTACCCAACATTCTCCGGAGGCACTTCCACCATTAGTAGCAACTACTAATTAACTTTTATTTTACCAATAATGAGCATCTCAAGATATAAAAAGGTTGAAATCTTCAGGAGCCTTTATGCAATAGTGGAGAGACGGCGATTACAAAAGAAGATATGTTTCAGTATTTTCAATGATACCTTAATCAACGATAAAGAAGCCATGTTTCGTAGTTAATTTTCCTTTCAACCATAGCTACAAACTCATTTTAAAACAATTTTATCAAAATGAAAAATAAACACAACAATTACATTTTCTAATAATTTTTACTTTAAAATATCATAAATATTTGCTTAGGATTCCATAATGTTATCGTAAAAAAAAATAACTCAAAGCTATTTAACTTATCAATAAACACAAAAAGTTCAGGAAAAGTTTTACTGTGGGAATGAGAAAACATTTTAATAACTTTACGAAAAAAAAAATATTTCCAAGGTAAGTCCAAAGTATTACGTAGTACATTATCACAGTTCAATACAATCGTTTTCTCCTTCCTTTGACAGTAGCTAAGTTTAGTATATTATTTACCTACGTACTAACTATATCAACCACTTTGACTTTTGACAATATCTTTTGTAACTCGATGTTCAAATATTTACCACCACGGGTCAATACAAAACTTTATCTATTTGCCTTACAAAGTTGTTTTCAATACAAATTTTAACACTGTTATTGTTTTTTTTTTCTCAGAAGGTACCAGAAACTGTTGATACTAAAGGTGTTCGTGTTTCTAATCGAAGAGTAAGAAACTGAATAAGCTGAAATTTCACATTCTGTATTATGAAGAATTCACACGTGGAAATTGTGAAAATTGATTCATAATAATCTCTATAATATAAAAGAAAGATGGGTTGGTGCGAACACTTATCTAGGACTCGATATCGAATGAACAGATTTTAATCATGTTTAGTTTATTAGATTCATCTCCGCCCGTTTAACAGAATAACTTTAAAAAATTGTAATTAATGGAAAATAGCGCATATTATGAAATATAATAATAAAGTTAGTATGGAACGGGCAATTTTTATAAACACATTTTTTATGACAACCATTGAGTTTCAAACATTGGTATACGCAGATTATTGATAAAATATCTTTCAAACTTTCAGTAATATTTTTTTAACATTCAAAAATATTTTGTATACATTACAAATTCGAAATCAATATTCATATTAAGGACTACAGGACAACGTCTGTCGGGAAAGCTAGTCTAACAACCCATACTTTTAAATAGTTTTTAACACTTGTCGTAGGATGTAAAAATCCAACAACTTTCCAATTAAGGAACGAAAAATATTGTTAAAATAATCTTTCCGAAATGATCAATAGCAATTGCTGCAATAGTTTTAAAGAGGTCAACCACAGTAGGCTGAATGCTTTTTCTAGTTTAAGTAAAACTATGTTTCACTTGTTACATTTTTTATCAATTAAAGAAGAACATCCATATTTCATTCGTATTCAAAGCTCAGGCGGGAACAACGTGAGAATATAATTTGCGCGCGCACACATACTACCTCACCTATGAAGTAGGTACCGAAATGAATGTGTCCGATAATTATTATGTTGATTTTGCGGTGGAGTAAGTGGGATGGGCTACTGTAAGAGTGGCAATCACGTATGCGAGAATGAGAGGGAACAACCCGCGATGGCGTTGGTGCGTCGCAGGTGATCATTTCCATACTAACTTAAATATTGTATTTTATATCATTTCTTACCCATTTTTTTTTTCAACTTTTTATTAGTTGTACTGTTATCCGGAGCGGAGAAGAATCCAATAAATCAAACATTGAAAGAATCTGTTAAGCCGATCTCGAGTTATAAGGTTTCGCATTAACCCGACATTAATTTATATTAGAGATGAAGCGCAATCTTATTGAAAATCGTTGATGTTGAAATCGTCAATCTTACAATATTTAAACGGTTGATTTACGGATCATATCATGGAAGGTTATATTGTGGATGGGATCTTAAGCCAAGTCACGTCATTATTCAAAGAGCATTCCTTCTCTGAGGACATATTTCATTTCAATAGGATTTCGAAGGACTTACTTTGCTAATACTGTAAATACCAGGGCATCGCCATTGCAAAATTAAACGAAAAAACTTTGTAACGAAAAAATCGATCGAAATTCTCAGAGGATTAAATAATTAAATTAACATTTCTCCCTTTTTCTATTATTTACAATGGAAAAATATTTGAAAAATGAAAACAAACAGGATACGGCCTAAAATGAAATTGCGTTTTTTAATTATTCTACTTTTTTAATGAAAAAAAAAGTGAAATAATTAAGATTGCGGTGAGTAACGGAAGTAAACAGCTTTTAATTAAATCATTTTTATATTGAAAGCGTTTTTGACGAGTAATTTCAAGTTGTCAATTTTACACATTTATAAAATGAATTCTTAGAGTTTTTAGTTGTTAGATAATATTCATTTATAAAATAATTTTTGACAAGGAAGACGTACATAAGTAGATTTTTTTCTTGAATTGAAACTCATTTCTTATTAAACTTAAACACATGTATGTAATGAGAATTATACAGGGTGACTGGTAATTCGACCTAGTCCTTGAAAGGGCTTATACAATAATTATACATACCTTTAGAGCATTTTTGCAATGATATTGTTCCTTTCAACCTGGACCCTTATTCTTGTAGCGGTCTTAATACGCTCTTATCTTGATTGACAATCATGAAATGGCGGATTGGTATTCACAAAACAAGATATCTAGTAGATATCTTAAAAACTCGTTATGTTTGAAATATCAGTATGAAAATGATCCAGTTCAAGATAGGATTATGATTAGATTCCGATAGTTTTGTGAATACGACTGCTTGCGATCGTGTCTTAATCTTATCGTTAAGTGATTTTTGAAAGCGATTGATTACGAGAATAGCCCTATAGGGGTCTAAGGCCAATGATTTTCGAGTTAATTATTTTTTTAGCAGCGCTTCGTAAGAATCACTAATACTTTGTCTTCCAACATCACTATTCCAATAAATACACGAGCTATCTAATAGAACTTCCCTTACAATTCCATAAAAGTAGAAAACATACACTTTTATGACTCATTCCAGTCAAAAGTGAGCGATTTGATTATTTAAAACGAGCCTCTATTTCCTAATCAACCACCATCGAATTTAATTATATTATTCCAAATCATGTTTTCATCCTATTCATTTCATAAATAAATTATACTGTAAGCTTTCATTCTCCTTTAAGAAGCCTAGTGATATGATTGTTCTACCTTGTCTCCACAAGCTCTTATCTCGTTATAGATAGATCCTTACACGTGGTGTTACCTCAAAATCCATAATCTCGTTTCTCCAGAGATACCTAATCTAGTTTTTTCCTAACTGCATTTTGATGTTCGACTTGCTTCGTCTATTTTTGGAACTGGAGCAATATCCGCTCAAACCTTTTTATAAATAAAACATATATACCAAGTATACCAACGTGAGCCAAAATGTTCATTTTTGTCGCTTATTAAATTTTTTCCTTTTGCCTCCCACCATGAAAAAAATATCCCTTATTTTTAAACAGACTACTGTCAATGACCTGAGACTAAAGGTAGATACACGTTTCTCTCTCATAAGAGGTAACGGTTCGTTTCATTGTCGTTTTGAAGAAACCAAACACAAAGAAAGAGTTTTCCCTTGTTTGGAAACATAATAATAATGTACGCCTGTACTTACGTGGGCGCATTTTATTCAAAGCGTTATTTAATCAAATAAATCATTGTTAAAATCAAAGTTCACCCCATGTTGTTGTTATTTTAATACTATAAATTATTTTCTCGCAATTCCCTTTATTACTTTGTGTGAAAACATAGGGAACTAGTACAAGTACATATTACCCCTTTGAAACAATATTAGGAACATGTGAAAGGATTTCCTTGCCTCTACAAATGATCTGATGTAGTGCACGTCAATTCATTAAAAAATGTATTTGTGTCGAAACTCATTTACACCTTGCTTGTCAATATTTTAGCCTTATTACGAAAATTATATTTTTTACTTCTCTCGCTTTTTGATCCCACTCCGCGTGCTGTGCGTTTTGCACAGAGATCAGTTTAATGGGTTTTCTGTGTTTTGAAACGAAAAATAGTTTATTAACTTTAGATGTGATGCACTGTAGGTATATCCAATCCAATCCAATCCAAACTGCCTTAACGCCCACTTAGGGGCATGGGGAAGCAACAAGAGCTCTCCATTGCGCTAGATCTTGCGCAATGTTTATGACCTCCTCCCACACCATGTCCAGATTCCTCAGATCTGCTTCGAAGGAGCGGAATACAGTATGAGAGGGTCTTTCTCATCTTCGGGACCCTCCTGGGAGGAAGAACAGTGCTCTCCTCGGCCAACTGTCATTCGGCATCCTTAACACATGTCCCAACCAAGTCCATCTCTTCCACATAATGGTAGAAGTGATGGGCTCACGCTGGGTCGTGATGCGGTGGTACCATCTTAATCCCGAAATTCGCCTTAGGCACTTCGTCTCGAATGCAGATACTTTTTGTGCTTGGGCTTTGGACAGGTGCCAGGACTCACACCCATAGAGAAGAATGGGCAACACACACGCATCAAACAGTTTACATTTCGTCTCGACACTAAACGCTGACGCCTTCTATATATATACTATACGTTTAATAAAGAATCCCATTTAGGAGCATAGGTAGCCAACAAGAGCTTTCCACTGCCTTCGATCTAGGCAATCATGTTAAAAACCTCCTCCCACGACTTGCCTAAATCATTCAGACGTAAGTGTCTTTCTCGTCTTCAGGACTCTTATTGGAGGAAGAACAACACCCAGTTAACTGTTTTACAGCATATTATGTCAAATTCTCATTATCATTATTCAAAGCCTTTGCCCGGTTCACGATCTAATTCCTGGTGTTATGTCCCATTGATGTTTGTAAACATGCATCATGACCTTTGTACTACTATTTACAATATCCGAAAAGATTTTCAATTGTTTTTAAAACGGTGGATTAAAACAAAAAAAATGTTTAAGGAACTTTCTTACTACAAAAATCTTATTTCCACTCTATTTATTTTAAAACACTTGAATTCTCACTACGTGGCATCACCCCTTAACACCTCACTAGCCCTCAAGCCCTTAAAATGTTACGAATTGTTACTTCAGTGCCGTGAACGACTCCAGGCGCTTACTTCAAATAATTGTAAATAAACATTGTTAGCCCCTGCCCTACCCATGCATGAGGGTGTGATGCTGAAGCTCTTGCATATTATTCAAGGCTTAGATTTCACGGGGGACTTGATGAAATGTGTTGACATGAAGGTTCACGCCAAGTGAAGAAGTACATTTTGTCCTTGTGTACCTCTGAAAATAACACATAACAGTAAAGCCTAGTTCACACTTGGGTGAGAAGTGAGTGATTTAGTAGCTAAATTACCAAAAATCGTTCACACTATATTCGAGTATTATTATTCCCTTATTAGCATTTTTGTCCCAAATAATGCGTTTTATATAGAAAATAGATGGTTTTATCATACAATCTAAGGTTCACACACGCATAGATAATACGTGCATACATGGACGTTCAGCGCCTCCCATCAGCGGCCATTGACGCGTGCATGGTGGGCTAATCAATCAACAAAATAGAAGAAAATGGATTGACTCGACTACAGCGCCGGCTTGACAAGTTGAGTATGTATGTATGTACTCCACTAAAAATCGTCGCGAAATTGATAATGCTAGAGAAACAATATTGATTTATTTATGTGTCCCATAGTTACTTGAGACTGGCCAGGAACACCAACAAGGTGAAGGCCATAAAAAAAACACTTCGACAAATGTGAACTAGGCTTTACTACAAGTATTAAGATAATTGTTCGTTAGTTATAATAAGTGGAAAAAAACAGTCACAAAACCTTCCTTTGGGCTATTTTTATCGTTCTGTAGCAGAGCACAATGACATATCACATTAAATTCTATAAATGTAAAGCGCCATCTGTAATAAATGAAAGAGCCATCTAGCGAGATGCACCAGAAACAATTACCATACCTCAACAAGGAAGATTCCTACAGTATAGCAACTTGATCGAACTAATATTGATTCGCACCAGAGGGAGCCTGTTTCACATTTTTTTCCAGTTGATCATTGTAAGAATAAAAGCAGTATAAATTAGATTTTCACCCTTCAATATTCAATCCTTCCCTTCAGAACCATCAAAGTGCACAGTACATGTAACTAGTTTTAAGTGAAATATTTTCTGTGATATTTTTTGTTAAAAATCTTTAATATAATTAGTTGTCTTATTTTTAAAGTTAAATTGTTTCATTTAATAGTGAGTTGAGTTTCCTTGTTTATCAGTTTTTCCTTATAAAGAAAGTGCCAGCTAGTGAGTACAAGAGTAATCTCAAACCTTCTGTTAAACTCATAAGAGAGTCTACCTATTAAACTCACAGTTTCTTCTTGCCATCATTCTGCTCATAAAAAAACTCCTTGAATCTCTTTTTCATCTCAATAGAAATCACTTGCAATTAGATTGTCAGATCTCCTGGAGAAACTATGGATCAGATAATAAAATCTGAGCCCCATAGTTCTATGTTCAATAAAACCTAATATAAACCAATACTTAGATGGACAACCAGCAAACGTGAGCAAGTAAGATCATTGTAATAATGCTGAAGGTTTTTTCCCCAAAGTGTTTTTGTTAAGTTTTAACCCTCTTAAATTTAATTTAATTATCATCAAATAGTGTACAGAACCAAAGTGTCCGAAAATGTTGTCCTAAATATAAAAACTTATTCAAAAAAAGAAATTATAATCTCAAATAATATAAATGAATTTAGGTAATTCATAACCAATTCTCAAAAAAAATAGTTTGAAAAATATTTCTTCATCCCTTAGGATTGTTTGAAAACTTGACTTATTAAGGATCAATCATATTTGAGCGATCAATAAACAAAAAAGAGATTAATAACTAGAAGTGTGAAACATATTTTCGAAAAATACTGTGAAACGCTCTGTCTGAAGTTATCCTTCTGCATAAAGTATATTACAATTCCGCATATACTCAACTCCTTATTAGGAAAACCTACATCATAATAATAGTCAGTATACTACTAACAAGAGTTCGTAACAAAACTGAATGTAACAATAATGCAATGCAAAGTTATTATTATTTTCATGAATTTATCTAGTCGAAAGTCTGGATGGTTTATTTGTTTTAAAGGAATGTATGAGAGAGTAATAATATGTATTCATGTAAATTTCACACTGTACCACATATTTCATAATAAATAGCATTCAAGTTTTATCGGAACTTTGCTCCATATATTTTTCAAACTGATAGGAACGAAACGAAAGCTTCAACTACTATTGTTGTTGTGTGAAAATATACCGCAGAGAAAACCGCGAGTTTGTAGCGAATACGCGAAACCTGTTATGAAAACTTTCACATTGTCTATAACTTCGATGCAAAAATTTTATAAAAAGTAATATTGTTAACGAAAATGTGGGTTTTCTGTATTATAAACTGTGTGATTGACTTTTTCATTACAAAGTGGTTTAAAAACACTTTCAGCATTTCATTTTTTATTCAACCTTGTTTCCGTTAGAATTCGGTATCAATGAGTCGCATACCTAGTTAGTTGATGATATTGTTTTCACAAACATCAACTAATGTAAGCTTTACCTGTTCATTCTTTGTAACTTTTTAGCCGTATTTGTATGGTTTGATGGTCAGATGTAACATAATGGCTGCCAACTTGACGTTACAACATGACAAACTGACAAATTTATAGGTAGGTATCAAAATTTTAAAACAAAATTGCTCCAAAGCATGACATAACGTGGGAGATTCTTGACTGTGAGTGGTTGATGATAGCAGCTATTTAGTAGTTTTTGTATTTATTCACATAAGGACTCAGTTTTTCAGCCCATGTTTGTCCACCTAGACCAATGGCTAATGTCATTCAGCCCATGGTTGTCTTTAACCCGTAATAGTCTTAAGTTATAGGTTGAAAAAAGATGAAGATAACTACAAAATACGGATAAAAAAAATATTTTTTTATCACATTAAAAGGCTAAAACCTTATACATAAATATTTATAACAAATTCAAAACAAATCAATTATAAGAATAAAAAATACTTACGAAAATATCACAAATAAAAGAAAAATACCTATATACCTAATATAAAAAATATAATTATACTAACCAATATCAGAAACCTGCAAAATCAGAATTCTTTATTTACTCAATCTCGGTTATGATGCATATCTTTCTTTTCCATTCTCCTACCTATGACTTTAATCCTTTTTTACTTTTTTGTTTGAATTTTGTTTTATTCTGTAAGTACTGTAAACATTATAACTGTTTATGAAATTTTTTTTGTATATAGTCTACCTGACAAAATGCTGGTCGTAGCTCTTTACACTGTAACCAGCATTGCTCTTGTATGATGTTCTTTGGACTGTTCTCTGCCACTATAAACTATTATTTTTTTCTCCATGTATATTTTTCTGTGCCTTTGCTATTTCTTTTTTGTCTTGTTAAGGATGATTAAATACAATAAACAATTGCCTAAATTTGATAATTGTTTATTATTGTTTTTTACTTTTATTGTTTACCACATTACCAACAATATACCACTATATATTTATATTTTTTATATTAGGTAATATATGTTATGATTATTTACTTCATGACTAATATTAGATCTTTGTTTATTATATTGTATACCTTTATATTATTTTTTTTACTTTTTATGTTATGAATATTTACTTCATTACAAAAATTTGATTATTTTTTATTATTAGTTTTTAATTTTATTGTATACTCATTATTGTTTATAAAATTATGTTACCTAAATAGAAGAGCATTATAAAACAATATGCCAATACTTTAATTAATATGCCTCAAATATGATAAGAATAAAATGTATGTCTATAGAAAATGTAACTTATATTTCCGTAAATCTCATTAAATGTGTAGGTACGTATTTTATAAAAATTTGTTCAGTGTATCTTGATTCGTGTTACTAAAATAGATAAGAATGCCAATTTAATTATCCAAATTATTATTAAAAATTACGGAGAAGCTTTTGAGTAAACATCAGAAGCTTTTCTGTGCATTCGTAGATTTGGAAAAGGCATATGATAGGGTAGACAGGGGTAAATTATGGGAAGTTCTATCAATTTATGGAGTGAATAACCGGTTGATTCGTGCCATTGCTTCGCTATATTCGGAAAGTACTGCGTGTGTGAAGGTGAACAGTCACCTTTCACCGGAGTTCTATCTTACGAAAGGTGTGAAGCAAGGGTGCGTCATGTCACCCTGGTTGTTTCATTTGTTCTTTGATTTTTGCGTCAGTGGGTTAAAAGATATAAATATAGGGGTTGAACTAAATGGAATAAAGGTATGTGCGCTTATGTATGCAGATGATTTAGTACTTATGGCTGAGTGTGAAAATGATTTGCAAGAACTTGTGTCAAGTGTGTTTGAAAATTGTGCAAAAAATGGTCTAAAAATGAATGTAAGCAAAACAAAGGTTTTGGTATTTGAAAGGGATGAAGCAAGAACGAATTGCAAAGTAACCGTAGAAAATGAATGTCTTGAGCAAGTGAATGAGTATGTGTATTTAGGAAGCATGTTTAGTCGTGATGGAAAGTGTGAAAAAGAAATCGAACGTAGGAAAGTTGCTGGTTGCAGGGTGGCCGGTGCACTAAGACCTATAATGAGAAACAACAACGTCTCACTACAAGCAAAGAAACTAGTGCATAACGCAATCCTGCTACCATCGATGATGTATGGTTGTGAAACGTGGACATGGACGAAAAAAGAAGAATGTAGTATAAATGCAGTAGAGATGAAATCTCTACGAAGAATATGTGGAAAAACTTTATGGGATATGGAAAGGAATGAAAATATTAGGAAAGAATGTGGTATGGAATTAAGTGTTGTGACAAAGATGAAAGTTAATAAGTTGAGATGGTTTGGGCATGTGGAAAGAATGGATGCAAACAGAATGACAAAGATAATTCATAAGGCTGAAAGGAAAGGTGTAAGAAAGCGTGGGCGACCGAGAATGACGTGGATCGAACACATCGATTCCGTCCTCAAGGAAGGCCAGGTAAGAAGTATGAGAAATAGGAGAAGCTGTATGAGAAATAGTATGTCGGTGGAAGAAGCGAAAGAAGTATGCTTGGATAGAAAAGAGTGGAGGTCCGTTCTCTCTGCCTACCCCTTACGGGACACGGCGTGATGGGTAAAAAAAAAAAAAAAAAAAAAAAAAAGAACTTAGTATAAGAGATATATATGTAATTAAAATATGCCACCTCATATATAAGTAGATATAAATAAATAATAAAATGTAACTAGATTAAGTATTATTAATTAGTTATGTATAAACTTTATAAAAAATATTACAACTCATTTTCTCAAAGACAGGCTTGTCCTAGTTGAGATTTTTTGTACAAAAATGATTGATTTCTCAAAGACAGGCTTGTCCTAGTTGAGATTTTTTGTACAAAAATGATAATATATGTAAATAATAGAATGATAATATATGTAAATAAAAGATATATATGTAAATAAATAAATAAAATAAATAAATAAATAAAATTGGCTCATAAAGCCATAGATCAAAAATATATTTAATAAATATAAATAAATAAATATTAATTCTCAGAAATCAAATTCTAGATGTAACCGATTGGCTGAGATTTATTTTTCTACATCGCACTTTGTTTTCGATCGATTTATTTCAAGATCAACCACTCGATACAAAAAATAATTATTATTTCATTATTTTAAATGATTTTCAGTATAATTATTGAATTATTATTCTCTTTAAATAATTATCAAAGGTTGGAACTTTTTTTCCTACCGCCAACGTAACAATACGCATTTAGTTAAGTGTTATTATGATACGAAAAAGTATATCTTCGCATGTGAACAAAACGTTAAATATAATTGATTTAAATAAACATTACATTCTTGTTACACAAAATATAACGGCGAATTTCTAATAATAGTTGTAGGAACACAAAATCATAAAACTTTTAAATTTGGTTAGTTAAAAATTTCATGCAATAAGTATGTAATAATGAAATTATGGAATTAATAAGACTTTTTTCTTTTTAAATTAATACGTAAGTGCAAAGCGGTATTTTCTTATTTATTTTATGACACAACTACAGAACACTGAAAAACACAAAAAAATATATGAAAAAACATACAATCGCCAGTGCTCCAATAACAGGTATCTCCTGAATGGCTATTGTGCATACCTTACCAGTCGTCCTCACTGCTGAGGGTCGTGGCCATCATGCACTCTGTTGTGGACCATTCCTAGGCAGGATTTTCTGACGGCTGCCAGATGGACGGCTCTATGGAATGTCGTGGTGGGAATATTTTTCTTTATTCGGTCGGTCCATCGCATCGGCGATCTGCCTCTTGGTCTTGTACCAGGCGCTCTTCCGACCATGATTAACTTCTCAAGGCTGTCTTCCCCTTTACGAGCTATGTGTGCAAAAAATTTAAGTATGCGTTCTAGACAGAGAGACGACAATCTCACCGTGATGCGGAGTTCTTGAAGAATTGAGATGTTAGTTCTTCGTGCTGTCCATGGGATTTTCAGCATTCTTCTCCAGCACCACATTTCGAACGCGTCTATTCTGTCTCTATCTCTAGCTCGTAGAGTCCACGATTCCTTTCCATAAAAGAAAATCGAGAACACAAGTGTGCACACAATCTTAACCTTCAGGTTTCTGGATATGTTCCTGTCCCTCCATATCTTATTGAGACTGGTCATTGCACTCTTTGCCATACCTATCCTTCTCCTGATCTCGGTTTCACACTCGCCTAGGTTGGTAATTGTGGACCCCAGATAAATAAATTTTTCAACTTTTTCCAAGTCCGAAAGTGCATCTGTCATTTGTAAGGTGTTCCCTCATGAATTCACGCACATAAACCTGTTCTTCAAATCATTTCTAAAGAAGTTATTTATTTTACATCTTTTACCATAGAACTCCTCGTCTTGTGATGTTAAATGCCAACTTTCTAACCCCCTTTTAATGATTTTTTTTACACTTTAGTGGGTTAAAAATATACTTAATAATTAACCAAAATTGGCGGGCTTATTGTTGAGGACAATTCCTTCCAACCAACAGCGATGATTTAAACCGAAGTCAGCAAGTTATGCCTATCGCAATTTATCGACATATCAAAAATACGAAATAACATTTGTTCTCATATGTGACAAAATTGAATTCAATTTTGTCGCATATGATGTTGAACCTTTGTCCAAAAATATAACATGAAATGAAAGAAAGCTTTTTTACAAAATACAAAGGTTATGATTCTTATACCGCAAGGGTACACCTGTATGTATATGCGTACGGTGGCAGTGTATTGTGAAAATGTTTATTGTTCCCATGTATGTAGCTATGTAATACACTATGAAAATATCACCATAACCTGTCACAGTTCTGTGACAACTTATCGCGCTTGTTCGTGAGTTCGAGTAGTTTTGAACAGAAGTACCCGCCTTATATTTCTTACACGAAAATTTTCTTATGCTTTTACATACAGCGGTGTACAGCCTCAGGTCAAATAATCTGTCGCACAGCAAACATGTTTCAAAAGTGTGTCTTTCTTAAACTTCTTCTTCTCTTGATCTTTTAGATCCATTTTTTTTTTCATAAACCAATTTTTGAGCAATAATAGGGTGCATAGTTTTCGCAACCTCTTTTCTGAGATTTGAACAGAGCGCAATGGGAGATAATTTTCCTAATTTTCTAAGCCCTTCAGGTTTATGATTTCTGAAAAGATCCCAGAAGGAAAGAAAGAGGCAAAACTCAAATGCTGTTCTATTTGTATCTGATGAATTTGCATGTATCTTTGCTGAT
This sequence comes from Mystacides longicornis, assembly GCA_963576905.1. Taxonomy (NCBI): domain Eukaryota; kingdom Metazoa; phylum Arthropoda; class Insecta; order Trichoptera; family Leptoceridae; genus Mystacides; species Mystacides longicornis. The sequence goes on along the minus strand of OY756424.1, from coordinate 10,561,351 downwards.
TTGAAAATATTGACTAGAGTCATAAGGTGAAGACGAAAGGGGTAAGTTTATCAATGGTTTTGCGATAGTAGACATATTCTGGCACTACGAAAAGGAAAAGGACTTTTACTGTGTGACTGAAAAGCTTTTCGGGTATGGAAGATTTGAGACATGGAAGTCACTTGCTGAAAATGAGGAAACATCATTTTTACAGTTTTTTTTTTGTAAATGAATCTGTGCTCACTCAATGTGAACACAAAAATATTCTTTGACTTTTTCACGTGAAGAGGAAGATGGACGGCACCTGGGATAAGTACTAAAGCCGGCATTGTAACCGCTAGTCAGCCAACCGCTTCATTTCATTGAGATTGGCTGATGAAATTTTTTGTTTAATATTAATGAGCTAATAATTTTGCCACCTACTGTACATTCCACCCTCACACACCTTTTCAGAATTTATTGGAAATCATAAACTTTGGTAAGCGTACGTACAGGTCTAAGTACGCCGAGGAAAGTAATTTTCCTTGTTATATGCTTAATAGAAATATCTAACCTTCAGTTGGTCATTAAAGTTGTGAAGTATTTCATACGTTCTGCAATAACCGGGGAATGTGGTCCAAATCGTAAACAGTGTAATTAAAGAAGTGAAATATAGATTAAACCTTGACGAAATTATGAATTTTCGTTGTTGTACGCTCGTATCACATTGGTATCTAAAATTTATGCTAAAATGTCAATGGTTTTTTTTTCTAATGTTTCTAAAGTGACATACTTACCTATAAATTTTAGAAAAATTGCAAAGTATTGAAACATTACTGACGTCGGAAGCTTGGGTACAGGTGCTCAATTCTGAACTGGTTTTCATTCCCGGTCGGTTCAGAATTCTGTTATGTTTTCACCTGAAAATGTTTCCGCGTGGTTGGCCTGTCTCAGAATAATTTATGGTGACTAGAAAAATGACATCCTTGTGTAAAAAATGTACCTACATTATTTTATTTCTGTATTTATTCATCCGTATATTTCAACTTTGATCAAACAATTATTTGATTGTTTTGCAAGAAACCTGACTATAGTTTCGTAGGCACGTCGTCGCATAAGGCCCTATCTTAGCTGGTCGCATGAATCGTGCAATTGCGATGATCGCATGAACACGGACGCCCTATTCAAACTCAAACATAATATAACATTGTATGAACGTGTCCTAACTGGGCAGAACGTAAATTCGATCGTCCGATCGGTGCCTTGTTTGAAATATTCGCGCTTCACTTGTATTGCTCTGTTGAATCGATAATTAATACGACACCTAGGTACTTGCCAAAAGTTCATATTTATTTAACATTCATATTTACATATTTGTTTGCGATGTCAAGGAAAGTGGACGCACGATCATGCGATGGCATAATTAGGAAACACAATTTTTCATCGTGTCATCACAAATTTGTTTATGCTTTCATACGATCATCGCAATCGCATGATCGTAGAATCATGCGACCAGCTAGGACAGGGCCAAAGATTTAAAAACGTACAGACATAAAGAAACTCTTTTTTTTCACAGTCTTTACTTTATTTCAAAAATGATATCAAGTAGGTGCATTTTACAGTTTTTGTTAGAAAGCAGTGTTCCTTGTTCAATAATGTCGTAGAATTATTCAAAAAGATAATGTCTACCTGTTTCGGACAATGATTTTCCCATCTAACTATAAACTAAGAAACGGGCTAGAAACTTTCTCTGGGAATTCATAATCAATTACCCTTTAAAGCTTAAAGTTTGCCAAAATTTTCTTATAACCACACAAAGTCAACACTAAGGCCAGCTCTGCAGTAGAACGTGGTCGAAAACACATTGTCGTTTCACTGAAAATTTAACCACAAAACATAGAACCTTATAAATTAAAATTTAGTTTTTAAAAAGTAGTTATATCTATCTAAACAATATCTAAATCCTATATCTAAACAAGGCTCTATAATTTTCTCGCTACATTATGAGGTTAGTTGTTATTTATCTAATATTGACATTATGTGTTTATGGGGAAAGTAATTAAGTATAATGATGATTATGGTGATTCGAAATCTACGCTTCTGTTTTTCAAGGCTGAAGTTCTAATCAACTGGATGTGGTTGTTACATCAATAAGACATGACTATACATATAAGTTAAGAATTATACCTATATTTTGAGTTTTTTGGAAATATTTTAAAAGTTTTATCGTTATGTCTACTGATAAGTGGAATAATTTGTTTAGGTATACCTATTAATATCAAAAAGATATTTCATAGATGTAATATTTTTTCATTTATGCGAAAGATTTTACAATTGATAAATCTCATCGTATGGAAAAAAGTTGAATGTTACACGCTGATGAGTACCTAATTATTGTTTTCGATATTCATAAACCTTCTCCACATGAGACAGTAAAGTATTATTAATTTTCATAATAGGTATATGGTTTAAAATAACCGTGGGTTATATTTAAGACCTTTTTACGTAAACGTTGAAGATTTTCTTACTATGTAATTCAATCATCCAAAAAGAAAAATTTAATTTAAAAAATTTGGCTTATTAACTTATGGATAACAAGAAAACAAAATTCAGGGGAAATCAATCTCAAATAAATTCTAATGTTTAGTTATAAATGTAAATAACTATTAGAAGCAGTATTTTAAGGATTGATAAAAAATGTATAAAGATCACTCCAAAAGTTCTTTATAAATCGATCGATTTTGATCACATTGAACTATTTGAGAGAACTATTTGAGAATGTTTGTTATACAATAAAAATGAGCATTGGTTGAAAAAAAAATCATAAAACATCGTGTCGTATTGACAGCATGATTAATAATAATATTTTCTCTGCACCACACGCTGTTTTCTGTTTATCGTTTTTATTCAAACTTTGAACACACGAAGACATCAATATTTTTCAAGAAATATTATACACAACAGCTGATATTGCTCCCAAAGGTTTCGAAAGCAATAAAATACTGTTTGATGTCTTTTTTTTTCAATTGTTTGCAAACGTAAAATCACAGAAATGTTTGATATATTATATTTTTTACAGAGATTGAATTTTCACATGTTTTGTTTTTTGTTTCAGTTTTGACGTACGCGGTGTTGGGATGACGGAAGGAAAACATTGGTCTGCGCCTGAAGTTTTCGGTACACGAGCCAGTTTTCGAGCCGTTCCTTCACCAGCGGCGTTACTTCTTAAAGATGTCAAGAGACATGATGAAGGAATATATAGATGCAGGGTAGACTTTAGAAACGCTCAAACCATTAGCTACAGATTCAACCTAACTGTTATTGGTAAGTGCTTTCTACATATTTTTATTACGGTCATATGGTACCTTTATAATACCGCTTTTATCACCTGAAGTTATTACATTTTGTCATCAAACGGCAGTATGTGTGAAAACACGTAGAACGCCGATTCTGACCGGCGCAATAATGTTGTCTATGGTTTCAATGCATTTAAATGGGCATACCGGAAAGCGTGTTCCTGCTTTTGCCGTGCGTATCCATCCGCATCCCCATAGAAACATTATTTGCGCCGGTTGGCGCCGGTCAGAATCGGCGTTCTACGTGTTTATCGTCACATATTTTTTGATATGCAATATGAAGACTTGATATGGAATCGACTTTGAAAGAAGGGTTTCTTTTCAGCCCCCGATTGTTAATAAAATCACATGGAAGACGACTCTCACTTCCCAGGTCGACCACCAAAGAGACGGATTTACAGCTGGGAGTCGACCTCGCAAGAGGCTAACCCTATATTTTAATAACAGGTCTTCAGGCCTTTAATAAAAAAAATAACATGAATGCGAGATTATAGGTATACTTTTTATATTCTCATATTGAATCTGTGCTCAGTAAAATTTTATCGTGAAAGAGGAAATAATTTGCTTCGAAATTCGAACCCGTCAATACGGAAGTCGGTCGTCAGGCTACCAACCCCATTACATAATAATATGTTAGCTCATGCAACAAATTTTATTGTATTGATAATAATTATTATATCGGTCTAAAGTGCGAGTGAAAATGTACAAAAGATGAAGTTGTATTTCACGAAACTTCGCACGACGAAAGCGGCACAAATTCATCAAAATTTTTCATGCTACTTTAGTATTTCTGAACAAAAGGTTCAAGGTTTGATTTTCGCTTTAAATCCCTTTCCATTTAATAGAGATTACCTATTGGCTCAAATTGGAGAGGTCAGATTAAATTGGAGAAAATGCCACTTGTCATCGGGTTGCTAAGACTTGTTTTGATATTTTTGCTAAAATAAAATATGATAAATTAAAAATAAAACGATAAATTTAATTACTTAATCAAATTAATAAACTTTTGGACATCAGTGAAATTTACACGTTTAAATATCAAATTTCATATGAGAATAAGAAATTCACTAAATTGCAAAAGGCCATACTTACCTATAATATTAAATTATAGGAATCAAGATATCATAACTCAAGACAATAAAATATTATTGCAAGAACATTTTTTCGATAATAATTTCATTATGGGTTCGAATCGAACAGCCAGTGAAAATCATTACAATATTACTTTATTCACTTATACCGCAATGTAATTCCATTACGGGTCAACCCAATCATTGGAAATTCCATCACCGATATTATATTATTAAGTACTAGCTGATCCATCGAACTTCGTCCCGACTTAAAGTCAATAAAATACTGCTGGATAATAATATTGCATAGCTTACATACGTGATTACTTTTCGTGAAAAAATCTCATGTCATGTGGTTATTTATTATGATTCAGTTATTTCAAATGCACGAAAACCACCCATTTTATAATATACTAGAGGTCCGCCCCAGCTTCGCACGGGTAGATAGATACTTAAAAATAATTTAGTTTTCATACAGATCCCTAACTTTTTCAAAATATTTTATAGCATATGTTAATCTGGAATATTGCATTGCAATGTATCGTGTCACGTCACTTTACCACCGTGACTACTTTGCGCGGTATTTCTACTAAACTTGACTCCCCTCACGCCCCACAGTCCCCTCCCCGCTCCAGTACGCACTCTGCATCAGATAAGTTGAGATGATAAGAGACTATGCTTTTTTTCCAATACTCACATTTTTAAACTCGTGATAACTTTCGAATGGAATGTCCGAATTGAATAATTCAAAAAGCTATACAAACATATTGAAGCAGACTTGAATATGAACTAATTTATTTTAATAAGGAGTAATACCAAGATACCAATAAAGAGTCTTTTCTAAAGGTGACATTTTATTGATTTTTTTAAAATAAAAAAACACTTATTGTGGCATAACTATAATAGTTAGACATATGCTGTCGCGATACTTTTTGTAAATAATAATGTCTTCTACAAAATTGTAGTACATTGTTTTATTCCATCATCGTTAGTTTTCACAGCGTTCTCGATAAAACGAATATTTTAGGTAAATTTTTTACACCTTGGGTTACATTATTGAAGTTTTCGTAGGTTACCCAATTTTTTTTGGAAATTCAATATAGCCTATGTTCACCGCCGATATTGTAGCTTCCCAAAAGTGAAAGAATTTTTCAAATCGGTTCAGTAGTTTTGGAGCCTATTCGATGCAAACAAACAAACAAACAAACAAACAACCAAACAAAAAATCACATCTTTCCTCTTTATATATTAGTATAGACTAGCTGACCCGCCCGTCTACTTAATCCAGAATAAAAAAACAATTTTGACTTATTGCATGAATTAGATACAGTTTATGACATAAAAACTGAATTAAATTTAGCTAATAATTCATTTATTTATTTATAAAATGATAAAATGATTACAATATTATTGCAAAAAAATCAGCTCTTTCTGAATGTCAAAAAATGCAACGCAATATCCTTCACTAGAGGCAGAAGTCCGATACTGAACAAATACCTAATCAATGGTGAGAGCATTGAAAGATGCACTGAGGTCAGGGACCTTGGGGTAATCCTCGATACAAAAATGACATTCAAACTCCACATTGATGGTATCGTTGATAGAGCCTTCAGATGTCTGAATTTCATCTTAAGGACGTCGAAACCATTTAAATCCACTAAGACTATTAAAACTCTATACCAAACTTATGTTCGCAGCATCCTGGAGTTTGCCTCTGTTATATGGTGTCCCCAATACATTTGCTACATTGATAGGTTAGAACGGGTCCAGAACAAATTGCTGAAACATCTTAATTACAGATGTAGGGTCAGTTTCGATAATATCTTGCAGTCTGCACACTACCACAAAATTATGACTTTGGAGAACAGACGGACTGTTACTGACATGTGCTACTTATTTAAACTTGTTAACGGGTTGGTTGACTCCGGCGATCTTCTCAGGGATATATGTTTTCGATGTCCTGTGAGATCCTTACGATCTCAAGCCACATTTGAGATGCCAAGATGCGGAACTAATTATGCACAGAACTCATTCTTAAACCGTTCTACGGGCACTTACAATTCATTTTTTAACAATATAGACCTGAATAGCTCTTCTCTTACGGTTTTCAGGCAAAACGTGAGAACACACTTGACGTCAGAGCAATGACTTCTTTATCTTCCTGCTTTATTCCATGTCCCTTATTCCTATCCCACACTCTTTTCCTTCTTCCCATTACTCCCAGCTGAGCCTGCACATATTGTTACATTAGTTTTTCTTTTTCCTATTTTCTGTTGTTTGTCTTACTTTTAACCCGCTCGCTGTTAATGTCTACGTATATACTTTACTGGTGTTCTTATTGTCCATACTATTTGTGTAATTGTTTGTTATAAAATCACTGTTTGTATATTTGTTTAATAAAATAAAATAAAAAAAAAATTATTGTTGATTCGGATGCAGGATAAAGCTCGACGGGTCATAATTTTGCAATAAAAACAATAAATTCCTTTATAGATGTGTATGTATAGCGTTGTTCAGTACGACAGTGGAGGAATAACAGCGCAGTGTTTCAAGACTCTGCGACGAAACAGCACGCCTTGGCCTTCGAGTCAATGCCAGTAAGACGGAGCTCATGGCGAGTAATGCCTGCCCCGATAAACAGCTACCGATAACCATCGACGGTCACCAGGTCTCCCGGGTGGATAAATTTAAATACCTGGGAGCAACCATTTCCACATCTGGTGACCTCGGGGCTGAGCTCCCGATACGTATCGGCATGGCAAGTGGCGCCTTTAACAACATGACCAAGATTTGGAAAGCGTCGGCGTTTAGTGTCGAGACGAAATGTAAACTGTTTGATGCGTGTGTGTTGCCCATTCTCTTGTATGGGTGTGAGTCCTGGCACCTGACCAAGGCCCAGGCAAAAAAAGTCTCAGCCTTTGTGCTAAGTGCCTAAGGAGAATTCTGGGCGTAAGATGGTACCACCGCATCACGAACGACGCTGTACGCCGGCGCACCCAGCGTGAGCCCATCACCTCCACCATTGTGGGGAGGAGATGGACTTGGCTGGGACATGTGTTAAGGATGCCGAATGACAGTTTGCCGAGGAGAGCGCTGTTCTTCCTTCCTTCAGGGTCCCGAAGACGAGGAAGACCCTCTCACACTGTGTTCCGCTCCTTCGAAGCAGAGCTGAGGGACATGGACATGGTGTGGGAGGAGGTAATAAACATTGCGCAAGATCGAGCGCAATGGAGAGCTCTTGTTGCCTCCCTATGCCCCTGAGTGGGGTGTAAAAGGGTGAATTGATTGATTGATAGATGTGTAACTTAAAAAAAAATCCAAGAGATGGCGGTGTAGTAGTTAATAAATCACATGTGATATTCTATAATATGTTGTTGAAAGAATAGACGTCCTTCAAAATCAAATTTTACCGAATTATTATGGTAAGATAAGATATTATTATTGAGTCAGATAATAGGTAAAACCTTTTTTATAAGTCAGATGATACTAAAAAAAACAATTGCACAAATTTTATGCACAACTAAAGTACCAGAAAACAATAATTATTCATTCATTGGTAGGTACCTTCAACACAATTACACGCTTAAAATAATGTTTGAATTAAAAAAAAAATATTTCTTTAAGCTTGAATGAAATTCTGCCAATTACCTACCCACCAATGTTTTGAAGCTCAATGGTTGTCATGTAAATCGAAATTGCGTCGTTTTGGGATTATTCACAGATGGCGTTGTTCCATACTAATTTCAATATTATATTTCATACTATTTTCTATCCATTTTTTCGTTATTCTGTTATTCTGTTATTCAAAGTGGAGAAGAATCTAATTAACTAAAGATGATAAAAATCTGTTCAGCCGATCTCGAGTTATAAGTGTTCGCACTAACCCGACTTTCTTTTAAGAAGAACATAAATTTAAGGCTTAAAAGTATGAGTTATGGTCATTTGAAACACAGATGTGCTTGTGTTATTTCAAACATTCGCTGACATCGAATAACGAATTATGTTTCACAATACTAGGTATTCAGTTGTTGTATAGTTAGTCACTTGTTCGCCCAATCTCCAATCAGCGCCAATTGCACGTTTCGTGAATATTCTAAAGAATGATGGACTGCCAACAGTTAGGGTTAGAGAGATAGAAATATATTCAGGCAGCTGTCCAAGAGTGCTAGTGACGGGAAGGCTTTCATTAACAGTGACATATTGGTTATGATTCAGAATGTCAATCAAATTATTTGAAACGTAAAACCCCACTCTAAGAACATTGATTTGTATGCACTTTGTTCTTCGTGCGGCATTGGGAACAAAAAAAAATATGCTACACATTTTTGTGAAGGGATGTAAGGAGTAGAGGTTTTAATTAGCAGCTAAGATATAATTATTAATACCCTTTCAAAGCGAATATAATAAGGTGGAGTTATGGTATAAATAGTTTTCAGTAACGAAAAATGTGTGGACCAGCGGTTTAGTCGATGAATTTTGTATTGACGGTAGTATGTTCGAACTGAAGAACCAGTTTTTTTTACACAATAATATAATAACACGGTACTAAATATTTCTAAACACCAAGTCAAGTATTTTATATTAAGTCCAATAAATCTGCAAGCTCACATCAATAATATAAAAAAAAATACTTAGACAAGGTAGTAAGGGTGCATTTAAACCAAAAGAACAGTGCCAGAGCTGAAAGTAGAGTATATTATGTAGGTACTTTTTTACCTTTATAGTGGACACTGGACACAACAACTTATTAATGGACGTTAACAGTTCTTTCTCATTGTTATTTTCTTGGTGACTCAAGATAATAATATAAGGTTCGTTTGGTATAACGCACCTTAATACGATCTACTAAAAAATATGAAAAAAGCATAAGTCAATGATATACAAGCACGAATAATAATTTAAAGTACCTACTCTAACCATTTTTCAAAACTAATTAATATAAATGGTTATTAGATTTCTAATTATTTTTTAAAGAATGGCTTTTCTTTCCAAACAAAAGAAAATGATTAATGGGGCCATAAAAATAATAAATTATGAATTACTGTTACAACGGTAATCAAGGTTGATCTTGTAATTGTGAGGAACATTAAGCATTAAAAGTATCTTTAATCTTTTATACTCTATAACTTCAAAGTTTATACCATGTAACGGATAGGTACTTTTTTCAATCCATATGGCATATTTTGACCTGGTGGTTACAAGCTTAGAGGTATTTTTCTTAGAGTAGTTACCTGTAGATTTCAGTAAGAACGCACTCGAAACCAAAATCGTAGATTCAACTATATAGTCCATTGTCTGTAGGTGACCACACTCACAGTCGAGGGTCTGAGGCCCCTTCAATGCATCAAAGACTGCGCATCTTCCGATACTTTTAAATGATTCTTTACAATTACATAACCAAAACAAATTACATTAATTTTAGTTCCGAAACGCGTACCTATTTAAAATGCTTCAAAATTGAAGCCATTCCCAAAATATAATGTTAAAGTAATTATTATGTTGACAGTACAAAAAAGTTTTTGACGCCTGTGATAAAGATGAGATTCGAATACAAAATATAATATCATTAGTGAGATTCCTATGCTTTGTAGTTACAAAAAATGTGAATAAATTATTCATGTTCCTGTCTGCTGAGCCAACAGACTGGGGATTTGGTGGTCCGATTTTGGACTTTTGAGTCTGTAATCTGCTGTGTCCAGTCTAGGTCCTTGTTAGGATCCTAATTATTATTATTAATATTTTCTTTTTGGAAAGCGTTAGTGTTCGATCTATGTCTGCAAGTACCTTGTTATTAATTCAAACATGCTCAAATTTCGGAAAAACTTGTCTTTTACTACTTTTACTCAACCCTTTAGACTGGTTTTGAAGGTTATACGTGATAATCCACACCCTATAGATTCAGGGCTGAGTGTGTAGGTTTTTCTTCGCTCATTATAGCAAATTAATCGACCTCCACATTTTCCAAGAAGTGTAATAAATTTTTAAATGAATAAAATCGCACCTTTTTAATTTTGACAAAGTAAAATATACTTAACTATTACCGACTAGATAGTATTAGGTATTGTATGTCTCACATACATCATATGACAAAATAAAATAAACTTAACTTCTATCGACTAGACAATATTAGGTATCGTATGTGTTACATACATAACATGACAAAATAAAAAAAAACTTAAGTACTATCGACTAGACAATATTTTAGGTTTTGTATGTCTCACATATGTACATAATTCATTATTTAATTTCTAATCACACAATAACAGTGTTATTTTATTCAGCGCTCATCGTTATAATATAACTATGATCGTGTCGCGTGTTGTATGAGAATCGTGATATGTTATCGCTGTTAAAAGCTTGTGTTGCGATAGTCAAACATTGACAATGAAAATAATTGAAATTCATATCAATTCGAGGCGGTCGGTTGGTCATTGCGTGCTACAATGTACGTGCTGTCCTAGCGACTAATATGTACAAATGAATCTGTTTTGTTTTATTTTTGTATGTAAAAATGTAAAAACATTTGTCATCCGTGAGAGATATCAATCTGCGGAGTGAGGCGTTGCTTGTGCCTCTTTTTATAACAATAATTCATTTTTTGTATGAAATCAGACTAAAGCGAAATTTTTCATAACTGATAATCATCCAAATATTACTACCTACACCATACACTTGCAACACGCCACTCGTCATACATTCATAACAAAGACTATTGAAGTGTCATATTCTTAAAAAAACACCGAGTTTCAAACACTTATGTATAACTCGAGATCAGATGAACAGATTCTCCCGATGTTTGATTTATTGGATTCTTCTCCGCGCCGGATAACAGAATAACAACAAATAAAAAGTTGAAAAATGAATACGAAATAATATAAAAGATAATATTAAAGTTAGTATGGAAGGATTTCCTGCGATATCTATGAAAAAAATCTATAACAACAAAATTATTAGTATGCACCTGATGATAGTTCCCTCACATTCTCGCATACGTAATTGCCTCTCTTACCGTAGCCCATCCCGTTTACTTCACCATTTCGAGCGTTTTAGAAAATTTTCATACAAAGTCAAGCGGTTTTCCCGCCTGTGCTTTTGAATACGAATGAAATATGTATATTTTAGAAATATGTTAATGTTATTATGTTTTTTATTTAACTCAATTGAATTATGTATTTTTGTTTCTGGGGGCGGAGTGCACAATGCACATTATGCACATATGAACGGCCGCCTCTGGTTAGTACCACATGACAACGTATGTTGGGAAAGCTAGTCAAAAAATACATTTCCTTGTCATGATATTTATAACAAAACAAAGCTCTGAATGGCCAATGGCTACATACAAGCGTCTAGTAATTATCCAATTCTTAATTTATTAAGACCAATTTTTTTTTTTTTTTTTTATTAATTAAAAAATATATACAAGTACAAAACATATAGGTACATTAACAAATATATCAAATGAAAAAGTCAATTTTATATGCCCCATTTGAAGTTAGAAACTTGTGTATGGGGCAATTAAAAAAAAACTTAAATGGTTAGAGCAATTATTTACAAACAAATTCACAGCAAATTAGAATAAAATAGGTGAAATCAAATATAAGCAATTTACAATTATTCCTTACACACATACAGATAATAAGTAAAAGATTTTTTTTTTTTTTTTTAATATATTTTTTAAATTTCTTAATTTTTTTTTTTTTTATTTTTTTATTTTTTTTTCTCAATATTTTAATTTTTTATATTATCTTTTACCACTCGGAAAACCTATTTTGATAGGTATATCATGTTTGTCTTGCATAAAATATTCAAAACAGTTTAAAAACTCTTTTGAACAAGGTTCATGTGCACTAAGGTAGATTTAGAGTCTTCTTTTCTTTCAGTTTGTTTTTAAATTTCTTGAAACATTTTTCCTTCTTTATATCCCTCGATAGACTATTAAAATACTTGGTACCAAGATAAACATAATGGTGTTGTGCAATTGTTTTTTTGCACAGTGGTACCATCAAGTTCCCACTCATGCAGGATCGTTGGCTCCGTACCACTTCACCAGTCTGATATTTGAAGGTCTCTTTGTGTACCTGTAGCGTAGCAATATTTTTGTATATTTCATCTATACTAGGTACCCTAAAAATATCAAACAGTTCATCAGTAGGGAATGATCTTTTTTTCTTAAGTATGATTTTAATCAGTAGTTTCTGTACCACATGGAGAGGCCGCACATTGGTTGGGTATGTTCCCCCCCATGCTACAATGCCATAAGCTAATATTGTATGCACAAATGCATAGTAAACCACTCTCAATGACTGTATAGACATGATATTTCTGAGTCTTAGAAAAATGTAAATCATTTTGCGCAATCTATTTACGGTTGACTCTATATGGTTTTTCCATTTCATGTCATGATCTATTGTGATGCCCAGATATCTGACTGACTTCTTACATAAGAGGGTTGTGCATCCCCGCATGTTGCACGATGAACCACAACATGCCCCATCGTGAACCCTCACCGACAGATCCTGAGGTATCTGAGATGGCATCAAAGAGAACGGTATCACCACTGTCTTATCCGCATTCATTGAGAGTATGTTATCGTCAAACCATTTCTTAATTATATTAATATGACGATTTGCTTTCTCAACTGTCTCGGTCCAACTATCGCCAGTCGTCAACATTACGGTATCATCAGCATAGGCAATTAACTTACTACCAATGTTCAGTTTGAAGATGTTATTAATATAAAGTATAAACAACAGAGGTCCCAGTACTGTCCCCTGGGGAACTCCATAGGTTGGGGTTCCAGGGTCACTCAGAACATTAGATAGTCTTACCATTTGTGTCCTATTCAAAATATACGATTTGAACCATAAAAATGCTTTATTTTGTATACCGATGTTTTTCAATTTATTTATTAGTTTTGAGTGTGATACACTATCAAACGCCTTACGTAGGTCAATAAATGTGCCAATGCATTTCTTATCATTATCTAAATTATTTATTATGCCTGACGTGAGTGACGCTATAGCATCGTGTGTACCACAGCCCGTCCTAAAACCGAACTGTCTATCGTCTAAGATAAAGTTTTCTTCAAGATAGGTCATGATTTGTTTTTTTACTATTTTTTCAATTACTTTAGCGATATTAGAAATAACAGATATGGGTCTATAATTTGTTGTTAATTCAGGATTTCCGGCTTTAAAAATAGGAGTTATAATAGCTTGTTTATATTAGTTGGGAATTTTCCTACTTGTAAGCTTAAGTTTGTTATAAAAGTTATTGGAAGGCTTAAATAATTCCTAAATCTCTTTAGTAGAGAGGCACTAAACCCATCATATCCTGGTGCTGAACCATCCCTTAGTGTCATTATCATGCTCTCAACTTCATCTTTTTCAACTCGAGAAAAAACTGTGAAGGCAATGTCAGTATTTTCATTTAGATTGTGGTGTATATTCTGATCTTTAGAGTCTTTGTTGGTCCTTTCTGCTTCAACAATTCTTCTTGCGAGATTCCTGCCTACATCAAGGAAAAACTGGTTAAATATGTTAGAGCATCGTTTTGTCTCCTTTACTACATCAATTTTAACATTTTCATGGTTTATTACATTTATTGTATTTTGTCTGCCTCTATCTCCATCCAATATTTCATTAATAATCTTCCACTTAGCTTTAGTATTATTGTAATTTTCATTCATTTTATTTTTATAGTACACTTCCTTAGCATGCTTAATTAACAAGTTTAATTTGCTTTGGTATTTCTTATATAAGGATAAATAGTGTAAGTTGTTTGGTGATCTTTTTATATTGCGATATAGTTTTTCTTTTTTTCTAATTGAATTTACTAAACCAACAGTGATCCATGGTTTAATCGGTCTATTTTTTGAGTTTATTTTTATATTTTTATTTGTGCAATTTTCTGAAATGATTCTAGTCAATGTAGACTCAAAGGCATTAACAGCAAGGTCAACATCGACTTCGGATATAACATTCGTCCAAGTTTCCCTTTTTAGAGCATTTTCAATAGCTTGATAGTCCATACTCTTTTTTTCCACATATTTGTATTTGAAGTCCATCTTCGATGACTGCATGTCATAATTGAAAATAGTTGCGTAGTGATCTGTTATACCACATCTCCATAAAACAGACTTTATATTATGAATATTGTTTGTGTTGGTCCATACGTGGTCCAAGCATGATGGGCGCTGCCCGTAACATTCACGTGTGTAAGTGTTAATGCACGATTTAAAATTAAGTTCGGTCATCATGTTAAGATATTCTGTTTTAATGAAACTATTTTTATCGTCCAATATATTAATGTTCATGTCTCCCACAACAATCGTAAACATATTATTGTTTCCTTTCAACATACAATATAGTTCCCTTAAAAACGATTCCATGTCAGAAGCATGTGTTCTGTATATTACAATTATTCGAAAAAGTCTTTTACAATAAATTAATTCCAATTTTATACAGTTTATATGTTGTATTATTATTTCCTCATATAACTTGACAGTACAGTCATCAGATATAAACACAGCTATACCCGAGTTTTTATTTATTTTATGTTTTGAGCAGTAATATTTGTAGCCTTTTAAACTATATGGTATCTCATTATAATTATGTGTCTCTGTCAAAGCAATGCATTGTATTCTATTTGTTAAATTATTTATTGATGTTGCAAATTCATCGAAATTTTTATTTATGCTTCTTATGTTCATTTGAAGTACGGAGAGACACTCTCTGGAACCAATAATTTTATTATACTCGTCTATATTATCACAGATCATTTCGTCTATAGTATTATAGTCATCTATGTTACTTCCAACGTCGTCATGCATGGCGAAAAATATTAAATGAATAAGAAGCATTTGTTATTAAAATAAGGCTACAATACCTGTCAATATATGTATATACGCACATTAGGGTACAACATATGTAGCCCACATTATATGTATAGACAAGAACATCCAGTGACATTCCATTTTCGACATAGTAACAGCAATACAATATCAATACACTCATAACCATTTTGACAATGGGGGGGTTAGACATTCCGTGAATCAAGCATAACATATCACAATAATCACACTCATTGAGCATGCTTAAGGCAAACACTATTCTGTTATTCACTACAACAACAAAAAAACTGGGATGAAATCTGATAAGTAGGGACGAAACAATGTTATGTCATTCCCCTCCGGACAAAAAAAGCAAGAGTGAAGATAATAATTATTGATTTCACATGTAAATATCAATGTGTTTACATTAATTTTAATATTGTAAAATGCAGTTTCAACGCTAAATATCATTTCTTTTGGGCAATGTGAGGATGTGTAATATTTATATTTCATAGAGACCATAAAATACTTACAAGGGGAGCATTCAGCGCATGACAATAAATATTTCGCTGTGCAGTACATAATAGAGCAATAATATTGTTCTGTGGTGCAGCAACTAAGTGCCGAACTGTCTTCACGCGCTGACTGTAGTAAAACATAAACAAACATATCGACGGTTAAAAGGTAATAGGGGATAAGCGACACTTTGGTCAAAAATGAGTTATGAATGCCATCTTACTTAAAATTTTCCGCTCTTTCGAATGCGCTCACTCCCACGGCTCTACGATGAATTTTTTGTCACTTATGCCCCGGGAAAAAAATGCATTTTCGTAGTGTCATTTTGGTGTAACCGACCGATTTTTAGGTCTTTTTTACCCTTAGGGCGCTTGTACCTGTGTAAAAATAGCATTATTTTTGGTTTATAGTCGGTAATGTCTGTTTACTTCTCCTTGGCATAGATACTCCGGGCACTTATGCCTCTTTACCATTTCCACCTGTTTTAAAAGCTGGAACTTATGCCTCTTTACCTTTGTCGGCAAAAACATGATGCTTCGGTTATACCTTACTACCACCAACAAATTTACTCTATAGTTGTCCCTTATGCCCAATTACTTATTCTTATTTGATGTTAAACTGTCGGTTATATCTTACTTTCGTTTATAAGTTTACAATAGAGCTGTCGCTTATACCCAATTACTAAAATCAAAATTGATATTGATATGTCGCTTCAATCGTACTACCATTTACAATTTTAATACAAACCTGTCGCTTGCGCGGTATTACTTTATATTGATAATTTATTAATTGGTGCTTACAGCAATTTTTATCACATTTTTGTACTCAATTAGATATTTATCGAGGCGCTTATTTCATAGAACCACACTACTCACCGCGTACTATGGAATTTTGATGCGTTGCATGCAACTTTGCATTGCTTACGTTACCGCGCGTATTCAGATGTGTACACTTGTACAGGCCATTATATCCTCGATATGTTTCAATTGCTTAGCTTCTATGATAAGTTAAATCGTTTTAAAGACTGCTTAGTAATAATATTAGACCTAGTTTCTTTACCCCGAAGTAAAAGTTCTAATAACCTTCCTACCACACTTTGTGACTGATTATAATTTTTTTATTTACTTAAAAAAAAATCGCCATAGAAGCTAATTAGGTACATGGTGAATGAATGAATGGTCACCGCGCATGAAACAGCATAGTGCTTAGGTGCGAGTAAAAATATTTTGAAAGTCTTATCCAAAGATTCTAATTGCTTAGTTACTTTAGTACCACATAGCGCATATTTTACTAAATTTGAAAAAATCTCTATTTTTGTAAGAAGGTACCTATCATTTACAATATTTAAAATAATGAAACCTGCTTTATACAAAGGTGCATTGTGTTATTTCAATAAGTTCCTGCTTTAGTTTTTTTTAACAACTACATATATATTTTTTTCTAATATAAAGTGATAAAACGTATTTTTGTATCCAATTACATCAACAACTAACCTTAGACAGAGCATAAAAACTCTTATGTAGGTTAGTAGGTAATCCAGTAATTTAGACATAATCATCATCATCTTCAGCGTTACAATCCGTGGTGGGTCTAAGCTGCATCCAAAAAGCTTCTCCATCCCGATCTGTCACTGGCTGCCACCCTCCAGTTTTGCTGCCCCAGAACCCGACAGTCCGCGACAACGTCATCCAGCCATCTTAGTTTTAGTCTTCCGACGCTTCTTCTACCGTTTGGGTTATTAAACAACACCCTTTTTCTGGAGCTCCATACGGTGCAAATGACCCAGCCAGCGCTGTCTGTTAATCTTAATTCTTTATTCTCTCTTATCAACCCGTAGGTCCCTTGCGGGACTCTTGGGATCATCACATGTTACAAATCATACAAAATCAGTATAGCAAAGAAAAATAGATATACAAAATACATAAGATTTTAAATTACAAGGAAAACAAACAATATACATAAATCAGCACAATTCGGATAATACAATTTCAATAGGAAAGCACAGTAAAAAATAAATATAATGCCGTAATTATTGTTTAATGCTAAAAGGGTGTAAAAGGCCCTTCTAGCATCACGTCAGAACAAAAATTATATTAAAAAGAGAAACAATATTCTGGCTATGTAGATCAGTGGACAGGAACCACGTCAAGATGATACAAAGCAGTCAGCAACACTTACAGAGACATGTCAAATATAACGCCGTCATCCACACTTACAGCCATAGTACGATCAGAAAAAAATTGTATAAGAGAATCGATGCTAAACTAATTATTTATTTGAACCTGACTACGCTGATATCCTTGTAGAGATCATAGAGTGTTGTACCTTTGCACTAAGTTTGACCATAATATATAGGGCAATGTATTCTGCGTAGTATTTTCCTTTCAAGCGCGTTCAGCCTGTTTTCGTCATGCTTAGACAGTGTCCAGGTCTCTGAGGCATATGTTAATATATATAGAAATATAGAGATAATTTTTTTATTTAATTATAACAAATAATTATTTGATTAAATTATCAGAAGAATTGTGAGTGTAAGATGGTACCACCGCATCAGCAGCCGGCGAACCCAGCGTGAGCTCATCACTACAACCATTATGGAGAGGAGATGGACTTGGCTGGGACATGTGTTAAGGATGCCGAATAATAGTAAGCCAATGAGAGCGTTGTTTTTCCTCCCATCAGGATCCCGAAGACGAGAAAGACCCATTCATATCGTGATCCGCTATATCTGAGGTCATAAACATTGCGCAAGATCGAGCGTATTGGAGAGCTCTTGTTGCCTCCATGTGCCTTTAAGTGGGGCGTAAAAGGAGTTTGGAATAGATTGGATTAGATTATTCAGACGCTTAGACGTTGAGTGTCCGGTATACCGCAGGGTTCTCACCTTGGCCCAATTCTTTTCATCATGTAGGTACATTAATGATATTATCCAGCAATGCTATAGATCTTCTGATTTTCTTAACACAAAGGTCTACCAAAGGACAAGTCATTTTAAGGACGCGAAATCTTTTCAGGTCGACCTCTTTCAACACTGTGCTAGAAACCAACTGTTCCTCAAAGTTGATGAATGAAACGCGATATCCTTCACAAAACGAAAGGAGCCCCTCCATAGGACTATAAAATTAATGAAATTTCCTTGAGGAGATGTCTCGTTATCAGGGATCTCGAGGCACTGGTGGACAGCAAAATGACACTAAGAACTCACATTGATATGACCACGAACAAGGCATTTTAACAACTGGGATTTGTTATGAGAGTATCTAAGCCATTAAAGTCAATAGAAAAACTAAAAATACTTTACATTTGTGTGAAGTTATCTCGACTTTGATACTGTGGTTTGGAGTCCCCAATACATCACGTATATTGACAGGTTGGAGAAAGTACAGAATAAGTATTTATTATATTTAAGATTTTAGATGCTTCTTATAAAATAATGACCTCAGAGAACAGGCGCACGTTGCCTTCTTTCTTATATAAAATAACCCATAATATAATCAACAGTAACATCTAAGATATTTTTTTTCAACTGCCCAATCAGATTGACCAGGACGACACTTACTTTTAAACAACCGAGGTGCAGCACTTATTACCTACAATTTTTTTTCATTCATCTTTCATCGGATAATTCTAACGCATTTTTTGTATAGACATCTTTCATGTATCCCTTTCTATGTTTAAGAGGTCCATAATTGGATCCCTGATAGGTTTTGGGTCTCATCGGGCATAGGCGGGGGCCCTCCGATCTATTTTCGTCTTCCCTTTTCCTCTTTCCTTATCTTCCCCAATCCCCATACTGGTGTCCATGTTGTATACATTATGATGAGGGTACTGATGCCGGATGTCTAGAACCCGTCATGGCAAGAGTCGAGGTATGAGCCCTGGTGGGTTTTCGGGCTCGGCGACATGCCCGTCTAGCTTTTAAGTGTTTTTCTTTTTCTTTGTGTAGGTAGTGTATATCAAGTAAAAAAATAATGTTGGCATAATTTTCTGGTTTTATGTCTATTTGTTATTATGTATTAAAAAACTGTGTGTTTGCAAAGATTTGAAAATTAAATTGAAACTAAAAAAATCAGATTACCTTCTTATAAAGTAATCCGTTTATGATTTTGTATGACTCTTTAAATTCAGGCAGTAACCAATGGGTAAGTCTTAATTTAAAGAAAAAACATGGTGGTTGTGATTTTATAATTTTAAAGATGTGGCGTTCAATCCACATTACCAATTTGTCCAGATAATGCAGTGCGTTGGATGTTCCCATTTTCCATTTGGTATAAAAATCTTGATGTGCGGATGTACCTCTTTACCCTTTGGTTAATCCACTTACAGTGTCGCTAATCTCTAACTACCTCTCGATGTTTTTTATAAGCACTGTTTCTTATGCTCCATTACCAATTGGCACAATGATGTTAATCGTCACTTATCCTTCTTTACCCGTTTAAGCTATTCTACAGTCATGTCGCTTATGACCTATTACCTTTTGGTATGAGGATGTCGAATGTAGCTAAGTCTTCTTTACCCTTAGTTATTTTCTGTGATGAGGTAACTTATGCCGAATTACCTCTAAAGAAAAATAAGATCAATTGATCTAAGCGACATAAAACCACAAAAAGCAACTTTGAATCAAAGTGATGAAATTAAAAATAATTACATTTATTTTTTTTCATTCGATAACTGTTTCAATTTTCAAAATATGACAATAAATAAAAAAGTTATGTGCATTTTTATGAAATTTCAAACTTTAAACTGCTCTCCTGAACAATTAGGTTTTTGTCGCTTATCCCCTATTACCTTTTGACCGTCGATATGTACGTCAACAGAGTATACATGCAATGACAGAACGCTACACTCGCACAGAAACAATATAATAATTATTCCAATCATACAGCGCGTTCGGCATTCTACTACACGCTCTTCAACTACACAATTTATATTAATAATTTCTAGTCAATATTCCACTTTCGACATTGCTTGCTTGTAAGAATTTTCATAGTAGCTGCACAATTTATTATCCATGGCATTGTGTCCTATACACTTATGTCTTTGTCAGTTTTGATTTTCTCTCGAACACAGTTAGCACATTCTGGTGGTTTGTCTTTTTTGTCGCACGCATCAAATCGGTGTCCAGATCCACAGTGGGAACAAGTCGGTGGGTTCATCTTTCTCAAACAGCTCATTGAGGCGTGTCCCAACTGTAAGCAGTGGAAACATCTGATAGTCGGATCAGCGTCTTTTACAGGTATTCGTTGGAATCCTACATATATATACTCCTTCTCCAGTAAGCATCTTCTAGCTGTGGGGGTCATCTCTACTATAACGTTTTTAATATCCGGTTTCCTTTTAGATTGTATAGTTCTAATAAGGCGTATGTCACTCTGCTTTACACCAACACATTTCAGCTGTTTATTTTGCAAATATATGTCATTCGCTATTTCCGACTCTTCATAGTCCGCTACCAGGCCTTGAAGTATTAAGCGAGGTTTCTTTTTATTTACCACCTCGGCTTGACAAAACATATCAAGTTTTTCATTGACGATCTTCGCCAACAGTGTTGCATCTTCCTTTGTCGGACACCGTATAAGAAGTTTTTTTTTATTGTGTATTCCCTTCATATGTATCACCGATATTCCAATTTCAGAAGGTTTAATTTTTTTACGGATCTGTAATGTTCAGTCATTTTAAAATAAGTTCCTATAATTTTTTGATTGCTTTGCAAATCCTCTCCTCACCAGATCTTCTCTATATCCTCATTTTAATTTCAAAACAATACCCATCTCTCATTTTGAATAAATCCATCTTATCCAAAGATCCGTAGAGTTTGAACGGCATGACGCCATGCTGTTTCGATTTAACAAAGGCTGTATTGGACACATCACTCCAGCATCGAATCATATTTATTAATGAGCATCTGTATGAACTGTGACCCATATTTATACCTTTGTCCTACGCCGAAGAAATCTTTGTTTGATGGCTGAGTAGTTACTCACGACATGTACTATACTATTTTAGGAAGACAAGGCACACATACACTCACATTTTTAATAAATATGTATTCACTCACACATACACAAAATCACTGTCATACCAATTTTTGACAAGCGCTGAGTGTACACTTCACAATATCGATGTGTTGTGGTACATGATTAATTATCTGCACTGTTGTAATGATATTGAGTTTTCCTTGCTGTTTTGAATGTTTTTATATTTTTTCTTTTACTAATTTGTAGTAATTAGTGTTCTCTATATGTATCAACAAGAATATGTGTTAAATCTTGGAAAATAAGGTCAAGATTAATTAAGGCACTAGATAAGAGTACATTTTAGAGGGATTTATTACCATTGCTAATCATTTTTAGGTACATAAATATATTCGTATGGGGATTATTTTTATACTAGTTTGTGGGTAATTAAGACTTACATAAGTTGGTGAAAACTACAAGTTGATACATTGAATGTAACTGGAGATATTCAAGTTTTCATATCTAGGAAAACGTGAAAACCTACATATCTATAAGCATAGGACACATCTGATGTAAGTATACATCGCTCTGGAGACGAACCGTCTGCTAGACATAAGAGAAGCGTTTGATGTCAAATCGAACAGGAATAATCAACTTGGTTAATTAGTCCAGAATTTATTGGAATTAATTTTTGTATTAAAAATGATCATATTACTAAGCATAGAAATATTGAATTTCTATATTGTTTTTAGGTTGCTTTTCCTAATACATCTTAGAGTCATTGCCTTTAGAATCTTTTGAGCTAATTATAAACACTTTTATTGGGATTCTAATAAGATATAGGATAGTATTTACTACTAAGAATATCATACACTACGTGCAGAGGGATGCCTAAATATCAATTTATAACATTTTTATGTTTTGGAAAAATTAACTATTTTTTAACTGTTTTTTATTTATATATTTATTTCTTTGGTTACCGGTTTCGGCTACCAGCCATCATCAGACCAAACTTAAAACATTTTAACAGTTTTAAGTTTGGTCTGATGATGGCTGGTAGCCGAAACCGGTAACCAAAGAAATAAATATATAAATAAAAAACAGTTAAAAAATAGTTAATTTTTCCAAAAACATAAAAATGTTAGGAAACTGTTTTATAGTAAGCCCAAAAAATATAGAAAAAATAATCTATAAATTTAACTTTTGTAAAAGTACTAAAACTTTTGGAACGGCCAGGGTTATTGAATTGACAAAGCCTGGCGAATTAATGACCAAAAGCTGTGGCTGCGTCCGAGATGATTGCCTTCGAACATCAATTCGATGGGAGCTGGTGAGTTTCACGTAAAAGGGAACTTATGTACTTTTGCTACTTTATTTGAAATATATATTATGCCAGCCAGACATGTCCCGTACCTCTCTGTTCGTTAGTTTTCATTGCCTGTTTAATATGTATGATTTAATTATTATTTGATCGATATAAGTTATATATTTCAAAAGATATAATGAAAAATGTCACAAATTGATAGTGAAAAATGTTGACCATTTTTCCTAAAATAGAGACCGTTGATTGGTTAATTTAAACCAGTCCTGTGATTGGTTTTCTTTGTTCTCGATTTTAGTATAAATAAAATCGCAAAATGTACGGCGAGTTGAGTCGACTACTGGAATCTACTTGAGATACTCCACTATTCACTGGGACCACTTCTAGAAGACCAACTCGCCGGACGTCTGCCTTCAAGATTGAAAGCTTGTTTCATTTCTACAACCTCTCACAACCCCTGGTGATCGGAGCTTCAACAATGATGGAACCGCTGCTGTCTCCCGATCTATCGACATCTGGTGCGTAAGCGTGTCGGTGATACTGAGGGCCTTCGTAGCTACATGAGCTACTGGTTGGACCCTGCCCAGCTGACACATGCTAGCTTACAAAGGATTTTGATAATAAACATCGGAGGAGACGTGAAAAATTGTTCTGAAAAATTTACTATGCGAATTGCAGCATTTTGAATAGTTTGAATACTTTCAAATCCACCCTACTCAATATTTTATTTTTATTTGATCTGCAGGGTGACTCACCAAAAAATTTATGCTCAGAGTCAAATATTTAAAACATAAGAGGACTTTGGCCTAAATAACTCAATGATGAGTGGAAGGCTAAAAAATAAAAAATAAAAAAGGAGACTGTGAAAAAAACACTTCTCTGAAAAACTCTGACCCGACCGGGAATCGAACCCAGGACCCCGGATCTGAAGTCCACGCCAGCACAACTAGGCTACCGAGGTCGGTACCTATATTTTATTCTTTTCCTATTTACAAAATGCCCGGGATAGTGTTGTTCTTCCTCCCATCAGAGTCCCGTAGACGATGAAGATCCTCCTTCGAAGCAGAGGATTTGGAGTAGGTCATAAACTTGCGCAAGATTGAGTGCAACGGAGAGCTTTTGTTGCCTCCGTATGCTCCTAAGTGAGGTGTTAAATGAAATTTGATTGTTTTATGGAATGCAACATAACCTATATCTTTCCTAAACTTTCAACAATATAAGTCTTCGAACTCTACATCTTATTTAAGAAAAAAAAAATTTTTTTCTAAAAAATAAGAATATCAGAACCCAACATGTGTGGGGCTGGGGAGATATAAATATTATATTCACCTACCTACGAGTACATTCATACGGGCGAAGATAATATTGAAAAAAAAATCATATGGTGGTAAAAATAAATCTAATATTTATAAATCAAAAAGTATTTCCCAGGGGTAATTGCGCTAAAAGTTTCCTGAGAGATTGAAAGTTTGTTTTGATTTCGTGGCAAGTTCAAAAGCTTCCCGTAATATCTTTATAAAGTCAATATTAACTTACGTTCAAGTAAAAATATTATTTAAAATTATCCTCACGGTGTGTGCCTATATTATCTCTTTTGATATGTGTTACCTTAGTATTATTAAAATAATATGTACCTATGTTTGATATGAATCTTTTATAGGAACATTCATAAGAGGAAGTTAGAATAGCATCAATCTGTACCGTATTATTTAAGAACGCGGTTTTAAGAACAATACTCAATTCTATGCAAAACTTAGAATTATTTGACTGTTTAAAATAAAATATTGTAGGTATAAATAATTGCAATCCCTTCTTCCACAGCATATTCGAATCTTTTAATGCAATTTTAACACAAAATGGAAGAGCGTGACTGAAAAATCATGAAATGAGGGCAGCTCAAAGACAGAAAAAACCTGAATCATTACGTAATTTCTTTGAAGGGAGTGCATTCTTATTATTTTTTATTGATTGCTGCGCATCTTTTTTCTCATCTAAACACCCTCAAGTAGTGGCATGGCATGACGAACACCATGAAATATGCCTCTCATGCCAAATAATATCTGGGAATCTCCCTCGCAAGAGGCCAATACCACTTTTGAAGCCACAAGGCATCATTTTTTCAAAAAAAGAAGATCTTTATTTTTCTGGATGCCAAGTCAGGTTCTTTCAAAACTGGATATCACTTGGGTAAAGTCCTCCCCATTCTTAACGTTATGGATTTTATACAACACTGTTAAAATGCCATTCCATTACCTTGACATTTTGTCGCTTACCTACTCCCCGACTCCTCTCTTAGCTAGTCAGTACGCCTCTTAATCCAGCAATTTTTGTCTTTTAGATCTTTTATGGATTTTTCAGCGATTCTCTCGATATTTGCTCTACTTTTGATCTCCAAATGGTTGATCACATCTCAAACATTTCAACTTCATTAATCGCATCCGCATCTTTAACCCATAAAATATATATTGCCTTCTATGACAAAAAAAATATTTTTGTACATACCTACTCCCGTTGTATTTCGTTACAGAATCGGTACGTGTGCATTGAAATTTCCGCATTGATTCAAAATAAAATGTAACAAACCCGAAACAAAATAGTGGCGAGTCGCAGATGCGGTGTTCATGATCACGTATGTAGAGCTCCACCTATATTACATACCCGTGCGGAATATTCAAGAATTAAGGGTTTGTCCCTGCTCCACTCGCGGACGCAAATAGACACGAAGCTGTACACACATTTTACTGGTGCTGTGCCGTGCCTTTAACTTTGTATACTTACCTACATACCTAAATGTAGCTATGAAATATTGCATGAAATAACCTTACGTTAGTCATACAGGGAGTTTCAGCATACGTCCACCTGCATATTTTTTTTCTCTCAGGGGATGTTTGGCGCTCTGATCTGTAGTGGTCTATTGTGCTTCCCCTACTTGCTCATGGTGTTACCCAATTAGAGCATCCCCACCAATCCCAGACGCTTCAGAAAGTCCAGCATTAGGAGGGGATCCAAGGTGGCCAGGACCTCCACCTCTATCCTGTGTTTACCAAAACTTCTTGCTCTCGCATAAACTACTGCATCGCAGTCTGTAAGTAGGTGGTGAGGCGTTTCCACTCCTTCTTCACAGAATCTACAGGTTCCATCATCTTCGAGTCCCAGCTTCCTCAGGTGTTCCCTAAGTCTGCAGTGACCCGTTAAGAAGCCTGTTGTCCACCTGCATTTCTTTTGCCATTTTTTTTTTTTAAATACAAACGCATATCTTCTCTTACATGTTTACCACCTAAACTGACGTTTCATGAGAAAGAAATTAATTGTGTGTAAAAAATACACAATTTTATATGCAAAGATACACGGTGTCAATAATTATTTTCATATTGATTTTTTAAGTTAAGTTATTTCCCGAATAAGTGAAAACTCGTGCTTCTATTCTTTAAACATTTCCATATTAAAAACAGTTGTTGTATGTGCATTGTGGTCAAATTGAAAAAAAAAATCAATTTAAAATTCGAACATAAAAAAAGTCGTGAAATGTCAACATTTTTATCAGTTGGTTAATTATAATAATAATATGTCAAATTAAAACTGCCCTTCTCAAATACTAGTATATACCTACGCGAGAAGTTTACAGCAGAGGAAATTTCCACTATAAATCTCTCCACCTTAACAGGGCCACAGGAATAAATCTCAAAAAGAAAAACAAAATACAATTGTAAAGATTCGCCTAATATCCGAGCCTGAAACCCTTTAATAAAATAAATTGAACATATTATTATGGAGGTACCTTAGTAGGTATTATTAAAACAACGGTAAGGTTGATATGTCACGTTACTCCCACTATTCGAAGGACAAAAAAGGCAATTTTCACTCAAAGATTATTTATATAACAGCGGTACTATATATTTCCCTCGCTTTGTATTTACTTAAGATAGGACGTACATAAATTGTTTTTCACCACTGACTTACCTACATTCTAAACGGACAGTTTTTTTTAACTTAACAATAAAATATAAATAATTTTCTGTAGGTGAAATTTAAAGTATATTATCATTTTGCGCTTAATTGCGTACATTGGAATATTATATTCCAACAAATTAGTCTCTTATAAAATAATAAACAATTGGTAATAATACATTCGTAATGGTTTGAACCAAAATATTCTGTTCACTTTGGGATTTGCGGTAGCTTTGAAACTCATTTTTAACTGAATATAACGTTTTATTATCATTCTAATTTGTAAGTATTAATAATAAAAATTGACATATGGAGTACCCATTGCTAAACCGTTTTTAAGGTGATTGGTCTTCTCATATTTAGCTAATTAAGTTAAATAAGGGATATGAATCTGAATAGAAAGTAGGTACACAATGTATCATGAAACATTAACGCTTGAAAATATTTCTTGAAAAAAAAAAAAAACAATAATAACCATTTTTAATATTATTACGTTTGGAAACAACTTTCTTGCTTTCAATAGTCAACCCATGCTTGAAGAAACTGTTCATAATATGTCATTTCATAAATATCAGCCTTTAAAAAGCAACGTTTTTCCAATGACTGTTAATACGAGTATATCGAGCATGACATCGGCTAAACCCTGAGTTTTTCCTCCATTTTATTACACGCTTAATATGAAAACCACAGACTATCTATACGTGACATAAAGTGGTAAATAACATGAAATGATAACTACACAAATTTGTTTTACCGTGAATCAGTTCTCAAACACATGCAGGCATTTTTATTTTTTCTGTTACCATATTTATTTCTACTCTATTTTATATCAATACTAGCTTTCCCGATAGACGTTGTCCTGTGGTTCTAACCCGAGGCGGCGCGTCACAGGTGATCCGTTCCATACTAACTTAAATATTATATTTTATATAATTTCTCACCCAATTTTTTTTTTTCAACTTTTTATTAGTTATTCTGTTATCCGGACCGGAGAAGAATCCAACAAACCAAACATCGGAAGAATCTGTTCAGCCGATCTCGAGCTATAAGTGTTCGCACTAACCCGACTTTCATTTATATCAGAGATGACACAATGATATTGATTCTTTGAAATTTCTTTTTTGAGATTTATGTGCCCTTAGGTAGACTTTGAGATTTAAACTACCTTCTATGACTTATTGTCACAGTGACAAAAAGTGTCACATTTCTCACAGTATTGATTTGTGCAGCTGAAACCCTTCAGAAAAACCTTGCGCTTTCATACGCTGCTGATGGGTGGTGTTTAGCTGATATTTTAGCCTTTGTTGCCGATTTGCCATCTTCTTTCTTCAGATTTCCATATTAGCTTCGGATGCATCTGCATCATCACTGTCCATTACCAAGTTTTTGCTTTCCAGGTTCTTATTAACCTTATGTCACAAAGAATAACATCCCTTTATGGAGAAGTCTTCAATCATCTGGATTAAATTTCCAGCATCACAATCTTGAAATCATGTATGTCCATTTTTTCTTAGTTGCACTATGCATATGGTGTCGTTATAAAAACCCTTTTCGCCTCTAAAAGCACATGACATGATTGTTCAGAAATCCATTCATTAGCTGATGTTGTCCTTGTAAATATACAGCAACATTGTGCCTTTATCGTATCGCTTGTTACATAAATTAGCGTGTGAACTCATGAAATCATGTAGGAGTCGAGGAACATTCGTTTTTATAATTTGTTGCGTGTTCTTCTAAGGACTCTAATTATTACGTTAAATATGGGACACGTGTGTTTATTGGTTCAATTTTTCTTTATCATACTTTTTTGAGTTGAATTGTTGAAGTTAACTCAACCAATAATCCAAATATTTTTTTTTTTTAATTCATCCTCTCTTTTATTACCTTGCATTGTTTTTTTTGTAAAGAAGGTCAAGGGACCATATGCCCCATATTATTGTGACATCCTTCAATGAATTCATGGAGCGCTGCCTCTTATTGTGCCACGACTCCAGAGGCCTCTTGCAGAGTGATAGTCCCTCTTCCCGGTTCCTGCCCTCCGCAAAAGGTCTCCTAAATCTTCTTTTTGAAAGATAGGTCCCAACAGGATTCCCATCGCTCGGTTGCAACAAAATGCTTTTGATCATGTGACCTAATGTCCACTTTGACCACTGATGTGGAAGTACCTATTATATCCACCATACCAGGACGGCTCTACAAAGGTGCTATGTACATCCTCCGTAGCCAGAACTACGGAAATAAAAGTCCGCTCCTACAGATCCCTGCATGTAGGGGTAAGGCAAAAAGTCACCCTGAGGTTGCCTGGTATCAGGGAGGCTCCGTTAGCTACTAACCTACCCATTAGTCACGCATCCCTCGGCACGGGTCGAATGACACCTTGGATTGGAGATTTTTTGGGCAGAAAAGTTTACCCCTTCCGGAATGATAGGACTAGGTGAATACGGATGGTAGGGCTCATAGAAGGCAGGAGGATAGGATTCAGGTCTAGGAAATGCCCTGCATGTTGGACAGCCATACAAGGCACCCCGTACTCTCTTCGGCTTTTTGACCCTAGCATCCCCAGGGACCGATTGTAACCGCCGTTTCAGCCTGCGCCAACGTAACAGGGTCCACCGCTTGTAGGTGAGAGTCGAGTTGAAATGCAGTGGCTAAGAGGCATTACAATACATGCTCTTATGTTGCGCGTAACATTTCCTTGGACCCCACCTTGCATATATACACAAATTACTACCGTCAGTCGTTAAGTTTTTTTTTTCTTTCAGATATAACTTGAAAACTTCCCTCATTGGTTTTTTTGACTACCTCAACTGAAATTATATTTATGATTCTCTCAAACGACCACATTCTAAAAACCTCGCGATCCTTCAAATTGCCTTTTGATTAAAATATTCGGTGTTCAAATGACTTATTTTGTATTATTAATATCCAATCAACTTTATACTAACTTCTATATTTTAAACTTTTAACTCCTGGAATAGACTACATCATTTTTCTTAAATTTAATTTTCACTATATTGAAGTTTCTCATATAGTTTACACCTCGTGTAAGTTTACACACGATGTTTAAACTTTTCCTTACTATTCGCTTTATAAATATGGAAAGTATGATCACTTGATGGGAGTATATTATATTATGTAACTATTAATGAATTTAAATTTGAGAAATTATTAAATTTACATACATTCTTCTGCGCAGCATGAACTGTCTAAGAGCTTTGATGTCTTTCTAAATTCAGGGTCATATGGCCATCATTGTAATCATATATTGGTTATTTAATTTATGTCCGATGTTATTTTAACATATAAAAAATTGCGAGTTATGTCACCATTTGAATTCTAAACAGTCATTAGTTATGTGCACGAAGTGTTAATGTACCTACTCATGAAATTATGTTGAAGTCACGTTGCCTGACCGTAAATTAAAGTTACAATTCCATGATTATAATGACCTCCTCCCCCCCCCCTCCCCCGTTAAGCAGCACAGGAGGGTCTTATAAGTATGAATGTTTTCAACTACTACGGTATTTATCTACTCCTACGACCATCCATATCTTGTTTCAAATACAATAATAGCGCATTTGGCTGATATGGCACAAGAATTCATATTTGCGTTCTTCCATAAAATGTACGCATTGAGCCCAACGTATTTATAAAGCGATTATTCAATAAAAATGATAAAAATTGTATAATAATACATAATAATGTGCCATAAAATGAAACAACGCCAACTGTGAAAAAATTCTATAGCGACACAATTTTTGTTTACTCGACAACCAATGACATCAAAAATATTTTCAAGCTTTTTCCTAATTTGTTAACATGGAAGTGCATTTTTTATCAATAATTAAAACACGAAAAATAAAACTAATTTTGTAATTATATATTCGTTTGACACAAACTATCAGTCATTTAATAGTTGGTGCGATCGACAGAATTTGGATGGAAATATTATATAGTTTAAAACAGATGCATCGGTCGGAATGACATTGGTTAAACGTCATTTATATAAAAAAAAAATAACAACTAATGACTCTAACAATTCATTACTAATGTTCGATTTTTAAATGGAACAAACCACTACGGGCTTACGACCGTCTTCTACTGTTATTTCGAAGGCTGGCTTAGTGTGATCACTTTACGTTAACAACGTTCGCCATTAGGTGGTAATGTTTGTCTCCGAAACTCCTAATCATGAGAATTCTCAACATGTTCAACATGTCGAAAGATCTCATGTATGCAACAAGTAGAAATTTAATAATAAAATGAAAAATAAAGATAAAAGTTGGAAATTGTTGAGAACAAGAGAGCAACCAAATTTAAAGACTGCGACTGCTGTCATGTATTTGGCGCCAGGATATGACTATATCCATTTTTGTTTATGTCTCATATTTATTGCTATTGGCTTTGTTGGTGCACAACGTTCTAATTATGTTTAGATTCTTGTGACCTTTTCAGGACTAGATCTTAAAGAAAAAATAACAACTAATGACTCTAAAAATTCATTACTAATGTTCGATTTTTAAATGGAACAAACCACTACGGGCTTACGACCGTCTTCTACTGTTATTTCGAAGGCTGGCTTAGTGTGATCACTTTACGTTAACAACGTTCGCCATTAGGTGGTAATGTTTGTCTCCGAAACTCCTAATCATGAGAATTCTCAACATGTTCAACATGTCGAAAAATCTCATGTATGCAACAAGTAGAAATTTAATAATAAAATGAAAAATAGAGATAGAAGTTGGAAATTGTTGAGAACAAGAGAGCAACCAAATTTAAAGACTGCGACTGCTGTCATGTATTTGGCGCCAGGATATGACTATATCCATTTTTGTTAATGTCTCGTATTTATTGCCTATTGGCTTTGTTGGTGCACAACGTTCTAATTATGTTTAGATTCTTGTGACCTTTTCAGGACTAGATCTTAAAGAAAAAAAGGACTAGATCTTAAAGAAAAAGGACTAGATCTTAAAGAAAAAAATCGAAGATTAGTAATGAATTGTTAGAGTCATTAGTTGTTATTTTTTCTTTAAGATCTAGTCATTTATATTTTCATTCTTTTAAATTTTTATTCAATTCATAGTTAGACCATAGCACAACGTCTGTCGGGAAAGCTAGTAATTTATAAATGGCACTCCCACTTTATTCTTTACACCCCCGGTAATTAATTATAAATTGTGAGCATTATTAACACTCTGTGAATATTTTAACAACATAATTCCAAGGCGACATTCGCTTACCTGCTTCGTGCTTGTCCTGGTCCTCTTGATTATGTAAGCGGATAACACGAGCTGTTGTTGCTCGTAAGCAGCTTGCGTACTAAAATGAAAAATTCTTAATAGCTTTGTTATTCATGACCATAATAACATACCTAATAAATAATTATCCCATAATTTTAAGGGGAGCATTTACTATTTTTTTTTTTATATACGGAAAAACCTACGTTTAAACAAAAGAGGTGATTTCATTCAATTTTTGTAATGTTGAAGCTTAAATTAGAGATTCGTTTATGTAAGTGTATAATAGAAACACTCAAAAACACCGGTAAATAAATCATTTTATTTTTACAAAGGTTTAGTTTTGTTAATCTCTTAGACTGGGAGAAGTGACTATTTTGTGGCCGCACCAGCATCTTTGGACGTCAACTCCTTCATAGCTTTTGAAGTCTGCCTGTCGATCATTATCCTTTAAGGTCCCATTGTGGCCATGAAGGTCGAGATTTTGAGTTGTTCATTCAACATTCAATAAATGATATCTTCTGTTTTGCGTGTAATATGAATTGTTGTAAGTAAGCCTTATTCGATTATACAATATGCTTCCTGTTATGACATTTGTTTCTTATATGCTCGAATAAATTGTTCGGTCTAAAGAAGGACCAGGCGTTTTGTTATAAAAGGAGCAGTTAGGAGGTTTGTTGTCTCTGAAATTCACGTTGTAGGCGCCAACAAAGAATCACAAATAGTTATGCAATTTCAATAAAATCTATGCTTAAAACAGGACAATACGATAAAACGTCAATTCACTATACTTATTGATGCTTCAACGGTACCTAAATTGTTACACGTGTTTTGTTTCAAAGATTTTAAATCGAAACTTTTTCTAGCAGTATCCGCTCTAGTCTATGTAGGTTTATTAAGTTCGATGCTTAGGTACTTAAAAAAATATATATATAAAGTTTTGTAATCTATTTTTTCTATATTTTTATTGTAATCAGTAATTTCGGAGCATAATAATTTTGGTTGCTCAAAAATAAAGAGCAAAAAATAAAATTTTAACACTTAATAACCTAATAGGTACTAATGCGGTACTTAATGTCCCTGTGAATCATATGATTGATAGGCTTGTTATATAATATGGAGATTTATTTATTTGTCATAAGAAGGTACTTCACATCTTAATGACAAATAAAATAAAAGAGAAGCATATTGTACATACATACATATTGCTAAAAATTACAATATCATCTGCAAAGCTTGACTCATCTCCGCTTTGCAGATGATATTGTAATTTTTAGCAAAGACCTGGAAGAACTGAGCGTCATGATTAAAGATCTTCATGACGCTTCCCTGAGGTTTGGTTTAGAAATGAACTATAACAAAACTAAAATTATGAGTCCATCCAACAGAAACATAAAAGTCAACGACAAAACGATTGAATCTGTTGAAGAATACATCTACCTCGGACATAAGTTAAAAATGGGAAAAGAAAATCAGGTAGCAGAAATACCCAGAAGAATCGGACTTGGTTGGGCAGCCTTCGGAAAGCTCAATCATATAATGAGAAATAAGGATATCACCATTAATTTAAAAAGAAAAGTCTATGAAGCGTGCATCCTGCCTGTGATAACATATGGTCTAGAAACAATGT
This sequence comes from Mystacides longicornis, assembly GCA_963576905.1. Lineage (NCBI taxonomy): Eukaryota > Metazoa > Arthropoda > Insecta > Trichoptera > Leptoceridae > Mystacides > Mystacides longicornis. Next base: position 10,527,527 of record OY756424.1, on the reverse strand, counting down.
CCCTGACCATGAATACTATCCACAAAATGAAATGCGCGCAACGATCCATGGAGCGACAAATGTTGGGCATAAGTCTGCGTGATAGAGTTACAAACATAGAAATCAGACGCCGAACAAAAGTCGCCGATATTATGGATCGGATTGCAAAATTGAAGTGGCAATGGGCAGGACACGTAGCCAGACAGCCAATCTCGAGATGGACTCCCAGAGTCTTAAAGTGGAGACCATGGGAAAGCAAAAGGGGAGTCGGTCGGCCACAAAAGAGATGGGCCGACGATATTGTTGCGGTCGCCGGTAAAAAATGGGTTGAAGCGGCTCAAAATAGAGAGAAGTGGAGACAGATGGAAGAGGCCTACATCCAGCAGTGGAGGGAAGGCTAGGAAGAAGAAGAAGAAGAAAATATTGTACATTTACATTTTCGTCAGTAGGTAGGTATATAAAATCAAACATTTAAATCTGGAGATAAGGTGCCCTGCCCCCGTAGACAAATTCAAATTGGCGTTTGACTACAAACGAAGATTTCGCCAATGTATTATAGTGCGAATAAATTAACTGTCCACTGGAACATAATATTTTTTTTTTTTTTTTTAATTTTTTGGCATATCATCCGCAAGGGGGATGTTTTGGCCAAACATAATATTACACACAAATATTTTAACCAGACAAAGACACTTGTATACAAAATATAAAAAGTGGACAGTTAAGTTTCTTCCTACTCTACATTGTCGAAGAATTCGTTTGTAGTCGATCGCCAAATGCAATTTGTCTAGGCCTATTTATCAGTGATTATCATCACTACCTAGTGTTAACCTATTCGAAGATAAACATAGAGTTGCATCAACAATATACAATATATACGTATACCAAGATATTCTTCTTCTTCATCCATGTCCGCTCCCTAGTTGGAGCATATGAACTCCACAAATCCTCGCCATGCGGTCCTGTCCCCTGCGATTCCAGCAGTCGCACCCCAGTCAACACCAACGGCCTGAAGGTCATTATAGGTTATAATTTTCAAAAAATCATGAATTTTAAAAAATATAGTGAATCATATTTTGATTCACTAAATTTTTTGGAACGGCGTAATTATTTCATGATGAAATGTTGAGGTCATGTTTGCACCCCAGCTGCTCCAACAACCAACACTTGCGAGGCGTAAAACAAAAGGGCAACCTTCATGAATATCATTATTCCTAGTCGTCAAGTTGAACACAGCTTTTATATTATTAAAACCGTGTGTAAAATCTCACAACACAAATGTCCATTCTGGCTCTTAGCTTAATGAGTAGATAGCCGGGATATATTTTAATGAAGGGTTATATGTAATATCCTCATGTTAATCTCTACAATACAATGAAAAGGCGGGTGAAACGTTTCAGCCTTGACCACAACTTTTATTTAGAATTTATTAAAACATTTTTATACAATGACGGACACCGAGGCATAATATTATCTTTCAAAAGGGATCATTAAAGTCCCTCAAACACAGTCTCTCGAATAATATTTGTATTTTAAAATAATGATTATTATTATTTTTCAAACAAAATACGTGATGAAGAAATATTTAATTTTGTCAAAAACGTGTCATGTGATAGCCTTGTACAAAAAGTTGTTCCAAAGCCATTCATGTAATATATTTTACTGTTACTCAAGACTCTCAGGCATATTCATTCAATTAATAATAATAATATAACACTTTTCTATACAAAGGTGTCAGTATAGCCGGCGGAACTTATTGCCTGAGGCAATTTTTTCCAGTCAACCGGTCCCGTCCAATCTGAGACAGGCCAACCCCGGGTAGAAATTTCAAGTGAAAAACACTTAGAAAAACTCTGACCCGACCGGGAATCGAACCCGGGACCCCGGATCTGAAGTCCATACTCTCATATTAATTTTTTTTATGAAATAAATAAAAAACAAATAAAATATTTCTTTATTTCTTGCAAGAAAATTACACAAATGATTGAAACATACCAACAAAAAAAAACACACACATTAATAATTTAAATAATATCAATATGAATTATTATTCTTCTTCTTCTTTTCAACGCGGCAATCCACTCTCGGGAGAGTGGTCAATAGGGAATTATTGTTGCATGCGCGAGAAATCCCACAAGGCAGTGCCCGTTCGTGGGTATTACAGAAGTGTTATGTAATAAAAGTCTTATAATTGTATTATGCGAGTAAAAAACTACACTGAAATAGGTGTATTTGAAAATTGTAAAATTGAATTCTAAAACTTAATCACATAGAATGAATAAACATATGTAGGCATATAAAAATAAATAAATAATAGTCAGTCAACATATTGCATCACATATTATAAGAATGCTTAAAACAAAACGAATATATAATAAAATAAACCAACTTGTCAAAAAAATAATAAACAGATAATAGGACCTAAGTTTATATTAAAAATACCTAGATAAAAAACAAAAATAGAGAATCGCATTTAACAATAAAGTACATAATAGAAAAGGATTGAACAAACACAATGTCATAATAAAAAATATACAAAAAATGAGGGCAGAGGTAATTGAATCTCTTTGATTAGCGTAAAAACCAGTGTACACAACAATCAAAAGTACCTTATATCAAATCGATGAATACCTTAACTCTGAAATATCAAAAACTTTTGTTCTCTCTTACTTACTTAACGAGTCCGATCACCTATCACTAGACCACTCCACTCCAATACTCGGCAGCCGCAACAGCATTGTCGTTACCAATGATATTTCTCTCTTATAACGTTATGACTGAAATAATGTTTGAAGGGTACAACAAGCACTGACGATCAACTTATATGATGATTTGGGTGTTAAATACGCTTGGAGAAGAGATTTGCGACTCTCGAAACCGGTTATTTATAACCCGAAATTACGCAATGAAAAAAGTCTCTCAAAGTGAACACAAATACACTATTTGACTCTTTTACCGTATGCTTCTTAAAGCACCTGGGATCGAACTCATGAGCTCCATTACGAAAGCCGGCGTCGTAACCGCCAGACCACTTCATTTGTAATGATTATATGTTTTATGTGAACTAAGCCACGTAAAATGGATTGAAATTATGAATTACTAGATGTCCGCCCCAGCTTCGCACGGGTAGATAGATACTTAAAAATAATTTAGTTTTCATACAGATCCCTAACTTTTTCAAAATATTTTATAGCATATGTTAATCTGGAATAATTGCATTGCAATGTATCGTGTTACGTCACTTTACCACCGTGACTACTTTGCGCGGTATTTCTACTGAACTTGACATGACCCCTCAGTCCCCTCCCCGGCTCCCGTACGCACTCTGCATCGGATAAGTTGAGATGATAAGAGACTATGCTTTTTTCCAATACTCACATTTTTAAACTCGTGATAACTTTCGAATGGAATGTCCGAATTGAATAATTCAAAAAGTTATACAAACATATTGAAGCAGACTTGAATATGAACTAATTTATTTTAATAAGGAGTAATACCAAGATACCAATAAAGAGCCTTTTCTAGAGGTGACATTTTATTGATTTTTTTTAAATAAAAAAACACTTATTGTGGCATAACTATAATAGTTAGACATATGCTGTCGCGATACTTTTTGTAAATAATGATGTCTTCTACAAAATTGTAGTACATTGTTTTATTCTATCATCATTAGTTTTCACAGCGTTCGCGATAAAAATAATATTTTAGGTAAATTTTTTACACCTTGGGTTACATTATTGAAGTTTTCGTAGGTTACCCACTTTTTTTGGAAATTAAATATAGCCTATGTTCACCGCCGATATTGTAGCTTCCCAAAAGTGAAAGAATTTTTCAAATCGGTTCAGTAGTTTTGGAGCCTATTCGATGCAAACAAACAAACAAACAAACAAACAAACAAACAAAAAATCAAATCTTTCCTCTTTATATATTAGTATAGATAATATGACATAATATATTATTAAAATTAAATTAAAAAAAAAAACAAATGAAAGTAACTGAATGCAAGTAGGTACGTACCTACCTTTACATTTCACACTGATGGCAAATATTATGTTACAATAAAAATAATATTTTGTAAATTTAATATTTAAAATTATTCCTTGTTTTCACATGTAGTTTTATTTTAAATCCGTTTGATCCTTCGGGCATATTATTTTTAAAATCAACATTTACATTAGCGAAATCACAGCTTTATAAAATAAAATAACATTTCTACTGAAAATATTATTTTGTTAATTGATTGTTTGGCAAAATATTTTAAATCAGGTTAATATTGTGTAACTAAATAATTATTGTTTAAATCCTAATAATCAACAACAGTTTGTACAAAGATAGATTACAAAATATTTCATAGTAAAATAATTCGTCATAAGCGGATGTATATTGAAACAGGCAGTTATTTGTTAAGTAAAAATTTAATGCATTAATAAAATGATAATTCTTATTTGCAGTTCCTCCTGGCAATCCGGTGGTGGTAGAAAGGACCGGAGGTATACTTGAGGGGACTAAAATAGGGCCCAAGGAAGAAGGAGACGACCTTATGCTTACCTGTCGGGTAAGAGGAGGTAAGAGATAATTTTTATAATTATAATCCTTAGTTTAAAATGTATTGTTTAACTGTAGCCCTAGTATAAGTTTTCGATGATCGAATATCGAAACGATCATCAAAAGAGTTTCGAAAGATTTCCATATTAAAATAGTCGATTGATTCGATCGTTTGATTTTAGAACAATATTTGCACGCTAATAAGCGCTTATTAACGTGTAATTAGCTTTCGATTAAACTCGTACTAGCCCCACTGAAGTGTTTCAACCAAATACCAATGAAAGATTCTAAAAATAACCGGTAACCGGTTCTAGTAACCATATTATTTGCCAGACGGACTGACATTTAAATACTTGAAAAAGTGTGGCAAAATTTTCGTAGCTCATTTTAGTAATATTTTTTAACCTAATATCAAGATTTTCACCAAGAGTGTATTCATGATATTGTGGTGGAAAATATATGTAACAAAACTCGTCTATGTCAAGGGTGGCTCTAAGAACTAGACGTTATTGGCTTCACTCTCGGTAGGTAGGGTATCTAGCAAGAGTAAGCGCAATCTGCTAAGCAAAACTATAGAATTGTTTTTCTTTAGCTAGATTATCTAGATATCATCCTTAAATGTAATGATGTCTATTAGAGCGGTCGAGCGAGGGTGAAAGAGGCACCGCACCATTCTTTCTGGATGGGTTGTGAATAATAATATAACTGCACTGTACAGTATTGCTAGATCTAAACCCATCTAAATAAACCTTGAACGGTTTTTGCTACAGCAATAAAACATTTTTTGTAAGCGTACCTAGACTCATAATATACCACTAGAGTTTAAAAAAATCTAGATAGTTATTTTATTCAATCATAGGCTAGACAAAAAAAGCATCAGTGAAATAAATACACATCAACTTTACATAAATATTGATTAAGCAAACAGTATCTGGTGTCATTGAAAACTGAACTGAATTTAATAATTAACCTAGATTATTTTATATGAATACAAAATTTTATTGTGTAAAATATTTTAAGGCTCACCGTAACGTAAGCGCATCGGTATACGCCCGCCGTGTGCAAAGGGTCTGAATTTGCTTAATTATATTCCGTTCAATTAGCGACGTAGATGTTCACTGTATGTATTTCGTTTAACCAAAGCAAAAACGTCACATAATACAATGTAATATCAGCTAAGCCACATTATTATGTTAAAACTTGGCGGTTTTGTTATTTTCTATCTTATAATTTGATTAAACGAAGGATATGGAGAGAATCTTCTAGGAAAGGAAATTTCTCCAGCTGCCAAAGCATTATTTTTGATACTATTCTGATTATTATAGTCCTTGAGTCTCAGTTCTGTTGTATACCTGGAGTTTCCCGCGTGGATCTAGCGTGTGGGAATTTATGAAATGCGATGACGAATAGTATTAAGAAGATGATATTGAAATTTTTCCCTAAACTCGATATTGATAAGGGTCTCAGAGCGTCACAAAGAAATTTTCTTTTACGATATCACGCGTAAATTTCCTTCACAATTTTGATGACTAAACTCTTTTTCTCCTACAAACCCTTTTTTTATTCATGAATACGTAATGCGAACTACGTTAGGGCTAGTGCCTTTTCATTGTGCAAATAAAATAGATTGACCTTGGGGAATCGTAAATCACGGTTTGAGATTTCTGCGCAAACTATTCGGTTCACAACATGTTTTATCTCCAAATGCATAATTTAGTTTATGGCAGCGAGATATAAAAGAATTAATGACATTAGATCTAGATCTTCTTTCATTTCATTAAGGTATAGAATATTGAGGTAAGTAGATCTTCGATTTAAGAAACCAACACAAAAAAAACAAAGTAAAATACACGATTTTAGAAATAATAGAGAGAGATAAAAATTTCCCGAAACAAAACCAGATCCAAGATTATGAAACAAAACAAAAACAAAGAATATACTCCACCTTGTGTACGCAGCATCCATTGTTCTTTAATGATTATATAAGGCGCTTTCCGCTACATCAATTCCTATCTTAATTTGGTCTTCACAACTCGTTCGCTAATTAAAAATGAAATAAGTAATTGGAAACAGTTCTCGAATCTTTTGGAAAATATTCTTTTATTTGTTCGAAACTAAGTGGTAAGATTTGTTCTACGAGTATTTTGGCTATAAATACGTACGCCTTGTTAAGACCCCATTAACGAACACTCCAAAAATGACCGTGAGTGGGGAAAACCAAATGTATGATGTGGAGTTATAGGGCGAGTCGGACCAGTCCAAAATTGAATTGCGTCAAGCCATTTTTCCATCACTCCAAACGAATCGTCAATGGAAAAACTCGAGTGGACGGGGTCCAAGGTCCAAGTCGTCACGTCCCTTGAATGCTTTTAGTTCAAATTTGTCTCATTTTGTCATCACCCTTCCACCAGGGTATACGTGTTGCTGTTTTGAAATTACTAATATAAAATGTATTAATATACCTAATACTGCAATTCCCTTATAATCTTCTTCTTTGTCCTAGCCTTTATCCCATTTCCGTGGGGTCGGCTCTCCTAGTCCTCATCCTCCAAGTCCCTCTGTCCCCCGCGTCCTCCTCGCGAAGCCTTGCCTCTCTCAAGTCCCTTTTTATTGCGGACATCCACGTCTACCTGGGGTCTACCTGGTCGTATGGGTCCTACTTCTTTGTCCATTGTCTTCCTTATCATATTTTTTGTGACATTCTCATTACGTGTCCGTACCATCTAAGTCTGTTCTCGGTCACTTTTTCTCCAATAGAAGCGAGTTTAAAACTACCACGGGTATGGACATTTTTGACCCTATCCAACCGTGTAACACCACCAGCCCATCTGATTATTTTCATCTCGTTGGTATGCAGAGTTTGGGCGTGATTGCTTTTTAGGGCCCAGCACTCAGATGAGTAGTTCATGGTTGGTCTGACTACCGCTTTGTAGAACAGACCCTTTATTTTTATGGACATTTTCTTGTCACACAGAACACCCGATACAGATCTCCACTTCATCCAACCAAGTCTTGAACGATGTGCTATGTCGTCCTTAGCGGACAGCATTGTGCCAAGGCACTTGAAGGACTCGACTGTGGGCACTGGTTCACTCTAAATTTGCATGATATGTGGCTCACCCGGCCGCTGTCCAGAAAAGTAGCGTGGCATGTATTCGGTCTTCGTTCGGATAGTTCTTAGACCATATTTTGCTTCCAAAGCCTCTTGACATTTAATATTATAAAAACTTAAGTTTCACATCTGTACGTATAACATCGATTTGTAATGATCGTGAATGGGAGGCTATAGTGATGTAGGTATCCGTCGTATTTTTTAATATTCAAGGTGAATCGAAAACATTTTACTGAAACTCTTAAAGTTCCTTCTTTTGTCTTCAGTTGAACTTCTCAACTTTGCGCTAAGCCAAAAGTCGTGAAAAATGTCCGTAAAGTGGTACGGACTTTGTGTATGTATCCATACCGTTTTAAAACTGAACGATCTGTTCTCAGAAGGTACCCACGTACGCCGCGCGCCGTCCGAATGCAATTTCAAAAAGCAAGCTACTTTTCAAAGAGAAACTTTATTTCAAGTGTATGAACATGTATTGACACACTATCCGCATAACTCATTCAAATTTACTTTCCGTTATATCCATTGAGTTTTCCTAGCAAAGTATGAAACCGTTTTATTTGAAACTAAAGCATAACGCAATCCTGTTACCATCGATGATGTATGGTTGTGAAACGTTGACATGGAAAAAACATAAGAATGTAGTATAAATGCTGTAGGGATGAAAATCTCTACGAAGAACACTTAATATGTGTAAAACTTTATGGGATATGGAAAGGAATGAAAATATTAGGAAGGAATGTGATATGGAAGTAAGTGTTATGACAAATATGAATGTTAATTAGTTGAGATGGTTTGCGCATGTGGAAAGAATGGATGCAAACAGAATGACAAAGATAATTCATAAGGCTGAAAGGAAAGGTGTAAGAAAGCGTGGCTGACCGAGAATGACGTGGATAGAACACATAGATTCCGTCCTCAAGGAAGGCCAGATAAGAAGTAAGAGAAATAGGAGAGGGTGTATGAGAAATTTTATGTCAGTAGAAGAAGCGAAAGAAGTATGCTTGGATAGAAAAGAGTGCAGGTCCGTTCTCTCTGCCTTTTCATAGATGGCGTAGGCGTCGCAGGAAATCCGTTCCGTACTAACTTTAATATTATATTTAATATTATTAATTATGCATTTTTCAACGTTTTAATAGTTATTCTGTTATCCGGGGCGGAGAAGAATTCAATAAATCAAACATCGGAAGAATCTGTTCAGCCGATCTCGAGTTATAAGTATTCGCACTAACCCGACTTTCTTTTATATTACAGAAGATATTCCAAGAAATGTACCTACTGATATTTTTACTTTGTCATATTCACACAAATTAACAACGGGGTATTTAGTACCTAAGTTCGACTCGCAATGTATAAAACATTTTCCAGTTATTCAATCAATCAATTCAGGACAAAAAACCTCTCAAACACTACTTAAGTGCAAAGGGTTGAGCTAGCTGTCGATATCCGATCAAAATCAATACGGCTACTAATATATAATTCTGTTATTTATAAAAAAAAATAGTTGTAAAAAAATCTTTTCGAATCGTTATTTGATAAAACTAACATTCAAATAGTCCAATTTAAAAGTTTCTACGAACCTTTGAATAATATAGTTTGATACAAGGTCAAAATACGTATAATCTGTACTGAAAGATGTAAGATGAAAGATTGAGTGAGAAAAACTCTTATCTTATTATAATAGTTCATAACGATTATAGAAACAAACAAAAAACATGAATGAAGAAAAAATCTTTCTGAATAAAAAAATGTAAAAAGGAATAGAGATTTATTATTTACATAAGTTCCGAGAACAGCTGATCTTACGTTAGTCCAAGGTTATTTTCACACAAATATAATTTTACGAATTCATTCTATAGATAGGGGTTTAAAACACCCCGAGACTTTTATCCTACACTGAAAATTTCATTATTCCAGTATTATGAGCGTATTGTTGTTGACTAAAGGCTAAGGTGAAACTTTAAAAGAAAATGTATAATGTATTTGTGCGAGTGTAGAAGCAGTTTCGTGAAACAAGAGAATATAAAGAAATATTATATGACTTACATGGGATAACGTTCAACTGTTCTCGCTTGTGTGTAATGTTGTCTTTAATAGAGAATGACCATCCACAGACCATCGATGCATCGATTTTTTTATTAAAACTATTTTAATGTTTAAGAGAAGGATCTTAGCAAACCTTGAAGAGGTAACATGCAAGGAAAGCGTAATTAATTGATATTGTCCATTAAAGCATTTGCGCAAATTTTGGTCATTAATGGAGAATAATAATTATTGATCAAATGTTTATTATTATTTTATGTTATTTTTTTTCAAACCTTTAAAATGAAAATTTAATTGATGTTTTAGAGTATTTTGCAAAAGCTCATGCAAGTATGGAACTTCCTCTATTACGCAAAAAAGACTTATAAATAAATAAAAAAATTAAAATTAAAAATTATCTATACATATAAAGTTGCCTATCGTAACCTGCGGTTTTTTTTCCGGCCAACCGGGCCAACCAAACCCATCAAATCTAATACAAAAAACACAAATTTTAACGGAAAATCAAACCAGGGACTTTTTGATATTAAAATATAAAAAAGACGAGAGAACAAGAGAGTTCTTGTTCTCAATAATTTCCAACTTTTATCTCTATTTTTCTTCTTCTTCTTCTTCTTCTTCTTAATTTAGGCCTTGTGGCCTGTAATTCAAGAGGTGGGGTTGGCCTCTATTTTTCAATAATTATTAAATATCTACTTGTTGCATACATGCGATTTTTCGACATGTTTAACATATTGAGAATTCTCATGATTAGAGTTTCGGAGACATTACCACCTAATAGCGAACGTTGTTAACGTAAAGTGATCACACTAAGCCAGCCTTCGAAATAACAGTAGAAGACGGTCGTAAGCCCGTAGTGGTTTGTTCCATTTAAAAATCGAACATCAGTAATGAATTGTTAGAAGAGTCATTAGTTGTTACATATTCTATAAAAAATAGGATTTGATACTTCGTAAATTCGTCATGTTTCTTGCTTTTAAAAATATTTGATATTTTAAGTTAAAAAAAACCATCGACTCGCTATCCTTAGGTACATTATGTACTACAGGCAAACCTTTGTAAAGTTTCCCCGACTATTTACGTTACAAAGGAGTGTATAATCGTAGAACGTAACGGCTGCACGAATGACGACGCTAGTGGTTGATCCTTTGTGTAATCTTTTTTTGTTAAAACGTAGACAATGACCCTTAAAGCGTTTACATTTACTGAACAATGTCAAGATATGACTGTTTGTTTCGATAGTTTACATTCCTCCAACGTTACAACACAGTATGCCCTTAAATGTACATACTTTAGAATTATGATACGTCCCTGCAAAGATACAGGTTATTCTTTAAATCTTTTCATACAACTGTCACCAGAAGGAACATGTTCTGTACAGTCGCATTATTTTTATATTGTAAACGCGATAACTTCCATTTTCATATTACCGTATGTATTCTTTCACGTCGCATGGAATATGTCAGAGATCGTGTGCTTTGCCTTCAAAACGTACGTGCTGTATTGAAGTTAGCATAGACTGCTTTAAAAATTTGTTTCACTCGTTCGAGATCGCTGGATGTTTTATATAACTAATTTCATTCCGAAGCTGATAACAAAATCTCAGTTTTGTGTTAGATTACGCAAGACCCGAGAAATTCTCTTCCGTGAGCTGTCACAACATAATATTTAGATACGACACATACTGAAAAATAGTTCAATCAAAACGTTTTTTTATAACGTCGTGTAGGTCTAAGCCTTATCCAAAAAATATTTTGGGAGGGGGTTCAGTTTGTCCGCGTAATAGAACAGTTGCAAAACATAAGCTGGTCGCATTAATTATTACTAAAAAGAATATCGTCATTTGGGGAGGAGGGGGGGGGGGGGGGTATCGAAGGGGTTTGACTTAGGTATTATATAAAATGCGTGGGGAATTTTATGAAATCCTCCTTATTTTGATGGGCAAGAAAGATGGACACCGTGGACCTGGTAGAAGGCAGATGTCTTGGTTGCACATTGTGCGTTATTGGACCGGAATAGGGCGAGAGCAGGGGCTGTTCCGAGTAGCAAGAGATAGAGAGGCCTTTAAAGAAGTGATTGCCAACGGGAAACCTGATAGAGCACAAGAAGAAGAATTATATAAAAAATGGTCGGCACCGAACATATTCATCGGTATGGCATACAAGAAAAAGAAAAGCTGCTAACCTAGGGTAGCCCAGAACTCATAGTATATTATAACAGCCTTTTCTTGTAAAACATATCTTTGCATAAAAATTCATAATTTTACGATTAAAATGAATTTATCCTTGGAATTATTATAGAAACTTTAAAATGATATCGACTATTGGAGCTTTTTATTATCTGCTTTAGAACTACATATTCAATATTAATCGGTACTTTAAGGGGGACCTACTGATGTTACGGACCTCAAATTTTACGTACCTACTTGTGTAGGAGCATAAGAGCAACCCGTATACCAAATTTTATGAAATTCGAAGAATATTTTTTTTCTTTTTTAGCCCTTTTTCTAGAACAAGTGAAATTTTCTTTGGATACTTTAAGAGGGTTCCCCTGAAGGTACAGATCTCAACATTTTACTGACTCATCTACATCGAGGGGCTAACCGTTCAACCAAATTTCAATCAAATCGGATAAGAATTACTATGAGTTATGGGTGCGCACACATTTTTGGCGTATGCGTACCCGTACGTGTACGGGTACTGTTTTAAGAAACAGGTGGTGGTGAAAGCTCCGAAGATAAGAAACAATAGATAGGGTTTTTACATAGTTAAGGCATGGCGGCAGCTTGTCGCTAGGAAGGTCTTTTGTTTAATTTTAAATCTATAGGATTTACAATATTCTCGCGAAACGGCTTTTTTTGGATGCTTCGAAACACCGTAGATAAGGGTAGCTCTTGAGTGCAGGTTATTGTTTGATGCTTGGTCTAATGGAAAAAAACCCTTTGTAATAAAATTTTGTTCTGGCAAATATAATTGTATTGTGTTTTATTCTCAAACTATGTAGTTCTAACATAATCAATTAGTTCAATATAAATTAACATAAGTAGGTATGTTGTTTAAAATGTGAAAGGATTATATTCAGAGGGGTCAGGGAGGGAATTCCTCACACAATACCTCCCACGGGTTTTAGTATACTAACCGAAGTAGTTTGAAATTTTTCTGTTTGTTCCGCTAATAGGTATTTCATAATATTTTCATATTTTTGACTCCCGAGTCCTACAGGCGTAACAACTTAATATAAAAATATCGGTATTATCTCTTATGATACATCACGATGTAATGTAATCATGAGAGATCTTCGAATTACAGAGAAAGGAACCTTCTCAACATCCTACATGAGGACAACAGAACTGCCTTTTGGATGGCATATCTGAGACCACAACAGATGCCAAGTTTCCCTAGATTGTCTTTAAGAGACTTAGGAATAACTGCATTCGTCGATATCACTATAGGTAGGTAGTATGTGTGTGGTTGGTGTATGCCACATATCCTTGATTTCGTGAGCAAGATCAAGATATTTAATTATCTTGTCTTGCTCGGCTTTTTTCAAATTTTCGTCATACGGTACAGTGATATCCACGAGATACGTTATCCCGTTCCTACGATCAACCAATACAATGTCCGGACGATTTGCGTTAATCGTTCGGTCAGTTTGTATTGGTATATCTCAATATATTAATTAATATATTAATTAATTTATTATTATTAATGAATTTGAGGCACAAGTTATTAAGGCAAACCTACATATGTAATCCAACAGTTAGGAATCAAATACAATATCTGTGTAATTTAGATATGAACAATTTACAAAATGCAATTTAAGATATAACAAAGCATTATCGACAACTTTTTTTTTTACTCCTTAAGAGAAAACGTTTTACTGGTACCGCAGATTGCTGCTAATATATTCAGTGTAGTCGGTCTCAATCTGTGCACCTAATCTATGCTCCTGTTATTATTTGTGTGAAAATTTCATCCTTTTCAGAATCACGTTTAAACCGCATGCTTACCTACGTTATATTATATCTTCTAAATAAAAGTAGTTCTTTCTTTCTTTCTTTAAAAGTGTTCTACTTCCCGTGTTCCCTTTGCATGTAAAATGCATCTGGCACTCTAATTTACATATTAGATTTACGATTCCACTAAATTTAATGCAATGTTGGAAATAAAGAAGAACTGTTAAGCAACTACATAGGAGTGCCGTAGAATGCGGAACCAATACACGAAGACTTCTGATCTTTCGCTTTGTTTCGCCGGCTAAATTATACACCTTTTTTGATTTATACATTCTCTCAAAAGTTGAATTTTATTCCGACCAAAAACTTGTATATTACATTTTTCTCGTCAAAACTCCTTCAATACAGAAAGTATTTAAGTACGTAGATTTTTGTTTAGCGTTATTAGAACTGATGATTTAGGATTAACTTTTTTTTAGTTTTCCAAATATCGGCTTATTACGAACCGGTTGTCCTAAAAGTTTTTCCATTTCCATTACAGTGTTTAATCAACCGTCACAATTTAGTCTCAATAATACAGTGAAGTCTAAGAGAATATGATTAACGTGTTTCTATCCCAAATTTGTTTCTCTCGATAACATATTGAACTTGGGAAAACTATCCCTTAATGTACCCATCCACTTCATCATATAGACTCAAGATGGCACAACTATTATTGATAGTTTATCTATTTGTTGAAGTATTTGAATCACATCATATTTCAAAGTTCGATTCTTCAACAAATGTACTATGAAAATTGAATGTAAATTTATACCTACCTATTATAATATAATGTAACTTGCTGCATATGTATGAAAATAACTCGTTTAAATGTAAAGTTAATGTTGTATTTGCATTCTTGCGTATTTGACGAGCTGTTTTGAGAGTATCAGCCCTCGCATCTTAGCAGGGGTATTTAATTCAAAGTAAACTTCATTATTTTCTTAAGAGGTATTGTAACACTGAAAAAAATCATGGTAAGGAGAGAAAATCCCTCCCCTAACTACCTCAAACAGAGATTCACCTTTCTCAGTTCGCACCAACGTTATTTGCGTTCTGATCAAAATAATTTGCTTCTCATCCCATTCCATCGCTCAAAATTCTATTCTGAGTCTTTCACCGTTCGTGCCGCAAGGTTGTGGAACCAGCTTCCCCTCTCCATAAGAGGCTCGCAGACTATTTACACCTTTAAAAATCACTGACGGGAATATAATGCCCTACTCCAAATTTAAAGAAGATCCCCCCTCCCACCTTCCCTAGTTTTTTATGCTGAGTTTTTATTTATTAATCTTTTAAATTTATTTTTGAGTTATTGAATTTATTTTGGTGTTCCTACCTATTGAGTTTATTAATTTACTGAATGTGTTTTAATTTATTAAATTTATTTTAATGTTTAATTTATTGGATTTATTTTAATTTACTGGATTTGTTTAAATTTTTAATTTATACGATTTATTTTAATTATTAATTTATTGTATTTATTTTAGTTTATTGAAGTTATTTTGATTAGTTGAATTTATTTGGGATTTATTTTGTATATTTTTTTTTATTTGGGTTTGGTTTTATATGAATTTTACCCTTTTTAAATTTCATATAATTATTTAGTCTCTTAATTGTGTGATCTCTTTTTTCTTTTTTTTTTCTTTTCGCGTATCTTGTTCTTATATTGCTTGTTTGTAATTTGGGTTGGATGGAAGAGATCCTTCGGGATAAGTCCGCCCTTTGAATCTTTAAATGTTTTTATAAAAATTGTTTTTTATTACACAATAAAGCTTTATTTATTTATTTATTTAAAAAAACTAGTGTTTAGTTGCAAAGCATACTGAATATTTGACTGTTCTAAACATGAACTTTTTTGTGAATAAGCCTGCGGTTGATTACTTAATTTAAGTAGGTATAATAAAACTGAACAGTCGACTCGGAACAGTTTTTTATAGATGTTGGAATACTTATACTTTTTTCAGATTTTGATATTAAATTACAGATTAAACAAATGATTATTTTCTCCTTCTTTCTCAGGTCGACCTTCTCCAACAGTGAGGTGGCTTGTCAATGGGATTTTAGTGGATGTGGAGTATGAGCATAGCACTGGGGATTTGACTGAAAACAGACTGTCATGGCCCGCCATAGGCAGACAAGATTTGGAATCGACATTCACCTGTCAAACGAACAACACGTCCCTTGTTGATCCCAAGGAAGTCTCGTTTATGTTGGATATGAATCGTAAGTTTTTCTATTAGAATTAATTTTATAACCTTTTTGGGATTTCAACTCTATCAAACCTTAAAATATTTAATTACATAGGTACCTACCTATTATAAATAATCTAGGTACTTGTCAACCGTATTTTTAAGGTAGGTTCCCATTTTTAAGGTGTATATAAGACTAGTTCAATGGACATTTTGTACCGTGTAAATATTATTTTATTATGTTCTCGAGTTTTATACTTGCTAACTTTATTATTCTAATCTATAAAAACTTTTGCTGTACTTAAATAAATTAAAAAACAATAATAATATAGAAATACGGAATGTTACTTTAAAATTCATCAACAAAAATGCTGTGGAGGGAATAAGGCTTTTAAGACGTTTCAGTTTATAAAATGCAAGATTTATTTTTATGAATCTTTGCTTACTCAAAGGGAACACAAAAACACTCTTTGACTCTTTCAATGTAAGCTACTTAAAGCTTGTGTCGTGAAAGAGGAAGATGGTCGGCAGCTAGGATCGAACCCACGGCCTTCGCACAAAAGCCGGCGTCGTAACTGCCAGGCTACCAAGCACCATGTAGTTTGTTATTGACATATTATTATAATGGAATGTAAAATCCATCGTGACGGATTTGGCGTGACTCAATTTGTTATATTTTTAAATATTTATTTGTTTTATATATAAATAAAAAAATTAAAAAAAATGTATCCAATTAATTTCTGTTTAAGTGACCAGTCAATTTTTTAATTAATTGATCACACACTTTTTCTTCCAAATAATTTGTAACACTCTAATGTAATTCTTCTGTTTTCCCCACAGTAAAGCCACTCACCGTAGAAATGGAAAGGCCTCAAGTAATCATGCAAGCTGATAAACGTTATACCGTCGTCTGTAGGTCTTCTGGATCACGTCCTAGTGCAGTCATTTCTTGGTTCAAGGGTAAAAGGCAGTTGAAGAAAACAAAAGTAAGTAAAAAAGTGCATTTTATTAATTAGTTGTAAACAATATCTACTTCTTGTTTTCAACAGCCTTTATTCTCTACTGGATGACAGACTTCACTCAATATGTACGATATTTAAATTTTATTGATGAAGTTTAACCACATTATTCTTTGATTCGTCAAATTTTATAATTTTATTCACAAAGTTTGCAGTGAAATTTTAGTTTGCAATATCATAATAACAGTAATATTTTACTAACTAGAATTTCTAGAATTATTGTTACTGGCAATAAAACATTTCATATTGTGGAATTTTCAATTAAATCTAAAGTTTCCAACAAAATTACACTACTTGATAAAATTAAGTTACATTTCCATGTGCACCGTCCTTAACATATACCTATGTATGTATAGGTAAGCATACATATTGTATTGTACGTACCTATATGTATGTTGCATACCTCTCGGACTAGTCTTGGGTAAGAAATGATGGTTGGGAAAATAATTGTGCACGTTTATGATCTCAAATCAAGATATTCCTAAAAATATGAAATAAAAAGTGGCAGAGAAGAGAAAAACTTGCGAAAACCTTTGAGTTAAAATATTAGGTCGAACCACATGACTATTTTTTCAATTTCAATTTATTCAACATAACAATAAATACTTTCTAACAGTCACAAATTCACACTTAAATTATCATTAACAGACAGCATGTACCAAATTCAACTAGGTTTTCGAAAAAGTTGAATCCTCAAGTTTTTATTTATTTTACTGATGTATTTCATAGCAAGATAATATTACAACTGTTCAACTTGTACTTTTTCACGGGATACGAGCTTTATCAACTTTTTGTTGCCAATTTCTTACAAACACTCGCTTCAACAAGGGAAATGGGTCCCATGAAACGCCATTTAAACGACTTAGCAATGAATCCATCATCATATTGTCCATCCATACAACAAAGATCAACAATTATTATTATAACAATTTCGATAAAGATTTGTAAAACTTGAAACATTCTGTAGTTTATATTTACATTAGCTTTGCCGACAGACGTTGTCCTGTTATTGATATGAATTTTTGAATTCGAATTCGTACAATAATAATTAGTAACCTTTTTAACCGATATAATTCTGACCAATGCATCTCTTTTAAACGATGTTTACAGGACACATTCTGACAATCTCACCAACGATCCACACTGAACAGATGTCATACTCTAAATGAAAATCAAAAATTGAAAAGTTTTTAACGTCAAAAGAACTAAGTAGGTTACCTTCCCTACCTAACCTTTCAGCCTTCTTCTTGTGTCCAGTATTGAACAAAAGCCTCCCTTCTGGACTTCCATACATCTCTGTCGGACGCTACTCTCTTCCAGTGCAGGCTCTTTTAGCGTCGTCGGACCATCTTGTCTGGGGCCTACCCAGTACCCACGCTTCTAAGCCTCCAGTCCAGCACTTTCTTCGTCCACCTGCCATCGGACATTACGCGCTACATGACCTGCCCAGCTCCATTTCTGCTCTGCGATTCTTTGGGTCACATCTGTTTCCTTGGTCTTTTCCCTTATCCAAAAAATCATTTTTCGGTCCCTTAGTGATATATTCAATATTCTTCTCTCCATTTCTCTTTGAGTATCACGAAGTGTGTGCATGATTCTTTTCGTTAGAGCGGATGTCTCGAACCCATAGGAGAGCACCGGGAGTACACATGCATCGAATGTTTTCTTCTTCAAGTGGATGGGGATATTTGGGGATTTTAGGACATTACTTTCGTTATTTTTTTTTAAATTGGTTACAGCCGTTCACTTTTGATGCGATGATCAAGAGAAACAGCAGAAACAAATTTTTATACATAGAGATAACTTGATTCGAAAGTGTTTGCCTAGTGTTAGTACGTTTCACATGTGAGCAGCAGACTTAAACATAAAACTTGCAGCGTCATTTTATTATTGTCTAAAACTAGAAATGCACGTCATAAATTACAAAATTTACATCCGCATACAAAACAATGCACTTTGTTCACGCTCAGCCAGGAGACAGCATGTCCACGCTCTGGAACCGTGATATTGTATGAAGTGACGATTATTATTATGGATATGATAACAGCCCCAGTGCCGTTACACTCAGTAAAAATACTAAGGTCTTCTGATTTTATGGCTTAAAATGTGAGCTCTATATTTACATAATTACTCTCATCCACGTTTACATCAAATTGTCGTAATGTAGAGTTTTTTTCGAAAAAAAAAAGAATATCGAGAAAAAAATGTTTCCACCTTAAAAATGGTTACAATAATACACTTGTTGTCATAATAATAGCGAATTATGTTAACTAATTTACATGTAAAAAGACTGACCTCGGTAGCTAGTGGTATAGGCGTGGACTTTAAATAACGAGGTCCCGGGTTTGATTCCCGGTCGGATCAGAGTTTTTCAAAATAAGTGTTATTTTCACTTGAAACTTCTACCCGGGGTCGGCCTATCTCCGATTGGAGGAGATCGGTTGAAGGGTTAAAAATTGCATCAGGCAATAACTTCCGCCGTCTGCACTAACACGTAAAAGTATAAATTTAAAGTAGGTATTGTTCCTTGATGCGAGAGAAAAGTCAATTTATATTGAAGTGTTTGGTAGACTAGCGGTTACGATGCCGGCTTTCATACTGTTTCGTTTGGAGGTCGTGGGTTCGATCCCAGGTGCCGACCGTCTTTCACGACACAAGCTTTAATTAGCTTACTGCTAAAGAGTCAAACAGTGTATTTGTTTTCACTTTGAGTGAAAAAAATTGATTTTTTTTTTTTTTTTGTTACCCATCACGCCGTTTCCCGAAGGGGGTAGGCAGAGAGTACGGATTTCCACTCTTTCCTATCCAAACAAACCTCTTTCGCTTCTTACAAACGCATAACATTTCGCATACATGCTCTTCTATTCCTTTTACTCCTGACTTGGCCCTCCTCTAAGACGGCACCGATATGATCGGACCATGTCATTCGAGGTCGGCCTCGTCTGCGTGCACCCATTCTTTCAGATTTATATATCCTTTTAGTCATTCTATCTTCGTTCATTCTCTCTACATGCCCAAACCACCTTAATTTATTCACTTTCATTCTAGTCACTACACTAACATCCACTCCACATTCCTTTCTAATACTATCATTCCTCACCTTATCAATCAGTCCCTTTCCGCATATCCTACGCAGTGATCTCATTTCTACAGCATTTATTCCAACTTCCAGATTTTTCGTCCATGTCCATGCTTCACTCCCATACATCATTGATGGAATCAGGATTGCATTGTGCATCAATTGTTTGGATTTAAGAGATACATTCTTATTTCTCATTAGAGGTCTTAGTGCACCGCCAACCCTTCTACCAGCCAGTTTCCTTCTTTCAATTTCCTTTTCACACCTTCCATCTCTGCTAAATAAACTACCTAAATAGACATACTCTTCCACTTGTTCCAAGTTCTCATCATTCACTTTCACACTACATTGCGTTCTTAAATTTTCTCTTTCAAAAACAAGCACCTTTGTCTTATTGACATTCATCTTAAGACCATTCATTTCACAATTTTGATACACACGCGTCACAAGTTCTTGCAAATCACATTCGCTTTCAGCCATCAACACTAGGTCGTCTGCATACATCAGAGCGCACACATTCATTCCATTCAGATCTACACCTTCTGTACTGTTTTTAATATCACGCACGCAAAAATCAAAGAATAGATTGAACAGCCAAGGTGACATCACGCATCCCTGCCTCACCCCTCTCGTAAGACGGAACTCTCGTGACAGGTGAGTATTCACCTTGACACAAGCAGAACTATCAGAGTAAAGGGAAGCAACAGCGCGTATCAGTTGCCTATCCACTCCATAAAAAGACAAAACCTCCCACAATTTCTTTCGGTCGACTCTATCATACGCTTTCTCCAGGTCTACGAATGCACAGAAAAGCTTTTGATGTTTGTTCAATATCTTCTCCGTTACCATTCGCAGAGAGAAGATTTGGTCCGCACAACCTCTTCCATTCATAAAAGCACCTTGCGCATCCCATACCTTACTCTCAGTCACATTCCTCACTCTATCTATTAAGATCCTGCCATACATTTTTCCTACAGCGCTCAGCAAGCTAATGGCTCGATAACTGCCGCAGTCCAGCCTTGACCCCTTCCCCTTATATAGAGGACGTATAACGGCCTTCCTCCAGTCTTCTGGAGTTCGTCCAGTCCTCCAGCATTGGTTGAAAAGATCCAAGCACCACTGCAGTGTCACCTCACCGCCCAACCTAATGAACTCTGTAGCCACTCTGTCACACCCGGTCGCTTTCCCATTCTTTGCCTTCTTTAGTGCATTCTTCAACTCAGTCATACTTATTTCCTGGCGCTCTTCACTTCCATCGCTCTCCATTTGCACGTCACTACTACCTCCAATCCCTGTCTCAAACAACTCTTCAAAATACTCTCTCCATCTTTCAGCTATATCTTCACCATTCATCAACATACACCCATCCTTACTTTTTATGCAGCATACCTCATCATCACCACCAGATCGCATTCTTCTGACTTCCTTCCAGAACAGTTTTAGATTACTGTTCGCATTCTCACTTAGTTTCTTACATTCATTTTCTTTCAGTAAATTTTTCTTCATCCGTACTACCTGTTTCACAACTGTTTTTTGTTCCTTGTATACATTTTCCTTGCATTGTCTTTCATACTCACTCTTTGCATTCATTAAATCTCTCCATGCTTTCTTCTTTTTTTTTACTTCTTCTTTTACTTCGTCATCCCACCACGCATCACCTTTTACTTTACCAGTCTTACTTTCTCCACATACTTTCACTGCATTGTTAACTAATATATCTCTCAATACTCTCCATCGTTCTTCGACATTTGATTCATTCATCTCCAACTTACTCAAGGTAACGTCATTCATTCTTTCATAATTTTTCTTTATTGCATCTTCATTCAGTCTTTCAACTCTTATTCTTTTGGAAGATACCACAACTCTTTTCCTCGACCGCCAACCACGAAACAGATCAATTTTTGTAATCACAAGAAAATGATCCGTCCCAAGTTCGGCACCTCGATAGACTCGAGTGTCTGTGGTGAGGTTCCTCAGACTAGAATCCACACATACCAAATCAATAATTGATTGTTCATTCTTTCTTCTCCAAGTATACATATGGATCTTCTTATGTGCAAAGAAGGTGTTTGCCACAAAAAGATCCATCTCAGCGCATACCTCTAGCACCCTGTTGCCGTTATCATTCACTCTCTCATCACCATACGGTCCTAATTCTCTTTCATGACCATCTCTTCTTATCCCTACCCATCCATTCAAGTCACCAGCTATAATCAATTTCTCATTCACTCCTCTTTTCTCTGCCGTATCTCTAACACACTCCCAGAAATCATCTTTCTCTACATCAGACACACTATCACATGGAGCATATCCTACAATGATAAATACTCTCACGATCCCTATCTTAAATCGCATCCACATAACTCTAGGACTTACACACCCAAAGTCCTTCATACACTCACTCATTCTTTTAGACAAAACCGCAGCAACACCTTGTTTTGCATGTTCTTCATCCGCCACACCAGACCAAATTACATTCACACCATTCTTCTCTATTATCCCACTACATTTCTTCTTTGTTTCAGTCAGACATAAAATATCCATACATTTTCCATTCAAAACATCAATGATTTCATTCATTTTTCCATCCATACATCCCCTCACATTCCATAAACCTAACTTGCATTCATCCGTACTCCTCTTTGAGCCATCCCGCTCCGACACAGCATGATGGGTGGCTAGCCCTATCGATGTGGGTATTGTCAGAGGGGTTAGTACCTTAAGAACTACACATCCATCACCATGTTAGTATCTAAACTTAAACTAAATGCAACTAAATCTACTTTAATAAATTTCTTCTAACCTGAACATAAGGTTCAAGGTCATGAGTCATGTTGGAAAAATGGCCCTGCGGGCCGGCAATGAAGCTAAGAACACGGCGCGAGTACCACGACACAACCGATTTCGAACGTCCCACGCGGCGGAGTGGGTAAACAGACAAACACGACGTGATTTTAAAGAAATAAAATCAATATGGCGCACTCGACGGCAATGAAGCAATGAAAAAATTGATTGTCTTAAAATAAATGCTAATTCTTTGTTTTATTATACTTTTTCGAGCATAAAACCATCTTATAACTCGCTCTGTTCCTTCGAGAAAGAGCTGAGGAATCTTTATATGGTATGAGAGAAGGCCATCGAAACTGCAGAAGCTTGGACATAGTGAAAAACTCTTATTAAAATAGGGTTAAAAAGAGATTGGTGATAATTGATTGATGTTTTGATACTTATAAAAAGCAAAATATAAAAAATATTTTTTTCATGTTGTTCAATATCAAAAGTTTTCTGCCTTCAGCTTTAAATTGAAACACAATATTCTTGAATTGAATTGTATAAATTTTAAAAATAATCGTCCCAGGATTGAGCCAATATTTCGCTCTATACCTCTTCAACGCAAATTAATATATTTTACTGGGAGCTACCCGTCAACATGATTGTGATTCGTGACCCATTGCACGATGATAGTCAACAATAATGCGTTAATGGGTCATTAACTTGGTTAATAACTCAATTTGGATTAATACTTTTTTCGTTGAGATTTAGGTTTTTTTTTTCTATTAGCTATTCACTCATCATTGAGTGATTTGGGCAGTAGATTCTTAATGTTCTTATCTACACTAATCTGAAATAATTTTTTGTGTACTAGCTTTTCTCACGGACTTTGTCCCCTCTCTAATATGAATATTGCATGCAATATTTTATAATGAATAATTAAAACCTATTTATTCAATGAAATCCCAACCGTTGCATCTGTCCGAAATAATCAAACAACAATAGAGCTCTCTATTGCGCTCTATCTTGCGCAATGTTTATGACCTCCTCCCACACCATGTCCAGATTCCTCAGCTCTGAGGGATAAAATTTGAAGTCTTAATTCAAATTGGTGGTTGGTTGTCCAGTGGTATCAATCGGCGGCTTTTGTATGTACAGCGTATTGAAAGTCGTAGGTTCGAATCCCGGTCGTGCCGACCATTTCTGCTTCCACGACACAAGGCTTTTTGCTTAGAGTATACGATGTCAAAAGTGTATTTGTGTTAACTTCGACTGAGCACAAATTTATTGAAAAAAAAAATCTTGCATACGTTTACAATTTTAGCAATAATGTACCTATTGTGTAGGTGTCTGCCCGCTTCAAACAACAGAAATATTCGTCCAATACATAGATGTGTGGCTCACTGATAAGTTTAACGTCAACACGTTAGTCGGACAGTATTTTGGACTAAAATAATATGAGATTCTCATAGAATTTGTACAAAATCGCAAGAGCACGAGGTATATCCTTATAATTTGCATAATAAAACTGTTTTCAGTCTTCTCCTTTGAAACGGTAAATTGATTCAAACCCTCTTGTTTCTTTTTCCAATAAACCTTCGACGAAGCAAATTATAAAATTTCCACTAAGTTGTTTGATAAATATTACAACATGCCCCAATGATTTTGGGCGTAATTAAAAATTCTCTTAAAAATCGTATTGCATGAAATGTTCTTGACTTTTCTTTGAAAATATTTCCTCGATTTTTTTTATTCTTTTGCAATATTATTGGTTGATTTTCCCCTGTCAAAAAAAAACTTCTTAATATCAAGGTAATGTTTTTCATGTTTTTTGACAAATTTACAACCTTCTTACCTTTTTGCCATCAGGATGGATCGAAATGTCATAAGTTTAACAAAATATGTTTATGACATTTCTACGCAGTCCTTTGTTCTGTATTTTTCTTCATGAGGTAGGTACAAAAGTTTCATTACAACCCAGATTTTAAAAGTAATAGAAACTTAAGCAATTTTCAAGGAAATTCCAGATTTTTTTAAATCAGGATACGTAGGTATTCATACATGAAATTTCTAACATAGTGTTGAGCATATTATGATAAATGAACCTAAAATAATTGTGGAGTCCAGTAGCAAAGAAGGTTTTGCAAATCTTTTCTTACTTGGTGTGGTTTATGGTATTTCATGTGCGTATGTACATGGTACGCCATTCACCACAGATCACAACATGAAACACACAATGACAGAATGAAATCACAATATTATAGAACCTCAGCAGTAAGAGACAACATTCTGGGTATCCCCCCTTCGCAACACCGCGGTGTGGGAATAAAGAAAGTTAATACAATATTATTGTTAGGAAATAACTTTGATTCTATCCACGTCATGCTGTTAACATCATATCCAATTACATCGCGCCGACCTACCTGCGGAAGAAAACTTCAAGACCATTATAGAGCATCAACAAGAAATCAATACTCCAGAAATTTCATACAAATAATAAGTACCAAGGTAGATACATAGCTTGCCTCTTTTGTGATTTGATTCGAATGGTTTCGTTGTAGATAAGTACCAACCTCTTGATATGTCTTTGTTTGTTATTATATGATATTTTTTTGTTATTTCGTCATTTTCAAGAATTAAATAGGGAGTTTTTGTACGCAACATTTTGACAATTTATTGCTTTCTAGTCGTTTTTTTATTGCTTTTGAACATCCAGGGAGTTTTTGTACGCAACATTTTGACAATTTATTGCTTTCTAGTCGTTTTTTTATTGCTTTTGAACATCCAGGGAGTTTTTGTACGCAACATTTTGACAATTTATTGCTTTCTAGTCGTTTTTTTATTGCTTTTGAACATCCAGGGAGTTTTTGTACGCAACATTTTGACAATTTATTGCTTTCTAGTCGTTTTTTTATTGCTTTTGAACATCCAGGGAGTTTTTGTACGCAACATTTTGACAATTTATTGCTTTCTAGTCGTTTTTTTATTGCTTTTGAACATCCAGAGTACTTATAGCTAGCTGATTTTTTTTTTGTTATTTGTAGCAAATTTATCCGACTTTTCGAGGCGACTACTTGAAGATTTATTTACTTTTTTAAATAAATCATAGCTAATGGTTAATTTTTGTCCCTTATTGATTATAACTACCTTTTGTGTTTAACCGAGGCGTAAAGAAAAGTTTAAAGCTAAAGCGACCCAAAGAGGTCTTGTACTACTTGTCCCAGTGTCGTACCGAGGCAGGGGGGCGGAGGGGCAGACAGCCCAGGACGCAAAATTAGCTTGCGCTCGTGTATACACGACCATATTGATAAAATCATAATTTTCAGTTTTTTTTTTAATAATATCTCGGGGTGGAGGTCTTTAAAAAATATAAATATTTCCGTGCGGTTTACCGCTTTAGTCGGCAGGTTGAGAAATCTGTGTGTTAGAAATTAGCTCCTTCCCACTCTGCCCGAAAATTTAATTTTTAAACTGTGTTGATACCTATAGGTACTGTATTGACGTGTTGTAAGTATGAAAAATGAATATGCTTACACTCTTCATATTAAGTGTTGAAATAAATATTTTTTATTTTGTCACAAATTTTCTGGGTAACTATTTGCCTAAATTTGTTACGTTTGTGTAAATATCTCGAATAATTGAGTTTACATTTTTGTAACAACACTTACCTACACATTTCAATAAACGTTTCCATTGTATTGTTGTAATCTTTAGTAGAAAATGCTTCGGGCTAAATCTTTGTGTATCTTCAGCGCTTACGTTCATTCTTCACTTACTCAGGTATACACGGTTTAATGTAAACTTGCCGACGCCACTCTGTCGTTGCGGTTAACGATTGCAGTGGTAAATCCTTTGCTATAATGAAAAAGGACGAACTAACACTTTTGTTGAGTTTCTTCTCTTTAAATATTTTTACAAATATATATTAGGAATGTTTTTTAATTAGTCCTCAAAGCTAGTATTAGTATTAGTAGAATAAAATAACACCTTATTAATGTAAGCTTGCCTTGCATTTTGTTATGTGATGTAATGTCATTAATTGAAAGAAATTAAATGATAATAACATAATTGGTAAGTTCCCTCCCGAAACACGATTTTGAATTCTTTTTGGAAAGTAATTGTGAATAAATAGGTAAGTATAATTATGATAATCGAAAGACGAAAATTTCAATTTTATTGACAATCAACTTAAATTAGAGAATATTGAAAAATAAGCAAAAGCCCGACGATTAGATGGTTATTTTTAACACCCTTGTTTGTAAATTAATCTCTTAGAAAGTATATTTTTAAGTGATTTTTAGTTCCAGTGCCATGTTTGCAATAAAAACCATAGTCGATTTGTAATAATTGGCCGATATGTCGTAAATAAGCGACATGTGTGAGTGCGCAAACCGTGTATGGCGGCATAATTGAAAATGTATGGAAATATTCAAGCTTAAGTTGGCACGGGTTGCAGTATTGACATAAAATTTTATTTGGGGCTGTTTTAGGGTCAAACTAACAAAATTATGACCTATGCGTTGTAAAATAAAAACTTTAAAAAATAAGGGACACCCTAATGTATGATGATTGTAACAGTTATTTTTCACGTTTAATATCGAGTAGCAGTGTATGCTAATTAAGGAACACATCTATGCGTCGTCAGGATGGGTAGCGCTCCGAGCGGCAATACTAAGTATTAAACATGTCGTATCTGGACACTATATATTAGAGGTGAACTTAGCAACGGCGAGAGAAAAAGATCAGACGCCCTGACGAGAATGTAATTCTTTTATTGTGTTAATTTTAAATCACCATTTAGTTTAAGTGAAACTAGTTATTGTGGGATAAATTGTTAAGGGTTTTCAAATGTGTCGCGAGCCCGTATTAATTGGCAGGTATGTAGTTGAGAAATTTATAAGTAATTGTGATTAAATTATTTTTTCATAGTGTTGATACGCAACATTACTAATTTTCGTTAAAGATTTTTTTGGTAACTAGCATGACACGATTTGTATTCTTATTTCAGAATACGGGTCGCTGGCTTGGGATAAAAATACCTGGGCTTAATTATCGCTGGCTTGGGATAAAAATACCTGGGCTTAATTATCGCTGGCTTGGGGTAGAAATACCTAGGCTTAAGTATCGCTGGCTTAGGATATAAATACCTAGGCTTGAGTATGGATATATAGTTGCTAACTTGAGCTAGATGTCCCTGCGTTTGAAAATTTAAATCGATGGGTTGGGGTCGTAAAGTATATCATGCCGTCTTGTATAGTCATGATGAGGCAAATTGTACAGGAGGGAATCTGGGGATGATCCAGGTATAACTCGAGCTGTCCACGGGTTTGAGGGTCAATAAACTTGGAAAGTGGTGGTTCCTTCTTGCGATGCGGGAATCGTAATTTCAAGTATTGAACGTCTACCATGGATGTGAATCTGGTGAGCGTAGCGGCAAATCAGGATTAATTTAGTTAAGTCGAAGTTTTCTTAATTTATGTAGTATTTGCTTTTGGTGACCACACGAATCGTTGTAGTATTTTGTTTGATGAAGCTGTGAATACGCTTGTTAAATTTACCTTCTTTTTTATATATTCTTTTGTACCTATGGTTGTACGTTTGACTCGCAACGGTTGAAATACCGTATGTACATAAATGCGAGGAAAGAAATTGAAGTAATATTCAAATGTAGTTGAAGTAGTTTATTTTTGATATTTGAGAAATTTCTACCAGTCTATAAGTTAGTATTTGGTGGAATTTACTTTTACTTTCTACTGAAGAAAGTCCTTTGAGTTAATTATCGACTGGAATGTTTTTTTGATTAGTTTTAAGAAAATGTTAATATTTGTAGAATCTGTAGAGAATTTTTTATGAAATTTGATCATATTTGTTTTGATTTGGTCTTGAAATTAAACGATGTTCAATTTGTTATTAATTTACTTCTTTCATTTGAACATAATGTTGTGTTGTCTAATTGCCCTCTAAAGGAAATGGTATTTGGTAGGCTTGCATCGTAACCCTATCTTGAGAAAAGAGTTAAAATCAAACATGCTTGATAGTTGAGAATTTTATTTTAGTAGCCGGGCATCACATAATGAAGGTAATGTGATTAAGAAAATATTCTAGAATCTTTTAGAAGATTTATTGTGGATGAGACCACACTCTCTTAAGCCTCTCTCCTGATGGCAGACCACAACGAGCGGTTTGAAAGAGGACATCAGTCCTAATTCAGGCAGCTTATTTGTGTGCATGACTTTTCTCGAGTACTGGAGATTATGAGGAGTCTCTGGTCCTCGAGGAAGAAGTGTTACATAAAGATGGCGACCAACGTGTTTGGCATCAGGAAAGACAGAATTTCGAGTTGAAACTTCGAATTCAATAAACCAAGCCATTTCCTTGAGGTCAAATATTCTTGAAATTTGTTTTATGTTATTTTTACTTTGCTGGATTTTGGATTCTCGTCTCGGGTGTCTGATCAGTTTCTTTCCAAATTAGTTAAGTTTAGTCAAGTAAGGGTAAAATTGGATTTAAATTGGGTTGTTTTTTTTAATTTTGTAAATTTTTTTAATTTAATCATGGTAGGTAGGAAATTTTTCTGCTGAAATTTAATAACCACGTGACATATTGTAAAAAAAAATATTTTTGTAGGGTAGCAAAATTTTTTTTTCGTAGTAACAAAGAGTCTAAATTAAATTCGGGGTAATATTAAATTTTTGAACTGCAACAAAATTTAAAATTTATTTCTCTTGTTCATTATTATTTATCAAGTTTTCGTTTTGATTTTATTTTTTTTAAATATTGTTTGAGACACTGATCAGATTAGGTAAATTCAAGGAAAAGATTTGTGTTTGCATGAAAATAACTTGTATTTTTTTCTTCTAGATTTACAATTGATGTATATTTATGGAGAGTGAAGCTCCCATATGAAAGCAGCCACGGAGAGCGAAGTCGTCTGGACTATCTTTGCGCTGACAATTCAATATTTAATCGAGAACATAAAGTATACGGAAGGAAGATTTGATTTTATGAACGATTATTTTGCTAATTTTCTTCTTTGGAAGAAGTTATGGGTAAAATCGGGTAATTATTATTATAAATTTTTTTGTTTTGATTTTTCTTGTTTGAAATTATTTTGTGTTAGGTATTCTGTCCTCACAATATTTTGATACTGTGGAACGGTATGCATGTGTATGGAAAAGGATTAATGCGTATAGTGTAAAGAACATTTATGTGAATAGTAGTTCACGATAGGATTAGGTGTGAAATAACTTTAATTTTGTTTTTCAAGTAGGAAGAGGTATATGAGTTAGTATAAAGTTTGAAGTAAGTTTTAGATCAAAGACGCAGAGCAAATTTTAGTGCTGTATACGAATCTAGTGTTTAGGATTCGGTAGTGAGTAATTTATACTATTGCTATTAGGTATTGATATAGTTTCTAATTTTTTTTAGCAGAGAAAAGCAAAGTTAGAATGGATTCCGAACTAGACAATAAATTAAAAATACCTTTGGTAGAGCAGGATAGTAGGTCTGCTGTGTCAGATGAGGGTACTAGTTATCAGAAGGAGGTAGACGATAAGGTAGATGTAATTTCAGTTAAGAGTTACACTAGAAGGAAACCAGGACAGAAGGAGAAGTCTCTTAATAGGTCAGAACAACCTTTTGAGGTTATGGATAGGTCAAAATTTATGAGAGCGAAAGCCAAGGAGGTAGATGTAAAGAAATGGGGCGTGAGTTTTGATGGTTCTACCGAGGCCAGAGAATTCCTTACTAGACTGATAGAACTCGCAGGAGTTTATGAAGTCAATTTGGACTCTTTGATAAGATTCATGCCAATTTTGTTGTCCGGTTTTGCATTGATTTGGTTCCGAGCTAACGAATTTGACTATAGTTGGGAGGATTTTAAACTCAAATTTCTAAGTCAATTTGAAGGGGCAGAGAGTCAGAGAAAATTAAAACTTGAGATATTGTCTGCTAGACAAGGAAGTACAGTTTCGGCGAACGAATTTATTTTGGGTTTAATAGCGAAAAATAGGTCGTTAGATTTACCTTTAGAAGAGGAAGATTTAATAGACTCCATTAAAAATGGGTTATCGGAAGAATATGCAGGTGTGCTATCGACGGCAAAATTAGATAGTACCAGAGACATTATGTATATATGTTCTAAATTTGAAGCACTGTCGGGGACGAGGCGACAGAAGAAATCTCAGGTGATAGGAAAGATGATGGAGTTTTCAAACGATTCTCCTCATCATGAAAATACTACTCGTAACGAGAGGGAAACGCACCCTTTACATCAGTATAGGAGGAATCAAGCTCGAGGCGTAGAGTCTGATTCGAGAGATATAGATTTTCGGCGTAGTGATAGGGTAGGAACGAGTCAAGAAGTTTCGGGAAGTCGTAGAAATTTTGGTGTCGGAAATTCTAATAAAGAATACGGGAAGGCTGGAAAGGTTTGCTTCTATTGTCAAAGACAGGGGCATGTTCAGGCGAACTGTTTCACAAGGTTGAGGAGAGAGGGGAAAGCATTCAATTCGGATGACAATCGGAAAGGTGAGAAGACACCTTATAAGGTTAAGTACGAACAATCTAAGGCGTAATAGAATTGTTTTACGATGTAATCATGTAAATAGGTTAGGTTTTAGTAAAAAAAAATTTCATATTATTCAGGTTAAGTATAGATTAAAAAAAAAAAGTATATGTAGTATTTACTGTGTGTGCGTTACGCAATTTTAATTACTGTTGCGAATATTGTATGAAAATTAGGTTTATTTATCGGTTCGGTATAGCACCACCAGTGGATGAAAAAATAATCTTCGTTTTGAAAGATTTTTATTTCAGTCCGTAAAAGTTGGGAAAAATAGAAATCCCTTAATAAATATTTATACTTGATTGCAGAAACGGTATAGCGCCGTGGTGTACGGCGAAATTTACTGTAAGCGCCGTGAGCGTGTTTGAATGTTAGCGGAGTAACAAACCATTCTAAAGATAATTATTCCATTTAATTATATTTTGATTGCGCCGAAGGGAATTAGTGATTTGTTTCGTTTGAGGTTTTAGAAAGGAGTTATTTTTTTGTTATGTAATCTTCTCAAGTTTAAGATGCAATACAGCAACCTTTATCGGCGGGGCCGTTTTGAGGGTTATGTGAAATCAATTATGTATGTGAGAACACAGAGAGTTTGAGAACGGAATGTTTGAAGTTTTGAAAATCCATGGATAATAATTAGTGATGAATGAATGAGGAAATGTGATGAAGGTAGGTAGTGACATGTTAAGAAAATTTTTGGTTCGCATTGACGCATCAGATTTGGTTCGTCTGTCTTTAGGGTTGTTGTAGTAAAGCAGTTGTCACAGGACAGCGAAGATATTCTAGATAGAGAAGATAATAATGTTCTGTTGTAGTATGGATGAACCTATAAAAATTAAGTTTTTTTTTTGTGAGAAAAATGTTAGCCGTTTCGTGAAATACTTTGTTTATTCGAGTATGTAACAGAAGGTTTGAGTGGGAGAGTAAAGGTGTTGTTGAAATTGTTTAACGGTAATTGGATGAGGACAGACTACTCGACTTTTCAAAGTTTGAGGGGAAATCTCTGTAAGAGAGGTTTTGACTTTAAGGTCAATTGTGTCAGCGTACAGTGCGTCTGGGCGAGTTTGAATTCCGAGATGCTCATTTGTTTGTTAATTGTTCATTTATTTGATTTGATTAAGTGTAGTACATATCATATAATGATTTTTATATGTTAAATTTACAAGTTTTTTTTGTTTTTTTGAGTCAGTTGAGACAAATGTTATTGATATTGTCTGACGTTATGTACAATGTACAAGTAAAGTAGACTCCATTAAATTGAAGTCATAAAAATATAGTTTGATTTTTGAAGACTATTGAAGATTAAAAGAATTGAAGGTTGGATAAATTGAATTTGAATTTGATTCATAATGTTTAAAATCAAAGTGAGAAAGAGTTTGTATTAATAAATTTTTTTGGTAAAATTTATCTTGTAATTGATAATATGAATTTGTAAAATGTAATATGGAAGTTTGGAGAGTTCATTTTAGGTTAAACCCTTCATTATGAAAATTTTTAGTATTTTTTTACTTTATTATATTTTTGTTTTTATAAATTTTGTCGGAACCACTAGATGAGGTGGGTAATGATTTTAACGATTTTGCTTGTTACCTCCGAAGATATGATTTACCTAGTAGACATTGTATCTGAAGCAAATCGTTTGGCGCCCAAATAAATTTGTAAATATTAGTTTTAAGTAATCTGAGCTGGTTGGCAATGAACTCTCTGAATTCTCCAATTTTTGGAAACTTAGGTTTATAAGTGATTTTCCTGTAATTTTTTTATTAACTTTCAAATTCGGTACCTAGTTTAAGTTTTATGATGAAGTGTTGTGTGGTCACTTGGCGCGGTGTGAAATTTAGGAAAATGTTTGGTGATAGGTTATCCGAGAATAGGGTAGAATGGGGTAATGCGGGTGATGTGTTAGGAACACATTTAAAAAAAAAAAAAAATTTTTTATGTGAGGAGGGGTGTATTTGTAACAGTTATTTTTCACGTTTAATATCGAGTAGCAGTGTATGCTAATTAAGGAACACATCTATGCGTCGTCAGGATGGGTAGCGCTCCGAGCGGCAATACTAAGTATTAAACATGTCGTATCTGGACACTATATATTAGAGGTGAACTTAGCAACGGCGAGAGAAAAAGATCAGACGCCCTGACGAGAATGTAATTCTTTTATTGTGTTAATTTTAAATCACCATTTAGTTTAAGTGAAACTAGTTATTGTGGGATAAATTGTTAAGGGTTTTCAAATGTGTCGCGAGCCCGTATTAATTGGCAGGTATGTAGTTGAGAAATTTATAAGTAATTGTGATTAAATTATTTTTTCATAGTGTTGATACGCAACATTACTAATTTTCGTTAAAGATTTTTTTGGTAACTAGCATGACACGATTTGTATTCTTATTTCAGAATACGGGTCGCTGGCTTGGGATAAAAATACCTGGGCTTAATTATCGCTGGCTTGGGATAAAAATACCTGGGCTTAATTATCGCTGGCTTGGGGTAGAAATACCTAGGCTTAAGTATCGCTGGCTTAGGATATAAATACCTAGGCTTGAGTATGGATATATAGTTGCTAACTTGAGCTAGATGTCCCTGCGTTTGAAAATTTAAATCGATGGGTTGGGGTCGTAAAGTATATCATGCCGTCTTGTATAGTCATGATGAGGCAAATTGTACAGGAGGGAATCTGGGGATGATCCAGGTATAACTCGAGCTGTCCACGGGTTTGAGGGTCAATAAACTTGGAAAGTGGTGGTTCCTTCTTGCGATGCGGGAATCGTAATTTCAAGTATTGAACGTCTACCATGGATGTGAATCTGGTGAGCGTAGCGGCAAATCAGGATTAATTTAGTTAAGTCGAAGTTTTCTTAATTTATGTAGTATTTGCTTTTGGTGACCACACGAATCGTTGTAGTATTTTGTTTGATGAAGCTGTGAATACGCTTGTTAAATTTACCTTCTTTTTTATATATTCTTTTGTACCTATGGTTGTACGTTTGACTCGCAACGGTTGAAATACCGTATGTACATAAATGCGAGGAAAGAAATTGAAGTAATATTCAAATGTAGTTGAAGTAGTTTATTTTTGATATTTGAGAAATTTCTACCAGTCTATAAGTTAGTATTTGGTGGAATTTACTTTTACTTTCTACTGAAGAAAGTCCTTTGAGTTAATTATCGACTGGAATGTTTTTTTGATTAGTTTTAAGAAAATGTTAATATTTGTAGAATCTGTAGAGAATTTTTTATGAAATTTGATCATATTTGTTTTGATTTGGTCTTGAAATTAAACGATGTTCAATTTGTTATTAATTTACTTCTTTCATTTGAACATAATGTTGTGTTGTCTAATTGCCCTCTAAAGGAAATGGTATTTGGTAGGCTTGCATCGTAACCCTATCTTGAGAAAAGAGTTAAAATCAAACATGCTTGATAGTTGAGAATTTTATTTTAGTAGCCGGGCATCACATAATGAAGGTAATGTGATTAAGAAAATATTCTAGAATCTTTTAGAAGATTTATTGTGGATGAGACCACACTCTCTTAAGCCTCTCTCCTGATGGCAGACCACAACGAGCGGTTTGAAAGAGGACATCAGTCCTAATTCAGGCAGCTTATTTGTGTGCATGACTTTTCTCGAGTACTGGAGATTATGAGGAGTCTCTGGTCCTCGAGGAAGAAGTGTTACATGATATAAAAATCACAATATTTTATTTCATTTTGATGATATCGTTTAGAAATTTGGTATAATATCCCATATTAGATAGGTAATTACCTACAAGAAGTAGGTACACTTCCTAAAGGCAGGCTACTGCAAGCTCTAGTGAAACAGGCTATACACAATAATACTTACATACATATTGCTGTACATGTTGAGATGGGGGTGCTTGGCTCCCTCACATATCTCTAGGGTGTGAATCATTCCCTTGTTATTGAGAGGATTAACAAGTTATTTGGGACTCCATTATATAAAGGCTTTTCCTTAGCGAGCTACACGTAAGAAAGCCTTGAACCGCCCTAAGATAAGCTTTTATCGCTTAATGAACTAAAAGATTATCATTTTGCTCTGTTGTTAATAATTATAAGGTATTATTACTTCTTTTTGTGACCTAGGCCTGATATTATGTGTGTCAGACATGCTTTTCTTAATATACCATTAATTTACTTTTTATCGTAAAAAAAAAACCTTTGTTACTTTAGAGCTTGCGCAATGTATGAAAGTCTGACTGGTAACTTTGTTTCGAGCGAGGCGCACTTTGGGCTGCATCATTCAAAAGGCTTAATTTCCAAGTGGGATCGATCAAGTATTACGTAACACAATATGGGGTAGGGGGGTTCTTCATGATCCACTATACGGTGCAAGTAACGCAGCCAGCGATCTCCACCGGCACATCTAATCAAAGAGCTCTTCTACGCCACATTTAACCGTTCTTTTTTGGAGGCATATTTTCTGCGTAGGATTTTCCAAGCCAAGAGTAATAAAATGGCCGCCAACGGCACCGGTTAGTCAGTGTTCCCATAGAAACAACGTACAAACGACAGCTTATTACGTTGTTACTGTGGGAACACTGACCGGCCGATACCGTTGGTGACCATTTTATTACACTTGACTTCGGCCCTGGTCTCAGAGGCATACTTGTTAAGACTGGTCCGATTAATGTCTTATACAGAGTGGCTTTAGTCTTCCTTTATAAAATGTGCTTTCTTTTTAACTGTCAAGTGAGACCGAAATAGCGCTCCAGTCACCTAAAAAAAATTATACCTATAGTTAGTTTGAATATTGTGTATTCACCTCTTGAATGACGTAGTTGAATTATGTATGCTTTAACCAAAATGATGAAACGAGATTATATGCTTTTGAAGTATGTCTTATTATTGTATCGAAAACATTAATTATTAATAATGTTATAACACATTTTGTTAGAAATTATGCGCTATAGAATAACCGCAGCATGGAAACCACAACACCTCCAAGCCTACATCCCTTTTGAGAGGATCCTGGAATATTTTATTATCCTTTATATCGTACGGGCTACAATATTATCGTCATGCACCGGATGATAAAGAGAAAATATTACTTAATGCTTTTAAATTTTCGAAATTCCTCGAATACCCTTAAACATATTCTCGTAGGAAATAAGTATGAACCTACCTAACCTTGAGGACCTCAGACTCTTGTCAAGCCCTTACACAAGCGAATTTTACACAACACACGAATTACACATGTTACCTATCTGTAAAAGACAAAAAATGAAGCAATGAGTTTTGTTATTATCCAACCAACTTTGGTAACTTATTCCAGGCAATCTTTGCGGCTCTTGTGTTTTATATTCTTGATTAGTGGTAGGTATACCAAAAATCCAAACCTTAATTACCTATTAACAAAATTTCAACACCAATTGGTATTATTATTATTGTTAATTTTTTTTAAATGTATCTGTTTTCACTCAAAGTGACCACTCTTTGACTCTATCACAGTAAGCTACTTAAAGCTTGTGTCGTAAAAGAGGAAGATGGATGGCATCTGGGATCGAACCCACGACCTCCGCACAACCGTGCGAAAGCCAGCGTCGTAACCGCTAGTCTACCAACCGATTCGATATGTGCTTGGAAATCCTAGAATGAAACATTTAACTGTAAATTAGTTTCAAAGCCATTGTATATTGCAAATAAATACCTAGGTACATTATATTAAATTTATTTTATTTTAAACCTAATAAGGATTCTCTTCAAATTTTTCTCTACGGTTGTGTTTTTTACGGAATAATACAAACATTTTGTAAGTCCTAAAATAGGATGATACACATATTTTTGTTTAACTTAATTTAACAAACATAATTTACGAAAAATATTGACGGGCGTTTGATTGACTAGGATAGAATTTTTGATGACTTCTGTATATTTTTATTTGGATGTTCAGAAAATAATATAATATTATTCTCATTCCGATTGTAACAGCGTGTCTAAAATCAACAAACACCCACACCGGTAGTCTAGTGACATAGACACAGATTTAAGATCGAGAGATCCCGGTTTCAAATCCCATTTTTTCTTAAATTTTCTTTGTTTTTATTCACTTTAAACAAAAATCACAAAATTATACTTAGAATCCTGTCTCAGATTAGACGGAACAGGTTGACTGTCAATGAATGCTTTGAGCATTAAGTTCAAAGCATCAGATCAACTAAAACCTATGTTTAGAAGAATGTTATTTTGTTTAATAAATATCACCTACTCTGCTTGTTTACATAATATAACGTTTGTACGTATATTTTTTTTATTAAACCGAATAAAAAAGAATTTTTTAAAAGTTTGTTAACAGAGTGGTTTCAAAAACATGTAACCCCATTAAAATAATGAATTTCGTGTTGAAATAATAAAAGATAAGTAGGATAAGTAAATTTTTGAAATTCCACAGATAATTTTGAGCTCAGTCAGGTTCATTTAGTAAGGGAAAATGCCTACAAGATACCAGAGGATTATTGGTGCTAACCATTGTGTCGTACTATATCCATTTATGTACTGAACTCGCCCGAGGCAGTTTTCAAACACGAACATTTAACATTTCAAAAATAATAAGCAATTTAAGATCGAGGAACCAATTATTAAGAAAAAAAAACAGCAAAATACACACATATTATATCGGAAAGTATATTTTAACAAGGTCCTAAATTCTTCGAAAACATTGCTGCAAAACCTTTCGGACAACAGGCTTATAAAAATGATATTTTTAGTTGATTATCTTACAAATTAGTTATTTTGACCACGGTAGCCTAGTAGTATAAGCGTGGACTTCTAATCACGAGGTCTCGGGTTCAATTCCCGTTCGGGTGAGAGTTTTTCGAAGTGTTTTTCCTACCCGGGGTTGGCTTGTCTCAGAATGAACAGGACCGGTTGACTGTTGTCTCAGGCAATAAGTTCCGCCGGCTATACTGACACCTTTGTACAGAAATGTGTTAATTTATTTTGTCCCTTTAAGGGTCCCAATTTTGCTCTACCACGTTGGGAATTGCGGACATTCAGACGTTTTCCCCCGGAGCAAATATTGTAAGAAGGAACCTCTGATCAACATGAAAAATATTTCGCGTGGGTCAAGAGTGTTTCAACGAAAATCCCAAGTTACATACGAATTTGTCAATTGTTATAATTGATTTTGAAACATTTGTCACGGTACGGTTGTTTTCCAGTATCGAAAAATAATCCCACAAATTGGCCAAAAAAATGAAATAGTTTTGCTATTTTTTTTTTAATATCCGAGTCTCAAGTCTAGTTTCAGTAATTAAAGTTAAATTAAATTACAGTAAGCACCAACAAATCCAATAGGCAATAAATATGAGACATTAACAAAAATGGATATATTCCTATCCTGGCGCCAAATACATGACAGCAGTCGCAGTCTATAAATTTGGTTGCTCTCTTGTTCTCAATAAATTCCAACTTTAATCTCTATATTTAATTAATAATTATTGAGTATCTTCTTATTGTATACGACATTTCGACATGTTAAACATGTAGAGAATGGCGAACGTTGTTAACGTAAAGTGATCACACTAAGCCAGCCTTCGAAATAACAGTAGAAGACGGTCGTTAGCCCGTAGTGGTTTGTTCCATTTAAAAATCGAACATCAGTAATGAATTGTTAGAGTCATTAGTCGTTACATATTCGTGAAAATCTTTATTCCTAGAACCATCACTGCCATTTTAATCCCTGACCACGATGGCACTGCTGGTTTCAAAAGGGTTGACTTACAAAAATCGAGTTTATTTTGTAGATCTAGAAAAGTTTTAGGTTTTGACATGTAAAATCGATTCCAATAATATCAAACATAGGCGGTACGAATACGGGAAATGTAATATTCCTATATACATACGATAGGCGTCTCATTGTTCTGAGGCGTAAGATTTATTCGTAAAACCTCTTTATATGGTGCGAGTAATATTATTTAAGACGTCGTAATATTTTTATAGATAAACGTAAAACTGGAATATGAACCCGTATTTATTTGGAAAAGAAGAGAAGGAAGTTTAACTACTTGAAAGATCACTATTATTCTCGTAAATCATGAAAATAAATTAATCTAGTGCTATGTTAGTCAAAACCTATCACTAGTTATGACTTCCCAGACTGATCGTAAATAATTCCGTCGGACACGATAAATGAGAAAGAAAATTTGACTGACTATTTTTTTCCTCATCGCTCTATGTAGGTACGTACTATGACATTCACGTGAAAGTATCAATCACGCAACAGCCTTTACGTTCCTTAATGGGAGATTGTTTCCTGTTTCATTGATCCTCAGAATTAAACTATTTGATTGGTGGAGCAGAACACCCATGACTGCATACATACTCCCTTTAAGGCCCCCCGCACAACACAAGCCAGCCCGGAGGAGACCAATCCGCAGCAAACCCGATCCACATGAAACCGACCCTCCAGCTCGATCGAAGTAATCAAACCGAAAAGCCGGCCCCACACAAACCAAGTCCGCCGGGGATCCCCCCAGACCAACCCACCATGCGGGAGGCCTAAACCCCACTCAGAAGCATAAGGAGGCAACGAGAGCTCCATTGCGCTCGAAGGCGTCCGAGGCTCATTGTGCCTTTTCTGACCACTTGAGATTTAAAGACGTGAGGTGGTCAACCTCACGGTCCCGATCTGATTTTTCGATTTCCTGCCTCTTACAGGATGCTCGAAGAACCAGCAAAAAGAGCAGAGGTGCTATTCTTAGCCGGCAACCTCACGGCTAACCTCATGACTGCATACTTTTTTTAAATAAAAAAATTTAGTCATCAATTTTTAAATTATTGTTAATTCTTTTTTTTTGTACCC
Source organism: Mystacides longicornis (assembly GCA_963576905.1). Taxonomy (NCBI): domain Eukaryota; kingdom Metazoa; phylum Arthropoda; class Insecta; order Trichoptera; family Leptoceridae; genus Mystacides; species Mystacides longicornis. The sequence continues at coordinate 10,487,414 of OY756424.1, read as the reverse complement.
CCGGCCTTAATAATGGTTGTCTCTGTCATCCTCGAACAAACACCTATCTTAGATGAGAAAAATCTTTCTATTTAGATTTGTATTATTCACTAGCTTCCCCGACGAACGGCGTTTTCATGTCTTAACAAAAAATTTGTTAGGTGGTTGTCCTGGAGGTCTGCTTCCTTGTGGCCACCTTGTCCGAGGCTTTTTAACAGGTCTATGAGCATACTGAATTTGATATAATAAACCTTGCCTATAGCCCCTCCTCCATTATTATACGAGCTAATCGTTGGCATTGGCAAAGTTGAACGATGTCATTATAATATTTAGTTTATCTTTACTAAGCGTGAAAACAGATGAACGAAAAATCTTTTTTCAATCCGCTACATATTGCTTTAGGATTTTTTTTTAATAAATGAATACACTCTTTGAGTAGGTTCAAGTATATTTTGTTTCTTCTTTTCTCTCATGAAGAGTATAAAAGTACGTTTTGCCGTAAAATTTTAAAGAACCTGCAATTTCAATTATATTTCAATTGTTAACAAAATGCCACAAAACGACGTATTTTATTCGCATAACTAAAAAATCGTTTTTTTTTAAAACTTCACTAGTCGCTTTCTGTGCAAAGAACTTTTACCAGAAACGATAAAAATTATTCATACATAACATTCTTCAATGATATAAATAAAGCCATGGATTGATAAAATACAATATGTAGTATCTTTGAAATTCCTACAAGCTTTACAATAAGTGAAAGAAGCTATGAAATTTGTCAGATACCCACGGAAGCCTTTTCTTTAACAAGCTGCTTGTTATTCTCTTGAACACATCCACATAAGGGAGGAATGTATCAACAATATCATAATGCCGCGTATGTGGGTGGAACCAGTTTGTATGTAAGCAGAGAGCCGTGTAAATATTAGGTATTATGCCGGGCGGGGTAGGGTTGAATGTATGTGCGCGAGGTAAACTGTGTATGTAGCTGTTTGTCCGAGAATCTATTCAATAAACTGCTGGTAATGAGGGTCGCAAGATGATGGAATGATGTGAAGACCTTTGCGTGTTGTAACTTACAATATAAAGTGTAATGTGTTGTTGCCGTTGTGGAAAGGAACAGTCTGCTTTCTATGAAAATATTATCTGCTTTAATAAATCATTCCCCTGTTTGCTTATTTTTGAAAGAAGCTATCACGGCATCGGTATGTTCCGTTGGCTTTTTTGGCCCCACCTAAGTTTTATTTTGTTTCGATGTAGGTAGATCATAAAAAAATATCAGTCAAAGGACTGAAAAAATTCTTCAAACACATTATTTGTAACTTTGTAATACTTAGTCATTACCAATCCAAATCCAAGCTCCCTTAAGACCACTCTTAGGGACATAAGGAGGCAATAAGAGCTCTCCATTGCGCTCGATCTTGCGCAATGTTTATGACCTCCTCCCACACCATGTCCAGATTCCTCAGCTCTGCTTCGAAAGATCGGAAAAGAGTATAAGAGGGTATTCCTCGTCCTCGGGACCCTGATGGAAGGAAGAACAGCGCTCTCCTCGGCCAACTGTCATTCGGAATCCTTAACACATGTCCCAGCCAAGTCCATCTCCTTCACATAATAGTAGAAGTGATGGGCTCACGCTGGGTGCGCCGGCATATAGCGTCGTTCGTGATGCGGTGGTACCATCTTATACCCAAAATTATTCTCCTGAGGCACTTCGTTTCGAATGCAGATACTTTTTGTGCCTTTATTTCATTATAGTCATTACACATTCTTATAAATTAAACAAACATTGCAGTTTTACAATAACAGATTTTATGCATTATTTCCGAAATATATTTTCGGTCGACTATGCGACCATCTTCAGCGGAGAGCTTTTTTCGAAAATAACAATATAATATATTATAGTAATACTGCAAAGTTTGTTTTATTTATAAATTGGACTGATAAAATGTGATAGTTAATAAATTGTAGGCAAAGATATCAGACGCTGAACAATTCCTGGTGATTCATATACCGACATTGGATTTAAAACGTCACTTAACGCTGAAAGGTTCAAGATAATATGAGTCTTTGAAAGCCACACCTATTTATTTATTTATTTAGTTATCTACGTAACAAAAGTTGTATTTACATTTCACAGAAATAAACCTGAAAACTGAGATTGACAACGAACAACAACGTGCAAGAATTTACACCAAGAACGAATTAATGGGCTATGACAGATAACACGCGCCAGAGTTCTAGTTTTTGTTCGTTCTTGTTTACCCGGTGTCAATATCAACGATAAAGAAAAAATGTTCCATCTTGAGCTCGTTTATTGTAAACGCACCATTAGATTAAAACTTTTTCAGTTTTCGATGGTACCTATTCTGCTTGTGGGATTTTATACACCAAACATTTTGAAACTATTAGGTACAGATAAATACAACATACTAGATATATTGATCCGCCAAAATAGCTCTTTAATTATTGGTAGCTTAAAGATGTTTCTTTATTTTTTTTTTCTTTTTTCTCTCTGTTATTGGTTCTTTTCATTTCGCTACATAGCATTCATTCATATCATTCAATCTATTATTTATTTTTTTGTAATGTGAAAGATCTCTTATTCTCCTCAAGTGATTTTTTTAAACATAAAAAATATTAAAAATTCTGATAATGAATTTTATACAAAATAAGATAAAACGAATCGACCAAGAATGAAACGGGAATCAAAACAGAAAACAAATGACATACAAAAAAATATAAATAGGTGTACTGACGAGGAAGACCCTCTCACACTGTGGTCCGCTCCTTCGAAGCAGAGCTGAGGGACATGAACATGATGTGGGAGGAGGTCATACACGTTGCGCAAGATCGGACGCGATGGAGAGCTCTTGTTGCCTCCCTATGCCCCTGAGTGGGGTTTAAAAGGGAGTGTTGTTATTGTACTGAATTTATTTTTCAAATACGATAAACTTGAGTTTCTGGCCTTTATAACTCTTTCAGGGGTTATTAACTTACTCCTATCAGTATTCCCAAAATAAAAACAACCCCGAATAAACCTATTGATTGAAAAAGATTGAGTAAACGACGCTCAATATTTAACGGTCTCCAACTCGCGTACAATTTGATCTTCCAACTGATAAAACAATATGTATACCGGGGTTTAAATCCTAGTGAGACAGTATAGGGCCTGCCAACACATTGTATGTAGATCCACGTCCTATGAAATATTCATAGTACTCAGCCGAACAAAAGATGTCCACTTTTATTAATGTTGTGTAACATTTCATCGAATTTCCATACTCACAAAAATATGTACCTACCTAATATAATATAGAAATTGTTATTTTTTATTTCATACAATAAAATAAATAAAAACACGAGATTCGTTTTGAGGTCAAATGAAAATGCGGTAACCACATGGCACCCAAATACTTAATAACGTAGTTATATTGTATACATTTTTGTATCATGAACAAATTTCCTTTTTTTTTGTTTTCTAAAAAAATTGTATTCGCTATCGATCCTAATTTTAATAAGCGTGCCAAATGTAAGAATATATTTTTAAACGAATTTCATCACTTGATTGTTTATCTGAATTTTTTGAAAATACATGCAAAAGTGGCAAGATCAATACTTTTAAATAATATTGTCTGTTCCCGTTTTGAAGACTTTTCAAACTTTTTATCTCCAACCCATGTGCTTTTTTTGATCCCCCAACTCGTTTTTTTATAATAATTGATCGATATATTGAAGGTATTTTTTTTAAATTTGACAAAGATACCATATACCTTCATACTGCAGTAGCGGGCAATTATTTTGCATCATTTCACTATATTATTATTAGGAACACGCTGCCTTTATAAAACGCACCTCGGGTTGAAATGCAGGGTGATGATCAGATACTGTAAGTATTATCTTCTACGACTTGATGTAGCTAATATAGGTCAAAACAACAATGATGTTTGTTAACATTGATTTACCCTCCAGGTAATTGTAAACAAAACAGATTTTAATTAAAACCTCTTTAACCTACAAACTGAAATAAAGAACAACAATAGAGGTAAGATTAGGCTCCCGATACTCGGCGGTCGCAATAAACCTGAGCTGATATCGAATAGATCGGCCCGGCAACAACTAATAACGTATTATAATTATGTATGGAGCGGGCATTGTTTGGCTTCTTTCCGTGCCGCGTCTACCAATTTGGGTAAAATTACTTTCGCCTGGAGCGAGATTAATCATTCGATAGATTTATTTATTCTCCGCTCCACAATAGAGTCAGCCCGTATCAGAAAAAAATGTATATTGCTAACATAAATCTTCCGTACTAAAAAGGGAGAATTCAACTCCACCTGAAAGCCGCAATTACCTCTAAATCTTACTGTCATGCTCGATCCGTCTGCCGCAACATTCATCTTCATCCAGTCATGCATTTAAAATATTCTGTACAGGTTACAAGGTATTATATAAAACGGGGGTGTTCACTTTGGTGAGGGCACGGATTCCGCGGATGTCACTGTGTCAAAGTATTTGGCTTTAATATCGCGCCATCTCTGATGTCAGCATTAGTATCGGGATCACAATGCTCGGGAGTAATATTATTACAAATCTTCAAGGTATGTTTATGCCTACTCGTTACCTACCTGTTGGCGACGTCTGTATTTTTTACCTTCGGCTAATTTCAGTATTACAAGGAAACCAGTATAAAAAATACATTTTTCATATTTCCTCCGTTTCATTTTACACATATTTCGAATATTTTTTTTGTGCCTGTCACTATTTTTAACAATCACGACATAACCCCGAGCAAAAAAAATTGCGAGAAATAATGGCATTCCCTTCTTTTATACCTTTTTTACATCTGCCAGCGTCGAACTCTGACACCACTTATTTCCAGTCTAATGTTTTCTTTTATTTTCATGAGTCATTTTTAATCATTTATACCTATGCTATACACTACCATAATATTCAAAAACTTTGTCAAAGACACGATTAGTACAGAACTAAATAAGTATTTTATACTAGATGCAGTTTTCAGTGGATGTAATAAAAAAATAATATTATTGGTAATTTTCATAATCAAAATACACACAAATAGGTAGGTATATAAAAACACAAAATATACCTACTCTGATGATGAGATAAAAAACGAACCCTCTATAAAATTTGTATTAGGTATTTCTATGTATTTAAGTGTTTTATTTTCTTTTAGAGAATAATTACTACCTATATTGACACCATTAGCTTTTGCCGATGATGATGTTCAAATATCGCTATAAAAGTATATGTACTTACATTTATTATTCAAACCAAATCAAATCTCCCTTTAAACTCCACTAGGAGCATAAGGATGCTACAAGAGCTCTACATTGTGCTCGATCTTGCGCAATGCTTATGACATTTTTTTTTTAAAAAACAACACAGTGGTGTTAGTCAAAAAAACAGATCATTTTAACCAGGTTCAACGCTACATACATGCTATGTATAAATGACAAAATAATGACTAGTAGTACGTATTAAAGACTAGTTTTTTTATTTCTACATCATTGAATGCGAACTACTACCATGTACCCTCAACGCACATATCAACAGACAAAGATAAACTACTCTGTTACAATACAGAAGAGTCTGTTAACCCATATCTTCCCAGACATAGAAATAGCCGTTAGATTTTCATGAAAATCATACCAGGGACTATTTACGGTCTATGTATTGATAAATAAGTGTCAAAAAAATTTTTGGATTTTTGGATTTTTAGTTATAGAACCGTTCCAATAATGGAACACTGGGAAGATACATACATGTAACATTTGGGCTTTTGTATGGGAAATCAAAAACGATATAGAGCGCATTAAAATACTTTATGAAGAGATTTTAAAACTTTAATCCACAATTTATAATTTATGAGCCTTGTATAATATAATACAATAAAAAATCTTCTTCTTCTTCTCTTTTATAGACTCGGGAGTCTGTTTTATCAGGGTTATCATCTTGAGTTGCCTTGTTCCAGGTTTCTTACCATCGCTTGAAGAGTATTTTTGATCGGCGCAGCCCTTTTGGTACTCTCTCATGCAGGGCTAGATATAGTATTCTTACTTTTATTTAACTTCTAGATACATGTTGGTGCCAACAAAACATATAATACCAAATTATAACGTACCCACCTGACCACATTGTTCGACTAATTAGATCTTTCAAATTACTGTTTTTCTAATTCGATCACGCAGAGATTAACCATGGAGTGTTTTTATTTTAGATGTTCTAAGCATGCTTTTTGTTTTGACAGTGTCTGTCCTGGATAAAATTCCATGAAACTCCTATTTCTTATAGATACAAACCTTCTGTCTGTCCTCATAGCATTGTTTCTCCATATTATGACATTTTTCAAGCAGACTGCTTCTGCGGCAGCTTTATCAACCTGTGACCTTACTTATCAGGCTAAAAGGTTACTTCGCTATTGTCTGTAAAGCAAAGCACTTTAATAGCTTGCTGATGCAAGATTTTCTCCTGTTTTAGAGATATAACATCTGCTTCAATGTTATTCATAGCGTTCTTGACCAAAAAAATATCACCGCATCCTGGTAGTGTTGTCACTCATCGAGTCCAATAAATTAATTTTTTTCTGTTTTTGAGCATAGCAGACCTTAGGTGGAATCCGATGGTTAAGATGATTTTGCAGATCCTTTTTGAAAATCGACATCATTCACCTTCAAAGTAAACATACAAACAACGTTTTCTTACTGTGTAAGGTTCAGTTGTACCAGCTGTGTCCGCATATTTTCTTTACATAAAATACTTTTTTCGTTTCTAGATGTTCAAATATTTAGTACACTATTAAACTACGACCAAAAAAATAAATTGCCAACAATAAATATTTTTTTTTGCATGAAAATAGTACAAAAAAATTACATTGGCATATTATCCCAGTGTTCCAAAAATGGAACGGTTAGGAAAATGGACATGAGAATACCTACTTATAGTCATCTTTATTTTTATTATTTTTTATAATGATAAAAGAGACTACAATAGAACTGGTAACGTATTATTTGAATGCGAATTATAACAAACAAAAAATATACGGACATTTTACAACGAGCAATGTTTTTCCACAAAATCTGCTATAAAGAATACTTCATAACAGAAAAAAGCAGATGCGAATATCGTGCAACAATATCTCTAACTATAGCTTATTAATCGAAGATTTTAAGCACATAAAAATAAACGAGTTGCGCATTTCCAAAAAAATAATAAAAATTATTAACTAAACCGTTCCAATAATGGAACACTGGGAAGATATGGGTTAATAGAGAAATTAGTACACGACACTCATAGATTCCAGGAAGTCTTACAAGACAGTAAAAAAGGGGTGTTTTTAAATCAGAACTTACTTTTAAAACATTCTTGAACCATGTAAATCGAATCTAACTTTACTATATTTTTGTATCCTTTGATAGATAACACAATATGACGTACCTTTACTTCCAATAAAAACAACATTCAAGAAATCAGAAATCCAGTATTGACACGTCCCTCTGTTTATTTCGAAAATTTTCTTTTTAAATGTTAACATCGGGGTGAATTTGCTTCCGATACCGTCACAAATCCTCCTTTAGATTAAACCTCAGTTTAGGTCTCCGCCATGAAACATCTCTGAAGTGCGGGCAATAACTTTTCATCAGCTGTGTATTGGGGGCAGCGCGCGCGGGGTTGTGCGCATTTAGGAAGACGTATTAGCTAAGCCTCCGTTTAAGTACCTTGTAATCACCATCTCTGTCTATGCTCTACGTGAACTGAATTTATCTTGACTCCGAACTACTTTATTATATTATTGCCTTCAGCGTTGCCCAGTTGTTCGATGGTACATACCCGATCAAGAGTTATAATATAACTGAGGTTTATTTATTTATTTGTTTTTACTGTTTTCAGTCAAACGTTTATATTAAACTAAGGTCAAAGACTGTTGACCATAGGCATAAAAAAGTCATATCAATTATTCTTTGTGTATGAAAATATGAAAAAAAGGATTAAATGATTGAAAAAATGCAGCGATATACAATATACTTTAAAGCAATAAACCAGTTTTAGAAAGCGACTATAGCTTTTCTCTTCTTTGACGAATCTATTCTCCCTATTTTTACCAGTATCTTTCTCCTTTTCTACAAATATTAAACTTTTCTTTGTCGCTATTTCAAGTACGTACCCTGTGTATTTCAAATTAATGCCTTGGTTAGTTTACTAACAACGTTCTGCTTGCTAAAAGTGTCAAGAAGGTAAACCATTCTCAGAGTTCTTCGTCTTATTAAAAAGTAAAAAAAAGGCAAGTGAAATTAAAATCTCCTCAAATAACTTCATACGAAAAATTGAAACGTTATAACAAATTTCAATAAACGGCAGAAACGTATGTACATAACATTCTTGTGTTGGGTTTAACTAACGCTCAAGTAGATTTTTGCTCATTAACAAAATAACTCGCATTTACAGTTGCATGCTCGTAAAAGTGTTACTAAGTGTATAATGTGAGAAAATCTCGTGTTGTAAGCGCAATCTATGAAAGAGTATGAACGAACAACTGAACGCATATAAAATTTAGTACCAAAGAGATAAAATTTGGTTTTGAATGAAAATGTTTTATTTAAAAGTAACTAAAGTAATTTAGGTAGGTATAAGTATTCTCTTTTGATTAAAAATTTGTATCAATTTTTATTACGAATATAATGAGTCATGTGAACATTATTCCGACCGATCGATGCATCAGTTTTAAATTATGTTTCCTTCTCAACCTGTATCAGTCCACTCCCGAACAAAGGCCTCCTCCAGACTCTTCCACGTCCACCGATCTTGTGTAACCTGCATCCACTGCGAGTCAACGGTTCTTACGATGTTGTCCTTCCATCGAAGCTGTGGACGGCCAGGATTTCTACCTGTATAGTCGTAAAGCGCCACCACGGGAGGCGTTATATCCATTTATCCCCTAATCGAGCGATATGGCCAGCCCATCACCGTTTTTGTGACTACCTATATGTTTCACAGGTATTTTAATAAAATAATATGTAACAAAAATAATTCGCGTGGGGTTAATAGTGTTTCAACGAAAATAACGAACGATATACGAACTGAAGCAAATATTATATACCTAATAGGATGATTAGAGTTTTTGTAGTATCAAAATATTAACGGATAAAGTGTTTACAAAAATCAGGGACAAAAAACTTTACAAAATATCGTTTTGAGTTTTGAAAAGAGTAATCAAGGCCATAATCCGGGTCTCACCAGATAAACCTAAATGGCTTTAGACAAATATTTTCCTACCGTCTTTCCCCACCGTAAAATGAATCGATCACCATTCTTCCTTCATCCTGTTTGACCTTCGAGTCAAATAAAAGATCTCTACGATAAGTAGACGTGGGTATTTTATTATTTTTATTAAGAAGAAGTCCATTATCTGAACATGATACGGCAATTTGATAGAATGCCGCGGATTATACCCCCGCGTCTGCCATGTGACGTTTCATAAAAATGTGTATCAATAATAAAAATAATAATAAGTTGATGGTTTTCATAAATCCATCGAAAATAAAAGATTTTCAACTCATTGTGTTCGCCATCTTTTTTTACGGCGACGCCGACGCTTCTTTTGACGCTCGTTAAAACACAAAATTGTGTGTATTTCATTTCGAAACTTCATCATAAGTTGACTATCAAAAATTATTTATGTAATCAATCAATATCAATCAATAAAATAGCTCGGTAAACTTATGGCTGTGCCAAACCATTAGCCAGAAAAATTATTTAACTATCAACATGATCTATAGCTGGGAATACACATGCCTGTAGCTGGCATGTGTATCATAGTAGGTGGTTGCCTTGATAGTAGGTGGCATGTGCCAGGATCTGGCATGCAAGTGTGCCAGCTACAGGCATGTGTATTCCCAGCTTATGGGGGTGGCTTTTCCGATTTTTAATATATGGAAAAAATCACTTATTTGTCCATTTACCTAATATTTTCTCAATATAAATTCTCAAATGAATTGATAATTTCGTGAAAATCGAGGTATTTAAGAACTTATTTGAAAGCATAATGTTAATTATTGTGTTTTTACAAAAAAAAAAACACTAAGACGAACAATTTGAGTCTCTAAACGAACTCATAATATGTACCATCCCTGTTATAAGAAGACTAACGATGACGGCGCTTTCTGAAGAATAATACAAAGCCCATAAATCTACTATGAAATTATTAATATTATGAGAAAAAAATCTACATGATATCATGTAGCCGCTGCGTACTTATACTGTGTTTATCTTTTTATCGCAGTTTCATAGTAATAATAAATGATAAAAGAATTTATAATGGTAATAAATAAAACCACGACTAAAATCAGTTTCCACACCATAAAACCTACACGGTACTGTCGCATTCAATAAAGACTCTTGTGGAGTGGGGTGGTTCGATGTACAGCAGCACAGGACCCGCGACCTAACACTGCATGGTTCACCCGATACCTACTTACTTTTTCCTACGTGGTTCAACCGAAAACAATTTGTACATACAAGTTAATACAACCGCACTGCTACTTTATTCCTTTAACTTTCTTATCTCAATTTTGCAGTGTAATTTTAATTAAAAGTATAGGCTCAAATACTTATGAGTGCGATGAATAGTGCAGGAGCTTAGTGTTTATGCTTAATGTGACCGCAGAAAATATGTGCGAATTATATAGCTTTTCATTGAATAGAAGAGTGTTTTATTTTATGCGAGATTACTCGTTTGGCGCGCGATATTTCGAGTTCTTCTATTAAATACGTTTGGATTTTATTATTGCACTTGTTTAGTAATTTGTTTAGTTGATTATTTATCACGTACGTTCGAAAAGCATATCATGGAAATATAAATATTTAAATGGACTGAGAGTATGGCATATAAGTTTGTTCGCGAGCATTTGAAGACTCGATATAGTACTCGATATTAACCCGTATTTTATTTTTACCGTAGGCCCCTTTTGGGGATTGCTTCTTTTTGTCGTGCCAGCAACACCAATATTTTTTTTAAATGAATCTGCTCTCACTCAAAGTGAACACAAATACACTCTTTGACTCTTTCACAGTAAGCTGCTTAAAGCTTGTGTCGTGCATATTATGCAGTCTAAATAGATACTCGTACCTGACTTACACATCGTATCACACATTCATTCTCCCTTTAAATCCGTTTAGAGGCATAGGCAGACAAAAAAAACAACGTTTCTACGGGTCTATAAGATAAAATACTGCTTTTTTATACCAATTCGTATCAAATTCATTAGTTTTTTTTTTCCTTAAGAAGATTGCATTTTAGTCGCTAGACGGATATTCATATGTCTCCATTATTTTTATTCTATTTAAATTCGTAACACCGCGAAGAACGATAATGGGACTCCATTCGATCGACCTCACTCTCCCGCCCATTCATTTCAGGAAGCATCGCGAGACACAGTGAAGGAATATTTCGTACATACCCTGAATTAATTTTTAGACTTTATTAAAATCGTATCCTTACAAGCAGAAAGACAGTCTTATACCTACCTAATGCAAATTTGGTTGAAATTGATTTTTTGATTGGATTTTTTTGTTTTTCATTTTAAAAATATGTTTTTTTACCAATTCCACCATCGAAACGTCCATTCGTTACAATATTGGTTGTTTCTATGGTAATAGAAAACGTGACGATATTTTACGATTTTTCTTCTCATGCTTCAGAAAGAATCTAGGAAATGCTACAAACAATTTCTCTTTCCGAAAACCAAATCAATACGCGTCTTAAAAGCTATGACAAACTTGATTCTATCCAAATTTTGATTTCAAAAAGTAAAGTTGTTTGTGATACCTACTCATTTTTTATAATAGGTATTACCTATCTTGCTTATCTACATTCTAGAGCACTGACTAATTGATTTAATCTTCGAAAAATGCTATTACGTCATCCGACATTCCGAGCCACACATTCACATATCGCTATCTATATAGTGGTACGTGAGTTCTGTTGTTTGATAGGGGCGGATACACTCTAGAAATACAATGATGGTGGAATTCATGGAAAAAGGGGGCTTGTACTCATACAACTGAAGTGAAACGTACCTTTAACATTTTAAACATGAACACTCACCGGCCAAAACCATAGAATTTTATGACAGGACATACACAATAACATAATTCACGCGTTGTGCGTACAAACAATACGGGTGACTTTGTTACAAGTGTTAACAACGGCAGCATTGGCGCAGGTTACTAGACAATAGGTTCATAATTTATCGACTCATAAATAAAATTATGTTGATAAAATTATTTAAAATACAGAAATGAACGCTTCACCCCGCCGGCTAACTGGTAGCGGAGATGCGTAATGAATAAATTATCAACCATTTTAAAAAGATAACCCGTTAATTAATCTTGCTTCGTGTCTATTGATTTATTACAAACCCTGTTTATTATATTTAATCCATCTCTTACGTTTGTATAATATTTTAATTATGAATTCCAGCAGCCAATGACCTACGGTCTTTAAATAAATCTCAATTAGTGGAAGCCTAGGGATAATGGATCAATATTAAGCCAGATGAGAGGCAATTGAGAGGGACGCGTGAATCGGAGACCCCGCAGTACGTGGTAAAGCAAGCACAAGTAGAAAAAAACCTGGAAATTTATTGATGATGCAGAGGCGTTACCAAGTGTAAAGGCACTCTGTAAGTTGCAAAACAAAAAATTTGCACCCTGAGGACGAGGAGAGCTTTCCCCTACAATCTTCTCAGATACAAAATTGGAAGCAAATTAGACAGACATAGATTATAACGGTGCATTTCGAAAAGTGGAGGAATGAACCGGTCGAATATGATAAATTATGGATATGGATAATTATTAACGAGATACATTAATACTTAACCAAGCGGCGTTTTTATGTCTGTTCGAAAAATACACTTAACAGACATTATATTATTCACTAACTAACTACTCCCTTTTTGACCCTATTTAGGGGCATAGATAGGAAACAAGAACCCTCCACCGCGCTCAATCTTTCGCGGCTTGATGACTTCCTCCGACACCATGGCCAAATCCCTCAGCTCTAAAATAACCAAATACTTCATTAATGATAAAGATATTATCAGTAACTAAAAAATCATTAAATGAGCTTCTAAGACTTGGGAACAGCTATTCTAAGTTAACAACTAAAATTCAAAATGTTATTTTAAATTCAATATGACCCTAACCAAAAGTTAATACTACTTTATCGCAATAACATTTTTTGAATAGTTGAATTATATTCTTTTTGCAAAATTTTAGTGAATTTGATGACTGAGTGGACGATCGGAAAAATTAAAGTTTTTTTTTTTTTTTTTTTTTGTTGAGGCCTTCCACCCGATATCGAGTGATTTTGGTAAAAATTAAAGTTAGAATGTTCAAAACTGATTGTCGATAGTAGGAATTAATTTATTTTTATTTTATTTAATCAATAATTAGTTATACATTATTTACTAAGCAGAATATTAAAACATTATTGAAAAACAATGTAATAAAATTTTATAACGTTTTACGTTTGTGACGTGGAAACCCTCTCATACCATGTTCCTGTCCTTTGAGGCAGTGCTGAGAGAGTTGGACATGGCGTTTGAGGAGGTCATAACCATTGGACAAGATCGAGCGCGTTGGAGAGCTCTTGTTACCTCCCTATATACCCCTGAGTGAGTTTCAAATGGAGATTGTTGTTTTTTTTGTTGTTGTTTATATTTATTTACCCTGAATTAACAATTATTTATCTCAGCTAGAGGATGTAACTATTTGAATGGGTTTTCCTAACTTATAAAGAAAAATCGCCAGCTATCTGTCTAAATAAACAATATTTAAGGTAGTTATTTCCATTTTGAAAAATAAACATATTTATTATGCGGCTTTTTTAAATACTAAGTAAGTTGGAACATGGAGTCATTTTGTATGTCGTTTTTTTACAATTTAATATAGTATTCAACTGCTCCAATTCAACTATTCTTTGATCAATATTTTCACTGCAGAATTGTCTTTTTCGCACCGAAAAACCAGAGCATACAATACACCAAAGTAAGGTATAATAATGTGATCATTGCTAATATAATAATATTATATGTGAAACACACCATATATGGAGAGGATGGGTTTATAGAACACGGGCACACTGCGGCTGTGACCCATCCATATTCCTAACACGTAGAGGCCCAGTATGAAACAACCCTGCTAATGCCTCTTTATTATTTACAATTTTATTTATTTTACGATTTCACACCACCGGAATAATATATACTACGACAAAATGTTCATAATATAACAACATAGGTACATAATGCGCAAGTATGTAAGCCCACCTAGTAATAGTAATTAATTAAATTATTGTTAACTATTGACAAATTTCAAAAATATTAATGTCTTATAAATCCCATACAAATCACATTGATTATTGTAAAACGCTGCTAACGTAAAGTAGGTACCTAATCACACTAATGCTTTGGTTTGCTAGAAAATCATTTCTGTCGTAAAGCAACCGTAATATTACATGTATAGTAAACAGAAAACAATAACGTTGTCTGCTCTCGAGGAAACCACGCCATTTAGTTAACAGAGGCACCGTTCTGATGTTGTTGATGGAAGTCGATGTGTGGGAAGACGACAGATGTCCTGTCTAAGAAATATTAGGCAATGGACTGGAATCCAGTAGGTGAAAGAACTCTTCCGGTTATCCCAGGACAGAAATGCCCACGCCATAGTGGTAGTCGACGTTGGGGGGACCTGATATGACACAGGAAGGAGAAGCAGATGCTCTAAAACTTATTTTGACCGCATTTCTTAAAGACTTAACACAAAAACATTGATTTGTCATTCTCATAGTAGCACAGTCAGCTTGTACAATATGAAATCACGTAATATTCCCATTGAAAATACGTGATATTTCGAAATGTACGCACCTACTCAATTTTCTTCATCAATTTATCTAGGCCCCTTGCTTTTTTCAATATTATGTATGTACTTCGAGAAACGGTTATTGACATTGACGCAATATCGAACGTTAAGCGTAGTTCACAGTAGGATGAATACCGAGTAATTTAGTACATAGCTAAACTACTCGATCAAAAATCGTACACACTATATTCGGGTTCAGTTTTTTTTTATAAATGAATCTGTGCTCACTCAAAGTGAACACAAATAGACTCCTTGACTCTTTCACAGTAAGCTACTTAAAGCTTGTGTCGTGAAAGAGGAAGATGGTCGCGCACCTGGGATCGAACCACGACGTCCGCACCAAACAGTACGAAAGCCGGCGTTGTAACCGCCAGTCTACCAACCACTTCGCACAATAATAATCGCACTATAATCCGAAACGCCATTTTGTCACAACTAATGAAATCAAGTGGCCGTCAAAATGTGAGGGGTGACCCCTAGTATTATTTCAATCTTACCGTCCCCAACACTAACTTCAATTCAGTTTCTTAGTGTTTTCTTTGAAATTTCAAAAAAAAATCATACCCACTTAAGTATTTCAGTTTCAAGTTTTAAGCTTAATAAAAATTATTCAATGACGAATTTCCACTGATGAAATTAAATTCTTGTTTCAACTTTTAATCTCCGATTTCTACTTTTAATTTCATACAAATGTCAAGACGTTTTTTTTCCACACAAAAAAAATAATTTCTTAGGGCGTGCGTCGCGTCGGCATCGTGCTGTTTCTTAATAGAGAACTGTGTAGTCATTATAAAGGAACTCCCATTAATTTGTTTAAAATAAAGATCAAAAAAATAAAATTGGATAGGAATTAACACTTCTCAGAAACGCTGTACTCAAATAATTATTTCCCATTGGCGCGCCCATTCGATTTCTTTTTTTTTTTCATTTACTTACAATATACAAAGTCAGCCGAAATTTCACAATTGTTTTAGTCAGGTGTCGCCAACATTTGGTAACCAATTTTTTTTTTCAATATTTGTTCATCGTCACAAAATTCCATATCAATAATTCAAAAGTTAAACCTTTTATAAATCGACTACACGCTAGTATACACATTTTCACATAGAGCAAAGAATCGAGCTTGTGTTTTGATAATTCAAAGGACAACAATTAATTAAACACGATCGGATCTTGTTAAATTAATGAATTTCATAAAAAAATCTAGAACCCTGGTTTAACCGAAGCCGTTCGGTATCTCTAGATCCAGCTGGATATTTTAGAGAGAAAGCGTATTTAAAATTTAAAATACTTTGTTTTTATCTGAGAAGGCTGCGTTACATACTTAAACTTATTCATTATTTATTAAATTTGTATTCTTACTGTTTTCTTAAAAATAAAAAAAACTTGTAATTTAGTAGAGCCCAGAACGCTAACTGCCTACACATCTATGTAGTAGGTACGTAGGTACTTAGTACGGTATTAACTAATTACCTATATGTTGTTTGAAGCGGTCGCATACACAATAGGTACCTGGTGGTAGAAAAGTGAACTAATGCATGAAGTTTGAATTTAGAATACTTTATATACCTACCTAATTTTTTATCATATTTTTTGTGTAAGGAAAAACTTTAGGTACCTACTTACCTACAGTCATCATTTACGCTGCAGGTAGGTATTGTGCTTAGGAAAATATAGATATTATCAATAGCCGAAGTATGTAACAATATCGTTACAAAGGATCCGAATCTGTTGTCTGTTTGTCATGGATAAGTTATTAATTTCATAAAGTTGGAGTCGGTACACACCCAATTTATTAACTCAGTCAGAACGTACAAAGTTTTCAATCTATATTGAGAAGTGATACCATATTGAGAAGTGTTCCAATGGTTTGCCAACTCTGTGGAGCAAACCAAAGTATCACGTACATCGATGCGTTTTCTCAATAGCTCTGACATAGCTCCGTAACGGCCCTCCCTACAAAATCAACCGAAGTTCTCCCTATTAGAATCCCTCTCCCCTTGTCTATAGCACCGTTACGATGTAAAGCAATCCCTCTGTTTTACGACTCTTCGGTACGAGACCGAACCGCAGTTTTCTACTGATTGGATTAATGTTACGACCGGATATCTAGTCACTTAACTCTTTATACTTAACCAGAAACGAACCTCTCAATCTCTTCAACTAACTTGATTAATTTGTAATTAAATCCCAACAAAGTTTATACATTTTAGATATATTGCCAAGTACCTACTCATGGAAAATGAGTTAACGCTAAGTCGGCTGTATGAAGCGTATTGAGATAAGTAAGTACCGTACATATTATACAGAGCGTATCAAGTACAACTTCTTGTACGGGCGCGCATTGAAGTGAATACATTGTCATCTTAATATCTTACTAGGTACATCTTTATCTCAAATCCATATAAGCTAGGCATTGATACTTATAAAACAATCTACATTTTATTTTATTTATAAGTTTCGTGAGAAGCAACTAAAATGGTAATTGTTATTATTATTACTTAGAATAAATACAAAAGTAGGTAGGTATAAAATAAACTAAAATCAAATACTAAAACAAAAAGTATGTAAATTATATCACTTATCGTTTTGCTCAATTCAATAGTCAAGAAATGACTCTTTTTTTGCGTGTCGAAAAAATCTTTAGTTAGTAGGACTTCTGCGAAAATATCGTAAAAAAACATACAATCTCTATTTTTTTAACTTGTATTTTTTAACATTATAGATTCGATGTAAATTAGTAAGTAGAATTTTTTTTATAAAAAAAAAACGAAAAGGTTTTATGTTAATTTCCCAAATAATGTATTCAAAATAGTTAAATTCGGTTTAATTCAAATCGTTCCTCCCGAATATTGGAAGGTCAATATTGCTTTTGCTTACGTAATATACCAACGCTTTATTTTTATATGAAAATGAACGTCGGTTCGTAGATTTTTGTTTTAATATTTTGAACAATGTTGCCTTTATTCGTTTATTTTCCGCATCATTTCCTTTAAAACTGTTGAGGATTATATTTATCGAACAAAATATTAAGTATTTTGCCTTAACTTTAAAATATATTTTATAGCAAAGACAATGCGCTTTCTTTTTTGACTCTTTGGTTGTAACTAATAATTATTATTAGGTACCTAATATAAAAAATATTGAGGGGGATCCGCGGCGGACTTGATTTGTGTGGGGCCGGTATTTTGGTTTGATTGCTTTGTTCGAACTAGAGGGTCGGTTTCGTGTGGGACGGGTTTGCTTCGAATTTATCTTCTCCGGGCTGGCTTGCGGTGTGCGGGGGGCCTTAAAGGGAGAATGATGATGATAATGATAAATATAAAAATTTGCAAAACAAGATTATTAAATTGAATTTAAATAATATAATGTAACTTACATACGTATGTTTGATGTAACGGAGTCATACTTCTTTCTCTATCACGGAAGATCGGAATGGTATGTAGGTATTTTAATGTTAATTTAATGTGAGGTTAGTATAAGTTTTCGATGACCGAATATTGAAACGATCATTGAACGAGATTTTCATAAATTGAAAGGAATCTTCATAAAAAATGGTTCGATTGTTAGAACGCTATGTTGCCCGCTAACCAGCGATTATTAGCGGGCAACAATCTATTATTAAACTCGTATTAGCCCCAAATATTAATATCTTGTGCAAATCAAAATTCAATTCTCAGTACATAAAATTTAAAGATAATGAAAAGAATATCCAAAGCACAGTAGATACTTTCTCTTTATAGCGCAATAGTGAGCTGTTTTCAATAAGCTGACAATGAAACAAAATAAATAAATACCTATCCACTAAGTGAATACACAAAATTTACAAGTAGGCAGTGTTAGTACATTCGAGTTTTATTTCTCTTCACAGAACAAACTTCCAAAACAAACAGCTCAGAATCGCTCAGATAAGAGCAATAAAAAGTTTATTGATTGTTTTTTCACACATTCAACTCGAATTCTTTATTTTTTTAGGAAATGTTCGGATTTTGTGTAAATTATCCAACAACGAACTATATATTTTTTTGGTTTTCCTCACATATACCCGCATTTTTGTTGTCGTTGTTTTTTTTAATATTATTTATGTATGTAATAGGTATGTTGTATTATTATTTTATACTCAGGAACGTCATATATACAAAATCTCTTCACTCTTTTTTTAATTAATCATACTATTTTTTTCTTCCTATGGTTTTGGCCATGGCCTGTTTTTTCTAGTGGTTTTCCACCTCTTTTGACCTCGATGAATAGCTTTGCAGTGGTCTTCCTCTTGTTCGTTAACCTTCAGGAATCTTAAAGACCAATGTGGGGATGCGTAGAAAGTTATTTGATATCAAATTAATCTTGTAATCATCTTCATCAGTCCTTTGCCGATTTCTATA
Organism: Mystacides longicornis; assembly: GCA_963576905.1. Lineage (NCBI taxonomy): Eukaryota > Metazoa > Arthropoda > Insecta > Trichoptera > Leptoceridae > Mystacides > Mystacides longicornis. The sequence goes on along the minus strand of OY756424.1, from coordinate 10,468,116 downwards.
GCTCCCTGTCGACAGCTATCTTATCCTACCGGAGTTCGGTCACTTTTTTTATATCGGCCATTGCGCTAGTGATCTCTTTGGGTTTCTGCTATCAGTTCTCGGTCGGCACTCCAAGGTTCTTTTGTTCCACCGATCATCTGTTGTTCTTACTTCGTGTCTGTTCCAGTTCCATTTCAGTGATGTCGTTTTTTTTACCACTTCTCTCCGTCTCTAATCCATTGGTTGCGTTTGCTATCTCGCAATCTGATACTTAGCATCCTTCCCTCTATGCTCCACACAAAGAGTTAATTACATAAACCTCTCCACTCAAATATACGTTACAAACCGGTCATTAATTATAAAATTCAAAAATCAGTATAAAAAGTGTATTTCTCCTAACATCAAAATGTTAAGAAACTGCTTTATAGTAAACTCGTAAAATATAGGTAGAAGAAATTTTGAATAGGTACCTACGTTACAAAATCAGCATAAAGTTGTTTGTGTTCACAAAGTCGTATTTTATTATACAAAATGATTCGTCCTTGTGTGTTTGAATATTTGGATAATTACTGCATTTCATAACAAATCAAAACTAACAGATAATTTTGTCCGCTTGTTTCAGGAGGAAGTGAAGGAAAATGTAACGATCAGCGAATTGAGCTTCATCCCGACTGCAGAAGACGACGGGAAACCTTTGACGTGCAGAGCTGAGAATCCCGTACTCGGGAACCTCATTGAAACCACATGGAAGATCGAAGTAGTCTGTAAGTAACAACTTTAATTACTTATTTAACTAAAATCCTCCCAATCACACGCTTTAGCTCGTTGGCACAAATCTGTTGAACTTAACGTGAATTCGAAACACTGCCGTGCGTGTACTATGCCCACCAAATGCGTCGCAATTAAAAAATGACAATGAATTGGAAAAAATGACAGATGGGCACTCAAGAGTTTAAAAATGGCAAGAATATAAGACAGAGAAGCCAACAGAGCGGGGAGAAACTGATCGCGATAAGTCCAAGATAGAAAAAGGTGGAAAACATGAGGAGAAGCTTAAATCCATCAGTAGAGAGACGGATTTTAAAAAAGAAGAAACACACTTAAGTATTAATAATCAATTAATCCTTAATTTAGAATTCATCATCATCATCAGCACGACAGTCCTGGGCCTGGGTGGACCCTGGCTGAGTCAAGAGATTTTTTCCACTCCGTCCTTCTGAGAGCCGCCGTCCTCCAGCTCCTCAGTCCAATGACACCTGCATCCGTGTTAACACCGTCCATCCACCGTAGCTTGGGTCTTCCTGCTCTTCTACGACCTTCGGGATGTGTGAGGGTTAATCGTCTGGTCTGGGCTTCTTCGTTCATTCGTATTATGTGCCCAGCCCAGCGTAATCTTGCTATTTTGATTACTTGTATGACATCGGGATCCTTGTAGAGATCATACAGTTCTTGGTTGTATCGCCGACGCCATACTCCTCCCTCATTTATTGGCCCGTAGATTTTTCGGAGAATCCTCCTCTCAAAGACCGCAAGCTGTTGCTCATTCATTTTAGTGAGCACCCAGGTTTCAGAGGCGTATGTCAGCACTGGTCTTATGAGTGTTTTGTACAGCACTGTTTTAGTATTTCTACTGAGGTTCCTTGACTGGAGTTGTTTGATCAGTCCATAGTAACATCGACTGGCAGCCATTATGCGTTTTTGGATTTCCTCAGTAGTGTTGTTATGTGTGTTGACAAGAGACCCGAGGTATACAAAGGAGTTGACTATTTCAAAATTATAGTTAGCGGCGTTGAACGTGTGTGCTACATGGTCTGGGGTTGCTGTTGGAGAAGAGATCATAAGCTTGGTTTTATCCTCGTTGAATCTCAGGCCCATTCTTTTGGCGCTCTCATCAAGGGCCAGGAAGGCTTCTCTTAATTTAGAATTGAAGAGGCGAAAAAATGCTTCCAGTATTCCATTTTTAAAACCATATTCAAAATCTTCTGTTCTACCTTAAAATTACAAAATACCTCCTCGTCGAAAATATGGAGGCGGAAGAACAGCAATACTTTCAGAGGTTCTTTTTTTATATTTCAGGTATTTTCAACGCTGAACAGATGCTTTTCCATTCCAATGTATCTTATCCCTTTTAACTTGTATAAAGCAAAGGTGGGTTTAATCTGCACGTTCATTGAATAATCATTCGATGATCATTCAAATAATATAAGAAACCTTATTATCTTTTAACTGAATTCAATAATCACATGAACACGATAATTCAAAATCATCCATTCGAATATTTATAAAAACACGGGTTTGGACAGTAAAAAAATAATTTCTCTCTTTCAACTGAAAATTATTATAAAACTGGTAATACGGTCAGGGAGTGTATAACACGAAGCAGATACGTAATGGCTTAAACCTTAATCTCCATCTGAATTCCAAAATACGTTTGGTCAATTTCCGATTTGAAACACTTAAATTTTGTGCGCTCATTCCAAATCAATAGTTACGCTGCTACGTAAGCATGGCAAAACTTTATCTTTGAAATAGTTCACTAAAATTTCGTTTGAAAGTTTAAAGAATCTTACAAAATTGCGTATGATATTTATTTATTTATTAAATATACAACTGAAAGCCTTGCATGTAGATTCAAAACATTTATAATCACAATATTACTTAATAACACGTTACAAACAGCACAAGAACAGTAATACAATCATCACAAAATATATATTAATGAGATCGAAAAGAGATCATATTACATCACAGTTTCCAAAACTTTACATGTTAATTAAAATATGATGCAATATAAAATCAAAACAAATGGAAATCAGTTAAACATCCATAAGAAGATTAAAACATTACCAAAATATTACAAATAGAATAAAGAAATATCTATACAATGATGAACAGTTAGGCACCGAAAGATTAGGAGAGTCAGCTACAAAAATAGTGAAACAATGACGATGTTGCAGAAAATTAAACTACAGAAACGCGACACAACGAATTGACCATAATAAATTTACTAGTTTAATGTACTAGGTACAGAAACCTTTTTATTAGAAAATAATGGTTGATTTTATGTAACAATCCCAATGCGTAGGTAGCTTAGATCGATCGATTTAACCAATATTTAAATTCTTATTATTTAGGTAATATGTTTTTGCATATTATTATATTCATGTTTTTAAATATTTTATTAATGTGTTTATTAATATACTCAATGTTAGCGGCGCTCCTCTCTCGAACACGAGTCTTCGACTCTATCGGGAGAGAAACGACGTTTATTTTTTATATTGTTACTTTTAATGTTTATAATGTGATTTCTATTATTTCTGTACAAAGAATAAATTAAATAAATTAAAAAAAAAAAAAATAGACCGTACCACATGCAATTTGACGAATATCAACAACAAATTGATGACTATCGAATACTGTTCGAATTTTTAAATGGTATTAACACTCCAATACGGACGGTTACCACTGGGCCAACTGCCCCAGAAATAACAGCAGAAGACGGTCGAAAGCCCGTAGTGGTTTATTAACACCATTTAAAAATTCGCACAGTATTCGTTAGTCATCAGCTGTTGATATATGATATTCGTAAAGATCTAGTCTTTAAAAATGGACACAAGAATCTAGACAAACTTTGAACGTTGTATGTATGCGACACAACTGGGAAAAGGTAGGTACTGATATTCTTCTAGGTTTTATCTATATAACGATTTGGGCTAGATAGCCACCTTGGCACTGATCACACTCAAAGATTTTTTACTGCCTACAGTGCCCACTTATCATCTAGTAATATTTTTTAATCGTCGATCCATTTGAGACTTCAACAGTTTTCTATCATTATTTTGGCTAGCTTGGTTTTATCCGCATGAATCACTCGAGATCGTGTGATTTGCCGTCTAAATAAAAAAAAAGAAGAATACTTGGTTTTATCAAATTTGATTATCAGCAGCCAAAAATCTTCTTATAAATCTGTACATTATATTATTTGGAAAATATACGTTTTTAAGATTTTCACCCCATATTATGTGCACAAGCATATAGCAACATAGTTGAATGGATTTAATCAATAAATAAGAAAGTTTCATACGTACTATATGTATGAAAGTCATATTCAAAGGATAACAGTTCAATCACAGCATGACTTTCAAAATTAACCTTAATTTGAAAAAAAGTTTATCGAAAACTACATTTTTGTAAAATAAAATTCATTACAGGGGCTGTCGAACGCAATTTATGCAATTAGATACTTCAAAAGAACCTTTGCTGGTTGCAAACTATTTTATCACATTGCGTCAATGATCGACAACCAACTTTTCCAATATACGAAAGGAGAAGTTAATTGTTGCATCAATTACAAACATCAAACGGAAAATGAATTCACACTGAAATCAAACATCGTATCAAAGAATTTCGATTAAGTGCAACTCGAATCAAATATTTTAGGGAAAAATGAACGAATCGATTTGATTGGAATTTGGCTCCTCTTTATTAATAGACAAGCTGACCCGTCAAACTTCGTCCAACACACATTCGTACGATAATCCTTTCCAAATATCTGCTTACTTTCTGAAACATCATAGTAAATAAAAATTCGCTAATTAAACAACAAAAAAATCCGTTAACAAACGGCAATACTTCGAAACATAATAATCAAAATATTCACCTCTTTTTATTCACTTTTCGCGTTGCAATTTTTAATCAAACTAAAGTCATCTCTTTTTTCACTTTTACAGTTTTAATTTTTTTTTAAATTAGATTAAAACATGTTTTTCACATTGGAATAAACATTAGGTATACTGTAAAAAGTACTAAGAACTACTACCTATGTACTTTGCGCTTTCTTTAATTTTCTAATTTCCATTCAACTATACTGATTTTTTCTTTCATAAGAACCTTCTCCTGATAAAAGCCAACACGACAAAGAAAATAATTGGCGCAATCGGTCCAGCCGTTTAGGCGTGATGCAATGACCACGGAAAATAGCTCTCCATTTTTGTATATAAGATATATATATCCTATCGCTTTTTTCCGATATCCCATATGGGATGAGTCAAAAAAAAGAGCATCCATTACTTTCTCTATTCAAAAACATGCCTGCTCTGAAAAATTTATGAGCGTAGCGGCGATTTATTTGTCATCAGGCAACCAGTAAGACCGCAAATAAATTGACGGGGTCGGCGGATATCATTCTATATCCATGAACAGGTTCCAAATCATGAGAGAATGCAATCCGTGAACTAGGCTTCTTTAGCAGCAATCAATTCCCGATGTAGCTTTTTTATGTTTGATATTCTTCTAATCCGACCTTTCTTGAGGAAGGAATCTGACGAATATTTTCGGAATTCTTCACGGAATTCTTTGCCCACTTTCTCATTGGACCACTGTGAAATTTCTGAGGTTACTTTCATTGTTTCGTTACACTGACTTTTAAAATATGTTGAATATATCTCCGCATCACGAACGACGCTATACGTCGGCGCACCCGGCGCAGGCCCATCACTTCCACCATTACGGAGAGGAGATGGACATGGCTGGGACATGTGTTGAGGATGCCGAATGACAGTTGGCCGAGGAGAGCGCTGTTTTTCCTCCCATCAGGGTCTCGAAGCAGTGGAAGACCCTCTCATACCGTGTTCCGTTCCTTCGAGGCAGAGCTGAGGGAAATGGACTTGGTGTGGGAGGAGGTCATAAGCATTGCGCAAGATCGAGCGCAATGGAGAGCTCTTGTTGCCTCCCTATGCTCCTGAGTGGAGTTCAAAGGGAGATTTGATTTGATTTTGATATCTCCAAATATTTATTACTAGCTGACCCGTAGAACTTAGTCCTGCATTGGAATAAATAAAATATTGTAGTTGGCTATTATAATATTGTAACATAGTTGAATTTGAATTATTGTTTAGTTAACATGAATAGTCATTTAGTGGCATTACTTGAACCTACATTCAATTTTGTATTCATTATTGTGAAAACTTGCGATCTTTTGAAACCCAATGGTTGCTAAATAATAAAAATTGTGTTGTTAAGGAATTTTTCACTTCATACCTAATTCGTTCTATACACCAACTTAAATAATATTATTTTTTACTTAATTCGTTATCATTTTATGGTATTTTAATAGTTATTGCTGAGCGCAAGGAAGCCGACTGAATGGCTTCCTGTGCCCAGTAACATACCACCACCCATACGCCGCCTCGAAGCAACCAACAGAGAGTGGACGAAGTATAGGCGGAACCAGTCACTGCCTTTGCATCGGGACGTCCCTATACCATTTAACCCCCGACTCCGCTCCAGGAGGCCGCCTCATGCTACTGCCTTTCACTTAATGGAGGGATACTTCAATGGGCAATTCCAATGGGGGGAGGAATGGCGGGCCTCAAATAGAGATACTCGGGGCCTGGTGCAGGAGGTGGGGAATCCCCTGCTTGTGACTGTGGAGAACCTATACAGAGCATCCAACATATCGTGGAGACTTGCCCTCTGAGAGAGTCCCTGGCACCTATAATGAAATACACAATGCCACTCCTAATACAACTCCTAATGCAATGGCTAAATAACTTGGATGTTGCTCTTTAGTGTATCTCCTGGATGCAGCCGTGAAACCTGTTCTTTTATCTCTTGTCTTCTGTCGATGCCACCTCTTGGTGGCTAAAGCCATACGATAATATAGTTATTCTGTTATCCGGAGCGGAGACAAATCCAATAACCCCATAAAAATCGGTTCAGCCGTTCTCGAGTTATAAATGGTGTAACCAACCCGAATTTCTTGTATAGATTTAGATATTGTTTCCAAATATCTATTTCTTTCCTATCTCCCAGAGTCTTTTCATACTATCGACCATATTGCTAGAGCCTATTAGTTGCTTAATCACATGTGAAGTGGCTGTTGCTCACAAGAAATAGGAGCACTTCCATCCATGCTGCATTTTTTGTTTATGTTCATGTTTCATAATACAACAGTAAGTACGTCATTTCAGAGTTTTGATGCGTTTTCACTAGCATATTATTTGCTTGTAGTCAGCCGTATATAAATGATTATTTATTTATTAACGTAGATAAATGCCGGCGAATTATTTGCGTTCAAACTGCATTGTGGGTTGTATTAATCAAGTGTAAAGTGTATGAGTTCACAAAATCGTTGATTTATTTATTCGAATGCTTAGCACGTCGATATTGTTAATGTGTGATAATAAGGCCCGTGGACTGGATACCTACATGGTACGCGTACCCTAACTAGTGACGCTTCAATTTATATCTAAACAAATAATAATTGTTATTAACGTTCGATCGATTATCATAAATTAAATTTGTATCACTGTTATTGCTTTTACGTGTTACGGCAAAATACTTTGTAAAATATTCATATTATAATGGATGTCTTTAAATATAAAATCATGTATCTGTTGGTATTAAATATTAAAGAACTGTATTTAATGATAATTAATGATCTCCTCAACGTAAAATATTGATTAACAAAATTTTATGAAATAAAAACAGTATTAATAATTATTATAAAATTCAAGATCATAGTATCGCCAACAAATTATAGGTATTTTCCCTCAGAAATAAGAAAGGCGACTGATGGCAAGGTAAATTCCTTCAATGATCACCGGCCCCCTCAGACAATTTGAATTTTTCGTCAATGTAGATTGCGAAAAAAATGAACCGTCCACTGTAACATATAAACAATTATTTAAACCAAACAAAGACACTTATATAAAAAAGTGGACAGTTGAAAATGAAATTCAAAAGGGCATATTATGCAATGAATGTGATGGCGCAAGATTGAGCGCAATGGAGAGCTCTTGCTACCTTCCTATGTCCCTAAATGGGGTTTTAGAGGGGGAATGTGTGTTTGTTTATGCATTGAATACGTTATTCAAAAATGTTATTGCAGAACTTTTTGGCCTTTAAAAATACTCCAGACAGAGGCGTTAAATTATTAATCATAATTTTAACGGATGTTTTCTTGAAATATTGTGTGACGTATTCCTCGATTATCTTTCTTTAGAATTATCTTTCTTTAGAAAACCAAGAGTAAAATACGAATAGAATAACATTTATATAATAATACGTGAAGGAATAACTTTGTGACCATTTTTACAAGAATCGCGCGGACGGAGGGGTATGAAATTTCGCAAGCTTGTCTCTAATAGAAATGAAAGTCGGGTTAGTGCGAACACTTTTAACTCGAGATCGGCTGAACAGATTATTCTGATGTTTGGATTCTTCTCTGCTCCGGATAACAGAATAACTAGGTAATAAAAAGTTGAAAAATGGATGATGGATAGTATAAAATATAATATTAATGTTTGTATGGAACCGATTTCTTTCGACGCCATAACAACAAAATTATGATGGTAGTTCCCTCTCATTGCTGCAAACGTAATTGCCGCTCTTATTGTAGCCCATCCCCCTTACTCCAATTTTTATACAAAGTCAACATCAGGCACATACAGGTAGAATGTCTGGGCGCGCATATAATATTCTCGCGTTGTTCCCGCCTGAGTTTTAAATACGAATGAAATGTGGATTTTTTTAGATATATTTTAATGTTAATTTGTTATTTGCTTATCTCAATCGAATTAATTATATATTTTTTATAAAGGCGCAGTGCACATTATGAACGAGCCGCCTCGGGTTAGAACCACAGGACAACGTCTGTCGGGAAAGCTAGTAGTTTATATAAAGAAGGAGTGGCGAATGCTAATATTTTATTTTAATTGTGTTAAAAAAAAATAGATTAAATTGATGTAAAAATATTAAAAACACTACTGTAATATGTATTTCATACTCACATACACTTCGATGTATTTGACATAAATATTACAGACGCATATATTCTTTTGTTTATATGTATGTGGTCAAATTGAGAGTAGATTAATATTGTTTGTAAAGACTTTTCAACATTTCTAAAATGACGTATCCATGTCATTGTTTTTGTTTAAAACTTGTGAAATGGCACTTGTTCAGTAGTTGACAATTGAAAATTAATAATGTTGAAATTTATAATTTAAACAAGTTATGGTCGAATTTCGAGCACTGATCGACCACTAGTATGGTTTAAAAATTTTCAAAAAAAACTAAAAGGACATATTGTTACTTTGTATAGAAATTCCATTATAGGAACTTTTTTATTTATATTCCAGATCCACCAGTGGTGAACCTGAAGCTGGGCAGCACCTTATCGGCTGAAGACATAAAGGAAGGAGACGACGTCTACTTCGAGTGTCATGTTCACTCCAACCCTCCGTGGAGGAAGCTGCATTGGATGCACAACGTAAGTCTTCAACTAATTATAACTGATATTAGTTCTAGTGTCAAATATCTCCACTTCGAGAGTCGCGTCTTGTGACAACATATTGCAGCTTGTAAAGGAAACACAACATACACGTATACTCGTACAAAGCCAGCTTGTTTCCTTCTGCATCCATAGCAAACTTCGCATTTATTAATATTATTTTGAAGTCGGTCGAGTCTGATTTTCATCTCATTATTATGATTTTCAACAATTTAAGCTCACATAATTGCAGCAATATAAGAATGACTTTTTTATACCAATTTTATTTGGTTACGAAATAAAGACATTAGTTTTCTTGATTACCAACTGAGTATTAGATTTGTTAAGGATGCCGAATGACAGTTGGCCGAGGAAAGAACTGTTTTTCCTCCTATCAGGGTCTCGAAGACGTCCAAGACCCCCTTATACTGTGTGAGCTGAGGGAGTTGGACATCGTGTAGGAGGAGCTCTTAAGCATTGCGCAAGATTGAGCGCATTGGAGAGGTCTTGTTGCCTCCCTATGCCCCTAAGTGGGGCTTAACGGGAGGTTGTATGTATTCATGTTTAAGAAATATAGGTACTCAAAAAGTAGGACAAAATCTGTCAATTATCTTAGGATAATAGGAATAACCGTTACTATTATTTTGTAAAAAAAAAACTCAAATTTATAACCAAACCCGGCTTGAATTTATAACCAAAATTTGCATGTCATGTTGAACTTAAATTACTTCACTTAGTTTTATATGTGAAAAAAGCAATGTTTCATTTAACGAAGGTTTTTTTAATATAACTGTCCAACGGGTTATTACCATACATCATTGTGGGTCTGACAATGGATCATTCTTACCTCTTCTTTTAGTTTTATAGGTAATTTTGGGTCACATAGAAGAAGAGTACCTATATGTTATGCTTAAAATAATGTTCTGAAGTCTTATTGCTTATTATGCAACTCGAAATATAGCCTCTATAACAGAATTTGATAACAAAAAGTAACAAGTTTATTTATGTGAAAATAAAAAAGAGAATGGAGCGGAAGAAAGAGTGACGGAAAGGTCTGACGTGATTGAATAGAAGGGTGCGTAGTTCCAGAAGTTCACGAAATAAAAATAAAACATGCAGCACAATATAAACATGTAGTGGTTGTGCAAAGAAACGATTTATCAAAAGTTCGGTGACATTTATTTAGTCACTGGATAAGGTTTGTTAACGAGGAAAGGCTTTTAGATCCCACTGTGTTACTAACTGTTGACTGACAAATCGATACGGTGTTCTCGTGAAGGTTTTAAATGTTTACAAAACTAACTTACATTTTTCTTTCTAAGGTTCCTTTTCTTTTATAAATATTCCAGCAAATTTAAACCTTTTTTTTACAAAACTTACTTACATTTTTCTTTCTAAGGTTCCTTTTCTTTTATAAATATTCCAGCAAATTTAAACCTTTTTACTAATCAAACGAGATTTGTTTTATGGCTTTTTATGACTTATTTTTGAGGCTCCATTTGGGAAATAAAGAAGGTACAAAAAGCTTTCATTACGCTCGATAGCGCGATTTGTTAATGTTTATACTCATAACTAGCCCTTTTTGCCCAGCCAAAGGGTAAAAGGAAGCAAGGCTCTCGCGTTTGATTTTTCAGCTCAAAAAATCCCATCCGATCTGAAACAGGCCAAGCTTGAGTAGGAATTTCAAGTGAAAAACCCTGGACCTCTTGATTACACTACTAGGCAACAGAGGTCTATGAGTGTCCACCAAAAAATAGGCGTATCCCGGTGTTTCTTCTGGAAACAAACATTTTTGAATTAGAAATTTAGGCGAGTTACAGTATCAACAGTGGTACTAATAGAAACTGCGTTATAACACTGTTATGACGGGAATAGTTATTTCGGAATAAATCGCTTATACCACGCGCTACTAATAATCATCCCTATTCCGTGTTAAATCTGTACTGCTGAATAGTTTGGCAACCTCTCATTTACCAATGAAGCTTGTGGTTGTTCCATACTACGCGGTTGATTTCTAAGAATTCCGGGAAAACCCGATTGGATTTTTAGTAGCACTTTTGCAAATTCTGCATGTATTCGAAGAATAACGTTCTGTTAGTACGGCTGCGGGTGTTTTAAGCGTGTTAAAAATATTTATTCCGACGGAATTACAATGAAATATACTGAATGGGCATTTACAAAGAGATAAAAATAATATACTAAATTTATTTTTCAATATATTTTGTCAAAAAAATAATCAAATCCAATTGTTTTATTTTCATTGGTAATAAAAATGGGTATTAATTGAATAGTAATGAATTAATAATTCCAACCCGTCCATATTATTATCGCGAAAATTATAAATGTGTGTAGGTACTTATACACTATACAGTATAAGTACCTACCTTTTTATTGTACGCTCATGCATTTTCCGTGAATCAGATTCGAAAATAATTATTATGGACATAGGTACCTAGTTCACATAGAGTATTATCGCCTCTTCAATTATTGTAAATGAACCAAAATAACGATAAAAATAAAGTGATTCCTCGAAATACGAGCCTTCATAATTTGATTTGAATTATGAAAAAAAATCAAAAACAAAGGAAAAGCGATTTTACAAAAATATTGTACTTAAGTACAATTATTTTAGTTAGTAGTTACCCAAAGACAAAAAGTATCTGCATTCGAAACGAAGTGCCTCAGGAGAATTTTGGGTATAAGATGGTACCACCGCATCACGAACGACGCTATACGTCGGCGCACCCAGCGTGAGCCTATCACATCTATCATTATGTGGAGGAGATGGACTTGGCTGGAACATGTGTTAAGGATGCCGAATGACAGTTGGCCGAGGAGAGCGCTGTTCTTCCTCCCATCAGGGTCCCGAAAACGAGGAAGACCCTCTCATACTGTGTTCCACTCCTTCGAAGCAGAGCTGAGGAATCTGGACATGGTGTGGGAGGGGATCATAAACGTTACGCAAGATCGAGCGCAATGGAGAGCTCTTGTTGCCTCCCTATGCCCCTAAGTGGGGCCTTAAGGGAGTTTGGATTGGATTTGGAGTAGTTACCCTCTTGTGTGAATCATTATTAGTAAAGTTATATTTAGTTAAACGTTAAAGTGTTCATCTATCGTAAACTCAACTCGGCTGATTTCCAAATTGGTACATAAATAATAGGTACTGTTTTTACTCAAGTTAACTATTTGTATTCTTCTTTATTCTCTCAAGTAAAGTTTATTATAATCATAATCATACTTTCTTTGTGACCCCCTTAGGGGCATAAGGAGGCAACAAGAGCCCTCCGTCACCAAATATATATTTTTTTTATCGATCCCATCGTTCGATCCCAGATACCGACCATCTTCCTCTTTCATGACACAAGCTTTAAGTAGCTTACTGTGAAAGAGTCAAGAGTGTGTTTGTGTTCACTTTGAATGAGCGCAGATTCATTTACAAAAAAAAATATAGTTCGAAAAATTTTATTACTTGTTTAAATTACCTACATACGAGTAAAATAAAAAAACACGAGGCATTTTGGTGACAGATCAATAAGGCATTTGAGATACGAGCGAAAATCTGTAAAGAATCAAACGCGTACCTCGAGGTATCACTGTGCTTTTAATTCATTCATGGAGAAAATGCTCCAACGAATGACACTTATATACCTTCCACCCACTATTTGTACAATATTTTATAATCAAAATTTGTTGAATCAGTCACAATCAAAATTAAACGTGATAGAGTTCAATGTTTGACATTAATTCTGTTACGTATGTAAATAAACGCGAAACGAAGCCATTTGTTAAGCGGTTCGCCCCGATACCCGACCAGGATAACATTCTATCACTTGACGTTTTATACGAATGACCGAATAAATAGTTTGTTTTGGGAAAAACAACACTGAGTAATCAATTGAGACTTTTTTTTTCATTTCAATTTATCGATGAAATAAACGCAACAAATTACGAAATGTTTACATTCATTTATTTTAATACCTTATCGTACATTGACATCACGAATTTCGTATCTACATGGAAAAATACTATAATTTTAAGCGTTTGATATTAAAACGAGGTACATAATATTATAATTATCATCAGCCTTTTACAGTCCAGTATTGGACAGAGGTCTCCCTTCAAAACTTCGAGTCGTTCCCAACGTCCAGTCACTTTTTTATATCACCTGGTGGGTTACTTACGAAACTCATTCCCAATCACAATGTCGACCATCCCTACTTGTGTAAATCCTTATTTACACCAATTTGTTAAGCAATTCCGGATTTAAACTAGACACATGTGGAACTATTATTATGCATAAAAACCAAGTGTAATAATTCCATTTTTATTAAGATTTAAATTGGATCGGTTATATGATTGAAATGCTGAGCAAGCACCCAGAACATCTTATTTTTTATTTGTATTGTGTCAATACTGAGGCTGTTTGATCTGGTCATCTGATTTTGTGGCATTCTTATACGTGGAACATATCTTTGATCACTCTCTGAAGAGCCACATTAAAAGAAAAAAAATGTATAAAAATGAGACCAAAGGTTATATCTTCAAAAAATATTGAACTGGACAATATATTATTATTGTGTGAATTTGAAGTTTCCGTTTTAGATAAAATACCAAAGGATTGTAATTAAAAAGTAATTAAGAATGCCTATTTATAAAAATATAATGTGTTTGAAGAATTAATTAAGAATCTTTTTAAGGACTCATATAAAACATAATTAATAACACCAAAATATGGAAGAAAATACTATTATTATCTAGTTAGAAAAGTAACGCAATGTACATAATAAACACAGCAAGTTACATGACCGATGGAAACAAATTTTTTTTTTACTCATCACGCCGTGTCCCGTAAGGGGTAGACAGAGAGAACGGACCTCCATCTTTTCTATCCAAGCATTCTTCTTTCGCTTCTTCCACCAACATAACATTTCTCATACACCCTCCCTATTTCTGTTACTTCTTACCTGGCCTTCCTAGAGGACGGAATCGATGTGTTCGATCCACGTCATTCTCGGTCGGCCACGCTTTCTTACACCTTTCCTTTCAGCCTTATAAATTCTCTTTGTCATTCTGTTTGCATCCATTCTTTCCACATGCCCAAACCATCTCAACTTATTTCTCATCTCAAATTATTTATTCCATCAAAGTATTTTTTTTTCATCATCAATCAACTCACGGGTTCGAATTCTTGAAAGACCTCGGATACCTATGCTTCGTGGCTTGTTGTTGAGATATACACACAGATCTTTTTTAGCGAAATCAGGGATATCTGCTTGTAGTGATGTCAGCAATCGTGGAGCTTTTGTTATTTACCGTCAAAATTGCCACGTGATTAGCAGAAGATAATCGTAACTTTAATCTCTTTCCATCTTACTTATAAAAAATTCATTAATCGTAAGTTTACGTTTAACTCACCGATCAGATCAAAATATATTTTATCCGAGTTCGTTATGTATGAAGATGACATTTCATACAAAATTTTGTAATCAAACAAAATAGTAGCCCGGCAACGCGGGTCATTACAACCGAGATGCGCTATGTCAGATTTGAATGATTTCGAGAAGGTGTAGAATAGGTGCCAGACCTTATTTTTTAAATTTTAATTTTATATTATCAAAATATTGTTAAGTCCTTATAAAATCACACGAAACCTTTATGTTTTAGCCAAAATGAATTAATTTATGTTTGATCACTTCAATTTTAATATTTTACCTACTTTAAAAGTACTCTTTGAATATTTTCTTTAAAACGTCATTATATTTATCATAAATTTAGTTGGTGCATCATGGTTGTGATTGTGAAAGACCTCGATGATTACGGGAATGCAATATTTGCTTTATTTGTTACAGAAAGCGTTGTCGTACACTCGAAACCATTGTCAGTTGACTGACATAAAATCCAACATGGCGGACTAAAATCTACATAGATCAGCTCGCAATCAATCGATATGGGTTAAACTACCTCGACGACGGCTTGATCGCAATTTTTCTACCGCTGAACATGATCAGAGTTTTTCAATAAAGCAGTTTAAGTTCATTATTGGTTGAAAATAAAGATCTGTGGTTCGATTTTGAGTACTTACGCTTACAATTACACGCGTATAGTACCAAGGTAACACCAAGTAGGTACCTATCCATCGTTCACGTATTTTTGAAAATAAATAATTCATAGAAAATTAGTACGTTTCGAACAACTTTATCGAAAGTTGAAACTAGTCTCAAGAGCGCTCTCATTAAAATTTTAAAACTATTTTCTGAAAACAAACTTCACACTTAATATTTAATGCTTTGTTCCTGCGGTAGCATTTTCATTTTATTTTATTCAAGAACTGTAGCCTTGTTTTGTGTTAAACTTACTTATTATTTACTTGAATAAACAGCTTGCTGTATCGATAAAACTAATTTGAAGCATATAATACATATGTAGCAAACCCGTGAGATGAAATAATAAATTGAGCACCTTTTGAATGTGTTATAAATGAATTAGCAAAGGGATGAATGTGCTCTTCATATGGTGTTTTTAAATATAAATACGCTAATACTTCCCCGAAGACGAAGAAGATCTCATACCGTGTTCCGCTCCTTCTAAACAGAACTGAGTGATTTCTAGGATAAGGTTGAACATTGCGCAAGATTGAGCACAGTGTAGGGCTTTTGTTGCCTTCCTATGACCCTAAGTGGAGTGTAAATGAAGTTTAGTTTTAGCCTTTCCCAATAATTCGTTGCTTTTTTATCTATAATTTTCAACCTTTATAGAAAACCGGAAACATTATTCTTTGAACTTCAATACAAATTGCTTACATAAGTTTCTACAAATATGTAACGCTTAACAGTTTACTAGAAAATAACTGGTTTTTTAGTTTGAACTGTTCTCCAAAAAATTACCAATAATTATTATCTTTATTAGGTAAAATTATTCTATTCAATTCATGATTTTATATCGCTCTTAGGACAAGTTTAGTAATAAAAAACCATCAATTTAATAATGTATTAAGTTGATGGTTTATCCCTCAATCCTAGATTCTAAATATTACATAACTGAATTATAATGAAATTATTTTCGGTATCCTTGGTCAAATTGATACTAAAGTAATATTCGTCTACCCTAGCCCAAATCATTCGGGCTAACATCAGAAATAATTTTGCGGTTTTATTTTGGGATTCTGAAATCCAATTATTTCAATAATTAGGATCGAATTTAATTAATAGCCTCGTGTTGAAATTTTATTTACAGTATTTTTAAGCACCAGTACATCCCGTTCGGTTCCCCTTAGTTACCTACTGGTCAAATTCAATTGGGTTTTATTTGCAAAGTAGTAATTTTATTTGGACTCTTCTCAAAATGGGTTTATTTTACTACAACAATTTGTTTTATGGGTGTTTATTTGCTCAAATGTGAAGAAGTTAGAAACTAGGAATTGTGTTTTTTATTTTAACATTTTTTTTAATGAATCTGTGCTCATTCAAAGTGAACACAAATACACCTCTTTGACTCTTTCACGTATATAGACCACCAGCCAAGTACCAATTTAATATCATCAGCAAAAACCAAGAAATAGAATCACCCAGTCTGGATGTTCTAGTACATTTTGAGATGAAAAATTTAAAACAAAAATTTCCCGATTTGATTGCCAGTCGTGTTACAAGAATTTTTACGTGAGGCTTTAATCATGTCTCAAAAACTAATGTTTTTTTTATATAATACTAGCTGTCCCGACAGAGGTTGTCCTGTAGTCCTTACTATGTATAAGACGCCGGCTTTCGTACTGTTTCATGCGGAGGTCGTGGGTTCAATCCCAGGTCCCGACCATCTTCCTCTTTCACGACACAAGCTTTAAGTAGCCTACTGTGAAAGAGTCAAAGAATATGTTTGTGTTCACTTTGAGAGAGCACAGATTCATTTTTATTTAAAAAAAAAATATGTTTGAATGTTTAAAAAATATTTCTGAAAGCTCGAAAAAAATTCCATCAAAAATCCAATATTTTTAATGTCAAATTTTTCATAGATGGCGTTGGCGTCGCCATTTCATACTAACTTGAATATTATATTTCATTTCTTATGTATTTTTCGACTTTTTCATTATTCTGTTATCCGGAGCACAGAAGAATTCAATAAATCAATAATTCATTAAATTAATTCATCGGAATAATTGAGTTATTAGTGTTCGCACTAACCCGACTTTTTTATATTATGGATCGATATATTTTTTAAATATTTTATTTGCATTTATATCACATGCAACGTTTTAACACTACATATTTTGTAAACATATAAGTATATAAGAACATAGTATGATCTAGATTGAACCGGTTTCTGTAGTATGCCTTCTTGAAGTGTAGTTCAGGAATGGTCGAATGAATATTTTTACATTACTAGGAATTTATGGCGATTTGTTTCCTTGGCTACATCTTGAATTCTCCCATTTCTCGTTCAGTCCTAATAATAATAATAGGAGAGGAATCACTTGCGGATAACCCACATACGAATAAGAAATAGCACAACCCGATGCAACCATCATAAAGATAGGGAGTTTATTGCAAGGGTCGTAGAGAAGAGGATCTCAAAATGTGCTCAGCGGTATGCAGATGTAGGTAATATTATTATTTATAGTGCTTTATCTGGAAGCCAAAACATGAAACATCCCCCATATAAGAGAAGTCTTGCCTTACGAAAAAAGTTACTTTATATGACATTTTTATATCACACATAAAGTGAATCTGTGTTATTCTTAAGATATTATCTATTGGATTTTAATGTTGTCACCGCTATTGTAATATATGACACAGTTAAAAGCGGTAGCTCTATATTGTAGCGTACCATTTATCACCCATGAAACGAGAAAAACAATCGAAAAGTAAATTAAACTATGAAAGAGTCTTATAAAACCTCTCCAAAAATCAAAACAAAACGACATGTAATTGTTCAAACGTCAAATATTATTTAAGCAACCAAAATACCACATTTCCGCTTTTGAATTATTTTCCATTAAAAAAAATCTAAAAATGTCGTTTACATGTAAACAAATGTAACAGCAATCTATAAAAGCAAAAAAATAACATGCGGCTCTACTAAATATGTGAGAAAATGTCATAAAAAGAAATTAACTCAAAATCTGTTCCATTTTCAAAAATGTTACTTGTTAATTTAACGTAATTTCGGGCCACCTTGTATAAGAAAACAAACTGATACACGTATTTTATTTTTTATTTCCGCATTTTACAAATTTAAGCCTAAAAGTCTTTATGGTTTCTTTTTAATTAACATTGCATTTGAGACTCTATCAAATGCTTTGTCAAAGTTGTATCGAAAATTGATGAAGATAGAAATAAGCCTAGTTAGGTTATTTAATTTGTAAACTTGTTAAACGGAATTTTGTTTACATATCGTGTTCGTAGTTCCCTAGAGATATCATTTTTGGCTAAACTTCATTTAAAATCTTAATAATGACAACTGTGTGAATAAAATAATAATTTGTTAATAACAATACAAAGCAGTCCCATAGAAATTACTAAACGGAAATATAAATTGCACAATTATAAGGGTATTATTGCTCAATAAAATGTATTTATTACACACTAATTATTTCGTTTTGTCGCCCCACTTTGTAAAATGAATATTGTTTTCATATCCCTTATTTTAGATGTGAGATTCTCCCGATTACTTTGAGGGAGATTGTTTAGACTATTCACATACTTGTTTAGAGTATATTTCTGAGCCATATTTATATTAACTTTACTTTACTTGTTCCGACCATCGTTAACGATCCTACTGAATAAAAACTCTGTAGATCGACAAACGAAAATGGGACTCAGCAAGTTTTGAACGGTTGCCGACTTATAATATGAACAAAGTTTATATCTCTTCTTCTGAGCCTATATACTCGTCCACTCCTGGACAAAGGACTCCCTCACACCCTTCCATTTCGGTCTATCTTGGTCTCTCTGGACCCAGTTGACCCTGACGTGTTTAATGAGGCCGTCCCTCCACCGTAGTGGTGGTCTCCTAGTATTCACTCTGGATCTCTATGTTCGAGCATTTCTATACGTCCAGGTCTCATGCCATACGCCTTTCCCACCGCCATTTGATAGAGGCGAATCGTTGGAAAATATCTGCGACCTTTTTTCTCTGCCTTATCTTTTGATGCTTTACTATATTTCTAATAGTAGATAATACCCAGCATGGCTTTTTCCATGATTCTTTGGGTAACTATTGAACCGGTACTATACTCATCTCCTATACTCAGATTCTAGTTCTAGTAGAACTAAATAGATTGTACAATATATTTTTCCAGATCCTTCAATCTGAGACAAATATTCATGGAAATTGATCCAGGAACCTCCTATTAACAAATATGAGGCTGAAGAACAAGATCTCATGTGATCATATAGGACTTTTTTTAATTTCAACCTCGTGATGCTCAACAAAGGGACATTTTCAAGTAATCCATCCACTTTCACTTGTAAATAATTTTCACGGATGATCCCTCCTAGATTCAAAAGTGTTACACGTCGTACCCCCTGAAAGATTGGGGGAGAAAAGTTGTCCCTAATAATAACGTGGAACGCATATTATAATCGGTTCGTTAGTCTGATGTGGGATAAAATTTTATCGTTTTCCATTTAAAAAGCAAATCATGCGATTTTCATGTAATATGATAAATAAAATTTGGTATGGGGTCAGTCAGTGTAATATCCCGCTAAAGGTATCAGAAGGTCCTGTCCCGCATATTTGGGCTAACAAAGTTCACATACACGTGAATCTACATAACTATATCTAAATAAGTAGCTATAATGAAATTTTCAATATATTGCGTTTTCAATCATGTTTTGAGTCTATATTATTTTGTTAGTATCCTAGGTAGGTAATAACTTGAATTGTGAGTTTTAATATAATGAAAATGTTCGTCATGCACGAAATAACCATTTTCAATAACAAATAATACAAAATTGAACGCCTACTATGATAATTTCATGTTTTTTAGTTGATATAACTGTATTTCATCTGAAAATGTGCAGAGGTTTATTTTAAATTTGAAACAGTGTTATAATTCCACAAAACCGCAAACAATGTATTTTCCCATCATGCCGTTTGCTTTAAAAAGTAAGAAGAGAGAACGAACCTCCTCTCTTTTCTACCTAATCGAACTTTTTTCGCTTCTTTCACCGACTTACAATTTCTCATACAACCTCTCCGATCAACGTCATTGTTAGTCATCCACGCCTTCTTACACTATTTCAATCAGCCTTATAAATTCTCTTGGTTATTCTCGTATTTGCGTCCATTCTCTCCATAAGCCCAAACCATTCCACTTACTTACATTCATATTTGTAACAACATTAACTTTCAAACCTCATTCATTTCTAATAATTTTATTCCTTTCCAAGTCTCACAGTGTCTTTCCACATATTCTTCAAACATACTCTTTATTCATTACAAAAAAAAAAAAAAAATTTGATCAAATTGAAACTCTAGAACCATTTACTTGCTGTTAATCACTTAGCCAGAATTTTGCAAACATCACAAAAAAAAAACAAACCCACAATTAACAAACAGTCTCAAATAAGAAATATTTCTTTAATATAATGCCAATCCTAAGGCTGATACTCCATCTGACCACAGTTTTTATTTTATTGGACTTGTATGTACACCACTGTGCATGAATGAAAACTCGACATCCTTTTATTACGCAAGGTAAAAAGTTGCGTAAGAAAGAATATATTCTTGTTACCTTCTATAAAATATTTATCAGCCGATCAATCATGAAAATGATAATTCAATGTATTATCATCTACCCCTTGTATAGTATTTTTCTTTAAATAGGTAATGTTTTGTAAGAGGGATGTTTACAGCAATGTATACGTAGATATAAGTACATACTTCCTTTTACTACAACATTAAGAAACACAAGATACACATTTTGATGAAACCCCAATATGAATAAACATTACTCTGATGTATATGACCATAAATGGATGCCTGTTACAGAAAGCAATTGAAAACAACCAATACGATAAAAACATTTTACACATTTTTTTTTGATAATTAATTCCTGTGCAATAAACAAATTTTAAAAAGCTTAGTAGATTCTTCTCTACGACGATAGCAAACACTTCCTTAAAGGCATGTTTGTCTATTGCAATGGTTGACAATTTAAATTTTTACCGCTTAAGGTAGTTATTGTTAAAAGCAAATAGTTTGTAGTATCTATTGGTTAAGCAAGTGAGCTGGTATGCCCGAGATCGAATTTTAAGCAAAGCGGCCATTTTGTTGAAGTGAAATACATCAAAATGGCTGATATTTATTCTATTTACTTTGCCAAATTTAAAGAATGTTAAAAAAATTAACATTACGAGCATGTTTATTTTTATCCAAAAAATTATCCCGTTCGACCAACATTCGCTTATTTTACGGTCACCTAGATCCATAAGCTCATTACTGGACGAATGAGTGAGTGGTTCGTAATGAAAATCCTCTTCAGGTTTCATGGAATGTATTTGCGTTTTTTTTTTAAATCATATTTCGGATAAAAAAATGTGCCGGGCCGCACAGAAAATCTCGCGGGCACCACGTTGAGTACCGATGGTCTACGAGTATTGCGTAGACTTGTAAAGGGACATTTGCCGATTCATTTCAGTGAATAATCTAAGGATATTATAATATTGTTTTTTTTTTGTTTGTCTTTATTTCTTTTTGTAGATTTGTCCTATAGTCTACTATATTAATCTCGATGATGGCAGTCTCTATTCTATTGTATTCCACGACTCCGGTGATGAAACCAGAATATGGTCTACCATATTGTCGAGGTAGTGAAATCAAAGTGGTTTTCGTATTGTTTCGTACGTCCCTCTTTCACGACACAAACTTTAAGTAGCTTACTGTGAAAGAGTCGAATAGTGTATTTATGTTCACTTTGAGTGAGCGCAGATTCATTTTTTATGAAAAAAAAGGATTTAAGTTCTTCGATATTGCAACGGCAATACCAAAAAATATTTTTCTTACAATGAAATGTTGTTTTATTATTTTACGTGGTCGGAAAATGTGGGTATCCATGTTGAAGCTTACGACATTTCTTCGAAATCCTCGCACATTAAGACTTTATCAAGAATATACAAAGGAAGTACAACCATGAGAACAATAATACATGCCCCACCTGTCGCGTAACAAAGATATGAATCGAAATCTTTGAATTATCACCCAGGAATCTCCGTGGCAACTGGCAACCACGCACACACACACCTACACACTTCCCATACTATCTTTTCTATTGATTTATGTTTCAATCCTTCTGTTGATGCTTCCTTGGAAACGAAACTTTGTATAACCTGTGATTGCGCACGTTTCCTTTACAACATGAGTAACTGCTTATTTTGTATGAAAAAGTGATGAACTCCTCTACATTAGTATGAATAACACAATAAACTTTATTCGCTGGTAGGTATTTATCTTGAAATATAATTTGTTCTACGAACTTTTATAAGCGGTGCGAAATTTGATGTCATATTTTGAGATACGTAGGTGATAGGACATCAGGAGGAAGAACAAGTATTATAGTGACTGCGTCAAATAATTGCTACAGATAGTTATAATTAAAAATTATTACTACGATATCACAAGTGACCTTTTGCGAAAACAATAAGGTCCCAAATTAAATATCCCAGAAAAAAGTAACATAAATTGCATTCTAAATGCATAGGTGAATAAAAATAATAAAAGGTACAAATGTGATATTTTCTCATGTTGTATTTTAAGTAGGTACCCATTAGATTCGCCACACTGCAGTATAACAACTGAGATATTCAAATGAGAACAGTCATTTAACGAAACATTATTTTTAAGTAGAACTTACCAACTTACACATTACTTACTGCCTTAATAAAAAAAAGGATAAAATTTATGAAAAAATATTCATAGTGTTACAAAGTTTCGAAATTTCTAAAAATTCCACAGAAAAACAAAAATGTTCAAGCACTTTGTAACAAATTATTTAAAACACGTGCTACGTAGCAAGCAGCGTGTGGGAGAGAGATGGACAAAAGTTTTCTACTTAGCCCTGTGAATCTCCGAAAGAGTAAACCAAAATCGAGGGGAGTTAGCACGCCTTTGGTACCCCTAGTAAATAATACTTCGGTAGGAACAATTTCATATGGTTTTTACGGCACATTCTCAATTTATACATTTGTAAATTGAAAATAATCATCTACACAACTCGAACACACCATCTTTTTGACTTGTTTTGTTTAAAAATTGTTCAAAGACTTGATTACTGTTTTTTTTCTCATTGTCCATTTCACAATAATATTAAAGACCTATCTACAAGTTAAGGACAAAGTTTGTGAAGAAAGCTCTTTTGGAAGCTATAACATAGATTCAACTTTCCTCTCCGTTCATACTAATCCCACCAAACAACTACAAACTATTAGGCACTAAGAATCCCGAACTTGCTTCTATCTTCAACTCCGACCATACCTACATACATCCACAATCCTTTCCTTAATTATCTTCCAGACTAAACTACAATGTTCCGTCAACGATTTATGTCTGTGTTGCTGCTCCACCGTTCACTTCCAACATTTATTTTCTTACATAGCTGTGTTTTTTTTTTATTGTTTTTATCGAATGCGAAAAGTTTTCTTACTAAAAACTAGACTGAATTATTATGTGATTCATACGATGTTGAGGCACGCGAATGCTAAAAATTTATTTCCAAATAAACTCAACAAAATCTTGTCAAAGTGTGAGCGAAAGAAACACGTCAACTTTGTCTATAACACTACTTTTATAGTTGACATAAAAACTTTTGATATAGTGCCCAAAATAAGTAAACACCACTTCAAGAAATAAACTCATATCAAATTCATATCATACCTCTATAATAAAGGAAAACTTTTGATGTGATGTCTCTCTTTATATCACAAAGGAGTCATTCTACACACACGTATAAAACTGCTCGTACAAGGAAAGAATTTACAAATAAATAACTAATAATTATCCCTCGATGGGTTAGTTTTCATCCGTATCTTTTTCAGTAAGTACTACGGACAGATAGTAGGTCAAAGTATTGAATTAACAGAGAAACCGGCTGTATTAATTTTCACCGCATCCAGGTGAATTTTCCACTTTTATTTTTATTTTGTAGTTAACTCATTTTATCCCAAGTGGTCCAAGGGTTTTTTTTCCTCTCATCGGGGTCAAAAAGACGTGTAAGACCCTCTCATACCGTGATCCGTTCCTTCGAGATAGAGCTGAGGGAGTTGGACATGGTGTGGAAGAAGGTTATAAGCATTATGCAAGATCGAGCGCAATGGAAAGCTCTTGTTGCCTCCCCATGCCTCTATGTGAGGTTCAAAGGGAGCTAAACCCGAGAGGTCGAAAATGAGAAATTCTCAAATAAAATTCTTGAACAATCGAACTCAGATAATAAAATTGTTGCAATTTGTGTGACGTTTCCAAACACCACGTATAAGAGATCTTACGAAATTTGGCAATTTTTGTTCGTATACAGACAAGACTTGTTGAAAAAAAATTTAAGCTCACATTTCGTAAATTCTCCGGATTTTTTCATATTTTTATTTTCAGCACGTTAAAGGCTCTTTGCGTGTAGTTTACGGCTTCTTTTAATCGAGATTTCCAAAAACCGTTTCTCAAAATCCATTCCGTTTCTTAGTAGTCTTCCAGGCATATTCGGATATGGGCTTTACGCAGAACAAGACGTAGGTACCTAAGGAAAATGTAAAAGTCATAGGGAACAACATTCCTGAAAGAAGTTACCCTTGCATTCTTGAGCCATAGTGGTTAAAGGTAGTATCTTATATCACGAAGTAAACATAAAAATCATCTTCAAAGTGTTTTAACTAACCAGCTCAACAAACTGTAAACAATCAACAAACTGTAAACAATCAGAGTTTAAACACTTTTCATGTCTGCTTGCTCATTGCGAGGACGTAATCCTTTTTGGGCCATATATGTAGGTAATGCCTACAACAGAAGGATACGTAACAAAATAACATTCTGATCGTGGAAAGTGTTTCCAATTATGCTAAGTGGTTAAAATCCCTTTCGATATGAGCCCCGTTGGAGCATTCCGTTTCCAGGATACGTGAAGAAATTGTGTCTTTGAATGGAACGACTTATTCAATTCAAGTCTGCACGCGTAATGTACTCGCATATTGCGACTACACATAGTCGTTCTCCTCGGTTCATTGTATTGTGCTGTGCTCTCCTATATGGACCCATACATATTACCTAGGTGCTTACTTACCTACTTCTATTGTCAAATTTCATTAGTGGGATTACTAGAAAAACTGATTATATCCTCTTTTGAATATATTTTTAAGAATATCTAACTATTTATTGAAATAAGTTATTTGATAAACTTTTATTATCATGGATGGGATTACGTTATTTTCTTCTTTCTTGAATATAAAAGTTCACTATCCAAAGGGAATAATGTTTATTCACCACTTTCTCAATATTAGAATATATTATGATCAATCAGCACTTCAAAAACAAATAGTTACATAATTTCATAAAAGGCAGACTAACTAGATATAAACCTGTTTACGGCCTGCTTTGCTTATACTTTGCTCTAACCAATTAAACAATTTAAGCACCCAGTCTATAACGACTATTTGGGCTTCGCATCTTCACCCACATGCGTAGTTTTGACTGTTCATCTTCGGGTTTCGTGCTTTTGGGAGAATGCTCGCGATTTGCCATCATTGACTTCGCTGTTGCAGCCATTGCACAACATTGGTCCTTTAAAACTAGTAAAAATATAATATAAATAACACAAAAAATGTTTAATAATCACGTAGGTACAATTATAGAAATATGTACCTACCTACGTCTCAGAAAATAGATTTTTTTTTAGAAATTCTAAATTCTTTGCTCCATATTTTTGACCGACTGAATCTGTTCTCATTGATTAATTTCTGGATTAAATCATAAATTAAATAATATGATGTGATAAAACATTGTATTTAACAAATTCAAGTTGATTATTTCTTTCAATAAGTAGAAGATATTCGCCACTACAATATGCATACATAGTGTGGGACAGAGGAAGAGACAGGGAGAGGTACGCCGAGTATTTGTAAGGAACTTTCCGTGTATTTTCTATACAAGTATCGTACATGCTCATGTCCTTATCAAATGCCGTAAACCGGAATTCTAGGAGCGAAGTTTATTGTTTCCTTCCATTCATATTATTGTTTTAGGATGTTGTTCAAGTTTATGGGGCGAGTGGTACGTGGAGTTTGGGGCCCGAAGAGCTTTATTCAACTTTTCTCATTAGGTCCTCGAGCTCTAATAGTTACAAATGCCTCACCGGTGAAAAATTATTTCCTACTCAATACCTACTCCTACTAGTTAACTCAGGAACCGAAGGGTTTAATTTATTTTGGTTTCACTCGCAACTGTTTGATTTTCTACTACAAAATCCATATTCGTGTTTCCTTCCCAATTTTTTTCTCAATATATTGATTATCTCTGTTTGCTATTTTGCATTTTTTTTAAGCACGCACGGTCAAAAGAATCTATTTCAAAAAAATAATAAAATCAAAACAAAATACTTTCTTTTATCACAAAACTATTCCGTCCAAATTTATTACCCAAACTTACTGCTGAAAGACAGTTTATTTAAAACAATCGGATGTGGTTGGAATCCCTGCGAGATCCAGTCGCAGACTTTCAATCTAAAAGTTATAGCCCAGATTTTGTATAGATTAATTACTTCTTACTTCTGATGGCCATACAACTCTGGCAGAGCTTCGGCCTCCTGAACAATGTTTTTCCAAGCCGTCCTATCCCGCGCAATGGACTCCCACCGATCTCCCACACCCAGCACGTCCAGGTCCCAAGCAACGTTGTCAATAAGCTGTTGCCTTGGTCTTCCATGTGGTCTTCTACCCGTGGGCCTACTATCCAGAAGACTATTTGTGAACCTCTCAACCCGATTGGAAAATGCCCGATCCATGCCAATCTTCTAGATCTGATGTCACTGGTGATCAGTGGTTGTTATAGATTAATAAACAATAATAAATAATATTGACAAGCGCTATATCAATATTCCTACGAAAACACAAAGTTAGATGACTCTTATCTAAAAGACTAGTAATTGTATCGATATTAGGGGTGAAAGAGGCACTTAATACTATCAATAAGGTATAATATCATAAATTATCACAATATAATACTTTTATCTGACCTTAATTAAGACTTAAAATCTAAAACACAGCAATCAACAAAAAACACTTTCAATATTTTTTTCTTCAACGCTTCCGTATTAAACAGAGTTTGCTATCATTCTGTTAAAACAATCGGCGAACTACAGTTGGCTAGCAAAGTATGAAATAACGCCTGGGATTTATAATAATATGTTAGTACTTATTAATCGTAGTAGAGGACGTCTTTGAAGTGATGCTAAATAATTATAAACCGGATCTAATGGTTGTCTTGTGGTGGCAAATTAGATTTTGTTTGAGAGCTAATCGTAATCTTCTCACCACGGAATGATTCCAAGGAAGAAAAAGGAAAAGCCTTAAATACTAATCACACACGCTCGGAAATGTTTTCTTTGCCGAATTTAAGCTGATAATTACAAGATCAAAGCGTAGGATATTTGAGTTAAACACAGACTTAATTAATAATATATTATGTCCTTATGTGGAAATGTAGAAATGAAGTCATTAACGAAGTGACTAACTTTATTGACAGAATGTGTTCGCTTGTTCTCTTACAGATTATTTACAGCTTCCTCGTGTGAAATGTAAATCAACCCTTTATCATCCACGTTTTGAATATTTATTTATTTATTTTTATTTATTTTATTTACAACAATACAATATAATAATTATTACATTAGATTTTTTTTTTATAATGGGTAATAAATATATGACAAAAAAGCATCCTCCTATGCAGCAGTTTGCTGGTATGAAGGAGGACCTTGAACCTCAGATTCGTGATGGTTTCATTTGGCTCTGGACTCTAATAAGTGTTGTTTAAGCATCTTCGAAAAAGTTTTTAAACCATTCTTTTTCTTGATGTGGGTTGGTAAAGCGTTGTAGATTGTACTGGTGGAATACATGAAACTCGACCTCACCCGATCAGTGCGGGGAATACTTGGTCTTATGTCACTTCTGTTTCTGGTGTGTATGTGTGTACTTCTTCATTGAGAGTAATTGATTGCTTCGTTTTGATCAGCTGTTTCTTTATTTTAAAAATCATATTTGCCCTTTCGAGCGTCGTATGCTCCTCCAAATCCAGCATATCTACCACTCACTTCGTATACCTCTTTTGTATTAGTTAATCTGTCCATGTTAAATATGACTTTCAAAGCTTTGTTCATAAGCCGTTTTATTTTGTCCCTGGTTTTCTGACTCGATTCTGACCACACGGCTATGCCATATGTAATGCATGGAACAATGTAGGCATTATATATCAATTTCTTTGTTTGGGTGTCAAATATGTCAGCTCGTCTCAATACGCCTATCATTGGGGCAAGTTTTTTTATTATCATATCGATGTGATCATTCAATGAAAGAGAATCGTCCATCAAGAGACCCAAGTACTTACTGGTCTTAGTCTGGTCCAAAACTTTGCGATTAATCCGTATAATGATATCGACTGGAGGTTTAATTTTTTGCTTCAGGATCATGTACTTCGTCTTCTCAACATTGATGCACAGATTCTTGATGTTCAACCAATCAATATACTTCTGCAGATCATTATTCACACACTGTTGTAGATCTTGGCCATCTTTCCCACTATACACTATACAGGTGTCATCAGCATAAACGAAATATCGACCCCCTATTTGGAGATGTTTTAAGTCGTCCACATATAAGAGAAACAGCAGTGGACCAAGTATCGAGCCCTGAGGAACGCCTATGTTCATGCTCATAGGATCACTCGTTTCTTCATTGTTCAGTGTCATCATCTCTCTGTCACGCAGGTAATCTTTCAAGAGGTCCAAAACTCCCCCCTGATACCGAGACGATGCAGAGATTTAGCCAAAATTATATGATCAACGGTATCAAAGGCTTTCGATAAATCAATAAATATTGGTACAACATACTTGCTCTGGTCCATTTCTAAATTAATGTACTCCAACACATCCACCATAGCTGCAGTAGTGTTACTTCCGCTCTGGGATCCATACTGGTTTTCATCAAAGCCCCCATTTCTCAAGATAAATGTGGTTAGACGTCTACTGATAACTTTTTCAAAAACTTTGCTAAATGTACTCAGCAGACTTATGGGCCTATAGTTGCCAGTGTCTGTTTTTTTTCCTGCTTTGAATAAGGGAATAATTTTTGCTATTTTGAGACAAGCAGGAAATACGCTTTCTACCATGCATCTGTTTATTATTTTATATAAAGTCTTGGCTATAATTTTTTCAATTGTTTTCATATTAATTGAAGTCACTCCGTCACACCCGGAAGACACGCTATTTTTAAGGTTCAATATTATATCTAGTATTTCGCATTCATTGGTCGGAAACAGAAACATGCTACTCAGAGGTGAGATCGGCAGTTCATAGGGGGCAGGTTTGCAGTACTCTTCTTTGTATTTTTCGCCAATTCACTTCCAATATTTACAAAGTATTCGTAAATATGGTTGCAATTAGTTTTATTATCCGTGAGAATGCCTTTATCCGTTTGTAACTCTTCTATTCCAGATTTATTTTTTCGTTTAATACCAATAGTATCGTTGATTACACCCCAGAACTTTCTTCTGTCTCCCTGTGCCCGCTCAAGTCTTGTATCTACATATCTCTTCTTCGCCAGTCTAATTTCTGTTGTTACTTTATTTTTATAACTTCTATATCGTTCCTTGTCGTCTCGAGATGCACCAGGCATTTTCTAAATGCGGTATAACTTATTTCTGTGTTTTATCAGATTTATGAGATTGATGGTCATCCATTCGTTATTTTTTCTTATGGGAAAATACTTTATAGTAGTGGATTGTTCTTTTGATGCTTTGATCAGACTTATCAGCGTCTCCATATTCATTTCTGGACTGGTGAGATTTTCAGAGAGTTTGGAATCAACCAAACGTTTGAATTTTTCTGAGTCAGTTAATTTCTTTTTTATGAATATCATCTCTTCTCTGCGCTTGATTGTAGTTTCAACACATATGTTAAGTATTTTATGATCTAATCCTGACCAATCTTGCATGCTTATATCGATTGGGTCTTTAATGTTATCGCTAATAACATGATCAATCAAGGTTTTCGAGTCATTGGAGACTCTCGTTGCGCCTTCCAAGCTCAAATCGTTCATTAATCTATAGTTATTCGATTCAATAACTGACTTGTAACAAACTGTATCATGATCGCCCTTGAGCACATCAATATTTGCATCTCCTATCAATATCATATCATCAAATTGTGTCATTATCTCATCCAGCTTATCCACAAAGTCTTTCATGGTTTCGTGTGTAGGCTGTGACGGATTCTACTAAGCTTGGATAAGCTGAGCAGAACCCTCACACCGAGGAGAGTCTGCCAGGAGTCTCTGACTACCAGACAAACAATCCCCTGTGGCTACTCCTTTTGAAGGGTATAATTGTTGGTCTAATCCAACACAAAAGAAATTTACTCCCAGCCCAGCTTCACTCAGTATTCTCAGGTAGTGGGTTCTTTAAGACGATCTCCTCTCATCAAGCGGGGAAACTACTACTAAATACTAAATAAAAGAATGTATAAAGTTAACACAGATGAATCTTTTATTGAAACATAAGTTATTTCCTTGGACAAGTTACAGATCTAATGGTCGTCTCTTAACGACTAGAATAAATCTCAATTTCAACATAAGTACTTAATAAAGCATATTACACTTCAAGGATTTTGTAAAAACTTAAATAAAATTAATTCAATAAATCATATGTTCACTTTAATTTACCAACAAATCATAACAAAACAATAAGCAAGATTGGTGCAACTTTCAAATTATTAATCTATACGTTTATAATTCCCAACCGATACACTACAGTAGACACAAATAAATTCGGATTGCCTTAATCCAAAGTTAATTCAAAATTCAACTTTAATAATTTATATTATAGGGTATATTCAGAATGCAACATGAATTTTATCTTAGGAGAAAACTATACGGAAACAGGCTAGTGGGTGTTGTAAGGCCAAGGTCAGCTAGATATTTTCCCATGGACGAATGAAAAGACGATGGGTATTAATTTATCGTACACGACAAGATAAATCAGATGTTTATTACTTAACTCGCTTAAAAGTAGTTCGACGAAGGCTTCCACGATTGAATGACTCGATATTATGTAGTTTCCCTCAAGTGGCTTGTTCCTCACAATTACTTCTTTCGTCAGTCCCTCTCGGCAATATAAACTCCTCAGTATCATAAATCTCGTTCGAAAGAATACAGTACAGATGCCTCAACGCTTTGTATGGAAATCGTATAAATGATTCAAGATCACGGCTGCGCCTGACAGAATGTTTTAGTTTTCAGACCCGAAGATTAGTACCCGCCCTTCTGAAAAGATTCAGAATGCGTTGCAAATTAGAATCTATGCGAAATACCCACATTGCAATTGATGGATTTACTAAATCAGACTAAAATTTCTCACCTTCTGTTTACGGCGGGTAACGATTAGAATCACTTTAAACTTAAACTTCGACACAGACTTAGCACACAATTACATCGTTCTGCTTAATATCAGAAAACACACAGGGAGGGAATCCTCTCCCTTCACAGATTTAACCTCGAAAGGTTCTCTCAACAACACAGCCGAACATTTTATAATCCGTCCATGACGGCAATTTGTTATTTCTGACATACCTACATTCTAACGGCTAACACGTCACCACTCACGCCACCAGACGACGACAGAATGAACTAACTTCTTTGCAGCTGGCGCGCGCGTAATTTGAATTATAATCCACGCAAAAAAACGTCTGTTACAAGGCTTTCTATAAAAAACACATACTTTTTTACTCTTATCATTGTCTCTATCGATGAGTATGTCCAGCACAATAATGTTGTGATTTTCAGTCTCATATATGGTTTTATACCTCCAATCATCACGAACATATATAGCAGTACCTCCGCCTCTATTTACACTATTTCGGCAATTAAATACAGCATTATATCCATCCAGACGGTAAAAGTCTGTCTCTTCCTTCACAAGCCAAGTCTCACAGAAAATCATAATGTCTGTCTTCGGATGCATCTTTGTAATTACCTGGACGTCAGCATACTTATTACGAATGCTCCTCAAATTAGCATACAGGATTTGGTAGATTTTTCACATTTATTGTTGGTATCTTTGAAGAATTATTAGTATCTTTGAGGTAAACATTCACCGTAGTCGGTCATTTCTCGGATTTTTTTGTCAAAAATTTTCCAAACTGGACATTCGTGGCTTGTGGTAGAATGGTTTGAATCCTTTCCGCCATCACGACAGTTTCTGCAGATAGGGGACTGGTTATGTGTTTTACTTTTGCAGTCACTCAATCGATGCTCTTCGCCACAATATGGACATTTTATTTTGTTCTCACAGAATTTGCTCATGTGACCAAACTACAGACAGTTATAACATTGTATCACTGGACTATAGTCTTCAACGACTATTCTTTGGAAACCCACACTGATTTTGCCCTCCGCGATGAGTAATCTCCAAGTTTCTGGCTCCACCCTGCAAACCAAATTTGCCAAGAGACTATTTCGATTTCCTTTTCGGAATAAAATTTTGATGTTTTCAACTATTTTTATGTTCTTGTTCTGTTTCTGAATAGATTCATTCAGATCCTCATCTGTGATGCCTTTTATAATTCCCTTTAATATAATAAGGGGTTTTTTTCCTTTTTGGTTCTTCATGTATAAGATCGGTCTGGTTCGCAATTTCTATCTTCATATTTAATCTATCCTCTTCACTGACACATTTAATTAGAATTTTATCGTTTCTTATTTTTTTTATGTTCACCAAAGCTATGCCTTTATTTCTTACATTGATTTTCTTTCTTAGTGTACTTTCTATCACGTCGCTCGATACAGAATCGGTCTGCGACCTCACAATCAGGGAGTGACCAGAGTAATGGGAGTTTTTAGCCACCATGTTAGCGTAGGTATCTGTTCTATTAGTTAGTAAGGTATTCAACTTGTTATGATTTTCGTTCAGCGCTGAGTTTATAGAGGTCAGTCTCGCATCTATCCCCTCCAGAGCCCCAGACAGAGAAGTCCTCGCCTCCTCAAGATCACCTTTTCGTTTGTATTTAGTGATTATGTTCAGAAGCTCCTTAGTCTTGTCAATTATGGCTTATTTTGTTTCTTTTTTAGATTTCCAGTATTGCTTACCAGTGATATGATATCTTACCAACCAACTCCGGAGTAGCCAAGCCCGAATTTTTTTTCTGTCTGCCTCGGAAATTACAGGCGAGGACTCTCTTGAAGATGCAGCGGAAACCCTTCCCCACCCTGGCGCCGTAAACTTAGGCTTTGGTTTCATTTCAAAAAAAGAAAAATGTATTTCTTTTCTTTTTTTTTGTTCCTTTGTTTGTGGATAAATTTAAAAGTATTAGATACATTATATTTATAATATATTGGTCAAAGACTGTTGTCCCAGCACCTGTACAAAAAACAGTACTGGAATGCTATAACCGACGCATACAATCAGAGAGTGAAAGATAATTTAGATTTATAGGTAATCAGTATGTTAGTTCCTTGTGTCGCCACCAGATGCCTCCAGTGTAGCCTCAATATCCTATTCCTTCATGCAAAGTGTGGTGTTGTTTATGGTAATGTACTTGGCAGAATCTAGATTTTATTGTTGCGAATCCAATGTTTTGACAGTTGGTCAGAAAGTGATAAATTGTATTTTTATACTTTTAAATAGAGTAATTATTAGCAATCACTCACTTTATAATTTCAGTTGCCAACGCTTGCTCCCTCGGAATGGTTATCCCGGAATATTTTAAAACACTCCAAACTTAATTCTTCCTCTCCAATCACACAATTTTAGTCCAAAATACAGTAGCAAAATTATCAACAACTTTCAAATTTGACAGATGTTAGTTATGACATAACAATATATTATTTAAAAATCTAAACCCCTACTTCTTTCTTTTTATTGGCTCTACAAGCCTGTGTGGGTCTCGGCTTCTCTTAGCAAATTTCGCCAAAACACCCATTTTTTCCAAAGACCCAGATTCTTCCCAACGCCGTTCAGCTTTATACTATTAGTCTTCCGATGCTTCTTTTTCCGTGTTCTCGAGCAGATGATGAATTCAAATCTAACCCAATAACGGAGTTTGCCTTACTTTATGAGTGTGAACATTTGAATATCATCGTATATTTCAAAGCTCGTGGTTTTCTCTTATTCACCAATGATTTCCATCTCTAACTAGTCCATATAACTACCGCAGGATCTTCCTTTCGAACACGTCCAGTCTTGGTCTAGTTTACTCACCAGTGCCCTTATTCTCGTAGCGGTCTTAATACGCTCTTATCTTGATTGACAATCATAAAATGGCGGATTGGTATTCTCAAAACAAGATATCTAGTAGATATCTTAAAAATTCGTTATGTTTGAAATATCAGTATGAAAATGATCCAGTTTAAGATAGGGTTAACATTAGATTCCGATAGTTTTGTGAATACGACTGCTTGCGATCGTGTCTTAATCTTATCGTTATGTGATTTTTAAAAGCGATTGATTACGAGAATAGCTCTACTGGACTCGTTACCAGGACTCGAAACTACCGGCAGTATTAATTATTGTAGTTGTATACAATTCTATTTTAGACTTCCTGTACAGCAGTTTGTATTGAGCCTTTGGAGCCCGAAGTTGGGCCGGCTTGAAAATGTGATTAAATGTTTAATGTAAGAAGTACGTACATGTCTCAACACATTTAAAATTGTTTATTGAAAGCAATTGCTGATAAAATCATGCAAAATATTTTCTACTTCTGCAATAATTTTGAAGATCATGATATACATAAGGTACCATGGTTGAGAGTATGAAATGTTTCTGCGCGGCCCATACCGTCGAGTTCAAGTCTCACTAAATAATGAGGATCAAATACTTCGACTATTAATAATGATTATTTTGGAGTCAATTAATTAATAATATTGAGGTAGTTCTTATGTCATTGTTATATAAATAAAGAAAATCTTCAAGAACCTTTAGGTCAAACAATAGAAAGTATAAACCATCTCCTTCAAGAGAAAGAGTATTAATATACAATCGAACAATGCCTCATTTCCGAAGTGATTTCATTGTCTACGAACTCTTGAAGAAGAATCTTTATAAAAACAAGGATTTTATTTATATCAATTTTCTTCTCAGGTTGCTGAAGAATTCACACAATACCTACGCCAACTTTTGTTCAATGTAAAAATGAAAAAGTCTTGTATAGTTCTATCACAAAATTTATTGTTCAAACATGAACCGGTTTTCGGAGACTACCGTCTCCATTATCAAATGTTTAAGACTTAAAAACCGGTTCATGTTTGAACAATAAATTTTGTGATAGAACTATACAAGACTTTTTCATTTTTATATTGAAATGGACTATCACCAAGCACCTTCTGCCCAAAACATCGAAGATCTTTTGTTCAATGATTTTTTGTACTTATTGTATGGATCCGATTTTCATGATTGTCAAATCATCTTCCTCTTTACCCTTGTTCACTACGAATTTGGAGCAGAAGTCTTCACAGTCTACAAGTCCTAGCCAATCAACCCTGAAGATGAGTTTATAAATAATTTGTTTTTATTGCCTTTTGGATGTTAGATTATAAACAAACTGTCGAGACCTCATCGATACGTATGTTCAGAACTTAACGGTGATGATGGTATGACAAACGGTTGATTTCTTAAGGTTGTGCTCATTTCAAGTCGTACTAACTGATACGCAAGTTCAAAAATAAACATGCGTCTTTTTTTGGAATGGACTTTTGATCAACAATTCAATATCAAAATCACTCAAGAGTCTTATGCTCAAAAAATAATCACTTAAAACCATAATATAGGTTCAAATTTTCAACTTACTACATTGTGATAGTAACGATCTATTATTTAAATAAATTATACTTAACAATGTTGTTATTAATTATTAAGTGTTAGTTCACTTGAAATTTCTACTCGGAGTTGGCCTGTCTCAGATTTGACGGGACCGGTTGACTAGAAAAAACTGCCAGGCAATAAGTTCCGCCGGCCATACTGACACCTTTGTATAGAAATGTGTTAGTTAATTTATTTAATTTATGTTGTACATTTTTAACATCTCTAATATAAAAGAATGTCGGGTTAGTGCGAACACTTATAACTCGAGATCGGCTGAAGAGATTCTTCCTATGTTTGATTTATTGGATTCTTCTCCGCTCCGGATAACAGAATGACTATTAAAAAGTGGAAAAAATAAATGCATAAGAAATAATATAAAATATGATATTAAAGTGAGTATGGAACAGATTTTTTGCGACGCCAACGCCACCTATGAAAAATTTCATAACAACACAAGTTTTATTTATTACCATTGAGTTTCAAAACATTGGTAACCAAATTTTTGATGGATTTTTTTATAACATTCAAAAATATTTCAAACCAATTTTTGTATAAATTACAACTTCGAATTCAATATTCACAATAAGGACTACAGGACAATGTCTGTCGGGACAGCTAGTGTACAATAAATTGTACCTACAATTTTTAATTCTTCAATACACGAGCAGATAAGCTTTAGATTTTTTTCGCCCTCTATCATAAGCCACTTTTATAATTTGAAACTCCATTATTATTCCAATAATAAAGAGGATTCCACTACCCCTCTTCGTGTTTAAATTAATAATTAATGTTCTGTTGCTATTTTTAAAACGTTTCACCCGGCAACTTTGTGTTTCACTTCCTAAAACCTATTGTTATGATAACAGTGACATTGTACATGCTTCACGTTCAAAATGATATAGTAAGAAAGTTTGTGGAGAGCCTAAATTCGACTTTAATTTATATCCCCGCTCTTACAGCTAATTAATAACGTGCCTAAAGTGTTTTCATGCCAACTACCTCTCTGCTCTCATAATAATAATAATAGGTGGAAGGTAGATGTATAAATATACACCCTGTATAATACATTATTTATATTATCTTTATCGCAATATACTCAACAACAATATAATATAAATCCAACAAATATAAAACCTAAATTGTGTTTACTTACAGAAGATCATTGGCTTGGAAAATGAAGTTTTTCCTTTCATTATTCTGTACAAATATTATTTATTTCAATAAGATATCTCTCTCTTCGATTACTAAATAATATTATAACACAAACTTTAGATATATTCTTTCTTTCTCATTCTTTTTTCAGTATTTTAATAAGAAATTATTTCATTGTATGTATTTCATTTTTCAAATTTAAAATAAAATGCATATTTACATGTTTTGTGTAAACGAGTATGTATAGTGAAATGTTACATATTGTGATGAGTAAATGTTTTCTTTTCTTTTCTTTCTTCTTAAGGTACGTACTCACTTGCGCCGCGAACGTATGACATTGCATCAATTTAATCTCATAATTAAGACTACTGTAAGAAATAGCATAGAAATCCAAAAAAAATCTTAATGTGATGGATAGTTTCAGAGATCGTAGTGTTCAAATGAAAAAAGGTTTCGGATTTACATATATCTAAGTATATTAAAAAAGGGGGACCCCCTTGAATGCGGAAACTACCGTGGAATTACTCTACTGAGTGTTCCCGGTAAGGTATTATCCCAGATATTACTACACCGCATTCGGGGGCCTATCATGGCTGTCCTGAGAGAGCAACAATGTGGCTTTGTACCTGGCAAGTCCTGCACGGACCCAATTTTCTGTGCCAGTTGCATCTTTCAGCAGTGTAAAGAGTTTAACTCTCCAGTCGCTTGTTGCTTCATAGATTTTGAAAAGGCCTTCAAGCCCACATAGACCATCGATATGGAAAATTTTAGCTCTGTATGGTATACCTCCGAAGATAGTAAAAATGGTGCAGTCCCTGTATGAAGACTCCGAGTGTAGCGTCAAAACGCCAGGTGGTCCTACTGAAGCTTTCAGGATCACCACGGCGACAGGGCTGCGTACTGGCTCCATTTATATTTATTATTGTTATGGACTTCCTCTTGAGAAAGTCCATGCAAGGAGCAAGAGGTATATCGATATCACAGAGAGATGGTCTAATAGGCGAACTGTGCGATCTGGAGTACGCGGATGACCTAGCATTGTTCAGTATGACAGTGGAGGAATTACAGCGCAGTGTTTCAAGACTCTGCGACGAAACAGCACGCCTTGGCCTTCGAGTCAATGCCAGTAAGACGGAGCTCATGGCGAGTAATGCCTGCCCCGCTAACCATCGACGGTCACCAGGTCTCCCGGGTGGATAAATTTAAATACCTGGGAGCAACCATTACCACCTCTGGTGACCTCGGGGCTGAGCTCCCGTTACGTATCGGTATGGCAAGTGGCGCCTTTAACAACATGACCAAGATTTGGAAAGCGTCGGCGTTTAGTGTCGAGACGAAATGTAAACTTTTTGATGCGTGTGTGTTGCCCATTCTCCTCTATGGGTGTGAGTCCTGGCACCTGACCAAAGCCCAGGCACAAAAAGTCTCAGCTTTTAGGAGAATTCTGGGTGTAAGATGGTACCACCGCATCACGAACGACGCTATACGCCGGCGCACCCGGCGTGAGCCCATCACCTCTACTATTGTGGGGATAAGATGGACTTGGCTGGGACATGTGTTAAGGATGCCGAATGACAGTTGGCCGAGGAGAGCGCTGTTCTTCCTCCCATCAGGGTCCCGAAGACGAGGAAGACCCTCTCACACTGTGTTCCCCTCCTTCGAAGCAGAGCTGAGGGACATGGACATGGTGTGGGAGGAGGTCATAAACATTGCGCAAGATCGAGCGCAATGGAGAGCTCTTGTTGCCTCCCTATGCCCCTGAGTGGGGTGTAAAAGGGAGTATTGTATTGTATTGTAAGTATATAGTTGACAATTACTGTTAAAAACTCGATTTTATAGTCAGGAGCATTGAAAATGTCTACATGAGTAAGGCTCGGTAGAACAACCTTGGTCGGATCAGCAAGTCATGTAGGTCGAATGTTGTACCGCATATTACAAAGGTCAAAGATTCAAACGTGTTTCTTTTCAAATTTTGTCACAAATATATTCACTGAAAAAAAACTGTGTCTTTGAGAAGCATTTCGGAAATAAATTAACAAATATTAAAATAGCGATAATTTTCTTACTTAAATTGTAATTTTCACGATTTTTTTTTCAATTTAACCTGGCCTCTTTATAAGGTGAAATTTAAATAATTAAAAGCACGTGTCAATAGATAAGAATTTAATATTAAAACTTTTTTCTTAGAACTATTGAATAAACACCACGAATTTGCAAATTAAGTTTTTTGCTCGCATTGAACTATTAATTATCAAATCTAAATTGCAAAGCAAAATTTTCTATGTATGGAAATGTGTAGATTTACTAGCGAATATGCCTCATGCAATACGCTGGTTAAGTGATTTGGATTTTTCGTTACTACTAGAAAAGAAATTACTAAATAGCTACCATCGCTTCTTTGCGGACAGAACATTTTGCATTCTGTAGAAACATCATTTGGAATGATGAATCGTTCAACTTCGTGTTGCGTTATGTTTTCAAAAAGGCTTTTAATTAATAAACCTACATTTACGTACTTCCTT
This sequence comes from Mystacides longicornis, assembly GCA_963576905.1. NCBI lineage: Eukaryota > Metazoa > Arthropoda > Insecta > Trichoptera > Leptoceridae > Mystacides > Mystacides longicornis. The sequence continues at coordinate 10,428,156 of OY756424.1, read as the reverse complement.
ACTTACACTCGTATGTGTAATTTCCTAGCAATGATTAATTATTGTTATAAAAATGAGACTATCATCATTTTATCTTTACACTAGAACAAAATTCGTTAATTAATTAACGTTTTCTTCTGCAAAAGCAGTAGAAAAGCTTATTATTCTGCTACTTTTATACTAAGGTCAAGGGTCCTTCACTGCATTTAAAACGTGATTTCGATCGAATTGCAATCTCAAATCATTTAAATTTTGGTTGTTAAGGATGAAAATATTATAGTTCTATTGTATTGTTCTATTTTGAATTCAATATTGCTTTGTGAAAAAAATTAAATAAATAATGATTTATACAAGTTCTCTTCGTGTACGTATTGGAATTTATTTTATTTAGGTAAATTATTTCATTCATAGTATAAAAACCACACTCAAAATGGAAAAACATACTTTATCTAAATTAATACGTGAAGGAAAAATTTTGTAATTGGTTTTTACGGAAATTGCGCGGAGTTTGAAAATTCGCTTACATACTCGTATGTTTTATATAGAGAATGAGTGGAGAATGCTCATATTTTTTTTAAATTTGCATTAAAAATAGATCAAATCAATAAAAAAACTTTTTTTTTACCCATCACGCCGTTTCCCTAAGGGGGTAGGCAGAGAGTACGGATTTCCATTCTGTCCTATCCAAACACACCTCTTTCGCTTCTTCCAAACGCATAACATTCCGCATACATGCTCTTCTATTCCTTTTGCTCCTGACTTGGCCCTCCTCTAGCAAAAAGAATAGAAGGGCATGTATGCGGAATGTTATGCGTTTGGAAGAAGCGATTAATAAATTTAACATTTTCATTGTGATTTTACGATCAATTGATCAATGAAAACACTGCCATTGTATTTGTGGAAAATAATAATTATAAGTAAGGTAAAACGAGCTTAAGAACCTTAGAATGAGGAACTTACCTATTTCTTATATTTAAAAATACAAGCACTCACACGATGTAATAAATCAAATCGAATGAAAAACTTTTCAAGTGAAACATGAACCTTCAATGAGAACAGAAAGTTTGAAAAATGAAAGGAAAAACTTAGTAGAGAATGTTTTAGAAGCCACGAGGAGGGGGTTCACTTCATAGTTACCTTCACTCAAGTGTTGTATGATTTTGGACAAGAAGTATTATAAATTCGATACAGGTGTTGAATTCATACAACATACGACGAGCAATTACAGTTAATTTCTTTTCTAACTTCAAAATCTTTACCTCGTCAAAGTTTACACACATAAAGTTTCTACAACGTTTTCCACTTAAATGTTTTAGGTGGGTGGTACACGGCGGAATCATTAAGGATTTGTATTGATTATTTTGTTAGCTGGTCTTCGACAATATAACCTCGAGCGAAACTTCAAATACTATTAAGTATAATAAAATTATTTTAAAACGTTATTTTCAAAACATAATAAAGAATATTTTTATTGGTTAATTTTATGAAAATAACATTTACCTTTTATGATTTACTAGTGCATAACGCAAGCCACGTTGCCATCGATGATGTATGGTTGTGAAACGTGGACATGGACGAAAAAAGAAGAATGTAGTATAAATGCAGTACAGGTGTGTTTACCTACAACTCGATACAGAAATTGAATTTCAAAGTAAAATATGTACCTTTTTGTATTTGTTTGTACCATGAAGGCCTCGCTGGATGAAGCGGTAACACTCTTAACGGTCTCTATGGGATATGTAATATTATCAAATGAAAACTGGTCAACATCGGCGATTTCAAAAAGTAGATCTGCGAATTTTTATTTTCGTGATGAATTCGAAACAAACTGCAGAATTAAATTACACGTAGCTTCGCCCCACAAACGGCTTCGTGACAAAAACGGGCCGGGCAATTTTATTTCATACAGTTAATGACATTAACACCATAACAATCACGTTCACGTACCTCTCTCTCTCTCTCGTTTCGTTTTATTTTTCAAATTTATTTATTTTCAATTTGAGTGACACAGATGGTTTGTTTAAATTAATTACTTGTATGCGATACGTTCTAACCTATCTGTCATGCAAACATATCCGTTAATTTATTTAAATTTCACATTGTTTTTTCCATGCCAACTTTATGGCAATTTCGAAAAAGTTAGGTAATAAGAAATAATCTATTTTGCGAAGATGCACCCATTATCACATGGATCAATTGAAGATTCTACTAGACAGTTTTTAGCGGTGCTGTTAGTGTGATGATGTGGAGTTGACTAGTTAAAACTGTATAGGATATGGAAGGAAACTGTCTCCATTAGTTGAAGCATTTAGTGATTTCTATCTCCAGTTTGTCTATATTCTTCTAGGTACTTCAATGGAACGAAATACGAATTTCGCATTGTTTAATAAAAAAAAAAACCGTAGCCATATATTAGAAACTCAATAACAATGAAAAAAATACCACCCTGAATACCCCACTTATGGGCGTAGGGAGGCAATAAAATCTCAAACAACGTTAATGGTTGCTTCCATCAGCACTTGGAAGACTTTCTCACCATCGATGGTCTGTCTGGTTTTTTTTTCAACATTTCCAGCCCAGAGGGGTTAGATTGCCAATATTGAAAAAAAAAACGTTATAACACTGAAATTATATATTTTATAATCCCAAAAACAAGGCACATAATGGGTTATGGGTAGTTTCAAAAGAATTATGTAAGAAACTACGCTTTACCATTCTAGTACATCCGTCAAAAGATAATCGACTTCCATAATTTAGAGGAGGTGGACGTTACTGAGAAGTATTGTGCTAGAATTTATTCTCCAATCAGAAAAGATGAACTCTCCCATACTGTGTCGTGCTTTCAAAATATATATTTGGACAAAATGTGGTAGAGGTAGAGACCTGCAGAATCAGTGATTCCGCTCTTATAGCGAACTATAAGAGTCTCTGAGCCTTATAACCTTCTTAGTCCTTATACCGCTCAAAGAGGTTTATTATAAGGATAACTTCTAAAAAACTTAACCTTTTTCGATTTCTTTGGATAAAAATTAAACGCATATATACCTTATGTAAACATTCTTTTCAAACTCGTAATATGTGAATACGGTTTATGAAAAAAATTACCGTTTACAATGCAAAAGGAAATCAAAGAGCTTAAAATCCCTGATTGCGAATAAAAAATCATAAAACGAGAACCATTTTTATCAAACAAAAACGAACGGATTTTTAATATTTCATCACGGAACCACCTACGTACGTAGGTACATGATAATTCGTATCAACGAGTATATCCCCGTTCGTTCTGATTCATTTAATATTAAATTCATATATTATGTATCGTTCGTACTGTTCGACTGTATAACGTGAAGAATTACCTGGATTCGCTCTTTCCAAATACATGACTCTAAAAACATACACAATAACAACATTACAAAGTACGAGCTCCACAATCTCATACAATGAGAAAACATTTTATTATTATTATTGTTATTATTCCCTAACTATGTAAAAACCCTTTTAAAGGTCTCCTATCAACTCGTTAACCTTGATAAGTTAACATTCTGCTATACAACCTTCTCAGTTAATACGCTGTTACCTGCTGAAAGAGGCTGTGTGTAGCTATACACATATCCTAACTATGTTATGCCTTGCTGGCTGAAGATAAAAAGTAAGATTTATATTACTTTGGAAAATGTTCTTTAAACGTATACGCATGCTTCCACACCAGGGGCTCAGGCACTTGCTACTTGTCCACTCATATCACTCCCCAGACGGTTATTTTTTTTTAAACAGAATATCAAGTTTATATTCCAAGGAAAGTTTGTGTTGAATTTTTTCAAGTAAAAACTGAAACAAATCGATTATATGCTGTAATTTTTCTGCCTACGAGCGTCTTCAAGATCGATCAACATTTTTTCTTCTTTTGGAGAAAACTTTATTCTGTTTTTTTCTCTTCTGTCTATCTTTTTCTATTCCTAAGGTTGCTGATATGTTTTTTAAATGAAGTTTTCTCGAGACAGAGAGATCCAAATCTCTCGACATCTCTCTGGTTGGCGATTTCTCAACGGTATATTGTGGGCTATCGGAAGATATATTTTTATCGGTACCTCTGTACCAGTATATCAAAACAATACTAATTTGCTAAACAATACTAAATTGCTAATTATTTTATCTCAGGCGGACGAGGCCAACCTGGCAACGCTTTCATGTAATGTTTTAAGTATTTTTATATAGGCTGTGGTGTCCCAGCCTTCTTACCGTACAGTGGTATGTATGAGTGGTGCGATGGTGTGTCGGCGTGCCTCGTTGTGTTTCACGTACCTGGAAATTTGACATTAATAGATGTGATTTTTTTTGTTATTGTTATTATATTTTAATGGCCTTTGGCCGTGTATGATTGTAAATAAATAAATAAATACAATACAATCTCGCTTTAAACCCCACTCAGGGGCATAGGGAGGCAACAAGAGCTCTCTCAATGCTTATGACCAGTCCAACACCGTCCTATTGTTCTACGTGATCGTTCCAAAGATCCTTCTGTCCTTAGCTTGACGGTGTCTTCAGTATAACAGGAATAATATGTATATATATATATATATATATATATGACGTAGATTTTTTTTATCCCTCAATGTCTTGTCCAAGAATCACGCAAGGTCTTCGATCCCCGTCGTTTCTCAAATCACTCAATAAGTCATTGTTGGCAACACAGGTGTTGTATAATTTTGTTTTCCGCACTTACGTCCATATCAGTATGTTTTTTAGCCCTTCAATATTCTAAATATTCTTTAAAAAAACTCTTAGAATAAACGATTTCAAATACTTATTGTACTTATAATATGGATGATTTTCAGAGCTCCTTTTTATGTATGTACGTTTTATTTGCGTGGCTTGCTGATTCTCCAGATAAAATATCAATACCTAATATGATTTCAGTCTCTTATTCTGTTCGAAATACTGTTCAAGGCCGCTGTATTTAAGTTTCATTAAGAAAACGAGTCTACCAACAAAAATAAGAGACAAAGAAGCTTCATTAAAAGGCTCAAAGGGGCGGGCCTTCCCACTATGAAACATCAAGTAAGAAAATACAAGGTTTTCATTCTTTACATCTGGGATTGCCTACAAATATTCCGTACGCATCCTCTCATTAAAACGCACGCCTTGAACTTTCAAATATTGTGGTTTAAAATTAGGTAGCAGTGTTCTGAAATTGAGAAGTTTTATTTATTAAAGGGTTAATTATTCAAACATAAAATATATGATCAGAAATAAAATTCAACTTTTTTCCTGTTAAAATTTATTGTAATTTTCTTTGAGTAAACTTGTGAGTACCTAACAACTAGGTATTACCTAAATATATTTTCAGGTCTTTTAGTGATGTTAAATCTTTCAATTTTATTAACCTATCGATCAATTTAGGTATATGCTTACATTCTCGTTAAATTTATTTATGAATTAGCTTAACCAAAAGCTTTGCATTTTTTTCCTTTTGGCATTTTGCTTATATTTGTAAAATTAAGATAATTTATAGGCATAGCTTGAAAATCTTTGAATCCCATGTACATATTATTATGCTGTAAGAAATTTTTGGATCAAACCATTGGATTTATGCACAATTTGTCAAGATACTATACAATTGGACTCACCGTATATTCTGAATTGTTATTCAAAATGTGATTGTTTAATCTGAATAAATGAACGATATAAAGCCCACACTATCACCGTATGATATGATTTGTAGTAGCTTAATTAACTAATGCGTTCTCTTAAATATTCATTCATCACAAAAGAAAACGTTTTATCCCTAGAAATCTAGGTTTTTACAAGGAAAACCTTTCAATTGTCGTTTTGAATATGCTGAATATTTACGTATGAAAAAGCGTGCCTATATTTAGAGTAGTGATAATGTGAATTTTCCCTTGAGCATTTTTTATACCTTTGAACAATTTGTATATCGCACAAAGGAGTCCATTTCCGTTTCTCAATTTCCCTCCTTAGACCGTCTGCTCCACGAACCAAGATTGTTGCTCGTTTTAAAGGATATACCCACATTATGTTCTTTCACCGTTTCTTTTTTTTTTTCATCAAATGGGTGAAATTTCAAGGGTGAATCGGCATCTGTGGAAAACAAGCGAGGAAATTGCTTCGTCTTTGCAGCGACTTCAAAACATTCACCGTGGAAATTAAAAATTGCCAGAGTACTAAGTAACTTTATTTTTATTTCTCTTTCTTGAAATCGGTTGACTTTTGAAAGTTCGAAAGACAATGTCAAACTTTATTTATTTAAACGAAAGGGGTTTGAGATGTGAAAAATCTATAACATATTTTTAAAAATAATTATTCTTGAGATAATAAGAACGTCTTTTTTTTAAATTACAGTGGATAATAATTCTCATGGAAAATAATGCCTGCCCCGTTAACCATCGGCGGTCTCCGGGGAGAATAAATTTAATAAGTAGGTAGGTACTTGAGAGCAACCATTACCACCAATGGTGACGTTGGGACTGAGCTTTCGATACACATCGGTATGGCAAGTGGCGCCTTTAACAACGTGTGCAAGGTAGGAAAAGACAAAGATTGATTGAGATAATAATGATGTAGATTTAAGTTTATTGATTTAATTTAAATATGCATATTATATTTAAATAAAAAAACCTGAATTATATTTTATATATTTAAGTGCGTTTTTGGTCATTGGAGGATGATAATGAATTATTTACCTATACAATGTTATGTAAATTTGTAAAGTAACAAAAAGTATGAAATGCTACAGCTAGGTTTCAAATCCTGTGGGGATAGTACGAGTTTCATAAGAGCTTATTGCACGCATTAGCGCTTGCTAGCGTGCAATATGAAGTGTTCAACGATCAAACGATTTCATCATTTTGTATGAAGATTCCATCCGATGATCGTTTCAATATTCGATCAAAGAAACCTTATACTAAGAATCATATTTCGCAGTTAACTTTTTATTAAAAAGAATATTCCTTTTGAAATTATATTGTATTGAAAAGGTTATATTATCATGAGATAAGAATAACTTAAAAATAGCTCTAAAGATACAAACAAACCTACGACGAATTACAACCTATTCCACATCAGCAATCAAAGTTTTGTGTGTTTAAGGAGAACTCTCGATGAGTTATTACATAAATGAGTACCTTCTTTGATGTAATCTGAGATAAACTTTTTTTATTAAACTCCATATCGCTCAAGTACCCTCACACACATAACCGTGGAGTGGAGTACATCCTAATATTGTTATGAGTAGATATTTTCATGCGAGTATAACAATACCTTTATAATCCCAAATATTAGTTTAACTTTGTTAAGCATTTAGATCCCTAAAATCGGTTAGTACTTTGCGAAAGTTGTTTCCTGATCTCTTTAACCCTCACTCACAATATTATAAGTATGACGAATAAACAGAACGTTGGAACTCATACTTTATTAGCTTACCCCAAACGGTATACTTCCTTTATGAAACCATTCCTTTTTATAATAAATCCACAAAAAAAAAACCTTTTTTTTTTTAAATATAATCTAGGTAGGTATGTAAACCTCAGCTTTAGATACAAAGTCGATAAGTTCCTTATTATTTTTAATATCACTTACCTACTTAAGTAAGGCTCTTTATTCATGATCGCTCCATCCATCCAAATAGATATATATATTACTTCAAAAGATGACCGTGAGTGGGGAAACAGAATGGATGATGGTGAGTCCAAAATTCAATCGCGTCAAGCCATTCGTCCATCACTCCAAACGGATCGTCAATAGGAAAACTCGAGTGGGCGTGGTCCAAGTCGTTCGTCACTTTATTGACAGTGTTGAAAACTCGGTCCAACTTGGTCTCATTTTGTCATCATCCTGCCACTAAGGCACACGACGAGTTGCTATTTTAAATTTAATAATGGCAAAATACGGGTATTAACGAAGTAAAAAAAAAACACAAGTTCCACATCTGTCACAACAGATGACATCCATTAACGTAGTAAAAAAAACACATGTTCCACATCTGTCACAACAGATGACATCCATTTGGAGCGATCATGCCTAAAGATATTATATTAATGCGTCCAATATCCATTATCTCTTCAACGCAAACATTTGAACGTTGTGTTTCATTTAAATGGAGTTTCATATACGAAACATTAACTCTTACAAGTCTCCAAAAGTGCTTCGCCAAGAGTAGATTCTTCGATCGGTATGTTCTAAAGAGGACACGTCCTCGTCTTCTTCTCGGCCTATTTCCGTCCACTCCCGGACAAATGTCTCCTCCATCTCCTCTATATTGAGCGCTCTCGATCAAGTTGGCACCAACATCCGTCACAAGGTCGTCCTTCCACAGTGGCTATGGTCTCCCTACGTTCTACCACTTATTAACGCTATTTGAGAGATGCGATACGTTGGCCAGGCTGTGAATTTTGTTCTCTGCCGTATCATTTCGTGTCTCACCCAGCATAGCTCTTTCTATGAATATATTGTATACAGGAAGTTCTCGTGGTGTATCTAAAATGTAGCCTATCCATCCAGCCCGCCTCTCTGAGATGGCTTTTACAAGGTGTCTCCTTCGATTCTGTTGAGGACCTCGTCATTCATGATCCGTCCAGGAAATTCCTAGAATAATTCTTCTATACAACCACATCTCGAAGGTCTCTGGACTGTTTCTCTCTCGCGGTTTATACCATGTCTCACACACATACAAAAAGATGCTCCACACATAGGTCTTCACTAATAATAATCAATACATAAAAAATACTGTTTTTCCCATTTTTTATTATACTTAGCATCAATTTTAACTGTCACGAGTCATTGCATAGGCAAGAGCTACTATTGACATAATATGAAACAATTTGGTAGAACTCCGCCAAATTATACACATAGAAAATAAGTGTATCAGACGATTTGTTCTGAATAATACGAACAAATGCATTTATACCTATGACCAAGTGACTGCCTGAACGCAATATCTTAAACTTGGAATTATATTTTAAACAGATACATATAATATTTCGTCTTAAAAGTTTTGGATCTGTTAAAAAAAAAATTAAAGAATAAAGTTTGTCAATCTATGGGAGTGTTTTTATTTAGAATAAAAGCGAAAAGGCGTAAAAATCAAATAAATTTAAATTGGTATAATGACTGAGTATTACAAAGTTACAAATAATGTGTTTGAAGAATGAATTTATTTGTTATCACTTAAAATGTGGCTGAAAGTGAAATATTAAGTTACTTATTCATTTATTCCGAATGTTTTTATGACAAAGAAGGATATCAGCCCTCAGCCACTATCCGCTTGACTCGCAAGGTCATCGTCTTTTGAGATTGTTTTAAGGACCACGGCGCACCGGCAACATGACGTATAAAGCAACCACTCAGTTGCTTCCGATGAAACACGGAGTATTGAATGCGGCCCAGCATACGGACAATTTTGTTGTCAATACCAGCCAACAACAGCAGTTACGGCGTTTTCATTTGAACTTCTTCAAAGCAACTACATAAATAGTTCCTTAAAACAAGTTGCCAGTGCGCGGGGACCCCTAAATTATATTGGTGAATACCTACACACTTTGTACTCGTAATTATTTAATATAATTTATATTATTTTATACCTACTACGTAATATACAAAAGCCGTCGACTGATACCACTGGACCAATCACCTATTTCATTTCACCTTATATATCAAAGGTGAAAATTTTTAATGTATATGTGGCTGTTTATTGCAGTAGCACAGCGCAATGTTGTTGATTCTATTTGTGTAGGTAATGGAGGGTAATAATAATATTGAGCATGAGAGTCTGGGAGTATTTAAGTAGGAAGAAAATCTCAAATAATCCTCGTGATAGCGACGCATTACATTGCAGAGATCACGAGTTTATATCTTTGGAAATTGAATTTGTATGTTCAATATGACGACGGGCTGTAATAAAATAAGACTCTGCTAATACAACAACAACCCAATTCCATCTACTTTCTCTTTCTAACAATATCATTTCCAATAAACTACCTACACGAGAGTCACTATGCAGGTTATAATATACTTTACCAAATAAATTAAACAGCTTATATTGTTTAAAATGAACTACGGACGCAGGTCTCTAAAATAAATCAAAATAAAATCTCTTATTTAAAAAATTCGTGTCACGGTATTCGTTAACTTACGCCTCCCAAACTTATTCTTAATTTAGGCCTTGTGGCCTGTAATTCGAGAGGTGGGTTAAGCCTTCTGCGAGGTCGACTCCCAGCTATCCCTTCACCTTTTTGGTGGTCTGCCTGAGAGCCGTCGTCCATGGGGTTGGCCGTGCAACGCCATGTAAGGGAATCTGGAAGAATCCATTATCTTCACATATGCATACCATAACCTTCTTCGTTGCCTTCCACATCTCACTATTTCTTCGAAACGGTTCTATAATTTATTAGATTTTTTATGAATTAAAACCTTTTTGGTAGGTTTGAGAAGAGCTCTGCGATTATATTATTTTGTATTGCTTAGGGATTAGGATGTCATCCAGATTTCAATTTTCATTTTTCTGATGTGAATTACGCCGATAAACAATGTAAACTTATTAAAAAAACGGAATTGAATTCAGTTAATGAGTTAACACAACGGTTCTGAAGCGAGGCAAAGTTCGACGATTCGACTAGTACTTACATAAAATTACTCACGTCCCAAGGGAGACTAGATATTCTGCTCCATTGCAGGAACAACCCTCCAAAATAGTAAAAATCTCAAATAATATTAGAAAAACCAGTGATGTCGATGAGGTTGGACTTTGCCGTAGATATATAAAAAAGTGACTAAGAAGACGATAAAGAGTGCGAATCCCAAAATCCTATTAAAATAGCAGCAGATTTTAAAGTCCAAAAGGTTAAACTTCAGGTAGACTACCCAAAAGGTAAAGGGATAGCTAATCATTTGCATCCCATTAAGAAGAAGATTCGATCGAAGATAGCAAAGCATGTCTTACGGCGTGCACCGGTTTAAGTATAAGACGACTTTAAGATCTTCTGCATATTAAATTGTGCATATGGACAATCTGGTCATCGTCATGCGGCCCTTTCTGCAGTTCTCAACTCTTCATTCCATTTTTACTAATGCTCTGGGTCTTAGGGAGCGGTCCGTCATCTGACAAGACGACAGGCTTTCAAAATATATACCTAACAATGTTTTTGTTTCTAGATATTGACAATGCTCTAAACTGACATACTCACCGCTGCACTGTTTATAGTAGTACCGTATTCGAAGAAAAACAGACCATTACTTACTTACTTTACGTTTGCGATCTACACTTTGCCACACCAGTAAACAGCGACATCAGTCATTGCCTTGTCGTTCGCAAGGATACGGTCTTGCATGTTACATGACAAGAGACGGTTGTCATCTTATCATGTCAAGAGATGGTTGTCATCTTAAAGCTTCCATTACTCACCAATACTCGAGGATCTGCCTCTTGTTATTACTTATGGTTCGAGCTCAGAAATGAAATTTAGCAGATCTCTTATGTATCAATAAATTGGTTGATCATGTATTTCCATCACAATAGGTATATTTGTCTACATCATTTGTGTATTTTTTTATTTACAGAATGTTCTCCTCAACCACAACATATCGGCCAGAGTGGTGCGAAGCAATCAGAGTCTTGTTCTGCAAAAGGTGGCGAAGCACAGTGCTGGACGGTACTCTTGTTCAGCGACTAATTCAGAGGGTGAAACTGTCAGCAATCAATTTTCACTTCGAGTTAAATGTGAGTATTTTATTTGTCTATCGTTTGCGTTAATCCTAAACATTATTCTCCTTCATCAGCCTATTTCTGGCAAAATCTTATCAGGTCAGAAACAAAAGACTATCTGAATCTATGTACTTGTACCTCCTTGTTTGAATCTTAGTACATGTTCCTAGTAGTTGTCGTGTGTCGGATCCGATTTTTATCTGGGTGCTTTGGCAGAACATTTTGTATGGAGTTGATAACTTTTACCTTATTGTTGCCGGGTTGCTCAAATGAAACCGTACGCGCCAGAACAGCACTATCACTTCAGTAATCCAAAATCGCAGATTAAGCTGGCTTGGCCATGTTCTCCGCATGTCCCCCGAGAGACTTGAATATGCAAGTCTTTTCTACAATCCGGATGGGACAAGAAGGCGAGGCAGGCCGAAATTATCAATCAAGCGGGCATTCACTGCGGTTCTACAAGATGCTGGACTAAGCTGGGATGAAGCTGTGCCAGATAGAGAGGCTTGGAGGAACTTCGTGGCGTCCACATGCTCCACACTGGGAGCGAACGTGGATTAAGTGAGTAAGTAAGTAAGTGTGAAAAGAATCATACAAAATTTTCTGCCACCAGAGAACCCGAATAAAAATCGGATTCGATACACGACAAGGGGAAACATGCACTTTGCATTGGTATAGCTACGTGAAAGAAAAATATGTTAATAATGTAAACGTCATATTTGAATAAAACCTTGATTGAAAATAGGTTCATCGATTTTAAGTAGGTACATACAAATTTTATATATACAGTTTCCAATCGAAGTTTAACTTTTAATAATGTTTTACTAATTTTCTTTGATAAATTATTCAAAAATTATTCTAGATTAATATCTTGAATGAAATTTTATTAATACTTCTTATCATCAAAAAACATCATTAATACTTAATTAAGACGTATTTTTTTTAACTGAATGAATCTGTGATCGCTCATAGTAAAGTAATGAAAAGTATGTTCAACTTGATTCTTAGAACAGATTCATTATCAACAAGATTGGTTTCATCGATTCATGTTTTTTTTTTATGTATTTATATCTTATAATTCAAAAGAAAGTCGAGAACACTTATAACTCGAGATCGGCTGAACAGATTCTTCCGATGTTTGATTTATTGGATTTTTCTCCACTCCGGATAACAGAATAACTAAGAAAAAGTTGATAAATGAATAATATATAATATAAAATGTTGATAGGTGATATAAAAGTTAGTATGGAACGGATTTCCTATCCGCCATCTATGAAAAATTTCATTCAAAAACAATTTTTGTTTACTTGACAACCATTGAGTTTCAAAACAATGGTAAGTACGCAGATTTCTGTTAGAATTACTTTTGAGCTTTTAGAAATTATTTTTGAAAATTCAAACATATTTTAAACTTATTTAAGTTTAAATTTGAAATCGATATTCATAGTGAGGACTACTTACAGGACAACGTCTGTCGGGAAAGCCAATTATTTTAAAAATAAAGGGGCTTTGAGAAAGCGGATGTCATGGCTGCGTAATGTTCGTAACTGGACTGGAATAGGAAGTGTAGAAGATTTACACCGTATAGCGCAAAGAGAAAACCTTTCGCCGAAGTGATCGCCAACATCAGGGTGACTTGATACGGCACATAAAGAGGAAGAAAGTATTTAAGTAGGTATATTAAAAAAAAAACTAACGATCAAAATTTGCTGCATAATTAAACCTTACGACCGTCAGTTCAAGATGGAACATAGATATTTGCAAATTATGTAGCAAATAAAATGGAACTGTCAAATATTTTTTTAGGAAAGAGATGATTTTGAAATTAAGGCACCTATTTTATTTATTCAAGCAAAATTCTCCAGTCAGCTCTAGGCTGGTATAAGGAGAGCAAAAATAATCAGGTATAACAAATTGTTAAAAATCTTTTCACAATGAAAGAAAAAACACACAAAAAAAAAATACACAAAATAGTCAACTAAAGTCTGAAGTTAACAATAATAACGAAGGAACAAACTGGTTTTCGAAAAATCATATTTTGCATCTCTTTTCAAGTAGGCATATTATATTACAGTTACCAAACGCCTTAACGCCTTCTCACTTTCTTTTTTCTTGTTACAATCCTAGGATTTTTCCGCACTAAGCCATCACCACCAAACCAAGAATTTAAAATAGACCCATGTGGAACTATTTTTTTGCATAAAAACCAAAATCTAAGTGTGATAATGACATCGATTGAAATTGGATCGACACTTAGGTATGCTCTTTACTTTTCGTATGGCATTTCCGAAAAAATCTAGACCCGTAGAGGGCTGCGTCCTATATACTCTTCTACAGACTTGGCTCCAGCGCCATCAGCCAGTCCACCGCCTCCGTAGTAGCTTCGTTGATGTTTTGGAGGCTTCCTGTGAACTTTATGAGCTGGCAGTCTTGCACAATCTACTTTACTGTCTGCACAGCATTGTACTCACAATCAGGGTAAGCCCTTTTTCCCCATTTCCAGAGCAGATAAGTTGCAACAAACCTGCTCTGTTCTCACTCTGTTTTGTTGCACCTACGCCCTCGGGAGATCTAACCCAGATACTCGGGTTGTGGGATCCAGTATGAGGTGTTTATTTTTTATTGGTAATGCAAAGTAACCGCCTTTGCACCTATCCATATATAGCACATTGTTGTGCAACTCTTTAAATAGGAAATCCTTGTTTCTCCCGCTCAATTCAGTACTTTGTCATTTTGTTGTATGATCCGACCAATTCATCCATAGCTTGCATCTGTAGCACCACATTTTAAAATCAGCTACACTCCTCGACTCTTACAGTCCATGTTTTGTTGCCGTCAAGATGAACACTCTAGCCAAAGAGCTTAGATTCAATTCTCCATCTTCTTCATATCAATATAAAATTGATGAAATAAACAAATATGTAATTCACTATTTTTATGTAAACAACTGTTCTGTTGGTAAAAAAATATACAAAAACACTATGTATTATTGCTACGTTTTTTTATATATTTTAAATATGTTTTTACCTTATTTCAACTCCTTTCAAAAAGATGTTTTGAAATACAAAAATGTGTAAGTAAGTTTTTATCCGAAACATTCGTAAATTTTTATGAATTCCATTCCATTCCCAATCAATTAGACGAGAAAAAAAACTTTATAAATTATTCAAAATACACAGAAATAGGTTAAAAAAAAAACTTCAGATATTTTGTATAAACTCATTTTTCAGTTCTATTATTTGAGGAGTTGACAAACAACGGGATATTCGTAATTGCGAATGGACAGCATTGTAACACAAAAAAAAAATACTGGCGTAGGTATCCGGTGTTCACGCGGGTCCGTCAGTTCCCTTTTCTCATTCATTTTCTTTCACCCCTACCATTGTGGGGGTTGATTTATATCCCCAAATAAAAATGATGAAATATGAAGCCTACATTCGAAACCATGAGCGCCTGTCTCAACTCCCACTTGGAACATTAGCGAGGGAACGCTTGTCACTTCTATACCTCGAGTGGGTCCATCGATTTTCTTACAATACACACACACACACACTCACACACACACACACACTCACTCGCACTTTATAGGGTCACGCGAAATAAGAATAAACAAATTAACTTTAGCCAATATAATGGTCACTTTTTATGTTTTCTTCTACTCATTTTTTCTATAAGCTTTCAGGTTTTATTGGCTTAAAGTTTTTCTTCTGAATCTTTTCTCTATCTGACAAAAGTTTGATGTTTTGGGCAGGATAGATTCTTGAAAGTTCGAAACGAATCTCTACCGGTTTTGTTAGAAGATAGCGCTCGAATTTAAGTTTCAACTTCTATTTCCTCCGTATGCGTGTGACCATGGTGTCATGGATTAATATTTCCACGCCAACGCAAGCAACTATAAAGTGCAGCTGGGGATTGCAATCCGGAAAACCGGATCCGGAATTCCGGCGGTACCGGCATCAAAATGCTCATATCGGATCCGGCACAAATCAACGGATCCGGTTTACTATATAAAGGGATTTTCGACATACTCAACATAGACCGAACTCGAACCCGTATTCCTAACAATTCCACAGGGTCATTGTAGATCAAATTGTGGGTACCCATAAAAGATAAAAAGAGAAAAGGAGGCAAATGCGTAATACTGAGCGCAGTGGAATACTACGTTTGCCTCCCTGTGCCCAAGGTGGAGATTTAAAGGTAGGCATGACTGATCGTATTGACAATACTGATTATCGAATAAAAAGACATATTATGAGGGCATTAAACAATAAAATTAACCAATAAAATGTATATTAACCTATTTAAAATCATTTTGGGAATCAGACGGTATGATTTTGTAACTAATGACTCTGTCCGAGAAAGAACATTGCAGACCTTGGTTACTTCAGTCATCCTTAATCGCAGACTAAGTTGGCTCGGGCACGTCCTCCGATTATTCCCCGAAATCGTAGGCCAAGCCAGCCTATTTTACAATCCGATATAGGAGTGTTCCTGATTATTCCCGGTTATAGGTATTTGTACTGGGACGCGGATGTCCATATTGTCCATACTGCCCATCCATCTCTTTCGTGCTCGTCCAAGGGTCTGCTGGTTGGTGTGATTTCATACTCTTATAATTACCGGAATCACCAGATCCGTTCTGTTGACGAGATCTTTCCAGTAATGCCTTCTATTAACACCCCATTGCCTGACGTTCTCGATATTTTTTATTCATTTTATTTTATATCTTTGGCCTATAGAAGCTCTTTATTAGGAGTTTCTAAATCTGTCTCGAATATCTATTCCACAATGTGTTGGTGAGAGGTGAGTTTTCGAGCATCTTTCTTTTTCGTTGTGTTGGTTCTGGTTTGCACATAAAAATTACTGTAAATTATGATAAATCAAGCAGGTCATATAAGTGTGGTACGTATTTTCATTACATTTCTATTTGACTTTAATAATACGCAATCTAATTTATAGTCCATTTTGTGGTTCGATCCCAGGTGCCGGCCATATTCCTCTTTCACGACACAAGCTTTAAGTAGCTTACTGTGAAAGAGCCAAAGAGAGTATTAATTTGTGTTCACTTTAAATGAACAAAAATACTCTCATTGAAAAAAAAAAACTTTTTATTTGAAACTAAAATACAGTTTATACGATTTAAAAGTAGTCATACCCTAATTAAATTAATTTTGTATACGTGCCGTTTTGTTTTTAGCCTTCATTATACTTAAAAATGTAATTTAATCAAGGTAAGTTCAATCCGGTCGGATCCGGCCGGATTAACGTAAATCCGGTTGGATCCGGCCGGATTCAAAATGAGACCGGATTGCAATCCCTAAGTGCAACTGCCTTCTCTTCAGAAATTCTCAAATGAACATTCACTAGGTACGTGTTACTTCGGGTGGAAATGTAGTTTAACAAGTACTTAAGAAGACTTATTGTTGTATAAGATCTAACTACCAATTTATATACCTTTCTTTTTTGTTATCAGGATGGACAAGCTAGCACAGGTCTATACCTTGGAAGACGGTACCTTGTTTTCTGTCAATTTTTGTGCATTTTTAGGTAAATAATATTTTGGTAGTAAGCATTGGGGCATCGACAGTCCAACCAATGTTCGCTTAGTCGGCCAAAAATATATCTCGGATCAAGAAATCATCATAATACTGTTAATTTTTGCTTATTTTTATTGGTAAAATGATTAAGAATAATAAATTAACAAATAAGGTGTTTGAAACATTAAGATCTCACTATTTACTTTTTTTTATGAATCTGATCCCACTCGAAACTGAACACAAATCCACTTTTGAAATATTTCACACTAACAAAAGGATTGTTTCGTTGTTTCGTGAAAGTGGAAATAGCGTATTCTTCTTAAAAATACGTTTCTAATCCCAAAGTTCTCAGATGATTCTTTCAATACAATCTTTACTTTGAAACCTAAGCATATTATGGATATTTTTTTTTATTTCTATAACTTAACTGATCAATTTCGAAAATTTATGTTAGCACGCGGACACTTTAAGATTACTCCATAATAGTATATTATCATCTTGTTTTCAAATATTGACCATTTCTCCAGTCCAATATCTTTTAATAAAATACAGTCATAAATTTTCCGAATAATAATTTATTTGCTAGGTAAGGCCCAACGCATATTATTATATTATTTTGAGATTCGTATTATTATTAGATAATAATTATTTCAGACGTCTCTTTCTATCAACGAAACATCTTTATTATTCTTGAGTTCTCATTTGAACATCATTAAAAACAAAGAATTCCCATTATACTGATTTACAAAATTATTAATGAAGGAAAAATTATCAAAATAATTATGTAAGCCTTTTATTAAAAATTTGAAATGAGTGAGTATTACATATTTCAAAATTTTGTAAAATACATAAAATAAAGTTGGCTGAGGAGACAAGGAAGACCCTCTCACACTGTGTTCCGTTCCTTAGAAGCAGAGCTGAATAATTTGTACATGGAGTGGGAGGAGGTTATTGTAGTCGCGCAAGATCGTGCGTGGTGGAGGATTTTATTTAATAAGAGTCTTCTACTTCTACATACACTATTTGTTTTCGGAAGCAACTAATGGACAAAGACTAAAATTATGTTTAAGAGTAATCAAGGGTGGTACATCCTGTTTTAGCCTCCTCTAAGACTCTGCACCATGCTGCCCTCTAGTTGATTGTGCCCAGTGAGCAGCGGTCCCTTTCGCCATATTCCTTAAAAAAAAGAATGAATAAGCTGATCTTAAAGGACACTGTACAGTGTACGTGCTTTGTTCTAACAATATTTCTGTGCAAGTAGCCATAGACAAAATAATATATATCATCTTCGTAAATATTTTTATTCGAGCCGTTGTCTATGGTTTGTGTATTTTTGAGATAATTTCCGTTTCGCTATATATTTTATCTACCTAGTTTCTACTTTATATTATTATCTTGAATTGTTCTTTACATCAGAAAAGTATCTGGTGTTCATCGTTTCAATTTGCACAAAGAGGAAGTTTATCGAAGTATGAACTTTATAAAAATATAATATCTCTTTTTACCAACCTCGAACGAATCTGCAAAACTACATAATAATAATAATATATCTACTATTTTTAATTCTTTCTTCATCCACAGATATGATATTATTTGGAATATAGTTCACTAAGAAACGCATTGATTGATAGTTTTCCTTTCTTCTTTATAGTAACGACAGAAATTGTATTTTATGTCGGCGATCCTTCGTTATGTATTGGTTCACGAAGCCCCCTACGGAGTAGTTAAACCATTAATAATAATCATTGAAGATCAATAAACCGAAATGAGTATCCACGGTGGATGATGTATGATGCTCTCTGAGGGAGGTCTGCCTATTTTGTTCCACCGGACATTTATTAGATCAATGAGAGCGAGTACATCCCTTCGTATCCACCATCATTTCGAATCTAATTTTTTCCATCGTTTCCCCCTCAGGGGTTGATTTATACGCGACCATTTTACAATACAATATTATTACCCATATTATTTCGTATGTTAATTCCAATAAAACCGTTATCATTTACTTCATTCAAGGGAGTGTTAGAGCATATTCATAAACTCAAAGATTTCTGCAATTTTGTAATGAAATTCATATAAAAGAGTAACAGTTAAAAATATCAATGTGATTTTAGAGACGACTTTTTACAATAGGATGTTTGTCACGTTATGTCTTTGAACCATGAAATCTTTTTTCATGACATTCTCATCCTACAATCATGCTTGCTTCGCAGAAAAAGTCTCGCATATTCCATTGCATTAATGGTTTTTGTTTTTGCCATTTTCTCAAGTTCTGTATCACAGTTCATGTTCTTGTTCACCCGGACCAAGTACCTACTCAAATATGAGGCGCATTTGTGGCTTGTTCTCTAAATCATACCCTTTCTCGAAGGCCCTCGTAACGCATGATGTGGTTAGTCTTGAAGGCACTTTTTCGGCAATGATTTTGATTAGGTTCCTCATTTTCTAACTCATCTAAGATCTTTTTGTGCTGCAACTACTAAGCTGATAAAACTCATAATAATTGTGTTATTATAATAACACCATATATCATTTTTAAAAGTCTCATTGTTGTTTGCGTAATACACAATCTCACCCTACGAGTATTATAAGATTACTAACCATATCTATTTATTTATTTATTTCATAAAAAACACAACAGCATAATATCGATCGGTCCTACGTAAGTTATGGTATCCCACAGAATTGCGTTTTTCATGTTTTAACGGAAACATGCTTCATTTTATGTATTTTATCACTTCCCAAAACAGAAAGTTGATATCGATACTAGAAATATGTTTTTTGATACACGTCAATTATGGTATCATCACTTTTGATAAAATAGTCCCACGTATAGCATTGTATTGTCTCTGGATACAATACACGCCGTCTGATTGCTTGCACACGCCTATTGTAAGTTCTCTTTACAATATTTTACGACGTTCGACTTAACAAAAGATGGATCATCTATTATTTTGTTTTTATTTATTAAGAAATTAGTTGACGTGTGTATGCGCACATTTCAATAAGACTTTTGTTCACTTTAAGCGTATTTTTATGAGTAGGCCAAAAAAAATCAATAAAAATAGCAAATTTGAAATAAAGTTTATGCCGCCGTTTGGAATATAATATTATTTAACTCACAGAAAATATGTTTGTTCGTAACTTGGGTAATCTGTTCATTATTCATGTGTTACACTGATCTATTTCCCAATTAATACGAATTATTAAATATATTGATTGAGTAATTTCAATTATGCAACGACGTAAATAATTGTATGAAGAACTTACAATATTTTACATGGCTTAGGCATTAAAACAAAATATGGTAAGTGTACTTTAAAATAGTTTACGTCGGAAAGCGGAATTGAAAACGATATGGTATGATATCTTACCATAATTTACATCGGAGTATTAGGACATTTTTTGTTGTATGTTA
Organism: Mystacides longicornis; assembly: GCA_963576905.1. Classification (NCBI taxonomy): domain Eukaryota; kingdom Metazoa; phylum Arthropoda; class Insecta; order Trichoptera; family Leptoceridae; genus Mystacides; species Mystacides longicornis. Next base: position 10,407,506 of record OY756424.1, on the reverse strand, counting down.
TTCTTACCACATTATACGCGATTAGGTATTTTAAACATAAGATATTTTACACTTCAAAACTTTTAAATAGTCGCATAAATTAAGGTTTTTTATACTCTCTTAGAATCTCATTTGCCTTTTATAACCGAATCAAGTGAAATAAATGTTCTGATGGACGATCTCCTTGAGAATAAGGATGACAAAAGCCTTAAGAAGAGTAGGTACATGCAACATCCATAAGTTTGTTTATTTTTAAATATTTTCCTAGATATTCTTTTTTATATCTAAGTTCTTAAACATAGGTACCTATTATTCACCAGTTGAAATTTACATTTCCGGAAGAAATGCGTGGTTTGTAAATCTACACGTTGAAGAAAGTATCTACTGCAGTATTTATCATCTGTTTAAAGCACTATATCGAATATCATATTAAAATATGATTTCTCTGAAATACACTGATTTCGAACTAATCAACTCTAGTAACCGAGAGTAACAGGTGTTTTAAGTGGAAAAATGCGTAGGTAAGATTTATTCCTTCCTCCTGAATACGAGAGTTGTCTCTATAAGGGGGATATGTTTTGTTCAAACTCACAGTTCGTACTCATTTGTAATAGGTATCTAAGTAAACTCTTTTATTATCCATCAAGCCGTTTCCCGAAATTGGTAGGCAGAGAGTACAGACTTCTATTCTTTCCTATCCAAACAAACCTCTTTCGCTTCTTCCAAATGCATAACATTCCGCATACAACTGTTTTATTGTAAGATAAAGACATTTAATAGATAAAAAATATAGGCATTAAAATTGACGAAGTTTCAAATATGGAATAATATATTCCTGAAATCTCGTTGAATTAAATGCTCAATCCCTTATTTTCCGAAAAATATTTATTACAAAACTAAAATAATAAGTCAGCGTATGCGATGCATAGTTTTCGGAGTCAGTCGAGTCGTACTATTGCAAAAAACATTCTAGTTAAACAATAAAAATATATCCATCCCAAAGGAAGATCAGCGTGAACAATGACACAAAAAAATCAAAATAAAATTTAAAAAATCTATCTTGAAATAGAATATCCTTTTATAATGTTTCATTACCATAGAGGTGGTACCATTGTTGGTCAAGTGGTTGATGCCTAGCTCTTTAGTCGCCGACTTTCGTTGTGAAGGGCATGGTTTCGATCCTCAATTCAATTCTAACTACTTATCTTCTCATTTCGCAACAAAAGATTTTCTTTATGTGTAAGATGTCAAAATGTATTTGTATTCACTTTGATGAGACCATATTTTTTTCAAAAGTAAGTACAATAAGTGTTATAATCATAAAGCAATATTGAAGAACAAAAATTTTATCTCGCATTGTTTAAAAGTGACTTTTGTTGAATGTTTAGTTGCAAAAATATACAATGCTGGTTTATTATTAATACCTGCAGTCCAAAGATATGCCGTTATGCCGATAAGGTGTTAGGGCAATAAAAATAATCCTTGTATTGTTTTTAAATATTTTTGTCGGCACGCACACAAATATTATTATTGCTTTCTACTTTTACAACTCTTATTCAAAACATTCATTGTTAACCTTACCCGAGATTTACAAAAAAATATCGCTTCACAATTGTGTAGATTATCTTTAAGAACATTGTTGGTACTTTCGGTATTTTCAAAGGGATTTTATCCTTTTGTATACGAGCAAACGCTAGGAGCCGACCTCGGCAGCCTACTGGTATAATAGGCGTAAACTTCAGAGTACGAGGTTCCGGGTTCGATTCCCGGTGGGGTAAGAGTTTTTATAAGTGTTTATTCACTTGAAGTGTCTACCCGTGGCTGGCCTGTGTAAGATTGGACGTGACGGGTAGACTAGAAAAAAATAACTGAGGCAATAAGTTCCTCCGGCGATACTGAGATCCTTGTATAGAAAAGTGTTAATTAGTTTATTTTTTATTTAAACGCATAGGTAAATAAGCGTGACATTCCTAAGATTCACTACAAAAATGCATTCGGCATTCGGTAATAAAGTTTTTATTCTTCGTCCTATAAAATAAATTTAGGTACTTTTAAGGGAACAAATACATTTGGAATTATCGCAACATATTTCACAAATAGATACGATAATTTATTTCACAATAATTACAGAGTAATCTTAGAAAAGTGTTAGATACGACAAGAAATTTTTCGAAAATTTCGTAGTAAAATATGATAAGTATCACATACGATATTCGAATATGATTTGGTTACAACGTACACTATGTTATGTGTAAGATACGATATTTTTGTGCAAAAAGAAGCCGTAGTAAAATATCGTAAGATCATTTCTACCAAAAGTATTAATAATTATGAAAAACTGACCATACAAAATTAAAATATCGGTTTTTATTTAGCGCTGTTTAAAAATTCAATTCTCTAATGTTATTTTCTAGATAATTGTATCATTTCAAACCTTTGAATGGCCGTCCTGTAAAGTTGTCATTTTCAACTTACGATACTCTACGTAGGACCAATCGATATACAAATAACATGACAATAAATTTAAAATATAAGAGAAATAAGGCCAATTACAGTGTTTTCATAATAATAAAGTATAAGGTGTTAAATATATAGACACCCACACGTGTAGAGTATAGAACAGAAGTCAAGAGAGAGAAGAAGATACAGAAAAAGAAGAAGGAAGAGTGGAAGGATATCATAAGTTGACCTTAGCACATGCTAATAGCTGAAATTAGATAATCAAAAAAGTTGACGACCGCGGAGTGTGCATCTCGGAATCAAACGAAGCGGGACGCGCATCAATCATAATAATGATCACACAATAAGCCATTTTTAATAATCATCCTTGTCCACTCCAATGTTACGTTCAATATCTCTTTGACCGTTCTTCCCACGTATTTTCCTTTCGGTTCAATAGTTTTCCACGTGTATAAATTATGAGTTATTTAAAAACGGATTGAGGTCGCTGTTAGGTAAGCAATAAATTATTCGAGGTTAGGGAATGTCCTTGCAAAATAAAAATCCTCCAAAACATGCTACAATATTTTATACTCATATTATTATTATTATGATATGGCGGCATTCCGTTAACCCTTCCTGAATTTTTCCATTCGATGTCACTTAAACGATTATCAGCCAGGCATCCACGCACCAAAACTAAATCCAATATTACTTAAAAATATAATATTTTGGTAAAACGAATTTTTCCCTTCAAACACCAACGAACATATTTTAATATTCCAAACAGTGTGCGTGAACGAAGGCCAATCGAATTATGCCTAACCGGGAGTTACATCGAAACGTTGAAATAACTTTTTATTAGTCGGAGTTATTTCGCGTTGTATGAAAATTGTTTTATCTTCGCCTTTTGAAATTCTCAATTGTGTAGTAATAATATTTTAGATAAATGAAAAAAATATCGCTTTATCCCTTGTTGGAAGATAAGGTTGAATTTTGAAGTAATTTGAGCGGGAGATATTTGATCGCGTCTTATCATCTCTCTTCATTACAAGGAAAGTCACTCAATTCATATTGTGAAAAACCCCAAACGAACTGAGATAAAACTTTTAGAAAGAGCTTGTGTGAAATATTGGCTTCTTTTGTAATATTTTTTTTTCTCACTTTCACATTAATATTATTATATTTGCTCGAAAGGTTTTTTGGATCGATTATTCCTGTGAAGGACTACAGTAACCTCTATTTGAACCCAAATATGGTTTTAATATTAGTTGAATGATAATGCTAACAGTCAACGTGTGTTAAGTTGATATCAAATCGTTCTTTTTAATTGACACAGACGTTGTTTTGAATCGCAACTTTTCTTTAACACCACAACCATAGCTTTACAAGCAGGTATGTGAAAGATTCTGAACCGTTTAGTATTTTTGCTTTTAAGTTTTATGTCTTCTTCTTCACGTGTCATGTCAGGACGTTGACGATCACTCTAGGGAAGGTCTCTCTGTTCTGTGCTGACAGGAAAAGTTCTTCAACGGTTGAGATTCCGGCCCGCCTTCTTCTATTGCGCAGCTTGAAGATTTGCCTTCTACCTAACCGTCTATTTTACCCCATAAAATTCAGTGCAAGAAACGATATTCTTCCTCAGCAGAACATGACCCAGATGAGAAATCTTGCAAACTAATTACATTCAGCAATTCTCTATTCACTCACGATCAAGGATTTCTTGGTTTGTAGCTCTTTTCGTCCATGGGATTCTAAACATTCTATTTATGTTTCGTTTTAATTACAGTTTCCCCGATATGCAAGACTGTTGGAGGAGGTGTCGTGGCTGTGGGAGCAGCACGTGGTGAAAAGGTGCTGGTGCTTTGTGAGGTGGAAGCGGATCCTCCTGCCAGATCTTTCAAGTGGAAGTTCAACAACTCGGGGGAGACCTTGGATGTGGGAGCTGATAGATATACGTCCAATGGCAGCGCCAGTATACTCAAGTAAGCCTAATATACATATTGTAATTATTTAAGCTTTTCAATCATTACTTTCTTTGCGTTTAACATCCAGAGATTTCTAATCTGAGTGAGATCATGGCTAATGTTCAGATGTGTACAGACCCTTAAATAGCTAATTTTGTCATATTATACTGACATAATTGAATTACCCATCATCACGCCATTTCCCGAAGGGGGTAGGCAAAGAGTACGGACTTCCATTCTTTCCTATCCAAACAAACCTCTTCCAAACGCATAATATTCCGCATACATGCTCTTCTATTATTCCTTTTGCTCCTGACTTGGCCCTCCTCTAAGACGGCACCGATATGGTCGGACCATGTCATTCGAGGTCGGTCTCGTCTTCGTGCACTCATTCTTTCAGATTTATATATCCTTTTATTTATTCTCTCCTCGTTCATTCTCTCTACATGCCCAAATCACCTTAATTGAATTAAGATGGCATTCAGAGATAAAAGTGTCAAAAACTAAGGTCATATTGATTTTTTACGTTTTTCGATCTGTTCTTGTGCCTTTCTATCTTTTTGTTTTAAATTATTATGTAAGCGGGATAGCATTTAACTTTGATAAAACTTTGTAGATACATATCAACATTTTAAATTTGACGTATACAGTACCCATGTCATTGTTTTAGAAAGAAAATGTTGAAATAGCGCTCGCTAAGTCTTTGACAATAGAACCTTAATAATGTTCAAACTTATAAATAAGTTATGGTCGAATTTCGAGCACTGGTCGACCACTTAATACTCATAGGATACATTGTCTTTTTTTCGGGATGCTACATAAAAGGGAAAACAGATCTTTCCTGAAAGCAGTCTTTTATCCCTGACTATTTTCTCATATTTTTTTTAAACGAATAATCATAAAAAGATATCAATCTTGTTTAAAATTTTCCAAGATTATTATTATCAGAAATTACCAAAAAAACTGGGTATAAATGTCATCAAAGGCCAATAGTTCGTGGCTAAAATAATAATGAACAAAATAATTCATTCATTGTTTTTTTTTCTTCAAATTCTTAGATATTATATAATTTCTTGTTTCTGTGGTAAATGCTTATTTGAACATACATTGTGTTTATTTTTTAAATTTTAATTATTTTAACTTCCATTTTGTTTTTTTATTCATTTGTAATTTTGGAGGGGGGGGGGGCATAGCACTTTTGAACTTTGATCTAAGAATGCCACCTACCCGAAGCAAAGATACTCGTAGGCCACGCATACACACAAACTGGCGCTATCCATGTAGTGGTGGGTGAGTTTTGTTGTTTAAAACGGACGGATACACACACACCCATAAAGGTACCACGTCAGTTCTGTTAACATCATTCACGCGTCGAATCGATAAATCAACGCTTAAAAGAGGTCTTGTTGACCCCTAGTTGTGTATTTTTATATCGAGGAGATCATCGATTTTGAATTTTTTATAGTTCAGCCGCTTTCATATCGAAAATATGCGTTTCCATTAAAATCTTAATTAAGTCTTTTAATTTTAGTTCAAGATATTTTTATTGAAGCATCATTTATCCAACATTCTAAATTACTTTTATCAAAATAAAAAATACAATTATTATGTAACTGACACAATATATTGGTGTAAATTTCTATTTTCACACGAATATCTTTTTACTTGTTATATTAAATTTGATAGTAACGTTTCAATTTTACGAAGGGACTTATTCTAAAGATTTTTAATATCCAAAACATGTTCAACATTTTAATAAGTGTATGTTATTTCATCAAAATATATACGTATAATTTATCATCTCGTCTATCAAGGCAGAATAATATTATATTTAATGAGAATCTTGTAAAATAAAATTGTTTTTTTTTTTTCTTTTTCAGATACACGCCTCTAAGCGATCTGGATTTTGGAACTTTGTCATGTTCAGCAGCAAACGACGTAGGACACCAAGCGACACCCTGTATTTTTCAAATAGTTGCAGCTGGTAAGTTTTTAAAACCTTTTTAATTAAAGTTTAATTATGTCCAATTTCATTCTTCCGACCACAATTGTTTGAGTAAGAAATAAAAATATATTCTTTAAAGTAGAAAACATCTCGAGTGTGGTTGGAACGTCGCATTTTTATTTTGTCTGTAACATTTACTAAGACGATAGTTCCAAGACTTTTTCTTTCTGAGTTAACTCTCTGCTGTTCCGTTTGACAAACGTAAAAATAGTTTTTTTATATGTAAATCAGTTGATGGCCATTCTCTGTTCTTATGGCATTCTTAGATATAATGACAGACATATATTCGATCGTCCGATCGGTGCCTTGTTTGAAATGATCGCGCGTCGCTTATATTGCTCTGTTGTATTATAATTTTATATATATATATATATATATATATATATATATATATAATTTTTTAATGAATCTGTGCTCACTCAAAGTGAACACAAATACACTCCTTGACTCTTTCTTAAAGCTTGTGTCGTGAAAGAGGAAGATGGTCGGCACCTGGGATCGAACCACGACGTCTGCACCAAACAGTACGAAAGTCGGCGTTACAACGCCGACACAACAAAAATTTACACGACACCTACCTACTTGCCAAAAGTACCAACTTACTAACGTTCATATTTATTTGTTTGCGTTGTCAAGGAAAGTGGACGCGCGATCATACGATGGCAGTTAGGACACACAATTTTTCATCGTGCCATCACAAAATTGTTTATGCGTTCATGCGATCACCCCAATCGCACGATCGTGCGAACATGCGACCAGCTAGGACAGGGCATTAAGCCCTAAAAATAGAAAGAGCAATCCTCCTTTATGTTATAATAAGACAAAACTTTGAGACTGGTTGAATATATTTAAAATTATTCATATTTTTCATACCTCATAATTATTGTCATATTTTTAAAAGAGCGTTTAAAAAAAGACCGCTTCATTCGTTTTGAAAACGTGGGCAGACATGAATAATTCATAACATGTTTCATTTCTTGCGTCTTGTTTATTTTCAAAGCATCTTATTGTCAACGTCAGGATCCGTTGAAATTATTAAGAATAATTTTAAGGAATTTTAAAAATGGAAATGTAAATTACACGCAAATTATAAATGGTTTAGGAATTCTTCAAAAGAAATGTTTATTTCTGATGTTTAATATTTCTGAATAAATTATGTTGTTTTTACTAACAATTTTCTCAATAATTAAGTAGCAATTTTTCGGAATGATTCCTTGAGCATGTTTTTCATTTATTTAGTTCATTGAACATAATTTAGCGTAGTTGCACTTTATTTCTTGTTGACATATGAATTAAAACCAAGATTTATTTTATTTTGTATAGATAAATCTCTTTTATACTTTATTTATTTTTATTTATTTATGCATCATACACGGCGAAAATGCCATTAATATTTTAACAACAAAAAATAATTCACAACAATAAATAGCAACATTCAATCCAAATTGAGACAAACAATTGAAATGATAATAGTAATCAAATAAAATAAAACAAAACACAGTCAATTTATACATAATTAAAGTACAATGTCTAAGTAACAAAAAATTCAATATAATATAACATTTACTCATTGTGTTAAACAATTAATATATATCTATAGTCCATGCAATATATAATCAAAAATCGATGCGACGAGTAATCAATAGAAATTAAAAATATTGTGATAAAAAATTAAAATCAATTAAAATTTATTAAGACACGGCGAAAAATAAAAGATAAAAAATCAAATCAGTCATTCGAAACATTAAAACTCAAATAAATGTCAAATACAATAAAATAAAAATTAAAAAATCTTTTACTATTGGCCACGCATCATTCGACAAACTTTAAGTCATTTTTCACATATTTAATCTACCTAATTGGTTTAAAATGGTCAGAGATTGTTTCCTAAATTTACAAAACGGCACACAAAAAACATCCGCCAGGAAACCATACTCATTACCAACTTTTTTTTTTATTTTTTTTATTTAAAAAATAATAATAAAACATAATAAACAATAAGATACATAATACACACAAAATAAAGGAATATACAACTATACATAGAGAACAACAATTGCAGCAAGTGAAATGGGCCCCATTAAGCCATTTAAACGGCTTGTCAATACTTGTCAAACTTCACTCTGTGAAGTCTTCTGATTGATGTGTTATAGAGATAATTCCTATTCACAAAATCACAGTGAAAAGTATGAACCTGTCGAGTGTCTCTGTTTGGGACATGATACCGTATCAATGAAGTCACATCAGAACAATCAAGGTGGTGATTAACTATTTTGTATAACAATAAGAGATCGGAGATGATTCTTCTATCCCGGAAGACCCAGCAAAGACATCAAAAATTCATAATTTAAGTCAACCAGAGGTATTCCCAACTTAAAATTTATACATCTCAGAAACTTATGTTGCGCTCTTTCTACAGCGTTGGAATGAACCGCGTAATAAGGAGTCCACACTGGAGAGTTAAACTCGACCTGGCTTCTCACCAACGACACATATAAAATCCTCAGTGATGCGAGTGATTCAAAATCACCAGTAACCCTCAGCATGAAGCCAAGCATCCGAAGTGCCTTATTGGTAATGAAATCAATGTGTTGGATGAAACCCAAGCGCTCATAAAAGATCACGCCTAGATCTCTTACACTGTTGACGCGCTCCAACAAGTGATCATCGACCCTATAATCAAAAACTGTAGGTTTCTTTATTCTGTGAAAGGTTATCACCTGACATTTATCAATATTTAAAGAAAGACTATTTGTGCGACACCAACGGCTGAGACTCGTCAGATTATCTTGAAGGATTTTACAATCGTCCTCACCATATATCACTTTGAACAACTTCAAATCATCGGCAAATAACAGAAAATCCACGTCGGCAAAACACTCAACTATATCATTACTTGAACAATGAAAACAACACTGGTCCCAAGTGGCTTCCTTGAGGCACACCACTAGTAGCAATGAATCTATCCGCTTCAGCATCATTATATCGAACCACCAATCTTCTACGACTCAAGTTATCCGCCAACCATCTGTACAAGCAGCCAACAATACCCAAATTCCCCAGCTTGTGAAGAAGAAGAGAATGAGGAACTCTGCCGAAGGCCTTGCTAAAGTCTGTATAGACAGACTGTATGTTAACAGAAAATTTGTAACTCGTATCGGTATTTATATTATACACTATACACTCAATCTCGGGGTAAAAATACTGGTTTGTTATTCCACAGTATTTATTTACCTGACTAGTTTCGCAGGAACAGGTCCTGCATGGTCATAGGGAAACAGGTTTCTAAGTCACCTATGACCATGCAGGACCTGTTCCTGCAAAACTAGTCAGCTAAAAAAAATTGTGGAATAACAAATCAATTGTTTTATTTAAATTATTGTATTTAAATAATTCCACCAAGAATGCACGTTCAATTCGTTAATTTTATTAACAATACTGGCTTAGATTGGGTGGGAATATTAAACTTTTAGAAAATTCGTTAATTGGGAAATCGTACATTTTTATTTATCTGCATTCAAATAAAATAAATGACACTCTTCTATACAAAGGTGTTATATACCTATAGCCGGCGGAACTTAATTCTTTAAGAATACTCTACCATTTAACTGTTTCCGTCCAATATAAGACAGGATTCCAACCCCAACGCGATATAAACTTCATTTCAAACACACATTAAAATCTCTAATCCAACCCGGGACCTTTTGATCTTAAGTCGGCGCCTATCCCACTAATGGTCTATTTTCCTAGGAATACGGTACTGCTATAAACAGCGCGCAGCGGTGGATTGTTAATATTGTTACCGTAGTAACAAAAAGCGTTGTCGCGATTTTGAAAGACAGCCATCTTGTCAGACGACGTGACACACCGCTCCCTAAGAACCCAGTGCATTTGCTACCGAGCCACTAGGCCACTTTGCCACTAGGCTGCCGACCTCGGTAGCCTAGTGGCAAAGGCTCCGACTTCAGATCAAGAGGTCCCGGGTTCGATTCCCGGTCGGGTCAGAAATTTTCAATGTGTTTTTTCACTTGAAATTTCTACTCGGGGTTGGAATCCTGTCTCAGATTGGACGGGACCGGTTGACTGGTAGAGAATGTTTCAAGCATTAAGTTCCGCCGGCTATACTGACACCTATGTATAGAAGAGTGTTATTTATTTATTTATTTATTATTATTTATTTACCGAGGCCGGTAATTTTCCCGCAAATTATTTATCTCGACGATCCAGTCCAATCCAACATGAAAATGTATAGGTTTTTTTTAAATTCAAATTGTAGGTACAATATAAAAAGATCTATGCCTACCTGAAACAAATCAGTTTTGACATATTATTGGCTTTAAATGAAGCAGTTTATGGTCATAATAAAAAATTTTGCTATAAGAAGTCGATCGATTGAATGGGGGAATAGTATGTTTGAAAAAAAAAATACTTGTATGTAGTTCAATCCTGGTTTTAATGGAATAAAGGAAAGTCGCGATGTAAAATGTTGCTCTACAAAATAATTTCAGTTAGACGCTGGTAAAATAAGATATGTCAATGTGTTTCATGTTTCCTTTCGTCTCTCCATCCTTTTGAGTACACAATACAAATCTCTCTGAATGACCACATCCCGACGTCCCAAATCTATATTATTGAATACACCCCTCCCCCGCACCCCATAGGCTTCTGGGTGTTTCTACAAAATTATATTTATTGTATATCCCTTTATTATCTTACCTATACCTTGTTTTTTCAGTTGTACCCACTCATCTGTGCGAGTATGCCTGTGTATATATTTTATATCTGGATATTTTTTTTAGTATTTTTCTCCGAAATGGAACACCTGAGGCGCAGAATGGATTTGTTTTATTCCTAGGTTATGTTGAATATTGTACACAGCTCTGTAGGATAACATCGCAAACGCTTCGAATATATTGCCCTAGAAGGTATTCCCTAAACTGATTAAATTTTTCAAAATATAAAACGGTTTTTTTTCCTCTTCAAAATACATTTATAAGCGGGGGATTTACTCTTCAACAATTGAGTAAAAATATGAGCAAATACTTAACATTCAAGTACGGATTTTTGTGAGAAGGTTTGGATTGATTACTTTGAATTTTTATTATATTACAAAGTAATATACGTGACGCAATTATGACTTAAATTCTACACGAAATGTATGGATTTAGGAACCTTGCTTCTTGTCTACACTTAAGTAATGAAAATTTATTTTAAATAACTTGATATTCCCCAAATCGCTCATCGACAAGTGAAAAGGAGTTTAAAAATAAAGCTCATTATTCAAATTTCCTGTACTAGTTCATTTTTCTAAAAATCTCTCGTCGCAAGGATGGTTTCCATCCGCTAATAGTTCCAGATACCTAAAATTCTAATCCCGGAGTGTTGGATATATACTGGGTAGGCGGAGTTAGTCGGCCAATTTGTCATTCAATCACTCAGCCTTCTAAGTTTTTCTAATTTAAATTCTAAATAGAAATTTGATCACACCTTAATCCTTTTTAGTGTGTCTCTCTTAAGTCATACCTAAGTAGGTACCTATGCATTAGGGATTGAAATTAATGAAGCGTTCTTGTTTACTGGTTTTAATATAATGTTTAGAGTATACCTGTGTTTATAGTTTATTTTCTTTACAAACTGGATTCTCTCCCTAATAGCGAAATTTTTGGGGGTTTCTATAGCTGCTTTAAGCAACTCAAAAAACACACAAACATAATATAAGGGAAAACTTATCCAACACAAAGAAGGAGTCCATGATAAAGTTCCTGATTACGAGAATACTCCCAAATGTTACGTAAGTGTTAATTATTATTTTTGTCCCATGGGAAACAAAAATGTTTTGGTACAAATCAAGTCAAACAAATAATATGAATTAAATAGTCATGGATCATTTCGTTAGTTTATGACAGGACTTCAAAAGCTATGATAGATTTATAATCAAATCATTATGACGCTAGGTTTTTCGTTATGCAAGCAACTGTGAGCTCTTTCGTTTATTTATCTACCGTTACCTTCACTCATGAGGACTCATGTTTCCTTAAAAATATCAATGAATGTATGAAAAAGGCTTATAATGTCTCTGAGATAGGTGGCATTTAATTGGTCCAAAATCCAAACTCCCTTAAGACCCCACTTAGGGGCATAGGGAGGCAACAAGAGCCCTCCATTGCGCTCGATCTTGCGCAATGTTTATGACCTCCTCCCACACCATGTCCATGTCCCTCAGCTCTGCTTCGAAGGAGCGGAACACAGTGTGAGAGGGTCTTCCTCGTCTTCGGGACCCTGATGGGAGGAAGAACAGCGCTCTCCTCGGCCAACTGTCATTCGGCATCCTCAACACATGTCCCAGCCAAGTCCATCTCCTCCCCACAATGGTGGAGGTGATGGGCTCACGCTGGGTGCGCCGGCGTATAGCGTCGTTCGTGATGCGGTGGTACCATCTTACGCCCAGAATTCTCCTTAGGCATCTCAAAGGCTGAGACTTTTTGTGCCTGGGCCTTGGTCAGGTGCCAGGACTCACACCCATACAAGAGAATGGGCAACACACACGCATCAAACAGTTTACATTTCGTCTCGACACTAAACGCCGACGCTTTCCAAATCTTGGTCATGTTGTTAAAGGCGCCACTCGCCATACCGATACGTATCGGGAGCTCAGCCCCGAGGTCACCAGAGGTGGTAATGGTTGCTCCCAGGTACTTAAATTTATCCACCCGGGAGACCTGGTGACCATCGATGGTTATCGGTAGCTGTTTATCGGGGCAGGCATTATTCGCCATGAGCTCCGTCTTACTGGCATTGACTCGAAGGCCGAGGCGTGCTGTTTCGTCGCAGAGTCTTGAAACACTGCGCTGTAATTCCTCCACTGTCGTATTGAACAACGCTAGGTTCAGTACGACAGTGTTTTTTTTTAATTGGTTTTTTTGTATAATATTATAATCATCTTTAAACTAAATTTTGTAGAAAATTTAACAAATTTAAAACCATTATATTCACATTATGAAGCGGCCAAAAAGCTTCATGTTCTTATTGTTTATGTATAATTTTAAAAAGAATTATTTCAAGCACATAAAAGTTTACACAATCCACCCAATCAATCAATCAATAGCTACTCTCTTTTTGACCCTGCCTTGGGGGCATAGGGAGGTAACAAGCTTCAATGACCTTTTGCACACATAAATAAAAGTAATTACGAACAATCCCCCGTTACGATTTTATTTCACTTACTGCGAATAATAATTATTGATTAATTAAAAAACAATCAAGTAGTACAACTCCCAGACACAACCTACTAAGCTCCCTCCGACTAATGAGCATTCTTTTTGTACGTTCCATTTTAGCGGTAGGTACCAACACAAACCAACGGAAATAATAAATTTCCGATATTTTTTAAGTACTGCATGCAACACTTATACAATACTTATGTAATTGCAGTTCTGCATATCCGTGCGCTAGAAGATACGGCTTTGTACAGCAGAAAAAAAACATACTTACCGTACGGATATTTATTATTACCTATCCATTTAAATGAGTTTTGGTTCATAGAAATATAACAAAACCAAACAATTTAGGTATTTGTTAAGGTGTTTTCCAATATTTTGAAACACTATTGGGGATTATCACTTGAAATCTTCCACATTTCAAAAGTTCCTCTTTAAAGTAACAGAATACTGTCCCCAAAGCCTAGCAGAAAGAAAAAATCTATTGTCATTTAGCAATTATTAATATTTATGTGCATCAACAAATTATGACTTATGTCCATCTCTTTTTCATGTAGGTAAAAAAATTCAATGGTATATCATTTGTTACAATTTACAAGATAGGTATTATTGTCAATTTAAAAAATAATAAATTCACATAAAATGCCTTAGTATGGCTGTACTGTCTATTTACTTTCGAAATAAATAGACAGTACAGCCATACTAAGGCATTTTCTTTAGTCAACATAATACCTACTGGCCGATGTCTTCTATGTTTAATTGACAGATCCGGATCCTGGGTCCGAGATCCCGAGTCGTGTGGCCCTGAGGAGGGCCTTTTATGTTGATGTTTGTAGCATTCGAAAACTCCATTATCTTGACTTGTATCTCTTTGTACTTGAATGTTGCGATGAATATATCTGCCAGGAGATCAATGATTGTCTGGCGGCCTATATTAATAATAATAATAATAATAATGTTTCAATCCTCGTAGGTACATAAGTAAGTACATAAAAAATCACCTATGAGGCGGGTCAATAATTTGTCTTTAAAAAAAAGAGCTATCATTCAGTACTAAACACGTAAACACTTTCTTAAGAACTGTGTAAAAACAGGAACGCAAAAATGAAAAAAATAATATCTACAAAATAATTAGCAATATAAACTCTGTTTCGAAATCTTTATTATTGACAGTTTTTCCACGGCAAAACTCTTGTGTCTATTTTTCTTCTCTCTTACTACAGCCTAACTACTCTTCATCAGCCTCTGAATGTTCTAAATTTATCTTACGACACTCTTAGTAATTTTTAGACTGGAAGAAGAATGTGTGCCTCAAATAAAATTATCAGCCACAACCTAATATGAATGTACGACGGTGCACATTATGCAACACTTGTAGTTCGTGGAGGCGTAGCGTTGCCATAACACTAATAACTAAAGCGAAGGTTTTTTCCAACAAATTGGCTGTATTGTCTGGGCTCTGGGAATCCTCGCAGGCTGTTAGTATCCGAAACACGTCCTTCCCATTACCTCGTCGTTATTTTCACACAATTTCGTACGGCTTTATGTCCTGTTTTCTAAATATTTATTTTTTATTTCGATAAAAATCTTTCGATTATCATCGAAATATTTTCTCATTCTAAATAAAAATATCCTTTATGAAAAAAATACACCTACACACAATCATTTCGCTTTTTTTATTTTTTGTGAAGTCGGTTAGCGCGTTCAAAGACAAAAGCTTTTTTGGGCCAAATATTTGTTCAAATAACACATAACTTTGTATAAAATGAAAGAACATTATGAATATCTCCAGTAAGTTAATTTGTACAAAACACCAATCCAATCAATTATGGTAAGTAAACATAGAATCCAGACTAGACCCAAGAAATTCCTTCGTACAAACTAGATGAAGATTCTAATAAACGTCTCCAGAAAACCCGTTTGTGGAAGAGTTCGAAAAAGGTGATGCGAACGGACAGGATACAAGATATTACAGAGACACAGACGTCTGGAACGACAGCCTAAACACTGGATTAATAGCTGGCAAACTGCTTCCTAAGAGGAATACACCAGAAACAACAGGCCAGCAAAGGTCTCATCAAAGAGGAAGAAGAAAAAATATGTTAAAATATACATAAATCTGCCTTTTTCTGCTTTCCGTGACCTATCAAGCCGTCTGTTGCCGACCGACCAGTAGAAAGCTTGCGTTTGACACTTTTCCTTCATGGATATTCACCTAAAGTTTTGGTTAATTGTTCTAGCATGAATTGGTAGAGGAAGATGGTCAACCACATCGAATTAAAATCATTTAGAACGAGAAATGAATGTCAGTGTCTGAGTTATGTCCAAATACAAAATTAGCGGCGAATTAAAATAAAACGAATCTTCCCTTTGTGCTACTACAAATTATTTTTTTACCATAAACATATTTTCGAGAGCGACTACTCCCTTCCTCAGATAGACAAAGACTGCCATTGCGATTTCTTCCCGTAGCAACAGTTGTATGTAGGAACCTATGATCAGGTTGTACATATTATTTCAATATGTTTCCCGCAGATACCTGTTAATAATATTGCAATCATAAAAATAAATATCTTAAAATTTGTACTGTTTAAATGAAAGTACCCCCTATTCCAATTCAAATTAAGTGCGCACTAAACTAAAATAAGAACGTTCCTATTTAAGTTAGCCGGATTGGTATTCTAGAAATTTTAGAACGTTGCTATTTGTTCCTAATTAGACTTTAGTTTGAAATTAGTTCATTTTGGTATTCGGATTTCGTATTTATGTCAATTTTAGTGCGTTTATCTGTCAAAACGTTCCTAATCTTAATTCACACCTAATTGTATGCGTCTAAAAAGATAACTGATGATATTTTTATGATAAACGTTTTTTTTTAACCAAATAATTATAAAACAAGTTTATTTTTATTAAAAATATTAAGCATTTCCCCCGAATTTATTATAAGTAATACAAATAATAGCATCAAAAATTATTATCATTGAACACCAATGCAATCATACAGTTATCTTCGTTACACTTCGGGTTGGTTCGGCAGTTTCCGGCGACCATGTTACTTGGAACATGGAGCTCGCTTGAATGTGTCTTCTCCGATTGGCTGTCCGCTTGTCAGCATCAACCAATAAGGCGCATGCTCGATCCATAGACAATTATAATTCAAAATAATATTTATGGTGAACTAATATTGGTTTTTAGAACACGGCATAATTCCGAATACGAATTTTAGTTCGAGTGAACTTAATTCTAAATCATTTGGAACGTTCTTAATAAGAACGTTCTAAAATCCGAATAGGGGGTAGTGTTAAAGTTTCTTTTTTTTATATACCTAAACTGAATTAGTTTTAACATTAATAATAAAGAAAAACATCTACCACGTTGAGTGGAAAACTTAAATGAAATTAACGTAGGAACAACATTTTTATTTTTATTCAGGTCTTGTTCTATTAGATATTAATCAAAAATGGATCAAAGAATTTGAATATTGATAATACATAATATTAATACATATTTAGAGAGAACTTCCGAGATAGGTACCTAACTTATTTATATAACAAACTGTGTAGAATATTCTCTCTGTTTTACAATTCTAGGAAGTAATCAACCTAAGTTTTAATGATGTTTGCCGGAGTTATTAAACTCTTTCAAATCATACGATTTACCTGATATAGCTCTTTTCAAAAATACCAGTGCCACTAGTATAAGTTTTCAATGATCGAATATCGAAACGATCATCGAAAGAGTTTCGAAAAATTTCCATACAAAAATGATCGAACGGTTCGATCGTTTGATTTTAGAACACTATTTGCACGCTAATAAGCGCTTATAAGCGTGCACTTAGCTTTCGATTAAACTCGTACTAGCCTCACAGGTTAGATCTTATACAATCAAAATCTTTAACTAAACGAAGATATGAATTGTTCTCATTTAACCTTCTTATTGTTTTTGACGATATAAACTTTTACCATAAAGCATTAGAATTAAAGCATCCATATGTTTTTGATTTTTTTTTTTCAAATGAATCTTAGGTCACTCTTAACACAAATACACTTTCGACATCTTTCACACAATATGTTTCCCACAAAGCAAAGGCTTAGGTATGTCGTAAAAGTGGGAATTGTCGGCACCGGGATTCGAACCCACGATCTTCAAAACACTAAACGTACGAAAGCCGTCGACTTATTACAATGGGCTGCCAATCAATACATCTCTAACATAAATTAAAGTCGGGTTAGTGCGAACACTTATAACTCGAGATCGCCTCAACAGATTCTTCTGATGTTTGATTTATTGAATTCTTCTCCGCTCAGGATAACAGAATAACTAATAAAAAGTAAAAAAGAATGGATAAGAAATTATGTAAAATAAAATATTTAAATTAGTATGTAACGGTTACCTGCGACGCGCCCTCGCCATCGCGGGTAGTTCCCTCTCATTCTCGCATACGTGATTGTAGTACAGTAGCCAGTAGCCCATCCCACTTACACCACCGCACCGTTTCGAGCGTTTAAAAATTTTTCATACAAAGTCAACAATATTATCGTGCACATTTGTCATTGGTACCTACTTCATAGGCGAGGTGGGGTGTGTGCGCAAGCGCATTATTCTTACGTTGTTCCCGCCAGAGCTTTGAATTCGAATGAAATGTGGATGTTTCAGAAATATGTTAATGTTATTATTTTATTGTTTTATGGGGGCGAAGTGCACATTATGTACATATTAACGGGCTAGAACCACAGGAGAACGTCTGTCGGGAAAGCTAGTTTTAATATAAATTTCAGAGATTTCATACAATGAAAGTCCTCTGCTTGATTTTTATTTTCTGTTGACACACTCGGGATGTTGGTATATTGTTTGTTTTACTATTTATATATTTCTTATTCTTTTCTTTTACTATTTATATATTTCTTATTCTTTTCTTTTCTATTTAGAGGAATTACAAATCAATTGTTTTATTTAAAGAATTCACGTTCAATTCGTTAATTTTATTAATATTTTTTTTTTAGTGAATAATGGGTAAAAATGTAAGACATATTTAGGAACTTAATCGAAAGTGTGCATGTGTTTATAAACAAAAGTTATCACGGTGTTGTTATTTATTGCACAGCAATAACCATAAAAATTAATAATGGCCCGGGATACACCAATGCAGGTATGTAACTGGCACTCTACAAAGCCCGTCCATTGTTCACCGACCACTAATTTCAATAATATAATATAAGCCATCATAAAAGCTTCCAACTTCGATATCACACAACAATACTACTTTTATTCCTCTACGTCATTAATATTTAACCGAACAAACTCAATTTGGAAATACCAAACTTGTTCAATTTAACTTAAATAGATGCGGCACTAATGTAAATAATATCAAATTGACTCGCATTCTACTCGGAATTCAAAATATATCAAATTGAATAAAAACACATCCCCTATTTTTAAATACAGACAAACGTAATAGAGTAACTGTCAAAATGATAATTTGTTGAAATTGTACATCTAACATCCAGGGTTGCCAGGTTTTTACAGGTTTTTTTCAAAATTATACCGAACCAAAACAAAAAAAGGTCATTTTCAAAATTTGCTATCCGGAGGGTATTTTTTCATACCGAACACCGAACATGGAGCAAAAATACCGAACACCTGGCAACCCTGCTAACATCCCGATGAAGGTCCTGTCCTAATTTAAAAGTGATCGCGCGTCTGACCGTCGACCTATCATACAATCTACTCAATTTGAACGATCCGTCCGCGTTCGAGTATATTATGACGCTAGACGCTTTCCAATTAGAACACACGCTAAGAGGTTTAATTAACACATTAATCATATTAAGAAGATCATTAATATGTGTGACCTTTTACATCCTTCATTATATTTTCTGTTCCTTCTAAATAGAGCTGAGTGAATTTACTGACAATGTAGGTAGGTATGTTCAAGATCGAGCGATTGTTGTTTTTCTTACAAATATCTACACTTGCGACATCTTTCACGGACAGTAAGGTTTTTGTTTTAAAAGTGCACTCGTAAATGATCGGCACTGAGCCTCAGTACGCTGATGTAAGTACGAAAACCGTCGACTTTACCGATGTGCTACCAAAAAATTAATTATTTGAACATGGTTTAAACTTACTTACTTTCCGGATCCGGACATCATCATTCATCATATGCGTGAACCCCAATACTCGGCCACCTGTATACCACTGTTACTCGCTGTCACCGTGTCTTGGTGCGTGCATGTTGTTCCCATGAGGGGACATGCGAAGAGATGCTGGTTGTTTTGCACCTCGCCACACTCGCACATGTCATCCTCCCTGTAACCCCACCTCTTGAGGTTGCTGTAGCAACATGAGACGCCCGTTCTTAATCGATTTAATGCTCTCCATGTTGGGTAGGGCAAGCTACTCATCGGCATCTCTTCGGCAGGGGGTAAGTGTGAGGATTCGGCAGATTCGCACCACAGAGACAGCCGTCGGGCCCCAGGTGAGCCGACCATGGGGGCAGTTGATGGTTTAAACATTTCATTTCATAGTATATAAGCTTACCTACTTAAATGATAAGTACCTATATTTTAAATGATTTTTGACAGATATATTCGCAGGATTACATTAATTATGTTACAGAAGCCTGTTATTGGAGCATTGGAGGGTGCATGTGTTTTCTAATATTATGTTTATCTTTGTATGTGTTTTTAATGCTATGTTGGTGTCTTTTCTAATAAATAAATAAATTTCAATAAACATTATTAAATTCATAGAAAATTCATCACTATTATAACTTATACCCATTAGTCAATTTTGTAAACTAAAAAAACTTAGATAGTTATATGTTTATTTTTTTCTTTCTTTCTACAATATAAACGTACAACAACCATACACAATTTACAATACTTAATTAATATATATGATTTGATTTGAAGTAGTATTGCCCCAGAACAGACTTTGTCTAGTGGGGCAGTAAATTCCAACAATTATATATGTAAACTGTTTGTTGTGTAATTGCTTATGGAAAATAAAATAAATAAATAAATATACATAAAATGTTATCATGAAAAAACCCCAGACAGCGAGGTGCTGGTATAAGGGACAAAAACTGAATAATATGGTGCGTCTTTCTTTTGATGCGTAGATGTTGATACGAGTTTGAACATTAAAACAAAATAAACTTAATGAACATTCAAAGACCACTTAGTTTATGGTTGTTTTGTTTTAATCATGTTCCTGTACACTATTATCCTGTATGTACTCCGAGAGACGTAGAGAGAAAAGATCTAATTCTTATAATGAGAAAATATCATTCCCCAGCACAGTTTTGATCCAGATTTTTAATTTCCTTATTTTTTCCATGGATTTTCTTAAGAATGGAATCAAATGTTAAATAACGGCCCTCTTACTCAGCTGTGTGTTCTAACATCTTTCCATTTCATCATACCTTTAAGGCAAAGGCAATCTCCGATCCGAATTTTGATGGACGAAAAGCACCGCCATCTATGGATGAAATATGTAAGCGGAACTCAACACAATCAACCAACAGTCATTTTTCATAGATAATTGATTTGTAGAATCAGAGATAGATAACCATCAAAAAGTATTGTGAAACCTACAAGCAACACCTGTTTCATTTTTTTATCTTTCAATGCACTTAGTATGGAAACCTAAAATTATTTCAACTTAACATTTTGTCATTATTTTACGAAACGAATTTCATTTTTTTTAATGTTTAATGATTCCTTATAACTTGTTTTTAATTTAATTTATATCAGAGATTGTTATCCGTGATAACGAACAAATATTACGAAGGTGCGTAGGTAATATTCGCACCTACTCAATAATCTTCCCATATATTTTTTTTTTCGTAGACCGTTTCAATGTCGCAGTTCTGTAGGATTAAATCTTCTAAAAATTGCTCTCTTTCATATTATGTTGATTCCACATTTTTGAATATCATGCAAGGTTTTTTACGTTTGATGTCGTCTGCTGTCACATCAGAGGATATTTTATTTATTTCATTTTTCAGTTTTTCAATATGGTCTTTTTCTTTACACGTTATAATAATTTTATTTTTTGAAACATTTTTCATCCCAGTTACTCCAATTCCTAATTTCGATACTTTGACATTCTTCTGAATATTTTCCCTTAAATTTTCATCTTCTTTGGTACTTTTTACGATTATTTGGTAGGATTTTTCATTAGACAAAAGGTTCATTCTGTGGTGATCACTATCACTTATTTCCTTTAATGCAGTTGCGTAAGTTCTTGGTTTATTGTACATTAATTCGTTTTTGGATTTTTCAGCCTCTTGCTTCATGGCATTTATTGTTGCGCCTCTTGTTTCAAGCTTTCAACCAGTTTTGTCATCTCATATACTTTGTGTCTGAGAAGATTATTATGGTTAATAATGTTCTCATTATATGTAGGTACGCTGTGTTATTGTATGACATTATTATTATAATAGGAGCGTTTTGAATTAAATTAATCATAGTTGTATTATGATTATAATTATTATATTATTATTAAAAGGATAATCATAATAATATGGTAGGTAGGCCAAAGTCATTTTAATTTTATTCACGCCGATATAAATCTTGACGCTGAAAGCAGTATACAATACGTAATATTCTGTTAATGATATTTAATACAACATCGAAATAATGACAGCGCATTAGAGCGTAATGGCTTTTGCGTATTTTATTGCTTTAAATAACATATTATTCTGTTCAATATGATTGCATTTTATTATTGACATTCTTTAAAAAAACATAAACAAGCATCGCTTTTGAAACGGGGTCTATATATTATATTGTTTTAATAAACAATAATAAAAAATTAAAACAATTTTAGTTCTAGTCATTTCAAATATGAACAAGCTTGCTACTCCCGTACTGCAAACAAAAAAGTCTTCGTATGACAGAATTTTTTGTTTAATCAAATTTGTTCTCGGAGACCACTTGTGGTGTAAAAATTTGAACATCTAAAGATGTTTAATTGGCAATGACGTGGCAGCTTCGATGACTTTGCAATTTTACCACCTTATATTAAGTTGTCACAGCTTGCCTTAGACACAGTAGGATAAAATGAAGAATGAAAGTCAAATACATAATTATCGGTAAATTTATGTTCCATATAACGCTTCTTTAACTATTTTTTATGACTAAATCAGTTAGTCAAAAAAGCATAGGTATAGTGAGGCGAAACGATGACCATGCCATCATAGATTATAAAATTTAGACAAAAATAAAGACTAGCATAGAAAATGTTAACCCATATCAGCCCAACCTACTATATATAGTAGGTCACTTTTTAAACTCGTTTAAGTACAAATTGTGGAGATTTTTTGGATTTATTTTGTATTTAAATAAACAATTGGAGGAATTTAACATCAAAATAATGTTAATTTTCCCCCAACTTGTCGATTACTGTCGCGAAATCAGGAATTCGTCTGTTACCAAGTAGGTATTTTTGAGAATTTTTAATGATTTTTTTCTTTTAATTTTCATGTCATTTCAAAGAATATGAATGTATCTACTATTTAAAAATGATTTGAAATGCTCAAATCATTTATTTATTTTTCTGCGCACAGTTATTTACCAACATACTATATTTAGTAGGTTGGGCAGATGTGAGTACAAAAAAGGAACATATTACCATATTGTTTTGTTAAGTATTTATTCATTTCTAGGCACATATGGACATCCTTTTTAATAAATAATAAAATAATATTATCATTTTTTTACGATATAGAATGGAAGACTTGATACATAAACCAATATTACTTTATAAGCAGACTTGAGATGGCCTAGATTTGCTCTTTTTATATGCACACTTCTACACTTAGTTTTTTAAATGTTGTGAATAAAATGTCGAATATGTTCAAATAGAATGTCTGACAGAATTTTATTATCCAGCATGGTTTCCCAACAATAGCACGTTGCTCTGATCCATACAATAGGGCTGGCGTTATTTGTTTTTTCAAGCTCACTTAGCTTATTTCGGGTTGTTGGTCTACCTGAACCACCTGAAATGAGCTAAATGAGCTAGAAAAAAAATATTACACCAGCTCTATAATGTGGAACAGAGCAACGTGCTATTGTGGGAAAACTATGCTTGGTATATTAAGTTATACCAGACATTTAATTTTAACATTTTGGACATTTTATTGACAACATTTAAAAACTAAGTGTAGAAGTGTGCATACAAAAAGAGCAAATCTAGGCCATCTCAAGTCTGCTTATAAAGTAATAGTGGTTCATGTATCAAGTCTTCCATTCTATATCGTAAAAAAATGATAATATTTTATTATTTATTAAAAAGGATGTCCATATGTGCCTAGAAATGAATAAATACTTAACAAAACAATATGTTCCTTTTTTGTACCTACATCTGCCCAACCTACTATATATAGTATGTGTGAAAACTAGCTTATTTTTCAAAAAAAAAAAAATTTATTATTTTTACCGTGTTATTTAGACATAATTTAAGCACAAAAAACGAAAAAATCACAAAAAAGAAATTTGGACAGATATGGGTTAATTAATAAATTGTTTATTTGTCCTTTAAATCAGTTACATCGTCCCTCAAAAGGTCTCAATTTTACATTACGTTAGGTACTGCGGACAATTTGACATTTCTTTACGTAGCAACAATTGTATGTAGGAACTTTTTATCAAGTGTTGAAAAAATTTTATATCAAGTGAAACCTTTGGTTGTTATCACATCTTGGAGATAAGAATATTCAATACGGAAAATGAAAGCAATTTTTAAACGGTCAAGGTTGATATTTTCAACTGTCTTATATACATAACGAAATCATGTTATAATTCAAAGTCTTTTTAGCGGTTAATATTTAATATTGTACTGGTATAATATGCTTACGCGAAATATGTATTTAACCACTGACCATACCTTATTAAATTTACTTAGAAACTGCATGTAAGGAGTTAAATATTGTTCCGATGTCATCGTGTATACAACATTAATATTATTTTATTATCCACAGGTAAACCGCAGCCTTTGAGTAACTGTTCTTTAAGCAACTACACTGGGGAGATCTCCTGCGAAGCTGGATACGATGGTGGTCTCCCACAATACTTCCTGTTGGAGGTCTACAGTGGATCCAACCCTCATCCTGTGTAACTATTATAACTCTTCTTATATTATCACACACAACATAATAGATATTTCCTCTGAATTACAAATAAGCACATACCAGTGGTTGCTACAGTAGAAAGTACATGTTACTCCTAATAGTGCTTGATTTATGCAACCTCTATAACGCAAGTAGGTTACCGCCCTAACTACTATTGCAACATAATAGCTATTTGAACTGCTTGTAATACACATAGCAATTTGCTTACATTCTCCATTTACACACTGCCCTATGTTTTTTTTTCTTATACACATTTTACACCATAACAGAACAATAATTTTTAACCGTAACATTTTTTATAAATAAATCTGTGCTTACTCAAACTGAACGCTTTTTATACCTTGTTTCGTGAAAAAGGAAAATGGTTGGCACCTGGGATAAAATCCACGTCCTCTGCATGAAAGCCAGCATCGTAACCGCTAGGCTACCAATCAACTACTGTGTAATTGTTGCAAATTTCAACCATTTTTGACTGTGGCTCTGAGACCACTTTACAACCCTTCAAGTAAAATGCCGTCTCTTCAATATTTTAGATTTATTCCTTTTGAACAAATAATGCAAGAATGTGATCAAAAAAATATTTCTGTGCAATTTTTCTGAAATGAATTTACAAGTTTTATAATGACCTTGGATCAGTATAACGATAAATGCTCTTTGGTTTGATTCTAATGTCATATTCATTTATGAGGCCAATTGATCTGTCCAATTAAAGTTCATCCTTGTGAGGTGAAACCACAGTAGTATTAAGGACATCTTTTTTTAGGGTGACTCTCTCTCTCTCGACTTTGACTAACTTATACGTATAAATATGTTGCTATTTCGACAAACCCTCCAATTCCCAACGTCACCTACAGGTGCCGCGTTTTCAAAAAAATATTAAAAATATTTGGGGGTTTATTACTATATTTTTTTTGATATAACATTGTTGTACAATGGTATTACAATCCGATTGTGTATAATTTTTACGATTGGTAATACTAATCTTGCATATTTTAACAGTTATTGTCAGCTCTTGGCAGGAATTTTAGTGTTATTGGTACGTAACGAAATATACATTAATAAAAAAAGTATAATTAGTAAGTGTTTTGAAATATTCTTTCTAATGCAGATTTATAAAGGATCAATTTAGTATTTACACAAATTTGTTTTCACTATTTCGTTAAAATATTCGATTTATACCTATTTGAAGTTTTAATGTCACCTCCAGGTGACATTGGGCAATACAGGTACATTATTGAACAAATTTTGGAACAATTTGTATACATTGTATTAATTCTTGCTTTTTGTTAACTTTATAGCCTTGAAAATCTCAAAATAGCGAATGCGTTAAAGAACTATGTAGGTTATAATAATATAGATGAAATTGTTGTTATATTTCCTCTTCAAGATGGAAAATTTACTTCTTGGCCTCAGAGCATTAGCTTTACTATATACATAGCAGAAAACTTGCCTCAAGAACAAAGGCCATACAACTAATATTTTGACAATTTCTTTACAAGTGTTAAATTACTCAACACCTTAACGAAAAAGGGATTTGGAAGAGCTGGCACTGTAAAAGAAAACCGACCGGAAAAATATCCACTACTACAATCTGAACGCATAACGAAAAAAGGGAGGGAGGTCCGATTCCTTCAGTGAGCTCAAGTCTGTGTGTTTGTAAATGGCATGACAATAGTATAGTAAGAGTGGCCTCCAACTGCCACGGAGTGTCTCCCAGAAGTTAATTCGATCGAGTTGGCGTGGTGGGGAAGCAAAGAAAAAAAAATCAAGTGAACTGCCTGCTATGATCATATAAAGAAGTACATGGAAAGAGTTGACCGTTTTGACAAGAATAGCCACTTGCAAAAGATTTCACTCGTGGGCAAGAAATGGTAGTGGCCCTTGTTTGCCTCCGGAATAGACAGTCAAAATGGTTGGCAACTTGGCAAAGTAACCTGTCATGATGAGTATACTTATTGTGGTACAGGTATATTTTATGAAATATGGGTTGTGTCATGAAAGTGAAAATGGTTGAAACCGGGACTCGAACCCAAGATCAATACGCTGTATGAACGAAAGCCGTCGACTAATGCTACTGGTGAACCAACCACTTCATTTATACAACATCAATCACATCTGTGTTTAAATAATCTTTTTTTTCAATATAAATATAGTTTTGCCTACTAAAAATATGTACGATTATGTTTTTGCCTAATTTGGTACCTACAGTGCCCATAGTCACCCTCAGGTGACACCTCCCCCATAAAAAAACTACAAAAAATTTGAAAATTTTGTCGATGGACCATCACTTTGGATTCCATAAAGGCACCGTATACAGAATTCCATATGAATATCATGATTAGGTAAGGCATGGGAATTGGAGGGTTAAAAAAAGACCCTCTAATCCTTGATTTACTTTTGACACATACGCGAAATCATATTAAACAGAGGCGGCCCGTGTCCCAAGTCATAAGGAGTGCAAAAATGTATCTACCTACCTACTACGATTTTTCTTCATAGCAAGAAGACTTTTCTAACACATATTCACAAACAATTAAAAATTCGCAGTTATTCTGTACTAAAGACCTCGCATACAATTCTATTCATTTTACTTTCTTTTCCGTAACATAAACCAAACAGGTAACAAATGGAAATGCTGCGCAAATAGGCAAGCCTGTACTAGGGCAAACATCTTAACAATTCATAAAAAAGAATATTCAAAGGTATATACAAACACGAACCAGAGCACAATTAAATTACAAAGAGATTTTCGATTATAAGGAAAAAAAAACACTCAATTCGCGCTGCGATGTACTTACGTCAATAATATGCACATATGAACGGGCCGCATCTGATATTAAATATCCAGTGACACCTATGAAACTCACAGATGAAATAAATTCAAACTTAAACTGCTTTATAAAAAAACTGTGATCAGTGGAAAATAAGAGTTCAGCGGTAGAAAATTTGCGATCAAGCCGTCGTCGAGGTAGTTTATCCCATATCGATTGATTGCGAGCTGATCTCTGTAGATTTTAGCCCGCCATGATGGATTTTATGTCAACTGACAATGGTTTAAGTGTACAACAACGCTTTCTGTAATAAATATACGGTTTTTAAGTTTTTTTCCCGTCCAATTAGGTGGTCCCTTCATATTTTGGTCCATTTTGTTTTTGTTTATCATTTTGATAATAGAAATTTTCAACAAATAAAGCAAATATTGCATTCCCGTAATAATCGAGGTCTTACAACCATGATGCACCAACTAAAATTATAAGAAATATAATGACGTTTTGAAGAAAATACTCAAAGAATACTTTTTAAGTAGGTACAAATATTAAAATTGAAGTGATCAAACATGAATTGGTTTATTTTGGCTGAAACATAAAGGTTTCGTATGATTTAATAAGGACTTAACTATATATTTATATAAAATAAATAATTAAAATGTAAGGTACCTATTCTGCATTAATAACTCAATCAAATCTGACATAGCGAATATTGGTAGTTACCACTGCGTTGCCGAGCTACTATTTTGCTTGTTTACAAAATTTTGTATGACATGTCATCTTCATACATAACAAACGTGGATTAAATATTTTTTCATAATTTAAGTAAAAACAGTAGGGCTATTCTCGTAATCAATCGCTTTTAAAAATCACTTAACGATAAGATTAAGACACGATCGCAAGCAGTCGTATTCACAAAACTATCGGAATCTAAACTTAAATCCTATCTTGAACTGGATCATTTTCATACTGATATTTCAAACATAACGAATTTTTAAGATATCTACTAGATATCTTGTTTTGTGAATACCAATCCGCCATGTTATGATTGTCAATCAAGATAAGAGCGTATTAAGACTGCTACGAGAATAAGGGCACTGATCAGTGATTTATATTATGTAATCTTACGATTAATAATTTTTTTTATAAGTTAGACGGTTAATGTTCCATCTTGACCCACAAAATCCTTTAAGTTACTTGTTCGTTGTAACGAGCCGTAAAAGGTCCTGCATTGAATGAAATCTAGTTTCTCGCATGTATAAAATGTACAACGTTGAAAATACGTACAAATTGCAGTTGAACATCTAGGTTATACTTCTGGAGAGACGGTGTTTTTACCATCGCAGGAGGTTGTGTAATATTTCGAATTCATTTCGTACCACTAGACAATTTGTCTGTCAGCATTTATGTTACAATCGTCGCATATTCTACCGGAATATTTTTATGTTTGCATATTTCACTTAAGTCTCTGCTGTTGTACTCATTTGAGACTCTGCATACGAGTTATTACAAAATTTTGTCATCTTGTGGTTTTCTATTGTTTACTAAGAATCATTGACCGTTTTTAAATATCTCTGTTTTGATAAAATAAAAATTTTCTGTTTATAATACCCATTGTGTGTCCTATCAGAGTGACAGAAAGAGTCTTGAGTACAATTTCATTTTGTGCTCTCTACCTATGTTAGTAACTTAGCTAAGGGAGATCAAAGATGTTCATCAAAATTTTTACACAAAACTGATTGCAGATCATAGAGATTGTATCAAAGATACTTAGGTAATTGAGGTCGAATCGTCTGATTCTCTAAGTCGTTCATGTAAACTAAGCGTTATACGCTAGTACTTCCCTTAAATACCATCCAATTAAACTTTTAGTTATTTGGAATTTAACTGAATATTAAATTTCAGTCTTAATAAATCCTATATCGGGTATCAATAGATGAAATATTAGGTATATTATATAGTAAGTGATTATTGGCGGAGAGCATCACAAAGCACAAAGCAGATCATAAATTACTCAAAATCAATCAGGATAAGTGAATGATTTCCCGTGAACCATTAATCATTATAGTGAATAGCTGGTGTTCGTGTAACCACCCACGGTGTGCTGTATATAATTACCAGGGCACGTGCCTAGATGAATATTAAATTCCTTGTTAAGTTTGACTAGCACTAACTAATGTTTCTGTGATATCATAATTATTAGTATTGCCATTACCAAGACATATCCATTACAGAATATAGGTGCGCTCTTCCTACCCATAAGATTCGCTGTAATACTCCTGTAACCAACCAGTGGTCTGCGAATTGCCTTGCGACCCTTTGAAACTAATTTATTTCCACGTACATTTTGACGCGAGAAACACGTCTGTGTGCACTTCCAAAATAAGCAACAAATAAGTTTAGTATACTTTGCATAGATATAACTGTCCAGGTGTGGGTGTTTATGCATTATCCGTGCTCAAATAAAATAAATATGATCTATGCTTACAATGGAGAGCTCTTGTTGCCTCCCTATGCCCCTGAGTGGGGTGTAAAAGAGAGAATTGAATTGGTTGATTGATTCAATGCTTACATTGATAATATAATATAATATAATGAAAATGACAAAAATTGTATGGTGGTAAAAGAAACACGTATGTTTACGTTGGGTGTCAGTTTTTTAATGCCCAAAAAAGTTAAAATACTTTACCAATACAATACAAAGTCGGTGACAATAATATAATAACACAAAATTATACATACAAAATAACCACCACCATCTGTGGAAACATAGCAAAAACATTGATCACCAGAATCCTTCAATCGGTTATCAATCCACAATACACCTTGTTTATATCCCCAACAGATGGCCTTGGCATTTCTATCTTACAATTAAAATATTATCCAACTAGCTGACCCACCCGTCGCCTTCGACCTAACCTAGAATAAAAAAAATAATGTTGACTTATTACACGAATGAAATAAATGAATGAATAAATAAAATATACAAATAAAGAAATATTTGAATAAAACTCATGGTTTTTGCTTGTACGATAATAATTTTTCTCTGTCATTTTCGGGGTGAGTTTTTAATTATAATAGGATATTTTATATAAATGTATAAGTAATTGAAAATATTAAAAATTATCTTCTTTTTAGAATCAAAAGTAGTATATAATTTCATGAGTCGATGTTTAATTTACTTTGAAATTCCCTTGGTATATAACTCAACGCACTCCGCTGGTCCCGAGACAAATTCTTGGCCCTTTCACAAATAAAGGTTGCTGTCCCATGCACTACACGATGAAGCAGCTTACTACACAGTAGTGTATACGGTACATTTAACAAGGCTACCGTCTCTACAATATTTGGAAATAAATTTTGATGTTAACTGCTCGCCGTATTAGGTTAAGTATCCATACAAGCATTCGCCACTCGCTGTGTCTCGCATAATGGCTAGGACGTGGGCTGTACACCTTTATAGTAATATTTATTCCGCCTTCGGAGCAAATCGATACAGTAACGTCTTGTACTTTATGGAAATGTCTTCATCCAACACTTCATTTGCATGTACAAACATTTCGCTTCCGCAACTAAATTGTTATTGTGATATTTTTCTTTAAACAGCGTAATTCTACTGCGATGCTTTCTCCATATCTGGTTGTTATTTTTCATCTAATAATATAACGAGGTTGTAAATACCACACGTACTACATGTGAACTCGATTGCAGTATCAAATATAAAATGTAGCCATTCTACAATCAAAATTGATGTTTAAATACTGCCAAAACTCTACACTTAGGTCCGGTCTTATAAACATCCGTTATTAAAAAGTCAAACCAAATAAACCTAAATATGGTCAATTTGCTCGTTTTTCCATCTTAAAAAAATCGTCATTCAAATTTCAGTACGACAATTTGTTAGTAAACCATCGATAAACTTACGGATATTTGGTCTCTCGCTTATAAGATCGCCCCCAAATGTTTTTTTTATACCTGTGCCACAAAAAAATGATTGTTTTATTAATTCATTTCTTCATATCTTGATCTTTGACATAAGTTCGACATGTCTTTATGTATCTACAAACTGACTGAAATAAAAACCAAAATCTAGTGTTAGACTCATAATACCTCATCAAAGTTAGAGCCCATACCACCAAGACGAAAAACCAACTTCAGACCACTAATGTAAACCTCAATAAGAAAACAATGATACGAAGACAAAATAGCATCATCCGAAGGAAACCAAGAAAAAATAGCATCGTCCGATGTAGAAGAAGGGAATGATGTCGTGGGCTCGGACTCGGAAGCTTTTTCTCCAATTCTGTCCATATTATTTAACATAGTCATTGTACACAATACATTATTGTGATTGCTTCCATGCCTTCTGCACGAAGTCAATATCGAAAAAGAGTGCATGCAACCGAAATGAAATAAATTGTATGATTTTACAAGTATAACTAATATTAGTATAACTAGGAACCTAAAAAATTAATAAACAAAGAGAAAAGAGCAATGACTCCTCAAACAAGCGAGTTTGATACTTACTCTTTGCAATTATTAAGTCAAGTTCCTTAGATTTTAAAATTAATTTGTAATATAAATGATAATGAGGCGAAATTGCGAAATATCAAACAATAGACTCGCTATTATATTGTTTCTTGTGTAAATACATAGAAGTACCTTCATTCGCAGGCGTCATCTAGCTAAGGGTATTAAGCATAGCAATATACCTCTTCTATACCCCTAACGACATGAAACAAAAGTACGTAGGCGCCCTAACTGGCGCAGTCGCCTATCATCATTCTTGTAAAACGTAATTGAAATTCATATTCTTTCCGTGCACTTGAGGGTAAAAAACGTAGACAATAGGACGCTGGGTACAGAGCCAGAACAACGTTACATCAGCCAGACATTGCAATAATTCTATTACTTAAAGTGTTCCGTTGGAAGATTACGAGAGGATGGAACCGAATAGGACCACTTGAAAGAGCAGCAGATTTTATCCCTCATGAGTAACAATAAAACCATTCACGCTAGAATGAATTTTAATTAAATGTTAACAAAGTATCCGAGTACTTACACAATGAAAATTGTTCGTCGTGCGCCTGGCAACTGTACGAATCTAAAGAGTAATTCAGTTAATAAGTAAGAAGTAAAATTATACGTACCTATAATGTAGATGGCAGTGGGGAATGTTCTCTTTCGATAAAAATCTTTAGTGATACTAAAGCTGTAGCGGTGGTTCCATAACAAAATAATACCGTAATAAGAGCGTGTAGTTAAGCCCTCCAGGAAGTAGCTAATATCAATAAGAGGTAATCACTCTCACACTCGACCATAACGACACATCCAGAGTGAAACATTAAAGGGCGTCTCGTTCTAAACGCCGCGCCGCCTCGCTTATATGTTCCTACATTTATCAAAGTCTCTCTGAACATTACTCGAGTGCTTGTATTAATAATACGAGGGCTTCATTATAGGGTATCGCGGGCGAAAGGATTACATAGTCAGCCTAATATCGTGGGAGAAGAACGGGTAGTCATGGAACTTTTACAGTTGTGTTTATTGGGCGATTCAATCATTATGAGTTTGTAGCTTTTAACACTTTGACATTGGCTGGATATAACGGAACACGCACTACCGTATAAAGAAGGTACTCATTTAAATTAACTAATCTACTTTGCCTAATGTACAACTCCGCTAATTATGGTGATAAAATATTCAACTTCTCATTCTATGTGTGTTGTGGAAGTCATCACGTTTTATATAAATTGTTAGACGTAATGTGTACTTTGTTGATTGAAAGTGTCTTCAAATATCACATGTCACTCTATACGCATTATTCTCGTTTGATGAAGTGAAACGGGATCTTCTTTTCTTAGACCTGTCGTATGTTCCATAAAGTAGGTACATACCTACTGCAGATCCACCTATTCTGCAATTTTTTGTCCGGAAAACCTAAGCAATGGCTCACTTTTGTTTTCCATATCTATATATTCTTAAACTACAATCAAGAAATTTAAACATTAAAGTATTTTGTCTTTTCTTTCTTTCTTTCTATAATATGTTTTCGCCTATTTTGTGTTAGAGAGGACTCTTCGGTCACCGAACTCTAACTGTCTCGCTATTTTTATAGACTCTCCTGAATTGGATTCGGTAATTTCCCAACGAAATATTGTAAGCCTGTGAGGTCTATCACTTATCACTATGCATTCTAGGTGGTCGCGCCAAAAATGTCTTTGTCAACCAAACTTCTTTCTTCACATGACAATGTTTATTATTCTGTTCTTCAGAGTAAAAATCATTGTCCGACCTGGACTGAAACCTAAAAATTTCTGAAGATCTTCATCTTCGCTGTTCTAATCAGTGTTTTAGTTCAGGTTTTAAGTCATAACAATTGACCGAACACAAGTTTCATAATATAATTATTGTACTTTACTTTCCGCTCGCATGTGCTTGTTATTCCGAACATAATCTCTCAAGATATTCCCGCTTCTTTTGTGGTCTGTTCGTGGATTTCGTTTTATTTTTGCCTTAACTTTTAGTAACAACACATTAATTTTCATATTGATAGAACACCGACTCATTATTATAATTTTAAAAATTGATCATTTCTCTTTTCCATAACACTTGAAAACCATTGAATGCTTAAGCATTTTAAAATGGCACATTTCAAGAAGCAGAGCTGAGAGATTTGGACATGGTGTGGGAGGAGGTCATAAACATTGCGCAAGATCAAGCGCAATGGAGAGCTCTTGTTGCCCCCCAATGCCCCTGAGTGGGGTGTAAAAGGGTGTATTGATTGATACATAAAAATGGACACAAGAGTCTAGATAAACTTATATAGTTATGTAACCATCAAGCCAAAAGGCAATAAAGATGAGACGTTAACAAAAATGTATAAAGTCATATCCTGGCCCAACTATATGACAGCAGTAGCTATCTTTAAGAAGTTGCTCTAGTTCTAAAAAAAATTCAGATGGCTCTTATACCTCATTAACATATTATACACATGTATAATGAAAAAAGAAGCATCTGGGCAGTTGGCTCAGTGGTTACCGTGACGAGGGACGCAAGTTGGAATCCTGCCCGGGGTAAGCGATTTTTCCACATGTTGAATATATTGAAAACTCTCATGATATTCGGGGATTTAAAAATTACCACCTAATGGGCGGAATAGTGAACGTTGTCAACGTTAAGTGATCACACTAAGCGAGCCATTGAAATAATAGTAGAAGATGGTCGTGAGCCTATAGTGATTTTGTTCATACCATTTAAAATTTGAACAGTATTACTTAGTGATCAGATGTTGATATTCGTTATATTTAGATACACAAACACTGTATTTTGATTTGATTGCATTTTTAACAAATGTATTCAAAATAAGCAAAACATTTAAGTACAAGAATAAAACTAAAATATATCACTTGCTAAATAATATAATTGAATAGTTTTCCTTTGAAAATATTTCGACAGTCACCAGCTTAGCATGGTTAACCACACAGCACACACATCTCCGCTAAATTCAATAAATTCTCATCATATTTCATTTTTAATCTCACGTTCTGATCCCTACTATCTCTACTGACGCTTCACACTCCACCTCCCTCAGGGCTCGTGCATTGTGGCTTCAATGCGAATATCCGTATTGGATATCCTTTAGAAACAAACTGTTGAAATTTCAAAACGTATTACCATCTATCGTACCAAGCATTATTCATCCGAATGATGGCAGTTCAACTATCCTAACTCAAGTTCAAATCAATCAAAAATACTCTTTTATCTATAAATCAAAAAATATTTATTTCCATTTCTTATTCTTGTATTCTACTTTTATTTATGTGAACTTCTTCTTCTTCTTAAAAGGTAGGGTTGGCCGACTGTCGATTTCCAGCTATCCTTTCATGGAGTTGGCCGTGCGATGCCATGTGAAAGAGTCTAGTTACACGTGCTTATCAGAACCTTCTTTGTTGATGGATCTTAACAGCTGCCATGGCGTTGCCATATCTACTAAATCTTTGGTAGATCTACTGATTTTGGACCTTGTTTACCTATCTATTGGCATCTACCTATTTTGAAAGGCTCTCAGTCATATTTTTTGGCCTTTTCGAAGAGCAAATTTTTTAAATTAATTTTTTTGCAACTTTAACCTTTCTGGATATACCAAAAGCCAATCTACCCATTTTTACACATTTTTCAGTTTACCTATTTGAGTTGCAACACTGGGTCTTACACAAGTTTTGTAAATTTTAATCTTGCTATCTTTTTCTCCTTTGAGAAATGAGAAATTATATTTTGTGGAAGAAGCGAAAGAAGTATGTTTTTATAGAAAAGAGTGAAAGGCCGTTCTCTATGCCTACCCTTAAGGGGCACGGCTTTATGAATTTTAAAATAAATAAGTTTACTTCGGAGACCGAGAAAATATCATGTTTTTACGTTTTAGTTACTGAAAATTTGACATGCTTAATGAAAAGCTTGCAGAAGTGACAATAGGAATAGGACTATCTAGATCTCAGACTATTTTTTGTGATTATTTGACGTAATCCAATTTTCCTCCTTTTCGTCGTAGTTTCTTCACCTCCGTTCGTACATCACCAATCAAAATATGACAATAAATGTAGTTATTTTTGTTCAGAACGATTAAAAATCACATTTTCTTATGGAATCCTCATAATATTATGTAGTTTCATGTTAACAAAAAGACACTGTCAATGTCCTTCGAATTCTTGACTTTCATAACATGCCTGGACTAATTTTACCTGGACCACGTCTTTTGTGAACTCTGTAATTTATCTGAATTTCCTTGATAAACAAAATCTTAATAGTGTTTACACCAAAGAGTGAATGCTCCTTATAAGAAACCTTATTTGCGAATCTCTCTCAGACGTCATAAATATCCATTAGACCAATCCTTTAGATCCAACTGTGTACATAGACTTTGTATTTTCTTCGGCCATTTCTTTTAATTCTCCATTCAACTACACAAATAACAACGTACAAAAATAATTTTGGTTACATACAGCAAAGAATATTTTCTTTCCATCTATTTAAAAAACACTATTTAAAAGACAATATTGTACAAGTTATAAGAAGTGTTAAACTTTCATATTTATGAGAGTTTAGGGCGAGTTTATATTCAACCTACTTAAGGCATGATGACAACGCTATCCTATAGAATTTTTATCTTATTCTTTTGTTATTTGAATACTTAATACCTTCTTACCCTCAAGAGTCTGTAAGGTGAAGAACTGAAAACAGTTTAAAAGATTGTTAATAACTTTTATATATTTTTACGCAATAATCTTGACGTGACGTTAAAGTTAAGCTTTTTATACATTTTCTTACTTTAAGAATACAATAAAAGATTTTTGATGAGGAAATAGCACAAGACAAAACAAAGTACCTTCCTGTAATATACAACGCAAATGTTATTAAATAATCAGACATTTAATTTGATTTTTTTTTTGTAAATATATTTTTACAAATTTACGAATTCATTTATTTATTGCACTAGGCAATTGACTTACCTACCATTTTCATGCTGATGTTTTTTTAGGATTATGTCTTATTTAGTAACGATAAATTATTTTTATCTGCCGATACTAAATCGATATGCGCGCGCTTATATGAGTGTAGCTAAACTAGCAGCAAATATAATGCTATCAGGCCTTGTTAAAGTAAACATTCCAAACACTTTACATACAACAACAAACCTACACATAAGTTTTAGGTACAGAAATCTTAATACAAAGAATAATGAAAATATACACACAAACAAAATTAGTTCTTTTGTATTTTAATTTTATAGAAGTTTAATTTTAAATATTCCAGATTCAACATGACAAGTGATGTGGCGATATTTCCATGGCCCCTGGAAGCTGTGGAAGCATTGGGAGAACCCTACTCCAATGAAGTGTCACCAGGAAGCTCCCTTCGACTAGAAGTATTCGCGGTCAACGCCAAAGGACGCAGTACACCGGCAACACTCACAGGATTAAGATTGGGAGATGCAGAAAAACAAGCAGGTAAGCAATAAGCTTATTTATCGTCTTAAAGAAAGAGAAATGAGAATAGGTACATATAAAAGATTTTACTTAACTTTTAAAAATTAAAAGGGAAAAAAATATTCGCCCAACCAAAAACATTTGAAATCCAATTATACCGGAGTTTGTTTTCTCAAAAATATTCGATCAAATCCGTTTAATCTTCAATAATAGGTATAAAAATGTTGTTTTCGATATCGCGTTGAACCCAGTTTTACTTCAAAGTCTCAACAAAATACTTTGCTCTGTTAAATTGGAAATGAAGCCTTTCAACTTCAACGGAAATAGGTTTTTTGTTGAATGAGTTATTGGAAAGAGTGCGGTAGTTGCTTAGTTTTGCTGAACGAAATAACTTAGTTTTCGATTGGTTAGGTTTTACTCTGAGACAAGACATTGTGTACTTAAAGCGAAATGAGTTGTAAATTTTGTGCATTCTCGATTTTTTTTTATCATAATACAGCCATATCGTGTTCTGTTTTGGATTTTCATTTAATTCTTTAAAGTACGAAAGCACCAAAGAATTAGACGCTCCTTGTTATCTCCATTTTGGGATCACGATGATATTTAAAAAATCAAACGGATAGAACAGGCAATAGAAGACCCGTTAAGCCCCTTAAAATTGTCAGAAGGTTATTATACGAGACTAATCTTTGGGGTGCTGGTATAGGCTTGAACGAGACGGTGAAGAATCCGAAGAATAAAGCTTCCTGGTGGGGACATGTGGAGACCACATTCTCAAATTATAGAACGGACATACATGGGTCAGATACGCTATGATACACTTTGTTCATTTGAAAAGCAAAAATGTATCACAGTTTCTCTGTGGTTAGCAATATGCACAGCACATACACAATATGCGATGAATTAAACATAAGAAAAATGATAAATAATTGTAAATGCTTTTGGTGTAGAATAATAATGGTATCCAAAAGCATTCGATTACAGATTTATTTTATTTAACATTCAATACACTTGAATCAGTTCTCGGGAAGAAACAAGAATCTAACGTTAACCTAGAAGTGTGGAATATTAATTTTCTTTGTCTGTTATTCTTGCCTTCGGTCGAGAATTTCTTTTACTAATATAATTAAGCTTATCAATTTACTTAATACATTCTGGTAGACAAAAAAGTAATGTAGCTACAAAGCTAATTTGACACGAGATATGAATAGGTGTACCTACACATTTTTAGTTTTTTTTTAGCAAAGTTCATCCATAATACTTCATATTAAATATATACTCAACTAGTTCATCGTTGCTACGACCATGACTAAGAAGGTTACCTACTTTAAAATTTTCTAATATTTTTCAATTTTTTCCATGAGAATTTTTTCCTGAAAGTACCAAATAACAACAAAAAAATAATTAGCGCAATTGCTGTAGCTGTTCACTCGTGATGCAATAACCAAAAGGAAAAGGGCTGTATTTTTATACAGGGTGACTACTGGTAATTCGATACATTCCTCGAAAGGGGTTATACTAATGAAGTTTTTCCTGTGGTTTGTACGCCAAGTGTATTATACATTTTTGGAGTAACTCCCTTAGAAAAATCGAAATTAAAAAAGAAAAAAACTGACTTGTGATTTTAAAACGTTGTATTTCTGAGGTTTTTGAAATTTTCTTTTTGATTTTTTACATCAACCATTGCTTTATTCTTCGGCTATTAGAAAAAAACGAATTTTTAGTTTCTAAAATCATGTAGGTACTTTTTCACAGATTTTAGTTTTAGGTCAAAAGGTGGGAAATTGAAAAATAGAACTCTAAAAAGTTAAATAACTCGAAAACCACTGGCATTTGACCCCTGGTTAATGGGAACAAAATTGTTGCAAATTTGCTCTAGTATAACCCCTTTCAAGGAATGTATCGAATTACCAGTCACCCTGTATATAGAGATAAATGTGAATATAGTTTGATCTTCTTAAAAATTTATCCACTTGAGATGTTGAATGTCAAATGACTGGAAAGGGGAATTCACAATTGGGTTGTTAAGAATACTTTTTCCTTACCTGAAAAAAAATCTTACTAACATTTTGAACAAAATGATTTTTTTTTTTTTGTAAAAGTGAATCTGTGCTCACTCAAAGTGAACACAAAAAACACTCTGACTCTTCACAGTAAGCTACTTAAAGCTTGTGTCGTGAAAGAGGAAGATGGTCGGCACCTGGGATCGAACCCACGACCTCCGAACGAAAGCCGGCGTCGTTACCTCTAAGCTACCAACCACTTCTTAAGTTTATCCTGTGGAATGGTTGATATCAATTTTTTTCTGAATAAATTGTTATTATAATAATAATAACAATTTATTCAGAAAAAAATTGTTACAAAAATGATGTGATTCGAAATACAATTACGTTAACAATGTAGAAACAAATGCCACCTTTCCAATTGAGCTGAGCTCGTGTTAGGGAAGGGAGTACCAAACAGCTACAACATTACTACTTCTCAAAATCAACATTAAAACATTTTTCTAAAGTCAAGATAAACTGTATAGTGCAGTATTTAAAATATTAGTAGTTAGGTACACTTAGTCATAAAATAAAATATAATAAAAAATAAATAATAAATAAATAATATATATATATATATTAAAAAGATATATTTTTAGAAATAGGAAGTGATTTGGTAATATTTAGAGTTACTGTATAGTTTTGAGTATTAAAACAAAAATTAAATTAAATTTATTAAAACAAAATAACATGCACAAAATATATACAAGATAAAAACTTCAAACAAAGCTTAAACAAACAATACATTATTAATGCAGCAGCCTCACTAGGTTTCCCTGTGTCGAGGCGTGCTGCGAATAATAAAAAAAAAAATATATATATATATATATATATATATATTTATGTCAGACGGCATATGTTGGCTCATCTGATTTTAACACACCAAAGTTGATCAACCTTTTACCTGGAATATATAATTACCTGGTTGATACATAAATTTGAAAGTTACACCCCCGCGTTACGATTATGTTTAGCTTCCTATATACTCTATTCTCCACTTATATATTCAATTATTTACTGTCTATTTTTAAAGAACACTAGTTGATCAAGAGTTGTTAGCTCTTACAACGTTGCCAAATCGATCTCACTAACACCCTCACGATAGCATAATACATCTCCTATTGTAGACGTAGAATTGGAAGGTAGGTTTCTATATCTGATCGTAATATTCACACATCGCTGTTGGTTTCATATTTTCCGTATTATTGAGGACCTATATGTACCTACCTACCTACTTTATTTTTGTTGTGATTTAGACTCGTATATTTTTTTACTTGGCTAGCGTTTATGACAATATTTTTTTAAAGTATTTTAGAGTAGGTATTTAGATTTTTTCTAACGAGAAGTTTATGAGAATAGCGTTTATTATAAATTGATGAGAAGAAATAAATCATAAAGGCTTTAACTTGGAATCTATTTGGTCTACAGAGACAAATCTAGTTATCATATTGTAGCAAATTTACTCTTCTTTAAAAACGCTCTAAAATGTTTTTTTCAAAAAATAGTGCTTTACGGTTATATTCGCCAAATAATAAAAACATAGCAATTTTTTCGCGGTTTTTCGATTTTTGACAAAGGTGCATTCGGCGCTCGAGGTCAAAAACTTGGATTATTCATCAGACCAACATCATCCCGAAGACGACTAAGACCCTCCTACACCGTGTTTCTTTCCTTCGAAGCAGAGCTGAGGGATTTGGACATGACGTGGGTGGAGGTCTTGTCCAAATGCCTCCCTATGCCCCCAAGTGGGGTCACAAATGGAGTATTGATTGATTGATTATAGTTCATCCAACACCAGAGTCGAGATATTTAGAAATTTGATATTACGAGTTTGCAAAAAAACATAACTACCTTATTTGACGCATTCTGTAATGTATAAAGTTACTGTACTATAATGGGTTTAATTATCAAAGCTGCTTAGTATCTTATTAAATCTTATTTATCGGACATAATACTCTAAAAGTTACACTTTTCAATTTACAATTTCATTCATGAATAAAATATATATTTTTTTTTAAATTTTGCGTGATGTTCATCCAACACCAAAGTTGAGATTTTTTTAAATTGATATTGCATTTAAAACAACGCTGTTAGGCGTCCCTAATGTATTTTTTATTATTTTTAGCAAAGAGATAAGCCTTTAATACTATAATTCATAGTAAATAACCGCAATATAGGTACAAACGCGAATTAAATATACCTACCAGCTAATTTGTGTTTCATTGATAATAGGATGAGCTGATTCGGGACCTTGGCGGTTTGTGTCTGATGATCACTTGATCAATCAATCAATACTCCCTTTGTGACCCCACTTGGGGGCATAGGGAGGCAACAAGTGCCCTCCACTGCGCTCTATCTCTAGCAGTTTCAATGACCTCCTCCCACGTCATGTCCAAATCCCTCAGCTCTGCTTCGAAGGAACGAAACACGGTGTGGGAGGGTCTTCCTCGTCTTCGGGACCCTGATGGGAGGAAGAAAGTTCGTGATGCGGTGGTACCATCTAATATTCATGATTCTTCTGAGGCACATTGTCTCAAAGGCAGAAGACCTTTTGTGCCTGGGCTTTGGTCAGGTGCCATGACACACACCCATATAAAAGAATAGGCAACACACACGCATTAAACAGTTTACATTTCGTCTCAACACTAAACGCCGACGCCTTCCATATCTTGGTCATGTTGTTGAAGGCACCACTTGCCATATCGATAGGTACTTATCGGGAGCTCAGCCCCGAGGTCACCAGTGGTGGTAATGGTTGCTCCCAGGTATTTAAATTTATCCACCCGGGACACCTGGCGACCATAAATGGTTATCGGTAGCTGTTTATCGGGGCAGGCTTTATTTGCCATGAGCTTCGTCTTACTGGCATTGACTCGAAGGCCAAGGCGTGCTGTTTAATTGCAGAGTCTCGAAACACTGCGCTGTAGTTCCTCCACTGTCGTATTGAACAACGCTAGGTCGTCCGCGTACTCCAGATCGCACATTTCGCCCACGGGACCATCTGTAGGATTCCTCTGTGTTATTGGTATACCTCTTGCTCCTCGCATGGACTTTCTCAAGAGGAAGTCAAGCTATCAAGCGGTGGCGCCTTGAGACATGAGACACAACTGCATCCAGACTGTCGTAAAAACAGTCCTTAGCTGCAGCATCCGTATCCTCAGTGGGGGCATAATCACTTGATAGTCAATGTTATATCTATATTTGGAAGAATTTCGCGTGTAACAATAATTATTCAGAACCCCGTATCGTAACCATTCAATGGTTAAAAGGGAGTGCGACAGGCATTATATTATATTCTCACCCGACCTCTTCAACCTCTACATACATACACTTCACGAGAAGAGCCCAGGCTGGCATAGATGGGCCACAATAGAAAATAAAATACCTACAATCTACGATTTGCTGATGACACCTCCTTACGTACCTTACTTTCCTTCATGGGTTGGACTGATCACGTAACTTGCATACTTTATAATAATCTTTGGGTTAGTTAGAGACCACAACGAAGTTGTGGTTAGCTCGTATGT
This sequence comes from Mystacides longicornis, assembly GCA_963576905.1. Lineage (NCBI taxonomy): Eukaryota > Metazoa > Arthropoda > Insecta > Trichoptera > Leptoceridae > Mystacides > Mystacides longicornis. The sequence goes on along the minus strand of OY756424.1, from coordinate 10,364,433 downwards.
TGATTATGTGATGTCTTTTTTATGTCAAATCTAATGTGTTGTTAATTTTATTTATTATAGAATTAATAAATATATAAAAAACTTCCATCATACTACCATGTGGGTTGGCTGGAATAGATTTTTCGGGATACGTCCGCCGTTTGACTCTGAATGTACCTATACTATATCATATGTGTAATTTATTTCAATAATGTTTTATTTATTTATTTACCTGATCGACTCTGTATATAACTCTCATTAGGGTTGGAGGTGTCATAGTGAGAGGTGGAGTGTACCTACATAGTATAAATTTAATTTGATAACAAATAATTAACACAATTGAGATCAAATATTGGTCACAAAACGATATCACATAACTATTTTAAATTAAAAATAAACAAACTTTGTAGTTCTACGAATATTTTCTTACAAGTTACAGTAACTTGTAAGACGCTACTGAGGATGGACGAGAGTCCGAAAACGTTTTAGCGCTATCTTATTGTATTTTATTATTTTACTAGCAGTCTGTTCCTGCTTCGCACGGGTAGGTACATAGGTATTTAAAAAAATAATTCAGTTTTCTTATGATCTTTATAGATCCCTAACTTTATCAAAATATTCTATAGGCTATGTTAATCTGGAATAATGTAGCATTCTAATGGTCCCCTCCCGTCCGGCTCGTACCCCAGTGACGCCTATATCTCTGCCGCATTTCAAATATTATTTTTTTAATAAATCAACACTTATTGTGGCATTATTATAATAGTTAGACGTATGCTGCCGCCACACTTTTTGTAGATAATTATGTCTTCTACAAAGTTGTAGTACATTATTTTATTCTATCATCAATAGTTTTCACAGCGCACGCGATGTAAAGAATATTTTAGGTAATTTTTTTACACCTTGTGTTACATTATTGGAGTTTTAGTAAGGATCCCAAATATTTTTGAAAATTCAATATTGCTTATGTTCACCGGGGAAAGTGTGGCTTCCCAAAAGTGAAAGAATTTTTCAAATCGGTTCAGTAGTTATAAATAATTAAAAATATAATATTATTAAGCACGCAAAAAATCAAGAACCCAACTATCTAAAAATAGTTCCCAGGCGAGGGAATCAAAAATACGCCGAAATGAAGAATCTTCATCTATGCTTCTATCTTAAAATATTCCTCGACAACCAACGGTTAGAATTTAAAAATATTCACTAAGCGTTTTTAACATTGAAACGCTTCTTTAGAAAAAAAAAAGTTTGATACTTATTCGGCAAATAATATCAAAAACTTCTACGTCTCTTTGGTTATATGCATTACATGACAATCGAAGAATATTTTTTTAATTTGAAATAAAATAATATGTTTTTTCTTGTTAGATACAGTTAAGTACTCAAATTATGAAATGGCGTTTCAATTATTTTTTTAAAATAAATAAACACTTATTGTGGCATAACTATAATTGTTAGACATATGCTGTCGCGACATTTTTTGTAAATAATGATCTCATCTACAAAATCGTAATACATTATTTTACTCTATCTTCAATAGTTTTCGCAGCGTACGCGATGTAAATAATATTTTAGGTAATTTTTGCACCTTATTGGAGTTTTAGTAAGGATCAAAGGCTATATGAAAATAAAATATAGCCTATGTTCAGCGGGGAGAGTGTAGCTTCCCAACAGTGAAAGAATTTTTCAAATCGGTTCAGTAGTTTCGGAGCCTATTCCCGTCAAACAAACAATCAATCAAAACTTTCGTCTTTATAATAGTAGTGTAGATAATAAAATATTCGTAGAACTACAAAGTTTGTTTATTTTTAATTTAAAATAGTTAAAAATGTTCTACAATGTGAATCACGATATCAAAAATGAATTTGAAGTGTTGATATCACATAATATTGATCAACCTTCTCGTATCCCATTCAAAACAATAATAATCAAGTGCGTAAATACGATTCATTCATAAAATCGTAATATTGAAAAAATAAGTTGTAAGAATGTAAATCATGCGTATTTATTAAAATGTTCAATCATTTGTACGACTCTCATACGTGTTTTTAATTATTTATATTCGCATTTTGATAAAATTCCCCCAAGCCTAGCGATGTTTAAGTGTAATAGTATTGGTAATGTCTTCGTTACGCAACTGAGCCAAACAAAATATGCGCATTCAACAAAAGGTTCGCGCGTTCGTATAGGCGTTGTTTCTGATCTTAATACAAATGTTATCACATTTTTACAAATGTGGGAACTTGCTACATTAATTTATTTACTTTCGTGGATGGCATTGATACAGTAATATGATTTGGCAACGTTGCAATTTTTGATCGATTATTGTTGTTTAATAAATTGTCAAAATGATTTCCTAAGTGAGAATGTATATTTCAGATAAAAAGGTATATCGGAGTGTATATATGGTCACACAAAATGTCAAATATTGGCTCAAAATGAGTTATAGGCAGGAATCGGCTCAGGATCACGTGGTGATACCGAAAATGTAAAAATCTCATTTTGACTCTGATCAAGTATGTGACAAAAGAGCCAACAAGTAGAAATGAGCCAACATCCCCGGTAATTAACAGACGTTTTGAGCCACGAAGTGCTAGTTGACAAACATATATATATATATATATATATATATATATATATATATATATATATATATATATATATATATATATATATATATATATATATATATATATATATATATGAAGCGTACGCGAAACGTTTTGGGTACTCCGTGTACTCAGGTTGGCTCTGAAAAGAGCCGTTGGCTCTGAAAAGAGCTGCTTCCCAGCGGCTTCCCATCTGCCCCAGATGATGATTGGTGGAATCCAATCGAAACGTCGGGCGACCAACGGCTCTTTTCAGAGCCAACCTGAGTACACGGAGTACCCAAAACGTTTCGCGTACGCTTCATATATTTCTCTCCGTGATCACATCTTCACAGAAAAAAAAAATATATATATATATATATAAATGACAAAAAATATGATGAAAAACAATGAAATAAAAATCATGAGCTTTATAAGATAGATGTGACAATAAAATTTTAAAATATAATGAAATACATCATACACAATAATATATTAAAACAATCAACCTCACTTTTTTACTTCGATCTACGCACTTTTAGATGGACTTTACTTTCAAACAATATATTTAACGAATCAAAATATTACAATATAATGTAAAACCTTTAGATCAGTGTGCAAAATAAGCTCATCGCCAATCAATCGAATCCTTGTTGCGTTGAAATAATTAAGTTTGTTTCGGAGCTGAAAGTACACCGGTTTGATGATATTACGAAGGTTGTGATAGACAGCAGGTCTTATATTACAGACAACTCGTAGGAACTATAATATTGTGTATGTTTATCTAAGAATACACCCACCCACACATTTGAGCTTTCACCAAACATAAAGCTCTCATTATTGTGTAATATGGCGGGAGGCAGAGTAGACGATAGTGTAGTATGTACACTTACCATAAAGTTAGGCAACGTTAATATCAATATCAGAAGAGCTTCCCTAGGCGCATTGTATAGGTCTTATCTTCACATTTAAAATGTACAGTTATGGTTATTGTTAGTATCTAATATCAATTAATGTTTGAAGTAACCTTATATCATTCTTATTGTAGCAATTTTATATAGTGTTCTCTCAAATTAATTGACACTTAACATAAATATCAATATAGGTTAGTACGAACACTTGTAACTCGAGATCGGCTTAACAGATTTTTATCATGCTTAGTTTATTGAATTCTTCTCCGCTCCGGATAACATAATAACAATTAAAATGTTAAAAATGCATAAAAAATAATATAAAATATGATATTAAATTTAGTATGGAACGGATTTCCTGCGACGCTAACGCCATATATAAAAAAATTATATAACAACAAAATTATTGTTTCTCTGACAGCAAAAATTTTTTTCGAGCATTCAGAAATAATTTCTTAACATTCAAACATATTTGAAACGTATTTTCGTATAAATTACAAATTTGAAATCAATTTTCATAGTAAGTATGGAGTTTTTAACTGGACTGAAATGTTAAGATAAATTAAATTAAATAGTTCAAGTACTAACAAAACCCACAAAAAAATCATCTAACTCAAACATTTTTCCTAAATTTCCAACAAGACTCGGACCTACTATGTCATTTTACGAATATTATTTTGTTTTTCATTTGAAATATTTTTATGTAACCAAATATAACCACAAATGGTAGAAAAAAGGATGAAAATGCCAGTGTTATTCCAAAAAAAGACGAATAATTTGGCGAAAACACTTTTAAAGAAAGTTACATTTATGAAAGTTTTGTGGTTCACCATGTAGTTCATAATAATTATCCTACATACATTTTTCCTTTAAATTCCACATAGGAGCAAAAGCAAGCAACATGAACTCTCCATTCCTCTACGCACACATTGTCCAAAGTGGTTGGTAGACTGGCGGTTATGGTAAAAAGATGATGTTCAGACTATCACAATTATTATCTTCTTTTTTTTTCATTATAATGACATTAGTAAGTAATGAAATTTTCAAATTAAACGGGACCTTAAAATCTAAGTAAAAATATTTAACTTATCTTTTATAAAAATGGTAATTGATTGATTTTGCGTATAAAATTAATCAACTTGTTGTTAATAAACTATTAAAAATTTCATTATTTTTATATATTAAGTGTTTAATCTTCCTCAATTTAATACTTTCCCGATTGTGTCGTATTGTAATAATAATATGCTCATCTTAGAATCTCTTGAATACATTCCATGTAAGACGAGATGTTTCCCAGCCCAATTATTCTGTTCACAACACCTGACCCGGGTATCTCTTCTCGAAATCGGGCACGGGTGCGCATCTTACTATGTCAACAACTATCTTAGATAAAATCGGGTTAGGTACCGCATTGTTATCAAGCCTCTTCGCAGCGACCAATTAATAGGGCAGCAGCGCTCGAGTAAACGGAATTTTGTCAAACCACCCTTGGTTTAATTTTATGAACGAGACATTGTTCGTCTAAACTCGTCCGCGGGAAGCCAAATACAGGTTGAAAATTAATTTTGAATATTTTAACTTAATTATGTTTAACAAAGCAGGTCAAAAATATATGGTTTACCCACGAAATATATAAGCATCAAAGAAGCTATTTTTCTTAAGGCTTTTTTATACATTACTAGTGGTCGCCCAGTGGTAGAAATATGACTATAACTAATTTAAATTATGAGTTTGAACATTATTATTTTTATATTGAGATTTTATATTAGATATTTTGAGCGAGCGGCAAATTTGAAATGTTGACGTATACAAAGTTTTTTCTTTAATTATCAAAGAAAAACAATATTATTCTTTTTTATAAGTGTGCGAAATTTCATACTCCTCCGTCCGCGCAATTTTCCTCAAAAGGAGTAAAACTTTTTTGCTTCGTGTATTAATATATTATTATAAAAATACAGTAAAGATTAGATTAGGAGAGAAAAGAGTGGAGATCCGTTCTCTTTGCCTACCTCTTCCGGGACATGACTTGATGACTAAAAAAAAGTAATCAATTAACACTTACGACACTCTCCATTTTTTTTTAAATAATGTACCTATATTGGTAATGTATACTAAATAACGACGCGACGTTGGTATTGTAAAAAGCAAAATATTCCTTTGCAATAGAATTTTTAATGCTATGTAAATATTCTGCGATACAAATGGAATTTTTTGAATAGTTTATACAATATTTTCTTTGAAATATCATGATGTTGAATAAAATTTCCGCTTTGCCCATGATAGTAGTATTTTGCTAGCATATGAAATTGTAAGCATCGCATTTATTTTCTTTTCTATAAGAATTATGAAAATATTTCTGAAGGTAATAATCATTACTTTTTTAATTAATATATATCACTGCTGCTTTAACGCTGGCGTGAGGAGTTGGAGGCGTTGTCTACAGGAGGCCAAGGCTCGATTTCGGTTCAAGAAGAAGAAGTGTTAACACTTTACTTTCACAAAATTTACCATTACCTTACCAGTCGTCATCCTCTTGAAGGTCGTGGCCATCATGTTTGGTGGACTCTGTTGTAGACCATTGTTCTCCAGGCTTCTCTGTCCGCAGCTATAATGGTCTTATTCCCGACCAATATCAGCTTGGGTCTACCATTGGATCTTATTCCCAACCAATATCAGCTTTTCTATGCTTTCCTGTCCCCTGCGGGCTACGTGACCTATTGAGTATACGCTCGAGGCAGACAGACACAAGTCTGACTGTTAAGCTAAATTTTTTTTTCAGTTCGAGACGTTTGTTCTTCTTTTCTCTAAAGTATTTTAGCAATCGTCGACATCATAATTACATCTTGAAGGAGTCTATAAAAATCATTTAAGAAAAAGTAGATTCAGTACGAAAAAACAAAAGATATCTTAACTTATCGATTGTTGTTGGCAACAATCAGATATCAGAACATATTTTATATTGAAGAATAAAATATACATAAAGGTCTAATATTCTACCTTCAAGAAAATATAAATATATGGATACAAAATTCGAAATGCACTCAAGAAGTAAATTGATGTTGACTATCATACTATTATTATCGTGCTCCCTTCAGACGGACTAGTTAGAGTGCTGCTTCATAATTCGTATTTTTGTGAAACTCTTTGGAGATTAGAGGTTAGGAGGTAATTTTTAATTCCACATCATTTTGAATTCGGAAACTAAACATGTATTAAGAAACTATGAAAATCGAAGCTTGTTCATTTTGTGTGAGATTGACCGCAATGGAGATCTCTTGTTTCCTCTAAGTAGGGTCTGAAAGTGAATATTGTAATCAATTATCTGGACATTTAAAACATTCTTTGTCCGACAGCAGTACAGGTATAAGGTATCATCTTATACTTTAAAACAGAAGTTGTGAACTTTTTAAGCCTGATGTGAAATTGGGGTAAACATTTTTTTGAAATCCATTCAGTGACCTTGCATATCGGTGAAAATCAAATTCCTAGAGAGTTTTTTTTAAATGATTTCTGTAGAAACTCTTCTTCTACTTCAGTTAGGACCGCGTCCAATCTTCTCTTGGATCATATTTTTTCTGGAAAGCAGATCCATTGAATGCTGCGTATATCATATTATTGACCCACGATATACGCAGCATTCTTCTTTACAACCACATTTCAAATGCTTATAGCGTGTTTAACAATGAAATTTTGAGGGTCCAACCTTTCATTCCATCCGTTGGAGAGCTGTAAAACAGCTCTCCATATTTTACTCAATCTCAAATTACGGAAGCTTTTAATTTTGTACAACGTGAACATTTCAATCTCTATTTTGATTTTTATAAAGATATTTCAAACTGAAACGAAATAATAATGTTGATAGTAGAAAGCTGGCAGTATGTTTTCCCGTAAATAAATAAGTAAATAATAATAAGAATAGACATTCTAGTTTTGCCGTAGCATATTTTTATTACTTACAATAACAACAACTAGTTGTCAACTAGAAGTAGGTGCTGGCTGTAAAGAAACCTTTGCAACAGTCTTCCAAAGGAGAATACAATATGATGGCAAACGGATGTGGCGTGAATATCATAACGGATAGGAAACGACTGAATGCGCACCATCAAACACTGCGATGGTGGAGACTGTTTACTCGACATGCACACAGATATGGATCTCACAACAATAATATGCATCGATGTTCAGGAGCATTTCATTCACAATTCAAACGATCGCAGGTAGCAAAACATCACCTGTATCTATTCTTTCTTTTCGCTCATATTTTATCTCTCTCACGTTGGAAAACACAGCCAGTATTTCTTTTTTTTTTATTTTTAAAGGATGTGTTTTTGAATTTATTCAACGTACGTGACAATATCTTTTGATAAAAATTTAAAACAATCGAAATGAAACGGACATTATCACAACTTTTTTTTATTCTTCTCGCATATTGTAAAAAAAGCTTTCGATTCCGCATACTATCTAATGTAGACTATTGCACCAAAAATGTGGGAATTTATCTAGAATGTAGTAAAGATGTTTGAGGATGGATCAAGTAAAAAAGAGTTACATTAATGTTACACAATACAGAATTCATTTATGAACCTACTTAAAGATATTTAGCCATGAACATGGTAAAATTTAGGTCGTGTAGAGATTTTACGTTCTGATGATACAATGTAGGTACTTTGATCTGGACCATTCGAATTTAAAGCAAGGTGTCAATGATGTGATAAGAACTAATTGTTTTATTTTCTTCTGATAAAATTTTTATGATATACAAAAACTTATTGTTGTTAGATTGAAATAGAAAGTTAATAAAAAATTCAATTTTGAACCCAGTACAATACAAAATAAATAAAAATGTAGATATTGCGTTTACTTTTCGTTTAGGTTTATATTTCCATAAAAAGAGGTGGAAATGTATATTTTTCTTACTATTTTCGTACAGGTAAAAGGTTTTTAAAAACGTCGTTCATCGTTCGATCGATCGTTCACACAATACCATGTCTTGAACGTCCATCTTTGGTTGCACGTTGGTTGAACTCAAAGCTGCAAGAGTTCCCATCGACCCATTAAAAATTCCTACACGGAATACATTTCACAATGTTTATAGAATGTCAAGAAAGAGATAACAATTCAAACGTTACTGGAATAATAGTTTACGAGAGTGCATCAGGATCTTAAGTGTCCTAAAGCAGAGTTTGAAATATTAATAGATATTTACTTTGAAACATTAATATAAGTTGTATTAATGTAGTAAGTAATCTAAACCAGTTAAGATTCCAACTTTGTGGCTCTGATGCCATAAGATGGTTATCACGCCACATTCAAATTGATTCATTTGAGGGCCTAAACACTTACATCCATTGGATACGAACCTGCATCTAGGCAACCAATACTAACGTAATGATTTTACGCCTCAATACGTAATACATTTTTTACCAAAAATATTTCAATATAAATAAGTCGAGGCAACTTATGTCAATTTAAGAATGGAAGCAACTGCGACAACAATTATTATCCTGCAAATGCGCTACTTTTCTCAAACAACTTAAGTTTATACGACCTTACCTTTTTGAGAGATGTGAATGAAAAATATGTACAGTAAAACTCAAGAAACTAGAAAAGAAAATTCGTCAACATTTTAAACTAGATAATTTCATCACACGTTTGATGTTATAGTAGACAGTTCGACAATACTTACAAAAAATGTAAAATAATAATAAGACGAGACTAAAAAAAACAGACAAAAGTTTTAAAAAACTTCCACTGATAGAATAGTATAATATTTACCATTTTCAACTTTAAAAATTTTCTTTAATTATAAAATAATGAAAAATATCTAATTTTCACGGCATTTAACGAATAATTCGCATGTTTCGTTGCAGTCTAGCACAACTTGAATCTTCAAAAGAAAAACTTTTCGCTCCTAGACAAAATTTATTTTGAACTCCAATAATAATTGGTCGTGTCACCGGTGCTACGTTAAATTTTTCATAAAACACTGTTGTTGTCATTATTCTATGTGTTTTGCTGTGGTTAGATATTCATATTCACCATTTTATGAAACATAACAAGCACTTTGGTTATTAACATTTTTTTCATTAATTTCCATTTTAGTTACTGGAACGAAATGCAACGGAACAGAGTTTATATGCAACGATTTTTTTTAATTTGTTTCTGCGTGGAATGATAAAATGTTAAAAGTAAAGTTGACAATATATCATAATATTTTATGAAACGTTAATAATATATTGTGTGCTTTTGACATACCAATTCACATATGCCATTGCGACATAGCTACCTAACCCACAGCGTATCTTGTATTGCAACCAACTTTTTTATTCTACCTCAAAATTAAGATTACACGATGTTTAAGTTTTTACTTATTATAATATGTCATTAAGCTTAGAAAGAAATGACTCTCCAAGTGACGAAAGTTTTGCGATATATGGTTGGCATAATTCTTCGTAAGTAAAAAGTACCGAAGACTCTTTGCAAAGATTTGCCTATCGAAGGGACATGTAAGGAAATAAATATCGGTCGTCTCGTCACGTCAGTCGCATCCCTGAAGATACCGAAGATGGCAAAACAATGCACATCACACGAGAGTAGAAATTCAATTCAAAACAAACCTTTAAGCTAATTGAAAGAGGAACAAGTTCCATCAGTCCTCGCAACAAATCATTGCTTTCATTTGAATTAGCACCTTATGAATGGGAAAAGGGTGACCCCAAAAACATTGAAAACTATAGACCAATAAGCCTACTCAGTGTTTTATACAAATTACTGACCAAGATTATTACAAAACGTCTTACAAACAAATTCGACCTATACCAACCAGTCGAACAGGCAGGCTTCAGATGTGGATACAGTACCACTAATCATATACACACGATACGCTTGCTGATAGAAAAGTGCAATGAATACAACATACCGCTATGCTTGGGTTGACTACCAAAAAGCCTTTGACTCCATAGAAACATGGGCCATTTTGGCCGGAATGGATCAGGCGCGCATTGACTCAAGGTATACATCTATAATTAAGAACTTATACAAAAACGCAACAATACAGGTAAAATTTAACGATGACTGGTCAACAGATAAAATCCAAGTAAAAAGAGGTATCCGACAGGGAGATACAATATCCCCAAAACTGTTTACACTTGCACTAGAATATGTTTTTAAGAAGCTTAATTGGGAAAACAGAGGAATTCGCATCGATGGTAGATACTTGAACCATCTGCGATTTGCCGATGATATAGTTCTTATTAGTAACAGTCCCGAGGAACTAGCAAAAATGCTTCAAGAGCTGAACGAGGTCTCCAAAACAGTAGGATTATGTATGAACCTGGCTAAAACGAAAGTAACGGGCACACAAAATACTCAAATCGAGATTGATGGCAGAGTTATTGAAAAAGTCCAAGAATATATATACCTGGGACACTGTATCCGATTAGATAAAGAAAATCAGACGGCAGAAATAAAACGAAGAATCGGACTAAGTTGGGCTACCTTTGGGAAACTAGGGTATATATTAAAAAATAAAAAAACACCAATCAACCTGAAGAAGAAGGTATATGAAGCTTGTGTTCTGCCAGTAAGTACATATGGTCTTGAAACTGTCACTCTGACAAAGCACAGCGCAGAGAGACTAAGAGTCACGCAACGAGCGATGGAAAGAGCCATGCTAGGACTGTCCCTTAGAGATAGAGTCAGGAACGAAACGGTGAGGGATAGAACTAGAGTCACAGACGTGATCCACCGGGTGATGACTCTAAAATGGAAATGGGCAGGACATGTCGCTAGAGCTACTGACGAAAGATGGACCAAAATACTGCTGAATTGGAGACCGAGAGACACGAGAAGAAGTGTAGGAAGACCACAGATGAGATGGAGGGATGACCTGGAGCGACACGCTGGGGTGCTATGGATGCAGACTGCGCAGGAGAGGTCGACATGGAGGAGCATGGAGGAGGCTTTCGTCCAGGAGTGGACGGCGATAAGCTGAAGAAGAAGAAGAAGAAGAAGAAGAAGAATGGGAAAACATTTTGCAAATAATTTAGATGAGCTAAAACAAAATGTTCAATTTTTCGTTTGTCTTATTTGCTTCAAAAGAACATCTCGAGATTATTAATCAACAAGCTATGACCCAGTTTCTTCACAGTCCCTGAAACTTGTCTTGTAAAGATTTCAATTACTTAATCTTGGCATAAGATGATAAATGCTTATCTTAGTAGAAAAGATAGGTACCAGAATATTTCTTAATATCTTACACTAGTAAATTTCTGAATAAGATTTCACTTGAATGAAAAATATTTTAAAAATAAAACTGCCATCTATTTATAATACTAGCCCCGTAAACCTGTATTTTCTATTGAAATTTAAGACTTTTCTATGTTAAGTGGCACTCAGTCTTGTAGCCAGAACACCTGGGCTCCGGTTGTACTCGGACTAAAATCTTAGACGGGGGCCGAAGTGTAGTCGCAGTAGGGATGTAACGGCTTCTTTATATGAAAAGTTTTCAGACTAAAGCCATAATGAATTTAAGTTACATTACTTTAAACGATTTGATCTCCATTAATTCATTCAGGGAATATGAAAACAGCATTTTTCTTGCTGTTATTAAAACTTATATTAAGTGTTCCAATGAACCTTAAGTTTTTTAAGATAAAACTTCTTCACCTTACTACAGATATAGGTAAATGAGCGCATTAAAGGTGTAATAATGTATCTGACCGCATCTTTTCTATGTTTTTATTTGGTAAAAAAAGTGCAAATTTGACAGTTTTTTTTTTATTTAAACATCCTAATGCAATAGGTCATCTTCTACTGGTATTCTGGTGATCTCTATCTGGTATTGGAAACATCTTCTACTGGTATTCTGGTGATCTCTATCTGGTATTGGAAACATCTTCTACTGGTATTCTGGTGATCTCTATCTGGTATTGGAAACATCTTCTACTGGTATTCTGGTGATCTCTATCTGGTATTGGAAACATCTTCTACTGGTATTCTGGTGATCTCTATCTGGTATTGGAAACATCTTCTACTGGTATTCTGGTGATCTCTATCTGGTATTGGAAACATCTTCTACTGGTATTCTGGTGATCTCTATCTGGTATTGGAAACATCTTCTACTGGTATTCTGGTGATCTCTATCTGGTATTGGAAACATCTTCTACTGGTATTCTGGTGATCTCTATCTGGTATTGGAAACAACAAGATTCTCTTTTCAAAGTATTTGGACCCCTAGCCTAAGTGTGAAATTGCGTTTGATAGGTATTATCAACTTATTTTTTCATCACATCACATGTATGAGCATTCGCATAAGAGAAATAACACCGTGATAAAACTCATTGCAATCGCAATATAGTACACCTTGGCTAGGAGTTACCTGGTCTGACTGCAAGTGAACTTGGACCCGCATCCCTGAGAACCTCGACACGAAACTTGTCCAAGGCATCTTCCGCTTTTAACAACTATCTGCACCTTGTAACAAAACTTTGTCTTATTTATAGTAGTTATATGGCTTAGCTTTAGAATGTCAGAAATGTTTGATGACTTTAAAGTCTAGTCAATTAGAATGTCTTTTATCAGGAGTCAAAAAACTGTAAGTAACTCAGCAGTGAAGTGTTTCTGTGTCAACCTGTTATTTCTTACTAAAAATAGTACCCCCTATTCGGATTTTGGTACGTTCTTATTAAGAACGTTCCAAATTATTTAGAATTAAGTTCACTCGAACTAAAATTCGTATTCGAAATTATGCCGTGTTCTAAAATCTAAAATTAGTTAACCATAAATATTTTTTTGAATTATAATTGTCTATGGATCGAGCATGCGCGTTATTGGTTGATGTTGACAAGCGGACAGCCAATCGGGGAAGACAAAATTCAAACGAGCTCCATGTTCCAAGTACCATGGTCGCCGTAAATTGCCAAACCAACCCGAAGTGTAACGAAGACGACTGTATGATTGTATTAGTGTTCAATGATAATAATTTTTGATGCTATTATTTGTATTACTTTAAATAAATTCGGGGGAAATGCTTAGTAATTTTAATAAAAATAAACTTGTTTTATAATTATTTGGTTAAAAAAAAAACTTTTATCATAAAAATATCATCAGATATCTTTTTAGACGCATACAATTAGGTGTGAACTAAGATTAGGAACGTTTTGACAGATAAACGCACTAAAATTGACTTAAATACGAAATTCGAATACCAAAATGAACTTATTTCAAACTAAAGTCTAATTAGGAACAAATAGGAACGTTCTAAAATTTTTCGAATACCAATCCGGTTAACTAAAATTGGAACGTTCTTATTTTAGTTTAGTGCGCACTTAATTTGAATTGGAATAGGGGGTAGTGTCAATCATCATAATATAATATAATGGCTCGATAATATTATGGTATCTTTTCATGTTTTTCACCCCTATAAAAATAGTAATAGTTTGAAATAGTTTCCACCGTCATAATACGAAGTATAATTATTGCAATCTAGAACATAACATTAAAATTTGAAAACCCGTTTAGCAAACGACACAATGTCACTTAATAACGGAGGCGCTTAGACGCTAAATTCCAACACATCGCGGCACCGAAGCTTTTACCAAGAATTCATGCACCCAAGGCGTTATTATCTCCCATATTATTATATACTTAAATTTTACGATTGTTTCCTTTGCTATATATTTTAAACGTAGTCAACTAACTGTCTTGAACTCTGAATATATAACCTACGGTTAGAATAACACAAAAGATAGGAGTTTAAATGGGAAAATTTGAATTTTTCTTTCAATATATTTTCTACATTAAACTTTTTCTCGCGTGTTCTTTTTCTGATGGTTAAAAATCAACCTTAGAAAATCTCTTTTAAAAATTAATAACTTGTAAAAATTTGATCTATTAACTATAAACCAGAAATAGAAAATAGCAGAGATGTAAACTTTTTCTTATTGCCAAGAACCTAGTAAGCTTTAAAAATCAATCCTTTACACAATGGCTATTTCGAATAATATTTTTGGTCCTTTCACTTTAGAAATATTCGTTTGCACATTCAAATGGTTAGTAAAACAAATTTGCTAAATGATTATGATTTTTTTTAATTCTTCAATGAATTATTACTATATAACTGTATAATTTCGAAATATAATTTACTCATTAACAATTGTGTAATTTTTTTAGCGGTAACGTTGTAAAGGTCCATTGTACAAATACAAAACACAAAAAACTTTGTAACTTCACGTTTTATTTGAAAAAAAAAAAAAACAAATATATAAATATGGCAGAGGCGTTTCGGTCAATTGAAATTAAAACGTGAAGTAAATATATTTGTTTTGTATTTATTATTTACTAGTTGATTCCCTCTGATAGATCTTTTTAACTGAAGTTTTAGGCCTTCATTCATGATCTCTCTATCCGTCCAAACGGAGCGGTGTCACTCTAAAACATGACAGTGAGTGGGAAAAACCAAATGAATGGATGGTTAGGGTGTCTGATATCCATCAGTCCGAAATACAATCGCGTCAAGCCATTCTTTAATCACCCCAAACGGATCATCAATGGGAAAACTCGAGTGGACGTGGTCCAAGTAGACACGACACTTGATTGTCAATAGTAGAAACTTGATCCTTAATTGTCACATTTTGTCATAATCGTGTTTCTGTTTTAAATTCAACAATGGCAAAATACTTGTATTAACGTGGTGAAATTTCGTTATAATGATTGAAAAAAATTCAAAGTTCACATCTGTCACAATGAATGACATCCATTCGAAGTGATAGTGAATGGTACTATTATTTTGAAGTGATCAAAGCTTTACAGTGAAGACCCTATCATTTTAGAAAATCATGAAATGGAATAATTACAAGGTTCAGCGATGATTAAAATCGAACGTTAAGTTTACCGTATGTATGACAAATGAAAATAAGTCTAAACTGAATTATTATGTAGACTTTATATATATCGTCTCTATTTGACGGCACTATATTGTTTTATCGGCGCTGCCGTAAGCTTGGCATCGTGACATTTGAAAAACGTCCCAGGCCTTGAAAAGATAAATATTATTACGTAAGTGATGTGTGTTAGAAAAAGAGGTGAGACCAAAGTAAATAAATGGCGTCCCAATTGTTCGCAGAAGGACGCGTAATATATTGCAGTCATTTTTCAAGTCGTCCACACAACACCATGAAGAGAGCCTTGTCGATAATTTTAATACAGACATATATTTCAGTCAATGGACCACAGAGGTTCTGTCTCACCGCGGTACTCCATTATGGATTGTTTCGATGGAAAAAATATTGTTTTGTCGACCGTTTTATATTATTTCCCCTTTATCGCTTTAGCAGCCTCTGGCATCTCTCCTCCGGGAATTGTGGATTCGATTCAAATGTCTTAATGAACTTCTTTCAGGGCGTTATTTTACCATCATTGAGATAGATGTAAAATGTACATAATATAATATTAAAAATACTTTTAAGTGTTTTTTAAATAACAATAAAAGGAAACCTTTTTAAGCGATCGCTTGTACGACTTGTTTCTTCTACAATTTTTTTTTTAAATCATGGTTTTTGGAATCTAACTTTTATATAGGATCTTTGAGGTAGACTTTTTTTTATTTTTCAATAAATTTTATAATCAACTTTACAAGTTATGTAAAATAATTATTGATATATCTCATTTTGCTGTCGTGATATTCACCGTTAAAGTTAATGCGGACAACGCAAAATTTTACACCCAAAAGTATATTTTGTAAAAGGAAGTAAACGTGCCTAAAAATACATATCTATACTGAGAATCCTTGAAAAATCTGTACGGATCAGATTATTGAAAATTGAAAAACACTTTTGATCAAACTTATCATAGACTTTTTAAGATACTTTGATACCTGGGTAGATCTCCTGTGACAACATAAAATCCTTAACTCTAATAGAAATATTCCAACTTTATAGTCGATTACCGTCTGCCTCAATAAATGTTTTCTTTTTGTCTTTATAAATTATGTCTACGATTTTTCATGGTTACTCTGTATTCTATAATAGCCGTGCCATTTCTCATTGAACTGTACCATCCGATACGATTGTTTATATTGGCGATTCTTTATATTATACCTCAACATAGACTCACACACAGTAATTCACCACATGCTGAGAACTCTAGGTATTGCTTTTTCTAAAACCTTTCCTTATATTTTCAATGGACTTAACAATTCGTCTATCATTTGTCAGTGTCTTTTATCATTAAGTAGAGTACACTTTTAACATTGGTTATACGTACATAAAACGGTAATTTTAGCTGGCACAAAAGTTGAGATCAATGTATAGAGAAAAAACACAATAGGTAGGTATATCTATTATTATAAAGCATTCTTCAGTTTCTTGTAGATGAGTTAAAAATTTATTGATATTGAATTTAATTGTTTGCATTGTATAAACGATACCCGTTAGGGTCTCGAAGACGAGAATAACCCAATGGAGAGCTCTTGTTGCCTCACTTTGCCTCTGAATGGTGTATAAAAGGGAGATATTGTATTGTGTTGTATTGTATTGTGTAAACGAAGTTGGTTGGTTCGTCTGCAACTCGGTATTATCGATGAAAACCGACGCAAAATATTTCTCAACTACGGGTGAAATCTAATTATCTCTAATAAAAATAAAAGTCGGGTTATTGCGAACACTTATAACTCGAGATCGGCTGAACAGATTCTTTCAGTGTTTGATTTATTGGATTCTTCTCCGATCCGGATAACTGAATCAATCAATCAATTCTCCCTTTTACACCCCACTCAGGGGCATAGGGAGGCAACAAGAGCTCGATGCGCTCGATCTTGCGCAATGTTACGCAATATGACCTCCTCATGATAACAGAATAACTAATAAAAAGTTAAAAAAATGTGTAAGAAATGATATAAAATATAATATTTAAGTTAGTATGGAACGGATCATCTGCGACGCGCCAACGCCATCGCGGGTAGTTCCCTCTCATTCTCGCAGACGTGATTGCCGCTCTTACAGTAGCCCATCCTACTTGCTCCACCGCACTGTTTTAGAAAATTATCATACAAACTCAACAAAATTATCGGGCACATTAGTTTCGGTACTTCATAGGTGAGGTAAAATTTGTGCGCGCGCATGTATTCTCACGTTGTTCCCGCCTGAGCTTTGAATACGAATGAATTATAGATGTTTAATAAATATTTTAAGATTATTTTTTATTAGTTTTATTAGTAACTCGGATTAATTATATAGCGTTACCTCTGGGGGCGCAGTGCAACTGTTTGATGCGTGTGTGTTGCCAATTCTACTGTATGTGTGTGAGTCCTGGCACCTGACTAAAGCCCAGGCTCAAAAAGTATCTGCATTCGAAACGAAGTGCCTCAGGAGAATTTTGTAGAGGAGATGGATATGGCTGGGACATGTGTTGTGGATGCCGAATGACAGTTGGCCGAGGAGAGCGCTGTTTTTCCTCACATCAGGGTCTCGAAGACGTGGAAGACCCTCTCATACCGTGTTCCGTTCCTTTGAGGCAGAGCTGAGGGAGTTGGACTTGGTGTGGGAGGAGGTCATAAGCATTATAAAATAAAATTGCAAAATAAATAAAAATAAAAAATTAATAAAAACACGTGTCCGCGGGAAATATTAATTTTATACTATATGCATGTGATCCTTCATCAGAGGTTCCAACATTCAACTGTTGCCATCGATAGAAATGTCAAATTGTCCGCAGTTGCCAATGTGGCAAAGTAAAAATGAGATCCTTTTGGATCAATTCTACCGATTTATACAACAATCAAACTTGCAAAAATCAAAATTGCATCTCGCGTGAAAGGTTTCACCAATTTCACAAAAAAAAATCTCGTTTTCTGCTATTGTCAGGAAAAGGTTCTTATGAATAAAATAAATGAAGAAAAATGCGCAGAATATTACAAAATTTAAGAAAATTTAAATCTTTTAAATGCTTATGACACCGTGAAGTTTTCTATTGTTTTATTTTGATTGACGTTTGACGTTTGATAGTGGTTTAATCATTATACAAATTAAATATTCAAGACAGCACAACGACTGAGGGGAGAACTAGTACTCGTATAATATAAAATTTGCAATGTTGCACAATATTCATTTTTATATTCCATCGTGGCGTATAATACGTACTCCTGCCAACGCAGAGAGGCGCGACTTGTCGCATTGCAGAGATCACATCAAATGAATATAAATTTCCGGACACATTCATTATTTAAACCTTCAAGAGTTATTTTTTGAAGAGGCATGTTTAATATTTTGTACCAATCAATGAATACCTTCTTACCTCCTTGAATAATTCTCCCCAACCTATGTAAGAAACCCATTTTAAACAAGAGGTCTCAGGTTCAATTTTCGGTTTAATACTTTTCACTTTTAAACCACTGAACAAATGAAGTGATATATAGGGAGTCCCAGAAAGTACGACTAAGTGAAAGTCCAGAGATAGAACACCTTAAGGAGCTATCCAAGTAACTCAATATATGTTCAGCGATTTTTTTATAGTTATTTTAATATTTTTTTGTCAAACCCTGACTTACGGGATATAAATGGTCACAGAGACACCAATTTTTGAGTAACATCTATATTTTTTTTTCTAGAATAGTTGAATAGTATACCTAACAGATACAATTATGGGTCTATCTGATACCATCGTGCCAACAAAAAATGTTGAATTTCAACATAGGGTACAACTTAAAATTTTACAAAATCTTTGAGGACGATTTAATAAATATATCACATACCTTTTTTTCATCCAACTATTTTCAAAAACTTACCAATATATCAATCTTCCTCTGCAGTCTCAATCCTACGGATTGGTTCGCAGCAAAGATCTGCATCTATCTGCTTTTCCATCTCGTCTGGTCCTCCGCAGCCCTCTCCAGCTCCATGTAGGATGCGCGGCCCATATCCATTTATCAATCTATGTACCCTGTAAATTTCATTCAAGTCAAGGTTTGACTAAAATAACTGTAACTAAAAAATCGCTTAACATATATTGAGTTATTTTGATAGCCCTTAAGGTGTTCTATCTCAGGAGTTTCGCGGGTGGGTTTCTCGACACCGCGAGTAATAGTAAAGTATTAGCACAATACTTTACTATCAGTTGTTACTCGATCGTAAGGAATGTCAAATTAAACAACATCACAATGCTTAAAAACATTTTTTTATCATGCAAAATTATGATAAAATGTCATTTTTTAATGACTAAAAAGTTGTTATTACTTTGCTATTGCCCTAGTACAGGCTTGGCCTATTTGGGCAGCAGTTAAATTTGTTATCCATTATCACCGTATTATTATGTATGAATAAATAAATAAAAAAAAAATATTGCTAACGCTTTTCTATTACTAACGATCGAGGACCCCACCCTAAGTCGTACTCTCTGGGACAACCTGTATGTTCAACATTTTTACACAAAATATTTTGAGATAATGTTTCACTACATTTTTTAAATCAAACCCCTTTTTAAACTGATCACAACAAAACAAGACGTACTAAGCATTTTTATTTAACAAAAAAAAAACAAAATTACATACAGAACAACAATCATTAATAATTTATTCATAACGATAAAAAAACTCTCCCTCCGATATACTCATTGGGTATTAAAAATTTTGTTGAGCGTAAGAAAATAGTACATTTTGGTCCCAGCGCTCACGGCCATTTGGAAGGGTTAACTTAATTTATGACATTATGGTGGATGATATAAAAAAAATCTAACCCTTTATTGCACACGTCGGACACGAAGATTATTTTTTATTTCGCTTTTATCGAATCGAAAAAAAAAGTACAATCATTTTCTGTAGAAAAGCTTATCCAAATTATTCAGTCGCCTCTCTGTTCTCCCCTGTGTATACCAAATAATTATAAATTATCGCTGAAATATTAAATATTTTCTGTTGCCGGGTCATCAATATACGAACGCTTGTATATTATGTATATTCTGCTATTTATTTTAACATCATAATGAAAAAGAAAGAAAATGTGTAAGTAACAAAAACGAATATGTAACAACTTATGAATCTAACAATTCATTACTGATATTTCATTTTTAAATGGAACAAACCACTACGGGCTTACGACCGTCTTCTATTGTTAGTTCGAAGGCTGGCTTAGTGTGATCACTTTACGTTAACAACGTTCGCCATTAAGTGGTAATGTTTGAGTCTCCGAAACTCCCAATCATGAGAATTCTCAACATGTTCAACAAGTCGAAAAGTCTCATGTACCTATGCAATAAGTAGATATTTAATATAATTAATGAAATATAGAGAAAAAAGTTATAAATTATCGAGAGCAACAGAGTAACCAAATTTAAAGACTGCGACTGCTGTCATGTATTTGGCGCCAAGATATGACTTTATCCATTTTTGTTAATGTCTCATCTTTATTGCCTATTGGCTTTGTTGGTGTACAACGTTCTAATTATGTCTAGATTCTTGTGACCTTTTTCAGGACTAGATCCTAAAGAATGTTTATTTTGGTTATTTCCTGATAACTAATATCATATTTGATAGTATTTTAGATACGTTTAAGTACTTAAGCTGAAAACAACAAGAAGGGGTGTAAAATACATGTCATATTGAATATTTAAAACTAAAAACTCTAAACATGTCATATTGAATATGTAACAACTATAAACTCTAAACATGTCATATTGAATATGTAACAACTAAAAACTCTAAACATGTCATATTGAATTCCGTTTTGTAATATGTAGATCAAAAATACGTAGTACCAAAACAAGTCAAATACTTTGAAGTAAACGGCGTTATTAGTGATTAGTAAAATAGAATAAAATTTCCCTTCACTGAACAAGGGTTCCGTTGTACCTTCTATCAATTCAGAAATAAAAGGAATAATTGAATTATTCTGTGATAGGAAGGCGACGAAGGCGTTGTGGCCGCACCGATCCTACTTAGGGTGGCGAAACGTTATTTGACCGGATTTATGGCAAAAAAGCAGCGAAAAATACTTTTGGAAGTTAAGGGTTAATTACATTATAGAGCCTACGGACAAATTGTATTCCACAGACCGTCAGCAAAAAATCTTTGACATTGCAAATTAATTAAAAGAAGGCTCAAATTAGATTCTAGCTGCGTCCGTTTCTTACTTTTTTTATAAGTCACGCTTCTAGAGTTCATTATTGTCTTTAACTGCTATTATTATTATTTTTTCTGTAAAAAAAATAAAGATTTAAGAAATAATTCAGTTAATTTAATAATACACCTTAAGTAGTCAACATAATTCCAATTAAGAAGTATGTCGTGTTTAATTAATATAGTACAGAGCGCCTCGAATTAAAATTACCTACCTTTGTTTAGAGTTAATTATGAGATGAAGACAATATTTCTATTTTCATTACATATTTTTCATTCTTCCAGTAAATAACACAGTCTGTTAACAGAATTATGAAACATTCTTGTGTCTGTTATTTAACTTCCTTGCAGAAAACAATTGTTTTGTCTTTGGTGGTAAGTAATTGCTAATTTTTTTATTATGTAGGAGAAAGGGCATCTAAATTATTTTTAAGTATCCTATTTTAATTTGGTTTGTTCTATTTAAAAATCGAACATTAGTAATGAGTTGTAAGAGTCATTAGTTGTTATTTTTTCTTTAAGATCTAGTCCTGAAAAAAGGTCACAAGAATCTAGACATAATTAGAACGTTGTGCACCAACAAATCCAACAGGCAATAAATATGAGACATTAACAAAAATGGATATAGTCATATCCTGGCGCCAAATACATGACAGCAGTCGCAGTCTTTAAATTTGGTTACTCTCTTGCTCTCGATAATTTCTAATTCTTCTTTGCTAGTTCGTATCTCGTTCACAAATGACGAGGGCTATAAAGATTTTGAATATAATTCAAATGTTAGGTAAGTATAGTAATTGGCACTATATTTAGAACATGTAAGTATTAAGTCGACGTGATCCTTGCAAAGTCTATATATGTTAATAAAATTTAGATTCGTATCTCGTATATCACGAATTTATTCATGTAAGTAATCTGATTTGTACCCGCATAAGTAATTGTATATTATTTCCTCTGAAGGATATCAGATATGTACTCATATATTGAAAGGGATAATTTGGATATTTTTGAAATTCACTCACAAGAATACTCTATAAATATTTGGGTCCTATTGTGTCCCTATTTCTTTTTATACTTATTTTCTATCGGATTATCTACCACATTTTCTTATCCAGCTTCAATCGGCCCTTTCAAACATGCACACAAAAAATATTTTCTGAATACGTTAGAAAATAGATTCGTATTTTAAAAAGAATTGTTTGAATGTATTTTGGATACTTTATCCGTTTGAAAAATTCAACATAATTTTATTGATGAAAAAAATCTGCTACATACCTTTTTTATTGTCATATTTCCTGCTTATTCGGATTGCTCGTTGGAATAAAATAAAATAAAACACGTCCAAAACACAGTTAACATTTCGAAAAAAAAATGTACGCTTCCATTTGTGTCGCTGGGTGTACGTTGCCAAGCTTAAGAGTAATGAAAACATTAGCTTAATTACTCGACACGAATAAGCATTTTACATGTCTGCCTAAGTTTATAATTTAGAGGACTAAAATATGACAACATAATAAAAATAATTCATCTTAATTTCACGTACAGCTCCACATATTTGTTTGATGACTACTTGTACTCGTACATGTAGGTACATCATTAGTCTCAAACCAACCTTTGCACTCTATATTTCAAGACGCAATGGCATGCGGAGATTGTATATTAATCATGTCATGAATCTACAGACAAGAAACCTCTGTAAGAAGAATGAAAACAGTGTGTGGATATGATTTTATATGTTTGTCAATGATATCATACCACATTTAAAAAAAAATACAACAATCTCAGTACCATTATAATATAATCTATATATTAATACGTGAATCAAAAACTTTGTGACCATTTTTACGAAAATTGCACTGACCGAGATTTCATGTTTTAAAATTCTAAAAAAATTGAAAGAACTTTGAGATTGAAAAAACATAGAAAACAGGTATATTCTTATTATAACAGTGTCAGTTATGGTGAGGGAAATTTCCAGATCAAGCTCCGTGTCCATACGCTTCCCGTACAATTTTTCAAGAGCCATTAGTGAGCCCCAAACCATGTTTTAAAATTCTAAAAAATGGAGTTTAATTTTTTACATAGTGGAACTGAATAACGTGGTGTTCCGTTAACATTTCTAATACTTAGAGAGTGCCAGATGTGTGTGTTGAGTGTGTTGCCCGCGGGTAGGTGGCGATAGTTGATCAGTCAGCCAGTTTTCTGCGCTATTCTAACATAATATTATAAACCACGGCGCAATACGTTCCCAATAGAATGAGTCGCCGGTAATCTAGAAAAAAAAATATTATTTTTTTTTATTATTAATTAGGCATTCCACCCTCAAAGAGTGATTTGTGAAAAAAAAAAAAAAAAAAAAAAAAAAAAAAAAAAAATTATATTTGGGTAAATAATTTTAATTATTATTAACCACTTTGAAAAAAGAACCCTTTCCTCGAGTCTTTTTAATCTCTTATCTTAAAATGATTTTACATTTTCTACTCAAACGTCCTTATACTGATGTTTTATCAACATTGGTTTCGGTTTTAGGGGTCGCGAGAAATAAGAAAGTTCTTCAAAATAATTCGCCCCTTCAGTCACGTGCTTCATTAGTGCCGTTATCTCTTACTCCACGCTGGAAAGTGTCTTACGGGGTAGTACCTAGTCTAGTAGTCTCATAATAATAATAATAATGTGCCCTCACAATGTATCCAGTAATGTAATAATTTCCCGCGTCTAAGGAATGTTCTCATCACCGGTGAACTTATTACGTACACGGCTCGTGTTACACTCTCTCCCTTTGAATAATACAGATTAAGTTATACCAGAACTTCCCGTACAATGCCAAAGCTATCAAGTCAAACTCTTTCAACGATACGAGTATAACGTACCGTATAGTTTCGTGGTGTACAGGGATAGCTTGAAAAGACCGACCTTCAAGCATTGTCCCTTCCTCGTAACATTACTAAATGTGCTTGTGCTGATTGTAAATAGCTCAAAAATAATACTGTTAATGATCAATTCAGAAGACTTTTAAACCAATGAAAACCCTTAGTGTATTTTCGGGTCTTTATGAAAATTCATCGCAGGTATACTTAATCGTGGGTGCAATTATTCATCGTGGGTTTTTGTAGAGTTTGGTAAAACTTTAGTTTAGTTACTCCTATAAATTAAAGATGGCGGCGATTTTGACATAAATAAATAAATAAATAATGCTTTATTGTTACCAAAAATGCAGCCGTGATACAATTCATTCATGAGAATCAAAGGGCGGACTTATCCCGCAGGATCTCTTCCAGCCAATCCAAACGGTGGAGTATAACCGTGTTATCACTCGGGGAGGTGTCCAAAACAGTATGCCAAACCCCCCTATTTAACTACGTTCCAACCTTAACCTAACCTATTCAAATCGTATATAAAACAACCTCAAAATCATTAGGAGTGGCTAAACTGAAAAATAATTACAGAGTTATTTACAAAAGTTTTACCAAAAATAATTACAGAGTTATATACAAAAACCCAGAACCCGGAATCGAATTGCATTCTAAAAGTACTCGCGATGAATTGTTCGCGATGAATTGTACCCACGATGAATTGTACTGACGTTGAATTGTTCGCGATGAATTTTTCGGTAACCCAATTTTGGAATGGAATCAAGAAAAATATTGACGCAAGAGACATTTAGTGCAGACCATGGAACAACGGATTATACCATACACATGTTAAAAAAATGGGAGGCATAAATTGGTAAAATCGTGGAGATCTATTGCTTTGAACTAAACAAAATGGTGGTATACCTTATCGTATTTCAAAGTCGCCCAAGTTTCATCAAAGTTACAAGAAGAGAATAATATAATTTATTTCAGTGTTACGTTTAGGAAAATCTGTCAGGAATAACAATGTCCATCCCTCTCTTAGTACACGATACCTGTCAGGAACACGTATTGATTTTTTACCGGACAAAGGACTAATAGTGCGTGGGTTTATTCATAATAATATTATTTTATTTATTCTCTATTGTCATTAACAAATATGTACAATGAACATACCTAATACTATTATCAATAAGTAGGCATTCGGCATTATTCACCTACAAAATTAGAATATCTACGTGATGTTTAAGCCGATTTTATCAAAGAATTACCCGTTCCAAATTTATGAGAATCAGTGCCCTTATTCTCGTAGCGGTCTTAACACGCTCTTATCTTGATTGACAATCATAAAATGGCGGATTGGTATTCTCAAAACAAGATATCTAGTAGATGTCTTAAAAATTCGATATGTTTGAAATATCAGTATGAAAATGATCCAGTTCAAGATAGGATTTAAGATTAGATTCCGATAGTTTTGTGAATACGACTGCTTGCGATCGTGTCTTAATCTTATCGTTAAGTGATTTTTAAAAGCGATTGATTACGAGAATAGCCCTACAGCTTAGTTCAAATTGTTGTTAACGAAAACATTTATTTATTTTAAAAAAATTAAAACCATTTTTTTTTGTTTCTTGTAGACGAAACTAAATTGCCATACAGCTTACCTACAGGTAAACGCTGTATCTTATATATAAAAATGGAGAGCTATTTTCCGATGTCATCGCATCACAGCTAAACGGCTGGACCGATTTCGCTAATTCATTTTTTGTCGTGTAGGCTTTTATCAGGAGAATGTCCTTTTAGAAGAAAAAAATTAAGAAAAATGTATAGAAAATTCAAGAAAACTCTACGTAGACAACCTTATTAGTACTTATTACCTTATAATTTTTATTCCAATTTTTAAATTGACAGATATTGTCAATGAGTGCGAATGACAGAATGCGGATGGAGTGGTTTAAAATAGACGCATTGTTCGGAATCACATTGGTCAAATGATAATTAATTCATCACCATACAAATTCGAATTCTATATACATATTTAGGAACACAGGACAACGTCTGTCGGGAAAACTAGTATTTTATAAAAATTAATCCTCCCTGCTTTATAACTGGTAATATGTTGGTTTGCTCCGATGAAATATATGCACGAGTTATTCTTCCCCGGATTTTTAATACTAAAGAGTTTTCATCTTTATTCTAATATTTTAAAAAACCTGTGTGGATGTAATCCCTGTCATTCTATGCATAGTTGGCTTGTATTATTTGCATAAGTCATTAAAAATAATTATTTTCATATTCATTATTTGAGATCCATTAACTTAAACACGCCCACACGATACAAGAGCAATGATAATATTATTGACATAATATTATGTTAATGGTCCATTTTTTAATACGATTAATACATAATTAAAGATTTTCATTGCTGAACTTCGAGGTTAAATGAATTTTTGAAAACAGTACAAATGTCACCCATTATAATATATATTATGTAAAAAATATTGTTCTCTTAAGAAATGAGTCCGAAAGTAACCTGAAACGTTACAAAATTCGCGGTTTGTATCTACATAATATATCAATCACTATCTAAATATAGAGTTCAGTTTTGACGTAGTAATTTTCCAAACATATTTTATGAATCGTCCAAGCAGCCTTTGATATTCCCATCAATGATAAGCTAAACCTTTCGGTAGATCGACCTTTGACATTGAAACCTTTCAGATTCTTGTAACAGATAAGCGGCTAAGCTCAACAAAAATGCGAACCCCTACCGTATTGACAATCTTATACAATGTCTTGATTTGAGATACTTTTTCACACCACTCACTCAATCAATACTCTCTTAACTAATTTAAATATTATGCTTGTTTTCAGCTGTCCACAGTTCAATGAGAATCCCTGCCGGCTGGGGAGCTCTTCTTGGAGGTCTACTGTCAGTCGTGATTCTTGGACTTTTGATATTTCTCCGTGCGCGACGGATGAGAAACAGGGATGCTCCAGTCTCAACACCAGCTCCGCAAGGGAAGCGATGGCCACCCCCTGAGCCCAAAATCCGAGTGTCAGACAATGCAGATGACAGAGATCCAGATCTCATACCGGCAACTTACGGTTAGTATTCATGTTTTAAAGTTCTTACAAAAAATAATGTTTGAAATAAAATGTGATCAGACTAAGCTACCCTTTGAAACAGCAGAAGAAAATGGACGTAAGCCTGCAATCATTAAAATTATTTTAAAAAATCCATTTGAAATCGAGGACCCGTTAATTTAATGATAGCATCATAATAGTTAGTTATTTATAAATATTTATTCATATGTATAATGTATCGGCACCTTTATCAGAAATGAAGACTCTAAGGAACATCGCTGGGATGACCCTCAATTGACCCTAGAATTTAAGGAATACGAGGGTATGGGAAATATGCTAGTTTGAAGATACATATAGTAAGATGGGGGAGGCAAGGAGAAATATTCTGATATGCAAATGGGAGATGAATGGAATCATCCTTCAGACTCCACCACATTGCATTGCACGGCCAACCCCATGGAAGACGATACCCAGGCTGACAACTAAAGAGATGGATAGAGAGCTGGGAGTCGACCTCGCAAGAGGGAAACCCCACCTCTCAATAACACTTCTTCAGGCCTTGAATAATGATAATAATAATGATAAGATACATACCTACACAATTAAGTTGTATTCAATATTGTCTTTTCATCAACCCAGAATATATAACATAATAAACTGTAGTGTAAATTAATATGGTTGTACAAGAACTAAATTGAAGAGAAATGATTCAAAGGAACAAAATATCCGAAGTTGGAACAAAAAGTCGCACGGAATTCCATCCAATGAAATGTTCGCTGCTCTGTGACGAAATGAAAAATTGACAAAGTCGCTCTTTGTAAGCTACGATGTTCTAAACTAACCTAATATCCTGTCGAGAACTGAATATATGCGTACTGGAAATCTTTGTATTCCTCTTTTACTTAGTCTTTTCGCCGAAATGGTGAACTTTATAAGCTGTGTAGGTACTCATCTGCCGTGTATAATTTCCATAGTACGCGGTTGTTCGCCTCAAACCACCGCGAACGGAACGCAGCGATCCGATAGAAAACTAGGTAGACACCGATTTGTCACGTATCATGCAACGTTACCAAATTCATAATAGGTACGCGGTGGTTTGTGGTTGTTCGCCACGAACCACCACGTACTATGGAAATTTGTAACGTTGCATGATTACCAAGTTCGTTACGAACACGCGTACACATCTGAACCAAGGTAACTTTACCGCGCGCGGCGCAGGTGAGTACACAGCTTTATACTAGTCGGTACTTGTGACATGTATCAGCTCATCTGGATATAAAACCTTTGTACATCAAAATCCTTCTAATTTGTAGATACATCTTTTAATGCTGGATACACACTTCTTAAAATTGCTATTTCTGTATGTGCTTTATTAACTATTGTAGAGGCTTTCAAAATCTAGGATGCAAGACCTTGTAAACATAATAAGAAATGCTACGGCTTCCATGACATAGATTGTTATACAACCCAAAGCCATGAAAGAATCACTCTGTCCATATATAGATGCCTCCTTTTTAGGGTTTTATCTGCTGCTGCAAGACCTGTTTCCTCCCTTACTAGATTTTATTTTCTCAACAGATGGAAGGAGTATACAAAAACAATAGAAAAACACTCATACATGAATTCATTTCCTTTTTTCTATGTTCTTTCTTTTCAAAAACCTTTTTTAGAACCAATTATTCTTTAAATATTTCCAAATTATATAAAATTGATAACTGACATCTTTATTGCATCTACATATTATTTCGTTTTAACAACTGTATGTAAAGGCTCAAAGTCTGAAAGCGCTTCTAATCGAAAAAGGGAGAAAATCTATAATTATGAAAAATACGGTGAAATTTTGTTATTCAGTTTCTATAAATTTATTCTTCAATTGTTTTTTAACTCAGCCACCTGATCAACTTTAAGCTAGCTGCCTCATTTTTTGTATGACTAATCTTATCCACTTTTTGGCAGTTATATAGTCTTGCGAGAACACCGCAATAGCCTTTCAATATATTTTGTGGCTCCCTTGAAAACTTATTTGGGAAATATTCACGTTAACAATCAAAATGGTAATGCAATATTTTGTGTGATTGAACATTTGAACATGTACATACAATTAATGAATTTTGCCATCACTAACGTGAATTAAAAATCATTTAAAAAGTAAACAACAAGAAAAAATCGTAAAGAAAATATTAATTAATTGATAAATGTTTATTTTTATGAAAAATTCTTATTGTTTAAAACTTTTCTAATGGATTAAATGCCTGTAGTATTTATCTTCTTCCTGAAATTATTACTAAACAAAACAATTAAAATGTTATGAATTAATTATCACTCGACTGGAAACGTCTGGGAATAAAGTCTCGAAATTATATTAATAAATAAAATATTATACCAACGTTCTGAATGAACAAGTGCTTCTATTCTTTATAATATTATTTTTTTGTTTAACTAAAAATAAAACTAAACGCGTAGTTCTTATGAGACAAGTTTAGAAATGTTTTAAGAGAAAGAATGGTTGTAATATCACTTCTTCCCTTTAACTGCTGAACAAAGATTCAACCATCTAGTATTTAAAGCCTTTACGCTCGATACATGACAAAATCAGAGGTGGTTGATAACGTAGGTATTAAATTGATCACCATCTTATGTAAATCGCTTGCACAGACAGCAAAATTAGACTCGAAATTAATGAGATAAAAATCTCAATGTCTCATGTCAGATCCGGCAGGCAGAGTTGCAACTCATGCCAGCATGTTAATCTTTTTACACATCTTGGCTCCCTTGTTACAGGGTACTGATATTGGTGGTGAGATTAAATGCAGAATAACGGCTGCAAACAGAACCTACTTTAGGATCCAGAAATTTGTTAAATCAAGGCTTTTATCAAGAAAATCAGACTCAGGTTTATAAGACCTTAATAAGATCGCCTCAAATACTCCTCCAAAATATGGGCGTTAACAATAAGTGATGAAGAGCGACTTGATATGGACGAAAATTGTACACTTAAGAAACTCTACTGACAGCCCGACTGGAAGAAGGAATATTGACAGACCGAGTTTGAGATTGTTCGATTGCGTGAGTAGAGATCTGCAATCTCTGAGAATGAGAGACCGGCATCGCAAGGCGGCCCACAAGGTGGAATGCTAGAGGAGCGCAAAACCCACTATAGGTTGTAGCGCCATGCACGGATGGTCTTAAGTAAATCTAAACTTACCGACATTGGTTCGAATGCCGGCGCTGACCATTTTGGTTGGGCTAGGACGCCCATGGACGCTGACATTTTTCTGACTTTCTTTTTGCAACGCACGTACCCTATACATACGCAATCACAATAAATTATGAATCTCTTTGATTACCCATTTTGTTTAAAATCGTCGATTTTTCATCTGACCATAATACACGCAAGTGACTAAATATATATATATTTCCGAAAATGAATCTGTGCTCACTGCTCAGTCAACGTACAATAATCAACAGAAGTACATATGCAGGGTATTAGTATGTTCCAATATGTCAAAAAATACCCTCTTTGTAACTTCATAAAACAGAAAGGTATCCTTCAAATTAATTATTCTACGCTTATCTAAAAATGTACGCATAACGCAACTCATTTTTACAAAAAAACTTATTTACCATCTTCATTGTAATTTTTCAACCTTGGCAAATTTACTTTTTTTGTTTAAATAACTCTAGTAAAAATATTGTACGCTTTTTTCACTAAAAATATAAAGAAACTTACCTCATTATATTTTTTCTTCCGAAAAAAATCTGTTTGTTTTTTTTTCTGCGTGATTTCACAGCCTCCGTGAAGAGGCTAGGTGCAGGGTGGCAGGGCCCGGCCTAGGGTTAATCAATCGTCCCGCTCCTCTAATTAAACACGTGTTTCTATCTCGTTCTTTCTGATTAAGCTCTCCCTTTCCTCACAAATAACAACATAATTTTCCTACACGTGTATATTATCACCAGCTAGCTATCTCTGTCTTGTACCAAATTAACGTTTCCTAATATGATTTGCTGATAAGGTTTTTATACCCATCTTTACATCTGCCCGTGTGTATAATATGACTTAAGTCTATATTATAATCTATATTATGGTCTATATATAACTATTTATCGTGATGCATGAAATTATTCTTATCAGAGAAGACGCTCCAATAGATTTTGGCGAATCAACGACTATTTTTAATATCATAAAGCTCTTTCATCTACAAACAGTGCATGCAAAATATAACATGTTTAAAACACATCTGATATATTGAATACAAATAATTTTTAAATCAAATGAATATGTGCTCACTCAAAGTGAACACATAAAAACTATTTGACTCTTTCATCACGACGTCCGCGCTTCCAACTACTTGTGCTTGTGTGGGAAGGGAGATCATTTTTGAGATCCTTACTTGTCGACAAGCTATTTTGGCTTGGTATAAGTTTGAAATTTGTTTTGGTTTTGAAATCCAACCACCAATACGGCGTAAGAAATGTTGAAATCAGCCAACACTCAACGATACATTCAGAATTGTTCATATTCGTGCACAAATGCTAAACATATTTCCGCAATGGCTTTTTATATAACACCAGAACTCTAACGAACACGCAACTCGAACATTATTATACATTCACTACTATAATTACTCATTTTTAAGTGTAAAATTTTTAACAGTTTATTATTTGCAAAAGTTCACATTGTACTAGTTTTTCTTGAATCTCTTCTCGTTATTGTTTAAATTTATGTAATTAAAAAAAAATTCACTACGCTTTTCACTGAATATTATTAATCTCTTTATTTCGTTACAAACGCAGCCCAGATTCACGGTGTAAGTGTATTATTTTTGTTTTGTTAACGTTGTATAACGTGAAATAATTTCTCTTTGGGTTGTTACACGTATGTTTATATAGTAATATGTGTGTGTGTGTTTTGTATCGCATATATATTTTTTCCAGAACACGTCCTCTATTGTTTCTACTACGGGCAGTCCAGCTATAAATTCCTACGGTCACACGAACACAGCTTTTGTACGCCCCACTGTCGTAATAACCTACCTTTACTTTTATAGAATCGGTGGTGAAAATGGCATTCATTGCGTCATAATAAAGCCTCCAACGATGTTATCTCTTACGCCACCATAGCGCAATAGGGTTCCGCTACTCCCATATCAAAGTTTGTAACTGATATCCAGCTAGAAATATTTGAGTCCTGCATTTTTCATGTTCAACAACGTGGAATTATGTTCAGAAAATAAATTAAGATTAATTTTTCTTCCTGCGAACAAAAAGAGCCTGGGTGGGTAGGCCTTGTTATTATTGTAATAACAGAGTACAAAGGAACAGTATTAGGTCGCTGTGAATGTGGGTAGATACATCTTACCTTTAATCTTTCTCATGGCCCAATTTATGAAACTTCGTACATTTTTACAATCAATAAACACGTTCCTCATACCAAACTACCGAGAATATATTATGTAACCACTATCCAAAAGTCATGTTTTCTAATACACATATCTAACTACTACAGATCTTGACTTCAATAATGAGTCTGTAATAAAGAAATGAAAATTAACTTTTATTGATCGCAAAGAAAAATATATATATTAAAACAAACATGGTTGTAAAATAGGTACTATCATATTATTATAACAACCATAATACAAGTCACTCCCGAAAATAATTGGACACTCGTACTTCGGGAGAGAGATCTAAATACACTCAACACTTTCAACAATCAACATGAAAACACATCTATACAATCCGGATTTGATTTGAGTTTAATCACACAATGGAGAGCTGTCAATGAGTTTGTCCTATTGGTTTTATTCAAGAATTGGAATGTTTGACCCTCAAAATTTCAATGTTAAATAAACTAGAGGCTTTCGAGATGGGATTTTATAGAAGAATTCTGCACATTCCGTGGGTTTACAGGGTGTCTTACAAGAGAGTCCTGGGAATGATGCAAAAGAAAAATAGCTCCTGACCACTGTGGAGAGATTTATAATCAAATATTTTGGTCAAATAATACGTAGTGACCAATATTCCCTCCTAATTACAACTGATAATCTATGACAGAAAAAAATAGAAAGAATTTACTTAATTTAATTAAGAATTTAAATTAGGTCTAAAATCTTACATAGAACGTTCTGTTTTGAAAAATGTTAGAAAGTGGTTTTAAATACCAGATTTATAAAGCTGAATAAATATCGTGAGGTTTTTATAGTTGCCAACCTTAATAAGGCGTAGAAAAGCAGAGCAATGTATTGGGAAACAATCTCAACAGACAATGAGTCTATCAGATCTTGGACAACAGAGCTGTGGGGTGACAACCACGTATGCCAGATTAAATGCGCTTCCTACTCCTAGGAAACATTCGCTGTTCTCTTTTGCCAATTGTAATTTCGTTGAAACTTGTATATGTATATTCAGTGAGTGGGGAAATATTTCAAAATTTAGTAATTTTCGAGGCTAGTGACATCTACCGGTGGATCGATACAATACTTGGACTGATTATATTAGTTCTATGTGAGTGCCATCTGTTGGAATATAGTGGAAACAATTTATCAACTGAAAATTCAATTTTTTTTTCTATTTTTCTTCAATACATGTTGTTGAATATACATACTTTGATGTTTCGTTATCTGACGAGAAATTTATTTAGCAACACGCGGCGGTTATGAAAGCAAGTACCTATCTTTTTATCAAAAATTATCAAATATTTGATCGAAACATTGATTTAACATTTGACTTTACCTTTTGCTTTATTGTCTTCTCTGAACGGATCGCGTTACAAATCAAGAAATTCTAAGAAAAGCCGAAAACAGTAAGTCGTGCAATTACGCATGGCATCGTCATTATTTATTTGCCGATATTTTTAATTTTGTCTGATGAAACATCTCATATTGTATACTCAATTATTTAAATAATAATGACGATAAATAATAAGGTATAATGTTGTGATCACAAAGATATCTTCCCTTGCGTTATTTCTGTTTACTCACTTTTGAAATATTGCGTGGAAGCAAATGAATAAACAGTCCATTATATTAATTGATATACAGTGAGCGGCAGTGGGCTCAAGATCTCGTTTGATTACTAAAGCCATTTGTTTTAAAACAACAATAATATATTAAGGAATTATTATTTACCTTGGTTTTATTTTCCAACAGTCTTGAAAGTTTGCAAGAAACTTACTACTTTTATTTACTTTCATAGTTAGGGATTTCTAATTCTTCAAACACATTATTTTCAACTTTGTAATACTTAGACATTATAAATGTTTATAAATAAAAATAACTTTGCAGTATTACAATAGGGTTATTGTAATACTATACCTATTGTAATACTGCAAAGTTATTTTTATTTATAAACATTTATTAGGGATTTCTCTTTATTGGCTTACAAATGAGATTAATTTAGAGAAAAAAATAAAAATACAATATATGAATTTTTCATTTTCAAAAAGCTAAAATCCCCCTATAAAAGAAGAAGAAGAGATTTTTCCAAAAT
The DNA here is from genome assembly GCA_963576905.1 of Mystacides longicornis. Taxonomy (NCBI): domain Eukaryota; kingdom Metazoa; phylum Arthropoda; class Insecta; order Trichoptera; family Leptoceridae; genus Mystacides; species Mystacides longicornis. The sequence goes on along the minus strand of OY756424.1, from coordinate 10,329,425 downwards.
GTTTGCATTGTCCCAAAAACTTTCCTTTGTCTATTATTCGCACTTTTTTTATCAAATGTTTGTCTTCAGTAAAATCTTATTCAATGACGATGTTGCTTATTTGTGCGTAATTTCTGTGTGTAGGTATGTAAAAATAAAATTTATTCAATGTTTGTAAACGTAATAAATTTTTTTTTTCACTACAAAATAGATTAATGGCTTCGAGTTCGTAAGATTCTTAAAAAAAAAACCTTAATAAATAATTTTGAGTAGACTTTTTGACAATGCTTTGATGAATTACATCGAGCTCAGCTGCGCGCACCTAATTGTCGCGAAACTTCAAATAAAAGACTTCCCATTTAGCCGCTTTTTGTTCCACCGCAACACACAAATGAATGAAATTACACCGAGACGAGATAAAACCAGTACAAAGTAAGTCGGTTTCCTTCTTCACTCGGTACCATGATACTTACTCTTACCCACTTTAATTAAATAGCTTGTGCTAAAAGTTCAGCTCTCACAAGCTAAAAATTATAATTTAATTTATCAAACTTAACTGCAAGATTATACTATATTATGTATTCAGCGGATAACTCTTCTCTAAAACAGCCGTAACAAATACGAGGATTAAAAAATATTGTATTTTTCAGCGCTGTTCGCTTACCGCGCACAAACACACGCAGATTTTAATTCCCATAAAATATTTTATACGTCTTAAAGCGAGTAACGAGCGGTCTTTATAAGTCGGGGATAATTTCAGTAATAAAACTTCGCGTGGTTATATTTTTATCCAATTAAGAACACCGTCCGAAGAATAAAATTAAGTCGAGTATTAAACTCTTATGCGGTCTTATGGATCTTTTACCAAAGTGTTACCGCGCCCAGCAAACTTTAGGGTTCAATAATACAAATAGTAGGTACCTACCTACGTTTGAGTGAAAACTACCCCGCAACATTTTATAACCAACCTATTAGTTATGATTTCGTTCCACAGCATATAATTTTGTAGCCGACATACTTGTACATCCTAATTAATACAAACTTCATATTATAAATTTAAATGTTTATTTAGTACTGGGAGTTTGTGTTTGAGTCACTCTTGAGGGGTCTATATGGTGAATATTAAATAACTTTACTTAAACTTATTAAATAACTTAATTGTTAACTCGATACAAACACGAAATTAATTTTTAAAACGCGCCCTACAAAACGTCAAACGCCGGCTTCACAATATTATTATTTACTTGCATGTTCCTCGAAATGGAAAACAGACATATAAATAATTATTGTGTTCGTATAAAAGCGTTTGTACCGTTTCCAGGAATAAAAAGGACGCGTTATGAAATAAAAAGGAAATTGCGTATATTCACACGAAATAAATAATCAAATTTAATCGACCGCTACTAAAAGTGTCGGATATTCATTTAAATATCGCATAAAAAAAATAATATTAATGGTTTGAGAAAACCAAATACCTGTCCAAAAAGGACACGTATGAAAAATGATCGCAGTTTCCGATTCACTATACCTCCCCATACATTCCAACTCTGCTTATATTTTTTTTTTTCAGAACGCTTCGCTTCAAAACACGAAACATACAAAGGCGCTTCATGCGCAGGAACGTGCCTATACCGAATGAACATTATAATATAATAAACATATCAAATTATTGCCTAAAAGCCTAATCCTGTATAATCCGTATTTTTTATGACTGAATATCAAATCTGCGATGTGGCTTTTCATAAGGGAGTCAGGAGTGAGAGGCGGAGGCAGGGTAATAAAAGCGTGTCACATTGCACGCCTCTTAATTTATTTCGTCTGATGGAGGTTTTTTCCTTCCACGAGAAAATCTCCAAGAAGTCCTATTTTATTGTATTTTTAATAACATTGCGAACCATTACTACAATTTAGTGAAGTATAAATAATTGTTTATCGTTTGCGAGTAAGATACCTATCGCTACATCCTCTTATTTATATCTGCCATAGACTTAATGTGCGAATATATTTTTATTGGCATTCGTAAACTGCTACTATTAGGTTTCACAAATAATACTAGAGTTTTTCGAAAGCGTGTGTTTTCGAATAACCAATGAAGACTTTTTTTAATTGACATTAATTTGGTATTGTAACCTTTTAGCTAAAGTTTTGTATTTCTAAACGTAAAATTTGACTAAAATAACATAACTCCTACAAATATTATTGAGATAGGTATGTTCATGCTGCACACAGATGACTTACAGAACATTACCGATAGCGCAATACAAAAAACCAAACACTTAACCTATCAGCCCAACCTACTATATACTTATAGTAGGTTACTTTGAAAACACGTGAAAGTAGAAATCTTGAAGATTTTATTTATTTATTTTTTATAAAGTTACAATTTTTTCTTAATTGTAACTTATAACAAACAATAATTTAAGTAAACAATAGGACCGTTACCACCATTTTTAGGAGCAATTGGAGAAGGTTAACGTCCTCAGTTTGTCGGTTACTGTCGCGAAGTCAGGAACATTTAAAGAACATGTGTGGAAATGTGCGTTTAAAGAGAGCAAATCTAGGCTCTCTTAAGTCTGCTTAAAAAGTAATAGTAGTTTATGTATCAAGTGCTCCATTCCATACCGTAAAAATCATCTTTTTTCGGAGTTTCTTGTTGTACCGGACTGACTTTTTAAATTGAACGAAGAATTTTGTAAAAAGTGTTCTTAAAAAACTCAAATAGATTTTCTTGTTTGATTTCAGAGCCCGCATCCCTCTACGCAAGAACATGGGGTATCAACGACATGGGGAAAGAAGAAACTATATCCAATAAACAGGATACATCAGCTACCCCACTTCAAGACCTCTCATCATCAAGGCAGATCCCTCTCCCCGGACCACCAACAATCAGATCATCGCCTATCACAGCGGGGCAGTACGCACCTGATAACTGTTTAAATTTACAAGCGTTCAAAGACAAATTGCTTGATACAAGACTCCCAGAATCATGTGTTTAAATACCATATTAAGTCTTTCGGAAAAACATAACTCAAGAGTGAATTTCTTCCTGTACATATTGGTTTAATTATACAATAATGATTACCAAAGTAAATTTGCTAAATTAATTTTAAATGTATCAATGATTACTACAGAGGTATAAAATAGGTATCAATAAATCTTTAGAGAAAAAAAATGTAAATAGTTAAAAAAAATATTGTCATAATTTCGTTTTTCTGAATACGATCATCATAATAGGTAAACCCTGTGTTTACAAACTTTATACAGCCATTAAAGCCCACAATATCATAATGTAAGAAAGAATAGCCAATTTTGGCCATTTAAATAATAATGCATAAATAAATAAATCAATTTTGTGACTAAATTACATATCCGAGTATTTTTATTCTTCTCTCAAAATATTGTAAAATATCCTCTTTTTCTTTAAAATTTCATATCAAATGAAAATAACCATATCTAGTGAATATACGTGAAGATAATTTAAAAAAAAATATATACAATTACTTAACATTTTTCAATGTTAAAAACTTTTTTCAAAGCCTTTGATATTATGAATTGACATATCACTTTTTTCTTACAACTCTAAAAATTTTTTTTTATTTTTTTAATAGAAGTGTTTTAAACACATGTTAACAAAAGATTGATAAGAAATTTTATAACTGTATTGATGATAAAAAAGAATGATAAATATAATTTAATTTATTGAAGTACCTTTAGTTGATTATTACAGTATGTACATGGTAAAAACTTGACATGAGCTACGTTGTATTGAAGTAATTATTGATACGAGTCATCAACTAAGTATTATTATTTTATTCCGTTTTCAAAACTTTTTCAAGACCCGAATCCTAGTGATACACCTATTGGGATTACGAAAAAAAAATATTTTGAGTTTTTTTTTAGCTTACACTTGTTAGTTTTTTACTAACTGTGGTTCAGTCGGAGTTTTTATGGAAGTATCTACAGCAAGTGCAAATTTTAACAAAGCTAAATTTGATTTATTTTATTACTCCAGCAAAATTTTAACTAATTGAATTCATAAATGAAAAAACATATTGTTAAACTTTGACAATAATCGTTAAAATTAACCATTTTTTACATGTCATATTTTAACATCCCACATCATAATGTTGAAATTGTTATTTAAATAATGATATAAAATGTACTTTTCAAATTGAGTGTAATTAAAATAATACTATAATGTACTAGATATTATGTATCTACATACCTAATATGAATTGTAGTTAAATGTTCGTGTATATAGCTAGTCTATTATTATGAATTATCGATATAATGGTCATGATATAGGAACAATTTGTGAAATAAAATTTAATTAAATGTACATACCTAATGATAATTATTGCAAATAATGGAAACATTTTTAGATCTCTACTGTGTATTCTCTACGAGATTGTTTGTATAAATGTACATTTTTATCGTTATTATTACTATTGTAATACGAATTATAAATAAAATTACGTATCTGTCTTTAAAAAAAATAAGTATTTTTATTTCACCTTTAAAATTTGATGCTGGTTAAAAAAAAAACAAAAATTTTTCAGTACATAAGTGAAAAACACAAAAAGAACTCATCAATTTGCACTCCTTCGTCGAACTTATCTGGAGAACTTATTGATAAATAAAATAAATATACCTAATGTACGTTATTATAGTTTTGTGGGAGGAGTTCATCGAAGTTGCGCGAGATCGAGCGCAGTGGAGAGCTCTTGTTGCCTCCCTATGCCCCTAAATGGGTTCAGAAAAGGAGTACTTATATGTATATTATACTTTTATGATAATTGATCATTGATCACCTATTATTGTCAATCTTCCTCAGATGGACAAAGAGTCCTCAAATTTTTGAAGAAGGCATGGGTTACTTAAAATAAACAAGACCCCAAGATCGGCGTACTTCTAAAACGATTAGCAACAAATCCATCTAAAACTTTGGTGATCATTAAAGACATGAGAAACCATTTGAAACTGTATCCCTCTTACTTGGACTATTATGTTCCTTGTTAATCCTTTTGTAATGTGAATTTCCATCAACCTTCAAACTGCCTTCAAGTAAGTTCATATTATGGAACATACCAAATGGAATGAAATTTACCCTAATGGTCATAATTCGGCGACAATACTTTCTCTCCACTCCGCCTCACCAACTGCAGTAGATACTTTTAAATTTAAAAAAGATAAAAAAAAAAATAAAAAATGTATGTAATCTTGACGTAGTCTTCTCCAGGAGTTTTTCCTCTCGGTCATCTCCTGAATAATGGATTGAAGGTGACATTTTCTATCCGTCTACCACGCCTTTAGGATAGAAGTTTCATCAGGGATCTTCCTTTTTCGATGGAGAACCTCTTCAATTTTGATGTGGTTACTCCAGGATATACCTACTCAGATAGACACCCACCACCAGGGTTGCCAGGTTTTTTCCAAAAATATGCCGAGTCAGTGTTCCCACTTAGTATCCAAACAGATGAAAGTTTCCAAAAAAAAGGTCATTCTCAAAATTTGCTATCCGGAAAGTTAACATCTCCACTGATTGACAGTTTTTCACTAAAAAACAAAAGGTCATTCTCGAAACTTGCTTTCCAGAAAGTTTTGAATTCACTAAAAATATACCGAACATGGTGCAAAAATACCGAACACCTGGCAACCCTGCTCACAACCGTAGTTAAGATACTGCATAGATAATCAATAGTCAAAGTTTTATATTATTTTATATGAAATTGGTAAAAATATTCAATGATACAATTCTAAGAGCTATCTTTTGTCGCCACACTAGGCTCTCAAACAAGTAGACTATTGAAAAATGAAATCTTATAAAAGAATAGGAGCTGTGTGTAAAAATATTGATAGAACGTTTCTAGGTATTTTATATTCATCATAAGTGTCAAATCAATGAGGAAGAAAATGAAAGGCTCGGAGTTGTATCCGTACACCAAACACGACACAGCTATAAATTTGTATCGGAAAACCTTTCCCTTTCATAATATCAATGCCGCGTCGGGCTGGTAGACGTATTATCTACTTGCAAGTACGCACATCCAATTTGGGTAACACACGTGCGATTCCAGATATATGATATCAGGTACGTCCTGGTCCTACGCACTTCCTTCTATCTTATTCTGAGCAATCTGAGCCAATAAGAGTCTACAGTAAAATATGGCTGTTATTTCCACATGTTAGAGACGTGGTTGTTTTGTTTCTCAACGAAATGAAAGTTGAAATAATATGTAAAATCGCATACTCAGTTATTTATATATAGGTAGTGAGACAATCGTGTTTTTTCAGCTTCCCCTTGAATAACTCATAGTAAAATAACGAATATGTAGGTAACAACTAAGACTCTAAAAATTCATTACTGATGTTCAATTTTTAAATGGAACAAACCACTATGGCCCTCGACCGTCTTCTACTGTTATTTCGAAGGCTGGCTTAGTGTGATCACTTTAAGTCTCCGAAACTCCTAATCATGAGAATTCTCGACATGTTCAACATGTCAAAAAATCCCATGTATCCTGTCAGATAGATGTTGTCTAGTGGGGCAGTAAATTCCAATATTGATATGTATCTCAAAATGATGCTGGAAAAACATGGAAAACGATAAACGAGGCGATGGGCAATCTACAAAAAAAGAAGCTTATCAAGAAAATAAACTACAATGATAGGTGTATACAGGTGTCAGAAGAGCCAAAAGCTACAGCTAATATCTTTAATGAATATTTTTCCAATGTAGGCAGGAATCTTGCGAGTAACATAAACAATATGGTCCCACTGAACTACATATGCCCAGAAGCGCATACAACGGTCTCAAAGAATATAAAGAAGTGTCCCAGAATGAAGTAGAAAAAATAATAATGGAGTTAAAAACAGGATCAGCGCCGGGTTTCGGTGGAATAGGAACGGAGTTATTAAAGTCTGTAATTAAATATATAAGTAGACCTTTAACTCATATCATTAACTTGAGTTTAAAGCAGGGAAAATTTCCCCAAAACTATAAAACAAGTATAATCACACCAATACATAAAGCAGGACCTGAAGATGACATATGTAACTACAGACCAATTTCTTTAATTTCCAATGTGGCCATAATTTTCGAAAAAATTGTCAAAAAACAATTAATGGAATATATAATTAATAACAAGATAATAAATGAGAGACAATATGGCTTTATGCCAAAACTCGGCACACAAGACGCAATTGCTAAGCTAACAACCGATATATACAGTGCCTTGGATAGTGGTGCTAAATGTATCGGTACTTTTATTGATTTAAGAAAGGCGTTCGACAGTATCTCGCACTCTAAATTGGTGGATAAACTGCAGCATATCGGAATAAGTGACAAAGCACTTGCATTAATGAAAAGCTATCTAGATACTAGAAAACAGTACACAAAAATTTATAATACAATCAGCGACTCAAACACTACTGACTTTGGCATACCACAGGGTACGGTCCTTGGACCTGCTCTATTTGTAATATATGTTAACGATATGTTTACATTACCATTGCAAAGTAAAATAGTATCATACGCAGACGACACAGTTCTGTTCACAAAAGGAAGAACATGGGATGAAGTAAACGAAATGACTAATCATGATGTAAGCAAACTCAAGGAATGGTTTGATCATAACCTTCTGTCTCTGAATACAGATAAAACGACATTCATCCCATTCACAATAAATCAGGCAGGCGCTCCAAAAGATATCAAAGTAATCATACATTCAAATCTGTGTAGAATTACCAATTGCAGAGATATATGTAATAAAATTAAACAAGTAAAGACTATGAAATATTTAGGAATAATAATTGATGAAAATGTTAAATGGAAGGAGCACATTGCATTGACAACGAAAAGGCTGAGAAAACTAATATACATTTTCTTAGAATTAAGAAACTACCTGAGTTTAACACAGCTGAAAACAGTGTACTATGCCTTGTTTCAGTCGATAGCTCAATATGGCATATTGGGATGGGGAGGCGCATACCAGGCAAATATTTATCCTCTAGAGGTAACACAAAGACTTGTTCTGAAAATAATATTGAGGAAGCCAAGAGATTACTCGACGAGTAGACTTTTTTCAGAAGTGAAGGTGATGACGGTGGCGCAAATATTTAAAAAATATGCGTTGCTGCAGGTGGTGAAAGAACGAGAGACACAGACTTCCTTGAGCAGTGACACCTCCAGAGTTTTAAGGGCGATCAATTGCATACCAGTGCCACTGTGCAATAAAGACGTAGCACAAAGACATTACACCTATTTAGGGATAAAATATTTCAACGATCTGCCCAGTGAAGTGCGCGTAATTCAAACATACGAAAATTTAAAAAAAGTGGTAGTGAAACACATCCTGTCACCAATAGAGTAGTCAAAATAAGCATGCACCAACTTTAAAAGAATATGATAGGTAAATAAAAAAAAAAAAATTATTCCAAATGTTAAATCATTTTTTTTTACTTTGTATGTGTATTAATTTTCATGAATGTAAATAATGAAATTGATTCTTCGAAACGTTCCCCCTTTACACGAGACTTGTCTCTATAAGGGGGATACACAAACTATTATGTTTTGTCCAAATTGTTCTTGTACATCATCCTTTATCTGTAAAACATTATATTTGTATTGAATAAATAAATAAATAAAAAATTTTACTGATTGTTGTGCTTGCATTGATAATGGAAATAAGTAAATTAATTAATTAATTTTCAGATTTTAAACGTCTAACAAGTGAAATAAATTCCTTGGAATATTAAACATATTCAACACTTGCTTTTGTGTAGGTATTATTATAATGTTCGGTAAAAGTAACACCTCGTCAATGATAAAAGACTGTTACAAACTAAACTTATGCACTTTAATTTATCACTAGTCACTGTGCAACGCTTTCAAAAAAATGTCCAGCGACAAAGCTACTAATTGTTAAAGTGGATAATGTTTAAAAGTCAGAAAAATATAAAGTGCAAAGTGAATAAGTACTTGGTAATTTAATCGTCTCGACAAAAAAAACTCTCCCGCTCGAAAAAATGTCAGTTGAGCTTTCGTAATATTACCTATTAGAATTGTCAAAGTTTGTAACTCAATTTACTGCTACGCTTATGTAGACTCTTAAACAAAATTATTTATTTGATCATACATTTCGGTGTACACTTATACCTTATATAAACTTATTCGCATTCAAGCAAAACAAATTATAAATTAACCATTTCAAAAATGGTGTGTGCCATCTAAATTCATTCACTAGTGAGCTTGGACTACTGTCCAAATCTGTAGAATAGACGTAAGAAAGAAAAGTCTAATCTAGAAAATAAACGAAAACATGGCTTATCAATCGCGAATATATGTAGGTACAATTATTTTATTATCTATGATTGAGGTTTTTATAAAAAGCAAAGACATTAACAAATGATTCAAATAACGATCAAGCTTAAGAACTAATATAGGTAGGTAGGGGGGCGTTCAAGTATTACGTAACACAATTTTTGAAGAATTTTGACCCCCCCTCCCCCCCATGTAACGCGCCGTAACGTTTTTCTGTACCCCCCCTCCCCCCCCCCTAAATGTTACGTAACACCCAAGAGACTATTTTTTTACTGAACTCTCGTAAAAAAATAAAAGGGTTTCAAAGGGTTCCTTTGCTAACTTCGGAGAAAAAAAAATACTATTTATATGTTCCATAAATTTATCTTTATTTTTTCTTTTGCTGTTTTCCAAATTTTGGCATAGCTGCGTTGGCAAGTCCAGTTGATGATGTAAATCCCCCCTTTTGACCACTAACGAATGCTGACAACGAAAATAAAATAAAAATGACGTAAGTATAATACAGTCGAGGGATTCCCCGTAAAAAAATAAAAGATTTGCTAACTTGGGAGGGCGAAATAAAAATTACATACAATGCAGTCGAGGGACTCCCCGTAAGACTTAAACGAAAAAGGTTCCTTTTTTCGCAGAGCGAAAAATTCTTACGCTTAGGGTGAAAACACGTTCAGAGCCGATTCCGACCGGCGCAAAGAATGTTGTCTATGGTTTCAATGCATTTAAATGGGCCATGCCGGAAAGCAGGTTTCTGCTTTTGCTGTGCGTATCCCCATTCAACTGCATAGAAACATTCTTTGCGCCGGTCGGCGCAGGCCGGATTCGGCATTCTACGTGTTTCCACCAAAAGCTTTGACATCGGAGAACAAAATAAAAATGACGTACGGTACAATCGAGTGACTTCCCGTAAAACATTGTCGAAAAGGGTTCCTTTGCTAACTTCGGAGAAAAAAAATGATGTACAGTACAATCGAGGGACTTCCCGTAAAACATAAACGAAAAGGGTGCCCAACTTCGGAGAAAAAAAAACAAAAATGACGTACAGTACAATCGAGGGATTCCCCGTAAAACATAAACGAAAAGGATTGCCCAACTTGGAAGATTTATTTCCCAATTTTTTTTATTTAAGAAAAAAAAATACCGTTACGTAACGAGTTGTTCAAACCCCCCCCTCCCGCCCTCGTAACGCACAGTAACGTTTTGCAAGACCCCCCCTCCCCCCCAAATTGCGTTACGTAATACTTGAACGCCCCCTAGGTACACATAGATTTCATTATGATAGATACTACTGTACCTACTTTGAAAATTTGTTGCATACATAAATAAATTGAATATCTATTTAGAATCACTCTCATAATATGAATTGTATTTTGTTTATTGAAAAATATTTCAAACTTATTTTACTTTATGCTTTATAGTGCGGTAAGTATATAATATGGACACCTGCGTCCTTATTCTGGAGCATCATACTTATCCGTTTTGATCATTTAGAAAGAAAAAGTTGAAAAACATTCAATTCCGAAACCTGGGCTTGCTTTATGATCGGCTTAACCAGATATTTATTTCATAATTATATTTATAGATAGGTATACTCTATAAATATAATTATACATTCTCACCTTTCCTCAGAATCCTCAGATGTACAAACACATGGAGACAGAAGTCAATTAAGTGTCAGCGGTGATATCTCCACTCACCATATCATATCATCCGAATAGGAGAGGCGCACGTAATGAGTTCGACGAATGTAGACTCGATTAGTGCTTGGAATCCAAGTGGATGGATAGATGACAAAATAAATAAAATTATTGATGTTATTGTTTCATTTTATTTTTAAAATAATTTTGGGAATATCCTTGATAAAACCACAGTCTAGAAGGATCCTCATTAGAATGATAAGGGAGTCAGCGTCAGGCAAACGGGACGATCTGGGAATGTGAAGCATTTTTCCATATAATTATTATTATTTCGGCTAGTAACAAAACACGGTAATTGAATTTAAACAATTTTACTTCTACATAGCCATAAAATTTTATTGTTTTCAACAAACTTTAATAACATTGTTATCTCATTTCGTACAATTACACATTGTTGTTTTCCACACTTGGAATTTTTATGTCGGTACTTCATCCCTTATTGCATAATAATTTCATAATTTTACACAAAGTGCTTACTTAATATCAATTGCCCAAATTTTATTTTAGTTAATTTCTTTGGTATAAGTTGAGCATTACTTACAATATTAATTACAATTTTTTTTGATACTATAATTATTTTATTCCTATTTTATCTTTCTGTTCAAAAAAGATCCAATTCTTTGGAACATTAGGAGATAACAAAATCCCACCACTACTCCCAGTCTTGCGAATCACCAAATACAGAGTAGAAATTCGAAGATAACAATCACTAAAATTTCCATAGATGTTGTTTAAAAAAAACTCTACACATCAAACGGTGGTCTGAAAGGATTGTCAAAGAAAACTAAACTTCTCTTTGTTAGTTTAAAACAATACTCCTTCGTTTTTTTAAACAATATGTCTACCATTTCTCATGTAGGTTTCCTTGTCTTTTGAAATTCTGCCCTGACCTTTTTTGAGGATGGAATCTGAGTTCTTCTTACAGCACTTCTTGTTTCAAACTTGTATAATACTTAATACTTTTATTACTGCTACCATATACATCTCTGTAACAGTGGATTTGGAAAAAAGATATGCCATTGTAAGTTATTGAACGTTGAGATAATAGTTCGCACCAATATGAATATTAAAAAATTTTAATAAAAAAATCATTTTCTGATTAGTAATTTGAATTATGTTTATATATTTTTTTTTTCAATTTATTGTCCAATACAATTACAATAAAATATTACATACTTATATAAAATACAGATTACTCAATTATTAAGGTTCATTAATTATTCATTTCCAAAAAGGTGTTATAATAACATGTTTCATAAACATTTACCAAGTGCAATATAAAATATATTTGGATGATTACATTTACGAAGGGTCTACTTCGTTATCGAAATAGATGGATAAATTGTCTCCATATTGTTGACATTTAGTACACATCCACGCTCTCTTGGTGGCAAATTGTATCTTGTCTAAACATTTCTACGTCAGCTTGGCTATCTGCGTGAATTATCTTTATCTTGGATGGCTGAAATGTCAAGAAACGAAAAATTAACAAAAATATTATTATATAAAAAGACTAGCTGAGCCCTCGAACTTTGTCCCGTCTTAGAACATATAATATAACTGCTGGCTTATAAGCTAAATTTAATTACATAATTTTAATTAAGTAAACATAATGTATCGCCATCTATTAGGATTATTGTTGGAAAATGAGAAGAAAGATGAACATTTGGGGTTGTAGATATTTTTTTGATTTCAAATTTAAATATACCTATAACGATAAAAATTTTGTGTCTGACAATGAATAAAAAACTGGAAAGGGGCACCTAATACCCAGTGGTAGGAAATATATTTTACGATTTAAAAATTGCCAAATATATTTTAAAAATGATAAAAAACGGTGGAGCTTTTTTGTAAGGGTATTGTTTTGTCAAAGGAGTACCTACAGTCAATCTATGACACATAGTTGTTAATCGCTAGAAAAATGACATTATAATTATTAGCTTATTTTATTTAAATTTATCTGTCAAAGGACCTCGTTTCAGAGCTTTCTATTAAAGTATGACGATCAATAATTATACTTATTGAGTAATGGAGCAAAATTAAGCAATATGTAACCTAACCTTGTATTATAAGTGTAAGCTCTGGCACCAGACCAAGTCCCAGAGACAAAAAGGCTTATTGTAGATTATTGGATTAAGTAAATACCACCGCATCGGGAGATCAGAGCACAAGACGCTGGCCTGTGATCTCGGCCTTGTATAAATAAAGGAGACGATGTAAAACGCACTATATACCTGCGATATAGGAGGTCTGCTGAATCAAAGAAAAGAATTTTCAGAGCTAAAATTTCCCATTGTTTCTGGCGTTATATTTTTATATTTTTTTTTTTTCAAAACACTAAAACGATATTGTGAAGCTTTCTTTATGGTAAACATAAACATAAAACGCTTGAATCACAAATGAATATAAGCCTGCGCCGTGAGAAAAGAAGATTATAGATACCTGGAAGCGCGAATCATAAGTGAAAAAATAATAAAAATAAATTTTATTACGAAAAATAATGATAATAAAACACTTTATTGGTAAAAATATACAGAATAATCAACCAAAATTGCCGGGCTTATTGCCTACGGCAATTTCTTCCAACCAACCTATAAAAATCACCCTAGTGACTAAAATCATCCTAATCACATTAAGTTATTAAAATATATAGGTAAAGAACTTTTTTCTTATCAAATAGGTATGCATTAATCACAAAAATCGGTAAACCGGTACGGTTAAAAACACCTTGACATGATTTTTTTATATATTAGATAAATAAAAACAGAAATCTAGAGAGGGGGAAAAATTGTAAGGCCACACGGCGTTGTCTTTTATTGATGAATTCACGAATTATCGCGACAACAAAAATGATCGAATCACACGACACAACATCGGAAATAAAAATAAATAAACCGATGGGAAAATTCGCGTGTAAAATTCCATCAATGAATTTAATTGATATAATCGAATTCCAACAGAGCACAAAATTATATTCTTGAAAATTTCAATTTATTTTCCATTTAGAAACTTTTTTTCCCCGGATTGTTAATAAATGAGAAATTCGTTAAATCTGTGCTGTAGGTATTAAAATAATGATTTATTATTCAAGTAAAAAAAATACATACTTAGGTTTCATTCTTTGAATCTTTCACTACAGCTTATTAAAAATAAAACATATTTGACACAAAAAAGAATATCATTTTCACGCGTTTAGATGAAAGTAAAATTGATATATTTTTTTTAAATTATTCCGAGTATTTGAAAACAAACAGGAAGTAAGTCGATGAAGATACACAATTGACGCCATCATTCATTAAAATAATACATTGAGCTGCTTTTGAGTTGAAAATGTTAACCGCTAGGCATCCGTGATCAGTTAAAGCAACTGGAAAACCCCCTTCAAACCTGGATTTTGACAGAAAAAAATGTTCAGGTACCAATCAAAATCTTCCTATCCTGTCTATCCTCATTCGTTATCTTATACTTTGTTTGTCTTATATTGATTTAAAAATGGCATATAAGACAAGATAAAAAATTAGACTAGATCTTTTGTTTTTATATAAAACTACCTAAGTAAATGGAACACTTCTACATAGGTATAAATCAGTTCAGTTGGCAAATAGAAATTTGGTTGAAAATTGGAATCGAAATTAATTTTTTTTATAGAAAAATGAGATACATTAAGTTCAAATCACTTAAAACGGAATAAAAACATCCTTGGAATAAACTCCACTTGGAAACATAACCCCTTTTTGTCAACACAACTGTCAAATGTTGAAATATTGTGCTTCACTTTTGAATGCGAGTCGGGGCTCTTATTTCGTACAAGTTTCTGACGACTATAATACCTACTAGTTTTTATTTTTTTATCTTGAAACTGAATATATCATTTAAAAGTCATATAAAAGGTATTATCAGATAGTCATGCTGTGAGGACAAAAGTTCAGCATTTTACGTAAGTACATACGTAAGACCCAATGAGACATAATATGCAGTCGAAGAAAAGGCGAACTAAACAACATTTCAGATTAGCGGAAATGAAGACGCTCAGACTTAAGGTCGCAGAACTTTTTATGTAGAAGACGTTGTTAGATGGGGCTGAATAAGGCGAATCTGTAGAGATAATGTTGGCAAAATGGGTCCTGATAGACTGCACGAGACATCAGAGGAACATTGTCCACCGAAAAGACTTTCAAATAGATAGCGGGATAGCTGGACATCTACACACCAAGAAAGAGCCCGTCGTTCCTAAATAAACAATAAACATATCTAAGATAGAAAGAAGAAGAAAATGAGTGATAGGGATGAATTCCTAAATTTTCAGGGGTAATTTATCTTTACAATTAGATATAAATTTTTCAAATATGAATACCTTTGGATGCATCAAAAGGAAGGGTAGTTCAGCGGTTAATTCTCCATTGAGAGCACCAAGGTACAGCTTAACCTTTACTGTGTAGCTCACAATAATACCAAAGGCATCTCTCTGCTCAGAGTCCATTAATCTGAAAAAAAAATGGTAGCAAAGTAAACATATGGGTCCGAAATTATTCGCAAAAATAGCAAATATACTCGTATTACTCAAATAAAAGATAAGCGCTTTAAAACACATAATTATTATTTCGTGGGTAAATTTCAAAATGTAATTGAAGTTTGAAATAAATTATTAATAATATTCTTTTTAACTCCAGCGTGTATTTTAATAGGTAAACAATTTGTTTGAAGAAGATTGATTCGAATTTATTACTTTGATTGAAAAGTTATTATCTACTCAAATATTATTAGGCTTTTTAGTAAGTTTATCGAGTTTGCATTTTTATAAAGTACTAGAGGTCCGCCCCAGCTTCGCACGGGTAGATAGATACTTAAAAATAATTTAGTTTTCAGACAGATACCTAACTTTTTCAAAATATTTTATAGCATAAATATGTTAATCTGGAATAATTGCATTGCAATGTATCGTGTCACGTCACTTTACCACCGTGACTACTTTGCGCGGTATTTCTACTAAACTTGACACGACTCCCCTCAGCCCTCCCCGGCTCCCGTACGCACTCTGCATCGGATAAGTTGAGATGATAAGAGACTATGCTTTTTTTTTCCAATACTCACATTTTTAAACTCGTGATAACTTTCGAATGGAATGTCCGAATTGAATAATTCAAAAAGTTATACAAACATATTGAAGCAGACTTGAATATGAACTAATTTATTTTAATAAGGAGTAATACCAAGATACCAATAAAGAGCTTTTTCTAAAGGTGACATTTTATTGGGTTTTTTTAAATAAAAAAACACTTATTGTGGCATAACTATAATAGTTAGACATATGCTGTCGCGATACTTTTTGTAAATAATGATGTCTTCTACAAAATTGTAGAACATTGTTTTATTCTATCATCATTAGTTTTCACAGCGTTCGCGATAAAAAGAATATTTTAGGTAAATTTTTTACACCTTGGGTTACATTATTGAAGTTTTCGTAGGTTACCCACTTTTTTTTGGAAATTAAATATAGCCTATGTTCACCGCCGATATTGTAGCTTCCCAAAAGTGAAAGAATTTTTCAAATCGGTTCAGTAGTTTTGGAGCCTATTCGAAGCAAACAAACAAACAAACAAACAAACAAACAAACAAACAAACAAACAAACAAAAAATCAAATCTTTCCTCTTTATATATTAGTATAGAGTATAGAAAAAGCAGTAGCCCTAGTATAAGTTTTCGATGATCGAATATCGAAACGATTATCGAAAGAGTTTCGAAAAAAATGATCAAATGATTCGATCGCTTGATTTTAGAACACCAATTGCACGCTAATAAGCGCTTATTTGCGTGCAATTAGCTTTCGATAAAACTCTTACTAGCCCCACAGGTAAATTTTTACTCCAATAAGTAAGTCACTGCGAACTCACGTAAACTATATACACCAAACCAGCAGCCTTTTGGTGCAATTTCTATAGTAATGTGACAGTTTTCTTGATAGTTAATCAATCTACGTACACAATATATAAACGTATACTTTACCATTAGGTATAAACATTTTAATAATTTAGACAGAATGAAGCAATTTTATAATAGGTACATATTTATCGCACCGTCTTATTAATTTAAGCTGACTTTTCTAGGAAGAGGCACTTTGCAATTTTCAAGAGTTGATATCTATGATGGTAATTGTGCACTTACAAAGTTGTTGAAGCTAATGAGGTATCTTGCTTCTTGAGTTGACCATCCAAAGCAATTCCCCTCTTGTCACGGTTGCTGCCAAGAGAAGGCTTCAAGTAAATTACCTTTTGCAGGTTGGATCCTGGTTGTATCGGACATCCATCTCTGTAGAAACAATAAAAGATTATTTATCGTATGAAAAATCTGCGAAAAACGTTACTAAAAATCAAGCTGGCGTCCCTTCTAAGTGAAAATACGTTTGAACCTATTCTAGTTGTAGTATCGCATATTTTTATTTCGACGTTAATTGAATATTTTCGTGTTAAGACAGAATTACTGTTTCATGTTTTGTGTTGTTTTTCGAATTTATTTTTACAGTACTGCAATACTTTCTACATCGTTGAGTTCATGCTATGTACCTAATGTTATTACTAGTAGCGATACTCAATACAATTCGTACTCTGTATCATGAACATAAACTTTATTTACTTAAAATAAAAAAGTAAATTTAGACATTTTTAATTTACGATGTACCAATATTTCAAAAACTTCGGTATTAAATTGAATGAAATTTGAGGTTAAATTTACAAGTAAATAAATATTATGTATTTTCGAACATACACTATGTACGAAAAGGGTTTGCATATTTTCTTTTGTCTATTGTATACGCGTAGGTACTCTATTTAGATACTCGATTTGCCACGATTTCGAAATTATCAACTAAGCTCATGGTATTTTTAAACGGTGATAACATAAAGATTTTTGAGGGGTTCTGACTGATTGGACATAATTATACTTTACGTTGACAGAGTCGTCTAGTTCTTAATACAAGTTGATTGAATTCGTAATAATAATTCGTACTAATAAAATGAAATCCATGAGTTTATCATTCACGTAGCATTCGCCATTGACAACTCAATAGAACATCGCAGTTCATCGTAGGTTGTTTTCATAATAAAATGCTAGATATGTATGTGCTGGTATTGTGAGTGTATCTACAGTATGTGAGTGCAGACTGAACTTATTACAATGGAGGTATTGTACTGTCGTCTCATACGTGTCTCAAGGCGACAAATAATCTAGGGGTACCTACCCACCCACCCTGATGTGCTTGACTGCTTCGACGTGAAAATTCAGCATACAAACGCTGTTAGATTATTGATCTGTAGATAGATTGAGAAAGTTATCTTATGTTTTTTACAGACTTCGAGATATTATGCATGTGAAGCAATTAAAAGATGTATACTATTCTCTTGTGCAGTCGATCTTACAGTATGGTATCTTGGCATGGGGTGGTGCTTACAAAAATAGCCTCTACTCGCTGGGTGTCAACCAAAGAGCTATTATAAAGATAATACTTAAGAAACCATTTGACTACCCAACCCTGAAACTTTTCGAAGAATTTTCGGTTCCCACTCTGGAAATTATTTATAAGAGGAAAGCAATATGCCAGACGTGTAAAGAATACTTTCTCCAAAAACTACATCCAGTGGGAAGTATCAGTGAATGCCCAAGATTAGGAGGCCGTATTAAAGTGCCTACGAAAAGGACAGCTGCTGGTCAGCACCACTACTCTTATCTTGGGGTGAGTTGGTATAATAACTTAAAAAAAGAAAATAAATTTAAGTATTCGGACGAATTAGGTAAATTTAAGCTTAATATAAAGAAAGCTATTCGATAGGAGTTGTTCGTTTGATTGTTGGCTCTATTGTCTTATATTTTGATCCACTATTCTTGGGTGTGCTGATTTTTTGGGTGTGTGTTGATGAATTCGTTTTTCCTTGTTATTATGGTTTGATTTTGTTGTTTTGTTTTTGTTATTCTGGCTTGAGTGTATGTGTCTTGAATTTGGCTGTTTTTTTGCTTTTTACCGTCTATGATGATTTTGTGATTGCTATTGTTATTGCAATTGTTATTTTTGTTTGCATGTGTCCTTTGTGATGCTTGTTTGTTGTTTGTTGGTATGTTTATTTTCTTGAAATGACTTACTCATTGAATAAATAAATACAACCCTATAATCCCCCAAAGCACGAGCTCTGCTCAATTTTGGGGGTAAAAAAAAATATATTAAAAAAAAATGTATAAATTTGTTATTGTGAATGTATTTTTTTAATGTTTTTTATTTCCTTAATAAAAATATTTGAATTTGAATTTGATCTTTGCTCGAAACATTAACTAATTGTTAAAAAAATAGGTAACTTTAAACTCACTTATATTTTTTTTAAATTGTATGAATTAAGATTTGTCGATAAAAAATGCGGGTAATCCAAAATGAAAAATGATGAGTTTTCAACTTAAGATTGGCATATTTAAAAAATAACTCCTTTATAGGTCTTAGCTATCTCCAAACTTCTCTGTCACTGGCTGAGAAATTGAAAGTACCCAAAGGCCAGAGAAGATAATAGCAATTTGACTAGTTGCTATATACTAATTAATTACCTATGGTATTTTTTGAAGTCACAAAGCCTAGAAAGTCGGTGACGTCAATCGTGTAAGCTAGCACATAAATGTAAACTCATTTTATTAAAAAAATATGTAAAACCATTAAACAATTAGAGGCTTTGACGCATTATTTAGAGAATACCAAAAATAGGATTCCTATTTTGTAAAGCTGCCAAAAACGAACGTACAATATTATTGATAAGCTAGTGAAAATCACGAGCGTATGTATTAAAGAAGTGATCAGCATAAGTGACTTCTATAAATAAATATATTGCATAAGAATAACATAATTGAAATAAGTGATTTGTAATTCTGAAATAAAAAATTGTTACGTTTTGCCAATTTAGGTACGATTTAGTGGAAAACCTGAAAATGTTTCAAAAACACAATTGTTATTGTCAAAGATCAGCTCATCAAAGACAATTTTAAACCGCTTGGTTAATTATTATTGATCAATCTATAGACATACATGTATTATTTTAAAACTCGCATTTTAATTGGAATATTCTCTTGATTGATATCATAAAATCAAAGTGAAATAAGGTTGGATACGTATTAACCTCTCTTGAGGGGAAGGTTTATTTAATTAATGGAATGATCAAGGGAGCCATCACCAAAAAATGTTTGTAAATTAATATTTAATTGTAGCTGTGTTGAAGTGAAATCTAATTAACACGCTCAGTATTTGAGAGATACTAGAATACTCACTGAGTCTCTACGCTGGAAACCACATTTCTGTATTGTCCATTTTGGAACAGAACCACATCAACTCCCTGGTGTATTGAGGCTTTAACTTTCTTCACAGGCTTGTTGCTGTGATTTCTCACGGATATGTTTACAGCTATTTGTTCTCCGTGCAGATACAACTGGAATAGCAATATTACAAAATATTATAAAAGATCAATATTAGTATCTACTATTTAACATGTTTTTATTTTATTATTTTCTCATTTGAATCTAAAATAAATATAACCCATGGCATGAAATGAGCGTCATGACAAGCAAGAGCTAGCATTTTATTTAGCCGAAGATTTTAATCTCTACGCATATGCGTAGAGATTAAAATTCTAAAATTTATATAAATTAAAGAATAATAGTGTTGAAATCGGGCCACCTATAGCTAGCTCATGTTAAGCAGTTTCACTTAGATGACCTTGTATTATGTTTCAATTCAACAAAAAAAAATATCTATAGAATACTAAGATTGTATTTTTACACAATTAAGGCTGCCTTAGGGCCGATTTTATAAACGACAGACCATATACCCGTAAGTTGGAAATATTATTTTATTGTTGATTACTATGGTTCCAAAATGGTAACTACGGATTTGGACTCCACTGCACTATGGAGTAAAAGCTTTAAGAAATCGTTCAAAACTATTATTTTATGCATATTTTCGAAATTTTCGCAACATTTCACCGTTTCTTTAGGCAAATATTCCATGTTCTAACGACATTTTACCCATAATTTGACTAGTATTGTTCTTTTTCTGCTGCATTTGACGAGTTTGCGTACAAAATGATAAATAAAATAAATATTCCATATGACTAGAAGAAAAACTTGCTCAGTAAGTTAAAATTGGTACGAAAATAGGGAACTATCGAACAAAATATCATTTCACGAATGGCTAGCTAACATTCAGGCGGTAGGTAAGTAATCGATATTTTTTACTAACGAATGTTTATAATAATGTGTCAATTCAAACAGTCAGTCGAATCGGAGCAGCACCACTGTTCTTATTACGAACTTTCGTTTTCAATAGTTACAAAGGTTTTAATAATTGTTTTTTTTTATCCCACATTTGAATGATGAAATAATACAAGTAGTTACCTGTTTATCCAGAGTCAATTCGAGCTCCAATTCTCCGGGACTCAATAGGAAATCTTTGCGAACAACGGTGCATGGCTGGTTTCCTTGTTTGCTTGGAGCATATTGGATTTTACGTATTCCCAATGCAACAGTGCTCCTGTACAATCATAAATACATACAATACGCTTACTTCAACATTACCCCATTTTGATTTTCATTCTTTCCTACCGTACTATCAAGTTGATATGATACACATAAACTTGTATTATGGTAACAATAATATCATTCACAAAAGGATTATTTCTTTTATTTTGCTTTTCATTACATCATTTCGGGTAAACATTTTATTTATTTATTTATTTATTTATTGTCTACGCAACCAGCGGTTGCTTTTACAAACAATTTTGTCATTAAAAAAAATAAATTAATAGGTGATGCCAAGATGCAAACACCAAAAGAAAAATTGAATTGTTGCTTGTAAAAAATCTGCGTTATGTGATAGACATTTTGATCGAACTAATCATATTATTATGATAAAACTGTTTTGAGTAGTATCAAAATGTCTCTTCATCAACATAACACATGAAATAACCTAATCCGTTAATTTAGGTGTTCACTAACGACAAAAAACTCTAGTGTTTTGAAAACAGCTAAGTTATCAAGCATGCGACTAAAAATGTAATATTATGTTATTTACAGCTTTCTATACAAAGACGAACAAGAAATTTCATCCAATGTATAAAGTGAACAAAAATACAGTTTTGATATCACCACATTAAGCAAATGCTTATGTCGTGAAGGTAGAATGGTCGGCACCGATTTTGAACTCACAACCTTCAATACGTTGTACGTGCGATAGCAATCGACTGAACTGCTGGGCTACCCACACAATTTCAAATCGTTTATTTGAGGATTCCAGCTAAAAGACATCGATACATTTCGCCGGAATTTCTTGATTGAAATAAACATTACTAAAACGAGTCTTTGACGTTTTTATTTATATCAAGTTTCATTTTTACAAATATTATAGTGTAGGTACCTTCCATGTTATCATTAGATCGTTCGTAGGAATTTATATAAAAAAAGTCATCATTTTTGAAGTTGGATCTGTGTTAAATTACAATCTGAAACTCTAATTGCACCACATAGAATCGCGATATCCATCACAGCAGCTGAGAGCAAAGATTTAATTTGATTAAGCTAAAACCCGAGGAGTGGCGGCAAGCGGCAGCAATGCAGGAAGAATTTGCATAGAAAAGTAAGAAAGGAGGGACATGTTTTAATCTGTTTTACTGCAATATCTCTTTACCTTGGAGGTTTTATTGTTTGTCTCCAAACAAAGACCGATGTAAGCCTCCACGCCACGCTGTGCCTTCTCTACAATCCCCATTATGTCTATAAATGTGAAGTTAACATCCAACAGCATCGAAGTACTCTATTGTATGAATTGGGCCCATCTGCACTGTGTTCTTTTATTTATTTTTTACTGGCTCGTAAAAAACCGCTAAACCGGTATCTTTCTCGAGATACTTAAATAAATTCAACGCACCCCTTATTGATGTTATCTTCGGCTATTATTATTACCTTATAAGAAGTTTAACACGATATGTATACAAATAATACCCAGATGGCAACGCTTACTACCTACTGTTTTTCAGCTGGGGAAAAAATATGTTATTCTGAGAAGAAATATAATGAAGTTTAAATAAAATAATTTAAATAAAACAAATTGATTTGTTATTCCACAATATTTATTTACCTGACTAGTTTCGCAGGAACAGATCCTGCATGGTCACAGGTGACTTAGAAACACGAGTTTCTAAGTCACCTGTGACCATGCAGGACCTGTTCCTGGTTTCTAAGTCACCTGTGACCATGCAGGAACTATTCCTGCGAAACTAGTCAGGTAAATAAATATTGTGGAATAACAAATCAATTTGTTTTATTTAAATTATTTTATTTAAATAATTCCACTAAGAATGCACGTTCAATTCGTTAATTTTATAATGAAGTTTCTTTTTAGATCCTATTAAAATAAATATTTTTCATAATTGCTGCCACTAAACTAAAAGAAAAACCATCTCTATAAAATTTATAATCTATTGAGATTATCAATTTTAATTTTACCTACATATATTGATAGGTAGTTTTCAAAATTACACAATTTTACTGTTTTCGCTTTCAAGGAGTGCTTTTAAAACAAGTTTTGAAGTTTTTTTTAATATTGTCTTAAATCATTTTTTTAACCTCAAAAGCAAAAAGAATGCTTTTGCGTCCTGCTTGAACATTGAAGAAAAAATACTTTTTTTCCATACTCAAAAATATATTCCTAAATCTAAATGCATCTACAGATAATATAAACCCTTCGACTAAAAATTTGTTTAAGATAACAATCCTAAAAATAATTCCCAATGAAGTGGTTGGTACCCCAGTGATCTCAGTCAGTCGACGGCTTTTGTACGTACAGCGTACGGGTGCGAATCTCGGTGCCGACCATTTCCGTTTTCAAAACACAAGCTTTGCTTTATGTGAAAGATGTCGAATGTCGAAAAGATTAGTGTTTCTAATCATAAACAACCTCTTTCTCACCTTCTGTGTGTTCTGTCGATTTCGTTTTCTCCGACGAACATCTTGACGTAATACTGCACACCGCAGGGCTCTCCATCGTCTTCAAGGTTTTGCTGTAGAGTAACAGATCCTGGAGCACCAGCTGGAATTTGGAATGTGAAAGGGATCGCGTTTGGTCCCAATTTCTTCAATAGTCTTTCCTGTAACCAACAATAGTAATCTTGATTACATAACATAAAGATAGTCTCATCATCGAACAAAAGCTATCATACCTGAATATGGAATATATTTTAGTTAATAAAACCACCCATTCATCGTAGAAAAACCAATTAAATTGATATTATTCTTGATCTGGTTCTTTGTGTTAATATTATTTTACTTGGAAGATGCTGAATATTATTGTTAAGCTCATGGTTTATAAGTAGCTTTTCACTACTTACAAGATTTATATTTAAAAATCTTTTTTTTTTAGATTATACTTTATGCGTTGTCGAGCCGTGTTGTCAATTCTTTGAAAGTTCAATTTCAAAGGGTTACACAATGAACTTACAGTAACCAGTTTCACGTGTATAGCTTTAAAAATTTGTCAATAAAAGCTTCGGAAAAGTCCAATGGCATACTATGACATCATACTACTATCTTTGATACAATCTGTTATTAATTTCATTCTACTATTCTTAATAGAATAAGAATGTCTTTCAAATTACAAAGGTTTTTCTGTACAGAATTATTTTTTTCTGTAGCTGCTAAACTCTCAGAACCAGCTGGTTAAACAATAAATAAAGGGTTTGCTTTAAATAATAGCTTAAAGTCATAATTATGACATATAGAGAATAGCTTAACGTCATAATAGCATCGTATATGACGCTACGTACTCGTACTAGAAGTGAATATAAACTACGCACCAAGTGGACTGAATCTCACGTCGTTGTAATCACAATGATTGTCAGTCACAACTGACCGCTATGTTCACTTGATTTATAACATTTTCACTACGAGATACGGAACATAATCAAAGCTGACAGCCCGCCTAAGAACAATATGAACATCCTTCAATTATTGATTTCTCTCTGGATGTACGTGAATAATAATTATTACTGAAGTACAACAGCTGATAATAAATTAAGTATTATCGAGAAATTGGAGCCTTGCTATATTTTTGTAGGAAATTCTAAATATTGAAAATATCTATATAATTTTAAAAAAATCTTATTGAACTGTATATAAAGAGCACTTCCTCTAGGCTTTTCTGAGTAGGCTTCCTATAATCTATAATGGTCTCTGACTAACAATAACATGCAATTTTCTGATAACTAATAATGAATACAACCAGTACTCGAAATTCGACCATAACTAGGTAATTTAAATTATAAATTTGAACAAAGACCCAGCGAGCGCTATTTCACAATTTTCTTTCAAAAACAATGACATGGATACGTCAAATTTGAAATGTTGATGTGTACAAAGTTTATTTTATTATTATTATTATAGACAAACAACAATATTAATCTATTCTCTATTTGACCATTGATGAACAAAAGATTTTATGTATCTGTGTCAAAGTCAAATACACACATCGAAGTGTGTGAGTATCTAATAACATTACAGTTGTGTCTGTAATGTTTTTTATTGATTTAGGTACCTAATGTATATTTATGCATAATTTTAATTAAATATCAGCATTCGCCTCTCCTTCTCTATATTATAAACTATAACTGTGTGAAATTTCATAACAACTCCCTCCGCGCGTTTTCCGATAATGCTGAATAAAGTTTTTACTTCACCTTTTAATATATAAATATGTAGGTAGATAGGTATCTTCTTATTCATATCACTGAAATCAAAATAAAAAATATAATTTATTTCATATTCGTTTTTCGGTTTTACCTGCAGCTTCGTCAAATTCGAGGTTGGCTTTTCAGGTGGCGGGTAAATCTGTTCCGAAACTAAGAACAATTCTTTGTGAAAGTTCAATCCCATGACTTCATCTTCTTCGCGGCCATAGCGGAAGGAGCATACAACTTGTCCAAACACTTTTCTTCCCTTGGTGTAATCTTCATCGAGAAGCACAATACCATCTGCGAAAATTATAAAATAGCCATTTATTAGCTGCATACACACCGATAATCGCTCATTTTTCAATTGTTTTCTTCGCTAAGATTTGAAAAATGAGCAATTATTGGTCAAATCTTAAATATAAATCGTTAAGTGTGTATCCAGCTATTGATTTCACATAAAACTTCAACATATTATAAACTTGGTGGAAATTTTACGATCTTTCATCCCTTTGATATAATAATAATATAACACTTTTCTATACAAAGGTGTCAGTATAGCAGCGGGAACTTATTGCCTGAGGCAATTTTTTCCAGTCAACCGGTCCCGTCCAATCTGAGACATGCCAACCCCGGGTAGAAATTTCAAGTGAAAAAACACTTAGAAAAACTCTGAACCGACCGGGAATCGAACCCGGGACCTCGGATCTGAAGTTCACGCCAGTACAACTAAGCTACCGAGGTCGGTATGTACAAAGATTGTGAGCACATCTACCGTTTACGTATTTATTGGTCAATGATCATATTGGTCATATTGAAGAATCTTCATGTTGTATGTTAGTAAAACTATAGTTATTTCAAAATTCTTGTTTATTTCTTTTTCATAAATTTATTTATTTCTTTTCTTTATAGTGACAATCTTTTGTTTTCCTATTTTATCCCTGTAATTTTTGTGATTTTATTTTTCTTTTTATGTTTTGTAATAATTATAGATGTCTACATAAGTACAAAAAAAATTAATAGGTATGTAATAAAATATTGACGTCTTATAGAGCCCAGATTAGCTCTATGGTGGCAACGAAAATATAAAATAAATAAAATTGACAGAAAAAAGTATAATATGTAGAAATACAATCAATGATCTGTACTTAAATATTATTTTGTGATTTTTCCTTTCTTTCTTCTTGTTGCCATCCTATGCCATTGAAAAGTTTTAAAGAGATTTGGTGATTCGGTGATATTACAAGACCCGAGTCTTGGTTGGTTGGTTTTTCTTATTTGGTGGCACCAAAGAAGTGGTGAAAGGGTGAAGAGACATGTCAGTGTGGGGAACCCCAATCAAAGACGACGCTCACCTACTGATATGTCCCCTGTTTGCAGAAAATTCCAATCTACAAGACCTTATGAACGATAAGTCGATGACTGTCGCTGTTTACAGGTAGAACAATGTATAAACTGGACATGTAAAGTAAGTACCTTGTTATTTCTTTATGGATAAAATTCTTATGGCTTATTTTTTTTTTATCTAATTTGACTTCTTGGCTTTATATTATTTTAATGTTTAATTTTTTTATCTAGGTTGACTTCTTGACATTTTATTATTTTAATGTTATATTTATATCTAATTTGAATTTTTAACTATTTACTATTTTGTTGTTATGAATTTTTTATTGAGTGTTCTATATATTGTAGGTAATGTTGGGGTCTTCGCTGGTCCATAATTTGTTTCTATATTATTGATTTATATGTATTGTCATGACTGTCTGACCTCTCAGAAATTGTAAAAAAAAAGGAATAAAAAAAATTTCAAATATTTGTTATCGGCATTATTTACGACAAAAACGTTCGATGTGAACTTGCACCTCTAGATATGGAAGAATGAGATGGTAAGTATTTTTCAATAGGGCTAATGAATGACATGGCTTTGTAAAGAAACTAAAGTACCTACCTAGTGGGTAAGCGATTTTTTTGTCTATTAATTTGTGATCTGAGTTTTCGATGTTTTCATATTGGGAAGGAGTGTATGGAAACACATTCATTTTGTTGCGAAAATTTATTAATTAAAGAGTAAGGTATTAGATTGGTGTTGCTGGCTAGTTGTAAATCGCGACCCTGTGTTTTGATTAAGTAATTAAAAATATTCCTACATACCAGCATTTTTTTACTGTCTAGGAATTCCTTTTTTGTAATAAGATATTTTGAGTAAACTGTGTTGTTTTTAAAGAATTATCTAACAAATAATGACTCTAAAAATTCATTACTGATGTTCGATTTTTGAATGCAACAAACCACCACGGGCTTACGACCGTCTTCTTCTGTTGTTTCGAAGGCTGGCTTAGTGTGATCACTTTACGTTAACAACGTTCGCCATTAGGTGGTAATGTTTGAGTCTCCGAAACTCCTAATCATGAGAATTCTCGACATGTTCAACATGTCGAAAAATCTCATGTATGCAACAAATAGATATTTAATAATAATTAATGAAATATAGAGATAAAAGTTGGAAATTGTTGAGAACAAGAGAGCAACCAAATTTAGAGACTGCGACTGCTGTCATTTATTTGCTTTTTATGAATACCCAACAAACGCACTAGGTACACTAGAAAATGTTGCCAAGAGGTTTAAAATTAATCTGGGCTCACACAAATTGAACACCAAATACACTTTTCGAATAAAGATTCGAAAAACAAAACTTAGAAAAATGAAAAACAAAACTTTTGTAAAAGTGGAAATGGTTGCCACTGACAACCACGAACTTCAGTACGCTGTACGCACAAGGCCGTGCCAACCACTTCACTACCTTATTGTAACCTTTCTAGAACTTATTATGGTATAAATGGAAGCTTAACT
The DNA here is from genome assembly GCA_963576905.1 of Mystacides longicornis. Taxonomy (NCBI): domain Eukaryota; kingdom Metazoa; phylum Arthropoda; class Insecta; order Trichoptera; family Leptoceridae; genus Mystacides; species Mystacides longicornis. The sequence continues at coordinate 10,300,847 of OY756424.1, read as the reverse complement.
TTAAAATATTTCTTTAAAAAAGTTACTTATTCTTGTGAAATTAATCATGACATGTTTGCTTGATATTGAAGAGATCATAGGCAACTTCTATAGCACTGCGACGTTCGTCATTGAGAACGTACATATTTTATGTAGGTACAAAAATAAATCTGAATGCGCTTTATTTTTCGAAAATCATATTATAGTAGTAGCTTATTACAGTACATCAATTTTTCAACTTCACTAGCATTATTAGATGATGAAAAAAACGCTTTACTTTTTAATAACATCTTACATTAAAACGTTATTAATTGAGGTTAAAAAATTTTCGAGAATGTTTCTCTAAATAGAACGAATTTTCAATATTCTTATGAAGAGTTGGGCTTAGAGATGGGGAGGAGCAAAAAATACATTTGCATTTTTGGATATAAAAAATATCAGAATATATTTTAATATCGCGATTTTCCGTTAAAGGGACTCATTTAAAATTTATATAAAAAACTCTAAAGGGAACATCACTTCAGTTATTATGGTAATATAAACCACAAATTACATACAAACATTTACGTATATATTCATCTACAGCCAACTCGATGTAACATAATGAAAACGAAGTCACCCACGCCATGTTGGATTCAAAATTAATTTTAATAAAAATACTTTTTAGTTTTTAATAAAGGCCACTCGGTGATTTCAAACCTTTGATACACGAACAAGCTCAACCAGAGACAAATAAAATATTTTGCACTAGATAAAATACCGAGTTCTTTTTTTCAAAAAATTATTATTCTTTACCGTCGACACCCGAACAATCAACCAAAGATAATCAAATTAAAATTAAAAAATATAATTTATGGAAATATTTCGCACCAATCAAAATGCACGTTCTATTTTTAAATTCTTTTTTACCGATTGTTTCAAACTACTGGCATCCCCCTTTTTCACTTTTTCGTTAATAAAACACAATCTGTTACATACCGATTGGTTCCACGGCAGATATGTAGTCGACGAAATCCCTTTTCCCCAAATACAAGGTGAGCTTTCCATTTGGGGAGCACTTCTTAAACACTTTGAAGTTATACACCATTTTTTTATTTCAAATTTCCACGCAGTAACTAATGTATAGTTGTGAGTCAATACACAATGAGACTGTTTGAAGTGAAAACAAAAAATTCCTTTTATATAAACGATCATTAATATTTGTAAGGCTTCGCTAATTCCTCGCGTTAGTAGTAATCTTGTTAAAAAAATATTCCACTAACATTTGTTTTACCTTTTCCAATACACGTGACATCAGAAGATTTTCTTTACTCACTTTCATGATTCATTTTTTCTTCGCCTCAAGAAAATCATTAGTCAATAGATGGCACACGTAGCTAGCAAATGGAAGGAAGTGTCACAGTTCATACACAGAAAACTAATAAGATAATGAAAGTTACATAACTATGTAAGTATCTACATTACGCTAGTTATGTTATAGAGCGAGTCAAAAAGTAATGTCAATCTTACACGTAGGTAAACAAATAAACAAGAAAGTCAGAATAGGATGTCCATGCAGTAAACCTACATCCAAATTATTTATCTAAAAGTTTTTTATATGACGTTAGGGTTTATAAAGTGGTCAAGGAAATGTTATACGCAATATAAGAGCATTTAATTCTTCTTTGGCCACTGAATTTCAACTCTACAGGTGGTGGAACCTGCTCGTTGGCTCAGGCTGAAATCGTGGTGAAAATGATCCTTGTGAATCCTAGGGCTGACTAAACGACGAGGGTACGGGGTGCCTTGCATGGCTGTCCAACACGCAGGGCATATCCTACACCTGAATCCTATCCTCCTGGTTTCTATGAGTCTTCCCATACATAATATCCTAGTCTTGTCATTCCGGAAGGAGTTTCTTTCTGCCCAAAAATCTAAAAGATAAAAGGATGGAAATAAATCTAAAAGAATATTATTATTTTTTTCCTCTTGTATGTATCTACATAAAACCTTAAAAAAACACACAGAAATAAAATATTTCACCGTAACCTAGAGAGACATATAGATATAAAACGTGGACGATGACAGCAAAATCTGCCGAGACGCTAAATTCATTTAAGAGAAGAGCCTTCTTAAAATTCTGGGAGCGACGATATGGGAAGCCTAGTAAACATAGATACATAAATATTCGCGAAAATGCGTATTTTTAACCGCACTTCATGGTCTTTCTATGAGCTTTGGCAGCTCTAATTGACTCGATCCATACTAAGGTTGTTTTCATTATAAATATTGCAATAGCAACACTATAGGTAGATATTTAGGTGCCTACCTGTCAGTAATATTATTTTAATCTTGTTTCGATATCTTTTATTAATCCACTATGGTACACACCGCGCGCTCTGTCATTTTCAAAAAATTCCCTCGCGCAGATTTTGTACTAAACCAAATTGATTTTTGTTGATGAAAAAACAGTATAATACGCCTATAAGCTGTCGCTGAAAATATTCAGTTTTGTTAATCAAAAAATTCAGCCGGTGAAAGGTGACTATAATAGATTTACCTTGTTTTTTTTTCATCTTTTTTTTTTACTTCTTTTTAACTAACGATGCAGGTGGCTGAGTAAAATAGCCCTTATTCCATTAGGTAAATTAAAACTAGCAGCAAACCTGTAGGAAGAAAAGCGAAAAAAGCGTCATTATTGGTTCAATTGTATTGGTACATTTGTAACATAATTGCTTAGATTAAAATCGTTAATCATTATTTAATATTGACGCATTCAGTTCTAAAACGGTTGAGCTATGAATAGTTGGTAAATTATCTAAATCTAAATACCTACTGTGACGACCCCTAAATGGGACAAGGCATCTCGTATTATGACGTAGATATACCTCGATGTGTAACACTACGTCACATTGCGTCCATTCTACCATGGGGCTGCTTATTCAGTGGCGTGGCTACGGCTGAATAAAGAATGCATTGAAATTAAGCTTTTCACAATTTCACACTATTAATATTCATGATGGTGTGAAATAAAGGTAAAAGTAAATTAGTTTATGGAACAATGTGTTGACCTTCCAAAGCTTAGTGCTGGATCAGAATATCAGATTTAATACTGATCGTCAAAAACTGAAACTATTTAAAACTGAAGTCAGAAGACTATTCATGCATTCTCTACTAAATCGATAATGATTTTATCGATTCACATAATTTTCGGATAATCATGCCTTCTTCCATCCTTTGGTGTCATTTTTGTCACTCATTCATTCAATATATTCAACATATTTTATCAATTGGTTAACATTCATTTTTATCACAACTTCTACTTTCAAACTAGATTCTTTCTCATTATTTTCAATGTCCCACCAGACCCTATGAAAAGAGTATAATACTATTGTATTTCGCAATTGACTTCTTCCACGATTCAAGCATGTTTGTTGTAGAAATATAATTTTAGATGTTTATTTCCGCTTTAATTATTTATGTACTGTACCTACCCGGAAGTAACGTGAGTATTACTCGATACATTTTGTATGGAAATGAATGCGAGAATCGCTTTTGTTTCTAAAAATATCCTTGTGGCGGCGCTATATACGTTTTCCATACCACATGTATCGTGTAATACTCACTTTTCGTGACCACCTTCCGATAAAACTTAGAATACGGGTACCCACTGTATAAAGCACGCCACTGAACCTAACCCACTTGTGACGTATTGAAGCCTCGTGATGATAACGATGTCAACCTCAAAGACTGCAGCGTAAAAGGGGATTTTTTACGTAACCGTTATTTATATTCCAAATTATCGATTAACGGTTTATGGCGTACGTGTATTTTCAACCCGTTAACCCCCTTATTCAGTGACATTCAACTGGCTGGCTGTGCATGACGTTAAAGATAACTCGTCCAGCTCATGACGTTGTCCGATTTATTTATAAAATACTCATTATATAGATACATACTAATATTTTCAAAACACTAGCTGTTATCTCAACACTTACATTAGAATAATATGTAACAACTAAAATGACTCTAACAATTCATTACTGATGTTCGTTTTTTTAATGGAACAAACCACTACGGGCTTTCGACCGTCTTCTACTGTTATTTATACATTACATACAATAATTCTTCTTGCGTACATACAACAAATCATGTAGGTATTTAATTTATCTACTGGTTCAGTACCATTTAACAACTTTTCTAGAACCTTCAGTGCTACTCAATTTAAGCTATATTGGTGAACCCACAGGAAGTGGCGTGATGAATAGAGGACTGAGTCTTTTTTTATTTAATTTCATAATAGACAAAAAGAAGTGTCATTCGTGAGGCTTGGTAGAGAATGGGAAACAAATTTATCAGCTTTTTTTTAATTATATAGCCACAAAATATTAATAATATAAAGACTTTATTTAAAAAAATACACAATTAAATATTAAAAAAACATGCTTACAAATAATTAACAACAAAATATATACTTTACTTATACTAGATACCTTCCGAAAATTAGTTGATACTCGTGCTTCGGGAGGAAAATTCTTCTTCATGTACCTACACTTGTTATTTTAAAGTTAACATCAACTTTTGTTTATTTTTATAAACACTTCGATATAAATGGGTACAACCTTTAGATATATAACGCATAAAATACATATTATACAAAATATTCAATACTCATACACGCAAGTGGCCGCTTCAGATGATAACACACATACATATTATGTATATACATATACACATACAAACATACCCTAAAATAACACATAGGTAGGTACATACATTTATTTTTTTTATTTTTTATTATTGAAACCTTTGAATAAATATCTTTCTCTTTCACGACACAAGATTTAAGTAGCTTACTGTGAAAGAGTCAAGAGTGTATTTGTGTTCACTTGTGTGAACACAAATACACTCTTTGCAAAATGAAGTTCCACCAGGGCATCGCCTTCAGAGAGAACCACCGAAGAACTGAAAAAAACAGCTGAACTTTAGCCTAGCTGCTACGCTGCTAAGCTACGCTGAATATAAATATTTTATCTTGAATATGAGAATATAAGAATTCTGTTATGTGTTCCAAATAAAAGAATTTCATTATTCCACCTATTCATTTTCGATAGCAACCTCGGCCGAAACTACAGGATTTATTCATGTTCCTGGATGCCATTCAATGCACGTCGGTAGAACTAATATTACCTACTTGGAGTCCAAGAAGTATTACATTTTATTCCATACTGGAACTCAGTATATCTACTCAATACTTCTTGGCTACAGTAGTTGGCAAGTGAAGACTTTTATTGGAGACCTCATGAGGACAAGAGAGATAGAAGGAGAGGTGGTTTTTTTATAATAATCTGGGCTCACTCAAAGGGAACACAAATACACTTTCAACATCTTTCACATAAAGCAAAGCTTGTGTCGTGAAAGTGTAAATGATCGGCACCGGGATTCGAACCCACGACCTTCAATACGCTGTACTTATGAAAGCCGTCGACTGATACCACTGGTCTACCAACCATCTCATTTTGAAATGGTTGGTAGCCTAGTGGTTCAGTCGCCGACTTTCGTAGTGGAGGTTCCAACCCCCGAACTGTGGAATATGGTAGAACAGTCGCAAATATTTAATGGTTTTTAGGTACACATTTTCCACTTATTTTTAATTGCATTTGACAAAATAAATGTAAACCATTATAATGATATCAAATTTCTACATTTCTAACATTTATATGTATAACGAATCAAAGATACTTTAGGTCAGGGCCGTCGCGTGGGTGGGGCGACCGAGGCGGTCGCCTAGGGCGCCGCGATGTGAGGGGCGCCGCCGTGGCTAAAACAAATTCTATTTTGTTTGCAGTGCAGTCCAGGGATGCAATATTTGCAATAAAAAGTTTAATCAATATTTAAATCTTAAAAAACTCTAACTAAATTTTATTTTCATCGCAACCGAGCGTGTGACAGGAAATTTTGGCTTTAAAAAAAACACACGTCACCGATCCAGGGAACGAGCTACTTCATAGCGGAAAAAAGAGCAAGTTTCTTTAACGATTCGCTTCGAAGTTACTGAAGATTATGGTGAGAATATAAAAAAAAGTAGAAGAAAGTTTTATAGCCTATCGAGTCGCTGAAAAAAACACTGGAGAAGCTCTGGCTGAAAGTTAGGGATGCCTTGGTTCATTTAGGCAACAAAATTGATTACCCCCAAACAGGTTTTGAAGCTCAAAGCATAATAATAGGCCAATATTTTTTTTTCTTCTCTCTTTTTTATAAATATATGAAACGTATAGTTTTTCTTCAATCCTTTTTTATTTATGTTGAAAATGACAAAATTTTCATCTTTTCCCGTCTATATTGCAGTGATATATTATTATCTTATTTATTCTTTTTTATGAATTATGAAAGTGACATCCGAAAGAAGTGTTTTCAATTTCTGTGTGTATGACATTTATAATCTGCTCAAGCCTCTTTATCATCTTGATCTGTTGAACAACGGAAAAGGCTTGACTAGAATATCTGTTCAAATAGCTACTGATCAAGCTTGACTATCCGAAACAACGACGAAAAGCAAGACGGGTATCAGCTAGTTTAAAATATGTAGTGGAGGGTGGGTGGTCCGTGATGCCGTTATTTATAATAGCTGCCGGTTTTTCCAACCAGAAACACGGCAGGTCCATAGGTGGTGGATAACGAAGTGGCTCTAAAGCTAGGGTATCATTCTCCCGAAGCAAAAATGGAATGAACAAAATTACAAATTTATGGGGGGGGCGCTGATTATAGCTTCGCCTTGGGCGCCTAAAAACCACGCGACGGCCCTGCTTTAGGTACTTGTAGAATCACAACTAAACAGGTATATTTTGTTACATTTCAAATTCAAATATCTTATCTATTGCTAACAACTATAATGGTATGTGTTATATATTTTTGAAAACCTTATTTTATATAGATAAATGTTTGCCCAAAAAAAATGGTATTTTATTCATTATAAGTTTTTTCTTAATAATATTGTAAAATAATAAAAAATATCAATTCCATGAGTTTGTCGAAGGTTTTCACTTTTACCAACGTCTTCCGACGCCCCGAAATTTAGGTTACATTATAGCCAGGTACATATCAAAAAATTGGCTGCTCGTTTTTGCTCATTTAGAAGTTATGAATATGTAGCCTGTGTGGCATTGAATTTTAACGACATGATTTATTTTTGTATCTGATACCACGAATGTGTAGCGCCACCTATAAAAAAGGTAAAGAGCCATCTAGCGGAATACGTCGGAGACAACTTCTACTTATCAACAAGGAAGATTCACCACCTTTTAGCAAGAGTAACAAGCTTAGATTATTTCGCACCAGAGGGAACATACTTCATTTTTTTGTATAAATAAAATTGTAAGAATAAACCAAGTATATATAGTTATTTTCTCTGCCAAAAATTTACTCTTTCCTTCAGAACCGACAGTGCACAATATTGTAATTAGTTTTTAAGTTAATATATTTTCTGTGATAATTTTATTTGAGTTCATTAATATAGTGCTTGTATTTTTATAAGCTAAAATTTTGTTTCATTTCGGTAGTGAGTTGAATTCCTTCTTAACTGTTCAGATTTACTCATAAAGAGAAAGTGAAAGCTGGTGAGTACTAAAGATATTCTCAACCCCTGCTAAACTCGTAAGAGAGTCTTCTTGCTTTCTCATAAAGATCACATTTTCCCTGCTATCATTCTACTTTGAGAAAAGACACTCACATCTCATCTTCATCTCAAAGACATGGACCAGATCATACCAATCTGACCCCATAAATATAATAATATTGCTCTGTACCAGTAGTGTGTCGCAGATAATCCTATTGCGAAAAACGTTGCTGGCTTTACTAAAATCTTACTTTACTTTATAACTCTTTTATTTTTTAAGATATCGTTTTTTTGCACGAAAAATAGCAGAATATTGATTTATTATAGTGGTATACATATTTTTAAGTTTTTGTGTACAGTTATTTTTATTAAAATATATGAAAATAGTTTTTTGTAAATACTTAATATTTTAATGGCTCTATATATGTAGATACGTAATTATGTCGTAGGTATATGTATTTTGCAACTAACCGGATAGCCAAAGTCTTAGAGAAGATAAAGAAGAAGTAACTGAAGAGAGCATGTCAAATCACATACCTATGGATTATCAACCACGACCCCCCTGACCCCCCCCCCCTGGATCCGCCCTCGATTTGAGCTCTCATTCAAGAGTAGATTCGTTGATAAAATGAAAATTATAAGGATCACGAATAAAACTTTCTCTATAATTCGTGCTGAATATGATTTTTTCTAAAACTTCATAAATGTATGATTGCGAAGTATAAAATGTACCTACATACGATAACCACATTGTGTACCTTAAAAGTATCGGCATAAAATAATTATTGTTCTTCTGTGTTTGTTAATTTAAAGTAAATGGAGTAGGTATCTACTTATTATAATGTTCACGCAATACCTACAGCGGTTTAGTGGGTTTAGTGGAATTTTAGAATTCCTTTCCTTCTCCATATCGATCCGTGTTTTATATGGCTTCAAAACATTAGCTACATATTGCATTAAACTTTCAATAAATAAACCATCGAAGACAGCCTTAGTTTAGCGGCAACAAAACCTATCACTCGATGTCATTTTGTTAGCATTCAATTGAAGTGGTTGGTAATGCGTTGGGTTCCTAGGGAACGGTCCGTCATCTGAGAAGACGGCGTCTTTCAAAATTATATGACAATGTTTTTCGTTACTACGGAAACAATATTGACAACGTTCTCAACTGACATATTCACCGCTATTAAAAGTAGCGGCGTATCCGTAGGAAAACAACCCAACCTGTGGTTCCGTTGACGACTAGTGCTAACTATGTTGATGAGCTTAGATTTATTCAATCAAAAATTACAATTAATATTTTTTCTGTTATTTCCTCTTATTGCCTCCTTCTACTTCTGAGCGGACTGTAAAGGGAGTTTGATTGATTTTTTCATCTCCATGTTTACTTTCATTATTACTTTAAAGATCCTTTATCAATTGTATACCTACTGACTTTAGAAAAAAAATTGCATACCTACCTAGATACATTGAATTCGATAATGGGATGTTTTTTTTTCCTTTTTGTGTCGCTAGAGGCGCCCTTGCTAATCCGGTCTATTGTCAAATTCAGTGCTGCCAACGGGGGCGATTTACTTCTTCTTCTTCTTATGGTCGCTTACAATCTAACCTCCAAAATATCATTCTAGTTTATTTCAAATTAAACAACTTATATATTATTATACATGGTAACTTACAATAGGTTTAGAGTAATCATTGTACCTACATTTTTTTACATACTATTACAAATAAAATTGTTGATCTTTTTTTATATACCTACCTAAATACAAATTAAAAAATACAGAACAGCACCCCTGAGATTTATTCTCAAATTTATGCGCAACAAAATCATCAACTTCTTAGCAACACAATGGAAAACAAACTTCCCAACGTTGGCATCACTGAAAAAAACATCTCTACGTTGGCAGCACTGAATTTGACAATAGACCTGATTAGAAGTTCTGCCACCTAGTGTGTATTGTCGGGAGCTCCCCAGAAAACTTCCCATTATTGTTTTGATTGAAATTGTTGAAAATATTTTATTGGTTTCATTATTTTCATTGATAAAGGAATGAATACTCAAAATTAATTAGACAGGACCAGTTGACTGGTAGAGAATGCTTCAAGCATTATGTTCCACCTGCAATACCAACACCACCTATGTAAAGAATTGACACGTTTATTTATTTTTTTTAGATAAAAGGTTAATGAGGTCTGGTTTCAAGTCAAGCCAGTGGTCATCCAATGAAGGACATAGCTTATTCACTATCAAGGCGTTTCCCTTGTCTGAGGCCATTCTCATCCGTATGACTCCGACGTCCCAAATGATTTTGTCAAATCTTTAGTAAAACATGCGCGCTGTTATACTATATTAGGTATACCTACTGTGATTATATTGCATGGCTAGAATACTGAGCTCACTCGCGCAGGTTCAAATCAACTAATATGTATAGGTACTTTTTCACTCAGTAGGTACATTAGCGTCAGCCAATTTGTGTTCTATTCTACATTTAACATTGGAAAAATCTTCAATGTAAGGTTGAGATAAATCCATTCTGTTTCGATTAACTACAAATGCACTTTAATTTCTTTGCCTCACTCAGTTATTTTGTTTGCATGCAGTAATTGAAATATCGTTTTTTTGCAGTCAGATTGCAAAGAATGACAGAGTTACCTATATACCTAAAAGTAGTAAAACCTGTCGCACGACAGGCATTGAAAAGGGTCATTAATTATATGATTCTCCTATAAATCAGTGTTATATCGTCGTTTTTTTTTTATTATTATTAATTAGGCATTCCACCCTCAAAGAGTGATTTGTGCCATTATTAATCAAATAGTTTGTATTATATAAAAATTATTCGAGACGTTGTTTATAACGTTGAGAACTGCAGACAATTTGTATGTAGGAACCTCTGCTCATGTAAGTATCACATTTCTTCGATACAATAATATTAGGTAGGTATAAGAAATTACGAATTCAGTGTATTGTAAATTTTGAATGAATGATTATTCTTCAAGATTTAAACAATTAGTCATATGGCATAGATCACCCCAGAGGCCCTAGAGGGGTTGAAAAATAATAATATTATTATATTGAAGAAATAAAATTAATTGTAAACTAGTAATCATGATGAAATGAAGAAAGAACGACAAAAAGGAAATATTATTCAGGGTAGTAGGGGGTCCATAAATATTGTCCTAAAATGGTTTGCATTATGTAATATTCACTAAATACAAAAAAAAACATTTCCATTCAATACTAACAATTTCGTATGGGCTTCCATACAAAGTTTCCCCGAATCACGTGACCTGTGTTTACACGGCCCAGCTGTTCACAGTATGAATCCACATTATATCATAGATAATATAATATACTGTAAATAGATAGTGGACTCCTGGCAAATTCAACCGTCATTCCTTTATTACAACTACCATCACAGACTGCACCACTACAGCCACGCCACAGACCACACCACTACAGCCACAGACTACTTATACTTCTACTACCATCTGGCGGTAGAGTACTAACTTAATAAGCCCCTCCTTTTTTTTTTTTTTTTTTCTTATAAATGTTGCCATACATTAAAAGTATTTCGCCTTATTGCCATACTGAAAAAAGAAATTGGGTAAATTTTGAAGAAAAAGGGTCTACTGGATTTGCAAAAAAACTTTATTGTAAAATACATGTTGACATGAAATACAAATAATAATAATAAGAAACAAAGCGGAAGAAAACAAAATATGATTTAAAATTATCACCTTTACAAAATATAGCCTATTATTCTTTTGTTGGAGCAACACCAGTGTTGCTCCAAGAAAGGACTCGTTACATTTTATTTAAAAAAAAATGACACTGTTTAGCATGACAGTAAAAACCTTTGCGACAAACTATGTGGGTAGCCTAGCATGTACAGGGAACCAGATTCGCGCTAAAAATTCAAATGGCGTCAACAATTCAAATGCGCCTAAAATTCAAATATATTCGGTTTGCAGAGGGTAAAATGGATTCGGGGGTGTGTGCGAAGATGTATGGGGGGCTCTGCCCCCCAAACCCCCCTAAATAATTATGTTCTAACCTAACCTATTTTCATGACTGTTAGTCATGAAAATAGGCTAACGAACCTATTTTTTAAGAATTTGGCTCAGCCAAAGTGAACACAAATACACTTTAGACATCTTTCACAGAAAAAAACGGATAAATAGAAAAAAAAACGAAAAAAAAGGTCCGCCCCCACTGGGATTCGAACCAACAACCATCAATACCAACGGCAGCGACTATAACCGTAGGACCATTGTGAACTTGATAGCGATGCCGAAAAACTTTAATATCTACTGTTAGTGTCACGCATGCGCACTTTATGCAAGGATTCTATTGGTGCGAATCTGGTTCCCCGTACATACTAGGTTACCCAAACTATGTAGCTACACAAAAATAACAACTCAACAAAACACACTGTTTACGACTATCTTCAGTGCCACATATACTTAAAGTTTTAAGTATTTGTGGCACTGAAGATGGTCCTGTGACCGAAAGGCTTCTGCCAATACAAAACTCAAGAGTGAACTAAACAGTGTTTTATTTAAAATTTTAATAATTTAATTATATTAAAATGGGATTTCACTGCAGAAAACATCAATAATTTGTCAACAAAACACAAAATAAAAAAAATAAGCAGGTATAAGGGTAAAAACATGTAGAAAGCCAATTAAGACCCGCGCCAACAGGCTAGAAGGCAAAAAGAATGTTGTCTATGGTTTCAATGTATTTAAATGGGTATGCCGAAAGCAGTATCCCCATGCAAATGCATAGAAACATTCTTTGCGTCATCCGGCACGGGTTGGAATCTGCTTTCTACATGTGTTTCCATCCTATTATATTGGAACCATTACATAGGTAGCGATATTGCTCACCACAATCAGCAAGGTGAATCTCACCATTTTAATATCAATCAATGTCACAGATACTTCCAATATTTCACACAGAATTAAGATCAACACTACCCGTGTTATAAGTTTTATAGAAGGGAGTCACGGAAGCAAAGTGAATAACACAATACATTTTACGTCGGCAGCGCTATACACGTTTTCCATACAAAATGACGTATAGTGTAATTCTGTAACATGTGACACTTCTCGATGGAGGTCAACTTAGTTTAAGGTCATACATTTATAATGATTCTACTTTTAATGTATAGTTGTCATCTGCAATGTGTTTTGTTTAAATAAATAAAATTCTCACTTTACTTCCGTGACTACCTTCCGATTAAACACAGAATACGGGTACAGAAACTATCTACATTAATTCAATTTAACATGAAATATGTATAAACATAACAATATACTTAAACGAATGAAAATTTATAAACAGCTCAATCATTAAAGTGTAATAGATGCCATTATTTATTATTTAGCTTTTGCCAGTCACATTAATTACAATTTTACAGGAAAGGATAAATATTAATACAAATAAGAGGTAGCAAAGGGTCAATTTTCCTGCTTGTCAGATGTTTATCAATGAATGCTATCGCTATCATCTAAGTTATTAATGAATGCTATCGCTCCGTCGGTTAAGATGAGGAAATCTGAGAAACTGCCTTGATATGCTCTTCCATCACACTCTGTAACTATGTGATTTATGGTCTGTCTCTCAGCTCCACAGTCGCACCCAGGGAGATCTGTCCAACCACATTTGTGTGCGAAGTCTGCGCATCTGCGTGTCAAGATAATAGATGCCATGACGTCAAGGTTGAAGTCAATTCTTGTTACTGTAAAGCTGGATTCAATTATGTAACGGTTTAGTCTGAAAATAAAAATGAAAACTTTTATAAGTACATTTCATATCATATTGATGATTTCACACCAAGTTATAATCCCAAACCAAAATTTATGAATTTATATACCAGGATAATATTTATTATTAAGGTCACATACGGCTATTGGGCCAATTACAAAACAAAATAATACGATAAAATGAAAATTCATACATACACGTAAGAAAAAAATAAAAAAGACAGTTAAAAATAGAGAATTATTAAAATAAAGAAAAATGAATGATTAAATTTGATCATTAAAATATTAAATATATTGTGTAATGCTTATACTGTTAACACTTAGTCTAGTCAGTATTCATACATGGAAGTTATTGTTAAATAATCTAAAGCTGCAAGTTTAGTTAATTAATGTGTGATTTCCCAGGTACATGTCCACAATGCGTTTATTTTCAAATTGGGATTCACTCTGCATCTGGTGTCATACACAAACATTTTTCTACAGCTATTACACATTGCACGTTTTTATTTATATTCATACATTTTCTGAAGCTGGCTTTGAAAGACAGGAAGCCCCTTTGCATATAAGATGTAATTTAATTATGATTACAGTTAGTCAATTTGGAGTAAAATTTAAGCGTAGTTACTGGAATGAAAGTGAATATATTTATGTGGTTCGAGTATGTTGAGAGAATCAATGAAGAAAGTACAACAAAGAATATATAAATTTGAATGAGGGGTGAACGGGTCGTCCTAGATTGATGAGGGCTAACAACTTCAGTGCTGTCATGAAGGCAAGCCAAGTCATGAGTAGCTTTAAAGAATAGGAGACGATGTATGCAGAAGAATATGCTATTTGAGAAGCGAATGAGGTTTGTACGGTTTGGAATGAATGGAAGTCCCTATTCTCTGCTTACCCCCTCCGAAATACAATTGTGATGGGTAAAAAAACTTATAATTACCATTTGAATGTGTTTAAAAATATGATGAGCACTCTTTTTCATTGCATCTAAAGAACTTCACTTCCAGGACAATTTCAATACTCCAACAAGACAAATGATTGTGAAACATGCTGCACTCATGAGGGGTAGTGTCTGAAACATACACATTTATGTGAATTATTTTCAAATACAACAATAGCACTTCACTCTGCATCTGGTGTCATACACAAACACGAACTTTTTACCACAGCTATTACACATTGCCAGCACACTAAGCCAGCCTTTGAAATATCAGTAGAAGACGGTCATAAGCGCATGTGGTTTCATCAGTTATAGTATTCATACATGGAAGTCATTGCTAAATAATCTAAAGCTGCAAGTTTAGTTAATTAATGTGTGATTTCCCAGGTACATGTCCACAATGCGTTTATTTTCAAATTGGGATTCACTCTGCATCTGGTGTCATACACAAACATTTTTCCACAGCTATTACACATTGCACGTTTTTATTTATATTCATACATTTTCTGAAGCTGGCTTAGAAAGACAGGAAGCCCCTTTGCATATAAGATGTAATTTAATTATGATTACCTACAGTCAATTTGGAGTAAAATTTAAGCGTAGTTACTGGAATGAAAGTGAATATATTTATGTGGTTCGAGTATGTTGAGAGAATCAATGAAAAAAGTACAACAAAGAATATATAAATTTGAATGAGGGTTGAACGGGTCGTCCTAGATTGATGAGGGCTAACAACTTCAGTGCTGTCATGAAGGCAGGCCAAGTCACGAGTAGCTTTAAAGAATAGGAGACGATGTATGCAGAAGAATATGCTATTTGAGAAGCGAATGAGGTTTGTACGGTTTGGAATGAATGGAAGTCCCTATTCTCTGCTTACCCCCTCCGAAATACAATTGTGATGGGTAAAAAAACTTATAATTACCATTTGAATGTGTTTAAAAATATGATGAGCACTCTTTTTCATTGCATCTAAAGAACTTCACTTCCAGGACAATTTCAATACTCCAACAAGACGAATGATTGTGAAACATGCTGCACTCATGAGGGGTAGTGTCTGAAACATACACATTTATGTGAATTATTTTCAACTACAACAATAGCACTTCACTCTGCATCTGGTGTCATACACAAACACGAACTTTTTACCACAGCTATTACACATTGCCAGCACACTAAGCCAGCCTTTGAAATAACAGTAGAAGACGGTCATAAGCTCATGTAGTTTTATCAGTTATGAATTGTTAGTCATTAGTTGTCAAATATTATTACACATAAGACTTTCTTATTCATATTCATACATTTCAACAAATATATGACAAATATGTAGGTTATTGTTTTGGATACAGTCGCAACATGTGTTTCCGATGTTGTTCCAAACATTTAAGACATTATTTTGATAGTTTGGTAGTTCCGTTCAGGGAACAGAGATAACGTTCGACGACGAGCGATCATGAAGTTGCAGCTGATGGCGATTGTCGCACTAGATCTCCGTGAACGGTTTAGAGTGACATTAATGCGATTGTACCTAGTTATGTACCATGCGGCTTCAATCAAAATAAGAAAAATGTTTTATGTTGATATAAATTCGATAGTATGTCAAAACGTACATATTTATGCATCTCAAATCAATTTTTGTATATAATTTGCAGTATGAAATAAAAATTAAAGAATTTTATTTTGAATAAAATGTAGCCCATTTATAACAATTTCTCTTCCGTCTTCATTCCTAACCAAAAAATATTCAATTTTAATAATTCACTCTGAAAACCAGCTAAAAAAAATTAAACTCTACAACTGACAGCGGCTCGCGACAGTAACCATGAATGAATTTTGACACAATAAACGTCAGTGCGACTTTCACCCTAGATTTCTTTGGTGCGTTTGGTTGAAATCAGAGCGATCGCTCGACGATTCACTGAACGCTTTGGAGCGTTTCGTCCGACGACTCGCTCCGGTTCCCTGAATGCCCAGTGCGATCGTCGGGTGATCGCTCGACGACTCCCTGTACGCATACATATTATGTATATTAAAGATACAACGGATATCTGACATCCGGCGCCATTAAAACTATCCGGCCAAATACCATTTGGTAAATAAAAAATTTGCCTAAATTTTGTAATATTGAGTTTTGTTTTTGTAAGCAACTGCTTTTTTCCTCAGATGGAAGACTAAATATGATGACAAATAATATGATTAAAGGATAGCCGGAGCTCGACTTTCTTTAGTGAAAAAAAAAATATTTTTATGTACTTAGCTTTTTTTAAAAAGGGATGTTCCTCTCGCATGCCTTTGTAGTAAGTCAGTAGTACTCGTACTCGATTACCTCTTCTTTTAGTCTTTTTATCACCTCAATGATCCTCTACATGAAACTGAAAATACGAAAATGTGTTGTATATTATCTAACATGAAGGTATTACAAAACTTCTAAATTTTCTAATACTGAGTTTTGTTTTTGTAAGCAACTGCTTTCTTCCTCAGATGGAAGACTATGACTATGAAAATGAGTAGATATATGAAGAGAACAGTTAAAATTAAGGTGGGCAAATAGTAAAAAACAATTACATATAAAGAATCCACGCTTTCGAAAATCGGTTAATGGTTATTAAAATAAAATATGGTATTACAAAATTTAGACTATTTTTTTCATTTCAAATAATATGATTAAGGATAGCTGGAGCTCGACTTTCTTTAGTGAAAAAAAATACTTTTATGTACTTAGCTTTTTTTAAAAAGGGATGTTCCTCTCGCATGGCTTTGTAGTAAGTCAGTAGTACTCGTACTCGATTACCTCTTCTTTTAGTCTTTTTATCACCTCAATGATCCTCTACATGAAACTGAAAATACGAAAATGTGTTGTATATTATCTAACATGAAGGTATTACAAAACTTCTAAATTTTCTAATACTGAGTTTTGTTTTTGTAAGCAACTGCTTTCTTCCTCAGATGGAAGACTATGACTATGAAAATGAGTAGATATATGAAGAGAACAGTTAAAATTAAGGTGGCAAATAGTAAAAAACAATTACATATAAAGAATCCACGCTTTCGAAAATCGGTTAATGGTTATTAAAATAAAATATGGTATTACAAAATTTAGACTCTTTTTTTCATTTCAAATAATATGATTAAGGATAGCTGGAGCTCGACTTTCTTTAGTGAAAAAAAATACTTTTATGTACTTAGCTTTTTTTAAAAAGGGATGTTCCTCTCGCATGGCTTTGTAGTAAGTCAGTAGTACTCGTACTCGATTACCTCTTCTTTTAGTCTTTTTATCACCTCAATGATCCTCTACATGAAACTGAAAATACGAAAATGTGTTGTATATTATCTAACATGAAGGTATTACAAAACTTCTAAATTTTCTAATACTGAGTTTTGTTTTTGTAAGCAACTGCTTTCTTCCTCAGATGGAAGACTATGACTATGAAAATGAGTAGATATATGAAGAGAACAGTTAAAATTAAGGTGGGCAAATAGTAAAAAACAATTACATATAAAGAATCCACGCTTTCGAAAATCGGTTAATGGTTATTAAAATAAAATATGGTATTACAAAATTTAGACTCTTTTTTTCATTTCAAATAATATGATTAAGGATAGCTGGAGCTCGACTTTCTTTAGTGAAAAAAAATACTTTTATGTACTTAGCTTTTTTTAAAAAGGGATGTTCCTCTCGCACGCCTTTGTAGTAAGTCAGTAGTACTCGTACTCGATTACCTCTTCTTTTAGTCTTTTTATCACCTCAATGATCCTCTACATGAAACTGAAAATACGAAAATGTGTTGTATATTATCTAACATGAAGGTATTACAAAACTTCTAAATTTTCTAATACTGAGTTTTGTTTTTGTAAGCAACTGCTTTCTTCCTCAGATGGAAGACTATGACTATGAAAATGAGTAGATATATGAAGAGAACAGTTAAAATTAAGGTGGGCAAATAGTAAAAAACAATTACATATAAAGAATCCACGCTTTCGAAAATCGGTTAATGGTTATTAAAATAAAATATGGTATTACAAAATTTAGACTATTTTTTTCATTTCAAATAATATGATTAAGGATAGCTGGAGCTCGACTTTCTTTAGTGAAAAAAAATACTTTTATGTACTTAGCTTTTTTTAAAAAGGGATGTTCCTCTCGCATGGCTTTGTAGTAAGTCAGTAGTACTCGTACTCGATTACCTCTTCTTTTAGTCTTTTTATCACCTCAATGATCCTCTACATGAAACTGAAAATACGAAAATGTGTTGTATATTATCTAACATGAAGGTATTACAAAACTTCTAAATTTTCTAATACTGAGTTTTGTTTTTGTAAGCAACTGCTTTCTTCCTCAGATGGAAGACTATGACTATGAAAATGAGTAGATATATGAAGAGAACAGTTAAAATTAAGGTGGGCAAATAGTAAAAAACAATTACATATAAAGAATCCACGCTTTCGAAAATCGGTTAATGGTTATTAAAATAAAATATGGTATTACAAAATTTAGACTCTTTTTTTCATTTCAAATAATATGATTAAGGATAGCTGGAGCTCGACTTTCTTTAGTGAAAAAAAATACTTTTATGTACTTAGCTTTTTTTAAAAAGGGATGTTCCTCTCGCACGCCTTTGTAGTAAGTCAGTAGTACTCGTACACCTCTTCTTTCAGTCTTTTTATCACCTTCTCCATGATCCTCTCCATGAAACTGAAAATACAAAAATGTGCTGTATATTACGTAACATGAAGGTATTACTAAACTTCTAAATTTTCTAATACTGAGTTTTGTTTTTGTAAGCAACTGCTTTCTTCCTCAGATGGAAGACTATGACTATGAAAATGAGTAGATATATGAAGAGAACAGTTAAAATTAAGGTGGGCAAACAGTAAAAAACAATTACATATAAAGAATCCATGCTTTCGAAAATCGGTTAATGGTTATTAAAATAAAATATGGTATTACAAAATTTAGACTCTTTTTTTCATTTCAAATAATATGATTAAGGATAGCTGGAGCTCGACTTTCTTTAGTGAAAAAAAATACTTTTATGTACTTAGCTTTTTTTAAAAAGGGATGTTCCTCTCGCACGCCTTTGTAGTAAGTCAGTAGTACTCGTACACCTCTTCTTTCAGTCTTTTTATCACCTTCTCCATGATCCTCTCCATGAAACTGAAAATACAAAAATGTGCTGTATATTACGTAACATGAAGGTATTACTAAACTTCTAAATTTTCTAATACTGAGTTTTGTTTTTGTAAGCAACTGCTTTCTTCCTCAGATGGAAGACTATGACTATGAAAATGAGTAGATATATGAAGAGAACAGTTAAAATTAAGGTGGGCAAACAGTAAAAAACAATTACATATAAAGAATCCATGCTTTCGAAAATCGGTTAATGGTTATTAAAATAAAATATGGTATTACAAAATTTAGACTCTTTTTTTCATTTCAAATAATATGATTAAGGATAGCTGGAGCTCGACTTTCTTTAGTGAAAAAAAAATATTTTTATGTACTTAGCTTTTTTTAAAAAGGGATGTTCCTCTCGCACGCCTTTGTAGTAAGTCAGTAGTACTCGTACTCGATTACCTCTTCTTTCAGTCTTTTTATCACCTTCTCCATGAAACTGAAAATATTATGTAACATGAAGGTATTACGATTCAAGTCTTCAAGAGAGCATGAGATTATGAGATTTAGAAATAATCTTATTGTTAAATAATTTAAAAAAATATTGATAATTGAAGTTATCTATGTAATAACGATGTCTGTGTGGACTTTTGAAAAAGGTAAAGAAGGAACGAAACACGGTTTGAGAGGTTCTTTTTCATCTGGGACCTGATGGGAGGAAGATTATTAGAGGAAGGAAGAATATTATGTACAAGCAATTAAATACCAAACACACCTGTCTTCGTTGATTGACGGTTGAAGACTGAACGCACTAGGAGCAAGAACGATTTATGATCAACCTTGGACGTGAACATTACCAGACCGCGACCAGAGCGGTATCGGACTGAGATCAAACCTATGGTGTATCCCTAAGCCAGCTTTTGAAACAGCAGTAGAAAAAAGTTGTGAATTATCAATAGTAGGTTCTATATGCTATTATTTAGTTTTCTTTAATTTTTTCATGTAAAGTATTTTAGCTGTAATTTTAACCGGGTCAGAAGAAAATTGAAAAGTGCGTTGTCCAGACAGAATTCTATTTATTTCCTTACACCATGTAAAAATATATGTGCGTAAAACTAAATTTAAAAGAAATTCGTAAAGCGAATTTTTATGATCTTCACAAATCAAAAATGAGGAATTTAATTTTGTATTAACTATTTCTATAAGTGATGATAATAAGTTATATTTATAACAAACAGTTGAAAGATTTTCCTTACATATCTTAACTACAAGTTTAAAAAAATTAAATATTTTATTAGAAGGATATACTAGAGTATTTAAACCGCACGCTCTGGCTGAAATCAAGGTATCGTCTTGGACTGGTTTATCTGATTTAATATCGGATCTACACTGACTACAGTTACCAAATTTTTCCAATGCTTTTTTTACAGTATATCCCGCGATATACCTATATGTTTCTCTATCTATGCTAACATCGGGCTTTACAAGAGAGAGTACTTTATCGGGAAATCTATAAGTTGGGACAGCAGAACGAGCCTCTACAGTTGAATTAGTTTCGACAAAAACGCGCAGAGATCCTAAAATATTATCATTATCTTTTTCACAATTTGCACCAACAGAGTGTGTTGATGCAAAATTGGAAACTAATAATGTTTTAAATGAGTCTATAAAACTGGAACAGGTCGGGTTGGTGTTCCGGACACCTTGACTACGGATTTGGCCGAAAAAATTCTCTAGGGAATCCTGATTAAACCTACGCATGAGAACAAAATCATACTTATATTCCGAAAATAATTTTTTAGATATATACATAGCTCCTTGAAGAGTCGCTATCCAATTTTTTATCGAAGGAGGAACCGACATTTTACGTGTTTTTGGATCTACAAATTTAATGGATTTTAAAATTTCGATAGCTTCCTCCCAAAACGACCAGTGAATAGAATTAGGTGTTACGGCGCATCTATATTTACAAGTAATACTAGTAGCTTTAAGACTACTGCTGTTCAAAGAATCAAAAAGTTTGTTGACAAAAAGTAAAAAATCTGCAGTGTCTGTCGCTTCACTGTCTACTTCTCCATGCTGAGCTGCATTCTTCATTGTTGTTGCTACAGTTCTGCTGAAGACTTGGGCAGCGACACTTACCTTCATCTTCTTCATGTGTTCCTGGAAAACGTGACCATTTTTTAATTTCGGCATCTGACAAAAGTCATCCCCCTTTTCATGATCATGTGTGTATGTTTGAACTACGTGTGACCATTTAGCAGTTTTAGATTTGCCCTTTTCAATGAAACTAACATCTTTATTTAACATATTATTCCGAATCCCTTTTAATAGATGGGGTACATCAAATAAAGGGACGATCTCCTGTCCATCAACTTCGAATCCTTGTTTCCTATATTCAGTACCTGCCCGAGCATAGGATTCAAGAGTCTCAGCATTCAAGACTTTTATCGCACCAACATTTGATGCACCCTGGTCACACACTGATGTCATGATTTTTAATGTACTCGTTCTATGGATATGTCTAATTATAGATTTTAAAGTAGAAACTAAAACAAATTTGTCTGCCGGCCCTTGAGTGAAAATAAACCCTACTGGTTGTTTCCATTTAGTAAATAGTCCACGCAACATAAAAACACACACATGATCAGCCAAAGCTGGGATGCGCTGGCCATTACCAATATCTTGAAAGCCTACAATGTAATCGGTATTATGTTTGAAAAATAAACCTGGAGAAATGGCCATTTCATCAAATATTAATGAACATAGTTTGGATCTTTCGTCTAAATTATCGGATACTTGAGATAGGTGTTTAAAAATGTGAAAGTTAATTCCAGGTTCGAACGAGACTTTATTTAGTAATGACAGCAAAGTTTTTCTGTTTGGAAGTGCAAAAATAGAAGATAGGTATTTATAAGCTTTAAAACCTTGTTTTAATAGAGAGAGACCAAAAATTTTGTCACCCGTAGTGTACCGACGTCCTTTTTTTGAGCGCTTTTGCAACCTTACCTGACATTTAATAAATTGATACGTTACCTTGTTAACATGTTGTTTAAAAACTTTTGTGGATCCGGGAATGACATTTTTATTTGATTTCTTGATTATTATTTGCCTTTTTAAATCTCGATTGAATTTCTTTGATTTGACGAGCAGGCCGTACAGTTTCATTTTCCTTGGAGTCAAATCCCGGACCCTACTTACCCCAGTTGAGTTCAGTAAGTCATGCTCATATTTCCTTTCTGTAAATTATAAATGTAACAAATTGAAGAAGATATATTGCTTCTTATTCCAACTACTCTACTTTAAAAAAACCCTTAATCCTATCTGAAAGATATGCAAAATGGATAGGATATGCAATACGAAATTTAGACCTACATACCATCACCGAGGGGATAACTGAGGGGATGACTATATCAAGCTAGGGTACCTGCAAGATGTCTATTTGGACATGTACCTTTCCTTACGAGGAACTTATATAAAAGGACTGCTATGAATAGGATATAGTGAACCAAACAATGGATAACATTGCTGACAAAAAGTAGTATGATTGTGATCTATATGATGACTATATCAAGCTAGGGTACCTGCAAGATGTCTATTTGGACATGTACCTTTCCTTACGAGGAACTTATATAAAAGGACTGCTATGAATAGGATATAGTGAACCAAACAATGGATAACATTGCTGACAAAAAGTAGTATGATTGTGATCTAAGAAGAAGAAACTATTTTGAATTATTCACAGTTGGCAACAGTATTACATATCTACTAGAGTTCAGACAAATCCTGGCAAAAGTCAATATGATGTATTATCATCAACTTTTAAATTACAATATTCAAAATTATTGCTCACTTTTAGGAGTAACACGTGTAAAGATATCCACAGGTGGACCAGGTGTAAAGACTGCAACACCTACAAATAAAAAATTAAAAAGTAGCTAAGTATAATGTAAAAATCCGTTTTTCAAATCATGAATCTCTTTGTTAGGTAATGGTACCAGTATTAGCTAGGTGGAACATATTTCTAATATTTTAAGTTTTTTTTTCTATTCTACTGGTATAGTCCAAACCTGTCTAATTGAAAAAAAAATATGATTAATTGGGGACCTCTCGATAATGAGATTGGCGGCATAGACAACTAGGCTACCAAGGTCAGTTTCATATAAAGTAATTTTTAAATTACTCATAGTATATGGAATGCCGTGGGGTTGCCGGTTAAGAATAGCACCTCTGCTCTTTTTGCTGGTTTTTCGAGCATCCTGTAAGAGGCAGGAAATCGAAAAATGAGATCGGGACCGTGAGGTTGACCACCCCACGTCCTTAAACCTCAACTGGTCAGAAAAGGCACAAGAGCCTCGAGCGCAATGGAGAGCTCTTGATGCGTCCCTATGCTCCTGAGTGGGGCTTAGGCCACCCGCATTGTGGGTTGGTTTGGGGGGGATCCGCGGCGGGCTTGATTTGTGTGGGGCCGGCTTTTCGGTTTGGTTGGTTTGATCGAGCTGGGGGGTCGGTTCGTGCGGGTCGGGTTCAATATGAATCAACTTGTTGACAAACCTGAAGATGGTGGTACAGCATTGGCGATGCAGCCCATCGAAAGATTGGTAGCAGGGTGACTGGAAGAAAGCAGCTGTCCTGGCTGGGAAATATGCAAGAATGGCTGGGGATCAGTAGGGGGGCTGGGAGAAAGTAGGGAAATATGCGAGAAAGGCTGGGGGTCGGTAGGGGGGCTAGGAGAAAGCTCTTGTCCTGGCTGGGAAATATATGAGAATGGCTGGGGTTCAGTAGGGGGGCTGGGAGGAAGCAGCTGTCCTTGTTGGGAAATATGCGAGAAAGGCTGGGGGGCTGTAGAGTTGGAAGAAAGCAGCTTTTGTAGCTGGGAAATATACACAAATGGCTGGGAGTCAGTAGGGGGGCTGGAAGGTAGCAGCTGTCCTGGCTGGGAAATATGTGAGAAAGGCTGGGGGTCGGAATGGGGGCTGGGAGAAAGTAGGGAAATATGCGTGAAAGACTGGGGGTCGGAAAGGGGGCTGGGAGGAAGCAGCTGTCCTGGCTGGGAATTGTGCGAGAAAGGCTGGGGGTCAGTAGGGGGGCTGGGAGGAAGCGGCTGTCCTGGTTGGGAAATATGCGAGAAAGGCTGGGGGTCTGTAGATTTGGAAGAAAGCAGCTTTTGTAGCTGGGAAATATACACAAATGGCTGGGGGTCAGTAGGGGGGGTGGGAGGAAGCGGCTGTCCTGGTTGGGAAATATGCGAGAAAGGCTGGGGGTCAGTAGGGGGGCTGGGAGGAAGCGGCTGTCCTGGTTGGGAAATATGCGAGAAAGGCTGGGGGTCAGTAGGGGGGCTGGGAGGAAACCGCTGTCCTTGCTGGGAAATATGCGTGAAAGACTGGGGGTCGGAAAGGGGGCTGGGAGGAAGCAGCTGTCCTGGCTGGGAATTGTGCGAGAAAGGCTGGGGGTCAGTAGGGGGGCTGGGAGGAAGCGGCTGTCCTGGTTGGGAAATATGCGAGAAAGGCTGGGGGTCAGTAGGGGGGCTGGGAGGAAGCGGCTGTCCTGGTTGGGAAATATGCGAGAAAAGCTGGGGGTCAGTAGGGGGGCTGGGAGGAAACAGCTGTCCTTGCTGGGAAATATGCGAGAAAGGCTGGGGGTCTGTAGGAGATTTGGAAGAAAGCAGCTTTTGTAGCTGGGAAATATACACAAATGGCTGGGGGTCGGTAGGGGGGCTGGGAGAAAGTAGGGAAATATGCGAGAAAGGCTGGGGGACGGTAGGGGGGCTGGGAGGAAGCGGCTGTCCTGGTTGGGAAATATGCGAGAAAAGCTGGGGGTCAGTAGGGGGGCTGGGAGGAAACAGCTGTCCTTGCTGGGAAATATGCGAGAAAGGCTGGGGGTCTGTAGGAGATTTGGAAGAAAGCAGCTTTTGTAGCTGGGAAATATACACAAATGGCTGGGGGTCAGTAGGGGGGCTGGGAGAAAGTAGGGAAATATGCGAGAAAGGCTGGGGGTCGGTAGGGGGGCTGGGAGGAAGCAGCTGTACTGGTTGAGAAATATACACAAATGGGACACAGTAGGGGGGCTGGGAGAAAGCAGCTGTCCTTGCTGGGAAATATGCGAGAAAGGCTGGGGGTCGGTAGGGGGGCTGGGAGGAAGCAGCTGTACTGGTTGGGAAATATACACAAATGGCTGGGAGTCAGTAGGGGGGCTGGGAGAAAGCAGCTGTACTGGTTGGGAAATATACACAAATGGCTGTGAGTCAGTAGGGGGGCTGGGAGGAAGCAGCTGTACTGGTTGGGAAATATACACAAATGGCTGGGAGTCAGTAGGGGGGCTGGGAGGTAGCAGCTGTCCTGGCTGGGAAATATGCGAGAATGGCTGGGAGTCTGTAGGGGGGCTGGGAGGTAGCAGCTGTCCTGGCTGGGAAATATGCGAGAATGGCTGGGGGTCAGTAGGGGGGCTGGGAGGAAGCAGCTCTCCTGGCTGGGAAATATGCGAGAATGGCTGGGTGTCTGTAGGAGATTTGGAAGAAAGCAGCTTTTGTAGCTGGGATATATACACAAATGGCTGGGAGTCAGTAGGGGGGCTGGGAGGTAGCAGCTGTCCTGGCTGGGAAATATGCGAGAAAGGCTGGGGGTCAGTAGGGGTGCTGGGAAGCAGCTCTCCTGGCTGGGAAATATGCGAGAATGGCTGGGGATCTGTAGGAGATTTGGAAGAAAGCAGCTTTTGTAGCTGGGAAATATACACAAATGGCTGGGAGTCAGTAGGGGGGCTGGGAGGTAGCAGCTGTCCTGGCTGGGAAATATGCGAGAATGGCTGGGAGTCTGTAGGGGGGCTGGGAGGTAGCTGCTGTCCTGGCTGGGAAATATGCGAGAAAGGCTGGGGGTCTGTAGCGGGGTTAAAAGAAGGCAGCTGTCCTGGCTGGGAAATATGCGAGAAAGCCGGGGGGTCAGTAGGGGGGCTGGGAGGAAGCAGCTCTCCTGGCTGGGAAATATGCGAGAATGGCTGGGAGTCAGTAGGGGGGCTGGGAAGTAGCAGCTGTCCTGGCTGGGAAATATGCGAGAAAGGCTGGGGATGTGTAGCAGGGTTAGAAGAAGGAAGCTGTCCTGGCTGGGAAATATACAAGAATGGCTGGGGGTTGGAAGAAGGCAGCTGTCCTGGCTGGGGATCTGTAGCAGGGTTAGAAGAAGGAAGCTGCCCTGGCTGGGAAAAATACAAGAATGGCTGGGGATCCGCATAGTGGATCAATTGTTCAGAGTGGCCCAGGACAGAGAGGGATTCCTTGCAGTGATCACCAATATTGGAACTACTTGATATGCCACCAAAAGAAGAAGTGCTGAATATCGGAATCACTGAAAAAAAAAACATTTCCACCTGTATTCATGTGATAAAAATAGGTTTACATTTATTTATTTGTGTATTTTATTTATTTATAATGCATGAACAGACAACAGTTATGATAGAGTACAATATATACACACGGTGTCGTAGGCAACTGATAGGTCTACAAAGGCTGCCGAAAACTTCAATCCTCTTTGGAACCCAGCTTCGATGTTGCTGGTCAGGGCGAGCACCTGCTCAGTGCAATCTCTGCCAGCTCGGAAGCCTGCTTGTTCAATAGGAATCACTGCGTCTATTGAGGTGGAAATTCGCTGCAGTATGAGTCTCTCCAGGAGTTTATAAGTAATACACAGTAAAGAGATTGGCCTGTAGTGACTAGCACATGATCCTTCCTTGCCTGGCTTGAGGATGGCTATGACCTTTGAGTGCTTCCATATTTTGGGGAGTTTTCCTGTTTTCAATGTCTCGTTCATGAATTGCAACAGCCATTGTCTTGCGCGTGGGCCCATATTTCTAATAAACTCTGGATAGACTTCGTCCAGACCTACTGCCTTTCCGCACTTTATGTTCTGTAGAGCTGAATTCAAATCCGCCAGAGAGAAGTCCTCAGAAAAGGTAGGATTATCTGAGAGTTTAGCTTTAAGCCTTTTCAGGTCACATGTGACCTCCTTAGCTCTTTCCTTCGTGACGGACATTCTTGAAACAGACACCATATGTTTCACATTATCATCTGCGGTTACAGACGTGGTGGGTGGAGCATGAAGTTTGGGTGGAGTGGCTCCCAGTCTTCGGAGGGTGCACCAGGCTTTTCGACTGGAATGGCGGAAATCCATATCTTTTACAGTCTCATTCCATCGTTCCTGGCGGCCATGATTCAAAGCCTGCAAGAGCTCCTCAGCAACAGTTGTCTCGTGGGTTTCCTGATATCTCCTGTAGAGTTGTTCACACGTTGTGTTCCAGGCTGGGATGTATTCCTTACGGAAACCTCGAGGGACATATTTCTTAGCTGTTGATATGATTGCTCCTGTAAATCTATTATAACAGTCGGTTTGGCATGGTATGTGCTGGATTATATTGTCTAGGTCTCTTGAGAACGACTGCCAGTCTGCTTTTTTAAAATTCCACCGCGGTAGGGGTACTGTATTTGTCAGAGGGACACGGATGCCGTACTTAATTATAACAGGGCGGTGTTGAGAGTGGGGAAAATCACCCAGCACAATGCGTGTAGCTTTATCGTTGATGTTTGTATTTGGGCACGTTACAAAGCTGAGGTCAGGGGTGTAGTCCTTCCTCCATCGAGCTGAATGGAAGGTGCTTTAGCACAGTACAGTAGATCTATTGTATTCAGTTGTGCCCATTCACTAATGATATCCCCATTTTGATCCGCGCTATCGTAGCCCCATGATTCATGATGACTGTTAAAGTCTCCCACATATATTGCTGGGTGTTCGTAGCAGTGCAGTGGAGGCGTAGGCCATATATCGTTGGGAGGTTTGTATATGTTGGTGATTTTGATCTTGACCCCATCCAATAACACCATAATACACTATATCTGATAGCCGAATTTTGGCCCCTTTTTGGAACCCGTTCGAGGCGTGAGGTCGCATCGAATTGGGCCAGTCTCGGACCTTCGGAGTTTTATTTTTGCCTGAATTTTGGCAAGAAGGTTCGTTTGACATGGAAGGCCCTCTTTCGGTGGCTAATTCCTCACATAGGCCTCGATCATGCTTATCAAGTTAAACGTAATCTTACGATTAACAATTTTTTTTATAAATAAGCCCAAATGATGAATTTTGATCCTTCCTTTTTGTTCCTTAGTTAGGTAACTATGATGTAGACGTACTTTAGAATATAATTGAGGACTCCGGTTTTTAATATTAGGAGCTGTCTAAAATAATTAATGAGTAAAACTGTTTCACTATTTACCTATTATTATTTTTTTCAAGCAAAATAAAAACAATATGAACAAACTTGTTGACAAACCTGGAGATGGTGGTACAGCATTGGTAGTACAGTCCAATGAAAAATCGAGGGTCGCAGGGGGGCTGGAAGATGGCAGTTGTCCTGGCTGCGAAGTATACAGGAGTGGCTGAGGATCCACACAGTGGAACAATAATTTTTCACCAACATTGGAGCTAGAAGAGTTGCCCAGTGTTGGAATTACTGAAAAAAAAACATACCTTGTATAAAATATAAAAGAAACATTTATTTAAAATCCATATATTACAATATTGCTGCACTATTATGATTATTTCAATACTGTAACTGTCAATGTCATCTTATAAACATCTGTCATCTGTCATGATGGTAATGTATGTATATAAAGACGTAGTCTGTATATAGAAGTTGTGTCTGTATGATCTTGATAGATAATAATACTACAATAATACATAGGCCAAAGATAAAGACGACATTACATAACCATAGATGAGCACATTATGAAATCAAGCATTGTTTATTATTTTTTAAATACAAATAGATTCGACTTTATAATATAATTATAGGATAAAACAAATCTCTTAACAGAACACGGAACATTAAAAATATAAAACGAAATAGTAGTTTTATAGGCTGTGGTGTAATATATTATCATTTCATTACTTATTTTGTGTCAGTACCTTTTTTAAATGATACAGGATACGAAAAACTATTTTCTTTTGTTGGAGGTCCCGAAAACCCTGAAACAAATTTATTTATCAAATCCTAATTTGCGGCCCAAGGCCATCAACATATCAAATGCACAAAATCATAATGTAGACTGCTAACTATCAGACAAGCAAATTTTATTATATTTTAATGTTAAATGAGAAATATATTCAAATCTTCAATTTTTTTGTCGCGAGCAACTTTGTAGACCATTTTAAAATAAACAAAAATAAAATAAAATCAACAAAAACTTTGTCAGTTCTACTCAAGTAGAACTGACAAAGTTTTTTTTGATTTTAAGAAATATATTACCTGGAACGTCTATCGTGGGGACGGAACAAAACCTTAACCGAGCGCAAGACGACATAGGAATTTCCGAGTTTCTGTTGAAGGCATTGAAATGTGCATCGCAAATTCTTTTATTTTTCAAAATAGATTCGTCAGACAGCGTTGATGGTAATCCAGCTCTACGTTTCCATTCAAAAAATAAATGAGGATTTTTAGGAAAAACGTGGAGAGGACGTTGGCTCTTTTCGCAATTCGGCACGGAGCAGGTCCTCATTTTTTAGATATTTTTTCACCTGAAACAGATTTAAAAGATAATTAGTAGTTTAAAAAAATGTATTGTTTAAAGAATATGAATAAAAAAGCTACGATGTTTATGATTTAAAATTTTCAAATTATATTCGAGCACGTTTTCAAAAAAAATATTTTTTGCTTTGTCAGTGTCAGTTTAAGCAATAGACAATTTTTCAAAATCTAAGAAATAATGTTCTAATGTTATGCATTATGGATCTATATTTTGAATAATATTACAACTAATAATGATAAATAATAATTATTTTATAGTTAATAATAATTATTTTTATAGTAATAATATGAAAACATACAGACCTACATAAACAAAAATTTTTTTTTTTCAAAATTAAATGTAAAAAAAAATGAGTTTTCACAAATTTATATTATAACATAACGGTTTTCTTTCTGTTGCAATCAGCTGTGTGATCTTAGTACCATTGATTAATTAATAAATTCTTATAGGTAGTTTTTTTATAAAAATATTTCTTTTATAAAATTCTTTCTTTTGATTAGTCAAAAATTCCGTAAGAGATCAGGAAAATACCTGTACAAATACAATTCATATAGTTATTTATTTTCTTGTGAATAAATAAAAAAATAGTCTTTAAACAATAAAATATATATATAACACAATAAAATATAGCGTTTCAATCAAATCAATATTAGTACTTAGTTTTATACTGTCCGGAAAAAAATACAGCGATACTCACAAAAGGGTAAAAAAACATATTACCAATATATTAATTATTGCATATTAAATACAGTTCAAGTTAGAACCTTTGAAGCTCAACATTGATTGTTTGTAAATTATAATTAAATATAGGTGTATGTATTGTAGTATTCGAATTTCGCGGGCACATTCTCGGCATACTCACATTTAAGCGGTGACCTTCATGCGACCTCTTCATGTAGTACTCGAATTTTGAGGGCAGGCTCCCGGCAATACGTTCGTGACCTTCATGCGACCCCTTCATGCAGTATTCGAATTTCGCGGGCATTTGCCCGACATACACACATTTAAGCGGTGCCCTTCATGCGACCCCTTCATGTAGTATTCGAATTTCGCGGGTACGTGCCCGACACACACACATTTAAGCAGTAACCTTCCTGCGACCTCACATTAACCTCTTCAATCCCGATGTCTGCAGAAAATTTGTCCATATTTTGTAAAAAAAAATATTATTACTTATAAGACTATAATATATTCATTTGCTTTTATTTTTCATGTCTGCTCACTACGCATGCTTCTTGCAATATTTTATCCATATTTTATAAATTATTATATATTTCGTCTGTCATAAGAGTTTTTCGTGAATTTTAATATGCTTTGAGATTTTTGTGATATGGTTACATTTGTAATATCGATTGACTGTAATTGGCCTGGAGGCCGTATGTGTTCAATTAATAAATAAATAAAATAAAAAAAAATCCCGATGTCCTCAAAAGTAAATATTTTTGTGGTTGATTCTAATTGGCCATCCTAGAAAATAATGCAATACTTATTTGGGGAGAAATGCTTCCCCCTCCCTAAAGGGGTGGTTCACACATAGGACCTTAGAACTCAACTATGTAGTCTATTTTTTTTAACAATTTATCGTATAATAATATTTCTATGGGAACTCTGAATGTTTTTAAGGTTTTTAGAGACTTGCGTTATAGAGTTGTAAATTCAAGCTAATAAGACGATAGATACTAAAATCATTTTGACAAAATATTGTACAGTTAGAAAATGGAAATAAAATTTATAGACAGGTCTATACACGCGGACTTCAGGACTGAAGAAGTTAAACAGAACTTCGTGATTGTTCGTGACCTTCCAAACAGGTACGAAGGTACTTATTCAAGAGGGGGCTTTCTCTTTTCAACTTCCTCTCTCACCCGCCCCCGAAGTCGTGGGGGGGGGGTTCCTTGCCTTCAATCCCCCCCTCACCCATAAAAGAATGCGAAAACATTTTGTTAGGAAGTTTCCTCCCCCTGCATTATATTAGGTCTAAAGGCCATATTTTGTCTATGAACGAAATACAGGAAATCTATCTTTTTTTTCTCTATGGTTGCGCATGGTTTTGACGGCTTCCGGGTCGCCATTGCTGCGTAGTGTGGCGGTGAATAATTTTATGTATGCTTATTATCCGAGAATTTACATATTTTAAAATATCAAATTGATAAATTTGGTCAACAGGACGCCACGTTAATCTAACGTTGGGTAAGTCTCAATTTCGTCATCATTTGGCATTTCTATTTATTTTATGAATAATTTCAAGATGGCGTCTTAGATTTATGACAAAAAGTATCGCAAACCTTTTATATTAATAACCATTCAACAACTCTTTGATTCGATTTTCAGCAATATGGACGCGAACACTTCATTGGATACGACGCTGGTCACCCAGTGTTTGGACTACCATGGACAGCAACTTCAAAAAATCTGGGAAGGAGAAAGAGGAGAGAATGATCTTCCTAAATTGGGTATCGGGCCCTTAGAGTTCAATACTTACCAATCGCGACAAAAGCATCTTACTTTTCAAGATAGAGGAAAGAGGCTTATTCTCCATCAATTTATTGCTAAGGAAGCCAATGCCTTATTCGATTCCAGTCTTTTGGCTGATGGACCATCATCCACTACCACCACATCTGACAACAATACAAGCGATGACAGTGAGTATCTTTGTTTGTGTTGTAATCCAATTCCTTAACTCCCATTGCATTGAATCTGATTCACTCGCTCTAATATTCATTATTTCTCAATTACTTAATGTTGCAGACATTTTTGCAGTGATGCCACCTTTTGAGACATTTCTCAATGTTGACAAATCTGCAAGGTTAAGACACTTCTTTGAAGTAAGTTCACAAATACCACAATTAATATTCGCTTAATATTTTATGTGAAAAAATGCAATATTTTATTCTTAATTTCAGAATATCAAGACGGGTGAACTCATTATTGGTACAGTAATCAATAGGAATGCTTCTGGTATGATGCTTAAAGTTCTGTGTACAGCTGGTGCCAATCCTAGATACGTTGCCGACATCAATGTTAAGGTTAGTTTTGTTTCAATTATTTTTTTATTTTCCAATTCAACAAACTAAAAAGTGTTACAGGGTCATTAGATACTTCTTGAAATACTTATCTATACACAATATACAGCCAAGTATTGTGTCTTTAATGCTATTTTTACTATCTTCACATACTAGTTATCATAAAATATAACATTATGGTTGAATGGTTATGTCAAATTTATTAGTTCTGTCATCCATTCCATTGATAATGATATCATAATGCAAATGTCGTAACCTAATATGGAGTGTTTTGCACATGCAACAAACTATTCAACACGCCCATAGTGTGTATCATTTTTCAGATTTCAATGCATTTGCATGAACATGGTTCACGAAATACATCTAAAAACAATTAGAAATGTGCATTAGCCATATTTGAAGAAAAAAAAATAGAATAATTTGATTTTAAAATTAAACTCTTTCAGGCTTTTCTCCCAGTTTCTAATATAATCCCTGCTATTGACAAGAAGAATGTTTCTCGCAATTATCTAATGAACGACACAGTTTGCTGTGAAGTTCTTGAAGTTATACCAGATACGGACAAGATATCTTGTGGAATGAAAGGTGTGACGCGATCTCCAGATGATCCAAGCCCTAAGCCGCCTCTGGGATTGATCAGTACTGATGATTTTCCTCACATCTACAAGTTAGTATTGGAATATAATTTATATATATGAATATTTATTTATTCTAATTAATTTTTGTTGAAATTGAAAAAGTTTTGATTTGTTATGAACTGTTGATTTGGCAAATCATCATTTTTACAGAAGCAACCTTTCTATTAGATGATTTATATCCAAGTTGTTCTTTAATGAGTTTTCCAAGTGTGTTAATAAATACCTACCACCGTGAACATTGAAGATATTCCACTTGAAACATATTTTGTTTACTGTATTCCGATGATTACATCTTTCACATGGAAACATTAAAGTATGTGCTGTGTACAACTGAATGGACTTAAGTATACACGTTTATAAATCTGCAAAAATGTTCAATATGTATGTGCGGACAAAGATCTTTTGACGATGATTATATAGAGAGACAGTTATGTACGAAGTAAGTTATATCATTGAGGAATATATTTCTTTATCAAT
Organism: Mystacides longicornis; assembly: GCA_963576905.1. Taxonomy (NCBI): domain Eukaryota; kingdom Metazoa; phylum Arthropoda; class Insecta; order Trichoptera; family Leptoceridae; genus Mystacides; species Mystacides longicornis. Next base: position 10,266,750 of record OY756424.1, on the reverse strand, counting down.
ATTTAAACTTATTTCAAATTGATTCAATAAGAAAATTACTTCTTTCAAATAGGTGACAAAAAATTTAACTAATCTATAAAATGATCTAAGAAACTGTCGAAAATGGTTTCATTATTTTGCGTTAACAAAAATGCCATGTATGTTTACAAATTTTGTGATTGTCTTTGATATCGAATTGAAAATATTTGCATTTGCAACGTAACGAAATCATTTTCGAGAATGTGGTGAAAGAGAAGTTATTTTGTTTTAAAATGTTGAATAAAAAATTCATTTGATATTCCAGCAAGATCAAACGAATATAATATTTCCCAAAAATTGTTCCGTCTATACATACCTATAGTAAAAATGATGCTGATGGAACTAAATGAACTGCCAAAAAGTAGTTACCAATAAAACATGATTTGAATATTTGCATAAGCACTCGGTGGAAAAAAACATGAAAAGTGGACATGACAAATATGGCAGGAATTGCGGTAATATTTCCTTGGATCCCTAGATACCCATCTCTCTTTATTCTAGGACTTGTAATTTGTATGCTGCTCTTGAAACAACTCGATGTATGTTAAACCATTTTTAAACTCTTACCTATTATGGAGCTGTCATGTGTTATATACCCGAGTATATGTTTTGGAAGGTTTTGAGTAAGGCAGTTGTTATAACACAAATTGAATTACAAATAAATAAATAACCATACAAATGTTTTAGAAAAGGTGAGGAACAGGGTGTTAGTTATTCATATCTTATTATTTATATATACATGCATATCTAATCTTTAAGATTTCTGTTGTTAGTTTAAGATTGTAAATAATCATGTATTTTAACGATTCTCCGCTGTGTACACTTTTTAAAATACTCAATTTCACTTCTGTATTTATTTGTGAACTTTCATCTTCATACATTTCAAATTTTCTCCGCAAATATTTGATCTTCCATAATTTCCAACACTGATTTAAACATTATATTTTTTTTAATATTTTTCTGGTTTAAGGCAAAAATAATCTAATTACCTGAAACGTAGTTAAAATAATATAGTTTCTAGGGAGAGGAAATTTTATTAGTTTGTCTGATTATATTTTCACTTTTGTTATACAATATTTTAATTGATCTTATATCTCTATTAAAATTATTTTGTGGTGTTTCTACATAACTTAATCATAAGTTTATTTTATAGTATTTTACTATTGCATAATATTTCATTACCCTTTGTATTAATGTTACATTGTTATTGCCAGGAAAACTGTTGAAACAAAAGGGGAAAGTTACGAAGCAATATTGGAGAAGAGTCCTGGTTTTAATAACCCTAATTGTGTGGGATATCTGTCTGATTTACTGGGAATATCATCCAACCACTATTCCAACTTCTTGAGTTTAAGGTATACTATTTGAAAAAAGTCATTTATTTTAGGTATTGATCTCTAAATAAAACAAATAATTACAATACTAAAATGAACACTTTTTACAGAGGACGATTTCCACCCCAAGAATATGCTGATGAACTTCGACAAAGTCAAGCCAGTAAGTGGGCCTTCAGATCAGTTGCAGAAGGTATAGAGCATTTTAAAGCAGGAAGACACTCAGAAGCATTCCAGTGCCTTAACAAAGCATTAAGTATTGACCCAAGAAATGTGGAGGGGTTGGTTGCTCGTGGAGCTCTCTATGCTAATAGTGGGACTTTCAAAAAGGCTATTGAAGATTTCGAAACATCGTTGAAACTCAATCCTAGTCATGCAAATGCTAGAAAGTACATGGGCGAAACACTCGTTGCTTTGGGTCGTAGCTATGAAGATGAAAATAAAATTAACGAAGCTCAGAAGGCCTATGAGGACTGTCTCGCAATTATTCCATTTCACGAAGAAGCTCAAAACTCTTTGGACTTTCTGAAGAGTAAAAGTGCCATTAAGCCTCTGATTGAACCTGCGGAACTTCTTTTGCCATCATTAGCTGTAAACAAAACTCAAGACATGAAGGAGACTCTGAAACAACTGTTGAATTTAACCGGCAAGAAGGATAAAAAGAAGAAAAAGAAAAAAAACAAAGGCAAAAAGAAACATCATCACTCAAGCAGCTCCAGCAGTTCCTCCAGTGATTCTTCCAGTTCTACTTCTAGTTCGGATTCTTCCAGTTCCTCTTCTGAATCCAGCGGTAAGTTGACATTAACATTCCTCATTTCACCTTATTGTATGAAACTGTTTGAATGAAGATTATGGTCATTTGTTATTTTCACAGACACTGAAGGTCCCCGCAAGAAGAAGCATAGATCTCGCTCACACAACAAAAAGCAACGGTCTCTGTCACCATTAAGTAAGAGAATGGCTATGATTGAACCTTCCTTGGACAAGAGCCACAATTCCCAGTTCAATCACCCTTACGGTTGGGCGGGACCTCCGCCTGAACCAGAACCCGTTGCCAACCTTCCACCTCCAGCTCCTCAAGATTTGGACTATGAACTCAAGGTTAATAATTTACATTGATTTTATGGCATTGCTATATCTTTATTTGAAAACTTAACACTTAATGTCTTGGTTGGAAAATTCTTAGGTGAGAAAGTTCTTGGAGATGACCAAAGAAGATTCAGATTATGAGGATAAGGTACGAAAATTCTTGGAAGAAACAGCTCGGTACAAAAGAGATAGGAAACTGCAAGAACTTGGAACTCAGGAACATGAGAAGAGTGCTAAAGCCAGAAAAAAGGCTAAAAAAGAATCTAAGTGAGTATTTTTTCTTTTTTTTTCAAAATACACATTAGTTTTTGAAACAAAATAATATTCCTTGTTTTTTTTTTGTGTTAGAAAAACTAAAAAGGAGTCTAAGCGCAAACGGAAAGAACGAGAAAAAGAAGAGCGGCGTAAAAGTAAACTACAACAAAGAGCTCAGATGGCTCCCAGCAACAATGAATATCTTAAAGATTTTGACCAGAACATGGGGGATAAGAAATTTAGAGAAGCCCTAAGGTATGCCTTCACCTTTTGATTACGAAATTTGAATAAAAAGTTTTTTTTTTAAGTGTTATACAGATCAAATCTCTATATGATGAACTTATATACCTACCTACCGATGTCAAATAAACTATTATTGCTATTATTAAGTGAGAACAAAAACAAATTTCAAGGATTTATCAATCTCGTGAAGGAAATATGTCGGGTAAATATTCGCAAACTCGCCAATGCCAAGGACAAACTGAAGTCCGAGAAATTTATTTGCGTAATTGTAACATGATTTTAAAATTTTAAAACAAAAAAGTTCGCTATACTGAGATCGACTGCGTTACAGCGAATTTTGGTTCAGTACATTTTATATGGAAGTTTTTCGGGGTCAGATTGACGATTCGTTATACTGGAATTTTATCGTTACTTCGGTATTCACTATAAAGAGATTTGACCTGTAATATGTTTCATCTCTTTGCAGAAAAGAACTTTCACAAAAATCTAGTGAGGAGCGCAGGCGTGGTAAAAGGGACATGTCTCCTGATGATGATGAATATGACAGAAAGCATGGAAATGACAAAAGGTTTGCTATTTAACTTAATAAAATTCACAAACTAAGGCAACAATTTTTTTCAGGCAAACCTCTTCTGTGTCATCCTGCAACATAATGTTGTACCTATATACATTCTCTCCTGGGCTTTGGCATCAATATGAGTGGATTTGTCATTTGACGACTGAAACAATAGAGGTACATATTCTCTGAAATGAGATATTTTGAACTCATTTTCAAATTTGTAGGGTGCTGGGCGATTTACCAGACTTTGAAGAGTTGGAATCAAAACTGAATGCTTACTATGCTAAAGTGGAGAAAGACACTGGTCTTGGTAATAAAAGACAAGACAACGGAAGAACACCAAGTGATCTTCAAAAGTCACTTAGCAGATCAAGGAGTGGTAGTCCGGACGATAAACCAAAATGGAAAATGCAGATGAACTCCTCTAAAGAAAAGTAAGTTGCCACCTCTTCTAATTCCTTTCATTTATTATTTATATCACACATCTTAATATCAAAATTGTGTCTCTTGTTTAGGGTCAAGAAGAAAGAAGTCAATAATAAGAATTCATATAAAGAAAAATCATATCCGTTTGATGAAAGTTCTGATGACGGCAAAGATGCAGACAGAATGAAGAAAATTATTCCATCTCCTGATGATAAGAATATAAGTGTTAGAAGAGCGATGGCTCTCAAAGAACCACCACCTAAGCATATGGATGAACCTGAACCTCCCGGGACTGAACCTGTAAGTCAATGTCATTCCATAAAGTATTTTCATTAAGGCAATGATTTCTTTCATTTCCATCCTTTAAAGCCCCCTTGTACTTTATTAAAATAACATGGTATCTTTACATTGATGGCAAAAATGGTGCTTTTTCAGTCAATAATTCCTCCCCCACCACCTGTACGTCCCAAACAGAACATTGTACTGGATAAGTTTGGGTCTTTCCGTTTGGCCCGTGATGATGAGGTGGACATGGGTGATGGAATGCCACCAGCACACAAAGCATCTCCTAGACCACCACCAAGAAGGAGAAGATCTAGATCAGGTAATGCGATGATAAATATTTTGTAAGTCTTAGCTTATATTCAACTGGAATAAATAGAAATCGTAGTTAACCATCACTGCGAATACTGCATATTTTAAAGCTTCATAAAATCCAAAATCCCAAGTTTTGTATTGAATATTCCATATAGGTACAATTTATAAAGTTGTGAGCCTTTATTTTGTGAAATATTAGATGGATTAATTTGTTTAAGCATATGCAGAAAGTTCTCCACGTCGTCGATCTCGCAGTCATTCTCGTCCCCGAAAATATAGATCACGGAGCCGTGGTAGCGGCAGGGGTTCACGTAGTTCCTCTTCCATTTCACGCAGACGTCGTTCTCCACATTCGGGAAGTGAAGGAAGTCGATCCAGATCTCGCTCCCCTGGCAGTAGATCGAGATCTCGCTCTAGATCAAGGTCCAGATCATATGACAGGTATAATTGTTAACTAAACAAATTATAATTCAACTGTATTTTTCTTTTGTTTCCCTTTGCTCATGTGTGGATATGTTTTCTTTTAGATTCCGTCGCATGAACCGCAGAGGTGGCTGGAGAGGGAGAGGTTATGATCGGGGAACCTACTACAAACCTCGTTTCCAACCGTATGGATCAAGAGGGAACGGCAGGGGAGGTAGAGGTTCTGACTTCCGCAGGGATGACAGGAGGTTCGACTGGAGAGATAGAGGAAGAGGAAGGCCGTTCAGACCTCGTCACAGGGGAAACAACAGGGGAAGACCATTCAGGTTTGCAACACAACTGATATACCCACCTGAAATTTTCAAACATAAAAGTCCTGAATTTTAAATATGACTTTGGCTCTCTTACAGAGACTTCAGAGATCGTCGCCGTTATTCCAGATCTCGTAGCCCTGATAGGAGGAGAAGCCGCAGCTACAGTCCAGATGAGCGAAGGCAGGATAAAGATAAGATGGACAGGTGGGTAACTTAGAATTTCTCAACCTTATACACATTAAATTGCCCATTGCACAATAATCCTCCCAAATTTCTGTTCATTCCAAGCAGGGGGAGGGATTTAGACATGGTATGGGAGGAGATCATCACAACTGCGCAAGATTGAGCACAGTGGCATGCTCTTGATGCTTCCAAATGTGGTTTTAAAGAGGGCATTGATTGATTGTCATTCATCAGCCTACCAATAGAATATGGTTTCTCTTAGAGCTCAGACAATCATCTCTTAAAGCCTCTAAATGTGTTCCAACCTGCTCCACATTAGCGCCCTTCTTTCTTTCCATGCTTTTCAGAAACCACTAAATGATTCATTGTATCAATCGCAAAATGTTGAAAATATTGTAGCAATTGTTTTGATGTCAAAAAGCTGTAGCTATTTAAAATTAATTGTTGTCATGTATGCATTCAACCACATAATAATTTATGCCCACTGCACTGATGAAGGTCAAACGATGGTGATTAATGTAGGTATTGTGTTTGAAGCCTTATCAATACTGCACTGTATTGGCTCGGATTGGATGAGATTGTTTAAAATAAATAAAATATTGAAGGTGCCTCCAATTTATATTCTATTTCTTTACAGGTACTCTGAGAGAGATAGCCATCGTAGTGATGGAGAATATGAAGAAGAAAGGTATGTTGACCGCAAGGAATATGACGGAAAGTGGGCAGATTCCGGTGATCATGGCGCAGCTGGGGAGCAAGAAAAACCACCCAGAGACGATGCTTCTCCAAAGGGCGAATAGAGTCTCTTGAAACGCCGTAGCTTAGTCATTATGTTAGGTATATTGCTTAAGTGGTGTTACCTAATTAAATATAATCCATTTTATTTTGATTGAGTGTGAGGTCACCAGAGTGTTTGTTATTCTTTGTTTTGTTTGCAATATCGCACTAATGTAGGCATTCTAAAAATTTCAAATCCCACTTTAATGTAAAATTCTATATTATCGAGTTGCACATTTTTGTATTTTTTCAATATTATTTCATGATATTATATCCCCCTGTGCATTTTAATTAGAAAAATAAATAAAATTTTATCTTAAGTTGGTTCAATTGGTTTTTTTACAACTCCTTCTGAAAAGTTAAGCCCAAAGAATCAGTAAAATATGTGCGAATACAAAGTACCATTATAAAGATAATATTTTATTTAACAATAATAAAAATATTTGTTCAAATTCACATTTGATAAAGATCGTTAATTGAATTGCTTGTTGTGTGTTTTAAAACAAATATCTCTGGAGAGTACATTTAACATGAATGTTCTATTGAGAATTCAGTCTCTTTTGGAATGTTTTGGTTTCCAGTAGTAAAGGAGTTGAAGAACTATCACAAGATTGGCTAATGTACTGCACAAAAACATCATAATCAGTGTTGTATCTCCGGTTTCTTGGATGGATGTAAATATTCTAGCTGCAGAGCCAAACAGCAGCATAAAACATGTAATTGCCGACAGTTGTCCTGTACTTTTGTTTTTGTAATTTGTGTGAGCTTGTATCAACTGAAATCAATAAAGAAATCGTGTAGTCCTTGATACAAATATGAAATCCACATGACGTCGTGGGTATCAAATTTGACAAGATAAGTCTACTCTAATGGACAAAAAGAGAATTGCTAGAATAGGTTTCCTGGAGATGAAATTGTAAGCTGTTTAGTCAAAACAAAGAAGCATTCAGGCTTTCTGGAATATTATGTCTTGGAAATATTTCATTTTGTTATCCATCTGCCCTATTCAAAGAGATCACAGACCTACTTTCAATGTGACTTTACTTTTTAAACATTTCTTTCAAAGATGAAAGCGAGATTTTTTTTTTAAATTAAAATAAGATTTTTTTTTGATACTGTGTTGAGCTGTTTGAAGGATAAAAACTTTGTAAAAATGTCTAAAACTGAATTTAGTTACCTTTCCTGTTAGCATGACTGGTATGTTGCAAGCTTGGAAAAACCACAGTAAGTGGATAGGTGTCAGTCCACTCATTAATATAAACATAACAACTGCATAGCCTAGAACAAACAGCAATGCCTGAAGGGTTTGTCCACCATAGACGAGAACAAGGGTTGCCACTGCCGCTGTTTGGATTCCAACAAATATACCATCACCCCAAGAGCTGCAATATAAAAAAGATTAATAATTATTGGTAACAAATTATAGAAAAAAATGGCTTTTTTTAATGTACAATCTAGAGTTCCTCTTTTTTCACTCTTCTTTATAATGATCAAAGTTCACATCAATAATATGACACTTTTTACTATATTTTTTAAACAAACTTAAAATAAACAAAAACTTTGCACCAAGTATACATACTCAAAAGTAGAACTGACAATGTTTTTATTTATTTTAATTTGTTTGTTTATTAAAATGTTCTTCAAAGTTACTCACACAAAAAAATTTAATATTATATTTTTTACACAACTGATGAATGTTATGACATAATGTGGGAAAAAAGTTCCCAATATTATTGACATAAAAGGATTTTAGGAGATTGCGCATGTAATGAGAAATTTACTGGGAGGACGCCCGCTTTAGGAATATTTGCAAAAACTATGCCAAGACATGGAGTGCAGTTAATACATCAAACTGAAGAGAACAATGGAGATGTTCGCGCTTGCTGAAAATCAATCCACAGAATTGAAACCGCAGAAGGATTCTTGATTTGTCAGATATCACAGTTATTAACAAATTTACTGGGAATGTTCAATGAGTATTAATAATTGTGTCCTTAATACTTTTACTGCTAAGCTTTTTATATGGTGAAAACCAGCGGTGCTGACGTAATTCGAAATTTTCAAATTGAAATGATAGGAAAAGTGTTTTTTTTCTTTTTTAAAGGTACGAAAGTTGGAATAATGATCTATCGAACGCGCTCATCGAGAGTACGTCATCCTTACTACAGAGCACAATAAAACGCCTACAATTCAATACGGAATCAGTGTAAACCCGCCACCACAGTATTACGGTACAAAAGTCGTTTTAGCATCCAACCTATACGAGCTAGAGATGTATACTGAAGTTTTCCTGTCCCCTGAGGACATTATTAAATACAAACCGCCGGTGCTGACATATGAATGTTTGGGCCGCCGACGGCAGCACGGGATGTGTTAAGAAAGGCAATGTCAGAAATCAGGTAAGAGAAGATACATATGTCTGGATAGAACATGTGAGGTTCATTTCTCTGCGTAACTTTTACAAACAAACATCCTATTAGGAAAAAAAATTAATTGGTAAATTTGCACAGCCTTGTACATAATCACCAGTATTACAAAGTAAACTGCATAAAAAATATTCTAATTTGGAGAATTCACAAAAACTTGTGAAAACAATTTACACAATAATTAATTATTGATAAGATAAGACTAGGCATAAGGAAAATGCTTATTATCAAGATAACAATGATTCGGAATCATAATATTAGAATAGTACTAGCTGAACAGTCAAAGTTCGTCCTGCTTCCGAATCAATCTTCCGTGAAGAGGACCGTGGGAATGTGTTGGGAGATGCTGATCAGCTGACGCATCCAGATGGCGAAAATTGCAATGACGTGCTTAGATAAGATATGGAAAAGTCGGGACATTGCAAGGGCTACCAAAATGAGGCTGATCAATTCACCACATTTCAGTGTCTTCCATTACGCCTCGGAAACCTGGACTCTGAAGGCCCAAGAAAGTCGGAGGATTGATGCATTTGAAATGTGGTGATAATTGTGGGATGGGAATGATTCTATACGCAGCCAACTCAGTGTCCTCTCATTTATAAACGGAATGCGAGCTGCGCATCCTTCTCTTTCTTGGGCACTTCACACGGAGCAAGTCAAATTCCATAGAGAGGATTATGGTGGGGATGGTTGAGGCCAGGAGAAGGGGACGATTGCCCATGAAATGGTCCGATCTTATCTAGCGGGCAATGGGAACTACACTACATGGGTCCATAATAATGGCTGAAAACCAGAAGGGATTGAGGGAGTTGGTGAGAATGCATGGCGGTCGGGATTCTCGAAATCGAGAAACCGACTGAAGAAGAAGAAGCTGAACAGTCAAACTTTGTCCTGCTTCAGAACCAATAAAATTGTGAGAATTTATCAGCTGAATTAAATTTCGTTTTTGATTTAAGTTAACATAGTTCCTACCAGTATTAAAAAAAAATGAAAAAAGTTTTTGCAAAAAATAAAAATTCTGGATAAGGACACCTCATCACCTAGCAGTGTGAAATATAATTTACGACCTATTCCCATACACTAAAAAATTTATAAAAATCGTTCAAGCCGTTTTAGAAGAGTGTAACAAACACTGAAATGAAATTTTTATATATTAGATTTATTTTTAAATAATGTAAGTCTGTGGCATCCTCTACCTGGGAAGTAACAGTGGTTTTAAGTAGAAGAACAAGGAAAAATATATCAAAGTTCAGTTTCCGTTACTGTGTAATTTTGACCTTCAATAACAGGAAAAAAATAATATTATGTAATGGTTCAATAATATTGTTGGTAACATCCAATGAAGCGTGTATTCATAAAACTACACTTCACTAAGCATGATTTGTTTACCAATGATTTAAGTCTCACTTAACCATGATGGGACGATTAAAGAAAAAAGATGGAACTTATGTATGTCATTTTAGTTTCTGGAGCCGTTAAATGCTAATAGTCAATAGAATCCCAGAATAGAATATCAACTTTATCTTTACTAAACTGAGATTGTTAATTTGTCAATTAAATGATCATCTCATAGTAAATGTAAAGCGATCATAATAAATCAGTCTTCATAATATTAACACTGAATAGTACCAGAGTACACCAAGAGTTAGGAATTTTTAAAATTAAAAATGTCTGGATAAAGCTTGGATACTCGTTAAAGTTTAAAAGAAGAAAATTGTATATTTCCATTATAAATCCCAATTTTACCTTAAAAATTAATATAATATTACCTAAATGGAAAACCACTCACAAAACTGTAAGCTACTGTTGAAGTCATTGAAAATAATTCCAAGACGACACCTAAAATGTTTATTCCTTCTCCACTTTTGTTATTAAATATTTTTATTATTTGAGGCAGCTTTACTAAAAGTGAACCAGCAATTATGGCCAGGCCAAGTCCTTTACTGATGGTAGATTTCATACATGGTACTACAATGAGAAAATAATACAATTTATTTGAAATAAGTAAAATGATTCATTCATGGGGTTCATAAAAAGTATGCAATACAACTTACCGTCCATAAAATTTAAATTTACAAAATATTCATCATAACAATTTTCACTTAACACTAATAATAATAGTTTCTTCAACGACTCAGCCATCTCGGATTGACAAATTCGTATGCTTTCTGATTAATAAATTATTTTTTAATCAATGGAAAAATATCAGTTATAAAAATTTATTTAATCACGTCAGCATACCCAGTTTTATAATAAATATGTAATTAATAATTCGTTACTGACGACCTCTCGTTAGAGAGTATATTGTGTTCTGTGCTGACGTCCAATCATTGACGGATTTCAGCATTGAATGCAATACGTTTTCTATTATCCGTGGTATTATATTGGCTGAATTGGCAATGACAATGACAGTCCATAGAAAACTTTTATTCACAAAGAACCAGTTACACTTTGATTAGTGCCGTGTTTAGTGAGGGTGACACGTAAATTGGTCGAATTACAATTTGACGAATGGCAATTAGTCGAAGTGACAGTTCACCGAATGGCAATTTTACGAAATCACAATTCGTCGAAAAATTCGAATTATATGGTAAATTCACAATTCATCGAAAATTTCGAATTACCCATTAAATTCACAATTCGTCGAAATAGCGGCTTTATGTTGGTAGCATTGTAGTATGAATACATCTGTGACATACCCACTCCAAAATCCGACAGATGATGAACGCAGCTCTACAAGGACTAATGTTGTTTTTTGATAAAAAAAATCCCTTCTGGTTTACAAAATCTTTTTTTTGCAATGAATGTAAAAATGACAGTTTAAACGTTATAGATACGTAAATAACAAACACAAAAAGAAGAAATAGTATAACACTAATTTGTCTAGTCTAACCCTAACCTAGTTCTTGTGAAATGGTCTTGTTCTGATGCTCTCATTGCAATACTTTATTTATTATGTATGTACTTTTTCACACTTTCACATGGTACTAATACTAAAGGGACCCTTTACATCCTTTTAGTACTGCACAAAAAATAATTCGACTAGGTATATTCTCCACTTTTTTTTTTCAAAATTTTTGGAAATTACGATACATAATTTCCAAAAATTTTAATTGTTTTGTTACGGATTTTTTGTTTTTGTTATTATTGTATACCTACTGTGTGTTCATAAATTCCTTCCTATTGTTTTATATGATTGTTATTCAGAATGATGAACCCATGCGTCCTGTAAAGTAAAGGACCTACGGGAGATATTGTAAAATAAAATAAATAAATAAAATGTAAACAGGAAAGTTATCTCGACAAAAAAAAACGCTCAAATAAAAGTTATCGTTAGAACATTTGGTTAAACATTATAAGTTGTAATAACGATGTCTAACGTATAAAAATACACAAAAAATAAACATGGCCATGTTTAAATTTTGACAAATTAATAGCGCGAAAGAAAGACAGTGCCTCGTTCTAGGTAGACGAAAAAAATGACATTAGTCATTTTGTCCAAATCCATATAAGTTTAGCAGGCGAAATGACACAACAAAATAATATTGATGTAAACATTGTAAACAACGAATATGATTGTTTTTATGATTTTCATTCGATTTTAAACTCATGCAGGTACAAATCATTCCTTGTGGGATGCCGGTAATTTCGAAAAAAAAATATGATTACCTATAAGAATATTTTTGGGTAAATGAGATCGACTCCTTTTTATAAAAAATATTACACTTTTAAATATATATGTATTCGCAGAATATGGTTTTCGTAAAATTGATATTACGATTAATTGTGATTAGTAAAATTGATTTTTCGACCAATTGTGATTCGTAAAATTGATCTTTCGATCAATTGTAATTCGTCGAACTGAGTTTTCGATGAATTGTGCTTCGACGAACTTTCATGTAATCTTTAGTGAGTAGGATATACACGAATGGGTCACAGTTGATTAGTGCGAATGTTTTGTAATTAATAGGCCGTTTATATTATGTACTTCTTTCACCATTTTTTTGCAGGTGGACTCGTTGAGATTGATTGGCTATACTTCTTGCAACACCACCTATATAAGAAGGCCTTAGTGCTGGCGGCCATTTTTGGCCTCTCGCATCACGGCCGCCGGCGTGTAGACAGATATCATAGTGTACAAGTAAGTACATACAGATATAGACAAGCGAACGGTGGGCCTCACGATGTGACGCAGCACTAATGCGGTGCTCAGACGGGGCGATGTAAGGCCAGACGATTTCGCTTGCATAAAAAAAATATCGCTCGGTCGCCCATTGATCGTCTGATGTGTTCACACGAGTCCACCGACATACATTCAATCTGTCAGGTGCGCTGATTGTTTTAAAAATAGCGGACGTCGAGGTAGAAGTCGCGGAGTAATTGGAGTTATGCGGTGTTCAGACGAGGCGAATATCGCCAGGACACTAAAATATCGCCAGCCAGTTGAACCGTGTGAACAGATTGTCGATAAATCTGAAGCGATAAAAATGGTTGAAAGCGATATCGCCCCAAGTTGAACGCCTTTCAACTTTTGTATCTGGTGGAACGATGCACGCATGCGCAGATTGGCGCGGCCTCCGTATGTTCCGTTTCTTGACAGTTGACAGCACTGCTCTAAATTTATTTCTCCTTAGAATCCAATTCCGCACCCAATATCTGCGTTTTTATTTTTATTTTTCCTCAATTAGGAGTCTCGTTATATCGTCTAAAACAATATTTTCAACTAACCCCAATTACTCCGCGATTTCTACCTCGACGTCCGCACTTTTTAAAACTATCAGCGCACCTGACAGATTGAATGTATGTCGGTGGACTCGTGTGAACACATCAGACGATCAATGGGCGACCGACCGATATTTTTTTTATGCAAGCGAAATCGTCTGGCCTTATATCGCCCCGTGTGAACACCGCATTGTTGTTGAAAATATTGTTTTAAACGATATAAAAAGACTCCTAATTGAGGAAAAATAAAAAAAAACGCAGATATTGGGCGCGGAATCGGATTCTAAGGAGAAATAAATTTAGAGCAGTGCTGTCAACTGTCAAGAAACAGAACATACGGACGCCGCGCATATTAGGGTATTTGACACTATGAAAAATAAGCTACAGATTGTGGTCATATCCTGTTTGAAAATGGCCCGAGAAAGCTTATTTCTTTTATTTTACAACTTAAACAGGCTTATTTATCCTCCCCGAAGCACGAGTTTTACTCATTTTCGGGGAGAATTTCAATACTTAATAGCGATTTTGTCTCAATTTTTTTTATTTTGTATTATATTATACTCAGGTAATTATCAATAAAGGAATTATATTATTATTATTTTTTTTTTTTATAAAAACACGTAATAAAAATCCAAATATTTCTATGGAATTAGTCACCGATGAAAACACCTTGTGATTAGTTGTGTTCCCTGTGACGTCACACGTCTGTAAATGACAGTCGTCAACACGTTAGCGAACTCATACCAATACTGAAGTGTGACGTAAAACGCACCACGTGACCAGCGCCATTATACAAGACAGCGTTTTTGGATATTTAAACTTTAAACATGATTTTCATATAAAATATGGCATATCTTCAGAAAATATAAAGAGCATGTGCTTATAATGTATCGTAGAATAATTTAAAACGGTTTCTGGAAATTAGTCAAATACCCTTTTGCGCATGCGTGAATCGTTCCACCAGATACAAAAGTTGAAAGGCGTTCAACTTGAGACGATATCGCTTTCAACCATTTTTATCACTTCAGATTTATCGACACTCTGTTCACACGGTTCAATTGGCTGGCGATATTCGCCTCGTCTAAACACCGCATAGGGCCTTCTTATATACATAGGTGGTGTTGGACTCTCGTCCACATTATCAGTCCAGATCTTAGAGTAAGAGAATACTATGGAGGGAGCACAATTGCGAAAAAATGAAGCCTAAAAATGGCGGACAGGGCCATAAAAAGTGATAAAGTGAAGTTGGCTCCATATGGATGCCAATGCTACAGATGTCATCGATGATCAATGTATGACACAATTACATCGAATTTCATAGCCCATTAAAAACCATCGTATGAGAACGCTTATATCATAAATTGTTTTTGAAATAAAGTGCATAAGTAATTTTTTTTTGTTTTCACGTAGATTATGATATGATGTTAATTTTGTTAAGAATTACTTCACAGCGTGTGTGTGTGTGTTATCAAAAATCTCACGATGCTTTGACAAGCTCAAGTGAAAGCAGGCTTCACACCAAGGCAGTAATGAAGATGATGAGTGCTTGTCGAAACGTGGCGGAATTTTTCATCATACACATATTATGTACTTAGTTTAGAAAACTGAAATGCGTAATGGTTGTCATTAATTATAAGGTTATGAAAAATAAAAAAAATATGTCATTTTATGGAAATGTTTATATTCCTTTGATAATTAATGTTACAAGAAAAATCATTTTATTGTTACAATGCCAATTTTTGTATATATCCACTAGGACTAGGGTGGATATTTGATGGATGGAAGTGTACGGACCCGACGATATACATGAAGTATGTTTGGTGTCCAATGTTCCCTTTTTACTGCTGCAATCCATTGCCTTTGCCCATCATCCATCATCTTTGGAAAATCTTAAAACATACAAACAGTTAGAAAATAAGACAAGTGTATCATTTAAATTCACATTCAATATTGTTTTCTGTCATGATATACTAAAATGTTTACACAGAATCAAGCTAACAAATAGCTCATTATGTCGTACGAAATTACTATTTTTTCACAGAAAGATAAATATAATATACATATACATATTTTATTTTAAATATACAAATGTAATTCAATATCGATAAGTAAAGCTTTACGGGTCAAAAAATTATCAAAAATAATTATTCGATTATAACATCGATGAGCCGTTTTGGCGTCACTACACATAAAATGTCATACACACAACAAATCATTATTTTAAGTAAAATACTATTTTTAATTCAATTTTTCAATAATAAATGACGTATAACAATAAAATATTACATCTTTATATATCAGGTTTATGAAATATTAGAGAAAAGTTGTTATATACGATAATATATTACAAATAAACTTCGATACTCACCCTTGCATGGAAATACCCATTTTTTTATCTTTATCGCCGTTTGTTCACCCAAAAACACTACATTTCCACATGATGTTTAATGTTGAATATTAATTCACAAAATAATGCAAACAAATTTATGTTTTCGAGAAAAAAAACAGCTTTTATCATGAACAAGTCACTTTGACACAACGCACTATTCAAATTGATTCAAATATCGCTCCACAGACTGCCATAAAAAGTACAAGAGTGAAGTTCGTGCAGGTCTAAAAATCGGCTTCATGCGAGAACAATAGGAAACATTAGTTCTTGTTCCATAGATAATATAAAATACACATCTTGGAAATTTAAACGGATTTCTTTATCTATGCTTTATCTACGCTTCGAGAGACAAAATGGCGCTACATGGTTGTTTCTGAATAATATCGGAAGTTAATATTTGACTGTTTTTAATAATAATTTTAGTGTGCTATTGAAATCAATAATAAGTACAAAAGTTTAATAATCCTATTCTATAATTATTATAAAATATGGGGCGTTCAAGATCGAGGAGTAAATCACCTAGAAGGCACCATAAAAGTAAACATAGTCGCAAAAGAAGTAAATCACAGGATAGGTCTGAGAGAAGTTCTTCTAAGACTATGAAACATGAAAAATCTAGAGAAAGAAGCTCCAAATCAAGGTAACGCTTGGTTTTTGCGAAATATTCTGTAGAGATTATTATTTGGTGGTTTATACCCGTAGCGTCCGAAATTTAATCGACCGAACTTGCGATTCTAAAACCGGGGCTTGGAACGGAACAAGTAGCTGTTATGCTGCTCTTTAGGTGAAAATCGTTATTTTTGCTTGGTCTCAAGCACCCTTATGCTATAACTAACACAATAGTAATAAATAACACACCTCACCTCTGACTCGGTAGAATTTTGGAACGTTCATATTTTAGTTCGAACCAAAAGCAAAATAGGGGGTATCCTTATATTATTTTTAACATTCTTGTTTACAAAGATAGTGCATAGAAGCGATTTTATGAATGCTCTAGATTTGCCATATTTACTGCTAACTGCAATAATTTTTATTTCACAACATTCCAAATATTTATGACTACACCTTAATATGTTACAGAACATTTTTACACTAAGCCAGCATTCTAAACAGTAGTAGAAGACGGTTGTAAGCCTGTGGTGGTTCAAATATGTAAAATATACCTCTTGAAATCAAACACTAATTGCTTTAATAATATGGGTATGGTAGTTGGTAGGTAGAGTGAGATAGAAGGTTGGATGGATGATCATATATAATATACATCAAAATGTTGGTTCTCTAATAACTTTTATTTCATTTCTATATTTGCTATCATTTTCTTTTGGCAGTCTTCTTTTAGCCTTTTCCCATAAACAATTTCCGAGGATTATTCAAAATAACCGGTTAACTCGGAAATGTAACTTGTCATGCAAAATATGGTTTGGGCATTTTCACTTTTTGTTTTACAAATTAATTCTTATAAAAGGTGCTAATTGAAACCTTACAGTCTATATTCAGGTTTTGTCAATTATAATTTGGCATCCCATAGTGCCCAGATTCACAAGCAAAGGATTTTTGTAAATAATGTTCTCTTTTATTTTTAGAAAAAGGTCACATTCCGTATCTTCAACAACTAGCAGTGACTCGGGTGATGGTTCAAGATATCATAGAAAAAAATCATCTAGAGGCCGTAGCAAAATGGACGAAGTTGATCGTTTAGCTGAAATGGAAAGGCAACGACGTATAAGAGAAGCTGAGCAAAAGGTATTTATTTGAAATGATGAACACATAATTCAGATTGTTTGAATCAGTCGTCATAAAATAAAATGTTAATCTTTTATAGGCTGTTGAAGAAGAAGCAGCGAAACGGATAGAACTATTAGTTAAGAAGAGAGTGGATGAAGAGTTAGAAAAGCGTAAGGATGAAATAGAACAAGAAGTGGCCAAACGGGTAGAAGAAGCCAAGAGACAGATGGAGAAAGAAATGATGGCAGAGTTGGAAAGACAACGGGAGAGACAGAGACTTGAGGAGAAAACTAGAGAGGTAAGAATGTTTTTGCGTTGGGTGATTGTAGATGACACAGCTGAAGAGTTGGCTGTGCCTTGATAACTTGCAGATGAATGACAGCTGTTCATTGTTCTTGTGTGTGCCGAGTATTTCTGATACTTGCCACTCATTTCTTAACACCACCACAGAAAATCAACAAAACAGCAGTCATCTCATTTCTTTGGTTTTCCAACTGTCAAAAGAATTAAATTGAGCAAAGACGTTTGTTTTCCTTGTATACCAGTAACTAATATCTACAATACATACGTCTACAAATCTGTTAAAGGTCCCGACACCATGTTATGTGCAAGTGATATTGAAAGTTGTTGATAAACTATGTACCTATCTTATTGTAAACGTTGAGACCCATCACACTCATGATACACAGACTCAGACAAGATATGTGTTTAGTTACTAGTGCTGCTAAACCATAAGTGTAAACATCCCTCACTTCATATTCTTCTTTCGAGCCTGTTGACAATAATCCTTTCTTTAGCTGATTGATTAATTATCTTAATAATGGATGAATTCATGCACTAAACGTGCCTCGAATGACCCCCACGGGCTGGTCAAGTAGATCTATATTGGCTTATGCCAGTCGGAACATTAGTCAGGTCAGGTACTGTCAAGAATCTGAATCCATCATGGCCTCCCAGGAAGAGTAAAAAGGCGGGACAAACAGCGGGACATCAGCACTGGTGACAAGGTATTACTACTTGACAATATTACTACTTTTTATTAATTTTCTCATCCTAGTTGTTGGTGGTCGTATGAAGACATTTAACCTGCTAGAGAGCAGTCCTGCCAGATTTCACTGTTGCGGTGAGTTATTTGGTGGATGACAAATTTTATATTTTATTCAAAGTTACAAGCTGTTTCTCAAGAACATCTTACATTCTGTTGTGTTCCTATGTTTTCTACAACTGACGTGTCTGCTACCACTGAATGGTTGTGTGAATGTGTTCCCTTCTGTTCTGTTCTGTTTGATGGGCTGATGTTGCTATCCATCGCCATGTGGTATTTTGCACTGAACGTTATCTTGATATGATATTAGAACAATTGTGACTGTAGTTAACACTCTAAAATTTCAGTATTACATTTGTTTGAAGTACTTTTTGTTGCTATACAGGAAGAAGAAATTCGGAAAAGAGAGGCATTGGAAGCAATCATGGCAGAAAATAATAGAAAGATTGAAGAAGCCCAGAAAAAACTGGTGAGTGCTTTCAATATTAAACATGTCATATTTGTGATAGTGTGACTAGAATCAGCAAATTAAGTTTGCTTAAAAGAGACCTTCTCCTATTTCTATCTCATTTCCTACCACCTTCTCAAGTCATTATACCAGGCCTCTTGTAGTTTTTTAAGGTGTCTGCCAATCATTGTCCACTGTTAGGGATTCACAAAATACTTGTAGGGATAATACTATATTTAAAATAATTAAATAGTAGTAAAATACTAGACCTTGCAATGTTCAGTACGACTGTGGAGGAATTACAGCGCAGTGTTTCAAGACTCTGCAATGAAACAGCACACCTTGGCCTTCGAGTCAATGCCAGTAAGGCGGAGCTCATGATGAATAATGCCTGCTCCGATAAACAGCTACCAATAACCATCTATGCTCTCCCGGGTGGATAAAAAAAAGTCTCCGCGTTCTAAACGAAATGCCTCAAGAGAATTTTGAGTGTAAGATGGTACCACCCCATCATGGCGTAGCAGGCGTAGGCCCATCACTTCTAGCATTATGGAGAGGAGATTGACTAGGCTGGTCAACACATTTCCTAGCCTGTCTATTGATACTATGGTACTGCAATAGCGGTAGCGGCGAATGTCAACTTAAAATATTGTCAATATTGTTACTGTAGTAACAAAAAACATTGAAAAGACCACTGTCTTGTTAGACGACAACGGACCGCTCCCTAGGAACCCAGTGCATAAACAATTTTTATCACTACAACAATTCTTTTTTTTTATATTCTGGAAAAGTGATGTTCCCTTCAATTCAGATAAATTAAATAATTTATAAGCTTGGTGGAATATTATTGAAAATGAAATTTATTTTTCAAGGCGGAAGAAAGGCTGGCCATGATTGAGGAACAAAGAAAAATGGATGAGGAGAGACAAAAGTTAAAAAAGGAACAAGAGAAACGAGTCAAAGAAGAACAGAAGAAAATTCTCGGTAAAAATAATTCCAGACCTAAATTATCATTTTCTTTAAAACCTCTCTCGTGAAGTACAGTTGCATGTTTATGCATTAGTCTCACAGATCATTCCCTTATGTATCATCTAGCTCTGGTAGTTCAATTTCAAATTGTGTCCAGCTATTTCCATATTGGATTCCCACTATTTATCTTCACTCTCGGGGTGATATCAACTTGTTTTGACAGTATTTTACTAACTTCTCATGTTCGCTATGTCAGTTCATTTATTCTGAACATTCACTGAAATTAACTACATAACTATAGCCCTCCATCATCTTTTAAAATCAATAATAAAAGCCTAGATACGACTTAAAAAATCTGTGAGTATCGTGTGCTTTTAAATTTTACTGGCTCCTCCATATGTTTAAAATTATGATGCAATCATACCTGAAATGGTTGGCTATTGTAGCAATATTGATTATAAAATTGTTAAATATAACATTATGTTTCTTGTAAAATAATATTTCAATCCTAATTATTTATTACTTCTGCAGTTTTGTCAGAAAATGTCTAGACAATCAATTCTTCAAATACGGAATCTTGTTATTATATTATCATCTAATGTTTTTTCATTACAATCAGTAATTTTGTGCTATGAATGCATCAATTTTATCCCCCCTGTTGCTTTAAAAGAATGATGGCAACAATATTTTAACTATATGTAAATTATAGTCGTACCAAAAAGAATCAAAAGTAACGCGCACAATATGTTGTGTATTTTATTCCCAAATTCAATTTACCTAATTCTGATGAAGATTTTATTTACATAATTGCTTGTTACTCTATTATCCTAGTTAAATTTAGTGTTTATAAACTACAGTATGATTACTCTTAATATGATTTGTTTGCTATTGTAACAATAAATGAAATTACAACCAATTGAAAAAATCTTTTATTTATTTGTCTTTAAATAAATAATAGGTATTTAACCCTGGAGAGGAATATAAACAAACAATTACCCCAATTCCCCATCAGATCTGCTAAAATTTTGCGCCAAATAAAAATTTGATTTCACGGGCAAATTTCAAATGATTTCAACCAATCCGAGCGATGTTGCTTAAGAACTCACTCAAAGTGACCACAAATACACTCTGTGACTCTTTCACATTAAGCTAGTCACGGCTTGTGTCGTGAAAGAGGAAGATGGTTGGCACCTGGGATCGAACCCATGACCTCTGCATGAAACTGTGCAAAAGCCGGCGTCGTAGCCGCTAGCTTACCAACCACTTCGTATTCTTCACTACTTCAAACAAATGATTTCTTCATGTCAAAATTATCATCATGGCTGCCTAATTTCCTTCTTCTCAAACAAATTCACTATTAATAATAAATAAAAAATATTATTATTCATGATAAAAACAAGAGCACAATAACATTTTTACTGAAAATAATAAATTATTTTGTTTGATGTTTTGTAAGAGAGGTATCTGAGAAAAAAATTGACACAAATAGTTTTGACATAAAAGCAGTTCCTTCTGTTCTTTCAGTTCTATTTGTCAATAAATGAAAGCAACATTTTACTTTGGAGATATTTTTACAATGACGTTCCTTTCAAGGAGAAATAATAAATACTTGCATTTTAAATTATGATGAAGTCCGGAAATGCTGTTTTTTTTTCTTGGATCTGCACATTTTTCCATTTTTATTCTCTTTTTTTCTTATTTCTATGTTTTGTTTGGAGGTTGTTCTGAAACATCCTCATTATTGAATATTTTATCAATGGCTGGTTCTATAATTTTCTCAACTATCGTTTCTTCATTTTTGCTTTCTTCTGGCTCATCTTTGATCGAATCGCTCAGAATTTCTTCCAGAATCTCTTGTTGTATATCTGTCAATGATTCAGGCGGCATGTCCCCACCGTTTGATTTTATGTTAGAGTCCTCCATAGTTATGGATTGATGTAACTCTTGAGGTAGTGCTTCTGTGTAGTCGTCTTTTTCATATTTTGATATCATAGTTTCTTCTTCGCTCTTCACTTTTAAAATTTCGTATCTTAGCAATTCCTCGTCACTGTGCAGCCTCATGAGTTGGTCTTTCCATGAGAGGTTCACTTTGTGTTCCCTGTTGTTGTAGGTACTGCTCCTCCTTTTCTCGGCGTATCTCATTGTGCCGCTGAATTTCTTCTCCTCCCCGTTTATTGTCAACCGTGAAGTATCGATGGCGTACACGTGGGGAGTTTGTATTTGTCGATAAATACATTCAAACTTTCCAGTAGTGCTTCTAGAATATCGTTTTCGATCAATGACAACTAAAAAAAAATATACATTATAAAATTGTCTATATTATGGTATTAAAGAGAAAAATAGATTTTTTATAAACAGACCTTTTATCATATCCTCTAGTACCTGTGGACACAGTCTGGATGTGACACTCGTAGTACTTCTCATATCAGGCGAGGAGTTTATTTCTATCAACCAGGGTTTGTAACTCTCGTCCAGTAGAAAATCGCAGCCATAAATCTCAAACTGGTTACCTCTGTTAACCATGCCTTCCTGGCTAGCCAACATAGTGCCAATAATATTTCTCTTCATCTCGGGGTATATAATCTCGTTCCAAACATTTATATCTCCAATAGAATTCAAATATGACTGGAATTGCTTCAGTGTCCACATGTTGTTCTTCGGAAGATTGGGATCCCTTTCTTCGTTTACTTTATATTTGTACTGAATAGAATTGTTGGTCAAATGTATTGATTCATGAAGATTGCTTATGGAATATTTCTGTGAGCTAAATCTCAAGTAACACTCTTTGTACATCCAAATGGTGAGGGGACTTGTGCAACTAATCACGTAATGCTGTCTGATGTCAAATTTGGTGCCGTGGATTGTAAGAGGTCGTTCTATAAAGAAGATTGCATTACTTGACTTGAGTCATCGCCATGATAATATTGATTAAAAAAAATCTAATCATTTTCTATTACGGTTAGTAACTTATAGTTCGTTAATCTCTTACTTACCGTTGTGTTTTCATCAAAAGCTAAAATACATTGAGGAATGATTTGTAGAAGACGTTAAAGTAAAGAGAACTGCTGTGGACAGGGCCGCATGGTAAGGACATGCTCAAACTAGGGAGCAGACACGGATAAAGAAGAAATAAGGAGAAGCTTGGTTGCACCATCGGGGGGCTACACTGAATGCCTACTTAAGTAACGGTTTAATACACAGTGTAGAAAAATTAAAAATGTTATCCTTACCTATATATTTCTGAGTTACATATTTCTTAACTCTTTGGTTTTGAAAAACTGCCATTATTTTCTTATAATCATTCTCTACTATGATCCCTCTTCCTCTTGAAGATTGAGAGGGCTTGATTATCCAAATGTTGTATATACCCTCGCAGTATATTTCTGGCTTGTATTTCCTCATACATTTCAACAATTCTTTTGAACATTGAGCATAGAAGCGAACTATATAGGGGTCTTCAGTCTTGAGTTGCATTTCCTTTTTTACTAACTTAAAATATGTGTCTATGAAATGATTCCATTCATGGGGTTTTGGATCTTTGATCAGTTTGTCTATATCTTCGTGCGCTTTGGTTTGCAAGTACGCCAAGCATCTGCGTATTGCAAAGAATATTACGGAGAGTGAAGCTTTCCCCCGTCTCGACATAAAATTTGTACTTTCTCTTTCAAAATTTTCAACAAACCACTGCATTAAACAAGTACATGACGTTATTTTATAGTCATAGATGAATTCGTTTAATTCGAAATTATCAAAAACATTGTACATTCTTGGAATGTGGAAGTCTGAAAGGTTATTGATATGAAACCATTGTTGGAATTGGAATGCGGAACACAAACCTTCTTTTGTAGTGAAATGCTTATCGTCCATTCGAATACGATTTACGAGTGGGTTATGTGTAATGGTAGAGTCCCTCAAGATACTGTCTGCGGAAGAAATGAGCCAGTGAAAGTCAGGTTCTCGCTTCTTCAACAAAGTGTTTACTATCATGGATTCAGCCTTCTCTTCTGTTAGTGGGGTACATTCTGTGAAAGGTAGTTCCATTTTTAATCTCTCAAACATTTTAGGAGTTAGTTTTTGCACCCATCCTCTTTTCTTTAAGGCTCTGGCCACTGTGCGACATCTTCCATGTAGCATATAAACTTTCTTCTCTTTTATAGCTGCATTTACTAAATCCTTTAAAATTTGATATTTTTTTTTATTATATAACAGTTTGTTGTCTATAAAAAACACCGTTTGTTGCGACATTATTGTTGAATTTTTGGTTCAAAGATTAGTTCCAAAGTGCATACTGGGCTATTCATGAATAAATATGTCTATATAATATTTTCCGAAATTATGGAATTGTTTTCACCACAGGACTCCATCTACCACGAAAATTTAGAGTTTCCAGATTCATCTTTATATTATTTATCACTAATAATTTAACACCATCTTAATAAGCCCCTCTGTCAACAGAAAGTTGTCAATTTATATCTTTTTTCTTTTCATTCCGTTTTTAAATTAAATGCTATTTCTATCTTTTCTCAAAGAAACATTTCTGTGTATTTATAAATAGTGATTAGACCCTTCCACCTATTTATACCTAGTTCAAGCTTCATTGTGAGGCTAAATTTGAAGGTCGAAGGGTGTTCAGTGTCTGATTCAAATGAATACCTCTTTAAAAAAATTTATATTATAAATTAAACGTAGTCAAAGGAAAAGAAGTGTGTTATCTTGCTTGAGGTTTATTATGTCGCAATGTTGCCTGCAGCTGATGAATGTGCAGTAAGAAAGATGGATAGAATCTCGACTGACTCTTTAATGACCAGCAGGAAGTTTAAAGGCGGAGATAAGCAGAGAAATATTGAAGTCCTTGTGGTGTCTCCAGAAGTACAGACAATGCATAGTGGTGGTTAAGGATGATAGAGGCAGATTATAAACGCTATGAAGAAATTTTTTTTCAAATCAATACTGAACAGCTTTGTTAACATATTAGTCACCAGAGGAGACATTTAAAATAAGTGGTAACACTTAACAAGTGATCTTGAATGATTAGCAATGTAAAACAATCTACATCCTAATTCGTAATGTCGAGTGAAAATAATTTAAGGTCGGTGTGTAATAATAATGGGTTATTAAGAACATCAATAGTTTCAGAAATCACTTGAAAAAATTTAATACCCCGGTTGGTATTTTCAACACATTTTTAGGCACTTCCAAAAGTATATAAACTTATGTTTGCGCCAATTTACCTGTATCAGTGCGAGTCCTGGCAGCCGACCAAAACCAGGCACAAAAAGTATTTACTGCATTTGAAACTTAGTGCCTCAGGAGAATCTTAGGTATAAGAGATGGTACCACTGCATCACAAACTATGCTATGCGCCAGTACACCCAGCACAGGCTCATCACTTCCACAATTGCGTAGATAATATGGACATGACATTGAAGTGGTTGGTGACCCAGCGGTTACAACGCCGGCTTTCGTACTGCGGACGTCGTGGTTCGATCCCAGGTGCCGACCATCTTCCTCTTTCACGACACAAGCTTTCAGTAGCTTACTGTGAAAGAGTCAAGGAGTGTATTTGTGTTCACTTTGAGTGAGCACAGATTCATTTTTTATTAAAAAAAAAAAAAAATGTGTTAAGAATGCTAAATGACTGAGCACTGTTCTTCCTCCCATCAGGGTCTCGAAGATGAGGAAGACCCTGTCATACAGTGTTCCGTTCCTTTGAGGCAGAGGCAGATCTGGATGCTGTGGTAGGAGGTCATCGAAGCTGCGTGAGATTTTACGCAGTGGAGAACTTTTGTTGCCTCCCTAAGTGGGGTAAAAAAAGGAGTATTTAGGTAGGATGTAATGTTTATGATAAATTAGGTATTAATTGGATTAAATAAACAATAGCTCAACATTTCCATCAATATAATATTTAATCCTTAACAAATACATCAACAAACACAATAAAGGAAACAATAATTTAGCTCCAGGAACATCAACATACATGAACATCATTAGTTTCATTCTTACTAGTATTTCTTTGATATTGTTTTAGTCGTACGACATTCAAACTCATTCCCCCTTTCAGCTCATTTGTACCACTGGTTTTAAAAGAATATCTTCTTAATCGTGAGCATGTGTGGTTTGATGACATAATTCCGGGACTAAATATCCTAGGTGTGACTTGTTGGAAATGTTTGCCATCATTGACTTGAAGGTTAGAAGCGAGGCAAGAGCGCAGAATACTGGCAGTGTCCTTCTCCCACGTTGCAGGCTCGATATAGCATCTTTTATTCCCAACTGATTTTATTTCTTTTGGGTCTTGCCAATAACTTCTTCCTTTATTATTTTTCATTGGTTTTCGTGATTCTTGATTTATAATTAAGGTACCGTTGTCCAGTTTGCAACAGTAAACCGGTGATTTTATTTTACCATTTTTTTCCTTTTTATGTGTAATTTTAATTTTTTTTTTGGCCTTTGAAGCTTTTAGCAAAAGTCCTGATTTCACAATTTTTAAGGTATCTTGTACAGTTTTCACTTCATCTTGCGTAGCCGGTATGACTTCAGGATCCACTTTTACATTAGCTGGCAGGGTCTCGTTTGATGGATGCAGCCAAGCCATCAATTCTCTTATTATACTTCCAGAATGACTCTCTGTCCGTTCTAAAGATTCCTTAGATGGTGGGGCATTATCCCGGGTAAATTTAGGCCTTTCTTTTTCGTTTTTTTTTTTACTTACAACTTTTATGCCAGTTACAGAAAGAGTCAATCCTAAGTAAGCTGGACCCTTGGGCAATAGTTGTTTGTAAGCTAATTCAAATAGCCCAGTGTCTGCTTCTGGATCTGTTCTTGTGTCTATCACAACTGAAATTAGCATTTTATTATCAAAAATATTCTTCCCTATATGTAAAATAATTTATTTTAGGCTACTTTTAGTAGCCTTTTATACAAACCTTTGATCACATCCTCCAAGCATTGAGGACACATTCTAGCAGTTACGCTGGTAGTTGGTGCAAAGTCGGGGCTTGAATTGATTTCAATCAACCACGGAGTAAAATCTTCAGACAACATGAAATCAGCCCCAAACAATTCAAAGCTATTGGGCCTTCTGTCTAAGGAATCTTGACATGCTAACATTGCGCCCACAAGACATTCTTTCATTCCCGGGTATATGCGCTCTTCCCACATACCAGAACTTCCTATTTGTCTGTTGAGAAGATATTTATTAAATCTTTATTGAATTTAGAATGAGCATTTTGATTATATAATAAGGTTACGTCGACACTGCCAGGTAGCTTGCTTGGTGCATAGATCTAGACTTGGTCACAAAGTTAACACAATCAATCAATTATTCTCCCTTTTACACCCCACTCAGGAGCATAGGGAGGCAACAAGACCTCTCCATTGCGCTTGATCTTGCGCAATGTTTATGACCTCCTCCCACACCCTAATAAAGTTAACACAATATTTGTTTAATCGGACACAATACGTGTTAAGCTCTCATGCGGTTAGTTGAGAACATTCTGGACTGACTCTGAAAAGAGCTGGACTCTAGATGTTAAGCATGCCACTTGGCAGTGTGTATGTGGCCTTATACACTTTTAAATATGATAACCTGACCTCAGATAAGCTTTAAATGTGTGACAATCCCACATGTTTTCATCGGGTAATGCTTTATCCCTTTCATCATTGTTTTTATATCTACATTGAACGGCATTATTGGTCAAATGAACGGATTCGTGGTAATTAGTCAAATTATAAATCTGTGAACTGAACCTCAAATAGCTATCTCTGCAAAATGTTAACATCAAAATTACACTCTTATGTTTCAACACCATAACTACACCTATGAATGCGATTGAAACAATACTAACTTGTAGATCCAAATTATAAGGGGCTCTGTTGAGGTTACCAGAAACCACTGCCTTATATCAAATTTTGTGTTGTATATCGTAAGCGGAGTTTCTGAAAATACAGAGATCAATATAAATTACATACAGGCAGAAGGAAATAGTATCCACAAGATGTAGTGATTTCGTACCAATGTATTTTTGAACGACATATCTAGATTTAGTATTGGCATTGACAACACCAATTATTTCTTTCATATTGTTCATGAGTTGTATTCCTCTGCCGCGGCACTTGTTTCCAGGTTTCACAATCCAAACATTCATAATTCCATCAATGTCTATTTGAGGCCAATGTTTGCGAACAGATTTTAATATTTTAGTGGCCTTGGTATACAGCTCTTCCAAACTTAATGATTTACTTTTACAAAATCTTTGATTCTCGTGTAGTACTAGGTAATGATGAGTTAAAAATTGGTCCCATTCAAACTCCCAAATAAGATTAGACTTTTCTTGCGAATTATCAATATCTTTATGAGTCACAAAGTGCAAATATTCTACCATTCTTCTTACGGCAAAGTCTATAGCTGTTAAAGGTATTTTCGAGTTTTCTTTGATAATACTTTCTTCGCCTTCAGCAATATAGGTGGCTACCAACCATTTCAGCAAACCCATACAGGCAGTTATTCGGAAATTATCCATGAAATCATCCAATTCATCTTGTATGTGAAGATTAAAACATCTAGGAAACTGCATGCTGGCTACTCCAGGTTCGTTGAACCAATACATCTGATGAAGCCACGAACAAAGACCTTCTTTAGATGTAAAGGTTGCTTTACAAAACCTGCAATTTGTATAATACACAGTGATATGTTATAATTAAAAAATATTTGTGGAAAAGAATAAAAAATATTGTTGACTTCATAAAACATACTTGCTTATCATAACATCACTCTTTCCCATCAACCAATCATTTCCTTCACGCTTTGCAGTCCATATGAAATCTACCGGCTGTTCTTCAAGCAATTTGTGCATTATCAGTCTTTCACATTTTACTGTGGACTTATCACTTTCTTCTTCATTTCCTGTCAAAGGAGGCTCCTTAGAAAGGTAACATGAATTTTGAAATGCACATTTGTTAGAATCAAACTTTTGGATCCATCCTCTGGCTAACAGAGCTTTACGCACTGAAGAAAATCCACCACCCCTTATAATGAAGACCTTCCTATCTTTTATAGCTGTTTCAGACATTTTTTTAATTTCCTTCCATCTTTCTTTTGAGACTAAAGTTTGAAATGATGGAAGACCTTCTAAAGGCTGAACACCTGAAAATAACTACAATAAGTAGGTACATATACAGTGGTTGATGAGGACTAGATTTTCAAATTCACATCTTACTACCTATACATAATCACTTTTTACAACACAAGGTTTTGCTTAGTGAGAGAGATCTTTAGTGTAGTTCAGAAAAAAGGAACCATTTCCAATTGAATAGCATATTTAAGAGTAATAAAGTTTTTTTTTAGAATTTTGAAATAGATTTACGTTACCTTCTCCTAAGGTTACATCACAAAAATAATTTGAGACCATCTGTTCATTTGAAAAATTTGTAACCCCTAAACAATGATGAGCATTGTTATTGAGGCAAGAAATAATATGGAAAGCAAGACAAGAGCTAATAGACATCACTATGAACTTATCCATTCTCTTTCAATTTATTTCTGTAAAGATATCGAGCAGCTAGAAAATTTATTTATTTGACTGAAATACTAAGTTGAAAAAGTAATTTTCTTTTGATCTAGTTCCATGCATTCTCATAATTTATACCTAATTCAATAATAAATTCATATATTTTTTTATTGGTACCCATTTAAGAGGTGTAGGTATATTATAACATTTTAAAGGCCATCATTTTCAAGGTACATACTCCGGAATTGCCATCTCTCTCCATAAAATAAAAATAAAAAATCCCAATTCCAAAGATGAAAAAACCTAATTTTTAGTCTAGCAATACCATAGGACACACAGCATAAGAAAAAGGGGAAATCAAAACGGAGACACAAGCTGTGCGGTGAGTATTTTCAAGGGTTAGCATTTAGCAAGGACATGACCAAAACCAGCGATCAGCAATTAATAGTAAAGAAGCTGACCTCAACGACTGCTAGTCCCAGGCTAAGTCCATCAGAATTATGAATTCATTGACTGAGAAAAAAAATTTACCTATACGTATCCCAAAATTGTGAAATCAGGAAATTATTTGTAAGAAATTATGAATGTTTATATCAAAATATTAATTCATTTTAATTTTTTTTCGTTTTCAAAATTAAATAATTGTTCACTTAAAATTTTGACATTGTCATCTTATTGCAACTAAATAAACGACAGCCAAAGTAAACAAAACTTTTTTTTTAAATAACATTATATTCATTCTGAATTGAAAATACTATACATTTTTGAATCAGTAGGTAAGTAGGCACCCAGAAGGAAAATCACCAACATACCAGAACTTCCTTTGCAGGCAGAAAATGTGTGAGCGCTCGGAGGTCGTGATTTTTTATTTTTTTCAGCTTTCCCATGTCCCGAATTTAAATTAACTCGAATATTATCGGCATTTTTAGTCACAGCCATAGTAAATACAAATTCTCACTAAATGTAGGTAATATTCAACCCATACTAAATCCAGAAAGTAAAATTCAAATTTCTTAAAAAAGTCCACAAACAATCGAAAGTTCACGTGTCGCCGATGTAAAGTTTCAACTCTAACTGAAGGTATTTTTGCACTGTAAATGATTAAGGGTAAGTGCAATAACCTAGTTTCACTATTTAGGCTAAATAAAAATATATGTATTCGCTTTTCCACGCGGAACCCCGGGCATTTCTCCACCTGGTACAGGTTTCTGTGACGTCACTACCTAATTGTAGGAACGCGGAAGACTATCATTATGAAGAAAATAATATTAATACTAAGTTCTAAGTTTAAGTATGTAACATAGCTTGAAACGGGACGTCTTGGAATGTTTCTCAAATTCTTCAATAAACGCAATCGAACAGTTTGAAATGTGGAAGGCTAATAAATAAAAAAAGTTTTATGTTTAGTACCTAATACTTACCAATATTATATTATTGTGAATGAAAATAAATGCCTAATTTCAATAATTAGACTTAATTAATTCAGAAAATGTTTTAAGCTAATAATTAGAATTAAAAATAATTCGTTTCCATTTGGTAAAGATAAGAATGTTATTTTCTTGCTTGGTTTTGTCGTGAGTGGTTTAGTTGGCAGGATATCCTTCGTTGAAATTCTGTTTTCATATATACTTATAGGGTTTCCTTTATTTACTTTATTATACACGTAACTATATAAAAATAGTGACGATAAAACGTAATGTAGTCGCAAAATAAACTATCAAAGAGAGCAAAAAAATAACTAGGCACTCCCAAAAATAAATAGAAGAGCCTGATAAGCATGCAAAAAACAAAAGTTCTATATTTTTTCTGTTTCCATTGATTATACTCTATGAACAGTTAGTTTTAAAGCCATCGCACTTATGAATATTATTATAAATATTCAAATAAAAATGGTAATTTCGTTAATTTGTAGGTTACGCACGTAGAAAGATTTTTATATAAGGGCAATATCAACAATCCGGCACATTGTTATGGTAACACTAAAAGTGACATCAAAGCAAAATGGCGGAAATGGTCTGTCGCGTGTGGAGGTGTCGCACTCTAAATATGTTTTCAAATATATTAGGTTACTGATTGAACTATTTATTGATGTATAAAAATAAAATACCATTTATAATGAATATCTACATATATTGCAGGTGTTTATTGAACGTCTTTTAGTTATTTTAATCGCTAATATGTGCGCCTATCCCACCTGAGGAATGTTATAGTTTGAGTGATTGTGAATTTGTCAGGTGTTATTAATTATCGATAGTGTAATATTTTGTGGAAAAAAATAGTGTTTTTAGATGTGATTTATTATCGTTTACTGTTTTGGTGTTTTTGGAACATCTTGATGCCACGGGAGATCGGTTTTATAAATTTTTATTTTTAAAACCTAGCTGAGGTCCGAGTGCCTTAGCTACAGCAACCTCCGAATTATGGCCTTTAACGAGGTTTGTGTTTATTATTTTAATTCTATTATACATATCATTTAAAATTTGTTTATTTTAGCCTTCTTTTACAATATATTCCAAGTTATGTCCTTATTATTTTCAATAATGAACCCTTTATGTCAAGTAAACAATGCCAGATTGCTTCAATTTTTTTGCACATAACTGCATCACTATAATATTACA
This sequence comes from Mystacides longicornis, assembly GCA_963576905.1. Classification (NCBI taxonomy): domain Eukaryota; kingdom Metazoa; phylum Arthropoda; class Insecta; order Trichoptera; family Leptoceridae; genus Mystacides; species Mystacides longicornis. The sequence continues at coordinate 10,234,681 of OY756424.1, read as the reverse complement.
ACAGTTATAACGGGCAGTTTTATTGAAAATAAAATATTTTGAACTTATTTCAAACTATTAAATTCTTATTCAGATAACTTATTTATTAACTATGTAATAATCTGTTCTGCGATTCCTTATATAAAAACAAATTAGAGGTATTCAGTCTGTCAAATCAGTAAAAGAAATAATGTACTTAGGTAGGTAATTTACAAATGTAAAATTATTTTCAGAGTAATTTAACTATGAAAGCAATTTTATCGTGTTTTCAAATAAATTCTTCATTTAAGAGGTTATGTTGCTGAATATTGTTTTGTCATCTTGATTGATTTATGTCTACTTATGTGCTGTTATCATTTTTTTATATTTATAACCACACACAATAGATAAATACATAGTGGCAGTAGATATAGGATTATGAATTTGTGTTAAAAAAAACAATTCTGGTATGCTATTTATTGGATGCGTTTTTTTAATTTGCCCTAACCTCAATAAATGTTTTTTTTCCTAGAGATTCACAGTTATATTCCATCTTACGTTAATTTTCTCACAACAACAAATGTTTTGATTACAGTAATAAACGTTGTGTTTTTTTTGCGATGATTCATCCCACATTGTATTATGAATACCTACATGATTTGTAGAATAAACGATGCTACATACTGTTGATAAACATTTCTTATATAAATATTTTTTGCGTAAGATTTAAGTATTAATTTTGTCTATTGCCATTTTTTTTCTAATAACATTTCATAAGATTATCACCTGTCTGCTCTCTTGCACACATATGTAAACAAATTTTATTATCCTTCATTGAAAGACGTGCGTTTTTGTCAATTTAAAGATTCTATGATAGTTACGTATCATGTCTGTTCCATCGATTAGGTAGGTAGGTACTAAATATTTAAAGTCTTAAGTAATTATTTGACATTGATAGCTCATAACTATAGAAAATTAGTTAAAATCTCCCTAAATAATGTATGCACGATAATGCACTTGGCTATAATGATGAAAAGTAAGCGCACCTTTTCATTTTTTTTACTTATCTTTGTATTATTTCTGTAAATTCGCAATTGTAAAATTGTTTTTATTTTAACCTGAGGTTATCACCTCGGAATGAAATATCTAGGTTCTTAAGTTCGAATCCTACCTGGGCCATATGATTTTTCCAAATGGTTATTGAACAATATTCAGGACACTCATAATGGCTCGAGCAGTTGAAATAAGACCACTGGCGAATGATGCTATTAAAGTAAAAGCGATCACACTAAGCTAGCCTTCGAAACATCAGCACAAATTTAAATAAACTATTAAAAATCAAACATGATTGATGTCAGTATGTTGCATAAAAGAGTTGTTAGCTATTATTAATGATTGTCTCTAGATAATATCGTAATAAATTATTCAGAAATGAAACCATAAGTTGACTCGATACGATTTATTCAGTTTTAAGGACAACCGGTTTTTAATTTTCTTCCTGACAACTCATTTGCCAACAAAAAAACACATCTACGAATAGATAAAAAGATTGACTCGCTGCAGACTAGCCAAATACGTTTGACATGTCATTACAGGTTGCCGTGTGTGGCCCACGCATCCTAAACTGGGTAACCAACTAATTCCATAATTATTATTAACTGTATATTGTAGAGGTACCTATATCTTGTTTTTATCCTTAATCTTGTTAACTTGCCCAATTGGTCAATCTTTGCAATCTTTAGATACATTTTAAGTGTTACCCTTTCCGGATATGAAGCTAGGTATATTATATCTACATATAACATGGTAGGTATATGAGGTGCATGTTACATAATATATTCGATTCTCCCTCTCCTCACACGAGTCCGTTCTCTATTGGAAAAGTAATACAAAAAATATTCAAGGGAAAATATAACTGTTTGATGACCTGATCTTTGTACTTGTGTTACATTTTCTGTAAATAAAGTTTTTTCGAATTTCATTCTAGTTTTTAATTTAAATTTAAACTACAGTGGGCTTAAGATACGCCAGTCTTCTGCTGTGCTGTTGTTTTGCAATCTGACTTTGTATGACCACTTTTACGTTTTCAACATTCGCCATTGGTCTATAATTACTTTTAATATTAATACAAGTAGGTACTTACTTAGGTACCTATATAAAATCTTTTTTGTACAATTTTTTTCGTAAAGCAAAATACCGGATTCAAAATAGACCTTAGAGACCAAAATCTAAATGTGATCGGGGTTGCGATGTATGTGCGGAGTAAGGCCCCTGTGTGGTATAAGTATTCTGCACCTTTCTCAACAACACTTTTAACCCCACCTATCGTTTCCCATTTAACCAACGATACAAGTCTTTCTCAGCGCCATCCAGCCACAGAAATGTTGGCCCTTCCATGTTTCGTCTTCCGTCGGGCTTTATCAGACTATGATCGTTGTTCCAATTATTGATGATATTTTTGCATTTCACTGAAATTCTATGTTATCAATTGTCTGAAAATTTATCTCGTTTTTTGTTCAAGATTTAATTAGCTAGATAGGTATATAAAAGCAGAGTTGTTTTTGTTTCTTTGAATTGTGTTTTTTTTTTATATAGGAAAGCACACATAATAGGTTTATTTATAAAATAGCTTCCACTGTTTTGTTTGCAAATACGCACTCTTTAATAACATTTTACGTAAAATTTTGCACGAATATGGTTGAATTTGAAGATTAAGCATTAAATGTCCTCCTACTGTCCACCGGGACACGTATTTGAGGGCTTGTTGCTAGAGACACCTAAATGTGAAATATCAATAAAAAAGAAATCCATTCTTAAATTACACAATCTAGGAAACTTATATTTCACCAAAACGAGAAAGTGTACAGTCGTAACATGTTACGAGGACGAAATAAAATCACTATTTCGAACATATTTTGCAGCAAATTTTGGATTTTTAACTGTTTGTAGCCATTTTAACTAACCCTAAACTATCAATTTTCAAATGAGATATTAAACACGGTTGCCAACACTTTACTCAACGAATGGTGGAGAATTCAAATCTTGCGTTAATTATGGGACTTTTAAAATTAGCCTACGAAATCCACTAGGAATCATTTTTTGTAGTAAAGTTGTTGCATGCTATATGATAGGCTTGGTAATTACCATGATCTATCCTGTCCTTATTACAAGTCATTGATGATAATTCAGGATCTGGAAGAACAAAATAAATACATCTTACTCTCTCTCTCCAATGGCGCTACAGCCCATATCAAGCCTTGGCCTCCCGTAGCATTCGCCTCCAACAAGCCGTTTCCTCTGCCGCTGTCCTCCAACTCGCCACCTGGATGATTTGTGCTGCATCCCTTCCCACCTAAGCCGAGGTCTGCCGACTCGTCTCCTTCCTCCTGGATGTCCACTTAGGATTATTTTTGGGACGCGTGAATCGGGTATTCGCTGTACGTGCCCAGCCCATCTCAACCTAAGGAGCTTTATGTGCGTTGAGATATTTGGGGCCTGATATAGGTATATTGTACAGCTCTGCATTGGTTCTAATGCGCCACTGATCGCCCTCTCTCACTGGTCCACATATTCGAAGCAGAACCTTCCTTTCAAAGATGTCCAGCATATCTGCCATTCTCACTGTCAGTGTTAGTGCCTCGCACCCATAGGTCAACACAGTGCGTATGACTGTTTTGTAGATGATTATTTTTGTTTTCCTGTGGGCGCTACGTGATGTGAACACTGGCAGCAGGGAGAAGTAAGTTTTGTTGGCCGCTGTGATTCTCTTTCGAATTTCTGTTGGGTCTTCATTACTCTGGTATTCCTATATCCGAATAAGTCTCAAACGGATAGGAGCCATGGTAATAATATTTTAAAGTGATGGTGTTCCATTTCATTTTTGGGTAATGGACCGTATCGCAGCACCGTGGCTTTGGAGTCAACAATGCCTAACATTATCTATGAACGTAATACATAGTTCCTACTTGGCCAGTACCTACCCACCCACGTCTTTATCAAGATATTGCATAATATTGGAAATGTCAGTGAAGCGTTACGAATCACGACTTGCTTTATTGTCGTTTTTATCCGTGCTCAAGCTTCTTACATTTTTTTCATCTCTAAATTTCCATCACCAACAAAACTCTTCGGCACCATATTAAGTAATAAGTAAAAAATAAATTTATATAGGTCTGCGAACTTAGGTATTTCACAAATATAATAGAAAGACATTTAAGTTATAACGAGTAACAATTTCAAGTTGAATTCAGACAAAACGTCTCAAAAAGGGGATGATTTCATGATAAGTGATACCGGATACGTAATAATCTCGTAATATTATTTCTATGGAAAATTATTGTTTTTTTTTATTCGACCTGTCTTCGTTCATTACTAAACGTATGCCTTGTCCATGAAGCGTGCTCAACTTACATCCCTCCACGTTGGCCTATGAGCAAATCTCACCCGAAATCTAACCTTCCAATTGTTGCCAAGAGAGACCAATGATGAGTTTAGGAGTTCTAAATCAATTTCAGAATGTACAACAACCCCGAATAGTCTTCTCGTATTCTTCTACAAACTCATTGTCTAGTTCTTTGTTATGCTTTGGAAATAAATAGTAGGTATGAAAAACAAAAACAAAATGTGCTTCGTACTGTCAGACGTTCCTCCGTAAATTGAGAATGACTCACTTATTATCAGACCTAGGTACACCTACATATATATATTACATTGCTACAATAATAATTATACATACATAGGTATATATACCTGTCTGGTAGGTAGTTAGGTAGGTTGAATTCTGATAGCACATAGCATTAACAGATAGTAACTACGTAGGTATATAAGGTAGATAGGTACCATAAGGTAGACAGAACCAATGCATCCAGAGCAAATGATAAAATGGAACTCATTTATAACGTTAGTCTGTCATGGGCATGTTACTTTATACACATTATCTACGTACGTACATGGTAATTGTCTGCATAGAGACATTATCATAATATGTCACAAGCGAGTCGATAATATATCGTACACACCTACCCAATCTACCTAGCCGTACATACGTGATTTATTGTGTAGCTGTTCTGTATGGCTTTATGAAAAGCGGTGCTGAATAAAAGTTCATCTTCCATAAACAGACCTTTAGAAGCTTGTTATTGCAGAGGTTCGGTTCATACATTTAACAGCTGAGTCGAGTTTGCGTAAACCCTATTGTGCCATTATTCGAACGAACATTCCCTCCTTGCCCTTCTACAACACATCACGATATCTTCTAGTTACTTTTTCTTCAGTCTTTGGTCGTACACTGCTTCTATACACTTCCCTTTCTTACTATTTTCAAGAGTTTTTTTTTGCAACATTTCCTACGTTTTGTCACTTCAGATTTGCCATGCGATTAATATTGTGTAATGTCTATTTTGGTTATGTTTCTAATTGCCACATTCCTTATTTTGTATACTTCATCTTTTGTGCAGATTTCAGCTTCTTTTTCTACCCTCACCCTTTTACAGATTTCATCAACGTTTCCTTTCATTCTCATGTATTATTTCTTCAAGAGTTGTTTTGATCTGATTACTCTCTCTGTATCTCACCATAGCGAAGTTCTGAAACAGAATGGCTTCTCTACGAACAACAACGAGCATGTAATATTCTTGTCTTTTCAGAATATCTCAAATTTTTCTTTCTCTATAAACAAGATCACTCGGGCCGTAGATTAGTCATGTAATTTTTTCATAATTCGCAGGTATTGGCGATTCGAAGACCATTCGGATTTGTCGTGATTTTAAATTTATTTCACTCAGTGGGGAATCGAGTTTGAACGTATAAATTTATTAAATTTTAACAGGAATAATCTTTTTGTTTTATATACGAAAATAAAATAAAGTGCATAATACTTTCAGCAAAATATGAAAGACATTACTAACTAACGAGAAATTGTGAACTTGATTTGTTATTCAAATATTATATCCATATATTCACCATTATATCTCTCCATTTTAGTTTATGATACTCTGATAGGGATATAATACTTTGTGTTTATCTTTCGCACCAGATCTTACCTTAGGGATCTTATCTTAGGATATGGAAGTTCCTATGAAAAGTATGGAGATTTAATTCCAAAACACCGAACAAATAAAAATAGTATTATGTTGCTTCCTTCTCTTAGTAACGTACGTGCAATGTACCTAATACCTAATTTAATTGTTTACAATCCATGGTTCGTTTTTGTTGATTCTGTTTATCCTACAGCGCATCGGCCAACACCGCTCGACTCTGCCAAACAAATAGTACTTACCCACATACGGAGGTAGAGAGATACACAGGTAGGTAGTTAGAGGCCGCATCGTGACGAGTACTCCGGTGTGGAGTATAAATTATTCATGTGTGAATCCATATTGTTATTGTTTCGACCCGGTTAGACCCCAGACCGCGGTTCTTTTTGTTGGCGAGCCTAGATATTATTGTGGGCGTCGTAAATTACGATGTTTGCGTCTCCCGTAAAAATCCAGGACCGTGTTGTAGCGTAGTGCCAACGTCTCCTGCCGAATGCTACTTGTCATTTGTCATACAGTTGTGGAAATTAGGGAAACCCGGATGCGGTGTTTACGACTCATTTCCATCGCCCGCCACACTCTTGTACCGCACGCGCTCTGTAAATGGCGTGGTTTTGTTCAATCGCCGAAGTCGGATGGGTCACGTCACGTCCTACTGCCCCTGCCCATTATTGTTGTACTTCTCGTTCTATTAATCAATTTGTTTGTGCCGTTGAGATAATAGGTAATTCTTCAATTTGTTTGTGCCGCTTAGACTCTATCTGAAAGATGTAAGTAAATACACAAACTGGTCCGATTTAATTGGGTCGTCTGTTGTGTTTTATGTATAGCACTCTTTTACAGCCACTGCCCTTTTTTATAACAATACTGTGATCTTTTTATACTCGAGGCCGTGAGATATTGACGATGAAAAGTGTCACCGGTCTTTTTATCAGTATTGTTTTTTCCGCCACATTTGTGAGCAAAATCGCTACATCTACATGACTAGAAAGAACTGAGTTACGGACGAACTTCACAATTATAAAGGAGACTTTTAAATAAACAGAAATTTTCACTGCAACGAAGCGTATGAAAATGGACTTCTCTTCGCTGTATCGAGCGAAATACGCTACACTTTTAAGACGAGACAAGTTCACATTTCATTGCATAATGCAGTTATGATATGACGTTTCAACTCATCACCACGGAAATTATTCAAACAGGTTTTTTATGAGATGTGCGGCGTAGTGTGCGTGAGTGAGTTAGCGGACAAATCCAGCGCGGTTCATCGTGTGTTCTAAAATACAGAAATACGCGTACAAAGCAATCCATCCCTAATGGATCAGGTCTAATATACCTATAAGTACTAAGAAATAATTACACAAAACTGAAATGAACGAATTTCATCTGGTCGGATATTTTTAGGGGAACCTCTCCTAACCGCATTGTTTCCTCTCTAGTGTCAGTACATAAAATAAAAGCCCCTTTCATCGGGTTTGAATTATTTAGTTAAACGTGTCGCAAGCCTTTTCTACATTTTGTTTGTCAAATTCAATTAACTAGGATAAAGAATGGAGTAATAATCGAAATGAACCGAATATTTCTGGTCTTGTGTAAGGGGTTTTTGAAAATTTTGCAAAATAATTATCTTAAAATGAATGTCAGCAAAACAAAGGTTTTGTTCTTTGAAAGGGATGAACCAAGAACGAATTGTAAAATAGAAGTTGAAAATTAATGTCTTGAGCTATTGAATGAGTATGTTTTTTTAGGAAGTATGTTTACTAGGGATGGAAAGCAAGAAAAAGAAATCGAACGTAGGAAAGTGGTTGATAGATGGGTGGACAGTGCATTAAATCCTATTATCTGAAACTACAACGTCTCACGACAAGCTAAAAAACTAGTGCATAACGCAATCCTGTAACCTTCAATGGTGTACGGGTATGAAACGTGGACATGGATGGAAAAAGAGGAATGTACCTTGTATAAATGCAGTAGAGATGAGAACTCTACGATAAATATGTGGAAAGACTCCGTGGAATATGGAAAGGAATGAAAATATTAGGAAGGAGTGTGGTATGGATGGAAGTTAGTGTTATGACAAAGATGAATGTCAATAAGCTGAGATGGTTTGGGCATGAATGGATACAAACAGAATGACAAAGAAAATTTTTAAGGTTGAGAGGAGTAAGAAAGCGTGGCCGAACGGGAATGACGTGGATCGAGAAATGTCAGGTCTGAAGCAAGAGGTTGTATGAGAAATAGTATGTCGGTGGAAGAAGCGAATGAAATGTGCTCGGATAAAAAAGAGTGGAGGTCCGTTCTCTCTGCCTACCTCTTACGGGACACGGCGTGATGGGTAAAAAAAAGTTTCTTATACAGTCCTCATGATGAACAAAGCAGAGACAATTTGACGTTATTAAGGTTTCGCCGCTGAGAAGTCGCGTCGTTCAAACAATTCAAATGATGTGTGTTAGATGATGATGATGATATTCTTATCCATGCGAGATCTCTTTCTTTAATGCCACGGACAATATCGACTGTTTCTCATGGTGATACTTTCTAATTTCGAATCTCTGATGTTTTAATGGTTGATAAGGAGAAGCGTCGTCGTTCAGAAGAATGTCTGCCCTTAGATTGTCAAGGCAAATATAGTTAAATTTAAATCTTTGTGTCCTACTCGATTATCTTGGGTTAACTCTATGACTAATATGGTTTATAATAATAATCTTGGGGAAGTGATTAGATAATAATATTGATACGACGTATCTTATGCATATTTTAGTCGACAGATACATGATTTAGAGAGTCGACAAATAATAACCTAGATGTTTCTAAATATAACTGCTTTAGTTTTTAATGTAACGCGGAGCGGAGTAACAAGCATGAAAAAATAGGTAAATAGGTGAACTTATCGAATCTTAACAAATTTTATATAAGATATCAAAGATATGGAACATTTTTTATGGAAGTATATTGTCTAATTTATTACTTCTTCTTTTTTATCAGGTCTTTTTTTACCTTCCCCCGCTTTAAGACAACGTTGTGGAAACTGGGATTTTGAAAGGGACGCTAAGAGGCAGTTTATCCATTTCGCAATGTCTCGGTCAATCTCGCATGGTTCTCTTCTAATCTTCCTTTCATCTGTACATAGTTCGAATTGGAGAATTTTGGGGTCCATCTGGCATCGGCTTAGAACTATAATAATACTTGCATCTGGCCTTTTGTCACTTGTATTTTCATAGAAATTTAAGAGGCAACTACATAAGTTTGTTGCGACCAATATTTGAAGGTTAGGAAGGACGCGTAGGTATGGTCTGACACTACGGATGCGTATCATATCTACCTGCTTATAATAGATAGATAATATTGTGTGCACAGGTAGGTAAGTATGTATTGTATGTATTACGGGTATGTTGATTAGTAGTTGAAGCCCGCTATGTACCAGTTGAAATAACGGTACGTGTGAGCTCTCTACATAGACCCATTACGTTATTATTATATTTTTAAATCGTTGATACGACAGTAGGTACTCTGTATGTACATATATTATATATAGCGCAAACTCTGCATGACCGCAAAATACTGTAACCCTATTACCTAATCGTTGTTTTTGTTAGTTTAGTTGTTTCTCTTTGCACTGCGCACTTCATTTTTTTTTTCAATATTATCAGCCAGTTAATAAAATATCTTTCATTGATTGATGTATGGAATCAGATACAGTTTGATGACATTATTTAGGTGTGCAATTAACCTGTAGGTTTTGCGTGTTCCAGAGATGTCCTTTTTTTCTTTTATTTCTTTCTTCAGTCCTCTCGCGTCCATTGTTGGACATAGGTGACTCCCCCTGTGACTTCCACCGCCCTCTGTCTTGCGCCAGCCGCATCCACCCACTCCCGGCAATCCGTCTAATGTCGTCAGACCACCTCGCCTGAGGCCTGCCAACGCTTCTCCTCCCGTTTCTCGGACGCCACTCAAGAACTTTCTTGGTCCATCTGGTGTCGGTTACTCTGGCCACATGACCAGCCCAACTCCACTTTTGTTTAGCGACCTTCTGAACCACATCGGTGACTCCTGTTTTCTGTCTTATCCATGTGTTAGTCTTCCTATCACTCAATGATATACCTAGCATCGTCCTCTCCATAGCTCGTTGTGTTACAGCTAGTTTATATAATATTCTTTGAGTGAACACAAACTTTTCACAGCCATAGGTGAGCACAGAGATGTCCTAGCTGAATTCAACGATAGAGTGAAGATCAACCATGGAAGTGACAGTTTGACACTGCGTCATGGAAAATCCTTAACCAATACAAATGCTCACGGTTTACTTATGCTCAGTTCGTTCATGAACTTTGTTGGAGGGGATCATTGTTTTTGTGTTTAGTATTTATCCAACTACAAAAAAAACGAATTCAATCAGACAAAGGAAGACGAAGAAAGTGATGTATTAAAGGACGTGAAAAATTTACCCTGGATTTTGATGTTGAAGTAGGTATGCAAATATACTTGGTTCTTACTGAAACTAGTTATTGTCGCTGAAGTGTATTAAGTACTTTATTTTGATTGGGTGTTGTATTTTAAGATAAGTCTCTCACATACACAACATCGCTCTGTTTGCATACGTAAACATAGCCGTAATTAAATGACGCATAAGTATACATCGGTATGTTAAAAATATTTGTAATAATTTTGAATTGCGTTATCTTATCTGAACGAAATAAGGCAAATAACTGTTTATCTGACTAATTCACCCTCTCACTCGTCTGATATTCAAATATATACAAAAAATAGTCGTTTACAATATATTACACTAAGCAAACTCGTAAAATAAACGCTACATAAGATCGGGCATCACAAACATGTCGATCGCGATCGACCATTCGATTGCCGGAAATTGAATGGTCGATCCGATCGTAAAGCCTGCACGGTTATTCACACGTTAGTTCGAACTAAACTTAAATATTTTCTTAAGGGGCATTATACGACTTAAAAAAATCTCGTTTAGATAAATGAGACAAATTGCAATTATTGTAAGATTAATCTTCACATTTTCCCCACCTTCTGTAAATATTGATTGTTTTTGAGGAAATAATAAAATTTGTTCCATTTAAAAATCGAACATAAGTAATGAATTGTTAGAGTCTTAGTTGTTACATATTCGTTAAGATCTAGTCCTGAAAAATGGTCACAAGAATCTAGACATAATCAGAACGTTGTGCACCAATAAAGCCAATAGGCAATAAATATGAGACATTAATCAAAATGGATTTATTCATATCCTGGCGCCAAATACATGACAGCAGTCGCAGTCTTTAAATTTGGTTGCTCTCTTGTTCTCAATAATTTCCAACTTTTATCTGTATATTTCATAGATTATTGAATACATATGTACTTGTTGTATACATGAGATTTTTCGACATGTTGAACATGTCGAGAATACTCATGATTAGGAGTTTCGGAGTTTTAAACATTGCCACCTAATGGCGAACGTTGTTAACGTAAAGTGATCACACTAAGCCAGCCTTTGAAATAACAGTAGAAGTGGTTTGTTCCATTTAAAAATCGAACATAAGTAATGAATTGTTAGAGTCTTAGTTGTTACATATTCATTAATTAAAAAAACTGAGAGACGTTCCAGAAAAAATACAATTACTCAAAAAGTAATCTACACTAGCTAAGCTATTTAATTAAAGTTCATTCTACAATAAAACATAAATATCAGTTTCGTATGTTTAGGACTCCCGGAATCATTAAGGAAAATCGGTTTAAAAAAAAGGGCAACCCTTACATATGTCTCATATATTTGACTAGTGCTTGACTTTTCCTGAATTACCCTGCTGGCTATTTTTTTCCTGTTAGTACTGTAAGCATGCCGTAGTCGCATATTTAAAATGACACATGTGACAATTTTTACAAAAATGGATGAAATTTATTATTTACCATCCGATTCGACTTATTCAGTACGATATTCTTGATTGGTAACTAGCTTTCCCGGTAGACGTTGTCCTGTAGTCTTTTCTGTGAATATTGATTTCAAATTTGCAATTTATACAGAATACGTTTAAAATATGTATGAATGTTAAAAAAATATTTATGAAAGCTCGAAAAAAATTCCATTAAACATCTAAACACAATAATTTAAACAATAAGTTTGTTGCTATAGAATTTTTAGTAGATTGCGTTGCATTTTATATTATTTCTCATGCATTTTTCAACTTTTTAATACTTATTTTGTTATCCAGAGCGGAGAAGAATCCAAGGAATCAAACATCCGAAAAATCTTTTCAGCCGATCTCGAGTTATAAGTGTTCGCACTAACGCGACATTCTTTTATATTACATATATAGTAACTGAAAACCCTCTTCTACAAAAGTTGTCGATCCTTCCGAAGTTTTATATTCATATAGAAGTGGTTGGTAGACTGGCGGTTACAACGCCGGCTTTCGTACTGTTTGGTGCGGACGTCGTGGTTCGATCCCAGGTGCCGACCATCTTCCTCTTTCACGACACAAGCTTTAAGTAGCTTACTGCGAAAGAGTCAAGGAGTGTATTTGTGTTCACTTTGAGTGAGCGCAGATTCATTTAAAAAAAAATCATTCATTATGAATTCGATTTTTTAACTCTAAAACGCTGAAGCTGCAGATGCTTTTTTTGGGGATTTCCGTGTGTAGCCTTAATAATTAATATATCTAGTATTTAAAGACATAATTGGTACTATTTCAATTTTTCTCAAATTTATTGTAAGTGATGTAATATTATCTTGATATACCTACCTACTTAAATATTTTAAACCATTTGGAACTTCATCGCTTTCAATTGTTTACTCTCCATGTTCGAATACTTTTGTCGATTGTTATACTTATATAAAATATAACGCCCGTTTTAATTATTTGTTCGACCTCGAAAGGTATCGAACATTTTTAGAGTGGATCGCAAAATCAAAAATGTTGGACAGGCCTGATATAATACAGGTACATATTATTCTATCTTCCTATCGTTTTGAAGGAGTTTGATAACGAAAAAAAAAAACGAAAACACGTGATCTGGATTTATAATTTTATTCAGTCTGATTATAAACTAGATAAGTCATTTTTTTCAGAGTAAATGATTCACAGAATCCGTTTGTATGTATAAATTCAAAATATGTACTGTAATAATAAGAAACCGTGCAATTTGCTCTATAACTTTTTATTAAAGCGTAGATACGTACATTTTAATCTAGAAAGGTTTTCTCGATTTTAATTACATATAACGTTATCCTTTGGTTTGGGAAATGGTGGTATTATAAAATGGAGTAGGTTTAAATCTCGTTGGGTTTTAGTAAGTACACATTGGTCGGATCTATGAGTTAGGTACTGGGTGTATTAAATCTTTTCATACCACTTGTTACTTGGAATTTAATCAAGTGATGAATTTACATAATATCTATATCAAAAGAATTCTTCAGTCGTAGATAATTAATAGTTTCTGATTCCATATTGAAATTCGAATGTGTTCTGATTTAATTCCCACTCTCGAGATCACGTGATTAATTAACGACCCTTAGAGGGTCCGAGAGCACGTTTTGAATGTAGGTCAGTAGGAACTGATTAGAAACAAAAAAGTTGGAAACAGAGGCTTAACAACAGATTTCTGCAATGTATGAATTAAGCTATGAAGGTTAGCAGATAGTATTGATATATTGATATATATTATTGTCAATGTTATGTAATAGGATAGTAGTGGTATTATTCTTGTTAAATATGAAATAAATTGCCAAGCGATATGTTTACCAAAAAATCAATGAAATATACTTTAGCACGTATATCGCTCTGCACAACCAGCCCCATGGTAGGTACTCACGCTAGATAGTCCAAAATATGCAGAGAAAGCTGGGACTCTATCTCACAAGAGTATCATCGATATAACAGGCCAACAGGCATCATAAAAGAAGATGATTACGTATAATGAATATTGTACTAACGTGAACGTAATGTATCCATATGTAATGTTAATTTTTACAAGGCTTTTGCCAAATTAATATTCAATATTTTACGATACAATTTCAGTCCTTCCTAAGTTTGCTATGATTTGATTCTAATTACTACATTTATTAAGGCAAACAAAAGTTAATTCGTGTATGAGTCGGACACGGTGGGTGGGTATTCGCAAATAAGGTTTATTTCAGTCGATCAGGTTCAGCCCGTATTAAGCCTGTCTTTATAAAACTCCCACTTCAAGCTTTTAAATTTACAAAGGATTATCCGAGAAATACATGACGTTGATAAAAAATAGTTCTGTTTTCGTACATAAGTTATATTATATTCGCAAAAATTTATCACAAACATTTGCAAAATTGTGAACATAAACAGTTTGGTGAAATATAATAATGTGGGTGTCCCATCGAACACATTTAGCTTTATATTTCGGAATTCTCTTCTTCTTTTTTGGGTGTCCTGTCAGGTCTCCCCCCCCCCCCCCCCCAACGTTGGCGACCACCTCGACGGATGTCTAGAATTATAAAAACCAATATCTACTTGGACCATTTCACAATCGCGTTGACATTATTATGAATCTCTTGATATTGTCAGTGTGGGGAATCTATAATTTTAAAATCTCGAAGGTTTTAGTCAGAAGGTATCGCTTGATGGCAATCTATTTATAATGCTATGTATGGGAGACAGTGTTTCTGAGTTTTGGATTTTGTTTTAACAAACGTAATATAATATTTATGCGAACTATTTGTCATTTTTGTTTTGCCGTTTTTTCCTTGGTCGAGTCGTTTTTGTCGCCTATTACGGTTCTTCGTTTGTTGTCGCCGCATGGAATATAGATATCCCACGTGTTTGTTTAAGGCTGTAAAAAGTTACAAGATTTATATTTGTGTTACATTATTATTTCATGTAATACCCGTATTAGGTAATGAGCGCCACACCGTACCAGCGTATCTCTGCAAACATCAGACGCCTGAATTAATTATTATTTATTAGATCAAGAATTACGTTCGCATACGAGCTAAGGCTGTTTTTAATCTCGACAAATAAATATTTTTTTACGTACATTCTCCACATAATTGTTTCCTTGATAAATTTAGAGGAATAACTTGAGTAAATGTGTTGTGTTTAATTACATAATTCAATCGAGAATAATTCATCTCCATATCGTTCATAGTAATGTTTTATTTAGTGCGTTGATTTAAACAGAACACCTGGTCTTATTCTTATCTTCTTTATTAGCCGTCTCTCCGCGTTTCGTATGTTTACCGCCATTTTCTATCTTGATCTGTTCTCGACTAGTTTCTTCATGCTACTGGGACTTTTTGAAATCTGACTAACCTACTGGCCTGTATTCTCCTACGGTCGTCTTTGGGGCCCATGCATCTCTCGCTACATGTCCAACCAAATGCCATTTTTGTTTTACGATGCGGTCTATATGTTTTTTGTTTGGCGTTTGATCTCATTTCTATTTTTTTCTCAGACTAATACCTAACGTTTGTCACTAGATATACATTTGTAAGAATGTTAATTTGTATGCGCTGCGCTGGCTGTGCTGTAAGGATGCATATTTCGAAGACTCTCAGATTTTTTTAACCCTCGGTAGTCCAAATAAACCATAATTCTCCTTTCTAAAGATAAATCACTTTTTTCATGATTTAAACATAAAATGTAATGTAGACAGAATGACAAAGAGAATTCATACGGCTGAAAGGAAAGGCGTAAGAAAGCGTGGCCGACCGAGAATGGCGTGGATCGAACACATCGATTCCGTCCTCAAGGAAGGCCAGGTAAGAAGTAAGAGAAATAGGAGAGGGTGTATGCATGAGAAATGTTATGTTGGTGGAAGAAGCGAAAGAAGTATGCTTGGATAGAAAAGAGTGGAGGTCCGTTCTCTCTGCCTACCCCTTACGGGACACGGCGTTATGGGTAAAAAAAAATATAGGTACAGTTACCTACTTATCAATCCGTTGATTAATGATGAAAAATATATTTTAAGATATTCGGGTTAAAATGCGTTAATCGTTCGATCTCTACACAGGGAGGTATCTAGTGCGTGATCTTAATTATTTACGTTTCCCACCTAATCCGTTGGAGTACACAATGAGCCACCGCATTGATAAGGGCATTATTATAATGAAGAATTACAAGGAATTAAGATAGACACTGAATAATGTTCTTATAATAATACCTACCTCTGTACTAGGATATCGATTAAATTTTATGACTATTGAATAATTCACTTCAATTTCATTACCTTTATTATATCTACCTATATCATTTTAGTTTACATAGCTGTGGTAGTATGCAGTACGTTGCGGTTAATCTAAAGTAGGGAATAATCCCCCGACGACCAGTTTGTATACCAAGGTAGAGATGGATTGATTGCGTGAGCACTGTGAGCAGTAATCTGGAATCTCCGGGAATAAGAAACTGGAGGCGCAGGGCGGAATGACGACGACTACTTGAGGAGGCCAAGTCCCACCACAATGGGTTGTAGAGCCATGGATGGATAGATGGATGGACCAGTTTGTATTCGACGACCCAACCACATCCTTCTAACCTAACAAAAATTTGGCGGTAGTAACTGGGGTAGTTTTATTGCTGTGCGCATATCCTCATTTCAGTTCCGTCCACAAGGCACCCCTAAATCTATCTTACCATAATATTTCAGTAAAATTTGGTTTAAATGGGGTCTGTCGTTTCAACAATATATACAATAAGTTAACAGGTTTCACATGCGATTAATTTTCTACTACACCGCCATCTCTTGGATTTTAAAAAAAAGGAAAGCAATTATAGAGGAATAATTGTTTTGATTTCAAACTTATGACCCATCGAACTTCATCCCGCATCCGAATCAACGATAAATATTACATAATGCAATAAATTATTATCTAAATTTAATTGAGTTTAAGTCTCGTTAATCACATTTTATTCATGTAATATGTCAAAATAATTATTTTTCTATTCTGGGTTAGGTCGACGGGCGGCGGGTCAGCTAGTTATTTCATATGACGTAATATTTAGATAAAAGAAGGTACATGGCTCAACTTTCTGATGTATATTCCATTATTTACTTATATTTTGTGAAAAAACCTCATTTCTCATGAGGTTCCCCGGGGGAATCACCATCAGTGTCTTTCCTCAGCAGGTAAGCTGTCTGTTTATTCATACGATTTTATTTCAGTTTCTTATTTTGTACGATGATAATCTACTTTGTTGGTTATTTTTTTGTTTGTTCTGATCTTATGGAAATAGAAATACCTTACGACTCGCACATATCGTCACGTTTGCTGGAAAATTAAGTTAAAACTACACACCATGAATACCATTACATCTGACAGATATTTTAGTCTATGATTCTTAGTCTACGCATTTCGTGGGATAGTGGCTAGAGACGGTTTGATGTCCACACGTTTTGAAATGCCTACTCGCTGGTATGTACTCGTTTATACGTGCTTGGAATGAAAAGATGAAGCTGATATGAAGTAATTCTCGTCGAAAGATTTTACTAAGATATTCACCCCACCTGTTCCATATTAATTATTCCTACTGTTGATCAGGTTAAAAGGTAGATTTGCCTTCTATGCCCGGCTTAAATTTTGGGCATATTTCTATGATGTAGCATTTTGGTTAAATTTTCTGTAGGATTTTGCTGGAATTTTTTCTGCGTATTTCACCCATCTTATCAACGTAGGTATAAACTATTTTACATGTAAAAAGTGTCAGTATAGCCGGCGGAACTTATTGAGGCAGTTTTTATAGCCAACCGTCGCGTCCAATCTGAGACAGACCAATACCTAGTAGAAATTTCAATTGGAAAACCCGGGACCTCTTGATCAGAAGTCGTCGCCTATTCCGCTAGACTACCTAGGTCGGTGCTCGACTGCTCGTATTCTATGCGAATACTTCGAAATATCCTTCAATTAAATGAAATATGTCGTAATTAACGTACGCTCTCATTATCATTTTATATTAAATTTGTTCTTATCCGCTTTCCATAAGCGCCCCACCAGCTCGGCCCTGGCCATCCGAGTGGAAAAAAGAAACGCTACCGCCACGGTGAATACCTCAGTGTACGCTAAGTTCTATTCGTTTACGCAAGAAAAATAGTTTCCCGACCGATGTTCGTCTTCGAAAATACTTAGTTGTTTTCGATTGTGTATGTCATTTGTTTATAAAGTGATTTGTTCGGATAGTGCCGGTGACCCGTCGTTGTGATCTTGCACACCGCCGATGCAGCCCTGCGATCTTTCTACCGTCCCGAGTATTGTTCTCCGTATTAGGAGCGATTACTTCGACTAACAACATATTATTGTCTACCGCTTGAAGAGACGAATTAGTCTATTGTCATTATAAACCTACGTGTTTTCGTACGAGTCGAAATTAGTCATAGCCTGTGTTCCCAATATTTTTTATCAGGTATGCAAGTATTTGCTCCTGCGGTAATAGAGAAGTAGATAGTAAAATTGTCGTAGCAGCTAGAAGTTTTCCTACAAAAACACAGCTAATGATTTATCATTGTAAGATCCATTTAGATTGTTTTGTTTCAAGTTTAAACAGTCCATTCGTGTTTGGAGTAAAGTTTCATATAAGCCGTAATTACCGATCTCGGTAGCCTAGTTGTACTAGCGTGGACTTCAGATCCGAGGTCCCGGTCGAGTCAGAGTTTTTCTAAGTGTTTTTTCACTTGAAATTTCTACCCGGGGTTGGCCTGTCTCAGATTGGACGGGACCGGTTGACTGGAAAAAATTGCCTCAATATGCAATAAGTTCCGCCGGCTATACTGACACCTTTGTATAGAAAAGTGTTATATTATTATTATTAATTATTATTGTCCAACGAGGTGCCATTCTACGCAACATATGATACTAGGTGCTATATAGGCACATTAATGAATTAAAAGTAATTAACCGTTAGGCCTTATGTTGGAGTAAGACTGCGCGCTCTGATGGCTTAAAAGAATTCACTGACAATTTTGATTTGTAACACACTATGGTATAAACCAAATAATTAATCTAATCTTTGGCCGCGAACGTTGATTTAGATCAAAACGGTCCCAGACTGTTTCGTTTTGGGTTCTTTATCCTGCACTTTAAATTTAAACTTTGGTTCTCCTTTCATTCCGCTTGTGTCCCAAGCAATGTGAACGTATTGTTATATCGTTGTAGCTTTTACTGCAGTCGGCACGTGCCCCGCATGCTTATTAGTTGAAGTTTAGTTTTGAAAGAGTCGAAGGAAGTCTCGGTCAAACGTTGAACGTCGACCGTGATTAATATTCAGTTCACGTCCCTTCATTGTCTCCAACTGTAATCCAAAATCCCTTCGTCATTACCACTATCGCCACTTCTTTTGAAGGAGGTGGTTGTATCGACAGTTTTTTGGTAGTGTTTAGATTCCATCCATTTTTTTTATCCCTACAGTGATGGAATTCGCGATAAGCTTTATTAGCGATATCAGTAATCCTCTGGATTATCGATTCTAGTGTTATTAAGTGATACGGTTCGATTCGCAGCCAAGTGAATGTATGTTCAGGCAGTGTGTCCATTGCGTGTGCTGTCTCGTTATGTGTGTTGCGAATCACCACAATCCTCTCATTCTTTATTCATTATTATTTGGTGATTATTGTTTTTTCATTTGTCGCATTCGTGTGTTGGTGTTGCCGTGGTGTGTGCAGTGAGCTAATGCAGGTCACTGAACTTCCATTGCATCTCGTAATATTTGTGTAGTGCAACCAAATTCACCAAGTGTTGTTCAATCTGTATAATATACCTATAGTGTTCTTCTTAGTAATAAAATATGTGATTGCGAAGCCATATTTATTTGCAATTTTGTTGATAATATTTCGTTGGCTCAATATAAATATTCCAAAATGGTCCGAGGGGGAGACCGTTTCAGTGGATTGTGGAGTTCCCATGTGTCGACACCCGTGGAGTATAGAGGATGGAACGGGGGAGCCATGTCGTTGCCTCGACCGACTTCTGTTCCAGTCGTGCACCGCTGGAGTGCCGGCCCGGCTTCCATAGATCGGAGACTGGCTCGTCTTCCTCCGCAACCGTCTAGACCAGCGCCCGTGCCGAAGCGAAGCGCGCAACCAAGTGTAAGTTATAATGGATGTCACATCAGTTTTAGTAAGATGGTTTACTTAGCACCTCAAAGGATCCAGAGGTACTTATGTATTTGTTTGTAGGTATATATGCATAAAAATATAGGTAGGGTCGGTTGAATTGTAATGGGTGTTGTGTCCGTTAAGTGGAATGTGATTCGCATATAAAGATGGCGGCGAACAAAATAATTTACGGTTTATTCGACACGGTTATTAGAAAACATCGGCCACTATGAAGTGTGCGGATCGATCCGACATAATATTATTCTTTTTATTATTATACACACCGTCATCGGGTGAGTATAAAAAAACATTGGATGAGTATCACCGTACCTACCGGTTGTTTGATAATATTACTTTATATTGTTACTGTAGCATCATTAGTCAAATTTTCAATCGACATTGCTTGTTACCTTGTTTATTTCAGTTATATTTTTTTTCAAAGTTTTTACTACTAGTTTTTTACTTTTTTGATACTACCTCAGCGCACTGGGTTGAAAAGTTCCTTTTTCCATCCACCGTGGGTTGTAATGCCGACATTAACTCACGTGCGCTGTTTTCAAGACCGAAATGTTGCCTTTGTTTAGCAGTTGAAAGTGTAAAAAAGTCAGCAGAGGATAAATATATATTATGTTAGATACTTGTATGTACATGTAGGAACTTTGAATTTTATTTGCTAAACTTATTATTAATAATTAAAATATTTATATACCTTATATATATAATAAATAAGTGAATATGTACAAGAAAAATCAAAATATAGAAACTGCCACTTAATACATAATTCGAAATGGTAATAGGTTGTTAACTCTAAAACTCACTCCCACTAACCCTTTATGCGGCCATGTTACAGATCCGCAACATATTAAATTGTTCTGTCTAATTTATAAAAAAGATTTTTCCCCCCCTCCCCCTCCTCCTCGAAACATAGAAAGCAACCTATCCTCTTAGTTTTTAGTTTAGTATAGTAGTTTAGGTTACTGATGATGGACGGTAGTCCGAAAACGTTTTAACCTTATATATTCAAAATAAAAAGTAGAACATACTTCAAAGTTTTTCTTTTTTTAAATTATTTTAAAATGTTCTACAACGTTACTCACGATAACACGATAACAAATTTGACGATTTAAAAAAGATTGTTTTGCGGGAATACAACATTCCCTTCTACAAGAATCTGTCAGTAGCGTGTGCTCAGTTAACAAATTACTCACTGAATTTAACTCTGAATTTAACAAATTACTCACGATAACAAATTTGAAGATTTAAAAAAGATTGTTTTGCGGGAATACAACATTCCCTTCTACAAGAATCTGTCAGTAGCGTGTGCTCAGTTAAGAGGTTTCTTTGAGAATCGAGTAGGTATGTACCTAGTCCATACATCTTACACCAGAACATGTTTTGATTTACTTCAATCGGTTACTTAGGCTACTTCCATCCACCATCGTTATCCCATTTCAATAATTATCCCACTGGTCTTCTACATGGAAACCTGGACCGCTTATAAAGTTTTATGCATCTTCTTATCAATTTTGATATGTGTGGAGATCCAATAATCAAGCACTATGACGTTTGTATGTTGCTGGATAATTTTACTCAATGTTCTGTGTTTCGGAGGAACGTCTCTGTTAAAGCGAGTGCATCATACCGTGACTGAGGTGTATTGGAGCGCCTACTTTTACTTTTCTATCGATAAAAATATTATTGAGTTTTTCATCATGCCCGCTATAAAGCAAACACCATTCGCTGTCTGCGCTGTGTTCCGGAATGGCGTAACCACTGGTATCAAACTGCTATTTTAAAATTATTATTCTTTAACATTGTTGCCATATTTATATAGATTATCATCATTATTTTACGAACAAAATAGGTTTTCTTTCGCCAGTTACATTTTTTTTCTGTTGTATAACCGAACTGTCATTTGAAACAAAATTAACTCGAACGATATTGTATTATACCTAAGCTTTGATAATATGTGAATATATCTGCAAATTATGTCTGATATCATTCTATCTTGTTTAAGGATTATAGCAATAATAACGTGTAGTTTGTGATGGAAACAAAAGATACTTACCTATTGAGTGTCTAAAATATTTCTCTTGCTGCACATAATACCGGCATTATCGTGTTTTTAAGATATCTTAGAATTGACATTAGTTATTTTGACATAAAGCGCTAGGTGGTATCCTTTGAAAATTTTGGAGGATCTTCTTAGGTGCCGCTTAAATTTATCGAAATTATAATTCTAAAGGTCATATACTAAAGGAATTATGATAATTTGAAGCGGTACTGTCAGTTCAAAATACACATTTCCATACAATTTTTAGAGGATTGTAAGCTTTAGTGGAATTCTTACAGAATCAACTTCCTATTGAGATATCAAAGATAAAGGACGTTATAATTAGTTGTAGCAGGTAGTAAATGAGTGACTGGTGTGGTATCTTCCAGAGAATGAATACTTATTGACTCCACCTTGTAAGAGGAACTTCTATACAACATGACGACAGTTTTGACGAAATAAAAAAGACAGTCAAAAGAATGTTCAATAATTTTTCGTAGGTATGTATCTACCTACCTAACCATAATGCTTCGTCCATTAAATAACTATGGATTAACTTTTTGGTAACCCAGCTGTAGGTAATTATCAGTAGGTACACAATATTATTTACACGTTGTTTTGTTTTCAAATTAACACACGCAACTAAAAGTTCGTTATTAATAATTAACATGTCGGTTGCGTAGTTTTTGTGAACACAACGATTCGTCATTATAGTTTGTACCGTTTTAAAGAAAATTGGTTTGAAACGATAATATTGTTATACATTCCTTAATACGATAATTGTTATCTGTCAATTGTTTAACGTAGTAATTAACGTGTAAACAAGTTGTTAGAAGTTATCTTCTATTGCTGTTCTTATCTCTTTTAGTTCGTTAAATGCTTTTGAAGGTTTTGCAAATTTGTACCAATCAAGGGTGGAAGAATTTGGATAATAACGTTACTGGAAAAGGTTCGTCAAACTTATAATAATTACTTCAGATAACGTGGACAAGACGTTAATTCAGACGCTTTACTTTTCATAGCTTCATTTTCCTCTAAAATTCTGCTATTTTGAACGACATTGATGTGCTCACTTTGAGTGTTCCATTTTTTTAGAAAATTGCAAAAAAGGACCTGATGTAAAAGGATGACAATGAGTCGAATGCTGACTGCCATACAAAGAAGTAGGCTTAAAGTAAGTTGGAGTTGCATGTTGTTGTGCTTTTAAAGCCAAGAATCGTGTTAGTAGATCATTCGTCAAGAGATTCCTTCATTTAGTCTAAATACTTGGCCCATTTCGTTTTAATCAACTGATGCCGTGTTTTTCTTTTTTAAGTAATTGCCCTTGGATACATCTAGTTAGCGCTTTCCGTTGCTAATGTCTTTTTAATTTTCTCCTATGACTCGACACTTTTATTTGTTAACCGTGGTGGCCATAAAGCCTTGTTTGCTTAGAGTTTTTGTTTGTATGCTTCACTATCTATCGGGAGAAGTGCCTACACCTGTACACATGTCCGATGTTTTTTTACATATCGATCGTTCAAAGCTCTCTTCATTCCATCATTGTGCATGTCAAAGAATCGAGCGTATTATTTCGAATGTCGTTGACTATGAGGTAGCCAGCGAATGAGAGTATTTTTACAACACGTTGTTTTATAACCATTCAACTCTCTGGTCTAAATATTTAGCATTTTTACTGTCTTAACAAGTTTGTATATTAGGATACAGTAAAAAAGTATATCGGCACAGTCATTTGCCTATAGTGAGATAATAAATCTCAATTCTAATATAAATCTTTTATATGACATAAACTAATATGTCCACATTATTGAAACATATTCAATTGGATAAATCAAGCTTTATTGATGATTTATTTTGTACAATATTATGATGAAATAAATTGAACGGTTGTAAGTGCGGACTTATCCCGAAGAATCTCCTCCTTTATTAGAGCCACGATTACTACTTAATGGGGTTTGTAACTTTAGCTTAGTTGAACTAGCATGGTTAAGTTTTTATTTAAACAAACGTTCAGACCACAAAAAATACATTTGTATATAAATAATTATAAGCTCTCTTAAACTAACCTACTTGTCATTTTGATGATTACCCTTCATCTAGCTAGATTGTGGATCAATATTAAAAAAAATGTGTCAATTTCGAAATATTTCAGATTAACTATGTATGATTGTACGTTCTGAAGTACTGAAAACTCTATTTTCTTACGTGTTAGCTGGTGTGTGGTAATATAATATGAACATTGTCAACATTGACCGAATGAAAAATGGTTGAAATTGCTCCCGAGAGGCTTGACTCGGCTTGTAAATAATTGAAAACATTCAACTGATACTGATACCCAGCGCCAATATCGCACGGGTTGTTTTTATTTTTGTCGTTATATTATCATAACCGCGTATCTCCCGAAGGAAATTACTGGGAAGCGTGAATTATGATATCTGAGCCTGGGAACAAACAACGCGTAAGTCAAGTCAATACACTTTTTTTTCTCCAAATGAATGAATAAAGATATTATGCAGTTCAAAACATGCTATTAATGTTCACACGTCGTATATTTTATCATCCATGGTTTGGGCAGAAGGTGCTTGGTGGTAGTCCATACCAATAAAAATAAGACACGTTCCTTCTAGAAACCATGGACTATGTTTTTTTTTTCTTCTTTTATAAAAAGGACCAAGTTTGAATCAAGTCGATTCGAATCTTTCCGAAAGTGATCACTTTTGCATTCGGAACATTTAATCCAAAAACCCACCCCACCTGTGATGATGAGAATCCTCACCATGTACGTACAAATTTGGTGATTTCATGCCCAAAAACGACAGTGTTTTTTTTCTATAACCCATTCTAAGCATTTCAAATTTAGGTGCAAAAATGGGGGTGGGTTCAGATTATTATTTCAAGCGTGAAATCTGAGGTCCACGCAGATGACCATTTCGAAAATTCATCTTCATGACTTACGCAACTCTTTGTGGATATAATTATTATTTGTATGAATAAAATCAAAAAAATAATCATGTGGTAAATAAATAAGATTATTTTCGGTCTGTGCGATATATTGTGGTGTTTTTTTTTAAAGATAATCAAGTGAGTACAAGGTTTTAGGTTTAATATAACCAATACATTTCCAGAGTATTTTGATGAAAGTTAAGTAGCTTCGGTTTGGACGAAACACACTTTAAAATCTGCCGAAATGAAAAAACCGAGGGCCCAAAAACCTCAGAGAAATAGTTCTTAAGAGCTGAATAGTTCTAGCTTAACGTAATGTATCAAGAAACTTGTATGTAGTACCTGGTACAAACTGAGCTCCCATATAACACCTTTGACCTTTAACTGCTGACAGTTGTGTGCTTACTACTTGTTGTGGAGAATTGGGTTTTAATATTTCATCACACTGTTGATTCGTTTACGTATTTTTCCCTCTAGTACCCGGCGATAATAACTAATAATATGATGGGCATTACTAGTGATTCCGAACGTTCGATTCAGCGTATTGTGCGTGCCATAAATCTTCTTCTATATTGGATTACATTTGTATCTTTATTGCTAGATAGATTATGGTGAATATTGTTATTATCTTTTGTATGTACGTATGTTGGGGTATTAACGTTATTGCGTATTAAGTAACATTGTCAAGTATGCAGTAGTTAAGTAGTATGTACATAATACAAGTAAAGTGTTCAGTGGCTGTGTGACACGCTGCAGCCATACAAACGACTTAATGCAATGTTGAGTCATTGACATTTTCGCGTCAGTATGGAAATACAAGAAAGGTTTCTGACTGTATTATGGGTTAGGTCAGAACCAGTACCTATAGGTACGTGTTGAATTTTAAATCCAAAGTGCTTGCTAGTAATGCATTGCCTTTCTGGAAAAAGCGGACCCGTAATTTAACAACCGTAATAATATATAGAATCATATATTTTTCAGTATTATAACTTAAGTAAGTATATTGAAAAAGGTTTTTTATTTTACTTTCTTACTTCTTTTTTCACATTTACGATTTTACTGTCGGGAGTGAATACACAATATGGAATGCTTTGTACTTGTATTTAAGAATACTGCGTTCGTAGTGTTACGCCCGCTTTTCTTTTTTTAGGAAAACATTGCATAAAAATGACGTTATTGAACTGTTGCTTGTCGATATCAGTCACATTCTATTTGTCCATGGTAGTTTTTATAGGTTTGAATGGGAGCGAATTTTATACTTCTATATCATAATTCTTAGCCGGCAACCCCACGGTGACCCTCTGTGGCAGCCGGTGACACCTCTGCTCTTTTTGCTGGTTTTTCGAGCATCCTGTAAGAGGCAGGAAATCGAAAAATCAGATCGGGACCGTAAGATCGACCACCTCACGTCCTTAAACATCAACTGGTCAGAAAAGGCACAATGAGCCTCGGACGCCTTCGAGCGCAATGGAGAGCTCTTGTTGCCTCCCTATGCCCCTGAGTGGGGTTTAGGCCTCCCGCATTGTGGGTTGGTCTGGGAGGATCCGCGGCGGACTTGGTTTGTGTGGGGCCGGCTTTTCGGTTACTACGATTACTTCGATCAAGCTGAGGGTTCGGTTTCGTGTGGATCGGGTTTGCTGCGGATTGGTCTCCTCCGGGCTGGCTTGCGTTGTGCGGGAGGGGGGGGGGGGGGGCTTAAAGGGAGTATGTATGTAAATCATAATTATTGGAGGTGAGGTTGGTAATTTCTTTAATTTTTACTCCAACTCTTTGCTATTTCATTTCAACTGAGTGAGTATGCATGGAAAGCTTGCTAACTCTTTTTTACTCCAATACTGAATTACGTTCAATGCTTGATAAACAGTAGGTACACGTTGTAAATGTTTAAATACTTTGAAAAATGAGTATAATAAATAATTAACACTTTTTTTTGGATTTGAAATACCATTTTTAAAATTAACATAATAAAGAATCAAAGGGCCGACATAATATCCCGAAGGATCTCTTCCATTCAACCCATTGGAACTATGTAACTACACTGAGAGAAAAGTAAGGGGGAAAAGCTCGTATTTCTTGAGTTTTTTCTCGTAAGAACTGTTTTTTTTGACTCAGAGTGAAGCATTGGTTTTTTCAATGCTCCGTCATTGAATTTTCATACGAGGTATTTTCCCGTACGGTTTACTGGAAATTAGCACGTATTGGAGAGGAATTGATCTATGCAATGTCATTGAATTTTTAAATGATAGTTCATTGGAAAAAGAAATGCCGTCATTGATATATCTAAGTAAGAGACTTCATATTTCCTATTAGCGTACGGGAAAAAATCAATGCCGTACGTGGTATAAACCGTTACATCATTGAAAAATCTAAGTAAGGGCCTGTATATTTTCTAGTAGCGTACGAGAAAAAACCAATGACGTACTTGGTACAACCCGTTACTTCATTGATATATCTAAGTAAAGTCCTTTATATTTTCTAGTATAGTACGAGGAAATACCTATGCCGTGCTTGTTACAACCCATTACTTCATTGATGTACCTAAGGAAGAGACTTTTTATTTTCTATTACATTACGAGGAAAAACCAATGCTGTAATTGATTCAAGCAGGTAGCAACCCCTTTCTTACCTATTACATCATTGCTATCTATGCTCTCAATACCTACCTAGATCTAAAAATTCCACACATCCAGGTGATTGAGTTTGTCTTCTTCGTACTTGATACGTTTTCTCCCAGTTTATCAAAGCAAGACACTATGGAGGTATTGATGACTTGATGAAATTTTTGCGTCTCCCTAGATTACATTCAGCTCGTTTTGTGAAGTTTCATCTAAATTATAAACTGATGAGTTGGTGACGCATAGTCTCCTTGAGGAAACTCGCCAAACAGCTGGGAGAATACACCGTCTTCTCAGGCTATCCCTCAGTTGTCTTCCGTAGGTATGGATCACACATGTTTACCTAACATCTACAATGTGTTAATTTCGAAACTTGATCAAACGAATTGTACGAATAAAAAAATTAACGATGAAATTGCGGAAGTTTTTTTGGAATATTCTTCTTTATTAAGACTTCACTTATAAAAGAAAAAGAAGAAGAATTTCCCAAAAAAAATCGCAATTTCATAGATATTTTATTTTGTCTTTTATATTTATTTATTATCCTTATACGGCACTTAATTACAAAAAAAATATAGCAATAAATTGATATTATTTTTTTTTAAGAAAAAACACTTGATCTCAATTGAAGGTCTTTAAAATAAAATAGAAAAAAACAATATTTCCCAAAAAATAATTTCCAAATTCATTGAAAAAAAAATCTGTTAAGTATACCTACCTACTTATTTATAAGAAAATAGGTTGTTAACCTGAAGAGAAAATAAATATGAACACGAAGTTTGAATTAAGGTATCTATTTCAATTTAAAGTGCCAATTTCAATTTCAACGTAAAATGTTTGTCTTTTGTTCGTACAATTCGTACAATTAGTTTGATCAATAATTATCCAGATAACACATTGTATAGAGAAATATAACTAGGTACATAGTTTGTAAAATGATTTTAGTATAAACTTTTAAGTAATGAGTAAACAAGTCTTGCATCTACGAGCTCAAGCAAACTAATGGTAGATCTAAGAGGTAGGTCGATTGCGTCTGGTAAAAAAATATCCCTAGTCCGTCTGGAAATCACCGACGTACTTGTGAAAACCCCGTACGAACTTGGTTTTAACATGTGCCGCACGGGAGAAATTCAAGGGCCTGGATTTTTTCACGTTGTCCTTGCGAAATTCTCGTATTTACTTGTTTCTGTTGAAATTAATTATTGTCATTGGATTTTTCAAGTTTACTAAAGAAAGAAATAATGGAATTTACAACAGAAATATATTTGACTTGCATAGGTTTTTGAAATTGTACGGATGTCCAGGAAAAAACTCCATGCTCCATCATTGAAAATACCAATGATGTTGCGTTTTCATATAAACCATCTCCGTAATAGAAAGAAACAATTCCTGTACGGGATATTTTAAATTATTATAAATTGAATCATTGTTTTATTCCAGTTGCATTAGTTTAATCAATGACATAGAGCATTTACATTATTTCTATTCTTACTGAGAAAAACGTAAAACAAGTAAACTTGTTTCTTTCTATGAATTACTTGAATAATTCCCTGATACGAGAATTTCGGAAATTCCATTCTTGGGAATGGAAATAAGCAGATAAGGTGAATTGATCATTTCAATGATAATGGTT
Source organism: Mystacides longicornis (assembly GCA_963576905.1). NCBI lineage: Eukaryota > Metazoa > Arthropoda > Insecta > Trichoptera > Leptoceridae > Mystacides > Mystacides longicornis. Next base: position 10,205,383 of record OY756424.1, on the reverse strand, counting down.
TTTTTCATAAAAGTTTATGATTTTTTCTTGTATTCTGCGGTTTTTATAAAACCATTTACTGTACGTGCCTTCATCATGACAAAATTTCTCTCCGTGTAGTTTCTCTTTTCGGCCATCGCTTGGGGTGCAGAGAAAGAGTTCACAGAGTCGTGCGTTTGTCCTGCATTCATTTGACGATCACATTTGCTCACTCTTTATGCTTACTTTACTTTGTGAAATTAGGTAAGATGGTAAAGTGTGAAGCATTTATACCTCATTCAACCATTGGGTATCGTTTTTTTTTAACAATAAAAGTTCTTCTTAAATATTCGATATTATGAATCGTCTCCATTTTGAAACGTTTCTTTTATTCTCCTTCTTGACGTTTGAGATTTTAAAAAAAAAGTAAAAAATAAACTCCGCTCATCTCGGTCTTCTTTTTTCTTTCATATCTGGAAGGCCTCTCGACTGTTCGCGCAGCATATTTGTCGATTCCATTTTATAAAGAATAATCTCGAAGGCTCTCGTGTTCTTAGGAACCCTCCGCTCAACTTGAAGAGATGTTTCAACAATGGGCATACTTTACGCTTTCACGGGAATTTCCTTTGGTTAGGCAGAAGGATATTGGCTGAGAAGTGTTAGCACGTACCTACCAATACTTGTTAGAAAATCGTGCTCACTTCTGCCCGTCTAGAGAAACGACTTATTGTGTCTCCTATAGTAGTATAGTACAATCATCATTGTTCTATTTCTTCCGTACTCTATTCTTTTTTTAAATGAAGAAAAGGATTTCATAGTTTTGTCAAACCTACTCGTGTGACATGACCTAAATTAAACCATTTTTGAGACGGTGTTTTTTCTGTTTATATGTTATGTATTTGGATGATTGTGTTAGATGCCTTTTACTTCTTAAACTTTGATAATTCAAAAGGTGAAAATGACTTCTTGCATAAAAGAGTTAGAAACAACAAAAATAGACGTGGATTTAAAAAAAATAAGAATAATTTTGTAGACAAAGAGAGACAGAGAGACAGTTTAGTCTTAAACATTTGACAATGGAGTCGATAGTTTCCGTAAACCTGTCCATGTTTGAATTATAAATTTTGTGTTTGATAGAACTATTTAAGAAGACTCTTCATTTTTATTTTGAAATGGACTGTCACCAAGCATCTTCTGCCCAAAACATCGAAGACCCGAACCCAGTAATCGCTCAGTTTCCTTCTATATAGTTGTTGTATCCTGGTCTCCTTAGGAGTTTCGGAGACTTAAATATTACCACCTAATGGCGAACGTTGTTAACGTAGAGTGAGCAACCCAACCTTCGAAATAACAGTAAAAGACGATCGTAAGCCCGTAGGTGTTTGTTCCATTTAAAAATCAGTAACGAATTTTTAGAGTCATTAGTTGTTACATATTCCTTCTATATAGTCAAGGATTCTGTCATTGATTGGTATGTAAAAAAAATCATCAAGTGCCCGTATATAAACAAAAAAGAAAGCTTTAGACACAGGGAATTCATTACACTGTACAAAAAAAAATTATTCGCAACCTTGGACTACAAATCCATATACTTTGTTTAATTTTTATTAGATTTATGGAGAGTTACGCGATTGAAAGGTTAGATAAAATACATGCAATTTATTATCAGTCGTGTTTGTTATTGTGTACCTATAATCAATCGATTCGTTGCTCTGCTATGATTATTATTGTTGGTCTATTGTAACCACTCAATGACTCGTGCATCAACCTATCGACCATGGATAAGCGAATTAATCAAGGTAGAGTACTCGAAAGTTACTTGCAAATGTGAGCAGTTATATGGGAACACTTTTTTTCAATGTGAACACAAATATATTTTTTGACTCTTTCACAGTAAGCGACTAAAAGCTTGTGTGTCGTTAAAGAGGAAGATGGTCAGCACCTGGGATCAAACCCACGAGCTCCAGTACGATACCGGGGTTCCAGCCGCTAGGCTACCAATTATGTTATCTTATCAAAAGTTTATCTGTTCAGTTTATTTACTTAACTGTTCAAGCGTTAGTCGACCATTCAGTCAGTGTTCTGATCTATTGTAGTATAGATTATTGGTATCCCCCAACTATACTGAAAACGGAATGTCCAACAGTTGCTCGATCAACGTTTGAGGGACTTCATTCTGTCAAAAGATATATTAGACCATCGGAGATTCTGCTACTTAAACCTTTGAAGTATACGAGACAATAATTATAAAGTGTAGTTTTACCCTGTATGTTGTCTGTGACTGTTTTTGAATGTCGTTTGCGACTGTTCTTGAATGTTGTCTGCGACCGTTATTTAATGTTCTTCATAATACTCGAATTGCTCAAAGTCAGCTACTTCGTGTACTTAGGAATGTACGAAGTATTTCCCTCTAGGGTCTAATAAAAAATATAACATCACAAATTCACTTTTGAAACATTGTGTTTGGGAATATTTTTCTCAAACGAAATGCTGAAACTCGACATCCCTTTTTTAGACAAACTATGTATTTGGAAACATACAAGCCAACCCGAAATCAAAGCCGTTTGGCTTTTCTATAATCGATTTTTTTATAATCGTTTTTTTTTATATAATCGATTTTTATAATAAAGAGTGGTATGAGCATTGTTTATTCTTCGTTTGGGTTACTTATGTTGAGTTTTTTTTAGTTTTAAAGGTACAACCATTTCATGTTTTTGTTATTTTTTTTGATTGACTTTTTTTCTTCAAATCTCAAATTCACATATTTACAACTTATAAAAGGTTGTACAAAAATTAGCTACTTTCACTGTTCTTAATTGTCGGTTCTCATTAAAAAAAAGGAACAAAAATTTTAATATACATAAAGTGGCTAAGAGTGGCCCCAACTATGGGTCGTGACCAGGGTTGCCACGTGTTCGGTATTTTTGCTCCATGTTCGGTGTTCGGCAAGTTTCGGGGTAGGAAATTTTGGGAATGGCCTGTTCTTTTTAGGGGAAATTTCAACTTCCCGGATAGTAAATTTTGAGAGTGATCTTTTTTTTGGGAACTTTCATCTTTTCGTATACCAAGCTGGAACACTGAATCGGTATATTTAAAAAAAAAATGGCTACCCTGGTCGTGACTCATGACCGTGGATCGCCAGCGAATATTGAGGGATCCCCATTTTTTTCAATTAGATGAGGGATCCCCATCTTTTAAAAGCAGCTAAAAAGTGGGTCCCGAGATTGAAAATTTTTATTCGATGGGTTGGAGCCAATTCAATTTTGGGAACCACTGGTCTTGAAGTTAAAACCACCATGAACCACTCTTAACACGTTTTTCTTAAATCAAAACCGTCACATCTGTAAGAAAGAAGTTCGGTATATATAATATAACAACTGATCTGCACATAATAAATATAAGTAAGTAGATACACATAGACTATAGATATGACATTAATATCTAATGTGTGTTAGAACAATAATAAAATTATTTCTTTGACATACACGATTATCTTCAAAAGGTTAATTGTTATTAATTTGTCGAAGGTCAACGGCAATAATTCTACCTTTTTCTTTTTGCGAAATTCTTCATGAATCGAATACCGGTTATATAGTTGTTACCGGTTCATCAACTTGACCCTCTATTTTAATTATTATTATGATGAATTCTGACACAGCGACACTGGTTTGGTGAAATTGACCTTATACGCGGTATGTGACATTGTATATAGCCCCGGGTATTTTGTATTGTCGTCTTGTCTTATACGGTTTAGTATAGCGCAGTTTCGTGAGAATGTTTAGAGATGTCGCTATTCAGGGCTGTTCACGTACCTCTACCTCTTTATCGCCGTGCTTGTCCCGTTGGCTACATTCAGCCATCTCGTACATTTTTAATTGAACATACAATATGTTCACTTACCTCGGAGATTTTAGATATACCTACAGCTGCCCCTTATGTGTATCAACTAAGGCCCAACGAATCAATGTGTAGATATGTAAATGTTCTTGATAGCCATCTATAAGATAAATTAATGTTGTGGATAAAGTGATGGAAAGAATCTGACGGCTACATCAATTGAAAACTATCCAATAGATAGATACCAAGATGATTGCAGAGTCGCTTTACTGAAATCTATTGATTTCAATGAAAATTTCTATGGATTTGCTTTTTCCCGCCAGATTTGATGTCAGATGAAGTCTTGTTTTGATAATTAATGAGTATTGAAGCAGATATTTAGGTTAGGTTCTAATGTTGTTTTTTGTTTAACATAATATAACTTTGTAATATTATTTCTAAAATTGAAATTTTAAAATGATTCATTAACAGAAAGTTTGAGAATATAAAAACATTTCGATCACAATTTAGATTTTTTATTCCAGATCGTTTGTTTGAAACCCGGCATATTGGTAGATCTCTTTTGTTGATCGAAATTGAAGAAAAATATGATTTTTCCGAAGCTTCAAAAGGATAATTTATTATAATATATATATTTTCTCGTTGTTTTCAATGGAGATGTATATAATTATCATTTTGGTTTATGGAAAAACAAGTCGAAAGCTCTTCACATTCACGGCGTTACGCGAGTCTATAAACGTCTGTGTACGCTTTTACAGTACAGCCATCCTAGAGATAAATCGTTCTCCAGCATTAGGAACCTGTATTAAAAAATGGCGTCGGATATCCTAAACATAAGCGACATCTACACATTGATGCGGCAAATATCTCAAAGAAAGGCTTTTCTGTAAGATAAATTTATCTATCCACTGATTGATCCGCTGGGCCTAAGAGTCGTAAAATTGTCTTAAAAATGCCGGGTAATTCCCGAATAAATTTAATTTTGCAACATTTGAGGCTATTAGGGGGCTTTGTACGAAAACACCCGTTTTGGATCTTTTCTAAATCGATTATTCCAGGAGTCCTAAATACTTATACGAAACCAAAATTTAATTTAAAATAAACTTGAATAAAGTAGTTTAGCGAAACAAAGTTTTTTTAGATGTATACTTTAAGATGCGCATAGTCCTCTAAAATTGGATTATAATTTACGACTTGGGTGGAGTAACAAAAAATATGCCGTAATTGGAATTTGTCTCATTTCCCTAAACATGATTTCTTTTGAACGTTATATTGCCGCTTCAGAAAATAATTAAGAAAAGTTCGAGCTAATAACCCTGCTGAACTGACAACTTCACTTTTTTTCAATATCTATTCTCCTCCCTCACCCTCCAAACAGTAATAAATACACTGGTATTAGAAGGGCAAAATACAAAAGTAAAAACAAGCCATTCCTGTATTATCAATAAACATGCAAAATAACTAATACATAATAAGTATTGGCAATCCAACCTCTCTGGATTGGTTATGCCTTATGACTAATCGTTTAAATCTTCAGTATACAAAAATACTCGAATACGCGAGGTTTGTCATTCATTGCAAACAATTTAACTTTAATATTACAAATATAATTTGGATCTCTCTCCCTCCTGAAACCTTGGTATAATTTGACTAAGTTGTATTGTAATTAAGCTGAGTAATCTTAATATTAAGAAAGCAGATGGTTCATGGATTTAGCATAATCTTGCAGTCGTGTCAACTATGTAGTTTAATTGGTCTACGATCACCCGTTTCCGTTTGCAGGAAATAATAATAATTGAAAAACAATATCCTTTTCGAGAGCAATCTTCAAAAACAGGGGCTTGTGATATTATATAGGAAACAGCTCGAAATTTTTAGTCGTTTTCATTTGTTTGTTATTATGGTTCTATTCAGCATATCTGATCCTTTTACTAGCGCGATCGTATTTTAAAATAAACTCGTATAAAACAAATATTTTCAGATGTGCGCGATACTAAAAGTGTCTCTCTCAAGAGCTTGATAATGACAATATGAACATCCGAGTATGAAGACGCTGTTTTATCAGATATTTTACACATTGTGAAGTCAACGCTGGGTACTAGAAAATGAATAAAGAGGTTTCTTAGCTAGAAAAACTTGAAAATATGTTATTTTTCATTTAAAAAATTCACAACCACGGAATACCTTCATGGATATCATTTTAGCAAATTATTTTTCACGAGATCATTTGCGAAATATGTTTTACAAGCTGCTAGATGTATCAGATCTCCGTGTATGACATTCTCGCTTTATATGATTTTATGATTGTTTAGACATTCTTCGAATGCATTGCGGCAAAAGTTTTATAACATCTACCATATAGAATGTTTTATGAAAATTCTAGTTATTTCTTAGTTAAGAATTAACGAGACATGTGCAGCTTTAATTTTACGCAACAATTAATAATAACTCCTATTATTTTAATAGCTCCAGTAACGATTAAGTGCAATTATTGCTAGACGCACTACAACTTTCTTCAGTCCTTAGCGCTTCTTATTCCTCCCGTATCCTGATACAATAGTGCGATTTCATCTTATAAATATTCAGTTTGCAAACGTGTGTTCTGTCATCGTCTCTCGTTTGTCAGGCTGGAGTGTTTGAAGAGTTGTGTACCGGGCGCTGACTCTCTCAAAGCCTCTTCAATGGGCCCTCATTATAGCGGGTGTTCCTTAATGGGCGTAATGGAACAGTTCACTGGAGAGCACTATGTTCCAACGGCCTGGCGTAGGCACTACGTGTAATGGCTAACCTAGGAATATTTACACAAATTAGTCTCCGTAGGTTTAAATCGTGCCTCAAAAAATATTTCATTTCAGGATCGTAATATTTACGCTGCGCTGCGATACTGTTTATTTAAGGCGTTGGCGTTGGAGTAAATAGACACGATATTTTGTATGTGGTAATGCGGTGTAAAATACACGACTCTTTGTCAGTCGCTTAGAGTTTCGATACAACAATACTTGGGGTGGTAATGTTTACTTTGGAAGACACTTGAGTTTATCGGGCGAGATATTATCTATCTTGTTTGTGCAAGTGTTCTCGATGGAGTTCAAACCCAGAAGTATTATGTATAACTTTTCTTAGTAGGATTGTCATCGGTGTTTGTTTTTTCGTGATTGTTTTTTAATGAGAGGAATTCTTAATCGACAACAAGATTGAAATTAGGACATTTCACAGCTGAAATAAGGATTTCAGATTGAAACTTCGATAAAATAAGGATTTTATCGAAGTTTCAATCTGCTGCTCCGACATTACTTTCAAGTTTTTTGTATAATGGGTAAGCAATGTTGCGTGTCTCCTATAAAATTATGTTTACGTATGACTTACTTTTTTAATGAATCTGTGCTCACTCCAAGTGAACACAAATACACTTATGACATCTTTCACACTAACCAAAGGGTTGTGTCGTGAGAGTGGAAATGGTCGACACCGCCGGGATTCGAACCCACGACCTCCCATATTATGTACGTACGAAAGCCGCCGATATATACCAATGGACTACCAACCAACCAACTTACGGTAATATGCTTGAATTATTAGGTTTAATATTATTTTCTTGTAATAAGCACTAACCATTATGTCCAAAAGTTCTTACCACTGAGGTTTTTACACACATTTACGGCTTTAAGTATAGAAAGTTTTGTATTACATTCGCATACGATTTTATGGTCTTATTTATCCCAGCCCAGCTATTACACAACGGTCATGAGGCCTTATTCCCTGTTTTTCAATCGGCGTGCCGCGACAAAATGTGGTTCTATTGTACCGCGATTAGATTGATTTCATCTTCCAATGAGTTCGGTCGTTTTGATCCGTACCTATTGACAATTTATATAACTTCCGATATATTAAATTAAAAAAAAAAAAAAAAACAAATCGACCGTTAATGGTCTAAGATTTTTCATAGTCCACTTTATATGTATTTGGATTTGAGATAAACATAAAGCTTGAATGTATTGAATTTGCAAAAGACCTTTGAAAGTACTTTTTCAATTCTGCAATCCATACCTTTGTTATTTAGTTAGGAGTTCAACTTTCGCATCTAATAATGCAATAGCGTTAAGAAAGTAGCATGTGCATTCGTTTTATGCGCAGACTTCAAAATTGTTGTAAAATTGCATTTTTATGCTCTTCATCAGTTTTTTCTTTATCTAATAACCTCAGCAAATATTTGCGAAAAATAAATGTTTTTGATCCGCCGTGTGTGTCTGATTTTCTTATTTTTCCTTCAACGGAGCCCTTCGATGGAAAATATTGAAAAACACCGCTGCAGCGGTTAGCGTCGGTTCATTGAATACGGTAACAAAAACAAATGCGATCACGCCAATTCTCTGAACCAAAGTTAAAAGATACAATGCAATATTATAGGCATCGTGTGATTGTATAACAACATCTTTCGTTTGCAGATATCCAAGTCTTTAAAAACATTGTGACGTATGACTGTTATTAATACGATGCTTGTAAAAATATTTTTCTTATCACTTTGAATTTTATATTACACTTATCCATTAATCGTTATTTTTTCCAAATGAATTCTATTTGAATTTACAGATTACGAGCCGTACTTAATGACTCAGTGTCGATTTATTCGCAATCATCGTTCTGAAGATATCGAGTGTCATAGTAAAATTAGCCGTGAATGATAATTTATAGTTGATAATTTATTTTATTGGACCGCTATTATTAGTTCAATCACATATTATGATTCGAGGCATTGTTTTATCTGCTCAAATATGATAAACAACAGGTTTTAACTACATACACTTCGTTATAACTCATACAGTAACTTTCGATTTTGTCCCCGAAAGATAAAATAAAACCGGCACATTGTGTTTTGAAAATTTAATTCAGTTGATTTGCAATCAATACGAGATTCATCGAACTTTTCTTTTCCAATAGCATAACATACTTCCTATTAGGTCTCACTTTATGGCATAGGGAGACAACAAGAGCCCTCCACCGCGCTCGACGGCAATGACATCTTCCCTCACTATCTCCAAATTCCTCAGCTCTACTTCGAACTAACGAAACACGGTGAGAGAGGAATTTCCCCGTCTTCGGGATCCTGATCAGATGAAGAACAGCGCTCTCTTTGCAAACTGTCATTCGGCATCCTTAACAATTTATATAAAGCAAAGCTTGCTCCTACGGATTGGTTGTAGGCTTAAGGTCAATATTCGTGTTAATTTCGATGCGTACGAAGGAGAGGCGCCTCGTAGTTAGCAGCGGTTCTAGCATTCCGTTATATGAGCCTCCTTCATGGGAAGATGGTCACAGCACAATATGTTAATCGTACGAGACACCATGCTGCAAATCAACTCCCGTACGAGTTTCAGGTACTTAATATTATTATTATTCTGATTGTTGTTTGTAATGGATAGCCGGGGTCTGTTATCGCGGTCATCTTATTTTGATGGAATTATCGAACTGTTAGAACAATGTGAAACGTTTTTACGGCTCAGATGGATCACAATTATTGCGGTTAAAAATTAATTATGACCTTAAATTCTGTATATTAATTAAATTAATAGTTGTTACACTTGGTTTATTTGCTTAGAATGTATTCATTCTTTCTGACAATACCGCTCTTCTGCAGGTGGATTCATGTCAATTCATTGTCATCGGTCGTTCATTGTCATCGGTCGTCTTTCTGAGTAGGAGCTACCTATGCATATTTGAACAACATATTAAAGTTAATTTCCAATGAATAAGATTGCGACTTATGTCGAGATTTAATAATCATGTTTCCCGTCACGCTTTGATTTTATAAGAGAGGGCAAAGCGAACTAGCCTCTAATCTTTTCCCTTTTGGCACATTTCTCAATTTCTCATAGTTACCTACAGCTTTTCTTGTTTCTTTCACTTCGAATCTTAAATAGGATAAGCTGTTTTCGAAATTGTTCGTCTTTGGAGGCATTCGTGAATCATCTCATAAACTTCTTCTTCGAGATCTTGTGATCTGGTCAGGGAACTCCTCCGTAGTTGCAGACTGCCAGTCCCTCCACTTCTTCTTGGCCGTTCTGTCAACTCCTTCGCTAATATTAAAAAAAAATCAACAAGTACATAGGTTATTTCTGTTATATAATTATATTGTTGACTCTTTTATAATCAAAAGCTTTATCTTAAATTGTAAACAGCATTTCTTTCCCAGAACATAAGTTATTTTAATCTAGCGGGACAATACATTTATAGGACGGATGAGATGATATATATTTTCTAATTTGAAATTGTTTATTCTTATTATAGAAAATAAAATACCTTTAGAAGCTTTAGTAAGTAAATGAATTCTCGGCTTAAAAATAGACGGTGCTCCATAACTGAAGGACACGCCAGTCTCGGTGCCGCATGCACCTGCTGTGTACCGAACGAAGGTCGTTTACTTTGTATTGATCTCGCTTTATGAGGCGAGTGTAGCTCTGGCGTGTTATTTTTTCCACCCCTCTAATTTATAGCTTATTTCCTCTCGTGCATTGTGCACGGGGCCAAGCCGGCAGCCAGCGCTCGGTGCATTCGGATTACATACATATCCCCAACCCGACTTCCCTCTTCAGCCACCAGCCACTGGGGTGTCCTGTGGGCTCGTCACATCGTGGCGCTTTCGCATAAAACACCCAACGAATGTGTAGTTTATCATATTCATATTTCTATATTAGATACATAGATTATCTCGTATGTTTGCTCAAATCTCTTGCAATGAATTTTCGACTAACCTCCTGAAGCTTTTTTTCATTCAAGGACAGCGGCCAGAAGGGAAAGAAATAATTGAAGGCGCTATTTCATGTATGCATGGTGTCTTTAGTTTGTTAGTTGATTGCTTTGATGCATGTAGCTTGTATTCCGAAGTCCGAACTGAATGTATAAACCTACATATCTTCAACTTAGCACTAAATATATTAAGAATACATCTTATGTAACAAATTCAAATATAAATCCCCGCTTAAAGGGCATAGGAAGACAACAAGAGCTCAAAGCCGCGTTCAATTTTGCATATTGATAATAATTTTGGATGTGCAAAAGGTCAACATTTATTTGAAATGAATTTCTTCACTTCGATTTGCATACTTCACCAAATTTTTTATATACACCCCCTTTTACATATTAATTCTATCCCCCTCCGTTCCTTACTCCTGTATGTAAATTTTATTCCTTCTTTTTATGATAATTTTTTATAATATTCGTTTCTTCTCATCAATTAAGTATTCTTCTTCCTCTTTTTTTTACATCTTTGATTTGTTTAAAAGCGCTCAAATCGGGCTCCTTGTGATTATGAAGGCCAGCTTTCTCTCCATCTTTTTGGGGAGCGTCCCTTTGGGATCCCCTGCATCACGACCTTGGCAATTTAATTACATTAATTAATCAAATGCAAATCATAATAAAAAGTGATTTAAATTCTTTGAAAATATGCTCTGATTATCTTATAATTCTTTTCAATTTTTTACAAACATTACGTCGTCAAGTTTCACATTAAACACCACCTTTTTACGTCGTCTTTTAAAGTCAACCATCACCGTTCTTTTCTTCTTAATTGGCGTATGGCACACAAATCCGCTTCCACGCAAAGATTCGAACCCGTGTTCTCAACTGGGCGAAAGATGTGAAGGATAATTTTATTTGTCTGTATTTTCTGAAAGTATTTAAAAGTACCTGTATGTATTTCATTTATGTTTTGCTATTGGATGTAAACTGTAACCAAAGTACATTTTGTATCGCCGGACGAAGCTGGCATAGAGTTAGTCTGTAGCTGTTATTATTATTAATGGTGTAATATTAAATCTTTACTGTTGAATCCGAAGAATAAACTTCAACTGTGTCTTAGAGTTGGTTGTAATTTTGGAAACTCGCAAACTTGCACAAATACATTGTCAAAGAGAATGAAGTAATTTGGCCGAGTGCCCGCAGAATCTCTCAGCTTATTCCTTTTCCTCTAAAATGCATTATCTCATACGAATTTTGGCGAAAGTAGTTTTCGTTCCTACTTTGGGTTCAAAACAAAGTTTAATTTCAACGCTTGCATCACAAATGCTGCGTTTTTATTGCTGCGAAAAATGTTTGTGATGATAGATCGTTGCACCACTAAAAATAATGTGTACACATTTTCACCTGCAGATGATGTTATCAAAAACAATGGAGCACACGCTAACAGCTGTTACAATAACCAACTGAAGCTTTGATTAACGGTAACTGCCGTTATGATAACAAACTATCGATTAACGTATTACACAATACCCTATTTTATTTGTTAATTGTTTCACATTCGTGGTTCATTTTATCAATTTATACCATTTTATTACTGATTCATACCAAATTCTTTACCGAAGGATTTTGATTCATTAACACCGCCTTGTTCAGTTCTTTCCTCACTTCTCTCATCCTCAATCCACCAAAGTCCTGCATTATTCTCAAAAATCTTTCAGAGGTCTTTGAGTGATTTTCATTAAGTATGGTATTTTAAATTGATAGATTAAACTGACGAGTGTTTTGGTCATCGTTTTTTTTTTATTTTCTGATCGCCACCCTTTCAATTGTTTTTTTTTTACTTAACGGAATTTTCAAACTCAACTTATTTGGTCTCGCCATTCTTTAGTTTATGTATGTATTATTATAATCGGAAAAAAATATATAATATCTGTGAATTTCTTCTCTGGTAGAACGGTTAGCCCCTCGATGTAGATGAATCAGTAAAATGTTGAGATCTGTACCTTCAGGGGAACCCTCCTAAAGTATCCAAAGAAAATTTTACTTCTAGAAAAAGGGCTAAAAAAGAAAAAAAAATTCTTCGATTTTCATAAAATATGGTATACGGATTGGTCTTATGCTCCTACACAAGCACTTAAAATTTGAGGTCCGTAACTTCAGTGGGTCCCCCTTAAAGTACCGATTAATATTGAATATGTAGTTCTAAAGCAGATAATAAAAAGCTCCAATAGTCGATATCATTTTAAAGTTTCTATAATAATTCCAAGGATAAATTCATTTTAATCTTAATATTATGAATTTTTATGCAAAGATATGTTTTACACGAAAAGGCTGTTATATGTAATATACTATGAGTTCTGGGCTACCCTAGGTTAGCAGCTTTTTTTAATTGGAAGGATAATATTTTTTTATCAGAAGAAATATGGCATGTTTCAGTACACATACCTACATAAAATATGAACATAGTTTATTTGCTGGATTATGCAGGGATTATTTAACGAACGGGGATCTAGGTGAGGCCAAATGTATGTCATATATTTTTGTAATTTTCTCATTGAACCTATAAGTGGGATCTCAAAGGGAGAATAATAGAACCCGACCCTCAAGAGATATCAAGAAAAAGGCTCCACCCTTTTTTTCTAAGTTTACAGGACTTATGTCGGCTTTTTTACGCAAGAAACGCTGTGTACTGAGTATTATACTACAAAAATGAGTTAAGGCAATGTATCACCCCAGAACCCATAACAGGTATTATAATGACTATTATTCTGAAAGACGAGTTACAGACGATTGAGTTGCGTCGTATCCAATTTTTACCGAGACTTTTGACATTTCTGTATTCTGAAAATGTTTTATCCAATACATCAGTTGGGTAACTATTGGCAACCGATTAAGTTCTAAGCAAGAGCTTCTTGTGTTGAGTTGAAACGTGAATTAGAGAATACCAGTCATTATTAGGGGTACGTAAATTTCGTATTTACGAAATAGATGCGATAAATGCGAAAATTTTCAATATATTCCATAAATGCGATGTTTTATTTTTTTGTAAATTTCAGTGAAATATCGATAATTATTATATTTTAAAGGTAAATGACCAAGTAACTCGTCAAAACGAACGCTTTATCCTTGTGAAATTAATTGAAACTGAAAAATCAGTTAGTAGAAGTCGCCGATGAACTAAATTGTATTAATTGAAAGCGTATATTTTATTACATGTTAATGTTTTATAAAGGTCTTCTACAATTGTTTACTTTTTATTAAATATTTAAAATACTCAAAGGTGTTTATTATAGACATTTTATGTTTTATGCGAATAAATGCGAAATTTCGGTTTTATATATTTTTTAAATGCGATATTACAATTTTTTATTTGCGAAAATTACGTACCTCTAGTCATTATCTAATATAAAGTGCATCTTGACTATAAAAATACGCGGTATGTGTCCGGAGTGGCTTGTACTGTACGTGGCGAATAGACAGCGTGTAGGAAAAATTCAAAGTCAAAACGAATTCTTGTTGTGGTTGCCAATAAATATGACTATTTGTAGACAGCTTCTTGTCGCTCGTATGCTGCTATTTATTACACTTTCTTCAGTAGCGTTCTGTTAATTCTTATACAAAAAATGCTCTACATTTATGGTTGATATGCTCTTAAAATCGAAGTACTCGTGTACCCTTATCCTGTATTATTGTTAATACGACACTTTGCACAAATGTGTTTGATATCTGCACGACAATACATTTCCGTTTTTCCAGTTAAGGATTAATTTATTTTGACATAAATATTATTATCTATTTGGTGTCGCATCATGAATTTATTAATTTTGTACTCTTCCATTTTTATATTATGATTTATTTCCTTGCTTATTTCGTGAAAAAAAATCACAGCAAAGTAACTCGAAACTTTGATTCGTGAAATTAATAATTATAAAAACAGAAATCTTATCCGTCTACAAACTGCCATTTCAAAAGAAAAATATTGAATTAAATCGCAAACAAATACGTGTTTATTTTCATCGAATATCTTATTAACGTACCTAATGCTATATTTCCAAAAATATTGTTTGTTTTTAAGAATATCCTATTTCTCTGGACGAAACTTACTACTTTTTGTTTTTGTTGTTAACAGAAGGTCGATCCGGAGCTCATCTTCACCAAACAGGAGAAGATCGGTAAGGGATCTTTCGGTGAAGTGTTCAAAGGCGTGGACAATAGGACTCAGCAGGTTGTAGCCATCAAGATCATAGATTTGGAGGAGGCCGAAGACGAAATAGAAGACATCCAACAGGAGATTATGGTGTTGTCGCAATGCGACAGTCAATATGTCACCAAGTATTTCGGATCATATCTCAAAGTAAGTTTTACTTCAATATATTATTATATGCCAAGTGCTACTTACGTGACTACTCGACTTTTATCCGTTAATAGTTATTTCGCCACTAAGAAATCCATAGGACTATATTTTGGCTTTTAAAAATGCACCGGCGAAGATGTTTGTCATTATTGACGTTTAGAACTAGCCACATATTTCAGACATTAAAGTTGCTTTGGACCTTAACACCCGTTTTTTTTAGCACTTTTACTTAATCGATTTTACTTCACAATTCTGCGAGTCCTACGATAACAAAATTTATGTTTTATTGTAGAATGAACGGAATGAAATAGTTAAGCTTGTTAATGATGCTTTTTGAGACATTTTCTTTTTTTTTTTAAATGTACCTATCTCGATCCATAACTCAAAAATATCAATATTTATAGAAACATAAGATGCGGAAAATTGTGAAGATTATTCTTAAACACTTGGATTTTGTCTTGTTTACCTAATAATTATCTTTTAGTGTTATAATTTTCCTTAAGAAAATAATTAAATTTAGTATGAAATGAACTTTTTCGTGAATACCCCTGCAGGCATTGTTTGGTTTCTATGTACACCCAGACATTTACAAAAAAGTAGGTATATTAACTCATTATCTGGCAGTGGTTCATCTTTGTTTTCGTTTCACTTCATTCATCATTTTTTATCTTGTCAGGTGACTAAATGAAACGTTCCATCTTTGGTCACGATTCAATGCGTGTACTTTCGTAATAATAATATACGACGGTACCGATATTGTGTATTGAATATCTCCAAAAGCGGTGCATTTATCTGATACACTGTGATTAATGATCTACCCTGAATAATGTTTACCGTTTCATTATGAAGAGGTTTTGGTACGGTTTTTCACCTGAAATTTGTACTCGGTATTGGATTCATTATTATCCCTATGAGTAACATGGCGAACTCAATTAGATATCAGGGGTTAGTTATTATTATTACTTTTCCCAATCATTTCAATCATTATAGTCTTCAATAATTGGCAGGTGACAATTTAACATGATGTAGACTCGGAATAGTTGGTAAATGTATCAAAAACTTAAAAAAAAGTATCACGTCGTAATCGACCATTCTGTTTCCTTTCGATCGACTAGCTAGGTACGTCTGCTTTATAGGCCGAGCGGTCAGTCTATGCTCTCAACAGGTCTTCACCTTTTAGACCTTATTGAATCTTCTATCGCAATACTTACTATCAACTCCAGCAGGTCGAGCCCTGTACTAACTGGTTTAGCAAATAGACAGCACACCTGATTTGTCGTCTTGCAGTTATGTCCAACTGTCTTTGAGACACAACTGGTATTATATTATCTCCGTAGAGATTCCTTTATTATTACTATTTAATAGACGTAATAATATTGAAACAGCTAATAATAATACCTTGCGTTGTGGAATACTATTCTCACGCACATTTGCATCTATCTTTAGATCGAACCCAAAGATAGAGTGCATATGTGGAAAAATGCTTTTGAAAAATCGGTTATGTGTCATTATTGTCGATACATTAAAGTAATACATATGTTGCCTTATCGATCGCTCTACGTATGTTCGTATATAGAGTGCGTGTAGGTATCTATTTCCCTTATGGAAATGAGATATAGCAGTAAAAGCAAACACGACCCTTCCTCTCCTTACTCGAATCTCTTTTCATATATTATTCAAGAAGTACACAAACTATTATATCTCTCCAATACGGTACATTCCATAATGCCCAGAGCATTCCTTGTACTTTCGTCTAACATTCTCTATTTGCGCTATGTTAGTATCATAAATACTAGGCCCTGCTACAATAATTCTCTCGTGTAAGGTCACTGGGTTAATGGTTTCTAATCTCTAACATATTAATAATATTTTCAAATACAATTTTCGTGTGCGATGCAACGCTATGTTGTACCGATAGTCATCAATCCCAACTTTAGATTGGTAGGTATAGGTACCAACGAAATAGTTTGAATTTTTTTCTCAATATTTCTTTCTATTAATGTATTGTCGAGTAAAATCACGTTTTAACAACTATGGCTTCGCAGCTTTAAAAATATAATATTATTAAATTGTTTTATAAATAACATAAAGTCGTTTACATGCATGTAAGATACTTCGGGCAGTGGTTTGCTTTTGTTTATTTGTACAAACAAAAGTCTTCTAGGTTACGTATTATTTTATCTCAGACGTATTACACAATCACTGTGATTGTTTTCCAGTCTCTACTTACGCGGATAATATTATGATAATATGTTGGTTAACACTTTTTATAGCCGTTACATTCTTCTATACACACGATATCAGCGTGAGTAATGAGGAGGTACACAGGTTTCAAGTAATTAGGATTACCTCACATCTCTCTGGGCCCCCTCTCAGCGTCTTTCTCCGCCCTCCTCTTCGGCCGAGCACGTCTAATCTACACGCAGCAAACCGGCTTGGGACTGAACAGTGAACAGTTAGAATCCACGCGGCCAAGTCGCACCACCGCTCACTACGAGACACCATCACGCCGCTGAAGCCATTGTCGTCGCAATTCGCACGGATTTCTACGAATCAACTTACATATTTCTGTACGTGCGTATTTAAGGAATCACCCCATTCCCTCTTGATTACATTGTCTCGAGCTAATAATAATGAAACGTGGTGCAGCATTTCCGCCCTCCTAAGTACAAACTCTCCCCTCGGGAACGGCGTCTCTTTTTTTTATTTCCTTCCTTATTGTCCCTCATTGTTTCACGTATTCCCGTTACGTCATCTACGTTATGTCAAATCTTTTCCCTAACCTTGCAACATTTGGATTTTATTGTTGTCGTTCACTATATTACGATTCTTTTCTTGGTAGTTTATACTACCGTTATGATGGGCTGATTCGAGCTTATCAAAGCAATTATGCATTTATTTTACTTCCGACTTTCGCAAATATGCTATCAGTTTACCTGATAATGGCATAGGAACTCCTCCTTCTTTACCAGCTAACGGTAGGCTCCTCATTTTATAACCACAGCATAACGTGCACACCCGATGACTGCTTTTAAGTACAGTGTGGATGGCTGGCTGAATGGGGTCACAGGAAATGCAAGCGGATGTATGTTAGAACATTATTATTTGTCCATTGTGATAAATACAACGGGTGAAAATAACTCAGCGCAGGTAATAGGCATTCAGGTTCCTCGTGGATCTGAATTATTGACAACAGCATCACAATACGGGTGTCATTGTGCTTCTCTATTTTTTATTAAGTGTACCAACCAGGTACCTACTGTCGGGTAGAGTTGGGGCTCGTGGTCTGTTATTTGAGAGGCGGAGTTTCCCACTTGCGTGGTTGAATCGCAGTTGTCCCCATAGTGGTTTCTCTGGGACTCGCCTTTAACGAATTCAGCCGTGCCAAGAGTCAGGATCAATACATTTTCCTCACGTCTGCAAGTCAGAATTTTCTTTCTGTGTTTTCTCTCTACGTTCTTGAGCAAAGCATATTTTCCAAACCTTATTTAGTATCGCAATTTTATTTTTTTCGGTGGCAATTTCTCTGAATTCCTTCAAGTACATGAATATCTTACAAATATTTTCCCTAAAAATTATAAGTTATTCAGTTTTATATGATTTATTCATACTACATAAAATATTTATTTGATTCATATCATTAGAATTGATTTTGCTGGTGACAAACATCGTACGTTTAGTAAAGATTAAATGGGTCTTAACACATGGATAGCATTGCAGAGTTTGAAAATAAACAGCAAATCGAAAAGGATCGAGTTTTATGGGCGTCATCTATGTTTGCTTGCTTTGCAATTGAAATATCCAATTTGCTTGTTTGGTTTGCTGTCGATTTCCTCCATTCGAGCGTAATTTCGTTTCGTCGTTTGTAAATAAGAGAGCTACAACACGTTCTGCACCGTACCGTACTCTCAACACGCCTTGCACCCACACCTGATGTGCTGTGGTGTTGATTTTTTTTTGTAAGAGTAAACAGAACAGACGTTGAGTGGATCACCCGCTGGATAGCTATATCGCTGCAAGAGGGAACACGTATCTTATACAAGTTTCCGAGGCTTTTTCTCTCTCGTGGTCGAGGACTATGTGATTGTTATATGGGTACAGTGGAACCACTATTCAACTAATATTCGATATTCGAAATAAATGTCGTCATTCCTTTTCTGTCATTTCTATATTCAAATACTCACACCTCCAGAAACGGATTTCCCTATAACCATGTCAGAAGTTTAGCTGTAAATGCGCCGACTTTTGAAGAAGTGATAAGTACTCGATTCTCGTTAGTTTTTTCTAATTCGACTGGTTTTATCGAATCTTTTGTTATGAAAATTGTTGACGTGCATCAAAACCTGTCGGACAACAGACATAGAAAACGCTTATTGATAAATCAGTTATGTCGTCCCTTAAATGGTCCCAATTTGTAATTTACCGCGTTGGGGACTGCGGACAATTTGGTATTTATTTTCGTAGCAACAGTCGAATGCAGGAACCTCTGAATATTTTTTCGACATGATAATATTTCCTCCGAATATCAATGTCTGTTATATTATCAGTTGTCACAGCAACAACTAACTCACAGACGAATACCTAAGTACGAAACCATTTCCAGAAGTTGGATTTGTTGTTTTTGTCGTATGTCGTACGAAAAATATTTGGCTTCGGGCTGGTGTTTCAACCTTTGAGAAGAAAACATAATACTAGAGAAATGCTGTGCTACTGCGCATGGTCCTAACAAGTACCACGTGACCGCTGTTAAACTCATACAAACTGTGACGTTTGTCGGTAGCGGTTTGTGATATACGATTTTTCGTTTTTAATATTTTAGCGTTAACACCGAGGAATTTTATGTTTTAATCATAAAATTAGTTAAAGGAATTATCTATGGGTTTCGTTGTGTTGTCTTGTGCTTGTGGATGAAAGTAAAATGAATTATTATTGATGATTTATCTTCAGTCACGTGGCTGTTGAATAAAGAAACCAATTTCGGTTCTACGCATCTAAAGAAGTTCTCTAATAATATTTGTACTCGGTGGTTTCACTTGGAACTTTTCAATGAATGTACAGGATTGCGAATGCAGAGGTAGCAGTGTGGATCCGCACGGAGTATTCGAGTGGCGCAGTGGTGAACGTACCGATGTATTATTATTTAATGCCGCTGAATCAGATGTTGTGTTGTGATGTATGTAGGCCGGTATAGCACGGCACCGTGATGTATGGCACTGTGGGTGTGTGGGTGCTCTCGTGCTGCTGGTGTCTTGCAGCGTTGGATGTGCTCTCTGCTCTCCAACCACCCACACATGTACAGCGCGGCCGCCTCGTTTTGGGAGAGACGTGATGCGGATCCAACTACCCGCAGAGCTCTCGTGCAAGGTGAAGGTTGCCGATCGCTCTTATTGTCTAATTCATTTATACGTAACTAGCTGTTCTTTGTCACCTATCTTATCACACACTATGCTCCATTTTCCCTTTGTGACTCCGCTTTGGAGTATAGGGAGGCAACAACAGCTCTTCACAGCATTCGATCTTGCGCAGTTTCAATTACCAAGTAATATTCGGTATACCTACAGTAGTTTGAGTTAGAGTTAAATATTCTGAAATTCTAAATGTCTCTAATTAATTATTTTCCTTATATAATTTTAATCATTTTTGTATTTTTTTTTAAGTTGGGATTTATCAACTACTAGATTTTCCGACATATGTTGTAATGTCCTGTAGTCCTTTCTATGTTATTTATACAAAAATGATTTAAAATATGTTTGAATGTTAAAAAAATATTTCTAAAAACTCGGAAAAAATATCCATCAAAATTCTGCGTACCTAAATAAATAAATAAAGCTTTATTGTGTAATAAAAAACAATTTTTATAAAAACATTTAAAGATTCAAAGGGCGGACTTATCCCGAAGGATCTCTTCCAGCCAACCCAATATTTTTAATGTCAATGGTTGTCAGGTTAACAATAATTTTGTTTTGTTGTAGAATTTTTCATAGATGGCGTTAGTGTCGCGGGAAATCCGTTCCATTCTAATTTTAATATTGTTTCTTATGCATTTTTTTCTCATTTTTTTAATAATTATTCCGTTATCCGGAGCGGAGAAGAATCCAATAAACCAAAATGATAAAAATCTGTTCAGCTGATCTCCAGTTCTAAGTGTTCGCACTACCCCGTCTTTCTTTTATATTATAGATTTATATCCTACAACAAAACACTGAACGACACAAACAAACAAAAAAAACATAGAATCTCTTGTGCTCTGTGAAATTTTTTATAAAAACTACATATGAAATTCTTTACATGTCGAGGTACTTTTTGTAAATAACACATCTTAATGTTTCGTTTACAAATAAATCTGTATAAAAAAAATCTGTACATTGTTTAATATTCATTTCATTGCTCCAATTATCAATTTTATTTGAAAAATACCATCCGCGCATTCAATTTGTATGCTTCTATTGTATTTTCTATCTTTCCCATCATTCATTATTTAATAATAAAAGTACCCACCTAGCTTCATATTATAATACCTACCTACACGTTTCGTGTGTATGTATGTAAATCCTACAAGGCACCAAGTTTTTTGAAAAATGTTCTCCACCTATAATAGAGAATCGTAAATATTTTTCCTAATGCCTGCCACACACGCTCCGGTATACCTGTGCAGGCGGCCTGCGCAGGTATACCTCACAACGCCCACACACGCTCCGGTCTACCGTAAGGTAGACCTGCGCAGGCGACCGGAGTGCCGCCACACACGCTCCGGTATACCTGTGCAGGCGGCCAGCGCAGTTACTTGGAAAGCTATTAATTTGTACCTACTATATTTGATCGACCTCGGTACGGTACCGCAGTGGTTATAGGCGTGGACTTCAGATCACGAGGTCCCGGGTTCGAATCCCGGTCGGGACAGAATTTTTCTGTTTTTTTACTTGAAATTTTTTTATTTTTTATTTTCTTTTATAAATGTGAAAAAAAAATTGTGGTTGGATGTTAGAGATTGCTACGGCTATAATCCCGCCATTGCCACTTGTCTATACACTATTTTTGTACACTATTTTTAATATGCATAAAGTATAAAATAAATAAATAAATAAATAAATCTAAATATTTAAAAAAATTCAAAACTCCGAACTCGGTAGCCTAGTGGCAAAGGCTCCAACTTCAGATCAAGAGGTCCCGGGTTCGATTCCCGGCCGGGTTAGAAATTTTCAATGTGTTTTTTCACTTGAAATTTCTACTCGGGGTTGGAATCCTGTCTCAGATTGGACGGGACCGGTTGACTGGTAGAGAATGCTTCAAGCATTGAGTTCCGCCGGCTATACTGACACCTATGTATAGAAGAACCAACATTCCTCCGGAGAATTTTGGGTTTAATATGATACCACCGCATCACGAACGACGCTATACGTCGGTCACTTTTACCATTATGTGAAAGAGATGGACTTGGCTGGAACATGTATTAAGGATGCCGAATGACAGTTGGCCGAGGAGAGCGCTGTTCTTCCTGCCATCAGGGTCCCGAAGAAGAGGAAGAACCTCTCATACTGTGTTCCGCTTCTTCGAAGCAGAGCTGAGGAATCTGGACATGGTGTGGGAGGAGGTCATAAACAAGATCGAGCGCAATGGAGAGCTCTTGTTGCCTCCATATGTCCCTAAGTAGGGCGTTAAGGGAGTTTGGATTGGATGTATAGAAGAGTGTTATTTACCTATTATTATTTAAAATATTTATTTATTAAATAATAATATATGAAGTATACATCATTGTATAACTATAAAAAAAAAGAATTAAATACAATGCTATATACTAAATATAAAAATATTATTATTTAAAAAAATAATAATTATAAAAAAACTCCTCTAGTTCTACTCTCGACTGAGCCATATGCAATTAAGGAATGCACAACCACTCCATGCAAACGCTGGAAAACTACTGAAAGACCTGCGCAGGCGACCGGAGTGCCGCCACACACGCTCCGGTGAACCTGTGAAAGAATTGATTTTCGATTCTTCTCCGGTCGCCTGCGCAGGTCTAAAAAACTGCACAGGTCTACCCCCACACACGCTCCGGTACACCTGAACAGGCCGCCTGCGCAGGCGACCTGTGCAGGTATACCGGAGCGTGTGTGGCATACATAACATAGACAACAGAATACGAAGGTACATAGATAATTCATAGAAACTGTTGCCGCCACGATTTGGGATTTTATTTTGTTTTTTTTCTTTTTTTGATTTACGTTACTGTTTTTTTTTCTCTCGATTCCTTTCTTTTCTTCCCCCTCATCCCGAAATGCCGAATCAGCAGGCAGATGTTGAGTTCGGTTTTATTATCGTCACAACCGACGCATTTTCTTTGGATCGTGTATATTCTCTTTTTTTTTTACAGTATAGTGCAAAATATTTTCAATAAAATTATGAGCACGCTATACAGTTTTGCGAAGGATAGTGTTACGACTTCGCGTTTTATTTTTCTCCTTATAACCGCCCTTTCGCAATTTCCATATTTTGTAAAAAAAAAATATTGTTTAAAAAAAAATCTTATGAGAACATACATAGATATGTCATATTATTTCTAATAAAATCCTTACCTTTCTTTTCGTATGTCCTTGGTGGTTTTCCGATACCATTGTAGTATTTGTAGTACGCGTCAACTGTAATGGGATGTTTTTTTTTCATTTTGTGCCACTAGAGGCGCCTTTGCTAATCCGGTCTATTGTCAAATTCAGTGTTGCCAAAGGGGGCGATTTACTGCCATTTGGGCTATTTGGAACGAGAATATGCGAGAAAAAATCTAAAAGGCGACAGGTAGCCACTTGGGTTACTTCCCTTTTAGCAAATTTTCAGCTTTCGGATACTAAATGACCTTTTTTTAGTGAACTCCCACCTCTCTTCGGATACTAAAATTTTCGGAATGACCGCATACCAAATTTTCAGTTGGGCTACTTTGCGTTTGAAAAACGGCGCTAGCAACACTGGTCAAATTAACGTTTATAACCTCAACCATATAATAAATGAATAAATATGTTTAGAATAATCATTTTACATTTCTTTTTACATACTATTACAAATAAAATAATTATTTATCTTATTTATATCTTTTATATACCTACCTAAATACAAATGAAAAAATAGCGTAACAGAAAACAATAAAACAAGAAGATACAGAACAGCACCACTGAGACTTATTCTCAAAGAACAGTACTGCAAATCTACCCTTGAAGAAAAATACATACCTAGTACTTTTGTTTGCGTATAGTGTAAAAGGACACACTATGGTTTACCTCCAAGAAAAAGCCACTTTTGCAATTATCAATAATTAAAACGTTGAATTGTTTGATTGAGAAAACAAAAAAGATAGGAGATATATTAGCATAATATTCATCAGTCAATGCTAGATGGTATGTTTGACAGCTGTCATAATTTGACAATAGACCTGATTAGAAACGCTGCCACCTAGTGTGTCTTGTCGGAAGCTCCCCAGAAAACCTCCCATTATTAAAAACTAGTATGGAACAAGTTCGATGTTTGTTTCAGAGATGACCATTATACGATAGATATAATTGTATACTGAAATAAGGATACTATATTTTAAAACGAATCAATCAAATCAAAACTCACACCCCACTCACGGGCATAGGGAGGCAACATGAGCTCTCCATTGCGCTCGATCTTGATCGATATTTATGGCCTCCTCCTCTAATTACTACACCTAACAATAATATTAATAAACACGATTTATAAAATAGGTTCTAGCATAGCTACAAACCTGCAGCCCGATTCACGGAAAAGTTTAAGTCTAAGTTTAGTTCGAACGAAGTTCGATTCAAACTTTTCCGTGAATAGGGCTGCTGGTAATAATAATTGTAGGCGGCGACTATCTACAGTCTATATACCTATATTCACGGAAAAGTTTGAATCGAACTTCGTTCGAACTTCGAACTAAACTTAGACTTAAACTTTTCCGTGAATCGGGCTGCTGGACTAATTCATGTTTGTTTATTTTTATTTACCTACATCCGTACAGTTTATTCTATTCGGATAACATTTTGTCAACTTCTTGCTTGTACTATCAAGAAGTCGAAAGTTAATGGGAAACGATATAGGCAGAGCAATGTTACTTATCAAAGTTTTTCTTGTTTTATGCACCGTTCAATCTTCATGTTATTCCTTGTTATAGGCATGGTAAAATTAACTGGCGGCTGCGAAAAGCTAATGCAAACCACCCAGAAAAGTATGTGCATACTACTGCATATACTTAAGATATCTTTCCGTGGTACTTTTGAGGCGTGCATAAAGAATCTCCATAAGCTCTGCAATGGGCCAGGGAAAAGGATATTATACAAATTTAATGTTTTATAAAGCTCGTCATATTTTGAAAACTCTTATTTATTTAGAGGATCTTTCGATATTTTTTCTGTCGCAACAACGCGCCGGGTATCCGCTGGTTATTGATATTTTTGCGAACTCGGTCCAACGTCGTCGGTTGCACGACATTCAATATGTCACGGCAATGTCTCATTTCTCAATATGTCATATTTTCCCAAAGCGATCATTCTGATTAAACTTTCTAATCCAACTTCTTTGTGTGGGTGTTTATTGATGATTTTAATACACATTCATCATGGAGATTTAGATTACTTAAACTTGATCAGAATATAAAAATGCTAAATTTGGCTACGATATTTCCTACTTAGATTGTTAGACAGCAGCCGACATTTCTTGAATGTCGTGTTTCCAACTTAACGAAAGCAAACAAATTCATTTAATGTGTTGGGATTTTCAATGGAAGTATTTTAATTCTAAAACTGACTTTTAATTTACCGATCGATCACAAGAAACTTTGAGGTCTCTAAAGTCTTATAAGTACTAACTATACTATATATTTCACAATATTTCTCCCACAACCATTTAATGTATTTCAATTACTTTTGTATTAGTTTCTTCAGTTCTTTCTTTATATAAGGAGAAATAAAATGGAAGAGATCAGTAAGTGTTAAGAACAAAATAAACTAACCTTAATACCTAACATTAAACTTCAAAGAGTTGATTTCTACATTTGAGTTTTGTAATTTTGAAGTATCAAGTTAAGCTGTGTACCTATTAAGTAAGTTGATTGAACTTCGAAAATATAATAGAGGATGGAGCAAAATCCTGGGGGTTTAGTTAGTTTGATTAAATTCTAAATTTATCTTGAGTATAACCACAAATCAACCACTAATTGCTAAGTCTATCGAAGGATGTATAGATGAAATTGGTTTGTTCATGCATCGCTCGTTTCTTCTGATTGTAAAGACTTCTCAAACTAGGATCTAGGCTGCATTCAGGGGTAAATTTAACCGTGGATGATGATGCGCAAGCTATCATTTAAGGAAAATTGATTTCCTTTAGGTATAGATATTAAGTTCTCTCTTTTTTATTAGATCCTTTGACCTGCGTTTGAGTAGTAGTTTCTCGAGCTCTTATTCTATTGCCCTTCGCTATCTGGTCTGTGGCAGTGTTTGTGTCTGTCATTTTTAATACATTGTCGTTTTACAAACTTTTCTGTCGTATCTCCTTTACAGTCTTCACTCCAGTCCACTCTCGAATGTTCCTCAGTCGCGAAACCTGTTCGTTCTCCCAACACCTGTGGACCCTCAATTTTTACTTTAATCATCAGATGAAGCAAGATGTATTTGTCTCCCATCAAGTAGGACACCTTTCCTTAATATTAGTCAGCAATTCCTTTTCAACTCGGACTTTTTCGGAGAATTCTTACTTAAAGGTATCAACAAGTATGAGTACCCAATTGCTCCACATACTTTTCTGTTGTCAGCTGTGCTCTGGCAGTTTGTCTTCGTATTCACGAGTTGATCCAAAGCCGCTTTTTAATGATTAAACTGTAACATTTTCTACGACAACGTCGATGTTAATAAAATTCATATTAGGTTAGAATATGTACCTACAGATAGATAGCTGGTACACCATCGCTTCACCGCGCGTAGGTATTGGTCCGTTCCACCGAGTGACAACCTACCGCAATCGAATTACTCAGTCATGCCAACCGTAGATTATCCGGCACAGGTCGAGAAACTGAATAATAATAAAAATGTTGTCGTCGCTGCTCTAATGGCCGCCGTCATATTTTTGATTTGCCAAACTTTGGTCGTGATTTATGCACATCGACCGGGCCCGGTACCTCCCTATAATAATATAACCTACACCATTTTTTAATTCGTTGCTCAAGGGGGCTTTGTTTCAACTACTGTGACGTGTTTCTTTTGTATATTCTTACTGTATTAAATCGATTTTGTTTCCATGGTATATATTTGCATAACTTAATAAAATCCTTTAGGTACCTACCCTTACTCAAGGATGTTGGCGAAAGTTTGATTAATGGTAGAATTAGCAATATATTTTAATGTTTGGGAATTTTGTATGAGTTGTATATTTTATTGGATTGTGGAATTTTCCACCATGTTTCCTAATGTAGTTTGTTTCCATCGGTTGTAGGTATAAGCGCTATGCTTCCATCGGTTGTAGGTATAAGCGCTATGCATTCCTCTAACCCCCAACACATTTGTAGCGTGGCATCCCACTCGTCCGCAATAACGATGAACCGTAATCCATTATATTTGGTACTTAGTTTTCAATATTAAATGCAAGCTTCCTTCCGATTTTACGTTGAATCTCTTCGTAGTATTCAGCCCTTCTTCTTCAATACTGAAGATAGAACATCATTGTCTGCATTGAAATTACGCCCTTAATCCATAGGTGTATTATATATTGTTGAGAATCTTGGTCATTTTTTTCAAAATACAATACTTGATGGTGCTCCATTTGAAATCTAATACCACCAGCAATGTTCATGCTAATCTGTGGTTTCCTTTGTCTTTATTTTACATTCTCAAAGATTCCTTTCCACGATCTTATCTAGCAATAATATCCGCCCTTTTTTAGATATCAATTAAAAAAAACCGTTGAAGTCTACATGCTGCTCGAGATCGACGTCTTATTTAATCGTTTTAAATCATTTGCAGTGAACATTTTCATAAAACTATGCTTTTAAATATGTTACATGGCACACAACTTTAGTTCTTCTCCGTTTTTCATTCGTTGCACTCTCTCTCCAAATTGACCCTTAGAAGCATTTAACTAAAGCTCTTTCCCCACGCTTTCGGTTGGTGTTTTTAAGGGTATTTAATTGTCTTTGCGACCTCTTATATCGTTGGCTCTCAAAAGAAATGCAGTATTTTGGAACTGAAGGTTTGTTTGCTTATTGATACGATGTTGCCGTATTATTATTGGCGGACCGTATTATCGTAATGCCCCAACTTTGCATATTTGTTCGGATGATAAATCGCTATGGTGTAGATATTAGTTTGAAAGCTTTTTCCAATATGTGCGGGGGTAATATCTTTGTAATATCCCCGTGGATGTCTACACGCCGGCCGGCCAGGACGCGGTCGTTCTGAGGAATCAATCATTCCCTAATAATATATCCGACCACATCATTATTACTTCCATTCCATCGTTCGGAGGTTCCTCCCATTCCCAAATTACAGCCTTCTTTGGGTGGGGGCCAACTCTGACTTTGTTTGCGTTTCTGTCTAATCATTATAATGCCTTCGCTGAGTACCTCTCCGGAATACGTCTTCTTTTGCATTTTCTCCGACAACATTTTATGTTATTTTTATAAACCTACCCTTCCTTGTCCCTTTTCATTAGAGAAATAACTGAAATGGTCGAGTTACCTTACGCAAAGTAGAAAATATCATATGTGGGTTATAAAAATAAACTACCCCATTCTGTTGCGAAGGTCTTCCTACTATTCTCTCTTGTTATTATCATCAACTAACATCATGTACTGAGGAATATGTATCACAAACAACGATTTTTGATTTTATTCGTCGTTTTCTGTTTTTCATTTAAGGTTTGTGTGTAGGTGGCACTCGTCGTAACAGTTTTGTTTGTTTCTATCGATGTTATTTTTAAGACAGGAGAAAATGAATTATTATTGAATTCGAAGGACTCGCTCTGTGTATCTATCCAAATTTGATAATTTATATGTTGAGAATGTAACATTGAATTATTATTATTTTTTATTTTTTTAAACAGATTTACAACATACTTGAACAAAAAAAGTGATATTAACGTATGTGTATATTGCATATTAAATTTATACAATATACCCGTACTTACCTATAATACTCGAATTTTCAAAGGCATGATATTATTTATCTGTACCCGTATTCTAAGTTTTATCGGAAGGTGTCACGGAAGTAAAGTAACACGATACATTTTGTATGGGAAACGTTTATACGTATCGAATGCGAGAATCGCTTTTGTTTCTAGAAATGTCCTTGTGGCGGCGCTATACACGTTTCCCATACAAAATGTATCGTGTAATACTCACTTTACTTCCATGACTTCCTTCCGATAAAACTTAGAATACGGAAACTGTGTTCTACTAATGCTATTTGCAGAGTTTTCTTTGATTGATTACACTTACATTATATTATACATACATACATACATACTCCCTTTATGGCCCCCCGCACAACGAAAGTCAGCCCGGAGGAGACCAATCCGCAGCAAACCCGACCCGCATGAAACCGACCTCCCAGCTAGATCGAAGAAATCAAACTAAAAGCCGGCCCCACACAAATCAAGCCCAAAGCGGATCCCCTCCAAACCAACAATGCGGGAGGCCTAAGCCCCACTCAGGAGCATAGGGAGGCATCAAGAGCTCTCCATTGCGCTTAAAGGCGTTCGAGGCTCATTGTGCCTTTTCTGACCGGTTGAAGTGTAAGAACGTGAGGTGGTCAACCTCACGGTCATTACATTATACCTAAGTATTTTACTATTTTTAACGCTATGTAGTAAATTATTATAACTATGTAGTTGTAGTTTGTAGTGTTTTAAAACTAAAGCAATTTTAATTTTAAAATAGTTAATTGTTAAAATAATGTTAGTGATTCGTTTTGTCAATCGAATATCGTTTTGTAAAAAAAATATTATGTGTATTGATTTTTTTATTTTTATGGCACCTTTCTACGTGTAATATTAGCTTATGAATTAGCAAAATTATTCATACACTAGCTGTTAAACCTGTCGGATTTCTAAATTTTTTTGAGTTTCCTATAAATAAGTCATATCGTCTGAACTTTTCTCTAGGCTTAACTTTAGCGTGTTGAAAAATACGGACAATTTAACATTTTATCCCATTTGTAGGAACTATCACATATTTTGTCAATGTAATGTTTTTCGCGGACACCTATAAGATTTCAAATAGCGTAGCAACTTTCGACTTACATTTTAGTATGAATATGTTATGCCAACAAAATTGCCGAATAAATAAAAACCTTTGAATCAATACAATGGATAAATTTGCTCATTAAACTGGAAAAATATCACAACGTTGACGAAGAAACATTTAGTGAAGGAAAAATGCCGAGTTACGAACGAAGTTATCAATTATGAAAATATAATATGTACCTTGTCACCCGGGGATAGTGTCGCTTCTCAACTGTGAAAAAAAAAATCAAATCGGTTCAGTAGTTTTGGAGCCTATTCAATGTTCCAATGCAAACAATCAAATTTCCTCCTTATATTCTGTGATATAATTGTCCTTGTCACTGCATCACTGACTGATGTTATTAACACTTTTCGATTCTCAGTTTACCACAAGATAGCGCCAGTCGTAACTAAAGATAATTAGATTTTCTACTTATGTGGTTAAGCACTTTTTTAAAGGTCTTGATATGGAGGAAAACTATTTTACATATATGCGAAGTAAAGTTTGCAAGAAATAACCAGAAGTGGAATTAGTATACATTCAAAAATAGTATACACAGATGTAGATATATTATCTCATTTATACATGTATGATATTCATTGATTACAGATTTCTTGGTTCCTCATCCTCGTATCTTATCTATTTCTCTCTATTCTACTCAACAATTCCATTATTATTTGTTGTGTTCGTGGTAAATAGAATCGTACGAGGCACTAAGTAGGCAGTGGGTATGTCCTTTGTATTGAATTATACAAAGCGCGTGAACACGACGTGTGACGACGTCCCGGACCCGTGTCATATTTGTTAGAGCCTCTCTGCTCTGCGGGTATCTTAACCATTTGCATAACACTTTCCTCCCTTGTCGTGTTTGTCGTTCCACACACACACACACACACACACACACACACACACACACACAAAAGATGAATAAAAAATACGTAGATAACGGATTCAATTTTGTATAACCTAGTTTACACACAAAATACACTAGTCATGTGTAATTTATAAAGAACGCTAAATATGGGTTAAGTGCGAATACAAAATTGAGCATAACTCATCGCCAATTTTTTCAGAGTGAATGTCTTAATTTCGTATACAGGTCAAAGGTCTCTATAGCGAATACCGAAGTAACAAAATTTCCAGTATAACGAATCGTCAATTTGTTCCTGAAAAATTTCCATATAAAATGTACTGAAACAAAATTCGTTGTACGAAGTCGATCTCAGTATTGCGAACTTTTTTGTTTTAAAATTTTATAATCATGTTACAATAATTATTAGGAAATAAAATTTCTCCGACTTCAGTTTGTCCTTGACATTGGCGAGTTCGCAAGTGTTTGCCTAACACGTTTCCTCCACGTGATTGAGGAATCCTTAAATTTGTTGGTAAGTATAACCCCTTACTGCATGATTTTTTTTAAATTAGCGAAAAAAATATATTATGTGTAAAAGATGAAATAAAAAGACACGTATTTTTTCATTTTTCAAAAAAATGATTTTTACTATTATAAATTATAAAAAAATATTTTGGATCATATATGGCACGCTATGCAGTTACAGTAACAAAAATACCAAAGTAAATGATTATAATTATAATTGAAACACTATTCTTCGTGAAAGATTCTAAATCAATTTCTGTCTCAATTCAGGCAGAGGTTTATTTTGCATTTTTTGCAGCTTATAACTGAACTTTAGACTTTCTTCTTCTTCTTTTTCATCAGCCTGTTTCCATTCATTGCTGAAAATAGGCCTCCCCCCTCTTCTTCCAATCATCCATGTCCTGAACTTCCTTCTTCCATGCGCAACCAATGGCGGATCCAGGGGGGGTCACGGGGGTCATGACCCCCCACCCTGGGCTGGGCCAGGCCCTATATTTTAAAGTACAGTACTTACATTTATTAATAAAATACCAACTTTAATGAACTCTATAATGATCATAACAAAATTATGATTTCTTGTGGGTCATGCATGACCCCCTCCCCCCTGGGTTATGGAAATGACCTTTTTTTCAGGAAAAGTTAAGTTTCCAGATACCAAATTTTGGAAATGACTTTTTTTAGGAAAAGTTTAGTTTCCAGATACAAGATTTTGGAAATGACCTTTTTTGCTATGTGACCCCCCCCTGGTGCCAAAGCTGGATCCGCCCTTGTGCGCAACCTGCAATCATGGCGATCCGTCCGTCCATCTGGCCTGAGGGCTACCTACATTTCTTCTTTCTTGTATAGGCTGCAACTCCACCACTCTTTTGGTCCATCTGTGGTCCGGGCACTTGGCCACATGGCTCGCCTATCATATTTAGAACGATATAGACCTCATGAAAATTCAAATATATTGTTCCAAGTCATTTTTTGTCAATACAATTGGTTTGACAGGCCTTTGCTTTGTCAAGTATATTGTGAAAACTGTTTGATCCAAGATCCAGTCATCAAAAATATTTGAAATACTGGATAAGAGTACCATTATTATCAAAGTCTTTGGAAACCCTCCATCTCACAATAATATGCAACAACATCTGGTGATTTTGACTTCTCCACATAAGTTTATTGGTAGCAGAAGTTGAAGGAGTTTCTTGGATTACATTTTCTTCATCAGAACTGCTTTCTTAAATTTTTGGAATTATTTCATTTTTGGGAGTACTCTTTTAGGGAGTTTGGGAGTATTTGAGGGTTATCCTCATTATCTGACAAATCATCCTCGCTGATAATACCATTTTGGTATTCCTATTACGTATTGTGTAGTTTTGTGCAATAAACGAACATCCATATATAAAAAAATACACTTTAGTTGACTTGCAATTTACAACTTATTTGACGAAATGCGTAAAAATATTGATACAACTGCATGATGGATCATATATGGACCAAAAACTTTTTACACAATATCATGCATAATTTTGAATAAAAGTGATAATTTATTAATTACCTAATCAATTTAATAGTAAAGGAGTGTATTACAATTTTTTTACAATTGAAATTTAGAAAAAAACTAGAAAAAAAACACCTTTGAATATCACGCATCTACAGTTAATAAAAAAATTCCAGTTGGAAACAATTGAGAGTACACATAATGCAACCAGAGGCATCTAGTACACAGTTTGATAACTAATAATGCAGACGATAGACAAAGCTTTGGTATTATTCTAGAACTGTGGAATATTTTAATAAAATCTTGTATTTTATTGCAAAAAAATATTATGGATCATATATGGACCACCATGCGGTAAGGGGATATTATGGCGACACAAATATGTAATTAAAAATGTATAATTTCCTATATATCCAGTATAACGAAATATTTTTTATGGTCCCGTGAAGTTCGTTATATCGAGGTTTGACCTCTAATTTAAATATAATTTTGCGTACATCACAATTTACACATGAGCCATATTTTGTGTGAATCGACGGTAAAATGTATTTATCTTCGCCTTATAATATTATAATCTGCATATTTATGGCCTATTAATTCTCCTTTTCATACACTAGCAGGTTTTTGAGATTCTATCTAGAGTTATAGCAACTCCATTTTTTTTTCTCCGGTTCCTTTTGGAATTTCCTTTTGTCGGATGTTTTCGGAATTTACCATAACACCCGGATTCGTCTTGTACCTAAGTCGATTCAACAGCACAGAGTTTATTGACAATCAATCTATAACTACAGATTCCCTCGTGTCCAGAGCTAACAGCGCCTATTCTAACCTTGTTTTCGGTGTGACATTATCTACATCTCGTCGACTTGAAAGATGAACAGCATTTTAAGTATATAGAGTTTTTTAATCTAGTTAAAATGTAGTATTTCGATGAACCTAACATTTTAAGAGACCCTCTCCAATGGTGACCCCAGTATCATAACCTAGTGTCATAGGCACCGACTTCGAATCAAGAGAATTTTCTTATGTTTTTTTCACTTGAAATTTCTTCTTGGGGGTTGGAGTTCTGCCTTAGAAACGAGACCTGATGAATAAATAATACCGGATGAGTGATAGAGAATGCTTCAACTATTAAGTTCCGCCGGCTATACTTACACCTGTTTTGTAGAAGTAGGATTTAATATTTGTTATTTTTAAACATTTCTGTTAAAAGAAAACTGTCGAACAAAATGTTCCGCAATCATTTACTTACATTTTTTCCTCCCAATTCGTGATACTTAATAAAAGCCACGACCTCACACGAGATTGAATAATTTGAAAAAAAAAAACGGTGAAATTCTGACAGTTGTGTTTGGTTATCCTCTGCAGATGTTTGCCCTTTGAACACATAACACCAGACGTCACCCAAACAAACCGCTATCGTAAATATCGATGTTGATGTAACGCGGTGATGCAATCGTTGTAATGTTGCTATTCGGTCGATGACAATCCGCTAACCCTTTTCGACGCATTTCCCCTCTTCGGATAATGTGCATGCGATATCGTTTCCCCGGTCCTCCCACGCGCAGACCTCCGATTTGGTGCAGTGAATCATCGCTCCTTACGCAACCGCGGCGTCAACAAACTGGGCCTACTTTACGGAATCAATTAACACGTTACGTTCCGTAGAAGGACGTTTGTTGCGACCGATGCAACGACGAGTTATACAATAACGAGTTCAAATATTTATCATCTCACACCTGCATTCTATTCGTAGTTTATGCCTTTATTCTTAAAAACTTTGTGAAAAAAAATCATTCAATGGATTGTCATTCATTGTTAAAAAAGGATCGTACAAGGTATGCATATTTTATGATACAAAATTATGTCGATGTTTCGAAAAACACCTATCATTTTGTATTCTTTACCCCTGTCCTTTTTGTCTTCTAGAACTAATATCTGTGTGAATAAAATAACTTTTATTTTTAGGCGTTTGATATTTAGTTATCAGTTTCTGCTCTATCCAGTATACGAAGAGGTTGAGGATTTCTCATTCTGACGAGTCTTGTAAATAGTTCGTTGTATATCAGTTTGCTTTGAAAGTATGGATTTTTTTTAAACATTCGTAATAATTATAATACTATGTTTATAATTAATAAACGTAGTACTAACGTTCTCGAATTCGTATGCAACAATTCACGCTCGTTGTGTTTCGTTATTGTTTGTTTGTATCGTGCGAGGATTGTATCGGATGGGAGATATAATGACATTATTTTGTCGTCGGTCGTGTCCAAGTTTCACTCTCGAAGCATCGTGCACGATTCGAAGCACATTTTAAAACAAAGTATACAATCGTATAGTTGCAACATACTTACCATTATTATTATTATTATAAGTATAGAAAATGGATTATTGAGAATTTTCATGCCAGACAGTTGAGAGTCACACGTTTGTCAGACCGATTGTAGCAGTCCATAATGGTACGAGACCGTTTATAATGTAGAGAGGTTGTCGACCCGCCCTGTACCAGCCATCCAGCATCTTTACTAGCGGGAGTGCAACCTGTTAGAGATGACATTGTCCTACCCCTGCCCCTGGGGTAGTTATCCTTTGCAATACACTGACCTCCCATTCAACCTCTATTATTTTGCCATCACGCAGACTCACTACATACATTACCTCTCTAAATAGTAACGACTGTATCAGGTGTCTCGTCGCCGAAGCATTCCCTTGTAGCTGCTCTGTATGAATCTTTCCCAGTATAATTACTATTTTTGATTAACAGACAAGGATTTCACAGTAATCTTATTAAAGGTCTCATCACACAGAGTACTTTTATTATTCTAGTTTATATTAACTGGATAAATATTTTATAAATTTTACCTTTTTGATAACAATATTAGTTTATATCTTGATGATCATTTACTTGCCGACTTTGGTTTATATCATCTTTTGTGTTGTTTCTCTTTTTACTATTATGTATTTCAAATGATTTTATTTCCTCATATGGTTAAATAATAATATGTAAATCTACTTATCTTTTTATTGTTTTTTACCGTTGTATTTAAGTGTATTGTTTTTGTGAGTTTTGAATTATTATGATCATGTAAAAGGCTTGTAGCCGTGTATTGTTGAAAATAAAAATAAATAAATATTCTTGTTCCTGTGTAAGCACATAATTTGTATATAAATAAAAACTAAACTAATCCTAGTTAATTGTGTATTGATACAAAAAAATGCTTTCGTATTTTATCTGTGTGAATATAGAATTTGGATTTTTATGGCAAGACACGGATTCATCGGTGATCCAACCCTAAAATTCAGTACATAATATGATAATCCACGTTCTGCTCATTTTGCTTTTAAACTTTTCAATGATTGATTATGGCTTTACAAGTGGTACCTAATATTTTTCTACCATTCTTTAGTTTTTTTATGGTTGTTTGAGCAATTAGTTTTACACGAAAAGTGATCACATTTCAATAGATCTTTAGGAACGCAACCGGGGGTCTACTCTTCAAATTTAATCCAGATTCCAATGTCGCACCGTCAATACTTTTAATACTAAAGTGCTCGTGTAAATCCTTATTTATATACCTTTTTTGTAAAGCTTTACCGTATTAAAAGCAGACCAACGTCCAATATTTTTATGGTTGGCGACCAAAATCTAAATGTCAGAATGACATTGTTATTATTATTGGAATTGGATCGGAATCGTGATGTAAAGACGGTATGTATGGCCCATGTTATTCTAGGAGCATGCTGAGCCCTCAACTCATTTCCCAACATGCACTCTCATCTCTTTTACTTAGGTAGAACTTGGAAATTATATTTAGACAGAAAACAGGCTAAGCAACACACGTAGGCATGGAAAATAAAATAAGTAGGTATAATAAATTCAAATTAATAATATTAAGGTTCCTTTGTTTTAAAATAAAATAAACAATTTTACATCCTCGGTACCTCAGTAAACAACACGAATAGGTACATGGTCGTAGGCAGGCACCCGCTGGTTTGCGATTCGGCAATAAGATTTTCGCTTCCATTATCTTGTTTGCTTAACGAAGGTTTAATATTTGATGTGGATTTGCATAATTTGATAATGATTAGTAACGCGATTACCTCGACTTACCTGCGTTCAATTTATTATTAAATTGGAATAGGCTCTCCTGGGCTTATTCCGTGGATAGAATTTCGCAACACTGTATAATATATGCATGGATTATTACTAGGTACGTATATAACTATGTATGTAATATTATGTTTATACAACCCTTGAAACTTTTCAAAGGTGCAGAATCAAACCTTGAGAAAATTAGAGGGCGTAGCGCCGTTTAAGAGAGACGTTAGTAAAATCAACCTCTCCGCTAGATAAGTTACCTATCAATTTCGTGTATTTTTTTTAACGTGAATCAAAATAGTTCTCAGTATAAATTAGTACCTATGCGTTTTTTTTATTTATTGTTCTCATTGTTGAATTTGTCTAGAAAGATTAACATTTTTAGGACTTGTAATATCGTATCTTGTGACTAATAATTTGACAATTTGATACACGTTTAAAAGATAATCATAACAATTTCAGATACGTGAAATAAAGTTAATGGAAGGGGTGGGGGTTACTGAAAAAAGCATTCACAAAGTGGGCGTTGGGCAAAATTAGTTAAATACTAGCTGTCCCGCCCGTCAACCTTCGACAAAACCCAATTAAAAAAATAATTTCGACTTATTACATGAATAAAATGCAATTTACGACATAAAAACTTAAATAAATTTAGATAATAATTTATTGCATTATGTAATAGTTATCGTTGATTCGGATGCGGGATGATGATGTTGATGTTCGATGGGTCATAAGTTTGAAATCAAAACAATGCCTCTATACTATAATTGCTTTACTTTTTAAAAAAATCTAAGAGATGGCGGTGTAGTAAGAAAGACATCACATGTGATGTCTGTTTACTTATTGTATAGATTGTTGAAAGAATAGACCCCATTTAAACCAAATTTTACTGAATTATTATGTAGATATAACCTAGTACCCACATATTATGGTATGCAGCCATGCCATGAAGAGTATAGAAAATTTGTTAATTTCATAAAGATTTTTTTTTTATTAAAGAAAATATCATATAATATACAATTGCACTATTGTGTCACGCCAAGTCTCGACAGAAGACTTGTCGGCGTGTTCACTTATATATACACACTTTTAAATTCGAAATAATAATAATGAATCACTTACATCGTTACAAAATATACAAACACTAAACTTAACATATCGTTGTACAAATTGGTACAGTGGTTCCATGTTGAAAGCTTGAAGAATCTGCAGATTCAGTAATGCTTGATGATTCTTATTACGAAATTAAATCTTTTATTTGATTTTTTTTATTAAAAGTAATAATAAAACAAAACCACAAAAGCCTTTTTTGTGGCCTAAGCCTGACATAATATCGCGAAAAGCGGAAGTTGTCAAGATTAATATAATAATATTTTCAGCAAATCGTCATTATCATGTCACCCCCATTCGTGACCCGTCATTTTACAACTCGTCATAATTGGATCGCCTGAAATCCGAGGCTCATCGCACTGCTGTCAGTGGCGTACAGCCCGTAAAAGACAAACGATTGTTTTAAAAAGTAATAATTAAATCCTGTTTTAAGCATTCATCAGGAAATCCATATATTTATTTGTAATAGGTAGGTACAGAAAAATCTCACCATTTTCATGAATGTTTTCTTCTGGTTAGGAAAAGGGTTTAAAATAATTTCTTGTCCAGAAAAATAATGGCTGAAAATTTCTGGATTTATTTTACTTTTGTTAATTGAGTATTATCGGGTTGAATTGTGAAATTACCTCAGTGTCACATATTACATACTTAGAAAGTCCTTTAATCTTTTTATCTATTCTTTATCTTAATCATCTTCTGAAATCTCCTTAATTTATTTGGGGTTTGATTTCTTTGGAAGAAAGTTTTTTGAAATAGAATGGCTCCATTTTTTTTTAAATACGACGTACGCCTCTGCTTGCAATATAAGGTCGCATCGTTCGCCTCCTAAAACGAAACACAATTAATTGACTTTAATTAATTTTCTTTTCAACCCTCTCTTCGTTTATTTATTCTAAGTTCCCGACTCCCCCAACCCACTCCTTAACCTTTCTCGGACCTTTTTAAATGTTTTGTTTAAGTTCACGGTGTAAACTATCGTTGTCACTCCGCGTTAGTATTGGGATAGTAGATGATGCTATGTCCCAACTTTGAACTAACATACAAACGCTATGGCGTGACTCCGATGAAGGAAACGTCCTAATTAGTCGTTTTGTTAACTCCCGACGTTGGTCAATAAAATACAATAATCCGCGACTATGTCAAGTAGGTAGCTGTTTTAAAATGACAACGCCGAAGGTCACATGATAGAGATTTGCTTTTTTTAAAATGTGTACCTACTGTATTATTTTTTTTGCTTTTTTTCCTAAGGATGTAAAAGAGGGGACGGACCTTCATTCTTTTCTGTCTATACACACATTCTTCGATGCTTGCAGCAACTTTATTTCTCACGCAGCTTGACTTTTTTGTGATTTCGTCCGAGTAACTACTGCCTTTTCCCACTTGTCATCTGTCGAATTCTGCAATATTATATCGTGTGAAATTGTGACTGAACATTTTTAATATGGAACTGTATCTATCCTATCACATCTATCCGACACTGACACTATCCTATCACATCCGACACCGACAGTGAGAACTAACAGAGGCGACGGCATAGGAATATAAGTCGGATCCAACGCACGATAAAGGGGGAAACGGGCAATAAGACACTGCCTCGTATTTTTTTTTTCAATTCTCTATTCGTCGCCAGGAAATAAATAATATTAGAAGGATAATATATTTATTTATGACTTTATTTATACCGGGGATATCAATTTGAAAACTTGAAATAAATCATCTGCATGTTATAATATAATATTATTATTGTTTTTGTTGTAGAATACGATTCGTGATTTTTTTTTATATTCGAGATATATTATGTACCTACCTATGTTCTGTTGTAGCATTTAGATATTTTATGGATAATCTTAAATTAGAGAAATTTCCTGATGTGTAATTTTCGAACATCTGCGTTCAGTGGATGACTATCGTTTTCCTCTCTAAGTTGTTCACAGCTCTGAAAGTTTACTGATTGGATCGAGGCGGTGAGGGAATCCGTCGGTAGTGGACCCACTCCAGAGAGACAAGTAGAGTTCCTCTTGTACTTTAATGTGTTTCGAAGTGGAAAGTTGGGGAAGGTCACCCAAAACAGTAGTTAGGTACTCACATTATACACCCACAATGCATGCATACATACTTATAGGTTTCAGTTTCAATGAAGAGTTGTCGCAGTAAGCTGGAGTGGAGGACAAGAGCATAACGAAGTCACAGATAATTAGGCAACTTTCGAAGTTTTCAAAAGTTTCAAAACGACCAATTACGAAATTTTCCCTTATTTACTCGCTGCTGTTGATTTAATATTCCGAAACTCTAGTTTACTACGGACAAGCTTTCTGTTTTTTTTTTATCCTCTTAGCTTTTATTATTTCATTCAACCCATGAGTATGTACCAACGTGATGTTTGTTATTGTATCTCCGTCCGTACTTAGAGATTCTTCGACCTGGAATTTTGTTTTATACGAATGAAAATGTAAAAAGGTGCGGTTATAAGAGTAAGACAAAGAATAGAATGTCATTATTTTTTCTCGAGACTCTTCGCTTTTTTACCTCTTTTAATTCTGACTAATTCCTCCTTGAGAGTGTATTTGGTTGAAGGCGATTGGTCTCCTAGTGGTTGAGATTGTATGCTCGAACAATAATATTGACTTTTTCACATAACATAAGCTTTGATATATATTAGTTTGATGTGTGTAGCGTATTGATGTTCCTATTCATCAACTTCATCTGTCCCTCAATGCTGAGGAATGAGGATCGTGACCATGATCACACACCAGCTCCACCAGTCTACGTCAGATCCCCCGGTCCGCAACCATGTGCTCATATTAGAAAAACCAATTTCAACAAATACTTCCTGAGGAGTCGTTTACGCAACTTTAACTACTTTATTCATAAACTCTGATCAATAGAAAATTAGATTTCAGCTATAGAAAATTTGCGATCAAGCCGTCGTCGAGGTAGTTTAACCCATATCGATTGTTTGTGAGCTCTGTAGATTTTAGCCCGCCATGTTGGATTTTATGTCAACTGGCGGGCTAAATTCTAGGTTTCGTATGATTTAATGCAACTTTTTATTTTCTGAAATAAAAATCGGGACTTGACTATATTTTGATAGAAAATAAATCATTAATAAATAAGGTACC
This sequence comes from Mystacides longicornis, assembly GCA_963576905.1. Taxonomy (NCBI): domain Eukaryota; kingdom Metazoa; phylum Arthropoda; class Insecta; order Trichoptera; family Leptoceridae; genus Mystacides; species Mystacides longicornis. The sequence goes on along the minus strand of OY756424.1, from coordinate 10,164,045 downwards.
TATTCTGCATCAATAACTCGAAATCATTCAAATCTGACATAGTACATCTTGGTTGTAGACACTCGCGTTGCCCGGCTTATTTTGTTTGTTTACAAAATTTTATACGAAATGTCATCTTCATACATAACAGACCCGGATCAAATATATTTTTATAAATAAAGTAAAAACTGATAATTAAGTCATAAGTAATTGTGTGATTAAGGAAATTTTTATAAATCTTCTATATAATAATTGAGAAATGTTTGTGTGCTTTCTATCGTATATGTGAACATCACGCCTAAACGGCTGAACCGATTTCACTAATTCTTTTTTGTCGTGTTGGCTTTTATTAGTAGAAGGTTCTTATGAAAGAAAAAATTAAGAAAGTTGCGTGGTAAATCTTCTATATAATAATTGATAAATATTTGTGTGCTTTCTATCGTATATGTGAACATCACGCCTAAACGGCTGAACCGATTTCACTAATTCTTTTTTTGTCGTGTTGGCTTTTATTAGTAGAAGGTTCTTATAAAAGAAAAAATTAAGAAAGTTGCGTGGTAAATCTTCTATATAATAATTCAGAAATGTTTGTCTGCTTTCTATCGTATATGTGAACATCACGCCTAAACGGCTGAACCGATTTCACTAATTCTTTTTTTGTCGTGTTGGCTTTTATTAGTAGAAGGTTCTTATGAAAGAAAAAATTAAGAAAGTTGCGTGGTAAATCTACATAATAATTTAGAAATGTTTTTTTTATTACCTTTTTACTTAATGTCATCGCATCACGCCTAAACGGCTGAACCGATTTCACTAATTCTTTTTTTGTCGTGTTGGCTTTTATCAGTAGAAGGTTCTTATGAAATAAAAAATTAAGTAAGTTGCCTGGTAAATTGGGAAATTAAATAAAACTCGCATTAGCCCCTCCTTCTCTATCTAAATAATAATTCAGAAATGTTTTTTTATTTTACTTTTTACCGTATGTCATAGCATCACGCTCAAAATACAAATGCTACGTCAGATATGAATCTGCACAGAGCCGTGCAAAATGCCGGAGAAGGTTCTTTAATACAATTTGCTGCATTAACTTTAATATATTTAGAGCTAATTAAAAAACCCTATTTTTTAGGATCTTCATACAAAATTTTAATAAACATTAAAAGTGTCATTCTTCTATTTCTGTGCTTATGTCAGTTATAGAGGTCTACAAAGCAATGGGAAGCTAGACTAGAAGCTGTTTAATTACCTACCGATCAAGCCTGACAATCGGAATCAAAAACGTAAAGCAAGACGGGTATAAGCTAGTAAGACAATAAAAGTTAAAATGATGAGAAGAAGAATTGTATGGAACCCTTTTATATTTAAAATCAAATTCATTCATCAGTTCGATCGCCACCTTGAGTGTTATTTTTTTTCAGAATTATCTTTTCATACTAAACAAATATTGCAAACGAATTCCACAAGTTCAAAGTTAAAGTTCATTTAAACCAAACGAAAATAGAACCCGAGTTGGAAACTAGAGTATATTTACTCGATTGTTGATAGAATATGGTCACTAAGGAGATAACAACGAGAAAGAACTGTCATCGCCCACTAATTACTTAGTTCTTTTTTGTTATTGTTTCTATGATGTTCAATGTCCACCATTAAAGAAAAAGTATGCTGAGTTTCTAGATTCGGCTCTATGTTCATTTGGTGTAAATGCACCCTTAGGTATTCGTATTGAAGAACGCCATTTTATCGTATACTGGCTTGTTGCTCGGAAATTTGTTCAGAAAAGGCACACAAATAAACAAGGATGCGAGTAAATAAAAGGTTATAACAAAATACTGTTTTTATATCCGCAATTTAGCGTGTACGAAAGACGAGAATTATCGTCGGATGTTATTCGACGATTGTCTCGTTATGAACCGTCGCTTTGGTGTTGTTATTTAACCGTTACGATAATTTAGTTTGCCGAACAGTTACAGTAGGTACCTACATACATACATACTGTACTAACTCGCTCCACTCTTTCTGTCTTCCTATCGCAGTGCGGGGCTACGTCGTGACCTTGAAGAACCTTCGGTGGAGTTATTTACAAAAAACCGGATTTCATCACGCATGTTCCTGCGTAGCTCTCTCTACATTATCGTTTTATCATATCTCACTATTAATAATAATAATATGTAATTAATTATTTTTACTTAGCACAGTTTTTTTAATCGAATCCGTGAAATTTTACTCAACAAATAACTTTTTCATACCTTTGATAAATTTCGTTACACAATTACACAGTTACACAATTAATTAGTTGTTTTTTTCGTACTTTAATGTTGTAATCGTTAGAATGAGGCAGAAAGTTCCAAATATTTATGGATTCTTGTGCCGTTATTCAGGACTAGACCTTACACAATAAATAGAACCATCTATTCGAGCAGCAGAAGAAAAATGTTGTAAGCCTGTAGTGGTTCAAATTTGTTAAAAAAAAATACATCTTAAATATATTATGCAGGTAACATTTATTGATTTAATTATTACATCAAACAGTTGGGTATTTTTATTGTTAGAATTAGGGCTTGACTAAAGAATCGGGAGCTTATGGGAGTTTTGCAAAGGATTTCTTTCTGCTGGATGATTTCTACATCTCCGCATTTACAAGCTTGTAAACTCTTGGATTTGTCAGCCTTTGGGCTCAGCGTCTCTAGTCAATGATGATACGGTGAATCTACAACTATTATTGGCTCGGTAGGTTGAATCCGAATAACAGAAATTCCAATTGAAAACCATGGCTCCTGAAAATCTCGCGGTACAGCTCGTTATTTTTTTTCATGGAAGTCGCCGCCTCTAGGAAACTTAGCTACTGCACGATTTTAAAACAAATAAATGATGATTGTTTTGAGTAAAATGACTTTAATATTTTTTTTAATAATTAATGCGTAAAATGACAGCTAGGTAGGTTTTACCATGATTACCAGTGAAAATTTCTAGAATATCATTACCGTTTGAGATGTTTCGGTAAAACAATATAAATTTAATGGGCAGTTTAGTACGTGAGAACGCAATATGGTAATAAAGTTCCCTGCGCCTGTGTAATAAACTTGACAGGATTGAAAGTTTACGTGTTCAAGCGCTGTTGATCAACAAAATTTTGACTCGAGTCTCGCTGGATACATACCTACCTGCGTGAATTGTATTGTGTTATCAACAACTTTAAAGTTTAAATTTACGCAACCGAGTTGTAGGTATAAGAATGTTCTACATAACATATATAAAAACTTGGATCACTGTCTGTAGAAACGCGAATAATTCAATAACTGTCACAAGCTTTGGTTTGATAGGAATTTCATTTTATAGTTTTGTGATTGTGATTATTGTTAGGGTTTGTTTTACCATCAGGCGGAGATATACATTTTAAACAGGACGCACAGAGAAGAACCATAATCTAACGTATTACTCACATCACACATAATCCGCAGACTATGTTCGATTTTTCATAGCTGATCCTTATAATAATTGTAGTATGTTAAATACATATTAAACTTTCCCGAGTTTCAAATAAATTTCTTAATTTAGCTCACCCTAGCTCAAATAATATGAAAATGAGTTTTGAACTTCGTCACATTTTGACGGTGGAATTCCTTTTCTGATTAAATAATACCGTATTATGTCTGTGGTGGGGCACTCTAAGCCTCTCGTCAGCTCTCCCTTTGACTGCTCAATAAGTAGCAGCAAAGTAAGCTGTTGTCGTGCGGTGGGATACACGGCTCGTCTTGCTGGATACAACCCAATTAGTCATCCGAGTTTGAAAACAATAATTCGTGTTATTATTATTACAGTATTGGGGAGTGCGCTTAACTAATTTCCTATCGACTCGTTAACATTTTGTGCGTTGACGATAAACGTGTCGCCTCGTGTAAATCAGGCTGTAATTTATAAATACAAATACAGTAAATCCTCTCTATATTCAATTGTACCGTTCTAAGATTAATCGCATAACGTCGCCTCAATTCAAATACACCATTAGCCACTCTAACCTAAGTTTCTTTATCCTACAATTTGTTTTCTTCTTTACTGAAGGTCTTTACCTACTGCCAAACCTAAGCGTTTTATTGAATTGCAAAACACTACTGATTTAAGACGTATTTGAAAGGTCTATTTTTCTACTACTCAAACCTACATCGTTGTATGTAATAATAGAAGAATTACAATACCTATTAACATAAAAATTACAAAAAAAGACGCGCGGGATATTCAAATTATTAAATAGACGATTGTATACTGTTTAATAGATAAGTTGAAGTTAGATTTCACAGTTTTTGCGATGAGGCTTCTTCGCTTTTGATTTAAACTTAACGTTTTCCCTTGAACTCTTTCCAGCCATGTGATCTGATGATTGATCTGATTTTCCTCACCTGCAAGTTGTATCTAAAAAATATTTTCATACAACTGTCTTTACAGAACGCTTAAAAAGAGGACTCGAAATATTTTGCTTTGTTACGATACTATAATATATTCCAGATCAAAAGATATTTTAAAGGTAACTCCTTTTATAAATGTATAGTAGGGATACGCTGTATCAAGGGTTGTCATTATTTCATTTTATTTTACGATCTCCGGTCTGATTTCTCGCGCTTTTCCGTCCCTCACATTCGCCGTGCGAGAGGTTGACGTCAACAGCCTTCCATCATAAACTGGAGAGGTTTACTGCCGCGAAGTGAACCCAACGAAACCCAACTCATCGCTTTTAGCAAGATCAAAAATAATATACTGTACTCATTTTTTTGTTTTGATATAATATGTAGATAGTTGTCTATCCGAAGAAATCAGTTCGTTTATATGCCATATAATGTATTTCCTTTATAAATTAATTATATAAAATAACGTGAATAGGTAAAAAAAAAATACAAATATCTTGAACTTTCTGAAGTCACAGCAAGACCTGGCTACGAATGTTTTAACTGCGGCAAGCAAGCTTTCGTTTGTCCACCCATTTAGCAGTATAGTGAGGCAACAATAGATTCCAACCGCGCTCGATATACCATGTCCAAACCCCATAGTTTTCCTTCGAAAGGAACGGGCCGCAGTTTAGGAGGATGCTTTTCCTGTTAGAGAACTTGATGCGAGAAAGAGCAGTGAATTTCTCGGCCTACTGTCATTCAACATGGCCTAGTCATCTCCGTTTCCTCTTCAATATTTGTAGCAATGACTTGGTGTGCCGCCGAATAGCGTCATTCGTAATACGGTGGTATCATCTTATTTTCATAATAATTGTTCGGAGAAATTTTGGTTAGGTTTTTGTTACGGTAGGGAGCAGACCACCAAAAAATAAACATTTGGTGGTCGGTATCCCAGAAACAGGATTCAAGAAACGTTTGTTCACCGCATCCGAAATAAAATTATTTAACTTCCACTTTCTAATTAATAAAATATTTTATTCTTGTACTAAAAACGTAAAAATAGCCTCGTTTAATGTTTAAATGTGAAATATTTAGAATGCCACGAACAATGAATTATTTCCTTGAATACTGTTTTTACCACAAGATATAGAACTAATACCCCGTTGCAAATCGACAATGTTTATTTCGTGTCATATAAATTTCGTATATTTTTGTAAAGTTCCCGTGAATATTGCTAATCATTGTGTCGCTATATAATATGTACTTACATTATAAATCTGTTTTGTACAGATTGCATGTCTTAAGATAGTTTAATGATTGGACATAACTGTATAGGCACACACCATTAGGTATAATGCTGTGTGCCTCGCCAGCGTCCTTGTGTAGACATTCGAGACGATATCTCTCCCCATTGTTTCCTTAATTGAAAACGACCATTAAGTGTTTTCAATTTTCTATCTTATGCAATTATCTTTGATTGGAATTCTACGTGTATCGCTCTGTCTATCTACAATCTATCGATCCGTTGCCAGCGTGTTGTGGGAATCAAACAACTATACCCTGTATCTGCTATGTTATTTAGGTGGTATTTGTACATCTGCTATGTTATTTAGGTGGTATTTGTACATCTGCTATGTTATTTAGGTGGTATTTGTATATCTGCTATGTTATTTAGTTAATTTAGAACAAGCGAATGAGTATGTGTATTTAGGTAGTTTGTTTGGTAGAGATGGAAGGTGTGAAAAGGAGATTGAAAGAAAAAAAACTGGCACTTAGGTTGAAGCATTGGCGGTGCACTTAGACCTCTTATGAGAAATAAGAACATATCTCTAAAATCCAATCAATTGATGCACAATGCAATCCTGATAATATCCATGATAACTGGCTGAAAATTCCGCGAAGTTTTCGAGCGTCTCAGCGTAACCTCATATTTTGTAATGTGTTTTCTCAGTTGTTATAATAATGCGTTGTTCCTGCGTAAGGCGCACCATTTATAAAAATACGACTAAACGTAAGTTACTGTTGTCAAATTTCAGTGTTGACACTTGCAAGAATAAAATTTCTTACTGAAACACCCTAATATTTTCATATCTATGTCTTTTGTTTTCTGTTTTATCTTTCGTAAGTAAGCGATTAGTGTTTCCTTCCTGAACATTCCGACAATATTTAATGCAGCCCTATCCTTGCAGCCGGTGAACTAGTTCACTTCTTTGGCCCAGTTAGAAACTAAGGCAGAAGTGACTCCAATATCCGTTGGTGTCGGTGCAGGTGGCAACACATTATGTACGGTACATAAGTACTGATTCACTGCGTGCCCCGATGACCCGATTCGCGTATTGAGATTATGCAAACTGTCCCGCTATCAGATCAACATGCCACATGGAAATATTCTTCACAAAGTATCGTAAAACGTCCGTTTTGTAGAATGACGCACATTCCCAAGTATTACATAACCGCTGCTTTATCTCTACATTATTGCATTCATGAACTTTCGGGTCAGTTTTTTTATGTTTTAGTTTTATACTGTTTAAGATTTTTCTGTTAAAAGATTTTTATACAAGTAGCATACTGAGCTAATAAAGCTTGACAGGAGTTTGTGTAGCTCTCTATAGCCTTTTTACATCCTTTTCAGAAGCTCTTACCGAATGGCGCTTCCACGTTTATTGCGTGTTCGAGTCATACAAATAGACATAAAAGGAAAAAGTATCTTTAATGAGCATGAAGTGGTCTGATCCTCTAGAAATCCATCGTAATGTTTAACGATAGGTTTAAAACCTTTTATTTGAGCAATCGCTTTTGTGAATATTTTTAAGGCCGGCGGTAAATTGGGAAAGAAATGTTTGTGAAAGGGGATCTCAATTTTTTGCCAGATACTTTTTCGATAGTTTATAACTAATAAAATTCAAATCAAATTTCATCCACAATAACTCGATAACTTATAATCGTAAGTGTGAAGCGAAAAGACAACCTGACGGACTTTGGTAAAATGGAAAAGTTATACGAGTATAGGTACGATTGGAAACTTTGATCATTTTCCTTTTGGATTGCCGTGTAATTTGGCGGAAAGAACAACACTTCAAACACGGAGGTTCCAATAATAAAGGTGTTGTTGTAAAAAGTTTTTATTTGTTTTATGGATTATGGTAGGTGGAAGGTATACTAACCTAACCCTTCTGCTGTAGAACCGACACCGCTCGTCATCTGCATATTTTTTTTGTTTTAAAAAAATAATTTCCTTGTCGTGTCCCGTTAGTTCACCGGTCGCGATTGAGATGCAGCTCGCATGATGACCTCAGGGTCGTCGTTACTAGGTGTACCGCCTTTTCCGTTCTGACTCGATTGCCGATACGTAACTGTCTCAATAATAGCATTGTTCAATATTTACGTTAATTGCTCGGTTTATTATTATTATTATTATTTTTTAATGTTTCAGTCATTATTTACTCATTAACGAACGATTTACGAGAATCTAATCGGTTGGCCCGTGCACGAGTTTAAAGCCGGCTATTCCCGATCGATCCATCCGTCCAAATGGAACGAATTCACTTAAAAAATTGACCGTGAGTGGGTAAACTCAGTGGATGATGTGGACCGATTTTATGAACTGTGTATCCAATTAGTCCAAAATCTAATCGTACACAGTCACACAGCGAATACTCTGTCGGGTAATCTCAACGGATTACAAATTACAGCTCTTGGGTTGCATCCATTTGGAGTGATCGTGAATGGTCGACTTTATTAAGAGGCACCTTCTGTTTGTTCGGTAAACTTGGTTCGTCTGTTAAGAACTGTCAGTTTTTAGAATGAGTCTACACTTAAAAGTAATACCTAATCTGCTGGTTCCTCACCAACACTTTACTTAGTCGTAAAGAAATCGCTTTGCTTGTGTCAAATGCCAAGGTTGTGTGACCACACCAGCGTGAGAATTGGTACTTATTGTACCTACACATTTATTATGTTTATTGCTTTATTACTCTTTATTCATATTTACAAAGTGATCTTGTACCAAGTAAACTGTATGTAGACTTTTCACATTATTTGAATGTTCTGGCTTTATAGAGAGAAATGAAGTGACAGACAGAAACTAACACAATAAGACGCCCAATATTGTATTTTTCTGGTGCCAATCCTCAGCTGTTATAAAGAAAGAGCAAATCATATTTGCAATAATTATTTCCCCGATGGTTTTTTTAATGAATCTGGGCTCAATCAAAGTGAACAGAAATACACTTTTGACATCCTTCATAGAAAATAAAGCTTGTATTGTGACAGAGGAAGATGAGATCGAACGGACGACCTCCATTATGAATGTCGTCGACTGAACCGCTAGGCCACCAACCATTTCAAATGAATCGTAACTTATTTATCTTATTTTTTTTTTTTTTTTTTTTTATTTATTAAATCATTAAAATAAGAAAAAAATACATGTTATGTATATATAACTTATGGGATTTAGCAGTGTCTAAGTCCTGAATTATTGTTTCTTTTTATTATCATTTTTATTTTGTTTGTTTGAACATTGTATTGAAAATGTGAGAAATATATATATTTTCTATTTCTATTTTTTTTTATTTCTAAATGATAAACGACACCGGTGTCGTCTGAAGATTGTTCAACATTACAATTCGTTGTTTGATTGTGGAATCAGGTAATCATCAATTTTCCTTTCGTTCTTAACAATGTGTAATATTTTTAGCACAAATAAATCTTCGATCTACGTTGATCGTTGCCATCAGAACACCCTTTGAAAGTTGGTTATATTCGTGTTTTTCTATTTGATAAAATTTGCGTTGTTGTTTCTGTTGATTTAATTCTTTAGTTCATGCGATATTCCAATTAGTTATTATAACTTATCGGCCTGTTCTAATAATATGCCTATCGGCTTTTACAATACCTAATGGTATTTTAACATATACATAACTACTTACCTTTTACATTCGCATTGGAGTGTAAACATCAATTAATAATACAATAAAAATAAATAACGTTATCAATAAAATTAACGACCTCGCTTATAAGCAATTTACTCTACGCTATATTTCAACTTGTGCTCTCTTTTAAGAGTTTCCGAGATAAAAATATCCTAATGACGTTTTAAAATCCTTCCTAACGATACAACCAGATTATAATTAATTATCCCCTATCAAAGTGACGCCGGAGCCGTTGATAAAATTTCCAGACTTCCCAAATAACGAATGGACGCAATTAAAAGCGAGGCATTAAGTCAAGACAGCTCAGTGATTAACTCTACCCCATACTCCTTCTCTATGTTGCCAATATCGTTGGGAGCCAATGACAGTGAAAACGATGTTAGGATTCATTTCCTACATTCGCTGATTGATCTTATAATACGCGCCTACTAAGGATTTTGATATTTATCTAGTTGTGTGCATTCTAATGCCGATTAAGTCAGAAATTGAATGAGCTGAGAAAGATTTAGAACTCTGGTAGTTGTTGACCAGCGGACTATGGCGGCGATTAGAATGGAAGTACTGGGGGAGGCCACTGCCCAAATTATGATATTTTTCGTTTTCGTTATTTTTCGTTACCTATGTATGACGGAAGCTTACGGATTACGTTTTTGTGTTTCAATAAATAAAGACAACATTGAATTTCTTGTTTGTAGTCCCAGGCTGAAATGACTCTTGATGGGTTGTAGCGCCATTGATTGAATGAGGGAATGGTGTTTTCTTTTCACGAGACGAGATTGATTTAAATAGAATTATTCTTTAATAGAAGTAAGTCTGAAAGATTTACAGAATGATGCAGATGTTTTTCAGGGTAACGAAATGATTTTTTGAACGAAATAATGGCAATTTTTCACGTTATGTCTTCAAATTAAGGGGTAGATACTAAACTTATTGTTTTTGATCAGCGTACGAGGACACTGTTTATTAGTCTGTGCGAATATGGGTAATGTTGTCCCGAGCTTATATTATTATTCCGTTGATAAAATAAATGTCTACCAAATTATTATCAGTTGTCGGTTCGATACACCTAATTGATTATCTCTACACTACACTGCGACAACAGTGAGTGTGGCATGAGTCGGTCGGTGTTGGTATTGTAACACGAACTCTTGGCAAACATTTGTACAAGCGAGCTATTATGATTGTGCGTGATCGTGTAATTGCTATCGCTTACGTTACGTAACCTCTTTGTAGGTATCTCTTCTCTTCTGCTGCGGCGAATCTTTACTATGTATCTTCTTCTGAACTGCGTTAATTTGATACAAGAAAAGGCAGTCATACTTATGAGCTGTAAGCCTAGACCAACTGTGGAGGGTTTGTCAATATGATACAGGAAAATATACTTATACTTTTTTACTCAAACGCCTTTTGAATGTATTTTTTTTTCTTTTGATCCTTTATATCCATTTTTTTAATTATTTTTTTATGGTTGAAAATATTATGTTTTTATTTTTTTTAATAATTTTATTCATTTTGTCTGTGATGTCTTATTTTAATGTGTAACTTCATTGACGGGATTTTCGATATTATTTTGTCTTATATCTTATCCTACATAATATGTTTATTTGTTTCTTTGATGAAACTTTGTAATTTTTTTTACTTTATGTTTTGTATATTATCGAAATAAACGATATTCTATTTTACTTCATAATTTGATTAGTGGCAAATATGGTGGTATATACGTTTTGTTTTTGCGATTTTTGGGAGATGCAGTAAGTGCCATTTGTACTCACATTGAGCGACTCACAGATTAAGGCCCATCGCGCACTAGGCAGCCTGGCTGCGGCAGCCAGAATATTCGTAGGAAATCGTGGCTGCCAGTGCGCGGGCTCCCATACAACGTCATATGTTTTACTGGCTGCCTAGTGCGCGATAGGCCTTAAGCTTGAGACCGCGCCCTATGAGTATGACGTGTCCTCACTCATATTTCTTCTAAAATTCAGTATAGTCTGTAAATCATGATGAGAATGATACTGAGGTTTCTCATGAATTTTACAGGAAGGCACAATGAGTGTGTCCTGTTGTGTTTTGTGATAAACACATCTGCCGACGGGCTATACTCCAAATTTTCGCTAACTGTGACAAAAATTATCAGAGCTAGTCATTAATTCATTACGTATTATTGTTATCCAATGATTGTTTGATTTCTTTTAGATTGAAGATAATATTGAGTGTAATTGAGATGGCATTGCAGGACGCACCTATTAATTAGAATTCAATTCAATTCGTTACCAGAATTATTATTGTTCACTTGTGTCTGTAGCTTGGAAACGTCAGAGTAAAATATACTTTTTTTGCAGTACCCAATGCTCGCTTTTTAAATCCACAATTATCTACGAAAATCATCTTCGATCGTCCCTCACAAGATTATTTACATTTCGTCGAAAGAAGTTAATCTCGTTTTTTTCTGCGATTTGACGTACCATACAAAAGTCCTCATGGTGTGCAATGCCCCCAAATGTCTGGCTTTTCGAAAGATAGGGTACAAACTCCGTTTTCTTTCTTATATAATGTCACGTTTCTGTCGATCTAAGTATTGAGGTATTAAAATTAGTAAAAAAAAATCTGGTACTTAATTTGGGATAATTTTTAGGGATCTGTACATTATTTTGAGATACCTATGGGTTTCGATTTTTACAATCCACAAAGCTTTCAGTATCTACCTATAGATACAAAAATGAGAAAATAAAAATATACCTAATTAGAAACTTTGTTGCGAGAAAAACAAAACTGTTTAAAATAACAAACTTTTACACAGTCTGTCGTTTTTGAAAGTTAGAAAGTAAAGGACAAAGGAAAGATTGCTCAGCAAAATAATGGCGATTATTTCAAAGTAAGTAATTTCAACTGTTAAACTGATGAGACGTTCGTTTTATCAGTAGATATTGTAAGGAACTCTTATCAACTGAAGTAAGAATGTTGAAACACTAAGGTTTATATTTCATCTCATCTGTAGTGGGTAAGTACCTAATTATTGTACCCTGCTATCTAACCAAATGATACTGCGCTCGGAAGACGATCTTCAAACACCACTTAGGATTCCATACAATGTTTAGTCCCTACCTACTTATAATTTGGTATATTGTTTGTTTTTCTTCCGTCATCCACTTTGACGTTGGTTGCGCTATTTTGAAAATCTTTATCGACTCTGTTTTTGTTCGCCGAGAATAACGAGGTTTTATTTAGGGACCGAATTTTTGTTTTATGAAGAGATTAAAGGAACGTCTCTATCGAGATTTTTTTAAAGAGAAAACCATTAATTCCTTTGACATTATTATGTCGTAAGGCGGTGTATTTTTTCCGCACGTTTTTCGGGATAATCGTTTTCGACATTCTCTCTCCTCTGGCGAGTATTTTAATTGTTTAAAACGTAGGATTCTGAGATCGATTCCCAGTACCGGTCCTTTTCTTATTTGCTACTCTGCTTTATGATTTTATGTATGATGTAATGAAAATATAAAAAAAAATAATGCTTCAATATATTATATTGCGTTGTTAAAAAATTTCCATCGGTTTACGTATTTGACACTTTGTATTGTATTTAGCACGCTTGTAACACGGCTGGATGACGTTAGCGATTATTTCCCCAATAATGAATTCGTTTCAGAATGGTTCTGCTCGAACATGCTCCGGTGCTGTAACGTTACGTATTAGGTACGATGTTTGTATTAATTTAGCAAAGGTTGTGACATTGAAAATACGTAATGATACGTTAGCGGAGTGGGACACAATAATATGTTATGAAGTATGACTGTCTCTGTCATTACAATATATTGTCGTATGTCGTGTTATTATGGTGAATGTCGAATTTATGTAAATTTCTGTTTTGTCGCGTGATACGACATTTTTCACCACTGCCCCCACCACGCACACGATTCGATAAAAAATAGCAATTTTGAAATGACCTACACCTTTCTCCCCATATAAAAACCCTTCAGGTTACTGGCTCTGTAACGCTTTCAGAAACGAGAATTCTTCAATATTTTCACGGTGGTTTTTGGCTAGATGGGGCGTAACGCGTTTAATATTTTCATACCGTTAGTTTTTTTTTTGAAGTTTCGTGATGATTGACAAGTGATGTTTTATCAGTAGGAGGTAAAACTTTTTATTTATGACGGCTCCCACAGGATCGGAATATATTCTATTATTTTTATGTACCTATATAACAAAGTCTGAAAACGGACGGTATTCTCCGCCACGTATTTATTTATTTATTTATTTTCGGTTTTTTCTTTCATCAGCCGGCATTACAGTATTCACCTATGCACCGGCAGATGTCAACAAAACGTATATGCAAACAAAACACAATCAGATAATGATTAAACAATGTATGTCCCTATCTGACGAAGAAAACCGTCAGCTGATTTGAACACATTTCATTTCATCCTCTATCTATGTATACCAAGCGGGTGTTTCGAGGATTGGGAATTCCTATTTACCTCTTGTTATAAAGTAGATTGTCCGGGGTTGGATAATCCGAAGGGCGTATTGTAGAGAAGAGTGGAGAGAAGTAGTCTTAAACGCAATCATGATGATGAAGATAGATGGTCGTGACCCACGGACATGAAGAGTGTTTCGCGGCTGCTAAAAGTAAAAGACGTGCATACAATTTACAATATTCTGATATGAAATATTGCACAATACAGGAGTTCATCTCTTCTATGGGAGCTATGCTTACGATGTGCATTGTCATTCGTTTGAAATGGTTATTTAGGTACATAACCGAGCTCTGTCACCGTGACATCCCTTTTGTTATTTACCAACGCAATCGTATTGTACGGTAAGTGATTTTGATATTATCGACTCGTTCAATTAGATACACATGATGTTCCTTCATTAGCATGTGCTGTATCTACATTGCTATCTATCTCTCTTTACCTTGTGCCATATCAGGGTCAGCCGGACATTGGCGATCATTACGGCAAAGGTTCTTTCTACTAGCGGATACTTGGGATACATTAAAATAAACTCTCCAGTTTTATTACCCTATACAAATGAGGAAGGATATATTTCATTTATCAGTGCAATTATGATACATCTGTTGAGAATTTTTAGAAAAATATTAATAAACATAATAGTTCTGCATATTGTTTGGTTAAAACACTCGACGTTTGGTCCTATTGTTGAGATCCGCACTATAGAAACTTTATAGCTACCGTGGTTTCTCTTTCTTCGCCTCCTTGCCTGGAAACACGAGGTCAAATGTCGACACCCATATTGTCTACTTTCTACCAACCACCTATCGATATACCTACACAGTGCAATAAGTAGGTATACGTTGTTATATCATACATTTGTTCATCATAAATACCTATACTAGCATATGAGCATATTATTCTTTTATCCACTTTTCACACAACGACGACCCGCTTGGATTCTTTTCCTTTGTAAATTATCATTCTCTGTGAACAAAGTAAGACTCTTTTAGGTCGCGCTTTAGGAGTTCATTCTAGGTGACTAGTTTATTCACCGTGTCGAAACGTTTGAAAAGTTCAAAGCTGTCGTTATACCTACACTCACGGCTTTTTCAATTTTCCAGTGTTTCTTTAAAGTCAAAAGTGTACCTACAGACCTGATTTTATTTAGATTTGAGGAAAAATCGCATTTCATTGAATGTATAAATAAATAAAATTTGTAGCTACGGAATTCATTGTATGATTTGTATGTCCCCAAAATCGATCGTTCAAATATTTTGGTCCGAAATGTATTATCGGAAATACGATTCGGCGAGATATTATAATGAATTTCTTCCATTCGTCACATCAAATGACATGTTTAGAAGCGAAATTCAATGAAAGTTGATACAATAATTATTCTTTACCGACCATAAGTCATATCGCATTGCAAAAACTACAGATATAAGACGACCTATAAGTGAGTTTAAAAATGACTTTTTAAAGTTTCTAAATTTGCTTGTGGGTACTCAGTATGACGATATACTCTTCTTGGCCCTAAAATTTGTTCATCCTTTGATCGATCTCTAAATTGTTAGGTAAAAAGTTCTTTTCGACTATAGTAAAGCCGGTTATCTTTCCTAGATATACCTATCATATCCCTCATATTTTCCTGGAAACACCGGCGTGAGTACCTTTCCATTTTATTTTACAATCTCCCATCGCGTTGTTCAGCGAAGCGCAGCACCCCCTCCTCCGTCTCTTTCATTTCCTAATGAGGATTTTAGAGGATTTGTCCTTCCCTCACTTCCCCATATTTTTCTCTGAGAAAGTTTATCCGATTCAATTTAGTCGGTGGAGTGTGGTGTGATTTCGTCGCTATAGATCCTGGGCTTACTTACTTACCCTTTCGGCTCACGGTAGGTGGGGAGTTTTCCCATTATCATTTTGCTCTTCACAAATCTGTTTCTATAAGTCACCAATCTTCGTTGTTTCGCTGCATACGTATTTGTCTTGTTCGAATTGTTAGCTGTTTTTTTTTTCAGTTTTACTGTGTTTGCCTAACACTCTTAACTCTGGTCATAGGTTTGTCTTGTTGGAAATTTTATTCTCGCCACTTCTCGATACAGTACTATCCGTTATAAGTATGTTTTTCTTTTTCAAAATTCATCCGATCTTTTTCTAAGAATGTTTGTCTTCTTCGACTCATTCTAAGTTTTTATCACCTGCCTGTCTTCTTCGAATTGTTTTCCATTTATGTTGTTTTATTTTTTGTGCTCTAAGTATATTATGTTTTTGTTCGTCTTGTTAAAATTGTTTAATCTTTTGCTTCCATACATGAATGTATTTATTTGATAACTACAACGTTACAATAATCAATAAGCATAATATGTGTTTTACTTTTTCGTTACATAATTGAGCACAAATTCTTTGCATTTCTTCGCTGCTCACGAAATATGACTTGTTTGAAAGTTTAGGTGGACCCTTATTGTACATTGGTGGAAATATTAACAAAATTGAGTGTGGTATGCCAAATTATACCGAAAGAAATTTTAAACTTTTGTGTTCGCTCACAAATTGACCTCAAGAGACCGATACCGTTGCATCGCATCATCCGTCGGTGCGTTTAAGTCCTGCAGTCCCTCTACGAATTTGTATGTATATACACGAGGCGATCGTGTATCAGATGATCGATTGTTTGTATCAATCCCGCATATTATGCAATAGTGCATGCTGGTCAGTACCTCTATCCCCATTTATGAAGGTTTGAAGCGGTACAGACTACATGCCATTACTTATTCGCTTGGCTCTTCACCATTTCTTTCTGGGTTTTGTCGCGTAAAACCAAAATCAATCACATTAAGACTTTAGACTAGACAAACTTTGTGAACAACGAAGATTAATTTATAAATAATTAGGTAATTATTGAAGAAGAAAAAACATTAAGAAACTTTTGATTCGAAAAAAGATGCTTTTGAGAAAGATGATATAAAACTTGAAACCTTTATCGAGAAAAAAAATGACAAATACTCATTTCAAAACTCGGAATATTGCTTTTTTGCCTCACCTCACTTTCTCTCACCGGAGTTTTTAAAACAAAATCAAATATGATAATGTGGGGTGCCGTGTAAAAAGTCGGAGATATATTTCGGGATGAGCCAAAGAAATCCGCTCGTGCATAATGTATACCGCGTGGGCAGCTCGCCCCGCAAATGGGAATCGCTTAATATTAAACACGATGCTAATAATTGGATCGTTCACTCGGAAAAGGTTTCGGGAATATGTTCTGCAGTCTTGTTGCGAAGTTATTCCGGGGGTTTGGACGGCCAATTGAATTTCAAAATTATACCCCGCTTATTTAATTTTATTTATGTACCTAATTATCTTTGGAACATGTTTCAAGTGTCCCAAGAATCGGCGTACAGTAGATCCTGTCATAACGAGCTTTATTCGTTTAAAACAATATTTTTATTACTGGCTTCCTTTGTTTGAATTCTGCCATTCCTTATAACATAGCACTACCGATAATTATATATTTTCAGAAAGTATTTTTAAGGATAGTGATATAATGCTTTAGAACCTTGTAAAATTTGTTGAATTTTTTGTCATAGCTTTAACCAGTCTTCGCTACTGCGTTCTATAGTCATATTTACTAACCATTGGTGTAGATCGATTGTATCTCCGCACTAAATTATGGTTTTACGTTTTTGTTATGTGGATATGACTTTTCTGATTGATTTTCTCAATATGTTTGTTTTTATGTAAATCACTAGATACCTATTAGAAGTTTCACTGTAACTTCACCCCCATTATAATACTTGTGCTGACTTAACCTCTATAGTAGTAGCGCGTGCGAGAGAGAGAAAGTAGCACAGAATTCGTATCCTTAAACTGTACAAGTTAGAACATTCACGTCACCCTAGGGCTGTGTAATTACAACCCGTTATTGGGGTAATTTTTATTTTTGAAACGAAAGGCTGTGCACAGCGCCTCCTCTACACTTCCGGTTACACTCGGAAAAGCATTTCGACGTCAAAGGATCGTGTAGTTTTTTTTAATGGTCGGCTTATTTCTGCCGCAAAATTCATAATATTTGTCGAGCCTACACACCTTAACATTTACCCTTTTAACCGGCTTATCCATGTTTGTAATTCTTTCTATTATTTTTTGTGGCAACCCATCCTCGTGCAATAATTGATTTTGCTGCTATCTGTGTTGTTTTTTTAACGCGTTGAAGCGTTATTATCAAACACTAGCTGACCCAAAAGACGTTTTCCTGTCTTAAATATGAATATTGAATTCGAATTGTTATAAAGATAAATGAATTAATTTATCAATATAATTCCGACCGATGAATCTCTTCTAAACGATATTTGCAGCGCGCATTCAGCTGTCAATCACACCAACATCATTCAAACAAACTGACAGTTACGTCACACTCCATTAGAATAGTCATCAAGGTTGTTAAGCTTTCTCAAATTATCTAATATTTTGCGGATCTTTCTTAATTTGTGACCACGGGAATTGCACAATATTTCTTGTCATTATGGGCTCTACAGCTTCTTCTATCCCTGAATAGGTATGATTCAATTTCTGCTTGATCGCTGTGAGCTTCCACACCATATTAAGAAATATTGATCTTTCACGAGCGAGTAAGTATTGTTCTTACTATTCTAAGGTGAAAATGGTTACCTAATGTTGTAGAATTTAGGCAAAATATGTAACCCTCTTTTCTGAATAGCTCTTTCTTTGAAACTTTCGTTGGTTGGTGTACAGTAGGAGCGCGAACGAAAACGAACCCGATACGTAGAGATTATCGCTAAACTGTGAACTGCCTAATTGCTTCCAGCGGCGCGGCGTAGAGAAAGCGGGATATAATCTTTCGTTTGACGTCGGCGTCGGCGTGTGAACCGCTTTTGTGTTTCCCTGAACCCTGAAAGATAAGGAATTCCTACGTACCTAAGTACATTTTCCTTATAATTGACCTTCTCTGATACGGCTGGCATTTCGCTTATCGCGTGCCACTGTTTACTTCTACTCAAATTCACATTTCATACATGCCTACCAACAAACACACACGAGATACGAGTCATGTGAAAAATTATCAGCACGCAAAATTGGACGCAAATGCACAAAAAAATACAATTGACTCGTATTTTGAGCGCTACGACGATACACAGACACATAACACAGGAAATAGCTCCAGAGCGAACGTTCGTAAAATTACGGAAATGCAGATTCTCGGAACTTTTACGATCGTTTTTTTTTTTATTTTATTGACGGGATCACGCCATCACTTCGTAGTACCTACCTACATATTTTGCATTATACATACATATTATGTACTGATACAGATTTGATTTGATTATATAATTGTTTTAGTTAAATTGTAATAATATTGGGTAGATAGGTTTCGTGTTTAAAAAAAATATTTTTGTCTATGGTTCAATTTACTAGCTACTTTGAACTATTTTTCAAATATAGTCAACGTTTTAAAAATTCAGATTTTTTTTGCTACTGTTATGTATACACCTATTAGATAAGTACCTACTCACAATGTCTCATTTTAAATGAAATCTCCCATTGTTGTGGGGAGTTGGTGTGCACTACGTAGGAGATGCCTATTTCCTCAGACAGAGGCATTTACATATTATGAGGATAAGATGATATGGTTTTAAATTCCGACTATCCAGTTCGTTCAGGATACCCGCCAAAAAATTGACACTCAGTAACTCACAGATAGGAAAATACACATGTAGTATGATCTATTTTTCACCCAACTTTTAGATGCTTGATACCTTGAACATGCTCATAATTTGTGTTCTTTGAGTAGCACTTAAAAATCCCATCACTATCGTTGGGATTGTAACAAAATGTCTTACCTTTGGTTCACCAAAAATGAGCACAAACACACAAATTTCTTTCATAGAAGGCCTAGCTTGTGTCGCAAAAGAGAAAGATGATTGGCAACTAGTATTAATAATTGAATCCGCAACCTTCAACACAAAACTCATCAACCGCACCCCTGCTGGAATAGAACACTTGAATACTCCACTCTTACGATAGGTTGTAAAATATCAGTATTGACATTGTGAATTTGTAATTGTTCCAGGGAACCAAATTATGGATTATTATGGAATATCTGGGTGGCGGGTCCGCCCTGGACTTGATGAAGGCCGGCAACTTTGAAGAAATGCACATAGCTGTGATACTGAGGGAAGTCTTGCGGGGCCTGGACTATCTCCACTCAGAGAGGAAGCTCCACAGAGACATCAAGGCAGCCAATGTTCTCCTCAGCGAAATGGGAGATGTGAAGCTGGCTGATTTCGGTAAGTTTTGAGTCTTTTTCATAGTAACATTATTTACATAGTAATAATAGAATCAAATATTTGATGCAAATTCGCACCACTGCACTGCTGGTTTTGTATGATCACTTTGTAAATCAAATGAACCTTCATAAGGTTTCCACAAAAACAATCTCAAAAATGATCACATTATGCTAACAACGATCGCCCATTTAGGTAGTCAAATCCGTCAAAATTCCAAATCATGAAAATACTCATATATTATGTTCATCATGTTACAAAATCCCATGCCCCCTGCAGGACTCCAACCCTGATCGCTGCCGTCCCAAGCAGACACGTTAGCTACTGGGCCAACAGACCTGATGAAAATACTTTGTAGTATGTGTATTTTAATATAAGCACAGTGATTGTATTCTTTATTAATTTAATGCAGAGACATCTGTTGGGAAATGTTGAGAACATTTTAGCTACCAAATTTTAATAGCAACTGCTAATCAATAGATGGCGCCAGCATATTGCCTATATCCATTTTAAGATGTCTCTATTTATTGCCTATATTGCCGAACACAATGTTCCAAATATTTATAGATACACATTTACTCGTACTACCTATTTGAGAAATCTAACTTGCTTTTATTTATTTTTTCAGGTGTTGCCGGACAACTGACAAACACGACTAGCAAAAGAAATACCTTTGTGGGGACTCCCTTTTGGATGGCGCCCGAGGTCATAAAACAATCGTGCTACGACTCAAAAGCGGATATTTGGTCGTTGGGCATCACTGCGATAGAGTTGGCGAAGGGAGAACCTCCCAATTCGGAGCTGCATCCCATGAGGGTGCTGTTTCTCATTCCCAAAAACAACCCACCCCAATTGACTGGTAGTTATTCTAAACAATTTAAAGAATTCGTAGAGGCCTGTCTCAATAAGGACCCCGAGAATGTGAGTACACTATAACACAATACACTAAATACAATAAAATACACTTTATTGAGCATAAAAATGGTATTAGTGTGTACAAAGGTGTAGGGTTATTGCCAATGGGCAATTTCTACAAGCAAATTTCATCCTTATGCCTTTCCAACCATAAGGGAAAGATTATTGTCAAGTCACAATTTCTACAAGCAAATTTCATCCTTATGCCTTCTATCCATAAGGGCAGGGTTATTGCCATGTGGCAATTTCTACAAGCAAATTTCATCCTTATGCCTTCTAACCATAAGGGCAGGGCAATTTTCAAGTGGCAATTTTTACCAACAAATCTCATCCTTATGCCTTCTTCCAACCATCATGAAATTTGCTGCCCCTAGTAGATTTTGGTGTGTAGAATAGATCTACTGATATACATGTATCAAATTGATCATTCAATTCCTTTACTCTTCATTAACCCACCATCTATTCTAGCCTAGTGGTTTAGGCACTAACTTCTAATCAAGTGGTCCCGGGTTCGATACCCGGTCCGGAAAAAGTTTTTCACTTGAAATTTCAATCCGGGGATGGCCTGTCTCAGAATGAACGGTACCAGCTGATTGCAAAAATTTACCTTAGGCAATAAGTTCCTCCGGTTATAATGACACCTTTGTATAGAAAAGTGGCAATTTATTTATACATTTTTTAACTAAAAAAAAAAAAGCAATTGATGGGGATTACCCATGTCGACCAAATATATTTTTCCCCATTTTAAAGGTGACGTAAAGATAATGTTAATTCACTTAAATCTTAAGATTACGTTTTTTTTTCATTCCCTTGTGTTTGATGTAATTGATGACTAGAAAAAAAAACCAAGAGTGAAGAAATATTATTATATGAATAATCTGACCTTTGTAACATTGAGTAAAAAACCTTTTTTTTTTGTGGTCGGTTCTCATACATTGTTCATAGTCATGGAGTTCTTTTGAACAGTGCTCATTTGACTTCTTCCACGAGTGGATATTTGATTCAAAACAAGTCTCAAGTGTTTGTTTAGTTCTTACTACTAGTATATTCATCAGTGTATAGCTATCTGTGGCTATAAAAATAATAATTAACTATCTATGTCTCAATTTTGAAGCTATTCCGTACTCGCCTTATTAATTTTTGTACCTTGAACTATTAAAGAACTTAGAGTTATTTATTACACAAGTAATCGAATTTATCAAAAGCAATTTATTTGCACATTTTCATAGTGTTTTTTTTCCTGTTTCATTGCAGAGGCCGACTGCAAAAGAACTCTTAAGGTTCCCATTCATTCGTAAGGCTAAGAAAAATTCTTATCTAATGGATCTTATAGACAGATACAAGAAATGGAAGTCACAAAGAAGCGAAGAAAGTGAAACAGAATCAGAAAATTCAGACTCGTAAGTGCCTACAATTTTCAAAAATCATAATCAAATAAACTTTTTTCCTTGGTAGCCTGGTTGTCTAACAAGTTTTCTTTTCGTGACTCAATTCTCAGTTGATTCATAATTTTTCTGAGCGATTTTCGTTTAAAAACTCAGCCCAGTGTTGGCATTCTGTGTCAAAATGTAGAGGACTGGTTGACAAGAAAACATTACCTCGGACAATAATTCAAGCTAGCCGCTGTAACTTTATAATATTACCAATTGTCATTACAGTGAGGATTCAAATCCACAAGATAATGATCCCGATAAAGAACCATGGATCATGACTGTCAAAGGTTTACACGGAGGGAAGACATCCTTACTTATGGCGGCTGCTGAAGAAGAGAGAGAGGGCGAAAGAGAGCTGGAGAGGGAACGAGAGAGAGAGCGTGAAAGAGAGAAGGAAAGGGAGAGAACAATGCCTCCGCCTCCACCTGCGGCGGCTCTGCAGGTACGCTCGGGCTCCCCCACCAACGGTCCCGGAGGTCCGCGGAAACAAAATGGATCTCTGGGCCGTCCTTGGAACTCCCACCCTGAAGACCAAGTGCAGCACACTAATCACAAGTACCAACAGCATGTGCCATCAAACAATGCGCATGAAAAGTTATCTGTAAGTTGAAACAATTTTCACCTTTGCCTTGATATCAGTAGCTTAGTTATTTATACACCGAACTTATGAATAATTCATTTTCAGTTAGCTTAAAACTTTTCTAGGTGTGTTATAACATAGGAAATTTTTATTCAATGGACTAGGTAACTGGAAAAAGACTGTTTAAACATTGTTAAAAAGAACCGTACGGTTTACTTTTATAGTTTGAAGATTCACTTTCTTAAACTTTAAATAGGTATCTAAAAATAATTTCATGATTTAAATGTAAAATAAATACTATGTAAATGTGGCATATTAGAAAATACTGTTGACACTTAATTATGTAAATCAAATGGTGTTTATGATCAGAAGAGTTTTTTTTTTAGATTTTTTTTATTCAATTTATTAGTGATTGTCAGGAATGAACCTTTTGCTCTTCTAAAAATATTTCCTAGAATCTTGATTGTTACAATATACACTCTAACTTTGTCATATTTTTTTCTAGTCATCCCCACCATCAACAGGCTTATCAAATAACAACAATGAGAAGAATAAAGAGAATCGCGAGAGAGAAGTGGAGCGAGAGAGGATTAGAGATAGTCGGGAAGATAGGAAAAGTAATGAGCAACACAACAGAGATAAAAGAATTAGTAAAGAGGTAAACAACACCACAATTATTATAGAAGATTTCTTAAAGCGTTAAGTTGGGTTAGACGTACTGAGACCTTTGCATAATGAAGAGTAAGTAAATAAATTATTGATGATTAATTCCAGATGTCTCCTCTGGACCATCGGGGGAACGGAACTCCTGGAATGGAGAGACAAGACACTAGTCCTTACCTTACCAAGCTTATTACACCTTTGTTAATAGAGGTAAGTCAAAGCCAAATTTTTTATATTCAACCATTCCTATTTGGATTCCTAAGTGTATTTTGTAACAACTAAACTGATCACTATTTTTTAATGTAATGTATTTAATTTAATTATGGTCATTGAATGTCTGCCTCACAACATGCTATGTGCCCAAAGAATTAAAGAACACACATTGAAACCATAGAAACATTCTTTGCGCCGATTGCCGCCGGTCGGAATCAGCGTTCTTTGTGGTTTCACCCATTGTCTGGTTTAGATATTTCATTTAGATAATGTTGAGACGTTTGTGTTATTGTGCTGTACACACTAATTTCTTTCAGAACTCATATGCATCCGTTCCGGAGAATGATAGAAAACTCCAGTATCCTTACTGGACGTTTTTAGTGCCAATTAATATGCCTCGTTTTGCCTTTTTACTTGCATGATGTAGGACTAAGACAGGACTACATTATTGCTGTAAGGGCTTGACATTGGTGTGAATCCTATCTAATTTTCTTGGAATCTAGTCATAAACTTATTATATTTTTATGTGTGCATAATATAAAGTATTACTTTTTCAACCGTTTTAAGTAACTATATAAAAAAGGAAATACAGTGGACCTCGGTAATTCAGCACCCCCTGTAATCCGACACACCCATCATTGTTGATTGTACGTAAAATTTTCAGCAAATCTGCTGTCATTCTGCCACCAAACTGCTCTGCACTGATTCAGCCATAAATGTTAAAAGAATTATATAGACGACTATAGGAGGTCTTATACAATAATCTATATTCTGACAAATTCGATATTCTGATAGTGCCTTGCAAAATGTTTGTCGAATTAAATGCAAATAAATAAATGTCCGGATATTTCAATTGTTGTTTTTTTTTTTTTTTCAGCTTCAAAAGAAACATAGAAATAGTGGGAATAGTGTGGCGGCGGAGGCGGCCATCAGCGAATTGAGGAAAGCTTTCGAAGTGGCCGAGAGAGGAGCACCCAAAATTACTCAAGCCTTTGTCCATTATGTCTTACAACGTTTAGCTTCTCCGCACAGCTCCCAGCACCAGAGCTCCAGGTAACTTGTTAGTACCCCTTCCTTATTTTTATTCTATTCCTCTATCTTTAATACCAACATAACTGATGAAAAGTATTGTTATTTGGCTTTTTATTTGTTGTTGCAGGGACCCATCATAGAAGAGATTTTATGAAATAACTAGACCAGCAGTTGATTAGACCACTCTTGTTATACGTCGTATTACTGCAGCTAAGTAATATGCTGTACTCCAATCCCGCACTAATAATGCCCTCGCATATTTCTATTTGTTACATACTAACCGATACAAATATGCAGGATGTTATTAGGCTGCGATTGGAATAATAGAACATATTATTATAATTATTATGCTTAGTGATGAAGATGTGACAATACTAGAGACATTACACAATTATTATTATTTTAACATTAACTAGTGTGAAATCTTAAGTACATTTTTAAATTTAAATATTATTATTCCATAACTTATATTTAAATATTCCTGTTGATGATAACTTTCACGCCTTTCCCTATTCCACCTGTGTTTCCCTGCTAATTTGACTTAAATAACTGATCGTTCTTTTTCAATTGTCAAGTTTTTCATGGTCTATTTGAAAACTTGAAATAATAAATTATTCATACACGTTTATTATGAACATCTTTTTTATTTCAATTTTGTTTTTATGTTGGTATTTGATCATGTTTATTTTAGAATCCAATTTATAATGTGTTGATTATTTGATTATTTTTGCTGTTAGAAAGAAGTTTATTTATTAATAACATTAGTGGAAGTGTTTAAAAAATAATCTTAATCTGTCATTCTTTTTAATTAGTTCATTGAATTGATCAATATGAATTGAACATTTTTTCTCTGCTGATTTTGTTTTGCCATCAAAAAGATTGTTAACATTTTAAGAAGAAAATTCAAACAGTTTTGCGTATTACGTTGTAACTATAATGGGACTGATCCAAAATTTGGACACAGCTTCTGTCCGAGTGCAATACAATTGGGAAACTTTGACTGACACCTTTTTGTTTTGTTGGTCGACAGCTTTAGTACGAATATGTTTTTATTTCAAATGTTTCCATGTGCCTTTCGTTGCTTTCATTGATATTAAAAATACAAAATTGTATAACATAGTGTATATTTTTTTGTTTTGAAATATATCTTTAAAAAAAAAATACTATGTATTGAATCTACACAACCCATTCTCACCCACCGTACGCCATTTAAAAAAAAACTTTTGAAATAGTGTACAGCGGGTGAGAGTGGATTAAAAAAAAATATGCAATATTTTTATTTTGTCATGAGGCTACGTGCCATAATTGCCTAAGACGCGCGTATTGTTGATCCTTACTAATTAAAGTAATATTTTTTTGTTGTTGTAAATATTAATATAGCGTTTTTCAACCTGTAGTACCTATATTTCCAAAATACAAAAATGTAGATCCTCAATCCAAAATACAGTGGGTGATTGATTAATGAAAATAATTGTTCCAAGGAAAGGCAAAAATTTTGTAAACCTATAAATTGAATTTCATGAGATTTCGGCACA
The DNA here is from genome assembly GCA_963576905.1 of Mystacides longicornis. Lineage (NCBI taxonomy): Eukaryota > Metazoa > Arthropoda > Insecta > Trichoptera > Leptoceridae > Mystacides > Mystacides longicornis. Next base: position 10,137,629 of record OY756424.1, on the reverse strand, counting down.
TTAGTTTGCATATTAATGCCAGATTTCTAATTTTCAGATACAAAAAATCAAAAGGATTTAATAAAGTAGCTTATAAAGAGCTTAAGTTTTGCTTTGAAAAAAAAAAACACAGTACGCGATGTCCATTATCTAAACATATGATGTTTGTCCGATGAACACATACCTAAGCCTTTCATCCACTGTATCATAATTTAATGTGATTTTGATGTGAATAAAAAAAAGCAAAGTATTAAAACATAGATACTTTGATAAATCTTATGATAGTAGCCATTCCTTTGTAGTCTTTTTTTATTTAATTTATTACTTTTGATCGTGGGGATTAAATTAATATTTTGTTCATTCTACAAAGTTAATTATTATTGTTGAATAGTTTTGTCTTTAAGTATTGGTTAATTTTCGTTTTTTTTTGTAATATTTTTAGCTGTCCAATTCAAGTTGTAACGTTTCCTTGATCCAGTAATGATCGTGTTTCTCGGAGAGAAATAAAATGAAGAGACGTTTAGAATGTCTCGAAATTTGATTTCTTATTAGCGTCGAGTACTAAATAATAAATTCTTCCCAAACAATTAGTTTAATTTTATCGTGTTAATAATATATTATTATAGATGTGTATATTTTTGTTTTGAATTGTATTTTCCCCTTGTTGATTTTGTTTTGTTTTTTTTTTATCGTAGCATTTCTATGAATGATCTGAAATGAATGAAAAAATTGCGAAACGCTTGCGAGTGTAGGGAAAAAATTTACAATCATATTCAATTTAAAGTTTCTAAATTTGGAGGATCACTATATTTTTATGTGCAGATTGCCATAATATTCAAAGGACATGTTGAAAAGTGAATTTATTTTTCATCCATGTAGGCTCCGTCATTTGGAGCATACGAACTTCTCAATCCTTCGCCATAAGATGGTTGTATTCTGCACAGTAATATATTGTGTAAATAATTTATTTAGTATGAGATGAAAGCATGCTGTGAAGAGAAATGTTAAAGGCAACATTTAGTTGGTTTATTTTGTTTTCTTTTTTTATGTTTGTTTATTTCTTTATGTTATTATTGTATTGAAACTATTCTTTTGTACATACATTATTATTATTAAAAATATATAGATATAATTTTTCTCGTGATATTTGCAATAACACTACCGCAAATATTTATAATAATTTAATTTATTAGTTTATCGAGTGAAATGTAAAGAAAGAAGAATGGCATTGTTTGTGAAACGCAAAATATATTATATATTATTTTTTCGGATTGCAATAATTGTGCTGGGATTGTTCAAAATATAATTTAAACATATTGTAAACAAATAAAATATATATAATATAACAAGTTATAAAGGTGAAGTTAACAAAATTATATTACACACAACTGCAAATAGTGAATCAGTGATTGATTTGACTTAAATATATAGTTTGTATTAGCAACTAACTGTAAAGCCCATTTTCCATATATGCCGTTCCAAATGGTTTTGGTTCTTTTTCGGTTACTTGTGACAAAAGTTCTGTTTCACATTTGTCGGCAGCAACCGAAAAAGAACTGAAACCAAACCTATTGGAATGTCTCATACGGGGAATAGGCTCAATAAATATATTATAATGTGAAGAGTATTATTTTATGTGAGATAGGACATCATGTTGTACAGAAATATACATACTTACTAAATTATACATATTGAAAAATAAACATAGGACCTTCTTTCTTTTCATCCCCAACTCAATTGTATTTGTTAACCCGACGGCCGCCATATCCTGATTGATATGAGACATACCCCCTACACCATGACTAAATAAGTCTTTATATTAGGTGAACGTGTACAGCTGATGTCAACACAGACACATTCATAATGCAATGTTGGCGTACGGGACAATGCATTTCATCTTAACACTGGTTCGAAGTTGGCAGGCGTTGGGTTAAGCAGGTGAATATGGATTATTTCAAATTTTGCAAAAATTTCTACTAATACAATATGTGTTTAAGACAGAGGCTGAATAAAATGGCCGCCAACAGTATTTTTCAGTCAGTGTTTCCATGGTAACAACATACAAACAACAGCTTTTTACGAAGTAGAGAAATCATAGACAATTTGTATTAAGTATATTGGACAAATCTCATAACTATCTTTCCTCATTTTTGCTATCGTCTCAAATTTGATGTGCCTCTATGTAGGAAAAAGTGCAATACATGATTCATATAAAGTAAGTACATTAGATATTGACCACATAATTTGCCACAATGACTTGTTATGTACAAAATATAAATACAGCTAATCCAACTACCAATTTACTGTCCTTTGAATGTAGGGTTGCTGAACAACGAAGTGGAAGGCTTGTAAAGTGGATTATCCTGTCTGTCCCATTTGGCCATTAGTCTTTCCCTTTCGAACCTTTGGTATTCTCTTTTATCGTGGACGGACGTGAGTATTTTCCAGACTATCAGCAATATCAAGCCGGCTATAACAATACTGCCAACCACAAACAGCATGATTCCTAAAACAAGAGAAGGTGGATTTATTTCAACTATTGATAGACAAAAAAACCTTAAAAAGGCATTCTGGCTTTAATGACCAAACTTCTCTACCTAGCTTATCAATTCTTTGGCAACTAACATTTTCTTAATTAATTAATTAACTTTTTTTAAATATTTCACCATTTTTGTTCCAATCTTAAAGGTTATAAAACTTTATATTTCTTCTCAAGTTTCATATAAGTTCAAGCATGAGTAAGAATAATAATTGTAACAATCTTTCAAATAAATTTAGATTTCAGTACTTTTTAAATTGTGTAAGTTTAGATTCATGTGATCATTTTGGATTTTGCAGAACTATGTGTTTAATAGAAAAGTATAATTACCCATTATATCCAGAGGTTTAGAACACTCTTTAACCTTTTGAGCATAAACTTTGTAAGACACATTGTCTTCTTCATAAACATATTTGAAAACAATTATACATCCGGTATCATCTGGAACTTTACACATCTTTTCAGTATAAGTGTCATTTCCATTATCTATTTCTATCTTATCGAGTACTTCACTCTGAAAAGCAGTACACGTCAAAGCGCAATCACTTTCAGAGTACATTCCAGTTTTGTGCACTTGGCATTCAACACAATCCTTCAATTGTGCGCATTTGGTTTCAGAACAATGAGGACACTCTTCGCAAAACTGTCCTGAATATCTAAATTTGTCTGCAACATTACATTGACAAGATCCACAAGCACATGTTCCATGCCCAGAACAAACTTCACTAGAATCCGGCGCTATGCAAGTAGCGTTATTTTCTCTACATTCGCACGCAGAACCACTCCATCCAGATTCACAAATGCACTGACCACAGTCACAGTGGCCTTTATCTGGACCTGAGCAAATAAGTCCTCCGCTTCTCTTGCATGAGTAGTTGTCACATTCGCAATAAGTGCCGTAGATTCTTTCTTCTACATTGTCTCTCTCATTACAAACACATTTGCCACATTTACAGATTCCCAGACCTGAACATATTTGTTCTGTGGTGTTATCAGGGATACAACTTTTTTGTTTATCAAGTGATGGAGCATCCAGACCGTTACACTCGCAAAACTTTCCATACCTTCCGGGATCGCAGGAGCAGACTCCACATCGTAGAACCCCTCCTTCGTGGCATTCCTTTGCTTTATCAACTATTAGAGGATTTTCTTTTTCACAATCACATTGACAAATTATTTCCACATCTATTGTCAGTTTTTCATTCAATATTCCAGGTGTAATGTGTATGGTTTGATTCCATTTTTCAGTATTTTCAGGACAGTTTACCGCCTTTAGTACAGCTCTGAATTTCAATTCTGGTCGTCCTTTCAAGTTTAAACATTCTTTGGTTAGTTTTTCTTCTGACCCGACACATGTGGAGTAATACTTGATTTCAATAGGACCTGTCGCATTATCACTAAAATATACAGAATCCACTAGTTTCTGAAAACAACATACAAAAACATTAGTCTGCTGACTTTTATGCATTACTAAAATTGCCATATTATATTATCCAAGTGAATATTCATTTTATTTAAATCAATTGTAATTTAAATGGATCCAGATAATAAAATAACTTTTTTTTGTATATACTCATGTTTTTATATACTCAACTTAAATTACAAAGATAATAAAAAATAAATTACATCATATTCTGCTTTGACTAGATCCACAACATTAGAGGAGTCTCCAGAAAGTGCGCCGTATGCAGCTCCATAGACATTCTCCTTCAACAATTTATAAATAGTCTCCTGTGTCTTCGGTGCTGCAAATATTATGTTTATATTATTTTCTCTTGCTTCTGTATCTAGCATTGATATTGAAGGATAATCTTGTGCCAGAGCGTGCGTGTATGATCCATTATTATCTAAATGACAGGCAGCATCATTTGGTTCTACAATTCCGGCTAATTTTCCATCTCCGGCTAAATGAAATCCAGCGTCTGTGGAAAATACGACTAGTTTTCTTGCTTTTTCTCGCCATCCTATTTGTGATCCACAAACTAATACCTGCATCAAAGCATCGAAACCTCCTTCTGGGTAATCTAAATTGCCAGAAACTCGAGTCTCAGTAACTTTTTTCACAAACAAATCAGTATCTTGATTCAGTGGTAGCTGATTTTGGAAACTGTACGGGGGTGCACATGGGGTTTTATTTGGCAGAGTGCAAGGTTTTGCTAATCTGAAAAATTGAGAGATAATTTTATTTTGTTTTTGAGTTCATTTAAAGAACTGGAGTTATTATTATTTTTTTAGGCATACTTAGCAGGAATGGTGTTGACATATGGCAATTCCGTTTTGTCAACAAAACTTCCAAAGCCTATTCTGAAGTTATTGGTCATAGATTTCATGGTGGCTATTAGTTTGGTTCCAAGGAAAGAAAGTTTATCCTTATCATCAGCCATGGAAGCTGACATATCCATCAAATAGTATAAATCAATGGGGTAACCAACAGCTTGCTGATATTTGAAATATATCTCTTTTTCCTCTCCTAGTCTCAACTTCATCTTTATTCTTTGTGGACTTATCTGTAAAATAAAATAAATGTAATATTATTATTCAACTGTTTTCTATAATTTGTAAAACACTTTTAAATATACGTTTGATGGTATTATAATTTTGTAAGTTTATCACTTAGCAATTAAGCTTTAAGTCCCATACAAAGGAGATACATTATAGGCAGAGTATCACCAAACAGACCAAAGCCTAATATAAGCTCAAATATTTTTCAACCAAGAGCAAAGAGGATTGTGCTCATTTTGAATCTCTGTTAGTACATTTCTGTATTGCTTGCTAACTGCATCTTTGCTGAACTCCAGCAACACAGCACTCTTTATTTTTTCCAAGCACTAAGACATTATGATTTTTAATTTGCCTGCAGGGGAATTCATGAAAAAGTTAAGGTCGAACTAAACTTAATTGTTTTCTTAAGGGGCCGTATACTACTAAAAAAACCTTGTTTAGATTAATGAGACAAATTGCAATTATTATTAAGATTCACCTTCACATTTTTCCGCATCTAATGTTTCTAAAAATATTGTACCTAATATATTTCATGAGTAATGGATCAAGAAAAATTTGGGAGATGTTTCAGAAAAAAAGAAAATGACTCAAAAAGCGTCCTAAACTAACTAAACTTTTTAATTGAAGTTAATTCTACAATAAAACATAAATTTCAGTTTCATGTGTTGAGGATTTGTGGAATAATTAAGTGAAATCGATAAGGTAAATGTGCAAAAAACAAGTGTTTAAAATATTTTGACTAGTTTTAAACTTAGACTTGTTCGTAAATAACCCTGCTGATTCTATAAAATATGGCATTAATTAGATTGGTATATTGGCAGGATTTGTAGATGAGATATGATAAAAGTGCTCGGTTATATATGCTGCCCTCGTTATAAATAACACCTTTTTGTAACAATAATTTCTTATGCTGTATAAAATAGTACAAGAAGAAACTTTAGTTAAGATACAGTAAATATTAAATGGTACAAAAAATGTTTATTGCTTTTACCTGTACAGGTTCCTCTTTCCCATCACCTGTTGTGATAGCTTTATTCTGTAATATTTCCATTGTGCTTGTGGGATCAATGATGCTGCTGGCATTACACCATTTTACTTTTTTTACGTCACCTTCGTGTATGCATCTATTCACATCTCCAACATCCTTTAAAAGATAAACTATATGATTTAGCCCCTGGCCTACTCTCAACACTTAATGGAACTCAATAATGATAATTCGGTCAATATAATATATAACTTCCATTACCATAATATAGAACATGAGAAGTTATTCAAAAACAATTACTTAAGATTTACGAGAATAAATTATTAGAGATAAGAAATTTAAGTACTTACGCACAATCTACAAAAAAGTTTTTTTTTTTTATTTATTTAAAATAAAGTTACAGACAAAAATAGACATTTTTTTTACAATAGGTAATTATATGACAATCAAATTGATTTTCTTTCAAATGGTTACCTGGTTATAAAGACTGTGTCTCGTGTTTAACCGGGGAGCACGCCCCACCCGTGATATTCTAATCAACATGACAGAACACACGGACAGGGCGCTGTTTTGAGATATACAATGACATCCCAACTAACAAAAAGGTTATATAACAATAAAATTATACGATCTTAAGTCCTTTAAATGTTATTTAGGAAATGGAAAGAAATCTGATACGGATGTGAATTTTGTACAATAAAATAAACTTGAAAAAAGGTGTGAGAATTAAAGGCACTTTTTATAGAATAAAGCCCCTCGCGCACCAGGCAGCCTGGCTGCGGCAGCCAGAATATTTGCGCAGCCTGTTATAGCAGCCAATCGACGACTATTCGAGATCCTTACATCGAGCGATATGGACGTGAAAGAACTTATTATTGTTTACCTCTCGTAAAAAAACGCAAAACAAAATAAAGACACTGGATTCATCCTCTTTTTCTAGAAAGGCACTCAAAAGGCTTATTCCAAACATATTTCAAAGATGTTTTGCATTCCCAGGCTGGTTTTTTAATGTATTCTGTAATCTTCTGATGTTATATCCCAAATTGCTTTAGGATAAATATCTCTGTATCAAAAGTAATTTTTTGAAAAAGTTTGTAACCCAAAATACATCTGGCTGCTTCAACCAGTGCGTGGAGACTGACTGCAGCCACATACATTCGCCTACGTTGTTTTGGCTGCCGCAACCGGGAAATCGTGGCTGCCTAGTGCGCAGGCTCCCATACAACGTCATATGTTTTACTGGCTGCCTAGTGCGCGAGGGGCCATAATGGAGAACTGTACACTCTACCTAACTCTTAAAGAAACACTGATTTGTGAAAAGAAGCAATAAAATAAAAAGAAATTATTCATTGTTATGGACATTGCTAAAAGAGTTATCACACTAAAATTGCGCTGGGCTGGTCATATTGCCCACAGCTCAAATGAAAATGGACGAGGATGACCCTCCCATACTGTGTTCTGCTCCTTGGAAGCATATAGCAAAGGGATACACATGGTGTGGTATGAGGACATAAAAATTGCCCAAGATGGAGAGATCTTGCTGCCTCCCTATCCCCTGAGTGGGGTGTAAAGGGAGATTGAATGTAAGATTAGTTTATTTGGTGGAACAGATTGACTAGAATATGATATAAATGAAATACATACCGGTTGATTACACCAGACACATCCTAACGTCCTTATGCAGGATCCACATGTATTTTTTGATAAACATGCAGAAGAATCTCCATTTGTTTCACACAAAAACCAACATAACAATAGTAGAAATATTTCATATTTTTGTAAGAACATTTTGAAAATGCTTATTATTATTTATTCACACCTTAATTAAAAAATATCACAAGTTATTCACTCATACATAGCACCGACTTGAAAAATACTTAACTGCAGTATTTTTTACTCTTTCGAAACAAACAAGTAATTTTGATGTTGCTGAGAGAGAATACTAAAATGTAATGTCTCATTAATATTCATGGACAGGATGTGGAGTCCTTAGAGAACCTGTGCCTCCCAAACATTTACCATTGAATGCTAATATTAACTGTTGCGCATACCTACATTATAAATTTATCACAATATAATGGATAAAATATACTATTGTTTTCTTTTATGTTTGTATTTGCATGACTTTAATATTTTATTGATCGTCGAGGGACATCCTAAATTAACCATTGTTTCATTTTCCTTCTTTTCCCTTTGCGTAGGACTTATCAGTCTATTTTTGCAGAGAACTGCTTCAATTGTGAAGTCGAATTCCAAAAATCTTATCTAAGCATTTTGTTTGCTAAAAAACTGAGGATATTATTAGTCAAGACAAAGTCTTCTATATTTTAAGTATTTTACGTAGGTGAGTCATTAAAAGTTGGGCATCACTGGTTATTTTTTATAAATAAAACACAATCACCGCTATATCGTCATGCACACCATTATCAGAAGGAAATAGAAATACACACACAATTCCTATCAATATTACTCACATAGAATGCATACATATGTAGGTACATATCGCATCAACTTATAATAAATTGATGAATTATTATAATACATAATCTCTTATTTATGGAAATAAAATGGATAAAATAATAAATATATGTATGATTAGAGGAATAAATATTATTAATATTGAAAAACAATAAAATTGATTTGGTTAGTTTGATAAGTAACAGAATTTTATGAAAATCCTTTTTCTTTTGCCTCGCCTATTAGTTGTTAAGATCATTTTTGACCGTTAGAGGTTAAGACCATCTTTGACTATTAAAGCTTAAGACCATCTTTGACTATTAGAGGTTAAGATCACTCTAAGAATACCTTTTCATCCTGGAAGGACCTTTTGAACACTACAGCATCTGGCATAGAGAACTACTGTTGTAATCAGCCATAAATACTTCACATCATATCTTGCAGTGGCAATGTGTCTATACAAGTGAATTCCTTATTGCTTTACCAATAATTATTTACCATATTTTCTGAGTGTTTTTAAGTAGGTACCAAGGTAATTTAGCATCACATCTTTACCATCATAAATTTTCACTCTTCACCACTGAATATCTAGCCTGCTCAATCACTTGTACCAAATATACACATACCTACTCTTCTTTTTTCAACACGTAGAAAGGTCTTAGACCAGCATTCATACGAGTATAATGCAGGTCTGATCTTTTCTAAAGCTCAACAATACAACACCTCTTTATACCATAGTTTCTCCTGATTGAATTGGAGGTAATCACACATTTTGGATAATTTCAATACATTTATTCCACTCTTGATGACCTAGTAATGGCAAAAAAGACCACTGCTTCTGCATTTTGGAATGGCATTGTTTGAACCAACTGTACACACTAGGTATAATCCTTTTTATTTTGTGTGTAAAATATAACATAAAAAAGAATTTAATTGTTATCTAATAGGTATATTTTTATCATGAAACCATGCAACCCAATTATATCTTCCAAGTAAATATGTCTAACCACAATGACGTCATTGTCTACACATTTTTGCAAGTGATATTCTTCAATTTACAGTTTTTTCACTTGAAAACTCTACCGGAATCGGCATAATGTGTCATATTGGATGTCCCTGTTTGAACAAGGAAAAATTTTTTTTTTTACCCATCACGCCGTGTCCCGTAAGGGCTAGGCAGAGAGAACGGACCTCCACTCTTTTCTATCCAAGCATACTTCTTTCGCTTCTTCCACCGACATACTATTTCTCATACAGCTTCTCCTATTTCTCATACTACTTACCTGGCCTTCCTTGAGGACGGAATCGATGTGTTCGATCCACGTCATTCTCGGTCGCCCACGCTTTCTTACACCTTTCCTTTCAGCCTTATGAATTATCTTTGTCATTCTGTTTGCATCCATTCTTTCCACATGCCCAAACCATCTCAACTTATTAACTTTCATCTTTGTCACAACACTTACTTCCATACCACATTCTTTCCTAATATTTTCATTCCTTTCCATATCCCATAAAGTTTTTCCACATATTCTTCGTAGAGATTTCATCTCTACTGCATTTATACTACATTCTTCTTTTTTCGTCCATGTCCACGTTTCACAACCATACATCATCGATGGTAGCAGGATTGCGTTATGCACTAGTTTCTTTGCTTGTAGTGAGACGTTGTTGTTTCTCATTATAGGTCTTAGTGCATCGCCCACCCTGCAACCAGCAACTTTCCTACGTTCGATTTCTTTTTCACACTTTCCATCACGACTAAACATGCTTCCTAAATACACATACTCATTCACTTGCTCAAGACATTCATTTTCTACGGTTACTTTGCAATTCGTTCTTGTTTCATCCCTTTCAAATACCAAAACCTTTGTTTTGCTTACATTCATTTTTAGACCATTTTTTGCACAATTTTCAAACACACTTGACACAAGTTCTTGCAAATCATTTTCACACTCAGCCATAAGTACTAAATCATCTGCATACATAAGTGCACATATCTTTATTCCATTTAGTTCAACCCCTATATTTATATCTTTTAACCCACTGACGCAAAAATCAAAGAACAACCAGGGTGACATGACGCACCCTTGCTTCACACCTTTCGTAAGATAGAACTCCGGTGAAAGGTGACTGTTCACCTTCACACACGCAGTACCTTCCGAATATAGCGAAGCAATGGCACGAATCAGCCGGTTATTCACTCCATAAATTGATAGAACTTCCCATAATTTAAATTAAGGAAAAATGTTATATTCACCAACAATTTTAAATGCTTCCTTACAAGAAAATTATTATTTTATTTATTTCTTTTTCCTATTTTAGCACATTTTTGGCATTTAGTTTTCAAACAGCCCGTTTTCTGTTTCAGGGTACAAGATTTGCCTGCTTTGTATGATTACAAGTGTAGTGTTTCAAATAAGAAATCATGTAGGCTGCTTATAAGAATAAATTATGCATTCTCAAAATTTAAAGGGAAATGCAACATTCTAAATATATGGATTCTCGTGCAGTTTTCCAGGACTAGATATTATGTAATATAAAATCAACTATTTGGTGCAATCGTAAAATCAATTAGCATATGATTTTAAGAGGTAAATTTTTACATATTTGAAACACTATGGGTTTACGACCGTCTTCTGCTGCTGGCCCTGTGGCTAGCGTCACCATGTCGGTTGCCCTGTTGTTTTATTTCCATTTCATTGTTTAAATAATTCCACCAAGAATGCACATTCAACTCAATAATGAAAATGATTTAATTTAAATTTTTTTTTGAGAATTTTAATTATTTATTTAATACCAAATTCATATTTACAAAAGTAGTTGATATGTCATATAAATTTTCACTATATTCACATTATAAATTATTAATAACAATATCATAGAATATAAACAACAAAATATATTTTGCTTAACAATATTATATAGTAACTACATACATAACTAATAGACTGAATATGATTCTAACATTTTAATCTTTTCATCTCGTAAATGCTTAATGAAATCACAACACTGACGATTCAGTTCTGGAGTTGGTTCTTGGAATGTAGCGGCGGATTGTGTACTTCGTTGATAGTAAATAATGGCTAACAATAAATGCCAAATTTTGAACTCTGGCCACAAGACATTTGTGAAATATAGGCACGTATTTGACACCTAAAAATAATTTTATATCAATTCACAACAGTAATAGATAACACAATACGTAACACATTATAGCATTGTTTAGGGTTAAGATGATTGATTGTAAAACAATTGCGATTATTTAATCGAGCAACTGTTGTGTTGAGTTGTGTTGATTTTATGAGCACTCCTAAAAGATATAGTTGACTGATATTTAGCCTTACAATAATTCTTCTTGAATATTGACATCTCTGTCATGTATCTATGAAACAAAACAAGACTCATTACCTGCCACAGCATAAAATCTGACAAACGCACTTCTCCTGACGTCCTCACCAATAAATCTGGTGGAGACAATTGCATTACGTCATCCATTAAGTGCTCCGATATATCCTCTGGAGATAGAAACCCGTCTTTGACACCTTGAATTATATTGTGAGCTGCACCAGCAATTTCATCACGGCCTAGAGCAGGAATACAAAATCTAATGACTAATTTATTTTTTATATTAAAAAAGTATAATAAGGATAAATCATGGAAGAAAACATAGGATTAAGAGAATTCAATATTTTTCTCTTTAACCTAAACTTCAATCTTCTCTACATACTTCCAAACATTATCATCACATTATGGTGATTTCAAAATTAGGCAGTATGAGTAAATAATTACAATAAAATCTGTATTTCTATTACCTGTATATGCGAAAGCAACATTCAATTTTGCTTTATCATTGTCTTTAGTTAAAAGAACGGATTCAGCAATCAAAGCTCTGACATCCTCAGGAAGTAAAGATAATCTGCCAACCACGTTTACACATACACCCCTTTCCATCAAAAGTTGTTTCTCATCTAGAAGCCTCTTGAATTTTTCTCTAGCCAAAGACATTAAAGTGTCGACCTCTTCTTTGCTACGTTTGAAATTTTCTATACTAAAAGCGTATACTGTTACCTCTGGAATGCCTAAATCCAAACACCACTAAAAGGAGTAAACAGATTTAGAATTAAATTTAGGACTAAATATACTTTAAGGTTACAGTCAGCTGTTCTGTAGTCTTAGTGTAACTTATTTTGAAATTCACCTGTAAAGTTTCTGCTAGTTTGTCAAATCCCTTATGGTGTCCTTCACCTTTATCGACATTATTCTTTTTCGCAAATCTCCTGTTACCATCCATAATAAAAGCTATATGCAAAGGAACATCTCCAGTCTTAACTACTTTCACACAAAATGATTGAATCCATGACAAAGTGCTATCTCTTATCCACGACATTTTCTATTATTATGGAAAATATTTTGAAATATAATAACATGAACAACTACATCTGTCTTAAGCAAGACAATTTTAATTAGTATTTAAGATGAAATAATTATAATAATAATAATCACTTTATAGCTGACATGTAACTTAACCAATATTTCAACCAATTTCAACTTCTGTTCAAAGATAATATTGCTTCTGTTCTGACGTATTGAATTTGACTCTTTGAGTTCTTTGACTTTGACACGACAAAAAGTTTATAGATAAAACATGGATAATACATAGACTTTTATACTATATACCTAGACAGCGTAGTAGCCGTGGAAAGTGTGTCGATTAGCGCGGCACTTTTTTGTTAGCTGGTTGGCAAGACATTGGTTTCTGCTATACGTTTTCTTGGCGGTTCCTCGTGTTTCATTATAAAATCTTAATTTATACCATGTTTTATACTGTTTAATGGATGTATTTATAATATTGAGGGTTTGTCTAGTGTTTTGTGTTAATTATAATCCTGGAGGGTGAGTACGTAAGGGCTATAGCACGACTAACTACTTCCTAGTGTAGTTAGCGCGAGTACGTAACGTTACAAATGTAGTTAGTTGTGCGTTTCAGCGTGGTTATTATGTAGTTAAGCCGTGGTTATGAGTAGTTAGATTGATGTGTGGTTAGTCGTGCTATAGCAAAAGTTACGTACTCACTACCCTGTTTTACAAGTTTTGTGTAGTTTTAAAACATTGTCAATACAGTTTCTATTTTTAATATTAAGCTATTTTTAAGTTAGTCACAGCTGTTTTGGTAGTGTTAAAATTCGTGGTTCAACTATTATTTACATTATTATTATAGTTAAAATACTTTCTAGAGGTATATTATGTACCTACCTCAAATACCTAGTATAGTGTATGTGATTTGGGGAGCGTTCGGAAACAACAACGAGTCACCCGTTGACATTTACAGCCGTTCTTTTTAGGAAGTGCCTCTAGAGCCGTAGACGGAAACATCAAAAATTTGGTACGGCGTCCGTAGATCTCCATAGACAATATTTTATCATAGACAACTAAAAATTGACACTTGTTTAGCCGACGATTGACATTGACAGATGATATTAAATTGTCGCTGAGCACGGATTTGATTGTTAATATTGTTGAACAATAATGTAATTGTATTTAACAAAATTACAACTATCAGCAATAGTAACAATAGAATACTTATTAATGTAGATGTTTTTATTTTTTAGAAGAATGGTTGCCACAATATAACATTTTAGAAGTTAAAACGTAAAAAAATATTTGGTAATTATTGAGTTCGCGGGCTGATACGATGATGATGGTCATGATTCTCAGAATTGAGGGACCGATGAAGATGAGGATGAATCTCTATTGCTCTTGAGCTTCTTATTCAATACGTGGAGGCAATTTAAGTAGCTGCTGCCACAATTCATTAAAATAAGCTTGCAAGGATGCATGGTTATTACAGTTGTCACAGTAAAGAATTGTCCACATTTTTACTATGAAGGTGGATGGAAGCGGGACAATCTGTGACAAAATATTTCTTGTGGAGTTTTCACTTTTTGAGTGGTATTTCTTGCCACCTTATACAACTTAATGTTGCATAATAGTATTTTAAAGACTCCTTAGCATCTTTTTCTGAATGATGCCACTTTATTTGATTTTCAATACTCCTTGCGTCTATTATATTTATCAGCCAAAACATTTGGGAAATCTTTGTATCACCAACTTTCATTTTTGAATAATTGATTAATATTAACACTTCACTATCAACCATGCAAAATTGCCAAGTATTGAGACATAAATTTGGGATTACTAGAATTAGGTAATCCGGCATATTTTTGATATTTTTTTTATTTTACATAATATAAACGGCTTTCGGCTTTAAAGACAAATTCATTTCACGTATTCATCACTAAAAAAATTATTAAAAAAAGTCACAAAGAAATAAAATTAAAAATTGGTAAAAAAAGACTAAGCTTTATGTAAAGACATGCAAATAAAAATTCAACTTTTGAATAATATAGATGTTTAATTATTATTTCCGGATACTAATAGTATCCAATGTATCCCCAATGAGATTCTCACGAAAATTCAAACTGTCCTTTGGTACTAATACGAAATTCGCGCCAATTCACGCATTGACATTAACTGTCATTTGAGTGTTACCATAGTATGAACTGTAATAATATGGCAGCACATAAAATCTACGGACGCGGGTACGGGATCCGGCTACGGCTCTAGAGGCACCACTTCCTTCTTTTTAACGTCGGGCGAGTCGCCGTGTGATCACTCTAGCCGTTCACGACATCGTCCGACGATCGCACCAAACACCCTGCTCGGTGCGTAGGGTGAATGTCGCTCTGACAGATTTATTGCCCCTTTCCGGTCATCTTGTCACAATTTGACATTTGTCGTTAATAGAAATTGTGGTTTTGTTGTCGTGGACAACGAATATTTTTATAGAAATGATGCTAATATTTATTCTGATGATCTTTTTATAGAAATGATGCTAATATTTATAATGATGCTAATAAATATTTATTATCGAAAGGAATAAGTTGGTTGAAGTGTGGCAGGTGCTTATAATAATAACACCTATTTATTGTTATCGATGTATAATTTTTAGTTTTAGTAACAAGTTGGAAGGTATGTATGTACATAATCTAATTGATCCTTTATGTATTATTATTTAGCAATAAAACTTATTAGTATTTATTAATCACTTTCAGTGTTTTCTATTATAATTCTTGGTTTTTAATTGCACGTAAGTCCTAATTGACCCTATCAAATACCAATGAGTCACAATATTAATTGCAAAAGGAAAAATATAGCATATTTAATACATTTGTTAGTAATGCATGACTCATGAAGTGTTGAAAGAATTATCATTCATTAGAAAGTAGCATATTAGGGGTTGTGCCTTTATTATAGGGGTTGTGCACACGACGACAATTCACGCTAAAATGAAATGTTTGACAGAGTCACTCAAACATCACTAAAAGTCGTTCGGATTGAATGTCGCCCCAATGACGTCATTTCCTTCGCCGAGTGAATGTCACTCGACGATGTTTCGGAACGAGGCCCAGGGGGGTGAGTACGTAAGGGCTATAGCACGACTAACTACTTCCTAGTGTAGTTAGCGCGAGTACGTAACGTTACAAATGTAGTTAGTTGTGCGTTTCAGCGTGGTTATTATGTAGTTAAGCCGTGGTTATGAGTACTTAGATTGATGTGTGGTTAGTCGTGCTATAGCAAAAGTTACTTACTCACCTCCCAGAGACGCATATTTTAAAATTTTCGATAACTACTGACATATTTTGGTTTAAAGTACTTCTTGATCTGGATCAAGGGGGGTCAGGAAGCTCATGACCCCCCTCTGGGCTAGGTCCAGGTCTTATATCTTTAATTACAGTACTTATATTTAATACCTACTTTTCCATTATAATTATATTTTTTTAGGAGGAAAAGTGTTGTTTCAAGATTCCAAATTTAGGAAATGACCTTTTTTATGAAAAGTTTAGTTTCTAGATACCAAATTTTGTAAATGACCTTTTTTACTATGTGACCCCCCCCCTGGCGCCAAAACTGGATCCAAGGGGGGGGGGTCAGGGGGTCATGACCCCCCTGGGCTGGGTCCAGGCCTTATATTTTAAGTACAGTACTTACATTTATTAATAAAATACCTACTTTTCTATTATAATTTCCTATGGGTCGTGACCCCCCTCTGGATCAAAAGTTTAAATTTCAGATAGATATCAAATTTAGATTAAATTTAATTTTAATTTAAATAACTCAACTATTAATTATGCACATTAATAAAATATTAAACAAAGCAAATTATTACCTGAAAAATAGAAACAATCTATTCTGGAGGGTTTATTTTATTAGTTTGAGTACCTACACGAACCAAACCTATCAATAATATTGTAAGAACCACCTCATAAATATAGGAAAAATAAAAATTGGTCTAGTATTTTATATTACTAGACATTTCAGTTGCTTTCTTAATCGATTCATATTAATGTTTTCAATTTTTACATCTTTTTTCGTTGAATAAATGCGAAAAATACACAGCATACTCCGCATTTCCCATACAAATCGCAATGTTCTTGCATACCAACTGTGCGAAAGAGACAATTCAAGATTGCCTCACTTCGCCGCTATGAAAAGATATCAAGGTACTCTGTCTAGGTATATGTATAAAAGTCTATGGGATAATACTGCTGTCACAGATAATAATTTATTATTATTAATTAGGAATAATAATTTATTAATTTTTAAAAAATAGAGCTTTCGAGCTTTTCCGTGGCTCGCACCCAGTAGTATTATTATACTCTATGCTCGCACCATTTCCTGACAAAATATGCTTAGTATTTGTACTATGAAATTTCGTAAAGCTTTTTACTATGAAATTTCGTAAACCGCTTACCAAGAAAATTACCTTGTTTTGAGATGCCCGGATCACAATACTTTCTTAATTAACGGTTCAATACTATCTTAATTAACTGTTGTTTCTGTCCAACCCTTCTGCAACCCTCTGATTTTTCTTTCACGATGGCTTATGATATTTTAAATTATTCTCCTCTCAACTTGCTTTTATCTGTTCCTTTTTGACCGTCTTAATAAAAATTAATCAATAATTGCTCCTATGTATACTACATTTTTCAAATTTAAAAGCTGTATACTTTTATTTGCACTTGTCTATTTTACTGCTTGTATGCTGTAAAATTTTGCTACATTATTAAATTTGGCACATTGACCTTTTTTGTCTTATTTGATTTTATATATTGTTGTTGTTGTATCAACTGATTTGTTTTTTTAACGATGTTTGACACGTCGTGTTTGCATGCCATTTCTGTATTTTTACATTGTTGTATTTGTTTCAAAGGCTATTGCCATTTAATTGTAATAAATAAATAAATTAGAAAAAATCTTAGATTTCTGTGCGAAAGCACAATATTTTTGAAAACTTCTCAACAACATCGACTGTGGTTGTTAGAAAAATATAAAAATATTTTTTTTAGGAATAAAAAAACAGATGAAAAGGATTTGTTGTAAAAAATATAATTATTTTTACTACTCGATCTGTCAAAATAAAAACGGATAATAATAATTCGGCAACACAGGTATAAATGTCAGTTTTCGACGGTCATTTTTGAAGTTTGTTTGGTTCAAGGGTATTATTGTTCTGTGGTTTGGTTTGCTGGGTGTTTGCCGGTTACTTGTGAATTACTTCCCAGAAATGTTTCGAAGTGAATAAAGTGGAACTCCTATAAAGTTGGATGTAATTTTAGTTATCCAGAATTATGATGGATACAATTGAAGCCCAATTCGACTTGAGAGACATAAAGCGGGAAGTGAGACACGGCATTTATGAATGTTCGCAGCGGGGATTAGTGCAAACAGTGCTATGGCTTTCGGAACTGAATTACTCTTTAAGATCTATTACACCAGATCCGTCTATAGCCGCAACTGGAAATACAACAGATGATACTAACGACGACATTTATCTTTATTGTAAAGGGCTTTTTGATATACAAGAATATGATCGAGCTGCTTATTATTCAGAAAAATGTACTTCTCCCAAGACCCGCTTTTTGCACTTATATTCCCGGTATATGTCGAGTGAAAAGAAAAGATTGGATAATATGACAGAAGCTGGTTGCAGTCCGGACGCGAGCAAAAGTAAATCTCTCAGAGATTTAATGAATACTTTAAAACTCGATCATATATCAAAGAAACTGGATGGTTATGGATTATATTTATACGGCGTTGTATTAAAGAAACTAAATTTACATGGTCAAGCTGTTGAAGTTTTAGAGGAAGCTGTAAATTGTGTACCGTGGCTGTGGGCAGCTTGGTTGGAACTATCATCTTTACTGAGTAATCGTGAAACCTTGGAGAATCTCAGCTTACCTCGCCACTGGGCATTACATTTCTTCTTAGGTCACACTTACCTTGAACAAAAATTACTAGATGATGCCCTTGAAATTTATGAGATGCTTAGCACAAATGGCTTTGAAGAATTTGTCTATTTAAAAGCTCAAATAGCAATTGCTTATCACGATAAAAGAGGTATTTTATTTTCCCTATATGTCATTTGTCTCTTGACATTTCAACTATAGGCTCTAATTTATACTTGCTTCATTTATATAATTCTGATTGTAAATTTTTATATTTTCAGATGCTGATAATGCGCTAAACACATTCAAACAAATACAGCATATAGATCCGTATCGTCTTGACAATATAGATGTGTACTCTCATTTGTTGTATGTTAAGGAAATGAAGACTGAATTGGCTTATTTGGCCCATAAGGCTGTTGAAATAGACAAGTACAGAGTCGAAACCTGCTGTGTTATTGGTAATTCCTCACCATAGTTAAGATTCAAATCCTGGCTTATAGATCTCAACTTCTTTACATCTGGTTTCATAGATAGGATATCGATCCGTAGCTCTCCGAGTTGCCATAGAAACTGTGTATTTTTATAGACAACAAATCTGAAATGCAATTCATTTGTAAATATGCTATCTGGGTTCTTCGTCCTCAAAGTCAAAATCAATGTTCTGGCCTCAAAAAAGCCATTTTTTTTTCAAGAAAAGAAAAGTTGGTCACTATACATAACACAAATGTGACATAAAACTGTCAAAATTGGAGATTGCAAAACCATAGAAAAAATAGTAATCACAAATGTCTCAAGCTACTATCCTACTACAGATAGCTTTATAAATGATTTCTGAAATTCTTTGTTTATTGAAACACCAAATCGGTAAGATGGATGGAGTTTTAACGACAGATAGCAGATAGAAGGTTATTGAAACCAGACAACCAACCAGCAGTTGTGTTCATAAACATTTTTTACATTAATTTCTCCTCTTCCTTTGCAGGGAATTATTATAGTTTACGGGGAGACCATCCTAAAGCTGTGATCTATTTTCAAAGAGCTCTGAAACTCAACCCCAACTATCTGTCTGCCTGGATCCTGATGGGACACGAGTTTGTTGAACTCCAGAACACCAATGCCGCCATACAATCATACAGACAAGCCATCGGTAAAAAACATGTGTATTAATAAAAAATAAATAGTTCTCTATCAATTTTGCCATAGGCAATAAGTTCCATTGGCTATACTGACTAGAGATGAAACGGATATCTGGGAACTATCCGGTATCCGGCTGCTTAAATGCTATCCAGCCGAATACCAGATAACTAGCACCTATCCGGCCGGATACCGGATAGTAAAAAAATGTATTTTTGGATAACAAATACACCTTGAAATCACAAGAAAAATGTCTACAACTTAGAAAATTGATTAGCAAACATACTGCAATAAGGGTAAATTATGCTTGTCTCCGTAAATAAGGAAAGTTTAATGAAATTACGTTTCGTCATATATCATCCTGCTGAAAGATGCAGATAGATTCCGCGATTTTTAGAACGATAATGTTCCGGCAACGGAGTCAGTCCAATTGGTATATGCCGCCTACGAAAGCGTAATTCATGAGTTGTACCCACGGTAATTCACGCACTGCCCGGGCTCTACAAAAGACTTCTTCAGTATTCAGCGAATTTTAATAATTTTGAAAAAAAAAAACCTCTGATATTTTAAGGGGAGCGCTGTCCTTCCTCCCATCAGGGTCCCGAAGACGAGAAAGATCCCCTCATACTGAGAGAGTCTTCCTCGTGTTCCACTCCTTCGAAGCAGAGCTGAGGAATCTGGACATGGTGTGTGAGGAGGTTATAAACATTGCACGAGATTGAGCGCAATTGAGAGGTCTTGTTGCCTCTCTGTGCCTCTAAGTAGAGCATGAAGGGAGTTTGGATTGGATTGGATATTTTAAGGGAGCCGTAAACATAAACAGATTGGGAGCCTCGGCACTAATGCTATCCTGGCTACGACCTTGGTTCTGAGGGTAAAAGTTAAAATTGATCTAAACGTTCTAATCATAGGAAAAAAATATTATCACACCACATTATAATCCAGACTAACTAAGGGATCGTTCAAGTATTACGTAACACATTTTTTTAACATTATTGACCCCCCCCCCTCCCCCGAGATGCATCGTAACACTTTTTGTTACCCCTCTTCCCATTCTCTAAAGGTTGTCTAACGCATATATGACAACTATGTATGCCTCTAATCACAATTATTACTGGAAAGTCAACCGGTAATACAATAGTAACGTTTTAGAAGAATAACCCCCCCTCCCCCCCCATATTGCGTTACGTAATACTTGAACGCTCCCTAATGCGGTTGATGTTTTTTATGTTGATTTTGCGGTGGTTGTTTAATGTTCCCAATAATCCCATATGGATGCACCAACCAACCAGAAACATACGCCGGATATCCGGTATTCGGCTGCTTAGATGCCCGGTATCCGGCAAAATTGCTATCCGTTTCATCTCTAATACTGACGCCTTTGAATAGAACAGTGTTCATTTATTTATTAATCACAAATATTTTACAGTTGTGGTTTAGATTTTAAGTTATTATTGTTAATGTCTTTTTTATTTTGTCATATTTCATACTCTATGATGTGTTCTGTTTTGGAAGGAAATTTAAAATTGGGCAGGTGCATGTTCTTAAAAAACTGATGATATATGTTGATTTACCTTTAAGATACCGATGAAGTGGTTGGTAGCCCAGCGGTATCAGTCGACGACTTTCGTACATACAGCATAATGAAGGTCGTGGGTTTGAATCTTGGTGCCGACCATTTCCACTTTCCTTTGATTAGCGTGAAACATGTCAAAAGTGTATTAGTGTTCACTTTGAGTAGGCCCAAATTCATTAAAAAAAATTAACTATGCCCAATTTGTCCCGTTTGTATTGTAAACATTCTATTTGATTTGAAAAAAGTCCACTTTGAAGTAAAAAACTTGCATACAATAGGCAAGTCTCGGTGACCTAGTTGTCTAAATGACATATTATTTTGTACTGACAGACCCAATGCTTGATTACCAGTAGGGTGTTTTTCACATGATTTTTCCACCATTCAGCCATCAGGCATTTGCTCCTTCCAATTATACCGACAATCAATAAATTGAAATATCTTGGTTCAAAAACAGGCTCCATGGAACATTTCATGGACGTGAACTGCAAAACGATGTGTGATGTTTAAAATCCATTTTTTGTTGATATATGGCTTAAAATCGTTGATATTCTAACCAAAAAATAGTGGCACTAAATGCAATCAATTGAAACTGTTTCAGAGGTGAATCGTCATGATTTTCGAGCGTGGAATGGTCTCGGGCAGACTTATGAAATATTAGGATTGAATAGTTACTGCATATATTACTACGCCAGGGCGGCACAGCAATGTCCCGGAGACTCACGAATGCTGGTGTCTTTAGGTGAGGCTTTTGAGAAGCTGGACAAAACTCAGAATGCAATCCAATGTTACGTAAGAGCTCACAGTGTTGGTGACATAGAAGGAATGGCATTATTAAAATTGGCCAAGTATGTATTTTTTCAGTTCATAATAAGATAGCTTAAAAATTTATTTAAAATTTATGTGAGATTGGTCTTTTTAAGAATGTAGCTGTTTGGGGTTTGACTCAACATAGGTCGTGGAATAGTCATTACTCCTATATGAAATTCATTCTCATTTTCTTTAATAAAGACACTTTACTACAGTGGTGGTAGAAAAATAATGCATACTAATATTTATGTTGAATAAAAACCATCCTCAATTTTCATGTATATATATTTGGCAACCATTGAGTAAATACAATTCAAGCACTCAACCCAATTCTCCAGTCAAAGATAGCTAAAGTTTCAAAAGTTGTGGTGTTTAGCTTAGAATAGAAATTTTAGTTCTTTGAATAATATATTTACCTACCATAATTTTAAGGTTATATGACAAACAAGGGATGGGAGATAACGCTGCAGCTGCGTATATTGCGGCATGTTCTGAAGGAGAAGGTGATACAGATCGAGGACTTCAAGAGGCGCATAAATATTTAGCACATTTCTTTTTGAAGAAAGCCAAATTGGACCAAGCAGCACATTATGCGTACAAATGCCTTGATCATGAAGAAGTATGTCATTTTATAACATATCAAGTAATCCTACTAGAAATAATATTCTTTTCTAATCAATTATTTTCGTTTTTTAGACTAAAGAAGAAGGGAAATCACTGTTGAATAGTATCTCGGAAAGAAGAGCTCAAGTGGAGAGTTCGGATAACAAAGATAGAGGAGATATTAGCGTAGAAGATATGGATAAAGGAAATTTACCAACTTTATCCAAACCTGCGTGTGCCATGGCTTTAAATTATAATACTCCGAGTCCACAATTAAATGAAAAATCTAGATATAAAATGTAACATAAAGAGGAATTTTCCTAGTTATTGTATCTTGTTGATATGAAATGTTTTAGTTTACTCACTCCGGTACTTTTTTAAGGATTTCTTTTTTTTATATGTGGTAACACCAATTATAGTAGTATGTTATTCCATTATTATGAATGACGCAGATTCAAATTTTCAAACAGTTCTTTTAAATGTGTCATCCTTGCAGAGCCGCTTACAAATTACAAACTCTTGTTGAGTGGGGCTAGGTATAATCTTTGCTTTTCTCGATAACTCCCTATCTTAAGCCAAGCGTTTTCATCCAGACTAGTCAACTTTTGTTTGTTTAGTATCTCTTCTATTTGTTTCTCTATATAAAATGAAAGCCAGTATTTATGATAATAATGTGTAATATTGTAGAGCTTATACAAAGTTTGATTCAACAATGAACAACGAAGGGTAAAAGGTTCAATAAATCCTCCTACTTCTAAACATAGAGATGGAACACTTTATTTACATACTTAGGGAGTACATCAATTGAATTTTATTTTTATTCATATTATAATCAATTGTATTTCAGTTTCAAAATGATTATTTTAGTAATCTAAAAAAATAAAAGTTGAACTGTGGACTATTTTGTTCTACAATACATTAGCTCTGCAAATAACAATAACACATTGTTCAATTCATGATTGTGTAAATAATAAACCTAATAAATATTAAGACAAACAACATTTATTTTACAATTAATTTACTTAAAGTCTATCTAAAAAAATAAGATAAATATACATTCTCACATATTGGATTATTGATTTGATTTGTTTATCTATCTAATAAAACATAATGTACAGTGCTGAATGAAATTTAACTTCAAATCGGATAATAAGCATTTTAGGGAAATTGTGAGTATCAAGTATTTTTTCAGTGCAAGATTATTTGATACTAGCTGACCCGCCCCATGACCTTCCACCTAACCCAGAATAAAAAAATTATTTTGACATATTACATTAATAAAATGCGGTTTACTACATAAAAACATATTTTAATTTAGCTAATAATTTATTGCAATTGTGTAATAATTGTCGTTGATTTGGATGCTGGATGAAGTTGGACGGGTCGTAAGTTTGCAATCAAAACAATTCCTCTATAATTGCTTTACTTTAAAAAAAATCCAAGAGATGGCGG
This sequence comes from Mystacides longicornis, assembly GCA_963576905.1. NCBI lineage: Eukaryota > Metazoa > Arthropoda > Insecta > Trichoptera > Leptoceridae > Mystacides > Mystacides longicornis. Next base: position 10,113,306 of record OY756424.1, on the reverse strand, counting down.
CGTAGTAGGAAATAAGTCACATTTGATGCCTGTTACTGTTTTCTATATATTGTTGAAAGAATAGACCCCAATCAAACCAAATTTTACTGAATTATGGTATAAGATGAGGCCTATCCATTTGCTGTGGCAAGTCGATAGTTCAAGGTAGATCTGTACATTCTCTTTAAAGAGAGTTTCTCTGCATAAAACTGATGTTCAATCAAAACCTTCATTGAGATAATTAGGAATTGTTTCAGTACACATTCAGTGAAGAACAGTAGTTGCTTAGCTGCTATTTTTGACAAGACGATATCTGTTGCTGCATATTAAAGTAGCTGGTGCGATCCAGTCAACCAGGTTAGTTATTAAGCATTAGTAAATATTCACAAATAAATAATTCTGAGGATTTTGACAAATAAATTATAATATTATCTATAGATTTGGACTAGTTATTCTTTGTGCTTATTAATTATTAATTTACTTCAATACAAAATGGGTTCCTTATGTAAACATCAGTCCACAATATCACAAAACATACTTTCCTACATGTTACATTCATGGCATTACAAAGGATCTTAAGGCTAGTTATTTTTATCTTATAGGGACATCTATAGTATCTTTTTGAAAGCTAGTGTTAATACGAGAAAGAAATTGTTCACACATTAGACACAATCGAAACAGAGCTGTCAAATTTGTGAGGGAGAAAACAGATAATAATTCTTTATTCAAAGTTTTGCCTTCATGTTCTAGGGAACGGCTGTCTCTCATTCTTGAATTGTCCTTACTTGCATCTTTAGTAATACGAAACAATAATTATGAATAATGTTGATAAACTGGCTTTATAACTGTAATTAGTTTAATGAATTTTAACAGCAGTTGTGAAACCAGTTCCTGTTTAATCATAAAAATAAATTATTAGCAGTATTTTTAATTTTATTCATAATTAAGGAACTGCTGTAATAATAAGTGACCAATGAATACAATAAAGAAAGATGATAATTGTTTGTAAAACATGTAGGTGAACACTTATAAATTATCTACTATAGTAGCTAATACTACCAAAAGTCGAAGACGGCGATAAATCAGTGTTTAAAATAGACATTTTATTCATCTCATTTGCACACATGAGACACCGACATCAATCATCAATTTGTAGAAAATAAGCTATGCAAATATTACTGATATACTGAATTCCGCGTATTCTAATTTTCAATGACAAATGTTAGAAATGTTGCATTAAATAAAAGATAAACGCACATTAGTTGCAATGGCAAGAATTGGTAAAATAAATTACTATTATCGACTTAAGTATCGTTGTCAGCCTATTGTATTATTTTATAAACGTCTTCGACATTTAGTATGGCGTTGACTTTATCAAAAATATAGTTTGTACTTTTTTTCATGGAGATGAATAAGCGGCTATTTAGGTGTCGAAAATTTTGTACAAAATATAAGATTCAATTAGTGGTGTCCGCTTTAAAGGCAAATTGTTAACTATCTATTTCAATTTGGTACTATGGATTTCAAAAATTTAAAATTAAACTACACATTTATCTAATTTTGAATAAGTAATTATTGTTAATACTATTTTTCTGATATGTTTGACTTATTTTTGGAAGTGTCTAGTTTGCCGTAAGCGGTATACTAGCAAATCGCGCTAAAATGCCGTCAGTGGCAGTGCAAAAAAGAAGTGCGCATGCGCGATAATAATAGTAGATATTATAGTTTTTCGGCGTGTTACGTAGGTCCACTGCGAATGAGTGGTTACCGTGACCGCTGTTCATAATGATGGTTGTAGGTTCGAATCCCGGTGTGGGTGATCTTTTTTTTCGTTTTTTTTTCTATTTATCCGTTTTTTTTCTGTGTAAGATGTCTAAAGTGTATTTGTGTTCACTTTGGCTGTGCTCAATTCATTAAAAAATAGGTTCGTTAGCACGCTTTCTACTATTTTCATGACTGTTAGTCATGAAAATAGGTTAGGTTAGGTTTGAACATAGTTATTTAGGGGGGTTTGGGGGGCAGAGCCCCCCATACCTCTTCACACGTACCCCGAATCCATTTTACCCTCTGCAAACCAAACATATTTGAATTGTTGACGCATTTGAACTTTTGTTCCGAAACTAGCGGCTTTTTGTGCGCTTTTCTAGTATACCGCTAGTGGCAAACTAGCCACACCCTTTATTTTTTAAATGAACAAATATAAAAAAAAATGACTTGGATACATATTGCTAATTCAAACCAATACTTTGGTCTTTTGCAAAATATAAAAAGTGAGTTTGATTTGGTACCCTTTTCTTTTCAAAAGGCCACTAAGAATGGACAAAATGCATTCCAAAATGAATAAAAATTTAAAATAATTTTGGATATTGCGTACACAGTGGTTATCAAAAATGAGTTAAAAACATTAAACTTTAGATTGAAAATATTTTTCTAACAACTATTTGTTTTTTATATGTTATTTTAAATCAATTAATGGACTTCATAATATAAGGCACCATTAAGTGAATATCTATCTAATATCCATCTTAGAACACCTTAGAATATAAAAAAATAATTTAATGCTAAGTTTTGCTATTTAGGGGAATAAATTGAGAAAGAATTGCCAACGTATTGATTTGAACATGCTATTTGTATCAGATTTATTAAAAAAAAAAACGGTATTATTTAGACAGATGTTTCGGCCGAACTGCATTTTTTGGATTCCTTTTTGCTGTCACTCCAGCAATCTTTCTGTCTGTGGGAATCCCACTGCAACAGAAATTAAAACAATTGAATATCGGATTTATCCATTTTTAAATTTCAAAATTAAATTCAATTAATCAAATATAATTTAAATTCACATTCATGCTTTTTTAACATAAAAATAATAATTTCATGCTGTTAATAATGTACATATTATTATATATTACCTACCTTATAATTATGGTTCATCGCTATTTCTTAAGACAATGGTTTCCTCTGTTTTTTTTTTGTTTTTTTCTATTTGAATACACATTAAAACACACAAATAGAAGAAAGTTCAAGTTTATTTCTGAAATAAACACACAAATCTAACATGCATGGTAAAACACAATTATTTTTTAAATATTTACAAAATATCAAGTCACACTTACATGCATTGGTTATCGGATGGTTACGTTTTTTGCTATATAAGAATGAAAGTAGTTTTTTTTGTAAAGAATACGACAGTTAGTATACAAGAAACGCTGCTTGCATGAATTTGAATGTTAAAATGGATCAATGTTCAAGTTATGTATTATGAATAATTGAAGTAAACTTGCTGGTTAAACTGTTATGGCTGGCACCAGGATTTAAACCCCATCCTTCATATGTCAATATGAAGTTGAAAGTATTGTAACTCTATGTTATTATAACCATATTCAAATATTAGTAGATATAGCAAAGCTTACATAATTTTATAACTGCTAAAATAATCATAACGTTGAAATTATTTTAGTTGCATAATTTGAAGTTTTTCACTGTTTATATTAAGAACTAGCTTTCCCGACAGACGTTGTCCTGTATTTACTATGAATATTGAATTTGTATAATGATAAACTAATTACCTATTTAACTAATATAATAATTCTGACTGATGCATCTGTTTTAAACTATGTTTAGAGGGTACATTCTGACAGTCGCACCAAATATCTAACAACTGACAGATTTCAAACACCAATTAAAATAAAAAAAAAATAGAAATGTTTATATTGTCAAAAGAACTAAGAAAGCTACCTTTATATAAATAAATGAATCTGTGCTCACTCAAAGTGAACACAAATACACTCTTTGACTCTTTCACAGTAAGCTACTTAAAGCTTGTGTCGTGAAAGAGGAAGATGGTAGGCACCTGGGATCGAGCCCACAACCTCCGATACGAAACAGTACGAAGGCCGGCGTTGTAACCGCTAGTCTACCAACCACTTCTTTTGTTAAGTTTTCTTAAATTTTCTAATGTTCCACGCAACTCTCTTAATTTTTTTTATAAGAATCTCCTGACAATTGCAAACATAACAAAAAAGAATTATCGAAATTGGTCCAGCCGTTTATGCGTGACGCGGATACCAAGGGAAATAGGTTTCATTTTTATGTATAGAGATTGATAAATATTTTTTAGAGGATTTATATTTGTTATTAAATTGTTTTACCACCACTGTTAATATAAATTTTTGAATTAAAGAAGTGTGCAAAGTAGAGAGCTGAAAGATTTTGTGCTTAGCGAAATGATTAGACCATTGTTTCTGTAAAATTATTTAGAAGGCTGCATTAGACACAAAAAATACATTGTTTTTACATAGCTTTTTTTTACACAGTAGAATTAGAGTAGAATGAATACATAGGCACATTTAACACCAAAGTGCATTTCGTTATATTATTACATAGGAATAGTGCTATCAACACTAATAATCTACTTAATTGCGTTGTTTTTTTTTTTTGGAAGATTATATCCTAAAGCTAAAACCTGGAATCTGATATGTACTCCCCCACCTTTATTGTGATTGGTTGGTCATCTTCATCTTCTTCAGGCATGGTGGAGAGACGTTTGTCCACCTCAGACTGAACTTCCTTTGCCAGTTTTTTCATTTTGGATCTGTTGATGTAAAAGAATGATTTTTACAATTATCGTAAATGTCTATAAATCAAATGCATGAAAGAAGAATGTGTATGTGAACTGTTTCAATGCTTATATTGTGTTTTTGTAGAATTAGTCTAAAGTCGAAACTATTTCTTTCTCAATCATTTTAAAAGCACTCTAGTATACACAATGCTAGTATAGTGTGGACTTTTCTGAACAAAATAACACCATTAGATCATTAAAACTCTGGTCTGATTCAGTCACCATGTTATACAGGGTGACTGGTAATTCAATACATTCCTTGTAAGGGGTTATACTAGAGAAACTTTGCAACAATTTTGTTTCCATTAACCAGGGGTAAAATACCAGTGGTTTTCAAGTTATTTAACTTTTTAGAGATTTTTTCAATTTCCAATAGCAAGAAAATCTTAAAAACCTCAGAAATACAACGTTTTAAAATAACAATTCGGTTTTTTTTATTTTTTATTCCGATTTGTCTAACGGACTTACTCCAAAAAAGTATAATACACTTGGCGTACAAAACACAAGAAAAACTTCCCCAATTAATAAGCTTTCAGAAAGCGTATGAATGTTTTCTATTTTACCACAGTTTCGGAAAATAAATCTTATTAAACGATTAGAAGGCGCAGAATCAGTTCAACTTCGCCATACTAATGCTGGACTACCCAGTGTAGATAATCATAACGAAGCGCAGCTTTGAATTTTATTCATGCTGAAGTAAAGTCTTTTGTATGAAAACGCCTACGGCTTCATAGCACCATCTGATCGTATAATATTGATTATTTTCCAAAACTGTAGTAAATTGGTAAACATTTTTACCTTTTCGCAAAGCTTATTAATTGGGGAAGTTTTTCCTGTGGTTTTTACGCCAAGTATGTTATACTTTTTTGGAGTAACCAGCATAGAAAAATCGAAATTAAAACTGAAAAAAACTGACTTGTGATTTAAAAACGTCATATTTATGAGGATTTTGAAATTTTCTTCTTGATTTTTTACTTTGACCATTTTTTTATTCTTTAACTACCTATTAGAAAAATTTATTTTTACTTTCCTAAATGAAGTACTTTGTTCACAATTTTGATTTTTATGTCAAAAGGTGAAAATTGAAAAAAAAACTCTAAAAAGTTAAATAACTAGAAAACCACTGGTATTTTACTCCTGGTTAATGGGAACAAAATTGTTGCAAATTTTCTCTAGTATAACCCCTTACAAGGTATGTATTGAATTACCAGTCACCCTGTATATAATAGGAAATGAAACTTAAAATCTTCAATTTTGACATGAATTTCCCATATCTTATCATGTTCAAAATAAGTTTTTCTGACAAAGTGTCGTAAAATTACTTCAATTTTAAGATAGAATACATAAACATTTACCACAAGAGGCAAAGTTTAGTAGAAAAAGGTTTAAACAGAAATGCCTATGCCTAGAAGAGATTAATCTCACCAGAGTGCTGCTGTGGTGCTTGTGATCAATTAGCTAATCTAAGAGTGATCTAGTGGAGAAGCTGTGTTTTGCTTCATTGACATAATGAATAATCACACATTACTAGATGATATACAGGGTGGCAAAGAAGAACGAGTAGGTTGAATTCCTTATGTTTTTTAATGTTACACAATTTTTCTTAATTTTATTTGAATATTTTATAAGAACACTTTAGTACCTACATAATTCAAAACGAATAAATATACAATCGAAAAACGAGCCCAAATTATTTAACTTTATTTTTCAAATTAACCGTCCATTGTTACGACTTATTCAGGAAAATGCAGAAAAACCAACAATGGTTGTCGATAATTCAGGATTTTTTAGGACAGCTTCAGAAAGCATTCATGATTTAAGGATTTAACAGGAAGAACCTACAGTACATGTTATGAGGTGAAAAATAGCTCTTTTACAGGGGCATGATAATTTCCTGGACAAGTGTTTTCAATCGGACTCCGTCTTCACTGGATTAAACTGTTACTATTTTCTTTGGGAATATTTAAAAGAAAAGGTACCGTTAGTCCTTTTAGAACCATTTTGAAGTTAAAAACCATAATATTTGCAGAAAATGGCCACCAATTACGAGGTATTATATCAATTGTAATAATTATTGCTTAAATATAACAGTTAAAGAATTCAAACCACAACTTCAATTTTGCGCCATCTGTGGGTGTTCCATTATTTTCAGTTAGCAGTGAATTTATTAGATACAGAAGAACCTCTCATAATGAATAATTTGCGTAGTAAGCTTAACACATTTTGGAGACTTTGCTGCCCTAAAATGGGCCATGTGATGCAGAAAGAAGTAATCACAACACTTATTAAAATTCTCGTCATGTTGTTTTGCATAATGAGTTAGTTTCTGGAACAGAAAAGTCTCCTTATAAGAGGTTCCATTCTACAGTAATGTGGATGCGTGAGAACTATAAAAACTTGATTTTTAGTGTTTTTGTCTGCGAAAAGTGTTATAATTTAAACCTTCACTAAAATAATTGGATACCTTAATTTAGAGTTATTTTGGGCAATCGATTTTTTTTAGTTATCACTTATTAAAAATATCATTACCCATTTAATTTAGGACTTTTCTTCTCAGGTTTGACTTTGGAATTATCTTTTTTAGGTGCTATTTGATTTATAGAGTTGGTATTGTTTACTTGTTTCCAAATGGCAGTTCTGTTGACTTCTTCAGTTATATTGATGGATGTTATGGGAATGTTCATAATGTTGCCATTTACTAGTGGGATTTGTATATTGCCAGGATAAGGTGGAGGGTGGTTTGTGTCCTAAAACATCAAAGGGTTTTACCTTATTAATCTTAAAACATTCCATGGTAATAGTAGTGACTCTAACGAGCTTTTACAGCTGGGTAATTCACGAAAAAGTTCAAGTTTACAACTAGTCCCAATATTTGAAACTTAAGGATGCTTTGCACCCAAATACCCGATTTTACATGTTGTTTCCGTGAGTCCTTAACATGCGAAACAAAAATGTACGTTTTATTGTAGAACGAACTGTATTTAAATAGTTCAGCTAGTTTATTATGCTTTTTGAGGAATTCATTTTTTTCTGGAATATACGAAAAAATTTTCTGGATCCATAACTAAAAAAAAAACAATACTTATACGTAAGATACGTAAGTTGTGAAAAAATGTGAAAATTAATCTAAATATTTATTGGAATTTGTCAGATTTACGTAAAAATAATGGTTTATCACCGTAATAATACCCCTTAAGAAAATAATTATGTTTAGTTCTGGAACTAAACTTTTTGTGAATACCTGTTTTTGTCACAAATTTCTTAAATTTCCTGAATTTTAATCAAAGTGTTACTGTATCTCCGAGAGTCTTTTTCTGAGTACCTAATAAATGTCTTAATCATATTATTTATACACCAGTATGAGTAAAAACGCAAATTGCTTTTATACTACACACATTTTTTTTTATTATTAAGATCTTTTATTAATAAAAAAATGCGTATAATATACAAAACTAAGTGTCTTCACTCATAGAAAATGTAAAAAATCCAAATGTATAAATATAATATATCAGATATATTATTCGATGATTAAATTAATTTGGATGAGTTAAAAAAGTGATTTGAATGTGGGATAAAATAAAGAAAACAAAACAAAAAAATAATATGTAACTAAAAATTTATTATTTGGCACTATTAGTTTAAAATAAATTATTAATAGTAATGGAAATGACACATAATTTTAAAAATACATTCCAAGATATTTAAACTAAACAATGTGATTTTATTTCATACAAATTAAGTTTTTAAAACTGTCTTGAATATTTGAGTACACTCTTTCGAGACTGAACTGAATGCCTAAAACAAATGCTTCAAAGAAATCCCTGCAAACAATAAATAAATAAATCAAATTGTTTAATTTATTAATCATTTTGGGAATCAAACTATGTAGATGTATGATTTACGAAAAAAATGAGCTTTAATCTATTTGAATATACAACATTTGGCCCAGTCTCGATAGCAGTCTTGTAACTAATTTCAATTTGGCATTTTGCATTGAATTTAAAATGTAGAATAGGTATATTTTGAGTTTTATGATCCACAAAATGAGTGTTGTGCAGCTAACTAAGAATAAATTCATATTATGGTTAATCTGTAAATTTAAGGCAACTATGACAATTGTATTATTGGATACAAATACACAATACAAATTCTACATGGATTAGGTACTCATCTGCCACAGACAAATTTGTTTAAAGAGCTAATGCTTGTTAAACAATAGTATTATTGCATATTTTTTATTTAAAATTCCCCCAGTCAAGCATTACTGTCTAATCTAAGACAGGAAAATTCTGATTTAGTCTAAAAGTTGGTAAACTTTATGTTAAGCTCCACTCCAAACTTCCTATGCCACAAAGTGGGGTCTTTAAAGGAAGTATTGATTGAGCAGCCATTATTTGTGTCGCAATGTAGTTAAACTTAAAGATTATCAAAAAGTGTACATTGGATTAGCGTTTAGGGACCGAGGAAGAAGGAAGATGGAAGTGGAGGTGCGTTACAGCGCCATTAAAAATGAAACATAGCCTTTAACAATTATTGACTTCTGAAATCGGTAGGATGTATAAACTGTAATGTTATCAAACGATTCCACAGGTATCATCATCTTCAGCATTACTCGTACAACCCGTGGTGGATGTTAGTTGTCTCTAGAAAGCTTCTCCATCTTGACCTATCACTGGCAACCACTTTCCAGTTATGCTACCCCAGAGCTGGATAGCCCGCAATAATGCAGGACAGGGGCAGGGCCCCCACATGCCCGGTGCTACCGATGCTACGGCAACGGGGCCCGTTGGCCAAGGGGGCCCGCAAGGACGGGGGAATAAATTAAAAAGTAGAACATTTTTAATAAATCATAGAAATAAAATCACTAGGACTAGATTTCTGTGTATCAATGATTCAATGAAATATTACATCAGAGTAATACCTATAAATTGGTTCATTGGATTTGCAGTGCGTTGTGTACAAAACGTGTCTGAATCTACAACAGATGTGAGTAACAAAACCTCCACCAAGGTTATTCACGAAGAGTAAGAAAAAATGGGCCGTCCACTTTTTATACTAATATTTAAAGAGGAAGGATTTTATTGTTTGCTCCGAAACTACTGAACCGATTTGAAAAATTCCTTCACTATTGGGAAGCTACACTATCCGCACTGAACATAGGCTATATTATATTTTCAAAAAAATGAAGGATCCTTACTAAAACTCCAATAATGTAACTCAAGGTGCAAAAAAATTACCTAAAATATTCTTTACATCGCGTACGCTGCGAAAACTATTGAAGATAGAGTAAAATAATGTGCAACAACTTTGCAGAACACATCATTATTTACAAAAAGTGTCGGGACAGCATATGTCTAACTATTACAGTTATGCCACAATAAGTGTTCTTTTATTTTAAAATCGAAATCGGGTCGAAAATTCTTTTTTTTTGGTAGTGAGAGGGGGGCCCATCGTGACTTTTAGCAACGGGGCCCAGGAAATAATGTGGGGGGCCTGGACAGGGGAAAACTAAAATTCACGATTTTAGCATAATATTACATAATATGGGACGAGTATTTTTTTCTTTAAACCTTTTTTGTGAGTAACTTGTACTTTTGTTTATTTTAATTTGTTTTCTTATTTTTTTTGTCTGTTGCAGATGAGTAGATTTAACAATAATTATTGATCTACTTACAATAATTATTACAACAATCAAAGCACAAAATATAAAATGATGAGCATGGTGTGAACTACACAGTTGTGGTGGAGCATGCTAGTCATCTGGAAGGGAAACATTATCCTCAAGTTGTTTTCAAACTACTGTAAGATGATTTTTATTACACTTTATAAAAAAAATTGGTTAACATTTTGCTAAAAATTGGTCACTGCCATCTAAATAACAAATTTTATTAAAAAAAAAACGTCAGAAATATTTATAAAAAAATAGGTGTTTCAGAAACCATCAACGAATAGTTTGATAATGAATACTCTGGTAAAAGATATAAACACAAATACAGCCTTCAATAACAGTGCCTTTGTCAAAATGACAAAATTGTATATTTTGAAGTGAAGAGCATGCATCTTTGTAGTTGGCACTGAACGGGTTAAACTATTTCATTATTAATACATTTTGAAATAGGTTGCAAATAGTTAGATTTTCCATACATAATAATTCTAAGTACAAAATTATTATTCTACACAATAGTGTTTTTTTCTATACTTATTAAACTATCATAAACAATATTGTTGATAGTTTTGGTTGGACAAAATTAGGTAGTAAAAAGTTATAAATATGAGCTATTTTTAAGGCTTATGAATCCTTTACCTACTATAATATATATTTTTTGCATATTTTGTATAGGTATATGCGATTACGTTTATTATTAAAAAGATAATACTGTTTGTTTTAATAAGGCTAAATTTGTTTATGTTATAAATTTACCTTACAAATCTCAGTACATACAGTAAAATTGAGTAAAAAAACCTTTTTATATCTCAGTCAACCAGTGAAGGCCCGTTAACATCCTCATAATAAAGAAGAGATTGTTAACCCATTAAGTGACACATTTATGTATTTCATGTTACATGAATTCTCTTCAAAACGAATAAAAAGTGTCAAATTTATGCATTTTCATGTTGTGTTTTGGTAACGCAGAAGTTTCGTTTTAATTAGATTTAATTTTTTTTAATTATATTCGAACATTATTTTTAAGGTATGGCAGTCAGTTTAAGGCACAATACCTGATATTATTTAATTAGATTTCTTTTTCTCAACAATTGTAAGAAGTCAGATCTTAATCCAATACGTAGCAAAAGATGATCTTTGGGAGGATTTATGAAACAACAAAAGGTTCAAAAGGAAAATCATGCATAAATAAAATTTATACAAAAAATGAGGATGAGTTATTGTTATATTAACCTATAAGAATGTCCATCGATTAATGAAAAAAATAATTGACCATAAAATTGAACTACATAATTATTATTGGCCTGTGACGAAGTGTCACGTGTCATAATAATAAACTCCGTCAATACAGCTTAACGTTATTATTGGTCGTATCACAATATTTGAGTTATATAGATACATAAAATATCACCTCATAGATGGAATAAAATCATAGTTTTGAAATGATTGAAACAAAAAATTCAGTCATATAGAAAGAATTATTATATAGTGTGGTTTAAATCTTTTCACAACTATATGTAGACGAAAAATATCGAATTTATGAAAAATGGCTGTGAGTATCTAATATTTAAAAAAAATGCTTAGGAGCATAGTTGAAAAATACAACATTTCTTATGTTTTTGATACAACGACATCTTCAAGCCAAGAATATTAACAAAAACAAGCATGAAATAAGTGAAACAATACAAAGAAACATGGAGGTGCATTTTAATGATTTTCTAGGGTTACTTCTTTTTGAAATAAAAAACAATTCTCCTAAACCATCCCACCTCAGGATCATCCAAATGGTGCATGTCTTCTTCGTGTCTTTTTGTCATTTCGGGCATCACATCATCTAATATCTTTAATTCACGTCTTGTGAATAGAAAATCCAGGCTTTTCCTGATACCAATCATAACCATTAACATCAGAGGGAACAATATGGACGTCGTGGAGAATGACTTGATCAGCCACAGACATATCAGACAAGTTAACTGAATCAAAGTGAACATGTGAACACGCTTGATTGGAACCTAAAACGATAATTGAACAATGATCATTTATTAAAAGATGTCATAAAAATATTGTATAAAAATGTTATGACAATTGTTATTGTTACAAACCTGCCGTAAGAACATGTAGTCTGGTTGATATTTTTGAGGCATAAACATGATTAAAATCCTATCAAAGAATTGGAGTCCTTTTAAAGATGCTGCCCCCATGTAAAGAAAAACTCCAAAAAGCACCGGCATAGGAATATGTTTCAAAAAAGGCGTCAGCAGTACCGAGCATCCAATCATCAAAAATATAAAAATATGTGTTATTCTTTGTTCTCGGACACCTAAAAATTGAGGTTTCTCTCCAGGTGCGGCACATTCAGATTCTAGTTTTAATGAATTAACATGGTTTATTGACAATACGGTTGCAGCCACAAACCACGGCAGTCCCATCACAGAGCATATGAATATCAAAATTGACAGCACAAACAGATCTAGATGATAGCCACAACCTTTCTTCAGCTTATTTTCTTTCCTGTTTACAATAACAGCCGTTATCTGCTGATCCATGAATATCAAAATAGTACCAAGCATTGCTGGAAGAATTGCAACAAGTGCTGACCACACTGGGTTGTGATTGAAAGGATATATCAGCCATCCTCGACCTGGTAGAGTTGGCTTGAATTCCACAGGTACTTCCAGCTTTGGTGTGTTGATTCCAGCAAAGTAATCCAAAAATGACATTGACATGATAGCAATTATCACAGAGAAATCACTTATTATTTGACGAATCTGGAAATATGCAATGCATTTTGAGAATTGCTGAGTTATAAAGAAAATGGCGTATTTGGGTTATAGCATATTATGCCTTATTATTCACTAGTGAGAAATACAGGGTGTTGGATGTTTGAAAGAAGGTATGCTTCATGGAATGACAAAATTTCGAAACTACACTGAAAATCCAAGAGTGGAGAAGCTGTTTTATCTCAGAAAGAACTTTCATCAATAATCGATGCAATTTTATAGCTAATGAACAATAGAAAAAATAACAACTAATGACTAATAATTCATGACTAATGTTCGATTTTTAAATGGAACAAACCACCACGGGCTTACGACCGTCTTCTACTGTTATTTCGAAGGCTGGCTTAGTGTGATCACTTTACGTTAACAATGTTCGCCATTAGGTGGTAATTTTTGTCTCCGAAACTCTTAATCATGAGAATTCTCAACATGTTCAACATGTCGAAAAATCTCATGTATGAAACAAGTAGAAATTTAATAACTAATGAAACATAGAGAAAAAAGTTGGAAATTATTGAGAACAAGAGAGCAACCAAATTTAAAGACTGCGACTGCTGTCATTATTAGAGTCATTAGTTGTTATTTTTTCTGTAAGATCTAGTCCTGAAAAAAGGTCACAAGAATCTAGACATAATTAGAACGTTGTAATGAACAATAGATTAAAATTAATAATAAACATCCGAATGCAGCTCGAAAAGTAAGTAATAATAAACAAATAATGTAAAAACTTTACAGATAATGATTAAATTTAATTGTAAAATGACAAAACATTTCTTCTGAGAAATATAGGGCTATGAATGTTATGATATTATAAAGAGCGATGGAATTATGAGATATCATAAACAGTCTTTTTATGCCCTCGTTCAGTATTTATTTATGGCGTCATGTTAAAGTAGAACAATATAATTGTAATGACTATAAGCTTTTGCTTACCTTTGATGGGAAGAAAGGTGAATTCTTAACATCTTTTAGTATTACAGACACAATGTAAGTGCCCAAAAATAATAGCACGGACATTAAGAATACATCAGGTATATAAACAGGAGTTTTACAACCACTTCCTATCAACGTTCCATTATTTTTCTGAAATATACAACATAATTTTTAAAAGGGTAAAATTTTGATTGGGATAAAAAGGGTTAAATGTTGTAAACTGTCAATAGTCTATACTTCACTTTATATAAGAAATACTTCACTTTATATGGATTCAATACACAATATGACAATTTTATAAACTGTTAATCAAATTGTCATATTGTGTATTAAATCCATATAAAGTGAAGTATTTCTTACTAAACAGTCGAATTTGTTGAGTGAATTCCAATCAAAGTCATCGTTTGTATTAGAATCATCGGTTCCAAAACATGTACAGTTATAATCCAGTGCGTCGTTTGGCTGTGAGTTGATAGGAAACCTTTTACCAATCAATAAAACATTTTCCACAGCCTGAAAAAAACATACAAGTTTTCATCATCGATTTATTTAACAAAAAATCTAGAACCAATCAACAAAATGGTTACCTACTTTGTATATAAAAATGAACGCTATTAATGTTGCAAAATTTTCTTCAGTAAATCTTGTTATATAACAAACAAATGCACTTGCGTCAATAGCAACTAATGTTATCAGAATTATGGTCACCCAAACACCAATCCACAATCTGAATGACATATAATCCCATGCGGCCTTTTTGCAAAATTCATAAACTATGGTTTCAAATACAAGTACAGGACCTGTCGAGCCGAGAATTGTTAAAGGTTGTCCAGAAAAGAAGCCATATCCCATGCCACAAACAAATCCAGAGACAAGAGATTCCATGGCTGCCATGTTTTTCCCTGTGGCTTCTGCCAGTAAGCCACCAAATGTAATGATGGGAGATAAACATGCAAAATAAAGAAATATCCACGAAGCAACACATTGCAACGCTAAAGCATCTTTAAAATCACTCCAATACCAAGGAGCTTTTCTTTTAAAATCATTTATAAGTCCACCGAAAAGTCTCCCAGTCCTGGACAAACCAGATTCCTCCCTTTGCTTTTGTTCTTCCTCTTCCTCATCAACTTCCTCTTTTTGTTTTTCTGGTGGCTGTTTTCTTTTATCTTGTGATGGTATTGCAGCGGGAGGTTCTATCCTAATTGCCGGGTCCCATTCTCCCGGTGGTAAAACAGTAACTGCATCGAGAAATTCATCTATGCCAGCTAAAAGATGATCTCTTTTTTTGGCTCTGTATGCTACTTCGTGAAATACTTCATCAGACATCAAAGTAGCCATGGCTCTTCCAATCTCGTGAAAGCTCGAATTGGATGTTGCAGGTCCTAATAAAACAAAAAGAAATCTTGTTGGCACAGGAACTTCGGTGAGATTTCCCAACATCGATGATGTATTCAACCGTATGAAGCCCGATAATGTTTTGTCCAAGAAATCAACTTCACCAACTAAAATGTTAGAAGCTTCAGCTCCCGCTGGTATCTTTTTCATAAACTGCGTATTACCACGGTGTACTGGATCTCCATTAGGAAGTTCTCCAGCGCTGTGTACTCGATTCATTGATATACTGCTAGGACTTTTCACCATATCTTCACCATGTCCTGAAAATAGTTTTGAATTTTTTTTACCCATTTTTCAAAAATCCACTTATAAAGCTAAAACTACTGTGTGTATGTTCAAGTGATTCTTAAGGAAGTAAAACAAAATAGGGCATTTAAAACAAACATTTAAAACAAACATGGGATAGAATTATAATCATGAAATCACTAGGACATGTACCACTAATAGATTTACTATGCCAATGATTTCAAACTATAATTTTCCCCCAAACAGTCTACAAAATGATAAATAGATATAAACAAGAAAAGCGGAGTAGTGCATTGTGAAATATGAATGTTTTACCAGCCCCAGGAATGGAGAGGTAGCGACCAAAGTCTCCTGGTTTTCCTGTAACACCTGGCACTGAGTTAGAGTGATTGTGCTCATCAACTGAAATCATGGACATGAGAGGGAACTAATTACAATCTAGCACACACAAAACACAAACATTGAGTTTCAAAGATTTTATTTACAGTTATAGTCATCGAAATGATTTTAAAAGATCTATGAATCTCATTTCGTTTTAAGCTACGAAAATGTGTAGAATGCATGAAATATTAAAATAATATTATAAATTTATTCAATAATTGTCTAATCAAAATATTTCAAAATCATGCCCATTGAAAACGCACTATTCAAAAGATTCACTGTGAAAAAATTTAAGAAGCGTTTTTGTAGAGGTTCATAAAATTCGAAAAAAAAATATTAAAGAAAGAATGTAGTTTCTACTAAAAAATAATCAAGAGAGAAGAACTACCAACATTGAAAAAGAAAATGTGTTTGAAGGATATTATTTGAAAAAACTTTGAAGAAATTATTATATTGAGTGTATAAGTAACATATGTAAGTTTTCAATGCGAATGTGACGAATTATAGTAATTAAATTATTTTTCATTCTTGAAATGTAACAGTAAATTAAACATTGTAAGGATACATAATGGCAAAGCTGACAATGGTTAAAGTCCCCAATTCGATTTCAAATATTCTCATCTTTTTAATAAAATACGGCATGGTTTAAATGGAATGTTAAATTTCCTTGTTGAAATTAAGAGTATAGTGGGTGATCAGTTTATAAACGCAATCCGTTTCAAAACTTGCCAAAGGTTCAATATCAGAAACTGATTGATTCAAACTTGCAAACTGCTTGATTTGGGTGTTATTCTGAGATTGTTGATCACACATCTTTAATAACAGATGTGTTTGGTTCTCTTTCCTCATATCTTTTTGCAGAAAGACAGCTGATGTCTCTGCGCAGGTATCCAGTTTAAGCAGTGTCATGAGCTTTGAGGATAGCTCTTTAGTATTCGTTTTGTTACTTATTCAAAAATATGTTTGTTGTCTGGACAGTGAACGTCCACTGAACACAAAGCTCTTTCAGGCAAGTTTTTGTGATCCGAATTGTTCATGAAGTGATCTCTCTGTATTTAAATTCAAATGTTCGAGATAATATTTTTTAAGTTGATCAGTTGAATGAAAAAAAAAATCCTGGGTCTTAAAAACAATAAGTAGCTTTGCCAGTATAGGATAACACACAAGTTAGGGATAAGCATGACAAAATGGTTTAGTAGTAATAATAGTGCAATGTCTGTATCTAGCCAGGATCTAGCGAACCTTTATGGGAGGGACACACAGTGAGCAACGTTGTGAATCCCGTCATGTGCGGAGTGAACTCAGCTGTGGGTTAGTAACGACAATGATAATATGGTTTAGTCAATTTAATATTATTAATATAGTAATTAATTAGTGCTATACACACATAATATTATGTGAGATTAGATGTGGGTTAGTAACAACAATGGTTTAGTCAATTTATTATTATCAACATAGTAATTACTTAGTGCTATAACACGTAAATATTATGTGTGTATAATAACAATGATAGGGTGTGTCAATTAGTAGTTATTAAAGTGCTATACATACGTAATATTATGCGAAATCGGCTGTGGGTTAATAATTAGGTACAATGATGTGGTTTAGTTCATTTATTACCTATTATTAACATAGTAATTAATTCGTGCTATACACACATAATATTACATGAATTTAGTTGTGAAAAGAACACAATATTAAATACAATTTGTGAAATATTTAAATATTGCTGCTGCTAGTCAAGCATATTATATTAATACATATGCTATTTAGATAGGGTATAAAAGCAATATAGAGTTTGTGCTGTTAAGGACCATTACTATTTTCAGTGCCAATAACAGAAGCAAAATTTTAATATTTTTTTAAAAACCTCTACAACATTTATATCTTAATTATAACAATAAAAATATAAAAAGATCTCTGTGATAACGCAGTTAATAAAATATAAATTAATTTATTTGTGAATAGGTACTGTAGCTAATTTGGGGGATAAGATAAGAATATTAAATTAATTAAATTTTAGGAAATTACGAGTAAGTGAACCAGGGGTTGGCATTCAAAATTTTCAATAAATAGAATATAAAAGTTGTGATTGCGTAAGGAATTATTTGCGAATTCTGATAAGATGATTAAGTATTTCTGTTATTTATTTCTGATTCAAATCATTTGGGAAATTTTTTGTTTTGTTTTTCATAACTTTATTAGTTATTATTATAAATACATACTGTGTACATATTTCTGCAATGAGAATCCTAAAGACACCTTTAAAGCTAATTTGTGTTTACTAGGTACACTTTATACCAATTGCACAGTGCACTCTAGTCGCTGACAAAAGATGTTATAAGTAACATGTATATGTAATAGATAATTATAAATATAATTTTATATCTTGGCAAAAAACATCCATAATTTTCTATGCCAGATCTATCCCGAAGGATCTCGTTCAGACCACCTATAGATGTTATGTGTTGTGACAAATTTATTCTGCGTGTAAAATCAGCCGTGGGGTTGCCGGTTAAGAATAGCACCTCTGCTATTTTTGCTGGATTTTCGAGCATCCTCTAAGAGGCAGGAATTCGAAAAATCCGATCGGGACCGTGGGGTTGACCACCTCACGTTCTTAAACCCATACCGGTCAGAAAACACAATAAGGTAGACCTTCTTACACTGTGTTCCGCTCCTTCGAAGCATAGCTGAGGGATTTGGACATGGTGTGGGAGGAGGTCACAAACATTGCGCAAGATCGAGCGCAATGGAGAGCTCTTGTTGCCTTCCTATACTCCTGAGTGGGGTGTAAAAGGGAGCATTGGTTTGTTAGTAAAATCACTTAGTACCTACATAATACGTTACTACTTACAATAATTAGCGTGTGGTATATTTATTTAAACTGAAAAAAATCTTGAAATTCTACCCATTTTTTTTTTCAAAATAGGCATAATTATCTAGAAAATAATGAAATTATCGTTGTATTCACAGATTAATAAGCTACAAGTGGGTAACTGTGTATAAAATGAGTTATTTTTGTATATATTTTTATACAGATCAATTACTGGTACACTTACTTTAGATTATACCCATCAAATGAAAGTAATAGATAAATAAGAAAAACTTCCAAGATATAATAATACAATATGAGCTATGTTTCAGCTTTTTATATAATACAATATAGGTTATATACGTATAGTTTTTAAATAAAATATTATTTATTTATACTAATTAATTATTAATACCTAATTATAGTAATTTCAGGACCAACTCCAAGCTATAAAAATACGATTTTTAAAGCAAAAATATAGTAGAACCTTTGTATTCGTCATATTTTCGTTCCAAAATCCATAAAGTTCCATGAATTAATCTAAAGTGAAAACTTCAAAATATAAAAACCTAGCGCGTTGGAGAGTTCTCTCAACCTCACTATAACCATAGATTAGATATTTAAAAGCAGAATTTATTATATTCATTATGAATAGAGAAATAACCCATAAACAATTGACAAAAAATATTTCACAATTAAATTTCAAACATCGAACGTTCAGAGATTGACGTAGGTATATAAAGGTTCCACTGAAATACATAATATTAATACATTAGAATAATTATTTGGTAATGGCCAGTGTTAGCTGCAATAATATTGTGGTGTTAGGATAATATGTTCTAGACATACGAAGACATCTAAGTTAGGTGATTGGTGACCTCGAGTGGGAACAAAATGTATAAAAGCCGAAAACGCCGTAAAAAACATTTCGTGATCAAAAGCAAAGAGATGATTTTCTGACAGTACAAATATGGTGCAATTTGTGATATTATGTCAAGGAGTTATTATGTACATTTCGAGAAATTATGTACATTTATGATTTTTCCTGTTCTAATATTTATGAACAAATAAAACAGTGGGAAATTTAAGCATAACTCAACTTTGTTATACCTGTTAACCAGGAGTTTATTACAAAAAATGTTTCTCGTCCCAGAGATATCCCGCAAAACTTTTTGATAAGTCCCGCGAGAGTAGGTATGTATGTAAATTAAACTTATTTTTTGGTATAGGGTTGGTCTCGTTAAATATATTTTATATGATAATGTTATGAACAAGGGTTATGAATTAATCAAATAGGTACTTCTTTTTTATTTTTAGTTTAATCTCATATAATAATATGTTCAAAAACTGTCGGCTACCGAAAAATTTAGGAGTGGTAGAAAACTTTTTTTTTACACTTTGAGTGAGCATAGATTCATAAATTCCTAATTCCTTTTGGTGAAAACATTTGGATACCATTATCGGAATATATTTCTACATATTTTTAGTACCTACCTAGATCCGAGTTTATTAAAAAATTCGACTTTAGATCATTTTTAAAATCACTTCGTCTCAGTTAACGTAAAGCATTGTCACGATCGATATTATAAAAATTAAATATTTACCGCCTGAGAAAGGTTTTTTTCGCACCTGAAAATTTCCCCTCTTCATAAAAGCTTAGATTGCTAAAACGATTTCCTTTGTTAAAAAAATGTTAAATAGTGCCTTGACTGATTGTTACTTATTTATAAATGGCGGAAGTATTTTGCAAATGGATTTTTGTTTTCAAAATTCGAACATTTTCGAAACTCTAAAATTATATTTTTGTACTGGCGTTTAACGATATTTCATACAAAAAAAAACGTGACTTGAAAAATGTGGGGAAGGATTTTGCAGGAAATTTTGATATTTGTTTAAAGTAGAAAAAGTCTCGAGAAGTAAAATACACCAATATAGTGTAAAAAAAACATATTCACATTTTTAAAATATATACGTACCTATCTACTATTTTTTTGTCATTTGGAAACCAAATTTATCCACCATCAAGACAACTTTAATGCGATTGGAGATGTAGTAAAAAAACTATTTGAAAAAGCCACCTTTTTTATCGATAAAAGTATAAAATGAATCGAAAATAATGGTAAGGTACCTACCTTTATAGGTAGAATATTTTTTTTCACATTACCCGTTATAAAAAACGTGGTACCGGTGGAAAGGAAGGATATTACGCCTACTACAAAAATCCTGAACGCAAATTTCAATGTCACCTTTTAACAATACGCACATCTGGGAAAGCTTTGATTTTTTAGTATTGGAATAACGTGATATTGAGTGATTAACTACATATGTGAAAGTTACTAAATAACTGATATTTTTTTTTTCTAAGTTCTCTTTGAAACCCCCCGCACGATTTTCGAAGTACAGTATATTTTTATTACAGGTTAGATTTTACTATGATTATGTTTAAAATCCGTTCATCTTGTGCTTTTGATCACGAAACCCAAACCTTCCAGTTGAAACGACAAAACAAGCTGTGAATACAACCGACGATGATGATGGGTTACCAAAAGCACCAAGATGGACACCCATTAAGCCATCGGAGTAGGCTGGATACCTGGAACTGCCAAATAAGATCCTTTGTGGTCTTTCGAGTCCAGGAGCGCCGTGTGTGCTGATGGCTTTCCTGTTCGGGAGCTTCTCTTGGCCAGGTTCTCCTGTAAGTCTGACCCAAAAATACCACTTATACAGCCTGTGCAATCTGAAACCACGTCGGGGTTTGGTTCATTTTAAAAACCTGTCAAAATATAGTGTTGCTAGTTATAAACCGTTTCCTTTCAATGCGCAGAGATTCCCAATATAAAATTTAAATGCTGAAAAATACACATTCTAAATATGAAAACAAGATCATAATTTAAAAAATCGAATGGAATGTCAAACATTGTTTTAAGCCGTGTACTCACTAGCGAGCTATAACGTAACTTTCGCTATACTTTGTTACAAAAATGACACTAGTGAGTAAACGACTTTAATATGGTGTCAAAAATGATAAAAGCTGCTGTCAATATGTCAAACATCTTAGCTTGGTTCTAACCTTTGGTCTATTATTGTCTCACTTTATTTAAGCATGAATTTTATTTCAAGTTAATTCCATAGGTTTTTTTTTGTAGTAGAATAATGCTAATAAAGGTAGATTAAAGAAACTTGCTGATATCATGGTTAAGAACCAAACTGAGCCATTATTAAAATAAATTAAATCAAATTCTTTAAAACGATTATTTGCTAATTATTTTTTATAACATAAACATTTAATACCCGAAAAAAAAAACAGAATTGTGTTCCCTAATTTATCAAGAACTTGTAGTTTTATATTATTATAAAGAAAAAACAAAATCAAAACTTACTTTTTGAAGAAGAATAGTTCTTTCCAATATCAGCCAAAGACCTAATTATAGGAAGTCTGGACATGTTGTTTTCCTTTTTTCTTTCGTGTAAATGTCTGTGTCTCCTCAAAAGGGCGTCTTTCACCACATCCCTCTTGTCAGCGTCTAGAGCTTTAGCATTAATCATATTCTCTAACACCAAATCGGCAATTTGATC
Source organism: Mystacides longicornis (assembly GCA_963576905.1). Taxonomy (NCBI): domain Eukaryota; kingdom Metazoa; phylum Arthropoda; class Insecta; order Trichoptera; family Leptoceridae; genus Mystacides; species Mystacides longicornis. The sequence goes on along the minus strand of OY756424.1, from coordinate 10,090,918 downwards.
CAACGAAGACGCCTCCATATCCAATATGACAGTTCCGTTTAAAATTAAACTCCTCAATTCGAATAAAGAATGCAGAGACAGGGTTGCCACGTGGGGTTTAGACCAACGGTTACCCCCTTCCTCTACATCTTCTTCGAATTTAATCCATCTGGCTGTTTCTTTCCATTCCAATTCATCTCCCTCTTTAACCAATTCTTCCATTTCAGAGAACAAGGGATGGGATTCGTGTGTCCCATCATCCACTTCTTCTCCGAGGATGAAATGGACTCTCTGTGCTGGGGGTGTGACTGAAAAAAGAAATAGGGAAAATTATGTTAAAAAAAATAATCGCACAAGAGATTTTTTTTAGGTGAAAAATATGAGTTCTTACCAAAATTATTTAAAGTGGTCTTATATAATCAAGAAGAAATTATTTGAAATTTTTTTTTAGATATAAAAATAATAAATACACGATTATAAAAATACAACGAATGTTTTCGTAATGGAAAAAATATGAAATGAATTAAACACGAAATTGTTTTTAAGTTTTTCTTATGAATAATTAATGTAAAAAGATTTTAATAAGCACTATACCTAATTTATGTATTTTAATAAAAACATTTGAAACAAAAATACAAACAAAAATTAATATTTATGGTCAAACTTTTCGAATTAATTCCAAAGTACTACTTTAAAAACAGCTTTTGAATAAATTCTACATAAATAATCATTTGAATTATAAATAAGCATGCTAATAAAATAAAAATCCAATAATTCTAATTAATAATCAAAATTTATTATACTTAAAAGTAGTTTCACTTATGTAAATAATTATAATAAACAAACGAAATCTTCTTTTTAATATCTATTCCTACTTAAAAATAGATAATATAATTTTCCCGTGCGTGTTTACGAATAAAAGAAATCGTGAACCAAAACCAGTAGGTGTCGTGCAAAAAAAAAAAAGAAAATAAAAAGATAAAAGTTTTTAGCGAAAAATCTTAGATTTTCTTACAAATTTCGCCATCCTCGGAGACGCTAACTCTCCTACGCCGTGACATTATAACAGGACCTTAAAAAGTTACAAAAAATACCATCTTTAAGGATCGAATTACCTCCTTTAGGCATTTAGAATATTTTTTTGTCCGATAATTGGTACATAGGTTAAATAATCCTTATTTTCAAAATAAAAAAATAATAATAAAACAACCGAACACAATAAATTAAATTAATAATTAATTATTATTAGACGATCCTCCGGTAAAATTACTCCTGTTTACATGAGAGCTATGCAACCTCATCATCACTTGTAAAATATTACGACCTTATCTCGAACTAAGACCAATGCAAGGATAAAGGCCAATCAACTTTGTTTTTATTTTATGTCCCATTTTATGAGGAGAAGCGCTTCTAGTACGTAGTAAATAATAGTTCAATGGTTTTTGTCTTCATAAGTTTTTAATTTCATAATATCATGTTATTGTCATGATTTTAAACTGACATTCGCACGTACCTACATTATCCATTCCAATTTCGTTGGTAACAACACATTATCACAAGCGAATAAAAATATTGAAGAAAACATACTTAATAAAATATTCAACATACGTGCTTGACATGATCAGCGCTGAAACGTGACAAACACGCGGCAGGGCCTTTCTTTGGTGAATTGTTTATGAATTATTTTTCAAGCATGAGAAGTTAAATTAATACAGACTTTTTTAAGTACGATCTTAAAATATATACTTAAAAATGAAGATATAAAACTGTTTATGAAATCAGTTCATTAACTATAGCGTTGAGTACATGAGCGAGGTTGAAAAAAACTGCTGCAACTTATTAAACGAATGGTGCATGATAGTCCCCCCCATATTTTTATGAAGGAGATACCATATTGGGGGGGGGGTCCATATTGCTGAAAGAAGGTCAAATAACCAAGATAAAAACAATGAAAAAAATACTTAAAATTAAGATGAAGACTTTCCGCTACAATACTCCGGAACAGAGTTAAGAATTCAGCATTCTGCAGGATGTCGTGCGAAGGGTTGGATTGTAGAAGACTTTTCTGGAGAGAACACGTGAATTCAGCAGATTCTGAAAGGCTTATAAAATCCACATCCCAGGGACAGACCGATCCGATAGAAGACTAGACTCAGTCCTAAGAGGATACTTAACGATATATCAACAACTGAACTGATGACTGACTAATACTGTTCAATTTTTTAAATTGTATGAACAAACCACTACGGGCTTACGACAATCTTCTATTGTTATTTCTAAGGCTGACTTAGTGTGATCAGTTTTACGTTAACAACGTTCGCCATTAGGTGGTAATATTCAAATTTTCCGAAAGTTGAATATTATGAGAAATTTTAACATGTTCAACATGTGGGAAAATCACATGCCTCGGGCAGGATTTGAACCTGCATCCCTCGTCGTACCGTGCCGAGACGGTAGCCACTGGGCTAATTGCCTCGACGCTAATTCCTTCATAATAAGTGTATATAACAAGTAGCTGAAATGTTAATGAGATATAGAGCCATCTATTGGAATTTTTTGAGAACAACTAGAGCAACCAACTTTAACAAGGAGCACTAAAAATAGAGTAAAATCGAGAATCCTATAACAAGTGACTTTGTTAGATATATACATTGGTTGCCGGGAAGCTTAGATATGAGAACGTGTTGCGCCGTGGTTTTACATGTTGAAATTATTGTTAAAAAAATTCTTGGAAGACAAACCACTAACGAAGTAGTCACCTATCAAAAGACCATCTCTCTTAAACAACAGGGTACTAAATTTGGTTGAAAACCTATTAAAAAAGACGTGCTATGTATGAACTACCTACAGTTAGTAATGAGATAAATAATATAAAATAAACAAAATTAATTTTACCAAATCCTGAAATTATGCAATTACTTTATTGAGATTCCATTTTAAACAAAATCCTGATATTAAGCAAAATCATTCTTTCTTTAATAATGTGAATGTTAGAAATACTCACGTGGTCTATCCGTTTCATCTTCCATCTTGTCATTGTCAGACTTGCTATGGTGTTTGTGTTTCCTGTGAGAATGTCGCCTTTCTCCGGGAAGATGCACTCCAAGAAATACAGTGTGAGCTCTGTGCCCTGTGAAAATAAACAATTTCATTGTCACTAAGATGTTCTAGCGAGATGACATCTTACATAAACAATAATTTTGTGGTATCAAACCCCTGCATATTACAAAAGAATTACACATAAACACACGATCAAGCAAGACAGACTTCACTGTTTTCTCGTCGCATATTTTTATCAGATACCTATCTAATTTATTACATTACTTATAGTGCATAAGAAATTGTAAATTTTATATTCGAGTTTCATTTTACCTTTAATTAGTTACACCTTTAATCATTCAATACTCTCATTAAGTTCCACTTAGGACCAAAGGGAAACAACAACAAGAGCATTCAACTGTGCTTGATCCTGCACAATAACCTCCTCCCACACCATACCCTTATCCCCCAGCTCTGTATCGAAGGAACGGATCACGGTATGAGGAAAACAGTGTTCTCCTCGGCTAACTGTCATTCGGTATTCATAAGACATGTCTCAAGCGTTCGTGATGCGGTGGTACCATCTTGTACCCAAAATTCTCCTGAGGCACTTAATTTCAAACGCGGAAATTTTTTGTGTCTGGGCTTTGGTAAGGTACTAGGACTCAACCATAGACGGAAGAATGTTCAATCAACGCCAACTTTTCCATATTTTGGTAATGTTAAAGGCGCTACTTCCCATACCGACTCATATCGGAAACGAGTTCACCAAGGTAGTAATGGTTGCTTCCAGCTACTTGAATTTGTCTACCACGGAGACCTGGTGAGCATCAAATTTATCGGGAAACGCATTATTCACCTTAAAAAAAAGTAGTTGAGTTGACTTTATCCAATCTTGGCACAACCTCTTCAACAACTCAGCTTCGCCAAGAGTCGACATAATTGGTGACTCCACATGATTTTTGAACAGGCAACCTTATAATCAATTAAACCACAACAAATCAACTACTTTAAAATACTTTCCTTATCAGAATATTTAAATGAATATAAATTTAAGTTAATCATGAGTAACGTGAGTACTGAGTACGTTTAAAAACAATAAAATAGTCGTATACGTTGTTTTTCGATTAAATTTTGTACGTCAGCCTTAACCTAAGTTATAACTTTGTAGATTAAAATAATGTTATATCGTGAACAAAAATACATGTATTGTGTGCTGGATATATTAATAAAGTTTAATCTATGTCATGACCAACAATATACTTAGGTAATCGATATTTATGATCTCAATTGAAAATTCTTGACTTAGTTGAAGAATAAGTTTTAAGTACTCGTATAGGGAGCAATTTTCATCATTTTCTATGTATGTAGTGATTAGGTACGACTAATATCATTTCATTTTCCTCCTATCAAACAGAAAAAAAAATTCTTTAACGAGTTGTGGAATATTTCATTCCCGGGCATCGCGTCTATTTCCATTTTCTACACTCCACCATTGCATCTTGAACTCTGTCGAGGATTACATGACTTCTGCCGGCTGCTTCTATAACGACCTCATTAACCTCACGTTCATGCATCCCTCTCATAAATTGTCATCATTTCAAATCATTAAACAAACTCTCTAGATCGGAATGTTTGCATAATGATAGTATAGCTGCACTTGCACTTGTTATTCTAAAAACCCGCCTAAACTACTCGCGTTTTATCCAATCCAAATCCAAACTCCCTTAAGGCTCACTTAGAAGCATAGGGAGGCAACAAGAGCTCTTCATTGCGCTCGATCTTGCGCAACGTTTAGGGGGCGTTCAAGTATTACGTAACGCAATTTTTGAAGATTTTTGACCCCCCCTCCCCCCCATGTAACGCGCCGTAACGTTTTTCTGTACCCCCCCCCTCCCCCCCCTAAATGTTACGTAACACCCAAAGACTATTTTTTTACTGAACTCTCGTAAAAAAATAAAAGGGTTTCAAAGTGTTCCTTTGCTAACTTCGGAGAAAAAAAAATACTATTTATATGTTCCATAAATTTATCTTTATTTTTTCTTTTGCTGTTTTCCAAATTTTGGCATAGCTGCGTTGGCAAGTCCAGTTGATGATGTAAATCCCCCCTTTTGACCACTAACGAATGCTGACAACGAAAATAAAATAAAAATGACGTAAGTATAATACAGTCGAGGGATTCCCCGTAAAAAATTAAAGATTTGCTAACTTAGGAGGGCGAAATAAAAATTACATACAATGCAGTCGAGGGACTCCCCGTAAGACTTAAACGAAAAAGGTTCCTTTTTTCGCAGAGCGAAAAATTCTTACGCTTATGGTGAAAACACGTAGAAAGCCGATTCCGACCGGCGCAAATAATGTTGTCTATGGTTTCAATGCATTTAAATGGGCATGCCGGAAAGCAGGTTTCTGCTTTTGCTGTGCGTATCCCCATTCAACTGCATAGAAACACTCTTTGCGCCGGTCGGCGCGGGTCGGATTCGGCATTCTACGTGTTTCCACCAAAAGCTTTAACATCGGAGAACAAAATAAAAATGACGTACGGTACAATCGAGGGACTTCCCGTAAAACATTGTCGAAAAGGGTTCCTTTGCTAACTTCGGAGAAAAAAAATGATGTACAGTACAATCGAGGGACTTCCCGTAAAGCATAAACGAAAAGGGAGCCCAACTTCGGAGAAAAAAAACAAAAATGACGTACTCAGTACTATCACAGTACAATCGAGGGATTCCCCGTAAAACATAAACGAAAAGGATTGCCCAACTTGGAAGATTTATTTCCCAATTTTTTTTATTTAAGAAAAAAAAATACCGTTACGTAACGAGTTGTTCGAACCCCCCCTCCCGCCCTCGTAACGCACAGTAACGTTTTGCAAGACCCCCCCTCCCCCCCAAATTGCGTTACGTAATACTTGAACGCCCCCTTATGACCATCTCCCACACCATGTCTATATTCTTCAGCTCTGCTTCGAAGGAGCGGAACACAGTATGAGAGGGTCTTCCTCGTCTTCGGGACCCTGATGGGAGGAAGAATAGCGCTCTCCTCGGCCAACTGTCATTCGGCATCCTTAACACATGTCCCAGCCATGTCCATCTCCTCCACATAATGTTAGAATCGAAGTGATCTCCTATTTTCATGATTTTCTCTATTTTTATTTATTTATTTTATTAAATCTTGTTCTAAATATTCCACAAAAATATCCTAAATATTATATCTACATCTATCCAAATTAGAGTCAATCGTTTCCTCTCTCGAAAGGGCTTTGCCTTATGTTGGGAGAAATTCTAAGCTTTAATTGTATTTCACACAGTTCATCATTAAGAATTTCAAGAAAATGGTTAATTTCGTTTTTCAGGGTAACAAAGATCAAAATGATTTTAGGTGTAGGTATACTTTTTAATTGCGCAGAAAAAATGTATTCCTCTGAAAAAAAAAACATTTTTTTTTTTTTTTTTTTTATTAATTAAAAAATATATACAAGTACAAAACATATAGGTACATTAACAAATATATCAAATGAAAAAGTCAATTTTATATGCCCCATTTGAAGTTAGAAACTTGTGTATGGGGCAATTAAAAAATAAACTTAAATGGTTAGAGCAATTATTTACAAACAAATCTACAGCAAATTAGAATAAAATAGGTAAAATAGAATAAAATCAAACATATGCAATTTACAATTATTCCTTACACACATACCGATAATAAGTAAAAGTTTTTATTTTTTTTTTATTTTTTACATTTTTCATTATAATCTGAAACGGGCAGCCTTTCTCTAATTTATAACCTTTTTTTATCTAATTAGGTACCTTCAAATAAAATTTACAGTCTTGTTTCCTTTGTCCATTGACAAAAAAGAAATTCACGTTTGCTCACTGAAATGTTTAATTATAATTAGTTATTTATAGCCAGAGGGGGTATCCTTTATCGATTTCTACGCAACAATAAATAAAAAAAAAACTTAAAACAAATCACCAGGAGTTGAAAATTACTCTTTTTTCTATTGAAATAATAATTTAAGTTTTAATATAACTCATTTAATTTTGTTTCTAATTTTAAAGTTAACAAATAAAAATTTTTTTTTTTTAGAATTAAATTTGACATGTTTTATAGGCACACGCCCTATATAATTATATATCACAGGAAATTTTGAATTTGAAAGCGTAGGAGTGTCAAAACTATTCCGTTTTCATGTAGCAAGCTGATATAAAGTTAAATGAAATCATCGAAAAGTTCTAAAGCTAAAGAGTTTTATTAAAAAAGTATATTTTATTAAAATTAGTCAAAAAAACAACACGTTCAACCTATCTTTTTATTAGAATTTAGCAACAATAATTTTATACAGAAAAATTGAAACCACTTGAATGAGTTAACTGTTGCGGACCATCATCTGTAAAGATTGTTTTTGTTCACTTTGTATGAGACCATATACATTAAAAAAAAAAAAAAAAAAATTATCAAATATCTTTTCGAATATAATATAACAACTAATGACTCTAACAATACATTGATTTATTCTTTATTCTCTCTTATCAACCCCGAAGGTTCCTTGCGGGACTCTTGGGATCATCACATGTTACAAATCATACAAAAAACACGAACAAAAATAGTATAGGAAGGAAAAATATACAAAACACATAAGAATTTAGACTACAAGGAAAAGAAACAACATACATAAATCAGCACAATTCGGAGAATACAATTTCAAGAGTCACAAGGAAAGCACAGTGAAAAATAAATATAATACCGTCATTTTTGTTTAATGCTAAAAGGGTGTAAAAGGCCCTATTTTACTAACTAAATATTTAGGATTCGATACCTTAATCAAGATGATTATCTTTTCTATTTACTGGGATTATAAAGATCAGTTTCTTTTTTATTTATAGGGTTTATGACCTCAGTAGCCTAGTGGCAAAGGCTCCGACATCAGATCAAGAGGTCCCGGGTTTGATTCCCGGTCGGGTCAGAAATTTCCAATGTGTTTTTACACTTGAAACTTCTACTCGGGGTTGGAATCATGTCCCAGATTGAACGGAACCGGTTGACTGGTAGAGAATGCTTCAAGTATTAAGTCCCGCCGGCTATTCTGACACCTATGTAGGTATAGAAGAGTGTTATTTATTTATTTTATTTTATGAATATGAGTCTCTAGAGGTCGTAGGTCGTAGATTACTCCATTTCTGTGTATCTTTAAAAAACAAAACATCTACAGCCCCTAAAAGAATGCAATAGTTTTGCGAAAAACCTTTTATAACCCCACACTGTAGGTATGCCGCATAGGAATTCGTGTTGTATTAGTGTCAATAAATTGGTAGCGGTGGTGTGAAAAAATCATTCATGTAAAAATTGTTTCGAGTGAGAAAATTTTCCGCTACATATTTCCCCGTAGGTATTTGTTAAAATTCACACATCTCCTTTTTCATGCTCGTAAACTTGTGATAGATTTTTTGGATGACCGGACATTTTGAACGTAAACGTCATAAGTAAATTCTAGTTTGGAAATATTCAGATTCGATAAATAAGGAAAAAAAGAACAGGACACATCACAAAAATTAGAGCCATCAATGTAACTGCTGAAGAAGAGAAAACCACACGCCACCGGGCGTTTAAAAAATGGCTCAACAATTTTCTATCCAATGTGCTCTTTATTCAAAAAACTGAAGTGAAATTAAAAGTAAAATTTCTAGAAAAAAGTACTCTAGGTAACAATAATTGAAAAGATTCTAATCAAACCTGGAATCGAACTGAACCACTTCATCATAAGTCAATGCCCAGACAACTGTGCTTTCCCGATCGGTGAATACTTGAGCTTGAGTAATTTGCAAATGTAGTTTTAGATTTCCTCAGGCTTTTATAAAACCCTTCTATAAGCAACTAAAGTTTCTAAGGCGATAAAACGGAACGATTATATTCAGGAGAAAAGTCGAGAATACTTCTGAAACAATAAGATAATACCTATGCAATATTTATAAGATTTCTTACTGTAAGAGAGAGAACAGCTCAGAAAAGCTTAGAACGGAATGTAAAGTGGCAGCATGAAGTATAGTAGGCATACAGAGCTAAATGTGACTTTTATGTGATATAAAATAATTAAGACTTATTTCTGTAAACACGTTTGTTTTACAAAAAATCTATACATTAATACGTGAAGGGAAAACTTTGTGCCCCTTTTTACGAAAATTGAGCGGACGGAGGAGTATGAAATTTCGCACAGTTTATATAGAGAAGGGGTGGCGAATGCTAATATTTTTTTAAATCATACATAAAAATAGATTAAATCAATAAAAAATACTCTACGCACACTACTGTAATGTTTGTATTTCTACTCACACACACATCGCTGTATTTGACATTATTTGACACAGATCTTTTGTTTATCTGTGGTCATGGTTAAATTTATTAATAATAATAGAAAAATCTTTGTATACAACATTTCAAATTTGACGTGTCCATGTCATTGTTTTTGAAAGAAAATTGTGAAATTCCGCTCGCTCAATATATAAGGTATAGTTTAAATTAATTATGGTCGAATTTCGACCAATGAACTGGACCACTAGTAATAATAAAACAGTGATGGCACATTTTTACAAACTGAAAGTTCTTACTTACAATTTATTTGAAACAAAAGCTGTTGCACTTTCACAAGTTACACAAGAGGGAAGCGTTTGAACTCAATTAAGTATCGGGAATTTAAAGCAGCTATATATTTTGATCAAATTGCAAAAATGAGAAAAATTATGGATACAGAATTTTAAACTTTAAGGATGATAAAAACTGATGAGTTTGTTGAAATTTCGTTAAATTACGTTTGAAAGCTTCAAAAATATTACACGTGAATGAAGAATGTTTCAATAATAAAATTTATACGTTTCGAAATTCACGTTATAAAGTGAGTTCCTCACGCCTTTTTAAAAGCGTATTAGCACAGTAACGATGGATTACTTTACTCGTAAACTTCCTTAAACTTTGTGTTTACATCAAAGGGAGTAGGTAACCATAAGGTATTGTAAATGTAACCATAAGGTATTGTATGTAACCATAAGGTAATGTAATGTAACCATAAGGTATTGTAACCATATGGTATTGTAAATGGTAACCATAAGGTATTGTAAATTTGGAGTGACCTCGGTAGGCTAGCTATCCAAATTTCCCGACTCGTTATGAAGAGGTCCGGGGTGTGATTCCTAGTTACGTAAGAATTTACCTTTTTTTTTCATATGAATCTATCCGAGACTGGCATCCTGTCTAAGATTGGGTCAGTTAGCTCTGAAAAACTGCCACATAGGTGATAAAGTTTTCCTAGCTAAACTGAAACCTTTGTGTAGAAATGAACGCGGGGGCATGGGAAAATAATTTATTATAAAATAAAACAGTATCTGCTTATCTGCTACGAAAAAAAACGAAATAAAAATATCTTTCATAATTTTCAAAAGACTGCTATTTACCAAGTACCAATACTTAACTATATATGAAATAAAATTAAATACGCAACATTATTTGCATTAAATTAGAACGATAATGTACTTAGATCGTACGTTCACAAAGAATCCTTTGTATTCAATACTTTGTATTGTATTCTTTTTTAGACTAATATTTTGTTAGAAAATATTTCATTAAATTCGAGGCACATCGCTGTTTGATCGCCCGAGGTTCCGTACACGATCTCTCGTGTTTCTCCTACGCACATTTTTCACTGAGACATCTGTACTCCCACACAGGGTAAACGGAAACATCTTGATAAAACGTAATTAGGTATTTTTTCCTCCGTGTAAAAACTTTTTATCAGCATTAATTCGATTTTTAAGATAAACGTAGGTATCTTCTACATAATATTTTAGTCCGTTTATATTTTTGTAACAGCATCAATCGTAGAAAACAGACGTTAAGGTCAGATATTAATATGCGAAAAGCCGCGCTTTATTCCGGAGAGCGTTCTTAAATACAATTTGCTGCATAAACTTTAATATATTTAGAGCTATTTAAAAAACTCTATTTTTTTAGGAACTTCATACAAATTTCTCAAAAAAGACAGTAAGCCATCTTTTGGAAACAAAATTACTCATGTAAAAGTTGAATGGAATCTTGGTACTACGGTGTGAAAATGTAATAAAATAATTGTAGATTGATTTGTTATACATATAAATGTTATTCAAATCTTATTATTCTCCATAAATAAAGATTTAATGAATAAATTTGCAAAATGATTCCTCCATTTGACAGATAGCGCAAATCACCCTCTATGGGTGGAGAGATCAAACATTAGAGAATGTAGCTAAGATTCAAACCACAGAGTTATCTCTTTTCTCTATGAAAACTTGCAAATTATGTCGGTAGGTTCGTATAATATTATAAGGTCGGTAAAAAAGTCATTCTCCTTTTCCTGTGCTTATGTCAGTTATAGAGGTCTGTTAAGCCAACACCTACTAGATAATAGGTGTTGGCTTAACAGACCTCTATATTATCTAGTAGGTGTTGGTTAAGCAATAGGAAGCTAGACTAGAACCTGTTTAATTACTTACCGATCAAGCGTGACATTCGGAATCAAAAACGTAAAGCAAGACGGGTATTAGCTAGTTTGTAAATAAAATTTAGATTTTACAAACATAGATTTTGTTCAGATTTAGATTCTGCCCATGTTAATATTCAACGAAGGGAACAAAAATTACATTAATATGATTTTTTTTGAGAGTGAAAATTCACAGATTGTTTTTGATAAGTGCCAAAAAGGTTTAAATCTCATTAAAACTGACTTCTTTATTATTACTGAATATTGACAATACGAGTTACACATGTTTTAGCTTGACTAATCGTAAAGTGACTGGCTATATCGGTAAATTGAGAATCCATTCATGTGGTAATCAGACTGTTTGTAATTATCAATATATAAAGAGAGTAGACTCAATAAAGTATTTGGGCATTATAATTGACGAAAAGTGCAAAGGGTTTAATAAAAAAAAATTGACGAAAACCTATCGTGGAAAAACATATCTTTGACCTGAATAACAAAAGGTCATTAACGTTGCGCAAGATCGAGCGCAATGGAGAGCTCTTGTTGCCTCCCTATGCCCCTAAGTGGGGTCTTAAGGGAGTTTGGATTGGATTGGATTCTCAAATTCACGTTCCAACTCAACGCAAGAAGCTCTTGCTTAGAACTTAATCGGTTGCCAGTAGTTACGCATCTAATGTATTGGATAAAACATTTTCAGAATACAGAAATGTCAAAAGTCTCAATAAAAATTGGATACGGCGCAACTCAATCGTCTGTTTTTCATTTCAGAATAATTTTATTTTATTTTTATTTATTTATTTTCTGTCAAAAATTAAGCATTGTTCACCATTACAGAGTAATCCTTTGCGGTGAACAATGCAGATGAATAATAATCAAGAATATTAGTCAATATCTTGTTATTGTGAGGTAGGTACCTTTTAGAAATACAGCGTTTGGGGAGCGACAATTCTCATATGTTGCGCCTAGAACATTTAACTGCCTGCCTGAGAGCATTCGTGAGATAACTGACCCTTGTATTCTCGGGGAGAGAGTTTCTTGCTGGGCTCTTTTTTTTCTATTTTGTACCTAGGTATATTGTAAGACTACGTACGTAAGAAGACGGTCGTACGCCCATAAATAGTTGGTTCTATACAAATCAAGAACCCATCAATATTTGGATCATTGTGCATAACAATATATAAAAACTCTGCTCACTCTTCAAATTACTTCATCACTGGTTCGAATTAGAATTTTGGAACGAACCTTTTTATTTTCGAACTCTACTCGCTTATTAATAACTTGTACATTCTACCTAGATTTTTTCATAAATATATCGGGGATGCCGAATTACGGTTGGCCGAGAAGAGCCCCAAGGGTCTCGAAGACGAGGAAGATTTTCTTATACCGTGTTCCGTTTCTTCGAAACAGAGCTTTCTGCTAAATAATATGGTGTGGGAGGAGGTCATCAACGCTGCGCAAGATCGAGCGCAATGGAGAGCCCTTGTTGCCTTCCTAGGCCCCTCTGGGTCAAAAGGGAGTTTGTTATTTTATATGATTTTATCTTTAAAAACAGGTTCTATTAAATCTATCTGTAAATTTGCACAATAAAAACGTTTTATTCACTTTTTTCGCTGATTAGAAAGCTAATATATTTCTCGTTTCTTTTTGTTGTTTTAAAGTAAATGAAAAAGGTATACCATAAAGAAAATTTATTGCGCTATTCAACGTCAAAGCTGATCATAAAAATGTTTCTTGAAAAGTCTTTTTTCGTGTGACAATGGAATTTGAAATCCGTTTTTTATTTCTTTTTGTTATTTTAACATTGTAATTTTCTTGGGAACATTTTCTATGAAACATAATATCTAACAGTTTTAACTTTAGACAGATAGTTCCGTCGAGTGCCTACTCAGTGGCTTAGAACAAGAAAATTGTGTTACATATGTTTGGGAAAATGGTTATGGTTTTTGATACGTTGAAGATTCACCTAATTTGGGAATTTCACTTCAACCACACTTGCATACAAGAATTATGTTCAAGTTAAAGTCACAACTTCTAATCCGGCTATAAGAGAATGTTTTTCTAATTCAGGACTGATTCGCAGTTCTCTTATGGACGTATTGTACACTCACGGTACAAGGTTTTTTTTGACAATTTGAAATCCTCTTTCACACACTTTGTGCATACATATATTCGGTTTCATCAACATGGCAATTAGCATTGCCGTGTTTTTACTAAAATTTATGCAAAAAAAGAACCTCCAATCGAGATCGAAACGAGCCTTCTGATTCTGAAACAAAGAAGATCTCACAATTTTTTTTTGGCTTGAATGAAATAATAACATTAAAATATTTCTGAAAGATCCATATTTCATTCGTATTCAAAGCTCTGGCGGGAACAACGTAAGAATAATGCGCTCGCGCACACACCCTACCTCGCCTATGAAGTAGGTACCAATAATAGGTGCCCGGTAATATTGTTGTATGAAAATTTCCTAAAACGCTCGAAATGGTGCGGTGGAGAAAGTGGGATGGGCTACTGTACTACAATCACGCATGCGAGAATGAGAGGGAACTACCCGCGATGGCGTGGGCGCTTCGCAGGTAGCCGTTCCATAAATATTGTATTTTACATAATTTCTTTATCATTTTTCAACTTTTTATTAGTTATTCTGTTATCCGGGGCGGAGAAGAATCCAATTAATCGAACATCAGAATAATCTGTTGAGCCGATCTCAAGTTATAAGTGTTCGCACTAACCCGACTTTAATTTATATTGGAGATGTGTGTACGCATATTCAAAATGGCGCAATAAGGATATGGTCCATAAAAGTCCAAAGAAACATTCACGAAAACAGTTAAGTTAATTTAAAGTAAGTTTCAAAAATATTCAGAAAACAGAAAAAGAACAGGCGTTCCGTAATATGTATCCATGTTTTTTTTATCCCTTACACAAGTGACACACGTATTAGCAAGTATTTTTTTTTTATCAATGTTTGGCCAATAAGACATTATTTTCTTTCTTGAGAGTTCCATTTGCCACCCCTTACGAGCCATACGAGTATAAAGCAAAAAAGTACAATCTACAAACCCGCCACCGTTTATTTATTTATTATTATTTATTTATGATACAATGATATGTCACTCAGCATAACAGTAAATACCTTTTCGCTGAGCGCCATGAAACAGTTTTGTACAAATTACACAATGATTAGGTAACAACACATCACCAAAACAATAAAAAAAAAAACAAAGCAGCGATAGTACACAAGCTCTTAAATTATGATTTCTAATACATTAACAAATTCATTATATTATGTTATATTGAATATATCTACAGATTGCGGTAACTTGGTGAAAATTCCTATCACTCTATTAATGGCAGAGTGGTGAATCATATTTGTTCTGCCTGTGGGTGGATAAAATAGTTTGTGATGTCGAGATCTGCCATAGGAATCTGGTGCGTAGAAATTAATTTTTTCTAAAATGTCAGGGTTATGAATGATACCATGCAGTAACTTGTAGAAGTGCCTGCAAAGGTATTCATCCCTGCGCTTCTCCAATGTCGCCATTCCGAGGTTTATGAGGTAAGTATGTATTAAATAAACTAAATCAGCCCTTAAGGATGTCATATTTTTTCACAGAGTATATTTTTTTCAATAAACGCTGTTACATTATTTTTATGCCATGATAATATGACAAAAAAAACAGATGAATCATTTCTTTAACAACCTAAGGTACGTACCCATCAGCCTTAGTAAGGCAAAGTTAGAGAGAGGTCCTTTTATTGTTTACTAGCTTTACCGACAGACGTTGTCCTTTAGTCCTTACTATGTATATTGATTTAGAATTTGTAATTTATACAAAAATACGTTTAAAATATGTTTTATAATTAAAAAAATATTTGTGAATAGCTCGAAAAAAAATTCATGAAAAATCTGCGTACTAATATGTACGTACTACGTCAATGGTTGTCAGGTAAACAATAATTTTGTCGTTATACACATTTTCATAGATGGCGTTGGCGTCGCGTCCGTTCCTTTATTATTTTATATAATTTCTTATGCACTTTTCAATTTTTCATTACTTATTTGTTATCTGGGGCGGAGAAGAATCCAATAAATCAAACATGGGAAGAATCTGTTCAGCCGATCTCAAGTTATAAGTGTTCGCACTAATCCGACTTTTTTTAATGTTAGAGATAGTCACATTGTAGTTTATTTTGCATAAAAAAAACTTAAATGTACAAAAAGGTATTGTATTACTAGGTATAGACCTCTGTTGATACTACATTATCCATAAGAAAGAAGATATTACACAATAATGAATGAATAAAACCTTACATACCCAAAATATAAAATAATGGTAAAACCCTATGCACTTTATTTGCATCATTATTATTAGTTGCATCATCCCGACATCAATACTGATATTTGATATTAAAATATATTTTTCAGACATTTAGGTAAAATACTGAGAAAAGTAATAATTATTTTAAATAAAACTTTGTTTATTTCACTTATATTATTTATTGGCAGAGGCCTTTCTGCGGCACTGAAGATGGTCGTGTGACCGAAAGGCCTCTGCCAATAAATAATATAAGTGAAATAAACAATGTTTATTTAAAATAATTATTACCTGTTCAAAAATGGGATTTCACAAAGTTTCCGCCAGCAACATCAATAATTTACTGAGAAAAGTTCTGTTTATTTTAAGAAAAAGGAACATCTATCTACAAAAAATATTTTAAAATTGGATTGAATGGTTTACAAACTGTTTTTAAACCTAAAAAAGTTCTCAGAGGTAGGCTCTGTCCTAGTTGGTCGCATGAACGCATATACAAATTTGTGATCGCACGATGAAAAATTATTTGTCCTAACTGCCATCGCATTATCGCGCGTAGTAAGAACTTTTGGCAAGTACATGGGTGTTATCGATACAACAGGGCAATACAAGCGAAGCGCGATCATTTCAAACAAGGCATCGATCGGACGATCGAATTTACGTCTGTCCGTCTGCCCAGTTAGGACACGTTCATGTCGTTCATACAATACAATTGAACAGGGCGTCCGCGTTCATGCGATCATCGTAATCTCACGATCGTGCGATCATGCGACCAGCTAGGACAGGGCCTTATAGTTCATTTATTCTGCTTTACTCACGCATATCGAAGCACATTATCTTAGAAGAACTTAGTTGATTTAATTACAAGTATCTACAAATATTTCAACTCTACATGGATTATCCGTCAAGTAGATTAATACAAAAAGATGACAGTTAATATACATTAATATAAGAGTTAAAGATTAATAAAGGCTTTAATATGTTGGAAAAAAAAACGTTTCAGTAGAATGTGGTAAGAAACAATTAAGATCGGGTAGGTATAGATAAGTTATGAAGGACGTGCTGAAGTATTAAGTAGTAGTCCACGGGGATTAAAGATAATAAACGCCTACTCGTCCTTTGCAGAGGATTAACTTAATTATCTCACGGCTAATTTACTGGATTTTTTTGCGCACATACAAAAAATAATAACTGCCTGTCTTGGTATAGAAATATAACAGAAATAACAAAAATAATAAGCTAGCTTTTGAAACAATAATTAATTGTTTTTTGGTGACATTAAAGACAATCCCGAAAACGCCAATGAAAGATTGTTTAAGGTCGTTTCTACTATGCCTACCTTTACTACTCGTTTGTTTATTTTTCACATCAATATAGAAATTCTTTTTGTAACTATTATTTTTCTGTGCACGGTGCTCGTTGTCGGAATTATCTCGCGTTTTTTGGTGATTCTTTGGTTTGCCCAGAAAGAAAAGCGGCCGTAACATAACGAACGCAGTATTTTTATGAGACAATTACAAATCATTCTATGTTTATCTCTTTCACTGCCGGCAGTAAAACGATGAAAGCGGAAAGAGAGGGTTTTTAAGCTTGACGTTAATGCCACTATGCGTAGCATGGATACCATAGTAAACAAGACGCCCAAATAAAATGAATGAACTAAGTAAAAAGGTTAAATTCAAAAACTTTTGCAATATTAGATAGTTGTATTCAAAATTAGATTTTACTCTGTATTATACGGCCGTTCAATTGGGGGTTCGTGTTGATTTAGACTAGCTGATAATCCAAATTCCTTTGAATACCAGTTGAAAACCCTGTTGACTCTTCTCTGGTGCATCGTAGACCCTATTTCTCCCATTCCACCCCATTTTCCACCCTCTGTCCTCTCCTGATGTCCTGTATGTTGTACTATCTGCTTGATATATAAATGAGGCTTTTTTTATTTCTGTATTGGTAAGTACTTATATCAAATTGAAGATTGATGGAGTGAATAATATAAATATGTAAATTATTTGTTTCTTTAAAATGATTTGTCTAAATAAGCGACTTTGTATTTCTAAGAACAAACTATATATTATTTAATAATAATGTTTTTTAACGTGAATTAGTTAATGTTTAACGTTTAACAAATAACGTTTGTTTTCAAAACAGAAACGTATTTTTTTTTTCGATTTAACTCACAAGCATCAATCGCCTTTCGGCTTGACTATTTAAAGCAAACAATATTATTTTATTAAGATTACCCAATGTTTAGACGAAGCTCAAAATACTTAAAATTCCATACACAACGGCGAGTTCCTGCGCTTAATTAACATTTCATGACAATGTACTTTTTCTTATACAAAACATTGTTTTAATTTAAATTATCCGACATCTTTAAACCTTAAATCGAAATGTCGATTACAGATAAATTTTAATTCACAATAAACAAACTTCAATTACTTAACAAAACAAAATAATATTAGGTACTTAATTAATTAACATTTTGGACAAAGCTTTCAAAACAGATGCTAATCAACTAACGATAGTCTTATATTAGTATCCGTAGGAGAGATTTTACTGAAAAATGTTGACACACCATTCGACATGGAAGCCTGCTTACCTTGTCTTTTCGATTTTATTGTTTTGACCCTTTGTTTTTATTATTTTAACTTTTTACACATTGACATTTTATTTTTTAAAGTTTGAAAAAAAAAGAATGACATATTCTATACGCGCACAGTATGACACGACAAGAAGAAGAAGACCATTCGACATGAATATTACTATAGATGGGTTATTTGCATTATGATTAATCTGAATATTGGCCCATAATATTATTTGTGTGTTAATTTTTGCATTAAACTTTGCATTCATTTTTTCTCATATTAATTAATATTGTGCTGTAAAACGAGAAATCTAAAAGATTTCTTTGCAATCAAATATATAATTTTTTAATGTGCATAATATGTACTATTTTGGAGCTTTTACTTGTCTAAATTATCTAGCTAAGACTTGTGTAGACGTTCGATCATTGAATTTAAAGACACATGGTGAAAATCGTGAATCGAACCTCGGTACCCATAATCTTTTTCTCTTTTGTGGCATGAGCTTGCTCAGTGTGAAAATCAGACAAACTATAGCAAAAAACCTCATTCTTAAGTAACATTTCTTGATATCACAATGAAGCTATGAAAATATTTTCTAACATTGCAAGTATGTGTTAAAATGGTTGATTCCGCTTGGATTATTCATCATGACATAGATTATATTATCTGTTTGCTCGATGTAAGCAGTTCTATGTATGTAAGCTCGAATACAAGGTGTCCCTACACGATCCGTATAATATGTATGTGCAGACCTTAACCCAGATTTCGACTAAGCTGCGATGCCATACCCGTGTTGTTCGTGATCTAGTTCAGCGAGTGGGTGTCCGTAGGGTTATTCCAGCTGTCTAGGAGAGTGTCAAGGGAAACCGTATATAACGGAGAAATTTCAATCTGCAGAATTATTTAACATTTTAACAAGACAGTGTAATTTTGCGGATGCTAAATGGTTTTCATACTAAATTATTCTATTTGGAAACGGAGTTAAATTTTACACTATTCACAAAGATGTTTCTTGTTTCGTCAAGAATAATGAAAGATTCTAATTTCAGCTTAATGTTTAATGGCCTCTACACATATGAACAGGCGCAGTAACGTAACCAATAATGCATCGTATCGAAATTCCATAGTGCGCGGTTCGTGACGAATCACAGCGTAGGTACTATGGAAATTTGATACGTTACATGCATCATTGTTATAATATACATTACCGCGCGTGTTCAGATGTGTACAGACCCTAAGATAAGTATATTATTACATATAGGTAAGTATTAAACTTGTGTTTTTTAGAGTTTATTTTTATGTATCGATTTTTAGTGAAACGGTTTAGGAAGCATGCTCCACCAAAAAGTAACGTGTTTTCTCAGGAAATTGAAGTGGGAGCAGATGAGGTGCTGCTTTCAACAAAGAAAGGTTGATTTCTTTGACTGAATCAACCAGGATGAGGAGGTGTAAATGTAGCATAATCAAAGCCCTTTTGCAAGTATTATGGATTCTAAAACGTCTGCCAGGGTGCCAACTAGAATGACGAAAAAAAAACGGGAAAAATTATTATGATAGACTAGCTTACCCGACTAGTCTGTATTAAATATTAGTATTGAATTTGAATTGCTTAAATGATAAAGTTTAGTATTCATCTGTTTTAAAATATATTTTGTGGCGCACACGTCCATGCGTGATGGCGTGACCAAAAGAAATAATGATAATTTTTTTGTATATAGATAGGTAAGTAAAATTTGATTTGCGGTTACTGTTAACACCAAAAATCTTCTTACATTCACAGAGGTGTGAAAACTCGTTTCGAAAACCGTCGATGTATTAGAGAAAATGTACTTTCTCCACATCGATTTTTCGGTAATCTGTTTAACTTTTTATTTATTATATTAGGAGACCTTTTTGTGTCTGAAATATCAAATAAGAATCAAGGGTAAAAATAAAAATTATAAGTGGTCTTCTCGTATATTAAATTATTTAGACCTAAATTCGTTCGTATTTCACCAATCACTCCGAAATTGATTCAATTTTTTTTTAATGAATCTGGGCTCAAAGTGAACACAAATAAACTTTTGACATCTTACACATAAAGCAAAGCATGCGCTGTGAATGTGAAAATGGTTGTCACCAATATTTGAAACCACGACATTTCAGTACACTATACGTCAAAAAGTCGTCCACTGATACCACTGGTCTACCAACCACCTCATCTCTGTATATTTATATACTTAGGTATACCTACCCAATGATTTTCACGTACAATTGAATAAATCGCCTTATTAAGGTTGTTGTTTGAAATAGTTTCTTTTAAACCGTATTATTGACAGCCTGGTATTCTAATACTTTGCAAACTTTACCGTGTTTTTATAAATGACAGGACTTGTTAACTATAGGATAAATAAAATGAATTTTGGTGGCACAATCAAGTAGGTACCTTTGAGATATCGTACCTGTTCATTACAACTCCTTAAAACATGACCCAGCCATCTCCATTTGACGTCATTATAAAAGGATAGTTGGGTAGGCGGGGGGTTTCTTCGATTCAATTTCCAAAAACTCAAAGAATTTTTTACTTGTTCTTCAATTTTTTTTTTAAATTGAAATCAAAGCTATCTGTTAGAAAAACTGATATTGGAGACGTCGTTATAACCGTACAAGAAAATTGTATTTTTAATCATTCCATCCTCCCCTGTCATCATTTCAAAAATCATTAGGTATAAGTCAATAAAAAAAGTTGCCATACCCTCGTAATCTTGTTCGGTGTATTCCTGATGGACCAATCTGACTGCGGGATCTTTAGGAGCCTCATCTTCGCCCGGACGCGGCGTTGTCATCTCCATTGACACGGGTCTGGAAATAATTCAATGAAAAAAACATGAGAAAATCGAAAAAATTGATATCGTACAGATAAAATAATATTTACACAAAAAATTTGACGTGGTGGCGTTTCAAAACCATCACATTTATAAACCACTAGCTGACGTCAAACTTCGTTCAATATCTACGTCACGATAATGCTTTCCAAAATATCTACTTCCTTTCTGAAACATCTTCAATCAAACAAACAAAAAAATAAAATTTCCGATGACAGACGGCATGACCCCACAACACATTTATCAAACTTAACTCACCTCTTTTTATTCACTTTTCGCTTTCCAACATTTAATCAAACCAAAATCATGTCTTTTTATTGGCTGTTAGCGTTTTATTTTTTTACAAAAATACGCTTAAAATATGTTTGAATATTAAAAAATTATTTCTGAAATATGGAAATAAATTCTATCAATAATCTGCGTGCCAGTGTTTTGAAACTCTATAGTTTTCAGGTAAATATAAATTGTGTTATAGAATTTTCATAGATGGCGTTGTTGTTAGGAAGTAAAATACATACTATTATTTTTATTATTTTCTAATCATTTTTCGACTTTTGTAATAGTTATTCTGTTATCCGGAGCACAGAAAAAACCAATAAACCAAACATCATAATATAACACTTTTCTATACAAAGGTGTCAGTAGGTATAGCCGGCGGAACTTATTGCCTGAGGCAATTTTTTCAGTCAACCGGTCCCGTCCAATCTGAGACAGGCCAACCCCGGGTAGAAATTTCTAGTGAAAAAACATTTAGAAAAACACTCTAACCCGACCGGGAACCGAACCCGGGACCTCGTGATCTGCAGTCCACGCCAGTACAACTAGGCTACCGAGGTCGGCATCATAAAAATCTGTTCAGCCAATCTCGAGTTAAAAGTGTCCGCACTGACTTTCTTTTATATCTTTAGATTTAATAGCAATACAAAGAAACTTGCTTATTCATTTCAATACTTTAGACTAAGAAGATTATATTATGTCTCCTAAAAATTTCAATGCGGAAGAAAAAATGTCCATTGAATATAATGAATATGTATCGCCATTGAAAAATGTACATTGAATATAATGAATATGTATTGCCGTTGAAAAATGTCCATTGAATATAATGAATATGTATCGCCATTGAAAAATGTAGGTACATTGAATATAATGAATATGTATCGCCGTTAAAAAATGTCCATTGAATATAATGAATATGTATCGCCATTGAAAAATGTAGGTACATTGAATATAATGAATATGTATTGCCGTTGAAAAATGTCCATTGAATATAATGAATATGTATCGCCATTGAAAAATGTACATTGAATATAATGAATATGTATCGCCGTTGAAAAATGTCCATTGAATATAATGAATATGTATCGCCATTGAAAAATGTACATGGAATATAATGAACACATTGAATATAAGGGATATGTGTTGAGGATGCCGAATGACAGTTGGCCGAGGAGAGCGCTGTTTTTCCTCCCATCAGGGTCTCGAAGACGTGGAAGACTCTCTCATACCATGTTCCGTTCCTTCGAGGCAGAGCTGAGGGAAATGGACTTGATGTGGGAGGAGGTCATAAGCGTTGCGCAAGATCGAGCGCAATGGAGAGCTCTTGTTGCCTCCAAAGGGAGATTTGATTGATTGATTGATTGAATATAATGAATATGTATTGCCGTTGAAAAATGTCCATTGAATATAATGAATTTATATTGCCGTTGAAAAATGTCCATTGAATATGTATTGTTAATTGAAATTTGTGATTTTTGTAATTGAACTGATCATCTTTTTTGAAATCGTCATCATTACATTAACCAATTAAATGTATCTCGTTGTTTATTATACCGTACAAATGTTGGATTCTAAAATGCTAATGACCATTTTTTGTGTGTATTATTATTGTTTTGCATCTCATTCTTTTTTAAAGAAAATTTGCCGTTGATTATTAAATAGATAAATAAATAAACTATACAAACCATTTTTATTCCCATGCACACCTTGTAAAGAAATTAACAATCGCATTATCTTTACAACATGTTTTATCTATCTGCCAGTCACAGCATCGCTGCAAATGTCTGCCGGTTGAAACAAACGATTAACTATTATATTTTTGCGCAATACTTAATTATTCAAACCGTCATAAAAATTATTGAAGGCACTGTTAAAGAGCTTGAATGGTTTTTCTTTCTCTATTTGCAAATATGTTCAATCTATAGAAATCATGACACAATCAGTGCCCTTATTTTCGTAGCGGTCTTAATACGCTCTTATCTTGATTGACAATCATAAAATGGCGGATTGGTATTCACAAAACAAGATATCTAGTTTTTTTTTTTTTTTTTTTATTAATTATTGGCATTGCGTCCAACCAGGGACGATTTGTGCCATGATCAATCTTATACATACATAGATACATTAAAATTCATTCAAAACAGTCTCAGAATGAAAAAATAGCCAAAAACAATCTAAAGCAAAGAATATTTTCAGATCAATAAATTATCTATGAAGTTTATAGTATAATAATGTTCTTATTTATAAACCTAAGGAGCACTGATCGCACCGTTGTATCATTTATTGATAAAAGATGCTCCACATTCGTTGGAAGTGGAACATCGGGAAGAGCCGAGCAAACGTCATAGGCATCTCGCAGAGGACAACCAAGGAAGACATGGTCCAGTGTCTCCAGGTCTAGACCACACTCACAATACGGTGACTCCACCATATTGAATCTGAACAGGTGTGAGTTCAGTCGATGATGATTGAAACGCATCCTGCAAAGTCGTGAAATGTCAGACCTCGAGAGACCGGTCCCATGAAACCATGGCCTGGAAGGTATCACAGATTGAACCCTGCGATACGCCGATCCCTTCGCCCGACTCTCGTGATCCCACCATTCCTTCCATTTGATTCGGGTTTCTAGGGACAGTTGATTCTTAAGATCACTTATAGGAACAGTAAATTCTTCCGGGGCTACGCCAGCAGTGATTGCTGACCTCGCCAACTCATCCACGTCCTCATTACCCTGTATTCCAGAGTGAGAAGGAATCCAGACGATGTCTGCCTCACCGCCGTCGCAACTCCGAACATGAAGCAAGTGTTTCACTTCCAAAACTATGGGATTGGGATGAAACGCAGAGAGAGGCGAAGCAAGGAGCTGCACCAAAGATAGGGAGTCTGTGAATATTACAATTTTTACTAAAACCATGTTTATTCGAAATTATCAAGGCTTCTTTGACTGCCACACATTCAGCTGTGAAAATGGAGCACTCGCCAGGAAGTTTCAATTTTGAGCAAATGTTAAGTTTAGGGACCAATACAGCTGCCCCCAAATTGTCCAATTCTGGCATCTTTGAACCATCGGTAAAAATGTAAACATGCGTTGGCCATCTTTTCCGGACCTTTTCATTAAACAAATTATTTGTTTGTTTCTGGGACATCCCAGTTCCCTTATCGATACCAATATTTTCTATTGTGTTTGGAATATGATGTAAAGATTTGAGGGGATAGTTATAGGTTGGAGAAATGTAGCTATACGATTTAATATTTAGGTTTTTAATTTTTTGTAAACTTGAACATAGGTTGGGGATAGGTTTATGAGCCAAAGAACGACGGGTTGAATAAATGTTAAGAAGTTCCGAGATTCTGGGGGACAGAGGATGTCCAGAAATCTGAAGTCTAGTAAGGAGGAATGTGTCGGCCATGTATCCCCTCCTGAGCCGTAGAGGCATGTCAACGCACTCCACCTGAAGTGCATTGATGGGAGTCGATTGCATGGCGCCTGTTATTAGTCTCAATGACTTTGACTGTACTTTCTCCAACTTCGTCTCCAGATAACTTGGTAAGGGGTCAAAAAGGAAACTGGAATAGTCCAAGTGGCTTCGGATCAGCGCGTTATACATAATCTTTAGTGTAGAAGGGTGTGAACCCCAAGACACTCCGGTAACAGCTCTAAGCATGTTCAAATTTTTTTCACATTTTGCAACAGTATAATTTACGTGAGTACTCCAAGACAATTTTCTGTCAATGTGTAGTCCTAGAAATTTCACCTCGCTAGACTGGGGGATTGTTGAGTCATCAATTTTAACACATACGGGAGGGTCGACATGCTTTCGAGAAAAAACTATAAGCTTTGATTTGTGTGGAGATAGTTGTAGGCAATTATTTTCCATCCATGAGTGCACGATATTTACTGCATTTTGTATACTATTTCTAACATTGGATAGATTTTTACCTGAACTATAGATGATTATATCATCGGCATATTGAATTATCGTACAATCTCGAGGTATATTAGATGCCATATCGGAGCAATAGATGTTGAATAGGATAGGGCTCAGCACGGATCCCTGCGGTAATCCCTTCCAAACACTCCTCTCAATATTTTCCCTTTCATCTTGTATAACAATCGTTCTATCTTTATTCAAATTGAACAGTAGGTGGGACATTTTTTCAGTAACACCTAATTTCAAAAGTTTGTTGAACAGGATGTTAATAGCGACATTGTCATATGCTGAGCTTATATCCAAAAACACTGCAATCACCAATTGTTTCTTCAAGAATGCGACACTGATGTCTGTCACCAACAGACTCAAGTTGTCGCAGCATGAGAGGGATTTTCTAAATCCAAACTGATACAGTGGGAGGAGAGAGTTATGTTCAACAAACCAAACTAATCTGTTTTTAATAAGGTGTTCCAAAATTTTGAGGACACATGACGACAAAGCTATAGGTCTATAGGATAGACCTAAGTTAGGGTCCTTGCCGGGTTTTAATATTGGGATGATTATCTGGCGTTTCCAAGAATGTGGAACGGTGGATGAAGAAAATATGTGGTTATAGAGGATCAGCAGACACTGAAGTACCTCCTCGGGAGCCTTTTTTAGGAAGAGATATGGGACTCTGTCCTCTCCGGGAGATGTATTTCCGGTGGTTTGTAGACAGACTTTAAGCTCATTGACTTCAAAGGGTTCGTCCAGAAGTGTGTTATTACAAGAGGGGATAGCTGTATTGGAGGTACTTGGATATAACTGATTGATGTCAGGAACAGTTGTGGGTGCTACATTATTGCAAAACTCGGGTAGCCAAGATGATCGTAACCCAGGTGGTTTGGGAGCCACAAACGAGCCTTTGTATCTCCGTATCATATTCCAGATATACGACGGGGGTGACTGAGGGCCCAAGGAAGAACAGAATGATTGCCACGCGTGACGTTTCTTACAACGCAATTTTTTCTTTACTTTAGCCTGTACTGATTTTGCATGTAGGTAGGTTTGGGGATTGATATCTTGTCTATATAAACGCATAGCTGTTTTTCGCTCCTCAATCAAGTCTGAAATTTCTTGGTCCCACCAAGGAGCGTTTCTATTGCATTTACCTTTACCAGACCCGACTGGCATACACCTTTCTGCAACCGAACATAAAATGTTGATATACGATTCGTATCTACGCTCTATAGTAGAGTCGGAATTCACAATAGATTGTATTTCTGGTATTTTTTCCTCAAGTAATTGCTGGTATAATTTCCAATTAGCCTTCTTTGTATTAAACAACTTCCTAGAAAATTTACTATATTTTACGGGTTCAAAAATTATGGTCAACAATATTGGATAGTGGTCACTTGACCAGGGATCGCCCATGACACTCCAGTTTATATTGGATATAATATCATTTGTGCAGATGCTAAGATCTATGGCACTTTTGTTTTGATTGGGAGGGGTCAGTCTGGTAGGAGATCCGTCGTTTAGGATACCGAGATTGTTTCTGTCAATGAAGTCCAATATCGCATTTCCAGCCCTATCGCTTATAGTACAGCCCCACGAAGTGGAATGAGCATTAAAGTCTCCAAGTAATAGGAAAGAAGAGGGTAACAGGGGAATAATACTGTTAAAATAAGATGAATCGAAACCATTTTTCGGTGGGATGTACACAGACACGAAGCCTACACTTCCTATCTCAACTGCCACCACTTCCAGGAATGGGTTTTGAGGAAGGGTAATTACTTTGAATGGAATGGATGTCCTTATAAGCAAAGCCGCACCGCCCCCCCTACCCTCCTGGCGGTCAGCTCTTACGATACAGTATCCCGGGATTTTAAAATGAAAACTTGGAGGCAGCCAAGTTTCACATATAGATGCCAAGTCCGTGTCATTTGAACTTAACAATTGTATTATTTCGTATCTGTTGCGTACTGCGCTTCTGCAATTCCATTGGAGAATCTTCAAATTCTTAGATTTATGCTTATTGTCCATCTATTTACTTAATATGTAAGGTAATTTACGTGTAGAATTATAAGGAGATTTCATTTTTCTAAGGAATCGAGAAGACATCGTGAAAATAATAAACGGGAACAAACACAAAAAAGGGATTCATTTATCTTGGTTTATATTGGTAACAGATTCAATTAAAGGTGTCAAAAGTGAAAGAATAGAAGGATTAATGTTGTCATTGTTGGTTTTCATCAAAAATGACAAAATGATTTGGGACAGCAGTTGAATGAGCGTCGGGCTCTTGAAAAGTTCCGAGATGAGATCTCTAATTGGTAACGGATCGGATGTGGGTTTATCCTGAGACTGTGTAGGGAGTCCCATAGATAGTGCACAACCGTCCTCTAGGTTTGTCGCTTGGCCATTACTATAGGATAATAGAGAGTTTATTGTCTGTTTATCTTTTTCATTTGGTCGAGAATGGTTCATCAACTTTTGTTTTGGTTGGGTGGATGGTTTTTTTAAATTAATATTGGGGGTAGAAGTTACCTCACTGTAAGATTTTTTAGCTTGTGGGACCATTTTAGCTGCCTGAATAAAGGAGACATTCTCCAATGCCATTGTGCGTTTTATATCTCGTTGCCTAAGGAGTTCAGGACATAAGTTGCTACTTGCAAGATGATCCCCTTTGCAGTTTACACAAGTTGGAGGGTTGTCTTTATTAGGACATTCATTATCAGTATGTTTTTCTCCGCATTTGATGCATCTAGTAGCAGATGTACACCGAGCTCGAGTATGGCCGAATTTCAAACAGTTGTGGCACAAGTATGTAGGTTGGGCATATAATTCTACCTTAATGCAATTATAAAATAAAAAGACACGATCGGGTAGCTTTTGACCTTTAAACGTCACAAGTATGGTAGAGGAAGGAACCCACTCACCAGACGTGCGATCCTTTCGGCTTAGGCGACGTAGTTTATGTACGCTACCGTAATTTGGGGGCACCTGTATATTCTCCATGATCTCAGTCTCGGAGATATCCACAGGAACACCTTTTATCAAACCATTTTTATATAACTTGTAATTTGGAACATACGCCTTTAAGTTGTTGAATTTAATCTCAGTATTTGAGTTAATAAAGAAGTTAGCTTGGGAATATGACATAAATGTTATATTTATACGATTTCTGCCGTCTGCACGTATCCCTCCTGGGGCTATCCCATCAACGCCAGATTTGGCAAGGATTCCTCCGAAGGTCATGGGATGCAAAGGCTTCCCCGAATCCGAACTCTCCACCACAACCAGATATGGTGGGAGAGCAGTCGGGGGATAGTTGGTTGACTGATGAATCATTGTTTCGGGGGAAGAAGGGATCTCGGGGACCGCATCTATCTTCTTCCTTTTGACTGTTTTTTTGTCCCTATCAATGTCGGGAGGCTCCTTATTAGGTGGGTCGTCGGACATAATATTTTATAAAATACTATTACCCCAAAAGAAACAAAAATAGAAGTAACTATAAAAAGATAAACAATAAACCTACTATAAGGTTAAAGGAAACAAAAAAGAAAATAAACAATAAACCAATAAAAAGGTTTCAAGAAAAAAAAAAACCAAAAATATACGATAACTTACTACTAAGTATAGAGTTTTAATAGAGAATATAATTATAAAAATAATCTATAAATGATAAGAATAATAAACTGAAAAGAAGTCACCGGGATAGCTCCAGTTACCGTGTACTGTACACTGTAGGTGCAGTACGCCTGTGTAGATAATAGTATGTATAGGTTATAATCGCAGGGCTTGTATACACAACACACAATTGCAGCGGGCACAGTTTGTAGGTACCTATAGGTATACGGGCAGGCGAGGCCCGGACCCCGGCGCACCGCCAACCACTGTCTATTGTCACAACAACAATTCGATATTATTTTGATTATTATTGCACTTATTACAAATATTTTACAATCATTTATATTAATTTAAAAATAACTTTTTTTTTTAACAAAACATTTCAAATATAACTGGATTATATTTCGAGCTTAATGTAACATGTAAGTTCCATTTAAGTAGCGATAATTAAGTACGAAATAAATCTTTTAATTTAGCAACAGACTTCGGCAATCTATAACACGACCGGACCGCGCGACGTCCTACAAAATTACCAAGATATCTAGTAGATATCTTAAATTTCGTTATGTTTGAAATATCAGTATGAAAATGATCCAGTTCAAGATAGGATTAAAGATTAGATCCCGATAGTTTTGTGAATACGACTGCTTGCGATCGTATCTTAATCTTATCGTTAAGTGATTTTTAAAAGCGATTGATTACGATAATAGCCCTACTGAACGTTTAGAACCAAAGAGAGAGAGAAGGAAATCTATAAGAGAACTTGGACTTCACTGGATGTAAGAAGAGTATAGATACAGAGACTTCTTTGTGACTATTTTTTACGAAAATTGCGCGGGAAGAGGAGTATGTAATTTCGCACACTTACTTATAGTTTATATAGAGAAGGAGCGGCGAATGCTAATATTTTTTTAAGATCATGCATTAAAAATACACTAAATCAATAAAAAAACATTACAAAAACTACTGTAATGTTATGTATTTGATAGTCACACACACTTCCACATACTACGAGTACTTGCAAAAATCATCAACTTCATAGAAACAAAGTAAAATGATAAGCGCCTCATAATGGGTCCAGAAAGCTTTTTGAAGGCGGTATATTACATTTAAAGGCGAGCTGGAGGAATATAATATATTGAAAATAGATTATCATTGTTTGTCTTGAATAAAACACTTTCATTATTTTCGAAAGAAAATTTTGAAGCGCTCCGCTCACTCATTCTTTGATGGAATGATTTCAATGGAACCTTTATAATGTTCAAACTTATAATTTAAAATAAATATGTTACGGTCGAATTTCGAGCACTGGTCGACCACTAGTCTATATTGTAATAGGTTTTACGGCCTACTGTAGATATAAGTAACAATTGAGAAAGCTGAGACTCGAGAATTATGCATGCTTATGAATTATACATGCTGTGATGCGGTTGTTTGTACGAGAGCAAGACGTTATGGAAACACGGAAAAGAGGCGCATGATTTCGCCGCCTTGGATCCCCCCTAATGCTGGACTTTCTGAAAAGTCTGAGATTGGCGGGGAATCTCTAACTGGGAGACACCATAGAAGGGAAAGCACTATTAGACCACTATGGGTCGGAGCACACAATACCCCCATGAGAAAAAAATTGATGTGGGGATATTATTTCATTTTCACTTATCTTCATTAGCGATAGGTAACACTAAAACTATTGAAAATCAATCTACACTAGAATATTTAGTCTTACCGAGCTACTTACGCATCGATTTGAATCATGTATCTTTACTTAGAAACCTACTTACGATAGGGCTCCAAGCTTAATATGTACAATTTCTATATAAGTAAGGTGTAGGATGTTTGAACAAGTAATTGAATTAGAAGGAGTGTGTAATATGGCGAAGATAATCCAAGGGATCAGCGAAAAAGATGAGTTTTTACGACCCTCAGATTATTTAAAAAAGGCTGACTTCATAATACGAAGTCTTGAGGAAAATATTGTGTCAACAATATTCGGTTCGTTCACATCAGCTCTCAAACAACTTATTGACGCATCATTCAATTAGTTGTACAAACAAGATAAGTCTTTATTATTGTTGACTATTTATTTATTTTAATGCATTTTTATAATTATTAAAACTTTGAAGTGTGCCGCTGTTAACTATTTCGAAATAAATGTACCTACCTATTACTATTTTCGACAAAACGTATTTTGAAATAAATTTATCGAGACTTTTCTGTACAAAGGTGTCAGTACAGCTGACAAGTGCCGACTGAAATTAAGAAGAAGGTTTTTGGAGACGACTGCCCCCACGGTCGGCTCACTTGGAACCCGACGGCTGTCTTTGTGGCGCGTCTGTGGTGAATCCTCACCCTTAACCCGTGCCGAAGAGATGGTGATGAGTAACTTGTCCCATTCAATATGGAGGGCATTACAAATATTAAGAACGGGCGTCTTATGTTGCTATAGCAACCTCAGGAGGTGGGGTTACAGGGAGGATGACATATTCTAGTGTGCGAAGTGCAGAACAACCAGCATTTCTTCGCATGTCATCTCATGGAAATGACATGCTCACAATAATAGACAGCGTTATATGGGTGGCCGAGTATTATCAATGCCAAAAACTTCAAAAACACTCAAGACCAATGCAATATATCCTGAAAGGTTGATAACAACAACCAAGTTTTTATCGAATTGTACTCACAACTATTAGCACAATATTTTTGCAAATTTCTTGTTATGCCTGTATATAAACTATTTTACTCCAATTTATTTTAATAACCCGCTACAGTGTGTTATTAAGGCGTTCTTTGAAACTACGCTGTTTTTAATCAGGTACCTACATAATCTACTACTTACCAAAGTAACTTCAAAGAGTACAAGCATGGCTCGACATCAAAGTGTACCTACTTTCCACACACTTAAAAAATAATGACGTATGTGAAATATGTCAGGAATCGTGACCTCACATTCTGTACAAGGGTATTAGTATAGCTGTTAGAACTTATTGCTTGAGATATTTTTTCTAGTCAACCGATTCCATCCAGTATTAGACAGGATCTCCCGGTAAAAATTTCAAACAAAAAGTACTTTTAAAATATTCTGACCCGATCGCGAATCGAATCCGGGCACTCTTGACATGAAGTCAGCGCTACATAGATCGGACTTTTCTCTCGAATTCTGGCATCTAGAATTGTTTCTTTCTGAAATTTCAACTACATATTTTCAACACAATCATATTCAAAGCATTAAAAGCCGGCATAACTTCATTTTCAAGGCATTTTTTACTAGACAATCCATATATCGTCAAATCTTATATAAAGGATTCTGATATCTAGTAGAAACTTCAAATGAAAAACACACAAAAATTCTGTACCGACATGGTAATGCAGCACACCTTGTTCAATAGTTGGAACCTAGTCCCTTCTAAGGTATGTTATGTGTTTGTCATTATTTGTAAAATTGTAGTTATGACATTAAATATGAACGTAAAATTTTATGCCAAAAGATCTAGATTAAAATATGTATTTAACAATGCAAAAACCGAAACAACGAAAAAACTGGTAAATTTAGCATAAAACAAGAGAGCCCTCTAAGGAAACGTGATCTGACATTTCTTCTTGACGATGATTGATGAATATTCAAGTAATTTAAGATTACGTTAGAAAACAAATGGTAAATAATTCATCATTTAAGAGAAGAATGTACACAAAAAACTTTTATTTTTAACATTTTACTTATTTCAAAATGATCACGTCCTTTGTAATACCTACCTATTAACATTGTCTTATACATGGTAGCACCATGAACGTAAGAGCTTATTTCTAAATTTTCACATTTTGCGTTGGATGTTAGGTTATTTTTACACTGGTACGAGTATTTCGAACAGATAAGTTAATCTTGAAAATATTATTTTAATCACTTAACTTGTCGCCTTTTATTTTAAAATCGAAATTAACTTGGTACTGAAAAAGATACTTTTGTATTTTTTTTTTAATAATTTTAACAGTCTTATTCTAAGCATTCCTGGACAATCGCTTCCTCCATCTCTTTCCACGCCGCTCTATTTTGA
Source organism: Mystacides longicornis (assembly GCA_963576905.1). Classification (NCBI taxonomy): domain Eukaryota; kingdom Metazoa; phylum Arthropoda; class Insecta; order Trichoptera; family Leptoceridae; genus Mystacides; species Mystacides longicornis. The sequence goes on along the minus strand of OY756424.1, from coordinate 10,057,751 downwards.
GCTCTCTGAGAGGGAGCGGGGGAGGGGGGATCCTTTATGGACACTTCTTTACTTTTCTGGTCGGGGTAGGGCTAGATTTTCACTGGCTAAAATATCCCATTTTCTGCTGTAATCTTGATTCATTATATTGTATACTCGTATGACCTGACCTGAACACCGCCATCTTTCAAGATGTGATATGTTGGACAATATCTGTGACTTGTTCTCTGCTGAAGCGTTTCATTTATCAGTATCTCTAATGATGATATGTAGATATCTAACCTGAGTGACGTTTATCTTTTCGAAACCTGAGTGATGCTTATCTTTTCGATGCTCTGTACCCCTTTTCTGTAACAAGTGTAGGGTAGTCACTTGAAAAAAGTGACTATTATAGACGATACATTTTGTATGAAAAACGTCTATACGTATCGAATGCGAGAATCGCATATAGACGTTTTTCATACAAAATGTATCGCCTAATAGTCACTTTTTTTCAAGTGACTACCCTACACTTGCTACAGAATAGGGGTCCTGGTTAGTGTCATTGTCTCTTTTCAATAGAAATTCGGCGGTTTTTGAGTACCTAGATATATGCCTAATTTTCCTGAAGGCTGCCCAACTTTATTCAATTCGTCTTTTGATCTCAACGATTGGCTTTTTTTGCTCGGTCTTGGTGGTTTATGATGTACATCAAAAAATCGAAAACGAGTGGTATAATTAGGGTGTAGCATCAACAAAGTTGGTAATCTATAATTTTTATGCTTGAAGGTACCTAGCTATATGATGTTGATTGCGATTAGATGGGCATGGGTTGGTGAAATTAAATGATATTTTGACAATACAATATGGCATTAAGGCTTCTGTCAGTTAATTGATATCACAAAACACGAATCCCTAAAATAGAAAATGAAATCAGCAAATTAAAACGTGTTCATTACTATTCATCCCATACAGACGACTTAGTAATTTTCATATAAATACCTACAGTAATGTGCTAATTAATGAGAACACGACGAAACAAAACGGAAAATAAACTGCCATTTACACAATACGATTTTTTTAGAAAGTTATTTGTACACATTTATTTAAGTAATTGTAGCTTTTGGTATTTTTTACAAACTTTTATTAAATTAAATCAATATAGACCCCGTAAATATAATGTTAATTATATAAAGTTATTTTTACAATATTTTTAAATTCTTTGCACGCTAGTACGTAAGCGTTTATTAGTGTTCAATTAGTGTTCTAACATCAAACGATCGAATCGTTCGATCATTTTGTGAGGAAAATTTTTCGAATCTTTTTCTATGATGGTATCGATATTCGATCGTCAAAACATATACTAGGGGCAACATCTTCTAATTTTTGAAACTTGTTGGTGTTTGCAAAAATAAAAAATGTGTTAGATTCGCCTAGGAAAATGACTGATGAAACTTTATATGCAAACTAATAATTTTAAAATTAGAATCAAAAGCTGAAAAAATAATGAAAGCGGTAATTCCAGTTTTTATTATGTTTTTTTTTGGTAATCTACCCGATTTCGAGTTATTTGTGACTTTAAGAAATTATAAAAGATAAAATTAATAGAAAAAAAATGTTAAAATAACTATGTTTTAATAAAAGTCTTTTTCTGTTTTTTTCTGTTTGTTAACCATAATGTTTTGAAGTGTTTGGTAGACGATTCATTTTAGTAATAAAAAAAAGTTCATATTAATTCGCACAATACTGTATACACATAAGATGAAAAAGCATATAAAGAGAGATAGAGAAAGATAGAAATACATAGATAATGATGGTGATTAAAGTGAACTAACTACGCACCGGCTTCATAATGATTCGATGGCGCCCATACAAATGATAATTTTATGAATCCGTTCAAATGTCGTACTTTTATTCGTTCCTTGGAAACAGCTTTAGCTTGGAGACACACAGAACAATACCAATACTATGGAGCGGGGTAATACTCATCTTGAAATGAGACAAGTATTCGGAGGCAGACACCTAGCGTGTAAAATATTGTGAATTGTGTAGATGTTTTTATTGACCAGGGACGAAACATCTTCTGATAAAACCGATCAAAATTATTGACAGTAACGTACATAACGATGATTTTAATTTTAAGGTTCTGTGATCGACAGAATAACAACTAACAATATTTTTGACAGCTCTCTCAATTTCAATAGTCGTTAAATTCGGATTTGAATAACTAGGGGCTTTAGAGCACAATATTCTTACTGATTAAATAAATCAAATGAAACATTTCGTTACATAAGTCAGTATAGCTGGTGGAACTTTATTCTGACTTCTCCAATCTGAGATAGGATTTTAACCCCGAGTAAAAATTTTTAAGTATAAAAAACATTAAAAAATCTGACCCAACGACAAATCGAACCCGGGCTCTCTTGATCCGAAATATGTGACTATGTCACTATCAAAATAGAGACAAAACGATACAAAAAAATAACAACAGCATAAAATATACGCAGTGCAATTTACTTAAAAAGATAAAACAATAGCATATAATATCTATGACGTTAAAAAGTTTTTCTACAATGATGCCTGATATCAAGGCCGTAGCCAGGTGGAACAAGGGGCTTCACCCCCCCCCTTCTCCAAATGAAAAAAAAGAAGATACTTCCACTACTTGACTAAGCTAAACCCCCTCCTAAATTATTTTGTGACTATAAAACACTCTTCACACATATAATATGTACGATTGTATTTGGCAAAACTGAATCTACGTAATAATTCATTAATATTTGTTTTTTTATTTATGTGTTTTATTTTGTATAATATTGGAGCATCACGTAAAAACTGTAGGCTCTGCGTCGGATTTTTTTCTTCGCAGTTTTTCGCAAATACAATTGTGGTAATCTGAGATACAAATATTTTCATTTCATTAAATATATTTTATGTTATTAATAAATTTCTAAAATGATGAAATCTTCATAGTTAAATTTCACTAAACACGGGTAGCCATCTTTTGAAAACAAAATTACTCATGTAAATATTACACGGAATCGGAGTAATGCGGTATGAAAATGTATTAAAAATAGTGAAGATTGATTTGAAATACAAAAAACAAGTCTTATAATTCTTATTTACTAAAGATTTTCATAGAACAATATAAAATATAAGATGCGCCATGACAGGAGGGTAAAACATGAATATTTTTAAAGTAGTATTGTTGTCTATGGCTCGTTTGGAGAGAACCAGAGAGAATGTACATTATAACCTATCGCGAACTCCAGCTAAGTAGGTAGAAACAACATAACTATAAGTAGGTAGGTAGGTACCTATATTTTACATTCATACAGCTTTAGGAATCGAGGTTACAAAATCGCATTTAGTCTTTGAGTTTTGATGCAATGTGACTGGCAGACTATTTTTTCTTCTTTTTTAATAAAAATATTGAAAGCGTCATTTTTCTTTTTTAGCAGTGAATTAATTTTTCCTTTTCTTCTCTTTTTTCATAAATATTAAGAACAAAATTCTTCTTTTACTTTTTCGCGTATTTAGCAGTTACTTAATTTTTCCTTTTCTTCTCTTTTTTTATTGAAAGCGATAGCATGCTTCGATTATTTTTCTGTATGAAACAAAGATAATATATAGACTCCCGAGCAGGGGAAATCTAGATAAAAACCTGTTCAATAACCTTCTGCTCAGGTCTGACTATCCGAATCTAGAATTTTAAGCAAGACGGGTATCAGCTAGTCCATTATAATGAAACAATAGACGATTTTAACATTAATTGCTTACCCTGCCTAAAGTCCCACAGTGCACCACTGCTTATAATATTGTTCATCAGGGGATTAATTTTTGAATGAATTTTGTAAGTGTTTGTTGCGAATAAATTAACAGTGAATTACTTGTTTGAAATGCATAAAATTATACGCATCAATGAAATGAATTTGTATTAATAATATTCAAATATACATCCTAGAATGAAATTTTCAAATTTGAATGAGCTCTGTGTTGCCTAGTGAAAAAAAACACGTTGCCAAAGGTATAAAAATATTATTCAAATGTGATATGCAGATGATACCAACACCACCTATATAAGAAGGCCTTAGTGCTGCGTCACATCGGGAGGCCCAACATTCACTCACCTATATCTGTATGTACTTACCTGTGCACTATGATATCTGTCTACACACAGGCAGTCGTGACGCGGGAGGCCAAAAATGGCCGCCTGCACTAAGGCCTTCTTATATAGGTGGTGTTGGATGATACTCTCGATTTGTTAGTGTGTTTTGTCGAAACTTGATCGAATAAAACGTGCGAATAAAATACGTAAATTTACCGATGAAAATGTGATTTTTATTATTACTTCTTTTTTATAGGTCCACTTTATTTTTATGAAATCGAAAGTTTTATTTTTGTATTTTTTTTTAATTTTCTCACAAAATAAGCTGTCTATTTTCTTCAACTAAGTCATTTGAAAGCAATGAAAATTGCTGTATATTTTCTTCAACTAAGTCATCTGAAATATCACCTATCTAAGAAAATAAATAAAAGTTACGATATCAATCTTAGTAAAAAAACAATATTTTATTAGAAATTTGTAAAAAAATATTTGTGGTCTTTAACTTTGAAATTAAATGTTGTTAAGAAATATTTCATTGAATGTTTATTTCTTTTTTCGTGAACAACGCCTTTAGATAAAATTAAAACAAATAATTCTTAAAGAATGCATAAAGAATTCATTGATATCTTATTTCTCTAAATACGTTCATCATAATATCATCTAAAAGCATGAAAAATGTTTAATTATACATATAATTTTACAATACACATAATTTTTTTTTTAGAAATAAATGAAAAAAAGTTCATATTGTACACTACTCTACTTTTCATATTATTTTGCATGATATAAAAAAGGGAAATCAATCAGTGTTATAATAATTCAGCATAAAATTGCTTTTAAACAACGGAAATTTAAAAAAAATCTTAATTTTATGTTAATGATAATATATAAAAAGAATAATTCGTTTGTATTACGATGACGCAGGAAGAAACTTATCGTTCATTAATTATTAATCGTTGTTTCTTAAAGGCTCTGAATACTTTGGTAAGATTATTTTTATGTATATTTCGAATTAAGACCATATTTTTGTTTACTCGCCAATAGTAAAATAATACGAAAAAGGTAAAACTAAATACTTACGCATACATAAATTTATCAAATTGAATCTCAAAACAAATCATATTTTTTGTATTTATCGGAATGTTAAAAAAAAAAAAACTTACATTGGCCAATAGTCTTTGATGTATTTATACATCTTTAATAATGTTAAGAATCGTATATAGGTAAAACACTTTGTAACTTAGAGCTGTATTTAAAAAAACGTCTTCGTGTAGAATCGTTGAACCAGGGTCTAATTATTAATGTTCGGTTGGAGAGTAAGTGGTAGATTATCAAGAAGTAAATTATTGTGAAATAAGGTAGATAATAATTCATCATTGCACACAAAATATGAGTTATAAATGGATGATGTGGAGTAATAGGGAGAGTAGGATAAAATCCGTCAATCCAAAATTCAATCGCGTTAAGCTATTCGTCCATCACTCCAAACCATCGATACCTACTCAACATGCGGCCCGCCGAGCTTTTCTGTGTGGCCCGGCACACTTGTTATCCGAAATATGATTTAAAAAAACTACCAATTCCATTCCATGAAACTTGAAGAGGAATGTAACCACCTTACCTATAAAAATAGGGTTTTTACACTCATTAATCCAGTAGTGAGCGTATATGGCTCTAGGTCAGTGTAAAATAAAAGCGAATGTTGACCGAACGTGATACCTTTTTCGATAAAATATACACATATTTTTTTTTCATTTTTTTAAATTTGGCAAAGTAAATAGAAAAGATGAGAGCCATTTTGATGTATTTCACTTGAGCTAAAGAATGACCGCTTTCGTTCGGACGTTTCTATTGAAAAACTCTTTGGGATACGCAAAAAGTCGATCCCGGGCATATCTCACTTGTTTAACTAATACTACAATCAACTATTTGCTGCTAACAATACCTACCTTAAGTGATTTTTTTTTAAATTGGCATATCAACTAGGTTATAGAAATATTTTATTCATCCTTAATCTAGTTCATATTTTTATGAAACTCAAGTGGCTAGACGAAAAAAAAGGTTGAGTACCATTGCTCCAAACGGATCGTTAATGGGGAAACTCGCGTAAGCGTGGTCCAAGTCGTCACATCACTTGATTGTCAGTATTAAAATTTTTCCAAATTTGTCTCATTTGTCATCATCATTCCACCATGGTATACGACACACGTGTTACTGTTTTAAATTTACTAATAGCAAAATACGCGTATTAACGTAGTGAAATTTCAAGAAAAAAAAACTTAAATTTCACATCTGTCACAACACAATGGATGACGTCCATTTGGAGTGAACGAAAATGAGTCAATTTTTTGTAAGACATCCATTGGACCACATAAATTTGCAATGATCTTGAAGGCTTACGCAATGTTGAATGAGAAATATTTCGGTGCGTTACACTCAATTTTGTAATAATTTCCACATAAGTGTAATTTTACGTGCACTAATATTATTTACACATAACCTATATTGTGTGTGCGACGAAGAATTATCGCAGGTAAACGTCCATAATGAAGGCAACATTCTAGATATTAGTTCAAACACCGATTAATTTACACTGTGAAAACATTTCGGTAATTAATACAGGGAATTCATCACTTAACTGAATCCTATATAATAATTGATAAGTTCGTCCGTAACACAGTGTTTTCGCAGGAAAACTTTAACACCATACCAAATATTTTTCATGAATATACCTACCTATTTGATATGAAAAAAAAACTAATGCAAATACGGGAAATATTTTACATATGAGGCGTTTGTACGTCAATAGTAACAGAGGTGTCTTTGGGCAATTATAATAATATATAGACGAAATAACGTGTAGTACTATTTGATCAGTGTTTTCTATACATAATAATTATTGTAAAGTAAAATTGGGTCCCTTTAAGGGACAATATGACTGATTAATCAAAAAAATAATGGCCTCTTCTATCGTTGTCGCCCGATAGTATTTTTCTGATAGTTATAAATATTTTGTTTACATTTTTACTATAGAAAACTAATTGATTTCATTTGATGATTCCATCAGATGGTTTTTTTTAATAAAAATGAATCTGTGCTCACCCAAAGTGAACACAAATACATTTTCGACATCTTTCACATAAACCAAAGCTTGTGTTGTGAAATTGGAAATGGTCGGCACCGGGTTTCGAACCCACGACCTCCAATACACTGTAAGTGCGAAAGTCGTCGACTGATACCACTGGTCTACCAACCACTTCTTATTTATACTTACCTAATTTCGCTACATCCATCAAACAAAAATTGCAATAAATGAGTCCAACAACATCGATATAAAACTCAGAATCCCACTAATAAAGACCTACGCATGGAGTAGGTATCTTGATGTACGACTGTGAGTCTTGGTGCCTACCCGAAAGAGATAAAAGGAGACTGGAAACTTTTGAGATGTGGTCCTGTAGAAGACTTTTAGGTATATCCTGGAAGGACCATATATAAAGAAAAGAAGAGGTTCTTCAAAGCATTGGAGGAAGGCACCTGTTCAAAACCCTTTTCGAAAGGTGTGCAAGGTGGATAGGACATAATACGAAATGAAGGTCTCCTTGAGGAAACAAACTTCCGGAGAAGACCACGTCACGAGAATCTACAAGACGTGTATACTTCCTATGATAAACTCAAAGGAACTGTTTCAAAAAGAGTGGATTGGAGAGACGAAGTGGGGATAACTGCTGCCACCCAATCCTAGGATTGTGATCAGAGAAGAAGAAGAAGAGACCCTTGTTCAAAATTTGCCTCCAACACTGCTATTCAAGTGTTGTAGGTATTCAAGTTAGGTAGATTTGACAAAGGTTTTCTTAGAAGGTGATTTGGAATTGTAAAATAATTCCCAAAATAAAATACTAAAAAAGCTCCTAAGCTTCAGGTGGGTTATAGGTATCTTTAACAGAATAAATCCAACATTAGGTATATGTTGTGAAAATAATTTTCCGCATGAGTTTTTTATGAAAGGAAATATTAGGTGATGTATGCCCGTATTAAGCGCTAAACTACAGTCTCTGTGATATGGACCGCACAATATCTTTTTCGTATATTTTTTTTATTAAAACCCCATGTAATATTCTCAAGGCACTATTAGGGATATCTTATAGGATATTTTTCTTTTTTACCGTCAAGCACTTGGAAGAGTCCAACATTCATAAACAATATTCAGCACATATATGATTCTTTAATTAAAAAAAAAACTCTCATGCCATTTCATTCTTTAATGAGATTTTTTTTTTAATTTTTATATATCAATAAATTATTTATTATTTTTATTTATCGTTAAAAATCATAACAGACTCAAGACACAAAATCCAATCCAAACTCCCTTAAGACCTCATATAGGAGTATAGGAAGGCAACAAGAGCTCTCCATTGCGCTCGATCTTGCGCAACTTTTATGACCTCCTCCCACACAATGTCCAGATTTATCAGCTCTGCTTCGAAGGAGCGGAGCACAGCATGAGAGGGTCTTCCTCATCCTCGGGACCCTAATGGGAGGAAGAACAGCGCTCTACTCGGCCAACTGTCATTCGGCATCCTCAACACATGTCCCAGCCAAGTCCATCTCCTCCACATAATAGTAGAGGTGATGGGCTCACGCTGGGTGCGCCGGCGTATAGCGTCGTTCGTGATGCGGTGGTACCACCTTATACCCAAAATTCTTCTGAGGCACTTCGTTTCGAATGCAGATACTTTTTGTGCCTGGACTTTAGTCAGGTGCCAGGACTCACACCCATACAGGAAAATGGGCAACACACACGCAAGACACACAAACACATAAATAAATAAATAAAAAATAATGGACCCCAACATTATACAAATATTAGACTCTTTTTGAAAAGGAATCTATTCAATTTAGATACGAATCGAAGCAAAAAAATACCTTTTCTACATCGATTACTTGCAGCGCATTAGATCAATGCTATAAAATGATAGTTAATATATTTTTTTTCATAATGTTATATCATTTCGATGATGTTTTTGCGTTTCGATATGAAGCAATTTCCAATAATAAATCACGGATGAAACATTCTTCCGCAAATTGTAAGCAGAACTTGTAAAGTGACATGACGTGGATGTGTCGAGAAATCATTTTTATGTAAACTAAACCGAATCAAAAATAGTCGAGAATGAGAACTACAAAATATTTCGTGGATGAATAATTTCAATACAAATCGGAGAAAAATATCAAGATATATTTGATAAGAAATCAGATTTGGGGATATGACCCGGGATTCGATAATATTGCATATGATATTTGTACCAATATAGGTACATACATATAAGATTTTGTGATTTTATAAAAAGATTTGATTAACTTACTCAAACGTTTTGAACGTATATTTATATCTATGCCCAAAAGCCGTCGCTTCACCCTGACAAAATTTGTATTGGAACATTAATTGACTCCTCAACCAAATGCTCAGGTTTCAAAATAATGAGAAATTTCTTTACTCCTTAAAATAACCCCTCATACAACTACTTTATAACATGATCTACATTTTTTCAACACACTATAATATACTCCCTTTCCGACCCCGTTTAGGAGCATAGGGAGACAATAAGAGCCCCCCGCCACGCTTATTCGATTCTGCGCGGCTTAAATAATGATCTCCCACACCACATCATTGGTTTGGAACATTATTACTTTTTTTACATAGTAACGACGTCGTTATCCCTATAGAAGATAGACTCTACTTATATGATAAAAAGGTCCCAGGTTCGATTACAGTTCGCGAAGTTTGCTACCATATTTTTCCAAATTTAAATGATAGTAATAATTCTTGCAAAAAACGTGGTGTTTCATATACTCGTATATATGTTTATTATGTAAAATTTATTTTTTTCCAAACCAAAACAGGTGACAATATTGTGAGTTTGTAAGCGTGAAACATTATTGTGTTGACGTTTTAACCTTACTGTCCAATATTGAAATTTCCCAATACATTAGATTAAATCTAGAAAATACCAGACAATAATTTTATTAAATGAATATTTAGGTTGATCACCTTGGTGAATAGTAAATCCAGTACCGTTGGCTATATTTCGCTATATAATTCATAAGTGAAATTTCAATGTTTGACATTCCCTATAGCAATCCATAATAACAGTAATCTATTCTCTTCCATTGCACATGCTTCAATTTTGTTTGTATAATATTCACTAATCCCCGATGCGCGTGTTCAGACCTGCAGTAGATAAGCGTCAAACCGTCATACCGCATGATAATATAAAGTTTATGTATCCTGCAATGGACTTTAATGAGCAATGAATTAGTTTCAATTCAAACCAAAGGTTTTAATCATAGTAATTTACGGTCAATTGTGAGAACGTAATTTTCTGACAGAGAGATATGATATATTGAGGTTTGCCAAGGTTTTTAGATCGTAAAACATCCTGAATATACACAGTGTTGTCAACAGTGTCTTCGAGGTAATAATTGAATGATTATTGGCTTAATGTTTTTCTGTACTGTACTGAAATGATTGAAATGGTTAGTATTCGCAATGGATAATATTAATAAAACTACTCGCGCTCGGGTGGAAGTCTCCAAACTTAATTGAAAGAAATATTAAGTTATTAATGAAAACAATAAGCGATACTTTTGATATCGACTCTAAAAAATAACAGCAATTAGCATTAGAAAGAAGGGATTATATTATGAAGTAGCCAATCAGCTAAGGTTCTTTTAAATTTCTATTCTTCTACAATTTGTTTCATTCATAAATCGAATTTCTTTACGGATAAATGTGAAATATAGTCTTATCCATAAAATTATTTTGAGTTTACTAATACCTATATATTTTTAAACATATTAAAACGTAATATTTAGTATTTTTTCCACAAACTTTATAATGTTTACCGGTTTTCGAAGATGAAATAATTAACCTTTTCAAGTAAATCAATGCTCACTATGAACCAATTTCGAAATATGAATACAATGTAAGTATATTTTCTGCTGTTGATGAAACGGTTTTTGATTAATCGAGATCGTCATTGAAGTAATAAAATCAAGGAGTTTGTGTGATTTCACTGTCTTAATTATAGAATAGATTCTCGCTTTCAAATAGCTTTCTATATATATGATAATAGTAAGAAATTAGTTAAAGTATTTTTTGCCATCTATTTAACCTACAAGATTAAATGAGTTTAATAACGATCGATATTTTGTAAACACTCCACCTTATATTACGTATAACATAACACATGCGGCTTCCTCTGCGAATAATTGTTCAATTATTGAATAAATATTCACGGAATGTGTGGATACGATTATACAAACAATTTAATACTAATTAAAATATTGTAACCTAATACGGAAGATCCGGATAATTAATACAAAAGTGTGCTTTAGTATGTGGGATAACAATAATTGCTTCGCTAAAAAAAATGAATAATATTCAATAATTGCATTCATATATATTCAGCAAAACAATTCATAATACCTACGCTAAAACACCGTGATGTATCAAATGAAGATTTTTTTCTCTTGTAACGTTGAGTGTTACTTTATTAAGAGGGCTCGACCCTCCCTTGCTCTCTCTTAAGCAAGGAAGCTCTGCCTCTCTTTTTAGCATCAAAAACGACAGGAACCGTTATCTATTACTCTCATACAATATTATGCCACGGACTTTGAGACTCTACAGGGGGTGAGCTGTAACGATCATGATTATGTCCTGAAAAGTGTTAGGTATTCTATAATTATAAATAACATGGGTTTCACATAAAAACTGAATTTATTCATTCAATCAATAAACATTGTAAACTACATGAATTCAAATAACTAAAATTAATTAAGTTTTTACAAAATCTTCCTGCAAATGGTTGCAGGTTATCTTATTATATGATTTCCAAAAATATAGTAAAATATTGTCAATGCTTCGACTTATTACATCTTTCTTTCCCTCAACTTCTTTTATAATCTTACATAAAAGCCATTTTTTTAATTACTAAATTCTATGAGAATATATCAACTATCGATTTGAATATGAGCATACCATGATCTATATTAAATAAAAAAAGTTAAGAAAAGATTACTCAGCTGTGTTTCATTCCTAAATTTGAGGGACACGACCCGAACCTCTGAATTTTCCTCCTCTCCAACTGGTTCCCAAGAATTCGCCTTGAAATCTTTTGGTTCACCCTTGAACTGACCTACCCACAGGTCAACTGTTCAACGCGTATGGAGTAAGTACGAAGATAATCCGTCTTTGATTATATATGTGAAGTTTACAACCCTGGAGCTTCTCTCTTCCCCATCCAAATACTTAGGCATACAAGACTCGACGGAGTTTTGAATATTCGCCGTAATTTGATAGTTCCTCACTTTCAACTAAATACTTTATCCACCTCTGCCATCCGAAAATTATTTATCCAGAAAAAGGAATTATACCCTGTATTCTACCCCGAGACTAGAACCGCATATCTGAAAATTATCATTCAGATATACTTAATCTTTAATCTTGACTTGTCTATTTTAATTTTGTCTACTAATGTTACAATTTGTAAATTTGAAATCAACTTTATCGAAAGAAAACGTACCTTATTTCGTTGCGGATTCCATCTTAGGCTTTGCACTAATATTAAATGACTTTTTAACTGAATAAACTTTACATTATCCTTCAATATGTATGGATTACATTTTATAGTTAAAATTTTATTAATTACTTTTGTGTCTGAGACATGTCGAGCAATTCACTCACACACTGTCCGTCGCACCACCTAACCTTCCATGTGCCGACCAAAAATCCTGTTCGCTGATTTTTTCGTTACCGACGTGACGCAGCAAGCGATATATCTATCTCACTCGCACCCTTGCGGTCGTCATTATATATTCGCTCTAACTAATGTTCCTACTATAGGATATCTCGCTACAATACCCCTCTTCCCAATTAAATTTTTTGTGTATTTGAGTATACACAAAATATTTCCCTCTAACCGTCTCCCTCCGAATAGCCGAATCGACTACTTGTCCCTTGCTTCCATTTTTCATCTCCATAAAAGAAAAGAAAGAAAGTTAAATGAACTTATTGTCTCATGGTACGCTCAATAAACAAATACACCTAACTTATCATCTAGAAAATTTTATATTTAAAACAAGAAATTACTCATAACCAACACACCCTAATAGCGGACCATCCTTTACTATGAATTTCATAATAAAAACATTAATTTTCCTTTGAAAATTTAACAAAGGTTTTGTAAGAAAAATTCAATAATAATAACATGATACAGTATATATCTAAATTTCAATTTCGAGATTGACTTTGGGTGTCCTTTCGACTAACTCAACAGCTCAAATTTACACGTACGTTCTTATTCGTACATTTTAGTTTCATTATAATGAAACGTAACCCAGGCGCCACCATAGAATTTTTGTTTGTTTAGAATATAATAACTTAAGTATGCGAGAAATAACAAAAGCTTTGTGTTCTATGGAAAAAACAACTTCCTTCGCATACCTGAGGCATTTTTATTAACTTTAACCTCTTAATTGCCTCGGTCACCCAAAATCGCTCTCTATACTCAGTTAGAGTATTCCTTGGTTACTCTATAAATTATAATTTAACTACTATATTACACTTGTCTTATCATTATGACCTTATCCTAGTGTACTGAGTATTTACATGGCACGTTAAGTCTATAGACTTAAATGGCGACAGGTCATCAAGAGTCAAAAATTTTTCTTATCTTTTTCTACACGAACAATGATAGTTATAACTCGCTCTTACATGAGACAAGGTATAACCCATGGCTCATTCATTTAATAGATACAAAAGCATTGACTCTGAAATCTCTAAATTTAAAATTTTTAATTTACACAAATAGCTTACAATTATACATATGTTCCTTTTTTAAACTAATAAATTTTTAATACTATGACTTTAAATCTTCACTACTCATACTGTATTCCGTCGGCCACAGTATGTGCGAAACCTTCAGGTGAAAATTTTACACCGATTTTTCTCTTATCATAAGTAGACTCACCCTCTTTCCACTTTTCGCTCTTACCTCTCGATTAATACTATCACCATATGCTACGTAACACACGCCCGCTGCGCTGTGTATATTTTCATACTAGATATTTCACTAGACAACCTTTACCTTTTACAAAGTCAGACACATTAGACAGCCTCAGCTTTGGATTCATACAAATTTTCAATATGTTCAACACTCTTCCTTCACTTTTATTTCCTCTTTCATTCTAATTCCACATTCATCCCCGGGCCACGCATTTTCTTCCATTACCTTATACATCTCTTCACATACCATCACGTTGAAACATAATTTCTCATTTGACTTATCCTCAACCTAGTCCGTACCAACCTAGTCTATCCCCTTGCTTTCTGGTGATGTCTAAGTAATAATCTATCTCGCCTCAACGAGACTCCGCTCAAAGTGTAACGTACGACTATTTCTCTGTAACCTTCTTCACACAGCTTGACCTGTCCCAAACCTACAAAACAACTCGGCCTCATATGTTGCATTGACCCATGACGCCCGCTGCGTCATTACTTATCAATAATTGCCTCGCGGTCTAATCTTTCTCCATGCACCCCCTTGGGTTACATATATTCGAGAACTTACCGACCACTCACTTCTATTTCACCTATATAAATTCCAGTTCGCCATCTTAAGTCCACAGCTTATACCCTATAACTTATTCTACATTTTAGTTATACTAGAATATTTACTATACAATTTTTTACATCTTAATAACTATTCTCTCTGTTGACAGTTACATTCTGTACCGACCGTCCTACCCCCAAAGATTTTATAATTTTCTTTTTAACCGAAGGCAACACCCTCGCATTTCGCTTCACTGTGATACGTTCAGGTGTCTCTACAACTTCGTTTCGATATCGCATACCATTGCCCGACAATATTGATGCCATCTCCACATCATCTTTAGGTACGCTAAGTTTAATTAAGGGATCTCTGTCCATTTTGGGCTGGCGTTACAAAAAAAATTTTTATCACTATTCTAAACTAAGTCTATTTCCAAGCCTGAGTAAACCGAAGTAAATCTTAACCAAAGCTGAAAATAAAAATTTTCTTCTTTGTCTCTTCCTAATTATAAAAATAGAAATTTTCGTCTTCAAAAGCCGAATAAAAAAAAAAACTTAAAAGAATTGCTAAAGAGATTTATCAAATGATATTTAAGTGTATCATCAATGTAGCTAACGTCAATCTTCACTCTACTAATTTAGGTATTTATTTACCTTATCTATAGATAACTAGGAAAGTCACTATTTACTTTAATAAATATTTTGTACAAGAAAAAAATTAACTCTCTACAACTAAAATCATTACAAGGCACTTAACCAAAAAAATTGTAAACTCCTGCGCTCCCAATCTAAAACATTACAAGCTCGATAGACCTTGCTAAAGATTTCTCGCGCCTGCGCAATATTCTTTTCAATATAAAAAAAAAAAAGTTTCTGACTCAGCACGAGCGATCTATTAAAATTACTTCTTGCACATTACGAGATGTAAACAAACCCGATACATAACCTCTTGACTACAAACTTGCAATCGATAAGAAACGAATTCATAAAAAGGTCCGCTGTGTACTTATCTCGCTAAGGCCACGCGTACACGACTACCTATTCGTATTTGACGACTTCACTCTTTTAACTGAAGAGTCGCTGCTTCCTATTCAAAAATTTACCACTACCACCTCGCTATGTTCAACATACTCAGCTATGTCTATTCGATAGACCCCCCTTCAAAGCAACACAAAGGTAAAAATGGAGACACTCTTCAATTTATACCATACCTCATTCTAAAAATTTTTTCTATATAAAATCTAAATTTGCAAACGCTTCTTTCAGACCACTAGTTCTTTCTCACACACCTTTCTCAACACGAGCAGTAGAAGTAGAAAAAAAAAGAGAGTCCACTAAACTTCAGTAACATATTCAGAATTGTTATTCAATTGTTAAAAAAATAAAAAAATTAATTCAAACATCCACTTGCGGTTTTGTTTTTCTTCTTGAAAGTGTAAAACAATATCTCCGTGTATACATATTTGGTCATTTTAATTAGCGTTTAGAAATTTTTGTTCGCACATCTGTGTGGTCTCAGGAATTTAAACAGCATTCACAGTGAAAGAATTCCAGCCAAAACCTTAATGACTTCATCAATAACATGGATCTAAAACATAGTAATAATCGAGTACATTAGATTATATTCCATATAGATGTCTTAAATATTGGGTTTCATATCAACTTTCGTAAATTGGGTTTTTTTTTTTTTTTTTTTTTTTTTTTTAATTTTCAAAAAAAATTGCGATCAGCATTTGATCCATCAAAAAAAATATTTTTATCTATTAACACATTACTAATTTGTTGCCTCCATAACTTCTTTATCCGAAAAAAAAAATTATTCATACCCACACTTATAAAATTTCAGCAGAAAAATGCTCTACCCACAGTTCAAGTATACATGTAAATTTCAGCAGAAAAAATTTTTACCCACAATAATATTTAAAAAATTTGTAACAAATTTTGTTTCAAAAAAAAATTAAATGACCCAACTACTGTTTCTTTTACATACAAAAGTAAAACTGATTAAAAGACTTACAACTAGCTTAAAATTAAATGAGGATTTGGCCGTCACTTTTCGCACCAACACTTTCCAAGACATGTACAAGTCGCTACCCCAATGAATTAATCAAATTAGAACAAAAGGAAAAAGTTGGATAATTCGATTTTGTGTCGTTTCTGATGCCTCAAACGTTGGACGCCATTTTGTAACGTTGAGTGTTACTTTATTAAGAGGGCTCGACCCTCCCTTGCTCTCTCTTAAGCAAGGAAGCTCTGCCTCTCTTTTTAGCATCAAAAACGACAGGAACCGTTATCTATTACTCTCATACAATATTATGCCACGGACTTTGAGACTCTACAGGGGGTGAGCTGTAACGATCATGATTATGTCCTGAAAAGTGTTAGGTATTCTATAATTATAAATAACATGGGTTTCACATAAAAACTGAATTTATTCATTCAATCAATAAACATTGTAAACTACATGAATTCAAATAACTAAAATTAATTAAGTTTTTACAAAATCTTCCTGCAAATGGTTGCAGGTTATCTTATTATATGATTTCCAAAAATATAGTAAAATATTGTCAATGCTTCGACTTATTACATCTTTCTTTCCCTCAACTTCTTTTATAATCTTACATAAAAGCCATTTTTTTAATTACTAAATTCTATGAGAATATATCAACTATCGATTTGAATATGAGCATACCATGATCTATATTAAATAAAAAAAGTTAAGAAAAGATTACTCAGCTGTGTTTCATTCCTAAATTTGAGGGACACGACCCGAACCTCTGAATTTTCCTCCTCTCCAACTGGTTCCCAAGAATTCGCCTTGAAATCTTTTGGTTCACCCTTGAACTGACCTACCCACAGGTCAACTGTTCAACGCGTATGGAGTAAGTACGAAGATAATCCGTCTTTGATTATATATGTGAAGTTTACAACCCTGGAGCTTCTCTCTTCCCCATCCAAATACTTAGGCATACAAGACTCGACGGAGTTTTGAATATTCGCCGTAATTTGATAGTTCCTCACTTTCAACTAAATACTTTATCCACCTCTGCCATCCGAAAATTATTTATCCAGAAAAAGGAATTATACCCTGTATTCTACCCCGAGACTAGAACCGCATATCTGAAAATTATCATTCAGATATACTTAATCTTTAATCTTGACTTGTCTATTTTAATTTTGTCTACTAATGTTACAATTTGTAAATTTGAAATCAACTTTATCGAAAGAAAACGTACCTTATTTCGTTGCGGATTCCATCTTAGGCTTTGCACTAATATTAAATGACTTTTTAACTGAATAAACTTTACATTATCCTTCAATATGTATGGATTACATTTTATAGTTAAAATTTTATTAATTACTTTTGTGTCTGAGACATGTCGAGCAATTCACTCACACACTGTCCGTCGCACCACCTAACCTTCCATGTGCCGACCAAAAATCCTGTTCGCTGATTTTTTCGTTACCGACGTGACGCAGCAAGCGATATATCTATCTCACTCGCACCCTTGCGGTCGTCATTATATATTCGCTCTAACTAATGTTCCTACTATAGGATATCTCGCTACACTCTTTCATGAGGCTCATTGGTATGGGGTAAAGTTGGTTATGCAAAACAGTTAAGTATGTATATAAGAATATGACACTATAAGTATTAAAAAAAAAAACGTGTTAACAAAAATAATGAGAGTGATTCATTAATTAAATATTCGTGCATAAAAATTGTTAAACTGAAATCATACATTTTCTGAAATATTTAATTATATCATCACTTTTAAATATAAACGCAAATGCAGTATTGATGTATATTTAGGTTTGTTTTGACAGTGTGCAATGTGCATACTTTGTTGTGATTGATAATACCAATAAATAATAATTCAGCAAATATTTCAGAGATCCATCATGCTCATACGATATATCACACGCCATGCTATTGCGTTGTAAGTATTAGGAGAACAGAATCATAAATAATAATTAATACCTACTGCATTGCATTTTGTAACAGACAAAATTGATATTGATGACAAAAACAGCCATACAACAGAGAAGTAGTCAGTATATTTTCAGACTCTAAGTATCTGATCATCACTCATCACTCGTCGTGTAATCTTTTCTAAGAGCACCAGCATACTACAGACGTCTCATACTATGACTGCCGTGGCTAAATAACTAAATAAAAAGAGTTCCAACAGTATTCCCTGTGGTACACCAAGTATTGGATTCATTTTGTGTATTTTGTTGGCTGCCATTTTGAATAATTGAATAATGAACCACGTTCTGTATGTTTTGATTAGGGGAAACCTTTTAGTACCTTGTTGTAAATTTTTAAATGTCCCATACAAGCTTTGGTTCTGAAATTTATTTCTTACTTTTTTTTTTAAGATCTTTATGATGTCATAATACGCCATGTTTTTTGTTTATCTTGATAATGAGTGTCACAGATTTTTGACATTTCTATTTCTGTTGATAATCAGTGTTCCAACAGTTTTTTCGCTGAGTGTCGTCTTCTTCTTAATTGTCTTCTTCTTAAATGCCTTGTGACCTGTAATTCAAGAGGTGGGGTTTGTCTCTTGCGAGGTCGACTCCCAGCTGTCCCTTCACTTGAATGACCGGAAACAAAATAAAATGAGAGAAGTTTTTCAAAACTTATTTACATTATTATGGAGGAGTCATAAACATTGGGCAAGATCTTGTTGCCTTCCTATGCCCCTAAGTGGGGTGTAAGGGAGTTTGGACTAGATTCACTCATAATCTTTCAAAATGAGTGGAAACCATTCTGTGAAGGACAAAAATGAAGAGAAGTTTAGATAAACTAGAAAAGATCTTAACTGGATTTGTATAATCCCATAAAAAGTACACTCAACAAAAAACGGCTGTGAAGCTTCGAGAGAACCTTATGTATTTAAACATTCATTTTGATATTAACATTTTTATTATTATATCTTTTCAAAGCCACCAAAGAATGGATATACATCGATGAAAATTAAAAATAAATCTTTTCAATAGAAAATAATTTTCATTTATTGTATTTTTTTTTCATTGGATACTTAAGGGTCTGTACAGACCCATAAATGCATGTTTTATTTCCAATAATATTGCTTATCAATCCATAAAATCTTGACACTCTTACTAAAGCAATCGCAAAAAATGCTTTTAATTAGGCATATTTACTGCGGTCGACTTTATTTCACAACTCAATAGGTTGGAAAATCAAATTAAGAAAACTCCTTGAAATTAATAACGCTTATAATATAATCACGTAAATTTTCTTTTTATTTATGTTTGTACCAAATAATGACTTCTTTGTTTTTATAAAAATTAAATTTAACAAAAATATTTAAAAATATTTATTTGTAGAGAATTTTTATTAATTAAATACTTTTTTGTACTTTTTTTATATGGCTGATGATGATGTTTATTAATTTAGTACTTTGTTTTATTTTTTATCTTTTGTATGACTGATGAGGATGTTTTTTGATTTGATACTTTGTTTTGTATTTTTTGTATTTTGTGTTTTATATGGCTGATGATGATATTATTTGAATTGCTTATTGTTTTATAAAGGCATTTGCCGTACATTTTCGAAAAATAAAATAAAAATAAAAATAAAATAAAATAAAAATATTTTGTTGAGGAAATTTTATTTGAGTTTTGTTGAGGTTCGTAGAAGACGTATGAGGTTTTGTTTCATTCAAAGAATTTATTCAAAAGCTTTTATTGATAACTCAATTGTTAACAAATTTTAATATTTCGTTTTCAGACATCAAAAGAGTTGCTTAGTTTTTTTTTGTAGCGAATTTCTTCACAGTGAATTTCCAGGAGAAAAAATAATGAAATATTTAAACATTTTGAAATAATATATCGACTAGGAAGTTAACGAAAATATCATCATTTTTAGGCTAAATTAAGAAGAAAAAAAACATGTTGGATGGAACAAAGTAAATAGGTATAAGTCCATTTTTCTAAAAAAGGTATTATTAGAAATATTTTGGGCACTCTCATTATATTACACATCAGTGATAGAATAGAATAAAAAACATAAATAAATAAATAAAAAACAAGCAATACAATGTCAACATATCTTTATGTTTCGTTCACTTTCTGTTAATTTTATTCTGCCAATATTTTAATATTTTGTATTAATATGAATTGTTCTTTTTCTGTAATTTGATTTTCTTCTCTTTAATCTTACCAAAAATTCATATTAAATAAGTAGGTAAGTACCTTAATAATGTTTAATTTCCCTTAATAATGTTTTATTAATTTTTTTAGACCCGAAGAATTTTCAATTTCCTACCTTCTTCTTCAAAATCACACGTAGACAATAATTTGATTCTTGCGAACGAATTTTTGATCAATGGTAGATTGCGAAAAAAATGAACTGTCTACTGGAACATATAAGCAATTAATTAATCCAAACAATTACGCTTATATAAAAATATAAAAGTGGACAGTTAATTTTGTTGCTACTCTACCCAAGCGTCGCGTAGCGCTTTTCGGTTTAGATATCGCGCAATGAACACAAACGTGAATACACACAATATTTTCTCTAATCTCCTTCTTCATGTAGCAATTATTTAGTGACTTTACAGAACTTTCTTTCGAACTCACGTGACTAAAGAACGAACTCTACAGTTATCCATGAAAAATCACTCTGTTGGCATAATTTAAAATAATGGGACCTTTTTTGAGAAGGAATTTTGAATTTGTAGAAAAGCTCTGATTTTCTTTCTACGGAGCCAAGGGAAAGTCCTAAAGACGTGGATGTAATACGTCATTTTAACACAATTCATAATAATGACCCTTTTTCACAAGCTCGAAACATAAATTTCGTGCGACTTCCCTCATAAAAGCTTAATTGACTTCCTGCCACTCAGTAAATTGCGGCGAAAAAGAATCGTTTTAGGCATACTATCTTTATTAGAATGGACCATTAAACAGGTTGATTAAATGAATGACTAACCCCGCCTACCCTGCGATACTTTCGGGTCATAGGTACATACACAAATATATGTGTGTTAATTCTGTTTTATGTACGGAGGATATACAAAAAAAGTAACCCGGTGGTAGTATAGTGGTCTTATATACAACAACAACACTACTTCCTTTTACACCCCACTCAGGGGCATAGGGAGGCAACAAGAGCTCTCCACTGCGCTCGATCTTGCGCAATGTTTATGACCTCCTCCCACCCAAATCCAATCCAAACTCCCTTTAGACCCCACTTAGGGGCATAGGGAGGCAACAAGAGCTCTCCATTGCGCTCGATCTTGCGCAACGGTGATGACCTCCTCCCACACCATGTCCATGTCCCTCAGCTCTGCTTCGAAGGAGCGGAACACAGTGTGAGAGGGTCTTCCTCGTCTTCGGGACCCTGATAGGAGGACGATCAGCGCTCTCCTAGACCAACTGTCATTCGGCATCCTTAATACATCTTATACAGGAAAGTGAGTTGAGTTCTTTACAAGAAATTTCCACCATATTTTAGTAGATAAGAATATTAGGTACCTACAGCAATCCTTTACACCTCGAATTGTTATAACATAACATAAATTGACACAAATTTACATATCAATATTGTGAATCATCCACTGTGTACGCAATATATGACGCATCGCATGAAAGAACGTTAGATATGCATACTAAAAGTTTCGAGATCTAAGCCTTCAATGTTAAGAAACTAAATTTGAGTGACTTCTTTGGGATCCGTTCAATATTCTACGAAATATTTTGTAAAAATATTCAGGTGAATATAAATATCCAGGCCTTCAAACTGTGGGGACTTCTCCATTATTATTGTTCTCAGTCTTAAGGGTTACAAAAATTTACTCAGTGTTCTTGTTTCTTAAAATATTATGTCATCATGAATAATCCACCCTACTACATGAATAATAATAGGCAAATTATTTAAATCTGATGAAGTGTTTTATTCTTGATACCAATAACAATAAGGTACTAATGGTTAATTTTATTCATAATATTTAATATGTTTATGCAAACGTAAAATAGGCGATTGAATCCGTCAGATTGTGACGGGTAGCGCCTAGTATATAACAGTTGATGATTTAGTATGACACCATCTATCAGAAGCTTTGGCTGTTTAGTTTGGACGGGTTGCTGTCATGCTTGTGATGAGTTAATGGGGGTTATTATTTTCCATCATGTCGTTAAGAACGCTCTCGCAAGGAAATACATCAACCTGTTGATTGTGTCATTATATTAGCTTAGAGCTACTTCTTTAATAGCTGCCTGTTACTGGTGGTGTTACTTGTGGTAATCATTAGCACCCAGCAATCAAAGTATTACAACAATAATAATGCTCAATCTATTAAGTTTACCTATTCTTTGCCATCAATAACTACATTAGTTAATTAGAACGTTGTGCACCGACAAAGCCAATAAAGATGAGACATAAACAAAAATGGATATAGTCATATCGTGGCGCTAAATACATGACAGCAGTCGCAGTCTTTAAATTTGGTTGCTCTGTTGTTTTCAATAATTTCCAACTTGTATCTCTATATTTTATTAATTATTAAATATCTTCTTGTTGTATACATGATTAGTAGTTTCGGGGCTTAAACATTACCACATAATGGCGAACGTTGTTAAAGCAAAGTGATCACACTAAGCCAGCCTTCGAAATAACAGTAGAAGACGTTCGTAAGCCCGTAGTGGTTTATTCCATTTAAAAATCGACCATCAGTAATGAATTGTTAGAGTCATTAGTTATTACATATTCATTAGGAAGAGTGTTTGCCGTTTTTATGTAGGTACCTATCTATAAAAAAGCGACATTTTACATAAAAAAACTTATCTTTAAAGGAACCTTTAAAGTTTTTAAAGTAGCAAAAAAAATAGAATTTATACTCCAGAAAAAAACAGACTTCATTGATGCCATTAGCCTGTGGACATTTCATGAAAATGTTGAGAGAGGAACCAAAGAAAATGGCTGACATATCGTAGGAAATTAAAATAATTAATTATTCGAGTAAGTTACACCATTTATAACACGAGAACGGCTGAAACGATTTTTATGGTGTTTTGTTTGTTTGATTCGTCTCTGACCCATTTAAAACACGAAAAATTATTTAATGAATAAAGTTGAGTAAAGTACCTATCTATGGAAGGAATTATCCTTGATAACAACGTCGTCTGTGAAAAATTCCTTAAAAACACAATTTTTACTATATTTTTAGAAACCAAAGGATTTCAAAAGATAAGTACGCAGATTTTTGATTGAATTTCGTTCAAGTTCTCACACACAATTTTAATTAAAGACAGAATGAATGCAGCATTGTAGGTTTTGGTCTGAACCCCTATTCTCTGTTTTATCGAAAGGTAGTCACGGTAGTAAAGTGAGTATTACACGATACATTTTGATGACTGCGTTATTCTTTCAGGCTGCCTAACTGAATCCACATTCTCTTTTTAGACTTAAATGACCTTAGTTGAATTCATTCAATCATCGCAAATATTCAGCTTAACGAACAGTTGAAGAAGAAAAACTCATATTGAACAAGTAGGATAGAAAAACAAAATGGTTCTTTTGACATTTAAAAAATTGATAATATAACTTAGAAAAATGTATTTGATTCGAATTCTAACCAATATCTTTTCACATCGCTTCTCGCCTTTGTGAAAACTTGTATGGTATCACATGTAGTGACAACGCAAATAATATTATGTCATACGCATGTACATTGGTAGGTACCTACATAAATCTTTATATATATTATGTAAGTGTGTTTTCTTTTCAACTTGTGTGTGGGAGTAAATAAAACAAAATCAATAGCACTTTTTATGTAAGAATTCAAAGAAGGGAGAAAAAATGATTTTGTAAAAAGGTTACATTATGTGCTCACCAAACTGAATATCTTCAATGGAAACGGTATAGTTATACAATCAATGTATTCTGGGATCTTTTTCTGGTCTGCGATTTTGGGATTCAATGTGTTAAATTTGACCTTTATTTGGTCGTCCCTAAATGAGCAATATATATTTTTACATGTTGGAAGTGGTAGGTCGCCTAACAGACTTTCGTACTGAATTACTGAGGGTTGTGGGTTCGATCCCAGGTGCCAACCATCTTCTTCTTTCACGACACACCAAGGTTATATTATTTGCTTACTGTGATAGATTTCAAGATTTAGTGTTCACTTTAAGTGAGCACAGTTTTGTGAGCATTTTTCGTAGCATTCACCGTGAGCAAACATGGATTAGGTAACTAAATTTGTGTGGAGCATTTCGTAGAAAAATATACCAATGTTTCAATTTCAATGTGGTGGTTGGTAGCCCAGTGCTATCAGTCGACGGCTTTCGTACGCACAGCGTGGGTTGGAAACCCGGCGCCGACCATTTCCACTATCACGACAGTCACGACACAACCCTTTGATTAGTGTGAAAGATGACAAAAGTGTATTTGTGTTCACTTCGAGTGAGCCCAGATACATTAAAAAAAAACAATACGTTACGTTTAAAAATATTTTGTAATAATATTACGTCGATATGCGTGGGTTATCTTATTGGTGATAATGCTTGTAATGAATCACCTCTCCACAGGCTGACGACGTGTGTTAAGACACCTAACACATACTCAAATAACTGTTTCCCTCAAATGTCAGAAAAAAAACAATCAATTTTGGAATGTCATTTTAATTTGTTTTTACCAGAACGTCAAATGTATATTGTGAACCAGGCCCTATTCTAGCTGGTCGTAGAATCGCGCGATCGTGCGATTGCGATGATCGCATGAACGCGGCCGCCCTGTTCAAACATATAACATTGTATGAACGTGTCCTAACTGGGGAGACGGACAGACGTAAATTCGATCGTCCGATCGGTGCCTTGTTTGAAATGATCGCGAGTCGCTTGTATTGCTCTGTTTTATCGATAATTAATACGACACCTACTTGCCAAAAGTTCTTAGTACTTACTTACTTTTTGTGTTGTCAAGGAAAGTGGACACGCGATCATGCGATGGCAGTTAGGATACAAAATTTTTCATCGTGCGATCATAAATTTGTTTATGCGTTCATGCGATCATCGCAATCGCACGATCGTGCGATCATGTGAACAGTTAGTAGGTACAGGACCTTAGGGGTAAAAACTTATTGTGAGTAACCAACTTTTTACTGCTAACATTACACTAATCTTAATTATTTGCTAAGATCTAATCCAATAAAAATGGAACAAGGATTTAAAAAAAAATTACGTGTTTTTACTTTGTTTTCATATATTTTTATTAATAGTATGTCATCAATAAATTGCATCATAATGATATTTGCTCGCAAACACTTGGCGATATTAGCGAGAGCCATTATAATATGTAGAGCATCTAGAATAAAAAATGATGCGTTTACACAAACAATGAAATTATGAGGACACTGCTGACATTAACGTTATCACATTATATGTATGGTATTGGAGTCAACATGAGAAAGGAATCAATATTGTAATGACGTGCGGGTGATCTTGAATTGTTCACTCACTGCTTTATTTAAAAGCTACGATCAGTGGAAAAAATAGCTCAGCGATAGAAAATATTACGAATCAAGCTGTCATCGAGATAGTTTAACGCATTTCCCTTGATTGTGAGCTGATCTCTGTAGATTTTGACCCGCTATATTGGATTTAACGTCCGACAGTTGTTTCGAGTATACAAAAACGCTTTTTGTAATAAATCCACTGTATTTAAGTTTTTACCCCGTCCAAATATGGGCTCCCTTCATATTTTGGTCCATTGTGTTTTGGTTTATCATTTTAATAATAGGAAATTTAAAGAAACGAAAGCAAATATGCATTCTCGTATTCATTCGAGGGCTTCCAACCATGATGTACCAACTAAATTTATAAAAAAATATAATGACGTTTTGAAGAAAATAATTCAAATAATACTTTTTAAGTTAGTACAAATATTAAAATAGATGTGATCAAACATAAATTAGTTCATTTTGGCTGAAACATAAAGGTTTCGTATGATTTAATAAGGACTTAACGATATTTTGATATAAAGGTACCTATTCTGCATCAATAACTCGAAATCATTCAAATCTGACATAGCGCATCTTGGTCAAATAACGCGGATTAAATATTTTTTTATAAATAAAGTAAAAACTGATCAGTGAGTTAGACGTAATCTTACAATTAACAATTTTTTTTTATAAATTTGACGGTCAATGATTTATTAATAATACAATATCCCAAATTAACTGCGAGATGTTGTTATTAAATTTGTATTCCGTGCGTGAAGATAAGAATTATGACATTTCCTTGTCGATATTTTAATATGTGAGTATGCAACTTGAAATGAGTTAATCATGTATTTATTTTCTACCATCATTATCAACTTATTTTCGTTCTTAAAGGGTGATTATGGCATATGCACAGATTAGTGTTTATTATTTTTTTTAAATAATTAAAGCATATTAATTTATTAATAGATGGAAAGAATGTCACAGGCGGTCGACGATGACATTATTTCTAAATGTTTTCATGTCTTGTCAGTGGTGCCATCATTGAAGCACAATAAAAATGTTGCCATTGCTTGAAATTATGATGTTTTTTATGCCAATTTTTATGAAATCTTTGTGTATTTTGATTGTAAATTAATTACTTACATCGAACTTGAAAATTTTATGCAAAATATCATGTTTAGCTGTATGTGTGATTTTTTGTATCTCAAAATTGTTTTAGGTCTTATTATGACCGTGGATTTAATAAATAAATATATCAAATCGTTTTAAAACGATAAGTACCTTACCAAGAATTAATAATAATAATATAACAACTAATGACTCTAACAATTCATTACTGATGTTCGATTTTTAAATGGAACAAACCACTACGGGCTTACAACCGTCTTCTACTGTTATTTCGAAGTCTAACTTAGTGTGATCACTATCACTTTACGTTAGCAACGTTCGCCATTAGGTGGTAATGATTAAGTTTACCACCTAATGGCGGTCATTAATTATTATTTATTTTATTTTATTCATACATAATAATTTATTAACAACGATAACAGACTACAAATAGAAATGCTGCCCAAATTGGCCAAACTAGGGCAAACAGATTACCTTTTTTTTTTTGTTTTTTTTTTCATCGGTGACAAAATTTGCTTCCCGGGTAGACCGAAAGGTGGGTACCGGGCTGCAAAAGAAGAATGAGGGGTTTTAGCCGGTAGGAGTCCGGCACTAGCGTTTAGGTGTCCTTAGAGGATTTCCCCACATATAAAAAAAAAAAGATTTTTCGAATTTCGGTGTCCTTAGAGGATTTCCCCTCAAGAGAACAAGAGAGCAACCAAATTTAAAGCCTGCGACTGCTGTCATGTATTTAACGCCAGGATAAGAATTTATTGAACGCGCAAGAGGGAATAGAGAATTTCTGACTTTGATTTAGTTTGCAAGATCTCTGATTTAGATCATGGTCTGCATGTAGAGAAGAATCACATCCTGCAGCCCGATTCACGGAAAAGTTTAAGTCTAAGTTTAGTTCGAAGTTCGAACGAAGTTCGATTCAAACTTTTCCGTGAATAGGGCTGCTGGTAATAATAATTGTAGGCGGCGACTATCTACAGTCTATGTACCTATTCACGGAGGGTTTGAATCGAACTTCGTTCGAACTTCGAACTAAACTTAGACTTAAACTTTTCCGTGAATCGGGCTGCTGGACTTAATTTTGAAGGGCAAAATAGAAGAGCATCGAGGGGTAGAACGAAGCTGATTTGGTTGTGCAGTATAACAGAATGAACAGGATTTTTAATCGTGGAAGAACATGTGTTCCAGAGGGCGCATAACACAGAAACCTTCACCAGAACAGAAAGTAATCACCCACGTCGAGGGTTCGTGAAAAAAGAAGTAACATTTAAACAACATCAACAACTTTTTACTCTTATTTAAGAAAAATGGCTTTGTAGAGTCGTTGCAATCCATAAATAACAATTTGGCAACATAAACTTATGAAAAAGCATAATTTGACCCAAAAGTATATTTTGACATCGTCCCATTTCATTAGAATGCAGCGTTACATAATTTTGTAACGCTGCATTAGAATGAATATGGGACGATGTCAAATTATACTTTTTTTCCCATTGATAAACAAAGCACTTGATTAGTTGTTTGTTCACTTGTTTTGGCAATTTTCTTTTCCCACTTTTTTCCTTTATTCTTCCCCAACTCTCCTTTCCCTCCCCTCCCTCTCATATTCCTTTCCTTCTTCCCTTTTTTTTATTCGATCATTAAGTAATAGATAAATAAATAAAAATATTATCATCATAATAAATGTTGAATACTGTCATTGGAGCTATGAAATTTGAATTCAATGTACATCAAATATAAATAATAATTGTAAAAGCTAAAAT
Organism: Mystacides longicornis; assembly: GCA_963576905.1. Lineage (NCBI taxonomy): Eukaryota > Metazoa > Arthropoda > Insecta > Trichoptera > Leptoceridae > Mystacides > Mystacides longicornis. The sequence continues at coordinate 10,028,711 of OY756424.1, read as the reverse complement.
AAAAATTGTAATTCACAATAAAGAGAAAAAAAAAACATATGATACAGAATGATGCAAAATAAATAAGAATAAGAAGATATTGGTAATAATTTTAAGGATTCTATGCGAGTGTTGGCGGGCCTATCAACTACCATTAATCTTTGGACCGAGATCGCTAAAATGTATTTTAATTTAATCCTAAACTCGTTTAAGGATTATCTGTAAAGAGCACAAAGTAACAACACTTAATCCTTTATGTTTTGTTTATATTAAAATTCACCTTTTGTTAATTTCTGTTGTTATTTTGCAATGTGAGACTGTTTCATGTCAGTTCATAATAATTTGCAATCCAAAAAGACAGTTAATTAATACAACTTACAATACATCTGATTTTTTTAAATTATATTTTCATCATTAAATTTCCGAAGATAACTTTTATGTATAAAAGTTAAAATTATTTATTCATTTCATTACCGCTTTGAAAGAGAATTTCGGCGGAATTATTAATTTTAATAATAATATTTACAGTTTTTGTATGACCATGTAGGACGTGTGCCTACGAAACCAGTCAAGATATTCAACTTGAGAATAAGCATACAAATTGTTACATTTAAATTTATTTACATAAACAATTTTGAATACGGCGTAATATTTAAGTATGTACGGCGACCATGTAGAGTAAACAAGTTGTTCAGTCAGAAGTAATAATATTATTTCCTTCGTAAACTTAATGATTCATAAAACTTGAGTACTGAATATGATTCTCGCATTAAATTCTGTCAGAAAAATCCATATTTTTTTCAATTTGGGATAGGTATTCGTGAGAGGATGCTGGTGAAATTGTCTCAGGCATTAGTTACGAAGAGTAAATAATATATATTCAACTTCGTATAGAAATTTAATAATTATGAATGATAAAGTAGAGTCAAAATAAATAAAAAACAAGCCATTTTTTGAAACACGATACAGAACCAAAACACACGTATTTTTAATTAAATTATATAAATTTCAATTTACGTACCTCGATATTTGAATAGCTGTAAAATATTTGAGCTCTCCGTTTTGTAAATAAAATGCTCAGTTAACTTAAAAGTTATTAAAAATCATTTAAAGTACCTATGTTCCACCAAGAATTTACGGTCGAAAAACTAACCTTTATTTTAATAATTATAATGTATACTTTCACAAACATTCATTTGGAATGAATGACAAAATGACTGATCGTGATCGTATAAGTTATCTTACCACATAACTTACTATATGCATGCACCTATGCTCTTCAGATTTTATCACATGCACAAACTGCAAAACATCGTGTATTTAAATTAACTAACAAAACATACTGTTTCGGTCGTGGGTTCGATCCCAGGTACCGACCATTTTCCTTTTTCACGACACAAGCTTAAAGTAGCTTACTGTGAAGGAGTAAAAGAGTGAATTGGTGTTTACAGTTAACACAGATTCATAAAAAAATTAATCAAATTATTTTAGTTAATGCATCAGACCATCCACTATAAACATAGATTCGTTTTCTGTTGGTACATATTATATGTCATTTTTATAGAAGATACTTACGTGATTTTTTGCATTTATGTTTACAACGCATCAACTAATTTTAAGAACAGTCACTGACTGAATCACTGTTTATTTGATTAATGATTTCCTAAACAACCCCATCAAATTATTCACTCACATTTTAAATCGACGTGAATCACCAGCACTTTAAACAATGTATGGAACAATGTATGGTATTTAGATACATAAAGTATACTATTCTTCTGTAATTCAACACAAAATGAATAACCATCAATTATTATTTAAATGTAACGTTAATAATTTTCACATATTTTATGCCACACTAGTATTGTTTTCCTACATATTCAAATGAGACTAAGAAACTATGATAAAAAATTTTTTTATGTATTATTATTTAAAAAATATTCCACCAACACGTTCAGTTTGTTAATTTTATTTTTAATTCTTTTCAATCTACTAAACTAATATTTGTTTATTGTATTTTCGTACTTTTTAACAATTTATTTAGAGTAAACAAACTGAACAACACTCCCGAATAAACAAGTAAAAAAAATCGAGACGATTGTCGATTATTATTTTGAGTGAGAGTACGGTGGAGCGCTACAAGGTAGATAACCCGGCGTGCTTCGGTTCACTTAAACACTCTGTGGTTCAACTCGATATATTATAAAAATATGGGTATGCGCGCCATATGTAGTCATCAGCTGGTGGCACCGAACATATTTATTATTCCAAATCAAATATAAACAGAATGGTGTATTGACTCGCGTGTGGATGTCTCCGTGTTTGAGATCTCGAACATTGAGATTGTCGCCAAGTTGCGGTTTTGATCAATAAATCACTTATGTATTTCTCAAATCAATTTATAACGAATGACGAAATTAAATAATTCTTAATATAACAATTTTCCAAATCGTCAAAATGTAATTTTGGTGCATTTTTTTAAATATAAAATCAACTTTCAATGATTCACCATGTATAAAACACAGGGTAAAAAGACACAAGAAAAGATATAACATTTTTATTTATCCTCGGAAAATATGCATTACATTAATAAATTTTTCATAAAAACGGTGTCATTTAATTTATTTATTTGTTTATTTCAATATCTATGTTTAATTTTGCAGGTACATCGGTCGGGCTAGCCACCCATCGTGCAGTGTCAAGGAGAAGTACGGATGAATACATGTTTGGTTTGTGGAATGTGAGAAGATAATGTATATGGATGGAAAAATAAATGATATTATCATGTAATGTAAAAAAAAAGTACATATTTCAAATTATAACGAAAAAATTGTTTGAGTAATTTATTTATTTTTCACAAGCATAAAAACAATATAAATTTATTACATCACTCGCATTGTCTTATTTTCTAAAATAGTGCAAACATTAAATTTATAAATTGATTCCTTCTTTATCCGTTCAAATTAAAATTTTGAGAAGTGAGAAGTTTTAAACACCACAACGATAAACAATCATACATTCGGTATGACTGACTTACATATAACGAGGAAATTTCGTTACATCAGGATTTGAAGTGAAGTCTATAAGCATTCAAACATATTAAACTTGGAGTTTTCAGATTGAAACGATTCGTCATCAAATCAAAATTAATTTGCTGCTTCCTATTTAGTTTAGTGAATTTCGAATCAACGCGCAACGTTTTGAAATTGAAATTTTGTTAAAATTTTGAGAAGTGAGAAGTTTTAAACACCACAACGATAAACAATCATACATTCGGTATGACTGACTTACATATAACGAGGAAATTTCGTTACATCAGGATTTGAAGTGAAGTCTATAAGCATTCAAACATATTAAACTTGGAGTTTTCAGATTGAAACGATTCGTCATCAAATCAAAATTAATTTGCTGCTTCCTATTTAGTTTAGTGAATTTCGAATCAACGCGCAACGTTTTGAAATTGAAATTTTGATGAGGTTTATTCAAATTTTAGTTCAATATTTTTGTTTAAGAGATTTTTTTTATTCAATCTTTACACTGCTTATATTGTAGAATGACCAATTACGAGAATTTTCAGTTTCACAGTTGTCAAAGCTTGTGTTGACAAGAGGAAGATCTTCGGCGCCGGGGATCTAAACCACGAACTAAACAAAAAAATGCTACCAACTATGATCCATATCCATAATATATCTGTGGTGGCATGGTAAAAGGCATTAAGTCAGTGGGATGACATTTCTCAGTATGGCGGATTTACTTGTCAGTATTTTAAGAGGTTTCATTTTTGTCAAATATTATTTAATACAAATAAAATAGATCAACTTTGATGCATTTACTTTGTTAAAAAGGGTTCACTATACGATAACTCATATTTATTTCTTCAATATTTCTTTGTTTATATGCTTTATTTATAATGCGTGTCTTTTTACCTTGACAATTTTGGCTCATAGGTTGAAAAATTTTGTACTTAGGTCAAATTTTACAAGGAAATATACCCAGTTACTCTCTATCACATGCTAATTTTTTATTTTTCAACACTTACAACATTTCTTCATAAATATTTGTTATTTTTAAGCTTACCTATTATTATTTTCTAGCATAGCATTCCCAGAACATCAGTAGGTATATTTTTTTGCTCAGAATGTAATATTGTTAAGTAATAAATGAAGAATATTATTTGAATAATAAAATGAAATTAGTTAATTATAGATATAATTACCTTTGTTAAGATAACCCTCTCTCACAATGTACCGATCCTTCAAATCAGAGCTGAGGAATTTATACACGGTTTGGGAAGGGAATTTATACAAGCTGCACAAAATTATGCGCAGGGGAGGTTCCAACATCAAACCATTGCAAACCAGATGAATATTCGGAAATTTGAACATTACGAGCTAATGGCGAACGTTGTTAACGTAAAGTGATCACACTAATCCAACCTTCGAAATAACATTAGAAGATGGTCGTAAGCCCGTAGTGGTTTGTTCATACTATTTTAAAATCGAACTGCATAATCAGTCATCAGTTGTTGATATAATAGTTCGCACTAGCACGACTTTCTTTAAATTATATTAATAATAGTATTAAAATAGCAATGAAAAAATATTAAAAAAAATAATAATATGCAGATAGTATTAGCGATCTATTGTCTATAGCTTAACAATAAAAACAACGAAAGTTCTGTGGTGGCATGGTAAAAGGCATTAAGTCGCGTTTTTCAGCATTTTGAGTTATATGCGCTACATCATACATTATCACAAACAGAACAAAGTTCAAAAACATAAGTTTAAAAAAATCCACTTATAAAGGATTTAAAAGCAAGTTTTCATTCCGGCATAACTCAATATTAATTTTATTTGGCAAGGTAAAACGACGCGCGTCGAATTTTGTATACCACGAAGTAAAACGGTGTTGTCTATGATAGAGCTGCCGTGAGAAGCCGTTCTTTTAAAAGTGAACCTTTTTAAAATATGTTTAAATAATGTATTTTGTGAACTTTGTGGCAGGTATCTTCCTTATCTGTCGACCAATCTGTTTACAACTTTCGTTGTTTTTATTGTTAAGCTATAGACAATAGATCGCTAATACTATCTGCATATTATTATTTTTTTTAATATTTTTTCATTGCTATTTTAATACTATTATTAATATAATTTAAAGAAAGTCGTGCTAGTGCGAACTATTATATCAACAACTGATGACTGATTATGCAGTTCGATTTTAAAATAGTATGAACAAACCACTACGGGCTTACGACCATCTTCTAATGTTATTTCGAAGGTTGGATTAGTGTGATCGATCACTTTACGTTAACAACGTTCGCCATTAGCTCGTAATGTTCAAATTTCCGAATATTCATCTGGTTTGCAATGGTTTGATGTTGGAACCTCCCCTGCGCATAATTTTGTGCAGCTTGTATAAATTCCCTTCCCAAACCGTGTATAAATTCCTCAGCTCTGATTTGAAGGATCGGTACATTGTGAGAGAGGGTTATCTTAACAAAGGTAATTATATCTATAATTAACTAATTTCATTTTATTATTCAAATAATATTCTTCATTTATTACTTAACAATATTACATTCTGAGCAAAAAAATATACCTACTGATGTTCTGGGAATGCTATGCTAGAAAATAATAATAGGTAAGCTTAAAAATAACAAATATTTATGAAGAAATGTTGTAAGTGTTGAAAAATAAAAAATTAGCATGTGATAGAGAGTAACTGGGTATATTTCCTTGTAAAATTTGACCTAAGTACAAAATTTTTCAACCTATGAGCCAAAATTGTCAAGGTAAAAAGACACGCATTATAAATAAAGCATATAAACAAAGAAATATTGAAGAAATAAATATGAGTTATCGTATAGTGAACCCTTTTTAACAAAGTAAATGCATCAAAGTTGATCTATTTTATTTGTATTAAATAATATTTGACAAAAATGAAACCTCTTAAAATACTGACAAGTAAATCCGCCATACTGAGAAATGTCATCCCACTGACTTAATGCCTTTTACCATGCCACCACAGAGTTGTAAACAGATTGGTCGACAGATAAGGAAGATACCTGCCACAAAGTTCACAAAATACATTATTTAAACATATTTTAAAAAGGTTCACTTTTAAAAGAACGGCTTCTCACGGCAGCTCTATCATAGACAACACCGTTTTACTTCGTGGTATACAAAATTCGACGCGCGTCGTTTTACCTTGCCAAATAAAATTAATATTGAGTTATGCCGGAATGAAAACTTGCTTTTAAATCCTTTATAAGTGGATTTTTTTAAACTTATGTTTTTGAACTTTGTTCTGTTTGTGATAATGTATGATGTAGCGCATATAACTCAAAATGCTGAAAAACGCGACTTAATGCCTTTTACCATGCCACCACAGATATATTTAGTAGTTTTTGTAGTTGATTTGACATTCGTTTTAAAAACCTTAATCATGAGTGCCATTTAGATTTCCGATGTCAACGATTACTTTCTTGATCGAAAACTATCTTCCTTTGTTTTTAAATGTGTAGGTAGCCTTAAAAAGTGTTTAAATGTTTCGTTTTTTTTACTTTTCAAGATAAAACTTTTTTGACGCTATTACATAACTGCGACAATATCGATTGTTTTAATTTATTATGAACTAGAGGTCTGTCTATTAAAAAAAAAATCAGTTTTCTTATGATCTTTATAGATCCCTAACATTATCAAAATATTCTATAGGCTATGGGGGCGTCCACTAATCACGTGAGCTCTAAAGGGGAGGGGGGGAAGGGTCAGAAAAAAATCACGAAACATGACCTGCAGCCCGATTCACGGAAAAGTTTAAGTCTAAGTTTAGTTCGAAGTTCGAACGAAGCTCGATTCAAACTTTTCCGTGAATAGGTACATAGACTGTAGATAGTCGCCGCCTACAATTATTATTACCAGCAGCCCTATTCACGGAAAAGTTTGAATCGAACTTCGTTCGAACTTCGAACTAAACTTAGACATAAACTTTTCCGTGAATCGGGCTGCAGGGGGGAGAGGGGGTCTATTTGGAAAATCACGTGCATTTATTTTCAATGTGCCATCAATATAATTATATAGATAAACTTTAAAGCAAACCAAATAATAGCCGTATGTTGATTACCGTTTAGGAAAAAGTCGAACGTATTAATAAAGATAATAATTATCCAACTGTCGATTTGTTGAAGAGAAATTATTTCTCGAGACAGATCGGCAGTATCAAGCCAAAATACGTGAGATTTGTATGGCCAGGTCTACATTTTAAACGGTTTTTCAAACTTTGACGACAAAAAACTCCAACTTAGAGGCTTTGCAGCATATATGTTCCATACATGGATTTACTCAGAATTCGGAGGAGAACATTTTGTGCGTCTGTGTGTGTCCCTTATAACTTTTGATTCGCTTGATGCACAGATCCTAAAATTTCAGAAAATATTGAATGATGATGTTAGGTTATTGTCACACTGTATATATGTATAGATTATTATTATAATGTTACAATAAATAGGCAGTCTAGCACTGTCTCTCAAGTCATCAGCTGTGTCTTATTTCACTCTTAATACCTGTTACATTCTTTGTCAAGTCTTGTCTTTATTATAACTTTAAGCTTACAAAACTTGTATAGTCAGAATTTTAAAATTTTCTTTCAGTCAGGGATAATCAACCTTTGAATTTTTACTAAACTTTTTCATATATCTCGAAAACTATAAAAGCTAGAACCCTAAAATTTTGTATGTATATAGAAAAATACAATATCTCAAATTAAATTTAATGAAAAAGTTCCAGGAGTTCTCAAACTTTTTTTAAAAAGTAAAATATTTTTTTATGACTAATTTACGAGTTTCAGTGCCTATATTTCAGAATTTCATAAAAATATCGAAAAACACCGAAACACCCCAACTAGATAATTAATTTTTCTATAAAAAAATGTATACATTATATCAGTACATCTCAAACTTTTCTTAACAATTTTTGTAAATTTTTTTTTTGACGACATCGTTTTATACAATAAACATACCGACTTAGTCCATCGACAGTTGGATCTCATGTACATATGCAACTAGTTTAATTTAATAATTATTATGTCGTAAGTAGTTAGGTACCTACCGACCTATATTTTTGCATTGCACACTCACAGCCCAGCCACGGTCATGAGGCGTACTCGTGGACTTGTGTGGAATAATATCCTGTTGTTATACAAATAAGACTGAGTTAGGTAGGTACATGAGGGTAAAGAAAAAATACAACGATACAAGGTACTTAAGCCTAGTTCACAGTTGCCCAATTAACTTTGAGTGATTTTAGTCGAGTGACAAGTAATTAAGTTCTGAGAATTCTTCTCTAAATAATAATAGGTAGTTTATTTTTCGAAAATAATATACAAAATATACATTACCTTAACAATTATTAATTAAATCGAAAAATCCCACAAGGCAAAGCCTGTGTGTGTGTAACAATTGAAACAACAATTTTTATAAAACTAAAAATTTGTCGAGTTGATTAGCCGGCACTGCAGTGTTGCCAACTGTTAGGAATTTGCGACCTGCGTCCGGGAGTCTGGGCAAATCTTAAAATTTCCGGGTCTTTACTTTTCCCAAAGACCTTTTTTAAGTTTAATAATAATAATAATTTAACACTTTTCTATACAAAGGTGTCAGTATAGCCGGCGGAACTTATTGCCTGAGGCATTTTTTTCCAGTCAACCGGTCCCGTCCAATCTGAGACAGGCCAACCCCGGGTAGAAATTTCAAGTGAAAAAACACTTAGAAAAACTCTGACCCGACCGGGAATCGAACCCGGGACCTAGGATCTGAAGTCCACACTAGTACAACTAGGCTACCGAGGTCGGTACACCTTTCCGTGTACAAAATTTTCAAACGAACTTTTTTAGCAAACCGTTCAGGATACCAAATTTTTGGATTGATAATTTTTAAGTTTGTGTCCGGGTCCAAACATTTTATAAAAAAGGCAACACTGGCCGGCAGCTTAGTCGAGTCGATTGATTTCTATTGTGTTTGTTTGAGCGAATAGCGCATTCGAACATGTGTCACTGCCTGCTGAATTTCGCACTAAAATGAACTGTACTTGAATATAGTGTGAATGATTTTTGGTCGAGCAGCGTAAAGTACACGATACTCGACCTAGTGTGAACTAGGCTTTAGTAAATAACTTAGACTATTCCGCTCACGCCCATGAGGGCTGCTCATGATCGCTGTATCCTTGTTGATAAAAAACACGTTAGTACATGTTAATTTAAAAAGTCTCGTGGTTGACCTTATTTTGGGTACCCTATAGTAGACTTTCATGCACACGAGGACTGGTCATGATAGAGAGTGTTCTAATTTCTAATAGTATGATTTCGGAATCAAGTGTCGCTGTCATGGCGTGCGTGAAGTTCTATAGATACTTGACATATAAGTACACTTTGGTTTTCGAGAAAATATAGCATTTAGTAACTTGCCAAATAAAATATTGTAGGTAGGTACCTACAAAAAAATACACGTGATTTCGGGGGAGGGGGGGGGGGTATTTTGAAAACCTCACCAAACATCACCTAAAAAGATCTAAAGGTCTAAAAAGATCCAAAAAAACATCACGTGATTAATGGACGCCCCCTATGTTAATCTGGAATAATGTAGCATTCTAATGGTCCCCTCCCGTCCGGCTCGTACCCCAGTGACGCCTATATCTCTGCCGCATTTCAATTACATTTTTTTAAATAAAAGAATACTAATAATTGTCGCTTCACTTTTTGTAAATAATTATGTCTTCTACAAAGTCGTAGGACATTATTTTATTCAATCATCAATAGTTTTCACAGCGCACGCGATGTAAAGAATATTTTAGGTATTTTTTTAACACATTGGGTTACATATTTTGAATTTTAGTAATGATCACAATTTTTTTTGAAAATTCAATATAGCCTATGTTCACCGGGGATAGTGGATTATCCCAAGAGTGAAAGAATTTTTCAAATCGGTTCAGTAGTTTCGGAGCCTATTCAATGCAAACAAACAAATCTTTCCTCTTTATATTATATTAGTATAGAAAAAGGAAAAAAATAAATGAAATTTATACCCAAAAAGTAAAATAATATCAAATAATTACATTCGACTTTAATCGTCAGAAAACATAATTTATTTATTTATTTTCAACATCTGTTCCTTGCTTGAATTTTTTTTTGCGAAATCGCTTAAAATGGACAAATTTTATTTAATTGTATAATAATTATCTACATTTACCATATTCCCTCTGACTATAGACTAATATAGATTTTACTCTGACTGACTGCTCTCATTTTATTTCTTACTTGATCTCACAAAAATTTCACCACGTTGACTTAAATATTAATTTTCTATTTATTTCATTTATTTAACTGTGATAATTAAGACTGGATACTATATATTTATTATTTGTTATATCGTTATTGTTTTTCTGTGTTACAAATTTTATCTTAATCGACGATGGATATAGAATCGCATTAGACCCAAATGACTGGCGATGCGATTTTATACTCCTGATTATCATCATAATGTATATCACCCCCTTTGATCTGTTCAAATTTTGTTGTTAAAATTATATGTACGAAATCAATACTGTATTAACATGTAAATGGCTTTACGCCGTGTGTTGAAAATATAAATAAATAATCCTTAAGTGACGAAATGCTTTTTTGATATTCGATATTACCTTTAAAATGAAACGGGTTTTATGTTTCTTACGTGACGCCTTATTATATATAATATCTAGTGTTAAACCACAAAGGTCACGAGTCGTTCAATACAGATAATGATGTTATGTCACATCTAAATACTCATAGTGTCAACACGTCTCTTATTGTGTCAACATAGGGCAGGTAGCAAGAGAGAAATAATAGTATTTACATTTTACATGCTCTGGGAGAATTAGTAGAATCACTATGTCACGAACATCAATAAAACAGGATCAAGTATTTTTATGTGGGTTAGATATTAAATTTTATGTGGGTCAGTAGGTGAAGAGAAGAATAATTGTTTACTTAAAATAATAGTCAAATAAAATAGGTACCTACCTAATTGATGAATTTCATCTGTAGCTCACTTGCGCCGCGAATGTGAAACTTTGCATCAATTTTTTATGCAAAAAGCTGGTACGCGTTCCGATCTCGTTCGATTTGCAAATTACATATTATCTACTCACGTAACATGATCGCGGCGCAAGTGAGTACGTACATGTCGTACATACCTACCGGGCCTTACGCGCAATATTTTTCATAGGTACAAATAACAAAACCAATCCAACTACGGGAAATCATTTTCTTACTTTTTATTTTCGTCGGTTAGTCGATGGTTTCTATAACAATCTTAAACTTTCTATATCTATGGACTGTTAACGTGAACTGTCAAAGGAACAAATTGTGTTATCAACATGCAAGGATTTTTCCTCTCTGACAAAGAGGCATTGACGAAAACGAGTGCAGGACTTAAAAAAAAAAAAAAAAAAAAAAAAAAAGAGGCATTGTAGAACGGTACTAATAATTGGTACTCGTTTGAAGCCTTTCAACCTCAATTCTGCTGGATTTTTGTAGGTAAAAACGTTTTACCATTACATTAATGATGTACCTACCTACATATAATTAAATTGCCATAATCGTTGTTTTTACTCTTCGTCATGTTAACAACACCGTGAACTCAGATTAGCAATCCATAGAATATAATATCATTGATAACAATATATTATATTCTATGGATTGCTGTTAGTGACGTAATAAAACAATAATGTCATTTGGTTTACATACGGGACAAAACGACAAAAAACTACAGAAATGGAAATGACAATTAATAAACGAGGCAGGATAGTAAGGACATTTGTAGCTTAAAACAAAAAGTTATAAGATCCTTGAATCTAACAATCGTGCATTAAAGCTCCGCAAACAGCATACAAAAAAATGTATGGAGCATATTGATGATTGGAAGTGAAAATGGTTCCTCGCCAATGAGACTGTAGGAGTTTGGTATATAGAAGAATATTAAAAGTTTTCTGTAAGCACCACATTACAAATGCTGAGATTCTCGGCAACACGAAGCACCTTCTCAAAACCACTGCATACTGGGTTAGCCAAATCATGCGCCGCGATTGTCTTTATGATATAATATAGGGAATGGCTGAGAGAGATCAAGTTCTCCGTTATATATCCGATCTTGAACATAATATCTTTCACCTTCCTACACACAATGTATTGTTTACTTTCAGAAAAAAAAATATATTATGAAAGGGTTCTGTGCTTCGGGAACTGTGCATTGAGGAAGATTGGGTTAGTTCGTTCAACTGGAATTCAGCATTCAACACATGCCAGTCCTAACCAATTCTAATGGCACAAGAGATTTATCAGATTTTCAAAAGGAATAGGTTGTAGAAGTCTCTAGGATCTGTTGACAACCTTGTCTTGTCGAAAGCAAATATTTCAAACTTGCCACTGGTTAGATGCCAGGATAGCGTATTATATTTCAATGAACACGCCTAATAAGGAAGTTGAAACACAAGTTTAGGAAGTTGAATTCTATTTTTAAATTAAAACAATTGAACGGAAAATATCCGTTATCATCCGTTTCCGTTTTAGAGCTATCTACAAATTAAGTAACCTAAAACAATTATTTTCACGTAGAACTGTACATACATATGCATGTATGTACTTGTGAAATTAATCTGGGTTACAATATATGTACATATGTAGGTACACGAATAACTTCTTTATTTTTATATAAAAAGTACCACTTAACCTCAGGCAACGAAAGACATACTTGTTTCGCTAGTATTGTAGCCCATCACCAATAATAATTAATCTTGCCAAAAGGTGAAAGTACCTTACTTGGCAAGCATGCCTACCACTATATTAAAATGTACTGCAAAACCTGTATGAAATCACTTATTTCCAATATAGCCTAATTGATAGATCCATTTAAAAATCTATTATTGCCATGATTTACTCTGAAGTACTTTTTACACACGGCATATTTTAGCCATTGAAGTTGCCGATAAGTAAAGTAACTAGATCTCCAAAAATACAATACTCCCTTTTTGAATATGTAACAACTAATGACTCTAAAGCTATGTCCACACATCGCAACATTTTGTATCTCCAACAAAATGTTGGAGATACAAAATGTTGCGTCAACTGTATCTGGATACTGTTGATAGCGATGTTGCGCGTCCACACATCGTTTGTTGTTGAAAATCAAAATATGCGAATAATAGGTATACAGAGTGTTTGGTAAAACGTTAGACAAACTGGTATAGTACCTACATAGAGGAGATCATTTGGAAATAAAAATACGTTTTGCTTGTTATATACACACATGTTGTAGGTATACTGTTTGAAAGAGAATATAAACCTTACCCTTACCAACTCACGTTCACTCCCAAGGTAGAGCATCTGGTCACCATTAGGTTCCTCTTTGCACTTCTGTCTTGTCTGCTTCCTCTCAGATCAGTGCGTTCAAGCCATATTCGGGGGGCACAGCAAGGTGTGCCAATATTCAACCCTGTTTTTCTTCAGTTTTACTGATATTTAAGGAAAATTTATACGAAATTTGAAGAACTCATGGTGACTTTCACCAACGGTTCATAACATTTAAGTTGCTCGTAGCTTTTTATATAGTGTGGAGTGGAGGACACTAAGAGCTACGTAAAAGTTAGGAACCATTGGTGAAAGTGACCATCAAATTTTTTTCTGAGAATTTTGTAATCTGAAGTAAACTTATTTCGTGGACGTTTCTTTAAAATATGAAGGGATATAACTTTTTATTAAGCCATTTTCTTGATTATTTTACTTATTTTTTCTAAAGATTTGAAATTTGAAAAAATAGTTGGATAAATAAAAAAAGTTACAGAGTGACTTCTAGATAAAATTACGGGATTCCTATTTTTTTTTTTTTTGTAAAAACGCCTAAAAAGGGAGCTCTTTATATAAATTTTGAGTAGGTAAGTACAATATATTACAAAATAAATTATCTAACTTTGTACCATACCAGTTTATCAAACGATCAACCAAACCTCCTGTATTCCTACATATTCTTCGATCGTTTTTTAAAACTTATCGATGGAAATGAACGATGAGTGAAGCGTTCTGCAACTCGTGGGCTCGAATCCCGGTGCCAACCATTTCCACTTTCACGATACAAACCTTTTGCTTAGTGTGAAAGATGTCAAAAGCGTAATTGTATTCACTTTGACTAAGCTCAGATTCATTTTAAAAAATGTGGAAATCTTTAGAAAATTGCCAGATTTGAAGCTCATGGCGAATAACGCCTGCACTGATTCACATTTACTGAACATCATCGACTGTTAATCAGGTATCCCGAGTGGATAAGTTCAAACAACTGGGAGCAGCCATTAGGTACCATCTCTATTGACCTGGGGACTGAGCTCCCGATTCGCATCTGTATAGCAAGGGGCGCCTTTAACAACATGACCAATAGGTATATGGAAAGCATCAGCGTTTGGTGTCAAGACAAAAATGTTAATTGTTTGATGCGTGTGTGTGTTGCCCATTCTCCTGTATGGTTGATTCGCATCTGTATAGCAAGGGGCGCCTTTAACAACATGACCAATAGGTATATGGAAAGCATCAGCGTTTGGTGTCAAGACGAAAATGTTAATTGTTTGATGCGTGTGTGTGTTGCCCATTCTCCTGTATGGTTGTGAGTCCTGGCACCTGACCAAAGTCCATGCACAAAAAGTCTATTCTTTCGAAACGAGGTGCCATCACTTCTACCATTTTGGAGAGTAGATGGACTTGGCTGGGAAATGTGTTAAAGATGCCGAATGGCAGTAGGTCGAGGAGAGCGCTGTTCTTCCTCTCATCATCAGGGTCCCGAAGACAAAGAAGACTCTCATACTGTGGTCCGCTCCTATGAAGCAGAGCGGGGTCTGAATATGGTGTTGGAGTTGGTTATCGAAACTCTGAGTATGGGAAGTGTTTGGTAGACTAGCGGATACGACGCTGGCTTTCGCAATGTTTCATGCGGAGGTCGTGGGTTCGATCCCAGGTGCCGACCATCTTCCTTTTTCGCGACACAAGCTTTAAGTAGCTTACTGTGAAAGAGTCATAACTTAGTGTATATGTTGATATACCTCTCTTTAACTAGACGGAGAGAGAGCAGAGCACAGAGGGGGTCTGTCTCTTCCTTCCTCTCTCTCCACCCTCTCAGTTAAATCTCCTAACCGAGAGGGGCGGTAGTTGGTCCCCGAAAATGCCCCCGTGGCTAGCTCAGTCTACACCGAGGACCACACTACCTCTATATCAACAAACATTCTCTCTCTGGTAAGCTAGTGACAGATAGAGGGATGCATGCATGGAGTTATCAAATCAAATTACCGATTTGGGTAAGTACAACGACCAATAATCCTTACTTTATTTCTTTAAAATAAACAAAAAAAAATATGAAAACAAAAAAAAATCAATATGTTGGTCAAGAAATTAGTTAAATTAAGAAATTAGTAATAATAAAAATCTAACTCAAAAAGAAATAAAACTAACTTACGTATTACGAATTATTACAAGGAAGACAAAACATGAATCTATCCTAACCGATGTCACACCCCAAGAAAGAAAAATATGATTACAATAAGTAAATACTTATGAAAATAATCAAAACATAAACTTAAGTGAGGTATGCAAAAATTTTAATGTCCAAACAAAATTATTTATAAGGCCCTTACGGCCGACGATTTATGGTCCACTTGAGATCCATCCTTGCAGGCTTGCACCCTTGAAAAGGGATATCGCCACCTGGGCAGTGGTCCTTATGTCCTCCGCTGAGCATAATACATTTTTGTAAAATATCTGACGACTTACAATTATGGCTTCAAGCTCCTTGCCCGTACTCTTCCCTTCCGGGCGCATCCTGGGAACCTCTTCACCCTCTGCGTGGGTCCCTCAGCCATGGATCAGGCTGCCTCAGTAGATGTCGCGCACTATTCACTTTGAAAATAACGTCTCTTCTCGACCGGAACTATTCATTTTTTTAATTATTATTGTCTCTGGGATTTTCACACAACAAGGTTCGTATTACTTCACTCCGACCCGAATTATATTGGCGTACGTGTCCAAGGACACCCTGCCCGAAGGCAGGTGCCTCCCTCGACGGACCTCGCGCTCTTCACCTCACTGTTAACTGTCAACTGTTTACTCTATTTACTGTCCTGTGCTGGGACCTCATATGGGGTTATATAGGCCTTCCAGCAAACCACCCCTTTTTGACCAGCGTGGGGGATGATTTTGGTGGTGGAACCATTCTGTCATCTCCGTGATTCGTTGTCTCACGCAGATTGTGCGCACGCCCTTGTGGATGATTTATGGACTTATGTGTTCGTCTCTCCACGGTTGTTTGTGCACCGTAATAATATTTTCGGTACCCATTGAACGAAATGACGTTAATACAAAATAATTACATATTATTACAATTAATTGGGTACATTATGTAATTACATACATAGCTACCTACCTACTATTATATACATAAGGTAATTCATATCTCTTTGGAGATGTATGCAAAAGAATTTGGATTTTAGATAATGGATCATTATTTACATTATTTAATCAATGACTTATAAGGAAATTTTAATGTTTAGTGTTTTTGGGGTGTGCATCATATACAATTATGAAACTAAATATCTAAATTATAAAAAAAAATAACTTACAACTATAACTTGGTCGACTAATTCAATCTCTTAATTTATTGAAAAGTAATTTCTTAATTATAGTTGTTTGAGCCAGTAGCATGGACATTAGCAATAATTGAATTGAAAAACTGATTTATGGGATTGCGTTGAAGTGGGATTTAATAAATAGAATCTATCTCTGTCACCCATCCATATTTCCTATAGTCCAAAATTATTGCCATCTCTCTCTCCTTAACCTTGAACCTGCAATGAATGCAACGCAACGCTATCTTCAGTAATTAATTACGATTATTCCGGAACGCACGCATTGCGCGTATATTTCGCTTATTGTCGCATATTTTTATCGCTTTCGCTAATTTAATCATACGCATAAAATTACTTTTTCTTAACCATCTAAACCCGCTTACTTTTGTATGCACATAATAAATATTGCATTTTGTGTTGTGTAATAAATCAGTGGAATCATCCAGGACATCAGGGGATCCATCCGTGCACCAGAGTTCCATAACAAAAGGTAGGAATTTATTTATTAATTCTCACCATATGTGCAAACCTTTGATGAGTTTTTTGATTCCATTAAACCGCATTCCCGCATATACAGTCCGCTAATCCGCTCAAACATCGAATGGTCCATTACGAACCGGATTAAATTAGCTTTCGCAAAATAAATTTATTGCAAATTTATTTAATTTCGAAAAAATATTGCATTTTTTCGGAACACAAAACCGCAGTTTGAACAAGCATTGTCGATAAATTACAGATTAATTTGTTCATTCATAGTATTAAAATATTATTAATTAATATTTTCGCCGCATTTAAAATAAATTTAATTCATACTAAATTTAGAATAATTGTTGTAACGCATTCACAAGTATTGTTAAAATTGATTGCTGTTCGCTAAACGCATAGCAGCGCTAGGTACTTGCTTGTACTTGTGAATTGATACTTACATACAAAAAATTAACGCACCTTAAGTTATTTATATTAAACATAATGATCCAATCGAACTGGATAGAAAAATTAGATTTCTCAAAATAAATATAGTGCATATTTATTTAATTTTCGAAAGATATTGCATTTTTCGAAATACGAAATCGTTTGAACAGGCTTTAATAATAATAAGGTTAATTAATTGTTCTTTCATATTCTTCAAGTATATTATTTAAATATATTTCCGCTTATAATAATAATATACTACAGTTCAGATATCAAATTTGGTATTATTGTCATAGAATTATTCACATCGCCTATCATAAGTACATTCGTTGACTGATACTAGTTTGAAAAAATAAATATTATCTCGCAAATAAATATATTAAATATTTATTTTAGTATAGAAAAAATATTACATTTTTTCTGAATACCTAAAACGCATTTTGAACATTCTTAATATTATCTAGAAAATAAATATATTAAATATTTATTTTAGTATCGAAAAAATATTGCATTTTTTCCGAATACTTAGAACGCATTTGAACAGACATAGTGTAGTGTTATATTGTTCATTTATAAAGTAAAATATTAATTTACCGCAACGATTGAAATATTGTATTTATTGGAAACTGTTAAAGAATAATTATTATTATTTGGTAAAAATTCACTTCGCACGGCGGCGCCGACGTTTCATCGCATCGCTTAGGTTCATACTTACATATCTATTAGCTGTGGTACCTTTCTGTTGAATACAAAACGAGTAAAAATACGTTCATTGAGAACTTTAATCGCTACAAATTATAATTGATAATATTATTTTATTGAGTGGTCGTTTTATATTGTTATTACTTCATAATAATAATTGGTGATAGCTATTCACGGTAAATTTATTAAAATTCGCTCACGTTTGTTTATAGAGAAATATTTTTCGCTATATAGTAAATAGTAGATACATTGTTATTTGTAGTTAACTTACAATAATAATAATAACATAATGGCGGACAGACTTATTATGCTAGAAGCCTTAAAGTACAGCATAGAGGAAAGGGTTAAGTCTTTATATGCAAAACTTCCAACATTGGTTTCGAATACCAGATCTGCTTCGCAATTTTTGATTGATTCTTCGACATTAGAAGGAGATTGCAAACAATTTAATGATACAATGGAAACTATTGTCTTGTTAAAAATTAAACATGTCGAAGATTATATACCGTCTTTTGAAGGTCTAAATGTTTTCAAAGATATGGTTTGTTCAATTAAATGTAAACGGGATGAATTGCTAACAGAAAAACAAAAACTTGTTTCACCATCTGTGTCTGTTACTGAGAGTACGAACTCAAAAAATCGCATAAAACTACCAGTTTTAGACATACCTAGTTTTGATGGAAATATTCAAAATTGGTCTATATTTTACGAGTCATTTAAAACAAATATTCATTTAAATACTTCGCTTGACAATTCCCAAAGAATGCAATATCTTATTGGGAAATTGACTCACGGTGCTTTAAATATCGTTGTCGGAATAATACCTACAGGTGAAAATTATAACAATATTTGGAATAGTCTGGTTAAAAAATATCAAGATGATCGCACTTTAGGATCGTTTTATATAAATAATATTCTAGACATATCTCACTCACGTCATGATTCAAAAAGTTTAAATCTCTTCATTGATAAATTGTCTGCAGGTGTAGCTGCATTCAAGCAATTAGCCATTAAAGATAATTTGGATTTTGTTTTGTTATGCTTCGCTCTAAGAAAATTAGATTCTCAAACTGTAAACGAATTTGAAATGTCAGTTAGAGAGAAGGAAATGCCCTTGCTAAGTGACTTAGTAAATTTTGTAAAAGATAAAATAAAAATAATGGAGCGTACTTCAAACAATAGTAATTTAAAGAATTATAATAATAATAATTATGGAAATTATAAACAGAAAATTAATCATCGCAATGTTTCAAAGTCTTTTATGACCAATACCAAACAAAATACTTGTTCATTATGTAAAAATTCCCATACTCATTTTTATCAGTGTTCTGAGTTTAAAAAACTCAAACCAATAGAAAAGTTTAATTTTATAAAGTCGAATAATGGGTGCATAAATTGTTTAAGTTTAGCCCATAAAATAACACACTGTAGTTCTACAAATTATTGTAAACATTGTAATAAAAAGCATCATACGTTGTTGCATTTTGGTAATGAAAATGTAACTTATAATAATAATAATAATACTGAATCAGTGATGATTGCCAGTACGTCAACATCATTGCTCGCTAGTAATAATAATAAATTACATACAAAGGTAATTCTTTCTACCGCACAAGTATACGCATATTTGAAT
Organism: Mystacides longicornis; assembly: GCA_963576905.1. NCBI lineage: Eukaryota > Metazoa > Arthropoda > Insecta > Trichoptera > Leptoceridae > Mystacides > Mystacides longicornis. The sequence continues at coordinate 10,008,800 of OY756424.1, read as the reverse complement.
GAAAATAATAAGAGATTGATTAGATGTCTTATTGACAATTGTTCGCAAAATAATTTAATAACGCTCGCCTGTTGTAAAAAATTAAACTTACGAATTATCCCTTTACACAATTCGGTTGTCAAGGGTGTGGGAGTCAGTTCTAAACCAATTTATGGTTATACATCGTTGAAAATACAATCTCGCATTAATCAGCACTCATATGAGATTCAATGTTTAATATTGGATCAAATTACTGAGGATATGCCTTCTGAATTTATCGATACTGGAAATTTTCCCAAATTAATGTCAGTACCTTTAGCTGACAATACATGGAACATACCGGGAAATATAGATGTTATTTTGGGAGCTCAAATCTTCCCTCACATATTATTGGGAGGAAGAATCAATGTAAATAATTTATCTCCTTTAATTGAAACTACATTAGGATATTTAATAATGGGAAATTTACCTAACACATCTAATAATAATAAAATTAACAGTGGCGTCTCGCATACAATGTCGATGATTTCTCTTATCGATCAATCAGATTTAGAGACATTGTCTTATTGTACCTATTCTAACAATGAGTTGGAACAATCTTTACATAAGTTTTGGCAATTAGATGAAGTACCTAATGTACAGCATTTAAGCCCAGAGGATGAGGAGTGTGAAAATAACTATTGTTCTACGGCCATTAGAGATGGTCAAGGGCGATTTATAGTATCTCTTCCATTTTCTAAAGAACCAAATTTATTGGGTAATTCGTACGCCACTGCTCAGCGACGTCTAATGTCTCTTGAGAAAAAATTCAGAATAGATCCCACATTACGCAATCAATACAATGATGTCATTAATGACTACATAAAAAATGGTTATTTAATTGAAAGTCCCTCTCAACATGACAAAGGATATTTTATACCACATCACGGTGTCATTCGACAGGATAAATTAACTTCAAAGTTGAGAATTGTTCTCGACGCAAGTGCAAAAACGCACAACGGTGTGTCGCTAAATGATATTTTACACACTGGAAATAATTTACAAGCAGATTTATTTTTACTTTTACTTAACTTTCGCTTATTTGCTGTAGCCATTACCGCAGATATTAAACAAATGTATTTACGAATTGGTGTAACCGAAGAACATCAAAAATACCTAAAGATTTTATACCGCTTCAATGATGAAGAAAATGTTCGCATTTTTCAATTTAAATGTGTTCCATTTGGATTAAAGGCAAGTCCTTACTTAGCTATGCGTACAATACGCAAGCTTGCAGAAGCTGAGGTACAATCCTTTCCAAATGCCGCTAAAACCGCAACTTCGGATTTCTACATGGACGATTTAGTCAAATCAGTTCACGCCAGCCCCGGGGATCGAGAGGCTGCGAAGCTGATTAATGAGTTGATATCTTTTTTCGCTTCAGGAAACTTCGAGCTAGTAAAGTTCGCCAGTAACTCAAAAGATCTACTCGCTAAATTACCGCCGCAAAACTGTGCTTCTGTAGAGTTTTGTGATAATATGAATTTTAAGATACTGGGACTGCAATGGTCTCCAGAATCTGATATATTCTCATTTAAAATATCTCCATGCACTGACAAATGTACAAAACGAATCATGCTGTCCGTGATAGCAGGATTGTTTGACGTTTTGGGACTGGTTTCACCAGTTATCTTAACGGCTAAATTACTTATTAAAGCTTTATGGAGCGCTAAAATTGGTTGGGACGAACTGCCTCCTAGTAATATAATCAGTGCTTATCAAAGTTTGATTAATGAATTGCCATTATTATCGAACTTAAAAATTCATCGTTACCTGAACGTAGCTCCTGGATGTAAGGTTAACATTGTGGCATTTTGTGATGCGAGTCTTCAAGGTTATGGATGCGCAATTTACCTGCATGTTACGGACGCTCAGGGTAACATAACTACTAATTTAGTATGTTCTAAATCTAAAGTCGCACCAGTTAAGGTTGTATCACTCGCACGCTTAGAGCTTTGCTCTGCGTTATTGCTTTCTAAATTAGTTCGAATCGTCTATGATTCTTTCAATCCTCGATATCCTATTGAGGAAATATACGCATTTTCTGATTCCACTATCGCTTTGTCGTGGATTCATTCATCCCCGCACCGCTGGTCTATATTCGTAGCTAATCGAGTAGCCAAAATTCATGAAAATTTAGATTGCAAACATTTTTACTATATAGCTGGAATAGAAAATCCAAGTGATTGTTTATCTCGTGGATTGATGCCTTCGCAAATATTGAGGCATGAGTTGTGGTGGAACGCACCTAAATGGGTCTCGACTGCGCCTGACTCTTGGCCTGTCAAACCATTTATACCCACTACTTCAACAGACATACCTGAATTTAATTCAAAGACTTTAAATGTCATTGTACCAGAACCGCCTATATTATACCCGCTGATCACTCGAATATCATCATGGAATAGATTACTTCGGGCCGTCATATATGTTCTGCGATTTACTCGCAAACTAGCATCTGTAAAAAACATTCAAGTTGATCATTTAAATCTTGCCGAAAGATATGTGTTGCTAACCATACAGCAGGTGCATTTTGGCAAAGAATATGCAGCTATTTCGCAGGGTAAAGAGCTGCCTTTACCTTTCAAAAGACTTGATCTTTTCATAGACAAGGAGGGTATCATTCGCATTGGAGGAAGATTGTCTAATGCAGACTTACCTTATGAAAGTAAACATCCCGCGCTTCTTCCAAAATCTGACCCTGGTGTGGATCTTTTAGTGGATCATTATCACAAAACAAATTGCCACACCGGAGCAAATTTGCTCAATTCCATTATCAAACAACGCTACTGGATTGTTTCATCCAGAAATGTTGTCAGAAAAAGAGTGAGACAATGTAATAGTTGCTTTCGTGTTAGGCCAAAGGGGACTCACCCAAAAATGGCAAATTTACCTGAATATCGGATAACTGAAACAACTAAAGCATTCGTTCATACCGGAGTGGATTATGCAGGACCCATCAATATTACCCTTTCAAGACGCCGTGGACAAAGATATCAAAAGGCATATATCTGCATTTTCAGTTGTCTCACTACGAGAGCAGTGCATGTAGAATTGGCACCCGATCTGTCAACTGATGGATTTCTTAACGCATTTAAACGATTTTTATCACGCAGAGGACCTGTTTCGTGTCTTTATTCTGATAATGGGACAAATTTCATCGGAGCAAGAGCCCAGTTGAAGGAGTTGTATACTTTGATAGCTTCTTCTGAATTTTACAAGGCTTTCGCTGAGGAACTATTGCAGCATAGGATCCAGTGGAAGCTGATACCGCCTTACAGTCCACATTTTGGTGGCTGCTGGGAATCGCAAGTTAAGAGCTTTAAAAGCCACTTATACAGGGTAATTGGAAGTCAAGTGCTGACTTATGAGGAATTATCCACTGTATTGATTCAGATAGAGGCTGTTTTGAATTGCCGGCCTCTATGTTTGCTCTCAGAGGAGCCAAATCCAGAGATTTTAACTCCAGCACATTTCTTAATGATCACGCCTCTACAATTTCTTCCCGCAGCAGATGTGTCTTCTGAACGTCCTAATTTGCTATCACGAAAACTATTGTTAGACAATTTAGTACAATCGTTTTGGAAAAAATGGAGGTTAGAATACTTGCATACTTTACAAACCAGACAGAAATGGTGCACTAAAGATAAACCCATTGAAGTGGGTACTATCGTTATTATACATCTCGATGATGTTCCACCCCTTCGGTGGCCCTTAGGAAGAATCGAAGAGGTTTTTCCTGGCTCTGATGGAGTCAATCGTGTGGCGTTGGTTAGGACCAATAATGGAACGTTTAAACGTCCAGTTGTAAAATTATGTCCTTTGCCAACCCAGTAATTTATCTTACAAGTATTCTTAGTTGTAAGTTTAGTTAATAACAATAATTCTAAATTTATTAAATATTGGTTGCTAATATAGTAACTTGTTTTTCTTTCTTTTCTTTTTTTTTGACGGCTTGTTCAAGCGTTTTTTTGTTCATGTTCACTTTGTCATTATTTGTTGAAAGCTTCGTACGCTTTAAGCTTTCAAGGTGGGGAGAATGTTTGAGCCAGTAGCATGGACATTAGCAATAATTGAATTGAAAAACTGATTTATGGGATTGCGTTGAAGTGGGATTTAATAAATAGAATCTATCTCTGTCACCCATCCATATTTCCTATAGTCCAAAATTATTGCCATCTCTCTCTCCTTAACCTTGAACCTGCAATGAATGCAACGCAACGCTATCTTCAGTAATTAATTACGATTATTCCGGAACGCACGCATTGCGCGTATATTTCGCTTATTGTCGCATATTTTTATCGCTTTCGCTAATTTAATCATACGCATAAAATTACTTTTTCTTAACCATCTAAACCCGCTTACTTTTGTATGCACATAATAAATATTGCATTTTGTGTTGTGTAATAAATCAGTGGAATCATCCAGGACATCAGGGGATCCATCCGTGCACCAGAGTTCCATAACAAAAGGTAGGAATTTATTTATTAATTCTCACCATATGTGCAAACCTTTGATGAGTTTTTTGATTCCATTAAACCGCATCCCCGCATATACAGTCCGCTAATCCGCTCAAACAATAGTAAAAAAAATACAATTATAGGCAGGTATATACAATTTCATTAAAATGTATCACTGGAGGACCTTTGGTTTCAACTATACTACTAAGACAAAGCATTATTATTAATTACATTGATAGAGGGATGTGAGTTTTTCGACATTATTTCATTTACTACAACGAGAGCTCAGTACCTACTGGCTGACGTTATTTTTTTTTAACATTAAAATTACTCATTTAAAAAAAAATATACATTTTCCAATTCGAAACATGCTATGTCCTCCAAATAAAAGTCGACTGAATATCATTACTTCCTTATTTTAAACAAACTTGAGAATATCCTTTGAAATTAATTGATCCATGATCAAGAGCAATTTAATTATCTTCTGTATTTACAATTAAAATTACATCTTTCAACTACACAATAATTATTTATGAAAAATTACAAGGAAATACATTGGTGACATCTTATATAAATTAAGTCTTACATTCTGTATCAGGAGAACTTTAATTAAAACGGGGTGTGACATGTCTAAGATTAAAATTTATAATTAGTCCAATTAGAAATGCAATTTTTGTCCATAATTTATTTTATCGAACGGCTTTCTTACTGTACCTAATGTAAGTACCTAAGTCGTTTCTACACACTTGCGACCGAGATAAACATGTGCCTTGCAGCCTTTACTGTACTTATTGTCTCCTAGATCCTTACCAAATTCACCTATTATATTTATAAACTATTGTCTTCTCCTAACTCATTGTTGATATTTTGAATCATTCAGAAATTATTTTATTTTTCGCGTCATTGTCCAAACTCAAAATTCGACACGTCTTCAAGATTTTTATTGATTTAAAGAAAACGTTCATTTATGGCCCCTCTTGTTTTGAAAATAAACCGAGTGCCATTAAAGACTTTCTAGAATATTATTCCCGCTACAGTTATATTTTATTACCCTCAATAATTTGTACCCTTTTTAAAACATCCGAAATTTAAGACAATATCCTATTCAATTCCTAGTTTTTTAACACTTTAAGAACAATACGAGTGTTAGTTTCTTTCGTCACAATGCTCCTCGTGAAACCTTTGTCGGAAGAAATTTCTAAAATATTGTTTAACTGTATTATTTATGATATACCCAAAACATATTTAATGTGAAATTTAGTCTTAAAATAAAAATATAGCATATCAACTCGCCCCCCTTCAAAAAGACTAAATTTCACTTTATACAATTACAGTATCATACGTAATCACATAATTAGCAACATCCCTATCCCTCGATTTTCCCTAGGCGCCAACCATTTGTTATGTCTTACGTTTCTCTGTTATAATCCCAAATGGTAATGAATATAACATGCATCCTTAAGGTCTTATAAGCCCGTGACTCTCCTATCTATGCTACTAATTCCACGTATGTACGTTGATTTCGCTAATTACCTGGATACATCAAACTAAAAATAAACTATCCCTCAATAACCCGAATTTAAGAATTTACTGTCATTCAATCTCTTCATTTTTATTTTAACACATCTCCCTCAAGTGCTGGTGGATAACTCCTGAACTCGTTGACGTGTCCTTTCTACACCTGTCCTAACCCTAACAAATAATCTGCGCTTGTCGCCTTTCCTCCTTTAACCAAAAACAACTAACCCCCCTGGGAATTGATCAGATTCCCTACTTCGGTTCCAAACTCGCAACCTTTCCTCATACCTATCCTCAAACATCTGTTCCGTACGAACATCCCTCACTCTCTTGCCCTGACCTACACTTTCCTCTGCCTCCAGGCCGTGTCCAAGTCCCCTCTGAACTGGACCAGAAGAGCGAGTCATTCTGTTGCCTCACGGAGTCCTCACCTATTCGCAACCTTTTCCACAAATCTCCAGGCCGTGTCCAATTCCCCTCTGAACTGGACCAGAAGAGCGAGTCATTCTGTTGCCTCACGGAGCTCTCACCTAACCGTAACCTTTCTCCCAAACCTCCAGGCCGTGTCCAATTCCCCTCTGAACTGGACCAGAAGAGCGAGTCATTCTGTTGCCTCACGGAGCTCTCACCTAACCGTAACCTTTCTCCCAAACCTCCAGGCCGTGTCCAATTCCCCTCTGAACTGGACCAGAAGAGCGAGTCATTCTGTTGCCTCACGGAGTCCTGCTACATCACCAGTTACCACTCGAGCCATTCCACTCATTATCCCCACTACGACGCAAAGTTACCGACTACCCTATCTGTCCTGGACCAGGTTACAAAAGAACACGCAACACTATTTATATCCACCCACCTATATATTATTAACGCATCTATCCTTCTATTTATTCTGAAATCAATCTAGCACGAAAATCCCTGAAACTATGAAGTAAATCTAACAATGCTTACTAAAACGATACTGTGCTTATTATTCTACCTAGCGATCTCCCCAGTGAACATTTTCTTCTAGTCTACTAAAGTAAATACTACTAAACTAATACTCTCTTACACCGTATGTGAGTTTTACGTTTCTCCTGCCTTTTACAGGACACTCGAAAACCGTATAAAACGTGTGGAAAGCAAATTCTCTCACCGTGCTTTCACGGCACTAACCAAGTCTACCATCATATCATAACGTTCTAACACTATGATACCTAATCACAACTATTCAAAAAAAATACATTAAAACAATCACAATGAACTCCATCTGCCTGCCTTCTCTATTCACAGTATCCATAATTCAAACTATAAACTGAACCGTAGACCAAGCTACAGGTACACAACGGGCTGTACCAATATCTTTCTCTAGACCCAATCTACCTGTTGGCTAATTACTAAAAATCTACAATATTTACATTACGTGTACCTAGTTAACGTATGAGGTATGTACAAAACACCTGTATGAACTCTCTATTCCTTCTCTGATTACCACAACTAACCCCTTACCTCACTTCTTAATCAAAACAATGCACAACCATGACATTATCAATAATAATTATAAACACGCAAAAACAAAAAGGGAAAATAAACACTTAATTACTGAGTCGACCAAGCTATCACTATCCTAATATAATACCGACTACGACAACATTAAAATACCTAACATGATTATTATCATTACCCACAGACAGGGGTACGAAGTATTCGTACCAAACGCTGCAAAAATACTCACTCGCCCACTCTTACCTCGTCATAATTACAGGTAGGTATTTTTATTCACGCCCACTTGACTTTAAATAAGAAATTATGATTCTTCTTTATTCATCCCGTATTCGTCATGGTATCCGCTGTTATCCATCCCTCAACAGCCCTATTGATCCTAGCTTTTCAATCCTCACTTCAACCTATCCATCAACTCTCATTTCAACCTCTCCGTCAGCTCTCACATCACTCTATCCAGCCTATCACCCGGCCCTCACATCAGCTTACCCTTCGCTTCTCACGTCAACCTATCCTTCGGTTCTCCCATTAACCTCCCCGTTCTAGCCTTCGGTTCTCACATTAACCTACCCAACTAGAGACACACGAACTTTCAAATACCTATCCATACTACCTAGCGACCAACCTGTATCGTGCACCTAAACAACCCTGGTACCAAAACTAACTCCGGAACAAGTAAATAATCTAAACACTGTGCTTAACTATGAACTTCTGAACAAAACAAAACGATCTATGTACTTGCAATCCGATGTACCTACCCGTAAATTGACGTACTCTTAAAGAAATCTAAGTGTTGGGTATACACGTTGGCTTACCCCTATGTGAACTTTCATCCATACAATCATAAGTGCACTCACTCTAAACAATATATATCTCCTAAAATAGATCAACTTATTAAATGAAGTCATAGGTCCCAATAAAAATTAAACATATTTACTTGGCCTAACTACCGATTAGAATACCTACCTATGATCTTAAACATAATTTTGACAACCATCTACAAACTATCTATCTACCTAACTTGCTAATATAATGTAACGTCCTATACACAGAAATAATCCTATTTCTACAAAGTAAAAAAAATCTAAGGAGTGCGACCCTTCGTACCTTATATTATCAAATACCTACATATATCTAATTCACTATTTTATACACGTACTAACTGCCAGTAACACAATACACAATTGATATCATGTTGATCTATTCATCTTTAAAAATATCCGAAATTTAATTTATCTACTATTCACAATTTGTACACATAATGTTGCATTACCAGCAACCTGTACTCCCCTCCCACTATTCACAATATGTACACATAATGTTGCATTACCAGCAACCTGTACTCCCCTTCCATCTACTACAAGCTTGGTTTCTTCACACATTAACCCGCGCTTCACTTCTAATCCGACCTACACGGCTACAATTCCTGACTCACAATCAAATCACATTCCTCAAAACTTTCCCTTACAAATACTATCCACATCTCGCTTTCCCAAAGTCTACGGACGCCGCTCAAAGTACCGAGCAATGGTAACATTTGCACCTGTGTGTAGGTCTCTTCTACGCGTCTCTATAACCGACATCGTATAATATTCCTATTGTCGCAATGGCGGCAATCTGGGGTTCAACAGCCCACTGTAGCTTATTTACACATAGCTCAAAAACAAAGTCAAATACACATACATATATCCACCGGATATTCTCAACAAAAATTTCAATCTACCCTTATCTAACTTACTCAATGCAAACGTAAGCATTACACATTTCCCATAACGTCATATATTTCTCTACATTAAATCCTATTACTCTAACACAATAATTCTAAAATAGCCGTGTACACTACAACATTTTCCGAATTTACAATAAAACAACCGGTCTACCCTAATCAATAGTAATGTAACCGCGTACATTACACACCCGTCCATGGCATCCACTCACGTCACCAATATCGCGCTCCAGAGAGAGATTCAAACTCGTGTACCTGCTGTAAAGCATTACACACCCGGGTCCGTGCTTGACGCGAAAATTTGCTGTTTTCACACCGCTGTGGGTGCTACTAATAGCATGCTAATCAAGCAAAGCCCCTCGTTGGGACCGCCACTTTGATATACCTCTCTTTAACTAGACGGAGAGAGAGCAGAGCACAGAGGGGGTCTGTCTCTTCCTTCCTCTCTCTCCACCCTCTCAGTTAAATCTCCTAACCGAGAGGGGCGGTAGTTGGTCCCCGAAAATGCCCCCGTGGCTAGCTCAGTCTACACCGAGGACCACACTACCTCTATATCAACAAACATTCTCTCTCTGGTAAGCTAGTGACAGATAGAGGGATGCATGCATGGAGTTATCAAATCAAATTACCGATTTGGGTAAGTACAACGACCAATAATCCTTACTTTATTTCTTTAAAATAAACAAAAAAAAATATGAAAACAAAAAAAAATCAATATGTTGGTCAAGAAATTAGTTAAATTAAGAAATTAGTAATAATAAAAATCTAACTCAAAAAGAAATAAAACTAACTTACGTATTACGAATTATTACAAGGAAGACAAAACATGAATCTATCCTAACCGATGTCACACCCCAAGAAAGAAAAATATGATTACAATAAGTAAATACTTATGAAAATAATCAAAACATAAACTTAAGTGAGGTATGCAAAAATTTTAATGTCCAAACAAAATTATTTATAAGGCCCTTACGGCCGACGATTTATGGTCCACTTGAGATCCATCCTTGCAGGCTTGCACCCTTGAAAAGGGATATCGCCACCTGGGCAGTGGTCCTTATGTCCTCCGCTGAGCATAATACATTTTTGTAAAATATCTGACGACTTACAATTATGGCTTCAAGCTCCTTGCCCGTACTCTTCCCTTCCGGGCGCATCCTGGGAACCTCTTCACCCTCTGCGTGGGTCCCTCAGCCATGGATCAGGCTGCCTCAGTAGATGTCGCGCACTATTCACTTTGAAAATAACGTCTCTTCTCGACCGGAACTATTCATTTTTTTAATTATTATTGTCTCTGGGATTTTCACACAACAAGGTTCGTATTACTTCACTCCGACCCGAATTATATTGGCGTACGTGTCCAAGGACACCCTGCCCGAAGGCAGGTGCCTCCCTCGACGGACCTCGCGCTCTTCACCTCACTGTTAACTGTCAACTGTTTACTCTATTTACTGTCCTGTGCTGGGACCTCATATGGGGTTATATAGGCCTTCCAGCAAACCACCCCTTTTTGACCAGCGTGGGGGATGATTTTGGTGGTGGAACCATTCTGTCATCTCCGTGATTCGTTGTCTCACGCAGATTGTGCGCACGCCCTTGTGGATGATTTATGGACTTATGTGTTCGTCTCTCCACGGTTGTTTGTGCACCGTAATAATATTTTCGGTACCCATTGAACGAAATGACGTTAATACAAAATAATTACATATTATTACAATTAATTGGGTACATTATGTAATTACATACATAGCTACCTACCTACTATTATATACATAAGGTAATTCATATCTCTTTGGAGATGTATGCAAAAGAATTTGGATTTTAGATAATGGATCATTATTTACATTATTTAATCAATGACTTATAAGGAAATTTTAATGTTTAGTGTTTTTGGGGTGTGCATCATATACAATTATGAAACTAAATATCTAAATTATAAAAAAAAATAACTTACAACTATAACTTGGTCGACTAATTCAATCTCTTAATTTATTGAAAAGTAATTTCTTAATTATAGTAAAAAAAATACAATTATAGGCAGGTATATACAATTTCATTAAAATGTATCACTGGAGGACCTTTGGTTTCAACTATACTACTAAGACAAAGCATTATTATTAATTACATTGATAGAGGGATGTGAGTTTTTCGACATTATTTCATTTACTACAACGAGAGCTCAGTACCTACTGGCTGACGTTATTTTTTTTTAACATTAAAATTACTCATTTAAAAAAAAATATACATTTTCCAATTCGAAACATGCTATGTCCTCCAAATAAAAGTCGACTGAATATCATTACTTCCTTATTTTAAACAAACTTGAGAATATCCTTTGAAATTAATTGATCCATGATCAAGAGCAATTTAATTATCTTCTGTATTTACAATTAAAATTACATCTTTCAACTACACAATAATTATTTATGAAAAATTACAAGGAAATACATTGGTGACATCTTATATAAATTAAGTCTTACATTCTGTATCAGGAGCACTTTAATTAAAACGGGGTGTGACATGTCTAAGATTAAAATTTATAATTAGTCCAATTAGAAATGCAATTTTTGTCCATAATTTATTTTATCGAACGGCTTTCTTACTGTACCTAATGTAAGTACCTAAGTCGTTTCTACACACTTGCGACCGAGATAAACATGTGCCTTGCAGCCTTTACTGTACTTATTGTCTCCTAGATCCTTACCAAATTCACCTATTATATTTATAAACTATTGTCTTCTCCTAACTCATTGTTGATATTTTGAATCATTCAGAAATTATTTTATTTTTCGCGTCATTGTCCAAACTCAAAATTCGACACGTCTTCAAGATTTTTATTGATTTAAAGAAAACGTTCATTTATGGCCCCTCTTGTTTTGAAAATAAACCGAGTGCCATTAAAGACTTTCTAGAATATTATTCCCGCTACAGTTATATTTTATTACCCTCAATAATTTGTACCCTTTTTAAAACATCCGAAATTTAAGACAATATCCTATTCAATTCCTAGTTTTTTAACACTTTAAGAACAATACGAGTGTTAGTTTCTTTCGTCACAATGCTCCTCGTGAAACCTTTGTCGGAAGAAATTTCTAAAATATTGTTTAACTGTATTATTTATGATATACCCAAAACATATTTAATGTGAAATTTAGTCTTAAAATAAAAATATAGCATATCAATGTGTTCACTTTGAGTGAATATATAGTGAACACAGATTCATTTTTATAAAGAAAAAAAAACTGCGCGAGATCGAGCGAAGTAGAGAGTTCTAGCTACCCCCCGTTGCCCCCGAATGGGGTCAAAAAAGGACAATGGTAGCCTAGTGGCAAATGCATCAACTTCAGATCAAGAGGTCCCTGGTTCGAATCCCGGTTGGGTCAGAAATTTTCAATGTATGTGTATTTTCGCCTGAAATATCTTCTCGAAGTTGAATCCTGTCTCATATTAGACGGGACTGGTTGACTGGTAGAGGATGTTCCAAGGATTAAGTTCCGCCTGCTATACTGACACTTATGTATTGAAGAGTGTTACTTATTTATGTAATAACTCGGATCGAACACATCGATTCCGTCCTCAAGGAAGGCCAGGTAAGAAGTAAGAGAAAGTGTATGAGAAATGTTATGTCGGTGGAAGAAGCGAAAGAAGTATGCTTGGATAGAAAAGAGTGGAGGTCCGTTCTCTCTGCCTACCCCTTACGGGACACGGCGTGATGGGTAAAAAAAAAACTAAAAAGATTACCTACTTCCCACCCAACTTTCTTAATTTTTTCTTTCATAAGAACCTTCTCCTGATAAAATAAAAACCTAACGACAAAAAAAGAATTAGCGAAATCGGTCCATCAATGATGTATGGATGTGAAACTTGCTCATGCACGAATATATGGAAAGTATCTGTGGGATATGGAAAGGATGAGAATATTAGGTATGGAAGTTAGCGTTGTACAATGATGAAAGGCAATTATTTGAAATAGTTTGGGCATGTGGAAAGAATGAATGTAAACTGAATGACAAAGAAAATTTATATGACCAAAAGCAAAGGTGCATTAATAAGGCATGCATGGTCGACAGAGAATAATCGACCTCGATAGCCCAGTGGCAAAGACTCCGACTTCAGATCAAGAGAGGGTTTTGATTCCCGGTCGGGTCAGAATTTTTCAATGTGTTTATTCCTATTATATAATCCTGTCTCAAATTAGAAGGAACCCTTTGACTGGTAGAGAATGCTTCAAGCATGAAGTTCCGCCGGCTATACTGACACATCGATTCCGTCCTCAAGAAAGCCTGTTTATGAAGTAGAAGAAATAGGAGAGGTTCTATGCGAAATGGTATGTATGTCGGCGGAGTAAGTGAAAGAAGAGTGCCTGGATAGAAGAAAGTTGAGGTCCGTTCTCCCTGCCTATCCCTTATGGCTTGATGGGTAAAAAGAAAATATTAAATAATTGAATAATTAGGTACCTATTTAGATTTGAAATTAATAAAAACTTAAAATTTTTTCAAAACAAACCTATAAAAATAATGTAGAAAGGTAAAAAAAAACATTCACAAATAATACCTCAATAATAATAATAATAATAATAATGCCCATTGCCCGTGAGTCGAGCATAAGGAGCACAAAAAAGGACTAGTTCTGTCTTCTATGCCACCTTGTGTGGCTGTAGAGGCCTATTCTCGAAAGACAAATCCTGCCGCATTCCGAGCACGGGTATTCTGCTCCCTCGTCTGGACCCCTCCTTCTCTGCATCTCGGTTCCCTGACTTGCGGCAACGATCTTCCTCCACTCAGGCCTGTTTGTCGCTGTTTGTTCCCAGTCTGACTGCCTACTAACACTCTTCAACGCAATATGTAGATTATCCTTATACCTCTTACGTTGGCCTCCGTGCTTTCTTTTTCCTATTTCCAGTTCACTGTATAGGATATTTTTGGGAAGTCTACGGTCATCCATTCGAAGCACGTGACCGGACCATCGCAAGAGAGCACGCGTCATCAGAGTGTCAATCGTGCAGCAGTTGGTTCTTCTTAGGACCTCTGTATTTGATACTCTATGGAACCAGCGTATACGGAGTATTTGACGTAGATGACGTTGCTGGAGCTTTTCCAAGGATTTTGTGTGGCGCCTATAGTTCACCCAAGTTTCACAACCGTATGTAAGTGTTGGAATGATCACCGCTCTATATACTGCCACCTTAGTGTTTATTGAGAGATTATGGTTATTGAAGACCCTCGCCCTGAGCTTCCAGAATGCACGAGATGCTGCACTCAGCCTATTCTTAATCTCTTCATCCATGTTTGCTTTATCATTTACGATGCTGCCTAGGTAATTGAAGTGCTTAACCTGCTCGATATCTTTGTCATTGGCTTTAAAATCGTAACTTGGTGACCCTGGGGGCATGGACAGAATTTTAGTTTTCGCTTCATTGAGCTTTAGGCCCAGAGCAGTGTAGGCCCAAGTATAGGTATCCAGGATCTCCTGTAAATCTTTTGCAGAATGCGAGACAAGAGCACAATCATCAGCATAGTGTAAGTCAGTAACGCATCTCTCCTTAGTGGACTTAGCTTTAAGTCGGCTTATGTTAAAAAGGCCACCCTCGTATCTATATCTAATGACCATACCTCTTGTAACTAATTTTCTGTCAACAATCATAGACAGAGCCACCACGAAAACATTGAACAATATTGGCGCCATTGCACACCCCTGTCTAACTCCAGTATTTGTGGGAAAGAGATCAGTCATGGAGTCGCTACAGACAACTTGCGCATAATTTTCAGTGTGTATTGCCTTACAAACCGCCACAAAATTTGGGGGAATGCCAAGCTTTCCCATGATCTTCCATAGTGCTGTGCGATTCACCGTATCGAAGGCCTTGGTGAGGTCCAGAAATGCTACATGCATTGTAGTCTGTTGTTCGACTACTTTTTCTTGGAGCTGCCTTAATGTAAAAATAAGATCTGTTGTTCCTCTTCCGGGTCTGAACCCGCATTGTGTGTCAGGCAGCAACAATTCCAGCACTGGAACCAGTCGGTTAACCATAATTTTTGAGAGAACCTTTCCTGTCACTGATAGTAGTGATATTCCTCTATAATTATTGCAGTCGGAGATATTCCCTTTATTCTTGAAGAGATTTACTATTATCGCTCTCCGGAAGTCTTCAGGTACCAAATGTGTTTCCCATAGGGAGTTGAAGCATGCCGTAAGGTGGTCAGCTATTTCATCTGCAACAGCTTTAAGGACCTCAGCAGGGATATCATCGCACCCCGCACTTTTGTTGTTTCTAAGCTGTCTTATAGCTGTATTTACTTCGCTCTTTGATATGGGAGCATCTAGACCATGATTTATAGGGTATTGAGGCAATAGATACGTTCGAGCTGCAGTTTAAAACGGTGGAGTAGTGATTTTTCCATCTTTCTTTTATTTTACTCTCTACTCTAAGTAAAACTCCGTTTTCGTCAAGGATAGGTTTGGTGCTCTTTACTTTGGGTCCATATATTTGCTTTATTGTCTCATAAAAGTTCCTTTGGTCGTGCGCATCTGCATATTTCTGGATTTCCTCTGCCTTTTTCTTCCACCATGCGTTCTTGGCCGATCTTATTTTACGTCTAAGGTTCGTCTTGGCTTCGCCGTATTCAGAATTCGCTCTGTCGTTGGTAGAACTGGGAGAACTCATCTTTTTAAAAGCATTATGTTTACGTTCCAGTGCGGGTTCTATCACATCACAACTGTCATTGAACCAGTCCTCCTGTCTTTTCCCTTTCGCTATTCCAAGAGTAGATTCGCAAGCCTTGTTTATCGTATTTTTTATACTGATCCATGTGTCATTTGCATTCTTGTCTCCATCCATAGCGGGTAGCCCCTGGCTCACTAAAGATGAGAGATTGTGTCTTACTTCTGGATCATGCAGCTTTTCTATTTGATAGCGTTTCTTTCGTGCTCCCACTCTATGGAAAGCCTTAGGTTTTAATTTTATATTGAGGTTGGCTAAAACAAGTCGATGATCAGTCCAGCATTCTATGTCCATTCTGGCTTTTGTTTTTGTGACATATTTTAGGTCCTGTCTTCTAACTATTATGTAGTCCAATGTATGCCAGTGTCCCGATCTCGGATGTCTCCAAGTACCCTTAAACTTATTGTTCATAGGAAAGCATGTATTTGTGATGGTTAAGTTATGCTCCGCACATTTTGTAAGCAACAGTTCGCCATTTGCGTTCATATTGCCCATTCCGTTTCTACCAATAACTCCCCTCCACAAGTCGTAGTCGGTACCAACTCTTGCATTAAAATCACCCAGTAATAAGATGTGATCTTGTTTTGGAACCTTTGACAGAACCTCCTCGAGTTGTCCATAAAACACTTCTTTTTGCTCTGGTAATGAGTCGAGTGTGGGTGCGTATGCCGAGATAATGAAAACATGTTGGCTCTCCGTTATTTGATATCTTAAGGTCATAAGTCGTTCAGATACACCAATCGGTAACACTTCCAAATTCTTTGAAATCTCATTTCTCACGGCAAATCCAACACCATGTAATCCCTTTTTCGCGATTGCAGGGTAACCCTTCCAATAGAAAGTATAGTTCTTCTCGGCAAGACATCCCTCATCTGGGAACCGGGTCTCACTCAACGCCACTATGTCCGCGTCAACTCTCTTAAGTTCTCTATCGATGAGAGCAGTTCGTCTTTCAGGGTGGGCTGAGGTTCTGGAATCTGATAAAGTTCGGACATTCCAGGTTCCCACCACGAACTTCCTATCTGTCCGTCTGTTTTTACTTTTACTTTGATGATTCGCTCGAACAGGCACCCCTCCCCGGAGATCCGATTGGAGAGGTATTTTACCTCCGGAATACAAATTTTGACTGTCTGATCGATCCATCCTTTTTGTACTGCTGCGTTAGTTTTACTGAACCGGTCACGCATCCGGCACAGTTTGAGCCAAGGAACTTCGGAGGTTTGTCCTGTGGCACATTTGGAATGCGACGACAGGGACCGTCCGTAGACCTTATCAGCTCTCGAGTAGTAGGAGTCCAGATTGTTACGCTAAAGGAGGGGAAGGAAAAGGGATAAGGATAGGAAGAGGTGTTTTATGTATTGGACAGGGAATAGGAGATCCCTCCTCCTTTATCCGGGCTTGGGACCGGCACCGTCGTTCGATTAAAGGCGTTCATCTAGTTACGGAGGCGGAGTCATCTAGTTACGGAGGCGGAATACCTCAACCAGTGAGATGAACGTGAAAAGTTGACGAGTTACCCGTTTGAAACGGGAAACTTGGAAACATGCAATAAGCAACATTTCCATATGATTTTTGGCGCCAAATATCGACGAGTATCTGTCAACTTCACAACAAAAAGTCAATGAAAACTCGTCAACTGTTGATATCAACTTTTTGTTGCCATGTGTGGACAGCCGGGATACACGGATACAAGCAACATGCATAATTTCTCTTTGATTTTTGCACCCAAAAGTCGGCGGTCGACTTAAAGTATCCGTCAACATTTTGCGTTTTTTACAACAAAAAGTTGATAGATACCCGTCAACTGTTGATATCAACATTTTGTCGCTATGTGTGGACATAGCTTAATAATTCATTACTAATGTTCGACTTTTAAATGGAACAAACTACTACGGGCTTACGATCGTCTTCTATTGTTTTTCATTTTTGTTAATGTCTCATCATTATTGCCTATTGACTTTGTTGGAACACAACGTTCTAATTATGTCTAGATTCTTGTGAGAAATTTTCAGGACTAGATCTTAACGAATCCGTTAAGATCTAGTCCTGAAAAATGCTCACAAGAATCTAGACATACATAATTGAACGTTGTGCTCCCTTTTTGTCCCCACCTAAGGGCATAGGTGTTCAACAAGAGCCCTCCACCGCGCTCGATCCTGTGCGGTTTCGATCATTTTCTCCCATTCAACTGATACGGTTCTCCGAGTAAATATAATGTTTGAAAAATTCTGGCTATATTAGAAATCGTCCAGGTTTTTTTTTTATCAAAAATCTTTTTTAAGTCTTCAGAGCCCTGCAAATGAAGGAGACTCTGATTCAGAAGTGGACAAATAAAAATGGCGTGAACAAAAAAAAAAACAACAAAAATATGGAAAATCAAAAACATTTTGATTATTTAGACAGATTGATATTTTAATCCTGTTATTACATGACTATGCTTTAAGTGTGATTTTATCATACAAATAGTGAAATTTTCACCACAACAATAAAGCAGGAATACCTCTGCGAGTGAGCTAATTTGTAAGCCAAACAGAGTGTTTGAGCGGATTAGCGGACTGTATATGCGGGATGCGGTTTAATGGAATCAAAAAACTCATCAAAGGTTTGCACATATGGTGAGAATTAATGAATATAAATTCCTACCTTTGGTTATGGAACTCTGCATGGATGGACCCCCTGATGTCTTCGATGACTCCACTGATTTATTACACAACACAAAATGCAATATTTATTATGTGCATACAAAAGTAAGCGGGTTTAGATGGTTAAGAAAAAGTAATTTTATGCGTATGATTAAATTAGCGAAAGCGATAAAAATATGCGACAAGAAGCGAAGGAGACGCGCACTGCGTGTGTTCCGGAATAATCGTAATTAATTACTGAAGATAGCGTTGCGTTGCATTTATTGCAGGTTCAAGGTTAAGGAGAGAGAGATGGCAATAATTTTGGACTATAGGAAATATGGATGGGTGACAGAGATAGACTCTATTTATTAAATCCCACTTCAACGCAATCCCATAAATCAGTTTTTCAATTCAATTATTGCTAATGTCCATGCTACTGGCTCAAACATTCTCCCCACCTTGAAAGCTTAAAGCGTACGAAGCTTTCAACAAATAATGACAAAGTGAACATGAACAAAAAAGCGCTTGAACAAGCCGTCAAAAAAAAAGAAAAAGAAAGAAAAACAAGTTACTATATTAGCAACCAATATTTAATAAATTTAGAATTATTGTTATTAACTAAACTTACAACTAAGAATACTTGTAAGATAGATTACTGGGTTGGCAAAGGACATAATTTTACAACTGGACGTTTAAACGTTCCATTATTGGTCCTAACCAACGCCACACGATTGACTCCATCAGAGCCAGGAAAAACCTCTTCGATTCTTCCTAGGGGCCACCGAAGGGTTGAAACATCATCG
The DNA here is from genome assembly GCA_963576905.1 of Mystacides longicornis. NCBI lineage: Eukaryota > Metazoa > Arthropoda > Insecta > Trichoptera > Leptoceridae > Mystacides > Mystacides longicornis. The sequence continues at coordinate 9,989,451 of OY756424.1, read as the reverse complement.
AGATGTATAAGAACGATAGTACCCACTTCAATGGGTTTATCTTTAGTGCACCATTTCTGTCTGGTTTGTAAAGTATGGTAATAATCCACCAATAGATCCACAGCGGGATCAGATTTTGGAAGTAGCGCGGGATGTTTCCTTTCATAAGGTAAGTCTGCATTAGACAATCTTCCTCCAATGCGAAGGATACCTTCCTTGTCTATGAAAGGATCAAGTCTTTTGAAAGGTAAAGGTAGCTCCTTACCCTGCGAAATAGCTGCATATTCTTTGCCAAAATGTACCTGTTGCAAGGTTAGCAAAACATATTTTTCGGCTAGATCCAAATTATCAACTTGAATATTTTTTACAGCTGATATTTTGCGAATAAATCGCAATCTATATATTACGACGCGAAGTAATTTATTCCATGATGATATTCGAGTGATCAGCGGGTATAATATAGGCGGTTCAGGTACAATGACATTTAAAGTCTTTGAATTAAATTCAGGTATGTCTGTTGAAGTAGTGGGTATAAATGGTTTGAAAGGCCAAGAGTCAGGCGCAGTCGAGACCCATTTAGGTGCGTTCCACCACAACTCATGCCTCAATATTTGCGAAGGCATCAATCCACGAGATAAACAATCACTTGGATTTTCTATTCCAGCTATATGGTAAAAATGTTTGCAATCTAAATTTTCATGAATTTTGGCTACTCGATTAGCTACGAATATAGACCAGCGGTGCGGGGATGAATGAATCCACGACAAAGCGATAGTGGAATCAGAAAATGCGTATATTTCCTCAATAGGATATCGAGGATTGAAAGAATCATAGACGATTCGAACTAATTTAGAAAGCAATAACGCAGAGCAAAGCTCTAAGCGTGCGAGTGATACAACCTTAACTGGTGCGACTTTAGATTTAGAACATACTAAATTAGTAGTTATGTTACCCTGAGCGTCCGTAACATGCAGGTAAATTGCGCATCCATAACCTTGAAGACTCGCATCACAAAATGCTACAATGTTAACCTTACATCCAGGAGCTACGTTCAGGTAACGATGAATTTTTAAGTTCGATAATAATGGCAATTCATTAATCAAACTTTGATAAGCACTGATTATATTACTAGGAGGCAGTTCGTCCCAACCAATTTTAGCGCTCCATAAAGCTTTAATAAGTAATTTAGCCGTTAAGATAACTGGTGAAACCAGTCCCAAAACGTCAAACAATCCTGCTATCACGGACAGCATGATTCGTTTTGTACATTTGTCAGTGCATGGAGATATTTTAAATGAGAATATATCAGATTCTGGAGACCATTGCAGTCCCAGTATCTTAAAATTCATATTATCACAAAACTCTACAGAAGCACAGTTTTGCGGCGGTAATTTAGCGAGTAGATCTTTTGAGTTACTGGCGAACTTTACTAGCTCGAAGTTTCCTGAAGCGAAAAAAGATATCAACTCATTAATCAGCTTCGCAGCCTCTCGATCCCCGGGGCTGGCGTGAACTGATTTGACTAAATCGTCCATGTAGAAATCCGAAGTTGCGGTTTTAGCGGCATTTGGAAAGGATTGTACCTCAGCTTCTGCAAGCTTGCGTATTGTACGCATAGCTAAGTAAGGACTTGCCTTTAATCCAAATGGAACACATTTAAATTGAAAAATGCGAACATTTTCTTCATCATTGAAGCGGTATAAAATCTTTAGGTATTTTTGATGTTCTTCGGTTACACCAATTCGTAAATACATTTGTTTAATATCTGCGGTAATGGCTACAGCAAATAAGCGAAAGTTAAGTAAAAGTAAAAATAAATCTGCTTGTAAATTATTTCCAGTGTGTAAAATGTCATTTAGCGACACACCGTTGTGCGTCTTTGCACTTGCGTCGAGAACAATTCTCAACTTTGAAGTTAATTTATCCTGTCGAATGACAGCGCGATGTGGCTTGAAATATTCTTCGTCATGTTGAGAGGGACTTTCAATTAAATAACCATTTTTTATGTAGTCATTAATGACATCATTGTATTGATTGCGTAATGTGGGATCTATTCTGAATTTTTTCTCAAGAGACATTAGACGTCGCTGAGCAGTGGCGTACGAATTACCCAATAAATTTGGTTCTTTAGAAAATGGAAGAGATACTATAAATCGCCCTTGACCATCTCTAATGGCCGTAGAACAATAGTTATTTTCACACTCCTCATCCTCTGGGCTCAAATGCTGTACATTAGGTAATTCATCTAATTGCCAAAACTTATGTAAAGATTGTTCCAACTCATTGTTAGAATATGTACAATATGACAATGTCTCTAAATCTTGTTGATCGATAAGAGAAATCATCGACATTGTATGCGAGACGCCACTGTTAATTTTATTATTATTAGATGTGTTAGGTAAATTTCCCATTATTAAATATCCTAATGTAGTTTCAATTAAAGGAGATAAATTATTTACATTGATTCGTCCTCCCAATAATATGTGAGGGAAGATTTGAGCTCCCAAAATGACATCTACATTTCCCGGTACGTTCCATGTATTGTCAGCTAAAGGTACTGACATTAATTTGGGAAAATTTCCAGTATCGATAAATTCAGAAGGCATATCCTCAGTAATTTGATCCAATATTAAACATTGAATCTCATATGAGTGCTGATTAATGCGAGATTGTATTTTCAACGATGTATACCCATAAATTGGCTTAGAACTGACTCCCACACCCTTGACAACCGAATTGTGTAAAGGGATAATTCGTAAGTTTAATTTTTTACAACAGGCGAGCGTTATTAAATTATTTTGCGAACAATTGTCAATAAGACATCTAATCAATCTCTTATTATTTTCATTCAAATATGCGTATACTTGTGCGGTAGAAAGAATTACCTTTGTATGTAATTTATTATTATTACTAGCGAGCAATGATGTTGACGTACTGGCAATCATCACAGATTCAGTATTATTATTATTATTATGAGTTACATTTTCATTTCCAAAATGTAACAACGTATGATGCTTTTTATTACAATGTTTACAATAATTTGTAGAACTACAGTGTGTTATTTTATGGGCTAAACTTAAACAATTTATGCACCCATTATTCGACTTTATAAAATTAAACTTTTCTATTGGTTTGAGTTTTTTAAACTCAGAACACTGATAAAAATGAGTATGGGAATTTTTACATAATGAACAAGTATTTTGTTTGGTATTGGTCATAAAAGACTTTGAAACATTGCGATGATTAATTTTCTGTTTATAATTTCCATAATTATTATTATTATAATTCTTCAAATTATTATTGTTTGAAGTACGCTCCATTATTTTTATTTTATCTTTTACAAAATTTACTAAGTCACTTAGCAAGGGCATTTCCTTCTCTCTAACTGACATTTCAAATTCGTTTACAGTTTGAGAATCTAATTTTCTTAGAGCGAAACATAACAAAACAAAATCCAAATTATCTTTAATGGCTAATTGCTTGAATGCAGCTACACCTGCAGACAATTTATCAATGAAGAGATTTAAACTTTTTGAATCATGACGTGAGTGAGATATGTCTAGAATATTATTTATATAAAACGATCCTAAAGTGCGATCATCTTGATATTTTTTAACCAGACTATTCCAAATATTATTATAATTTTCACCTGTAGGTATTATTCCGACAACGACATTTAGAGCAGATTGAGTCAACTTCCCAATGAGATACTGCATTCTTTGGGAATTGTCAAGCGAAGTATTTAAATGAATGTTTGTTTTAAATGACTCGTAAAATATAGACCAATTTTGAATATTTCCATCAAAACTAGGTATGTCCAAAACTGGTAGTTTTATGCGATTTTTTGAGTTCGTACTCTCAGTAACAGACACAGATGGTGAAACAAGTTTTTGTATTTCTGTTAGCAATTCATCCCGTTTACATTTAATTGAACAAACCATATCTTTGAAAACATTTAGACCTTCAAAAGACGGTATATAATCATCGACATGTTTAATTTTTAATAAGACAATAGTTTCCATTGTATCATTAAATTGTTTGTAATCTTCCTCTAATGTCGAGGAATCAACCAAAAATTGCGAGGCCGATCTGGTATTCGAAACCAGTGTTGCGATCTTTGCGTAAAGAGACTTGATTCTCTCCTCTATGCTGTCCTTTAAGGCCTCCAACATACTAAGTCGGTCTACCATTATGTTATTTTAAGTTAACTATAAATAACAATGTATCTACTATTTACTATATAGCGAAAAATATTTCTCTATAAACAAACGTGAGCGAATTTTAATAAATTTACAGTGAGTAGCTATCACTAATTATTATCATGCAATTAATGACAATATAAAACGACTTCTCAATAAATCAATACTATTAATTATAATTTGTAGCGATTTAAGTTCTCAATGAACGTATTTTTACTCGCTTTGTATTCAACAGAAAGGTACCACAGCTAATAGATATGTAAGTATGAACCTAAGCGATGCGATGAAACGCCGTGAAGAGCGAATTTTTACCAAATAATAATAATTATTCTTCACAGAGTTTCTAATAAAAATACAATATTTCAATCGTTGCGGTAAATTAATATTTTACTTTATAAATGAACAATATAACACTACACTATGTCTGTTCAAATGCGTTCTAAGTATTCGGAAAAAATGCAATATTTTTTCGATACTAAAATAAATATTTAATATATTTATTTGCTAGATAATATTAAGAATGTTCAAAATGCGTTTTAGGTATTCAGAAAAAATGTAATATTTTTTCTATACTTAAATAAATATTAAATATATTTATTTGCGAGATAATATTATTTTTTCAAACTCGTATCAGTCAACGAATGTACTTATGATAGGCGATGTGAATAATTCTATGACAATAATACCAAATTTGATATCTGAATTGTAATATTATTATTATAAGCGGAAATATATCTAAATAATATACTTGAAGAATATGAAAGAACAATTAATTAACCTTATTATTATTATTAAAGCCTGTTCAAACGGTTTCGTATTTCGAAAAATGAAATATCTTTTCAAAAAATTAAATAAATATGCACTATATTTATTTTGAGAAATCTAATTTTTCTATCCAGTTCGATTGGATCATTATGCTTAATATAAATAACTTAAGGTGCGTTAATTTTTTGTATGTAAGTATCAATTCACAAGTACAAATAAGTACCTAGCGCTGCTATGCGTTTAGCGAACAGCAATCAATTTTAACAATACTTGTGAATGCGTTACAACAATTATTCCAAATTTAATATGAATTAAATATATTTTAAATGCGGCGAAAATATTAATTAATAATATTTTAATACTGTGAATGAACAAAATTAATCTGTAATTTATCGACAATGCTTGTTCAAACTGCGGTTTTGTGTTCCGAAAAAATGCAATATTTTTTCGAAATTAAATAAATTTGCAATAAATTTATTTTGAGAAAGCTAATTTAATCCGGTTCGTAATGGACCATTCAATGTTTGAGCGGATTAGCGGACTGTATATGCGGGATGCGGTTTAATGGAATCAAAAAACTCATCAAAGGTTTGCACATATGGTGAGAATTAATGAATATAAATTCCTACCTTTGGTTATGGAACTCTGCATGGATGGACCCCCTGATGTCTTCGATGACTCCACTGATTTATTACACAACACAAAATGCAATATTTATTATGTGCATACAAAAGTAAGCGGGTTTAGATGGTTAAGAAAAAGTAATTTTATGCGTATGATTAAATTAGCGAAAGCGATAAAAATATGCGACAAGAAGCGAAGGAGACGCGCACTGCGTGTGTTCCGGAATAATCGTAATTAATTACTGAAGATAGCGTTGCGTTGCATTTATTGCAGGTTCAAGGTTAAGGAGAGAGAGATGGCAATAATTTTGGACTATAGGAAATATGGATGGGTGACAGAGATAGACTCTATTTATTAAATCCCACTTCAACGCAATCCCATAAATCAGTTTTTCAATTCAATTATTGCTAATGTCCATGCTACTGGCTCAAACACAGAGCGCAAGCTTTTCAGTAATCAAAGCAAGCCGATATGATCATCGTGTCCACAGTTAGAACACAAATAGTACACGGAATTGTGTTGAATTATTCACATAACGATTGTGTGAATTTCCCTTTAGTGTCTCGGCTGTGGTTTAATTAAAATATCGTCGACAGCATAAATATTTTTTATTACATTAATCACGTTGGTAATATTACTTCGCAATTTGGAATTTTATTGGAAAAAAAAAAGATTCTCTATGATCCCAAGTGGATTGTTCCAGCAGGTAGAGCTAAAATCATACAGTTAACATAAATTTTTATGACAATAACAAATAAGCATGATATGAGTAGGGATTTCTGTAAGGATACTTTCATTTTCTTATGTTTTAGTTTGTCCTGTAGTTGATTAACCAAGACAGAAAATCACCAATATTCGAAGCAGCTTAAAGTTCTTATAAAGTTGTTATACTGTCTGCAGGTGTATGAAAATTTTCTTTACAATATTTTCAAGGTAAACGACCTACTAAGAATTCTCATTCCCACAATATTTCAAACTAATGATAAATTGAGTACAAACTTTTAAATGATAACATTACACCAGTCGTGTCTAAATAATCCGTGGTCAATTTGGACCACTTTGGGCTTTTTTGAGAACGGTTCTTTGGACTTGATGGGCCGTAACTTTTTTTCATGCCATACATACATATATTTTAGATGAAAAAGTTATAGAGGTCAACAGTAAAAAATTTGGGTTTTCCTAAAAACTAAAGGAGCACCCTATATGAACTTTGAGTTGTTACAATATGTTCAAATGATCTCCTCTATCTGCTTTATCAGTTTTCTAACGTTCTACCAAACACCCTGTATGAAAAAAAGTTCCAATTTGAATAAAGATCAATTATTTAAAGCAGGAGTTGTTGCGCTGATGAGATGAGAAGGATAAAATAATGTAAATAATCAATTATTTAAGTTTTTTTATTGTTTTACCATAGTGACAACCTATTTATGTGTAGGTACATTACTTTATATCTATGCTGTAGGTATGAAGGTAGGTATGTAATTTTTTTTCTTGTGTGAAAAATTGATGTACCTACTTATTTAATCTTTTACCTTTTTATATATCTGTAGTTCTTAAATGTACCTATATATTTATGTATTTATATATACCTATACTATTTTATGTTTTTTACTGTATTTTAGGATATTTGACAAGTAATTGAACGGACTTTGCTGGTTTATAATTATTTATTATTTAACTAGCTGACCCGCCCGTCGAACTTTGCCCTTACCCAGAATAAAAAAATAATTTTGACTTACATGAATTAAATACAATTTACCTACGACATAAAAACTGAATTAAATTAAGCTAATAATTGTTGATTCGCGGATGCGGGATGAAGTACGACGGGCCATAAGTTTATAATAAAAACAATTCCTTTGCATAAAACATTTCCTTTTTTGAAAAATCCAAGAGATGGCGGTGTAGTAGGAAAAAAGTCACATGTGATACATGGTACGTTATTGTACATATTGTTGAAAGAATAGATTCCATTTACTCCAAATTTTACCGAATTATTATGGTATAAGATTATGATGCTAAGATTTATTGTTGAGTGTATTTTGTAGATTGACTTATGTTCCTATAAGATTTATTAAAATAAAAAAAATAAGTAGGTACTACGAGTGTCAGTATGGCCTGTACAAATATATGCCTAAGCTACTCTCTACCAGTCAACCGGACCTGTCCAATCTGAGAAATAATTCGAGAAAGGATATAAAAATATTAATGGTTCAATTAGGTATATTCTTATCCTGTCTACAATAATTATTGTCTTACCTGATTAGATTATTTATTTATTTACAAACAATAACAGTCATTAATCGTAATATTAATTAAATACATGTTTAAATTATTGACTTATGCTGTAAATAAAGTACTAGGTACTTATATTTAACAATAATCATCAATGTTTATCGATATGACTCTAGTTTGGGTTTTAAAATAAATATAAACAGAAAATCCCATAATTTATTATCTTTCTTAACGCGCCGTCATGCCTGGCAGTTGAAAGAATTTCATGATGGTGATAACATATTATTATGCTGCCGAAGTGTTTTCTGCTGGCTTTATTCAGGTTATTGTCAAACAAATAGTTAAGCCCATTCTCTATTTCTGGAGAGATGATGTGCCGATATCAACTCAAATGCGACTTTTAATGAGACCCTCCACCATTCCTGTAATACTTGTGAAATATAAAGCTAAGATAGGACTCCAAAATCGCCGCAAGAGTCCATACAAGTTAAATGTGATGCTGAGGAATAGGGAGAACAGGACCGCATAATGAGGAATTATGGAGAAGGGTGACCAGATTTGAATAAGAAGGATCATCTGAAATGACGGTCATAACTAGATGCCCATTGCTGGGGAAGGGATCCACTGTTCGCAAATGATAAAGCAATATAATATGTTGTAGCATATTGGAGTGGCAAGACTACAGAAAGTACAGAATAGTATAGATGTTGATGGTGATATGAGATTGAGAAAGAAAGATGAATAACTTTTAATATGAAAAATAATGTTTAGGTTACTACACTCGCTTACCCAAGTAACATTTCAAAATATCTAAAAATAACATTTCAGACAGCGCATAAAAATGACACTGTATCCATAATATTTATTCGATTCGAATGATCAAAGAGAAACAATCTGTCTGAACTACTGAAACTCGTGTCAGTATAGCTGGCAGAACTTGTTACCTGATGAAATTTTGTCTAGTCAATCGGTGTCGTTCAATCTGAAGGTGAAAACACAAAGAACGCTGATTATGACCGGCGCCGATCGGCGCAAATAATGTTTATATGCATTTCAATGGGCATACGCACAGCAAAAGCAGGAACCCGCTTTCCGGCATGCCCATTAAAATGCATTGAAACTATAGAAAATATTCTTTGTGGCGATCGGCACCGGTCGGAATCGGCGTTCCATGTGTATGTGTTGAAATTCAGACCGAAGAAAACTGTGGAACTAGTACGAGTTTTATCGAAAGCTAACAAGCGCTTATTAGCGTGAAAATAGTTTTCTAACATCAAAAGATCGAATCGTTCTATTATCTTGTATGGAATTTTATTCGAAACTTTTACTAGGGGTAAACTTTTAGGTAGGGAAACTTTTACATTCCGAGTTTATTTAAGAGGGCCAAAATCATTGCTCTTCTGAAGCCTGGAAAGCCGCCGGGTGACCCTGCTAGATATCGTCCCATATCCCTGTTAAGCGTCAACTATAAACTTCTTAAAAAACTGATATATAACCGAATTGAACCTATTGTTAACACAATTGTGCCCATTGAACAGGCGGGATTTAGGGGGGGAAGAAGCTGCTGCGACCAGGTTTTGGCCCTCACCACATATGTTGAGGATGGTTTTCAGAAAAATAAAAAGACTGGCGCTGTGTTTCTGGATTTAACTGCAGCCTACGACACCGTCTGGCGGCAGGGGCTCCTGCACGAGGATCATACCATGCAGAACTCTCGTTAGCCTCCTCAACAACATGCCGTCCAACCGTCATTTCCGGGTATTCGCTGGAGATGACATGAGCAAAGGTATAGGTCTTAATAATGGATTGCCGCAGGGATCTGTTCTTGCCCCCTTGCTGTTTAATTTGTACACAGACGACTTGCCACAGACAAAATGCAGAAAGTTTATCTATGCTGACGACATTGTCCTGGCGTCCCACAATACTGACTTTTCATCCTGCGAGAGTGATTTGCAGGCAGAAACTGCCTGCCTCGCAGACTATTTCAAAAAATGGAGACTGAAACTGAACCTGTACAAAACTGAGCCTGTACTCCCATACTGGCACCAGCTGGGGAGCACAGGCTGATAAACTCAGAACCGCCTATCTGGCGTTGGTGTACTCGGCCGCAGAATATTGCGCCCCGGTCTGAACAAACAGCACTCACACTATTACCTTAGACGTACAACTAAATCAAACCACGCGTCTGGTGAGCGGGACGATCAAATCAACACCAGTGGAATGGCTCCCAGTTCATAGCAACATTGTGCCACCAGAACTGCGTAGAACGGAAGCTACTCTAAGGGAATGGACCAAATGTTACGCCTGTCCGGAACTGCCCCTCCACCAAAACATACCATCTGATCCCACCATGCGCCTAAAATCAAGGTGCCCTTCCTGGAAGCTAGATAATGACCTTATTGAGCAGGGCTCTAATATTGAACAGTTTTGGCGGGAAAAGTGGAACGACCAAAATCCCGACGTTGGACAGCTTGTCCTAGATCCTACAATCAAACAACCCGGGTTTGACCTGCCCCGCAGGCAATGGACAACCCTTAACAGGATTCGGACTGGTCACGGTAGATGTGGAGACGTTTACACAAATGGGGTAAAAGGGATCATCCCTTTTGAAAATGTGGCCAGATCGAGACTGTTGGACACATTGTGCTGAGCTGTCCCATTAAAAAAATTGAGGGATCACTAGAAGAAATCAGCAGGGTGACGCCTAGGGCAGTGGAATATATTAAAAATATTGACGCGGAGCTATAAAAGGTCGCGCGCATACGAAAGAAGAAGACTAGGGGTAAAACCGGGACCTCTTTCAAACATAAGAACGAAATCAGTCTACATCGGCATGGTAATAGAGGCGTTGGAAGTAGTGAACCTTGAATTAAGCAAATATCACTACACTTTTATCTAGCACCCTTAAACGACCTTATCTAAGCTAACATTAACCTCTAAAAACATCAACAACTTCATAAATAAATTCTAGTATAAAAAATCAAGATTACATAAAAACATTGGACAGTATTAAACCAATTGACAATTGTGTTAAAACAACTGTTCAGTTGACCTCACTTCTTTAAGGACACTCTGGTGATGTATGTTGATATTCCAAGTAACAGGAAATTATATTACCGTAGTATGGCGTCAGTCTCCGTGAATTAGACAGCTAGACAGCCGTAGACACCGCTCTTTTATAAGCGGCTTACTTTGAACAGTTTTAACTTCAATCATACAATTTAAGTCTCTAAACACTTCTAGGTAATATGGCAAGAAATGTCATACCTATTACATATTCAGCAGAATAATTTGATTCCCGTAAATGAGTATTTTAGAGAATTGAAGCGCGTATCATTGCTACTTTTTGCCAAGGTGAGCTATGTTTAAATGAGCCATATATTACTGTGCAAAGGGGGGTTAAGACAAAACGACCGAACTATCGAATATCGTTTTCTATGCTCGAATATCGAAACAATCATCGAAAGAGTTTCGAAAATATTTCGAGAACGAATTTAGGTAGCATCAGAGGTATTGTATCTCTGGACTTCCACTTAGTCGTACTTTAAGGGACATCCCGTATATGTTCAAGTAGCAACAGTGGTGTAGAGGAGGTAAAGATAAAAGATCCCAACACAAAGGGTGTGGAGTTTACGGGAACAATAGAAGGCTCCGAGGCTTTTGAGGCTTCAGGAAAATTTGTTCAGATTAAGAGGGAAATTGAAGTAGTGTACATTGTGATGTCACATTAATCGATGTGTGAAATTTTGTTAGAGAACATTATTCTATTTTTGCTTGTTGATTTCAAAGAATAGTCGGCTTATGAAATTCCATATTTTTTTGATAAACAGAGAAATCAATTTTCTAGCGATTTTCTCTGTTCTTAAAGGGGCAGACATAGAGTTCATATTTCCGTTGTTTTCTCACGAGAACAACATCCTTGGCTTATTCTAACAATAAACCAAACGTCACGGTTTAATTTAAAGGTGAAGGATATTTCCATTTTCTTTTAATCAGAGTCTGGCCTGTTTTATAAATATAAACAACTTAATGACGAAACTTTGAACATACTTTATCATTTCAGTTTTGATTTACTGTCAGGGTCCAATTTTTCTCAATGTGCTTATCTGAAATATTGACTGGTGATACGACGCAACTCAATCGTCTGATTTTCATTTCAGAATAATAGTCAATATCCCGACTTTGGCATTCTGCCTTAGATTGAAATAAAAAGGTTGACTTTAAAATTTTTTTCTAAAAATAACAGATTAAGTAAAACTTTGCTGAAGTAAATACTCACTTATTTATTTAAAAACAAGAAATGACATACCTTTCATCGCTATCAGGGGAATAATTAAGTTGGCTCTTATTTCGGATTTCGTGGTTTACTTTTTTATAATGATAAAGTTAGTAATGAATAATATTTTATTTTCAAAGATGTTACATCAACAGGCAGATGGACATATCATTTATTGTGGTTCACGCAGCACATACACGAAATATATATTTTTTATGATAAAAAAATCTTAAAAAGAACTATAATGTGACCCGTAACATTAAATTTTCTTCTAAATATTTCTGATTCTCTTAAAATTTATAATATTATAATTTATTTAATAAAATCTTGGACAAAATTCTTCCTAAGAAATAAGAAATTTAATTAATAAAAAAAAATGTGGAGTGAAAAAAAATAACGAAAAAAAAAATTCGAAATCTTTGGAGAAATACTCTTAGAAAGTAATATTATTAGATTAATTTTGAAAGGTCAAGGGATCGATCAATTATTTGGTTTATAAATTCCCGCTGTCGGCTTTCAACACTGTTCAAAATAGATCGAGTGTTGGGCTCCACTAATGGTTTGTCTGTGATTGATTTTCTTTTGAAGCCGCAAACTTGTTTCTAATAATAATTTGTTGGTTTTCACTTGTAACGATTCCGAATCTTAAATGATCAAGTAGTAAAGAAAACCCTTAAATTTAACAAAAAAAAATTACCGCAGAATTTATTGAGCAATTTTTTTTATATTGTTAACATTTAAAGGTACGTACTCACTTGCGCCGCGAATGTGTGACATTGCATCAATTTAATCTAAAGGTAATGTATGTATATACGTGATTCGAAAAGCGAACGCGTATACCTTTTGATAAAATTGATGTAACGGAACACGTTCGCGGCGCAAGTGAGTATCGAACCTTACGTTTCACCACTTTTGAACACGTGTATTATGCCAATTTCGTTATACGTCTGCAAGTCCTGGCATACGACAAAGGCTCAATAAAGTAAACTTCTCGGCGTTGAAAAAATGTCTTTATCAAATTTTGGGAATCAGATGATATGATTTTCAGACGCGAAAGAAAACTGCAGCCCTTCGTTGCCTCAGTCATCCAATCACAGATTTGGTTAGCTCGGGCACGCCCTCCGTATATATGGCCGCCGAAAGTGTAAGATAAGTCAGCTTATTATTTTTACAACCCGGGCGGGACATGAAGAAGTTAGGAAAACCTGGAGGATAAGGTCTGGAAGAAAAAAATTAAGAAAAAAATAATACGTGTGCATGTGAATAAAAAAAAATGTAATAAATTAATATACCGTAGATATAAGCATTTGGCTACGGGAGTTTGATAATAAAATTTATTGTTTCTGGAAAAAGGTTCGTAAAATTTTCCTGAAAATAATATTTAAATAGGTACCTACCAGGAGCCCAATACTGCTTTTCTCATTCGTCCTTTTTTTATTGGGGTCAAAATAAGAACAGACATACCGTTTTACCTTCAACAATAAACTTCTCATTGAATTCTTAATATTTTTTGATGTGAAAATTATGTAAATTTAAAATAAGACGATTTTTTTCTCACATAAACTGAATCTGTCACCTGTAAAGAGGATTAAAAATCGTCATGAGAAACAATTTTTTTGACCAATCGCTTCATTGTTTCTTAATTTGTCTTTAAATAATAAATTAGGTATATATTACCGGATTCCCCATGAGCGACTATGATTATTTGACTTGATCGACGCGATAACCATGAATTATGTTTTTGTGTTGAAAGTCTAACTATTCACCAACTTCCCACCAATACGGCAAAATATGTCAAATAAACATGATGCGCAAAAGTCACATATGATATTTTTAATTTATACGGCACCCTTTTGACGAGGTTGTGTCAAATCGATACCCATCAGCTTGTACTATAACAGCATACTCCAACGCAAACAAATAAATATTAATGTTAGTAAGTAAGAACTTTTGGCAAGTAGGTGTCGTATCAATTATCGATACAACAGAGCAATACAAGCGACGCGCGATCATTTCAACCAAGGCAGCGATCGGACGATCGAATTTACGTCTATCCATCTGCCCAGTTAGGACACGGTCATATACAATGTTAGATGTTTGAACAGGGCGTCCGCGTTCATGCGATCATCGCAATCGCACGGACCAGCTAGGACAGGGCGTTGGTATACATTTTTTTGCTTCTCTGGTCCAAAACTATCTTCATATTTTTACCTTTCTGATGAAACTGATATGAGACCCATCTGTGAAATGGTTTCAAAGTCTTTAACGGACAATAATATGTGCATAGATTTTTTTGTCTTTTTATTCTCTGTATCATATTATTAACTTGATATCATCGTCTATTGATACAGCGGATAATGTTGCGTCTATATCTAACCAACTGCACATGTTTAGTTAACTGCATTAATTTCCATATTTCAAACTAACCAACGAAACAGATTGCTTTAATCGAAATCTCAAATCTATGAATATTAATTTCGATTATGTTAGCTATTTAGGCAGTCTGTCGTGTGCCCATAACAGCTCCTAAGTCTTTGTGGATTAGCTAGTGACTATGCCTCATGAAGAATGAATTTAATACTTTGATACTTGATTGCTCTAATTGCAGATTATTCGAATTAACCAGATAATGACGGCTATTCTGAAATGAAAAACAGACGATTGAGTTGCGTCGTATCCAATTTTTATTGAGACTTTTGACATTTCTGTATTCTGAAAATATTATGTCCAATACATTAGTTACGTATGTATCTACTGGCAACCGATTAAATTCTAAGCAAGAGCTTCTTGCGTTGAGTTGGAACGTGACAATATGTACATATATATACCAGTCATTGACTGGTATTCTTAAATTCACGTCACATTGACTTAAGAAACTCTTGCTTAGAACTTAATCGGTTGCCAGTAGTTACGCATCTAATGTATTGGATAAAACATTTTCAGGATAGAAAAATGGCAAAAGTCTCAATAAAAATTGGATACGACGCAACTCAATCGTCTGTTTTTCATTTCAGAATAACAGTCATTATGTCTTTTTGAATTTTATCGGCGAGATTATAATGCTTGAATTTTGAACATCTACTAAACATGAAAAATGCAATTCTACGATCAGTGGTACTCAAACTTATAAATAAAAAAATGTTGTTTTAAAACCATATTTTTATAAGAATATTCCTCGTTATTTTTCTCATTTTAGCTGTGATATTCATTCTTCATTCAATTAAAATTGAGTTAGTTTCATATAGGAAAACGATACAAATCGAGCCTAAATGGTACAATGCCAATAGTTAATAAAAATATAATGGATAAAGTTTTTATTCAAGATATTTTCCACTTTATGTTTGTTCCATGCCCTGCCAAATACTATTTACTTTGATGTTTTCATACAAAATGTGAGATACTATTTCATTGGTGTAATAACATTATGGAAAACAATAATAACAGAGCAAAGTGCTTCGGATCTCAGAATATAATATTTCAGTATCTTGACAGCAATTGGTATTCTGTCTCTTCGCATCGCTTAAATGATTTTCTATGTTACGGAGGAGAAAATAACCTCTTCAATGTGTGTGGTTTTCGAACATATAAATCTTAAAAGTATCATATTAAAAAATTTAGCCGCTATTAATTTAAATTTTTCATTGCTAGGGAATGTTTCACCGGTACGCGGAGAGCTTTTTTACAAAGGTCCACAAGAGGCGCATCTGCAAACGGGGTCCTTTTTCATGGTAATGGATCTACATTTTGTTCATATATTATTCTCCCTTTAGGGGGATAACATATTCATTAAAACAATATATTAATATTATACAGAATTATATTATATTATTTAAAGTATTTGAATATAAATTTAACAAATTAACACATGTGTAATAAACTTATTGAAGTTTTGTCATGTTTTAATAAGTTTTTAATTAAAATGAATCCAAAGTTGTATGGGAAATGCTTACATTATTAAAGCTTGTCCGGGAATTGTAATTTTATTCAGTGCTAAATGTAAACATAATAGGTATATGTACAATAGTACACATATTAATAAACTTTCACATCTCAGACATGCTATTATGTCAGTTAGAAAACAAAGTTATTGTACAACATATTGTATGTATTGCTGTTTAACTCTTTTATTTTATTTCATAGTGACAGTTTACACATTAGATATTTTATAAAACAATAGCTTATATATTTCGATTTTTGTAAACCTTCTTACTTAATATTTTAACACAATAAAATCATTTTAAAAATACGTATTCTTCAGTCTTAAACATAGGGTAGGTATAACAAATAACCATTTTTTGAATTTGGAACTTTATTAGAAGAATTTTCAAATTCGCGCTTAAAAACAATATGCCATGTAGAGCTTTCGTCAATCTCGCGTTGATATTAAAATTCGATAGTTTAATCATTTTAATTAGGCTTATAAAAAAAAACATCTACGCCGTAAGTTGGTAAATACACCTACCAATACAAAGATAATTTTCTTAACATTCGAAAGATAGAATAACTCTTGCATTATTTAGCATGATAGAAAAAAACACAAAAATTATTTGAAAATATTTATAACTAGCATTCCCGACAGACGTTGTCCTGTAGTCCTACTATGAAAATTGGTTTCAAATTTGAAATTTATACAAATTGAATGCTAAAAAATTATTTCTGAAAGCTTGAATATAAATCTTACCAAAATCTGCGTACCAATGTTTTGAAACTCAATGGTTGTCAAGTAAATAAAAATTGTGTTATGGAATTTTTCACAGATGGCATTGTTGTCAGTAAATCCATTCCACAATAACTTTATTATTATAATTTGTATTATTTGCTTTCCATTTTTCGAACTTTTAATAACTAATCTATTATCCGGAGCGGAGAAGAATCCGATAAACTAAGCGTCATAAAAATCTATTGAGCCGATCTCGAGTTATAAGTGTTCGCACTAACCCGACTTTCTTTTATATTATAAGATTACTTTTGTATCTATAGGTATCTATAATCCAATAGATATGTCACATTAAGTAGTTTCCAACCTAAAATAGATTTTTCATCCGTAAATATTATTCGCACAATTCGTTCGACCAGGTGTCGAAATAATTAGCAGCATTCAAGACGCGCATGTTCCGACACTCTTTAGAGCATTAATATCTGTCAGTACATTTTAATTAATGAGTAAATACTATGTTAATAATCAACTTAGAGTAATTATTATATCTCTAATTAATGTATGCTATCATTACCAAATACAACAGTGTGAGTTTAGGAGGTTAGGTCTATGCCCGAGGGTCGAATGTAAGCGCGCCGAAGCCTTGAAATGGAAAAGGGACGAGGACTTGAAATTTGAAATAGGGTCATAAACCGATATTTTGTAAAATCAGCTTGTCTCTGGGTGCTTTGAATTGTCAAACTTATATACAAGGACACGCGTATTGAAGATTTCATTTTGATTTTGATCCATTTTTTGCCAATTTATATTTAAATGATTTATTCATTCGTACTCACTTAAAGGCCAATCCGCAGCAAACCCGACCCGTACGAAACCGACCACCTAGCTCGATCGAAGCAATCAAACCAAAGAGCCGGCCACACACAAATCAAGTCCGCCGCGGGACTCCCAAAACCTATTATTTTAAACTTTTCTATAATTAGGGTATCTACATATAAAGGTGTCTACTGTCTACATATCTACCAAAGGCACTCTGCCAATGCCAGTCAAGAATGAACTGAAAAACTCGACCGGTTATCATTCCAGGAACTTCTTGATATGTTACTCTGCATTTTCGTCACGATTTCGATCCAATTTCAATCTCAATTGACATTTAGATTTTGGTCGCTATGCTCAGAAAATAGCACCTAGGCAAATATGGGTTACCGTGGACGGATAAATTATTTTAGGAAGGAGTGGCAAATCTATGTTAAGTATAATATTTATACTCGTCCTCTTCTTCTCCGGTTTCAATCCTGTGGATTAGTTTGCAGCAAGCGCGAACATGTTCTTTTCCACTCCTCTCGGTTCTCCACTGTTCTCTTTGGTTCATTGCGTGTCGCGTTCTCTACCAATCCAACCCTCTACTATTACCTCCAACCCGAAACCGAAAATTTACTGAGTTAAATAATAGTACTTAGTAAATTTTCGGGTTTAATAACATGCCCCAACCATCTTGCGCGCTTTCTCCGATATAGTGTTCGCTTTGGGGTATTGGACGTCAGGCAGCTATTTATCGGGTTAATTCTGTTAAAGGCATTTGAGAATAACAAGGAAGTTCCACATACGCGTGTACTAAGATCATCGTATGTAAACAGACGACAGGTCCCAAACAAAAATGTTTAATAAATTACCCCATTAGCTGAGAGACTGCGAGAGTATGAGAGTATTCAGGGTGTCTCTGACTGAGTGGTTGATGATGATTGGAAGGGAAGAATCACAGACTGAACTATTTCACATATTAGTATAGATAGAGTGAAAGATGAATGTTAATTTGAATTGAATTGAATTGATTCAGTATGTATTGTGCTCAAACCGCCTCAACACAGGCATTCGCCTAGTGAGGCTATCAAATGTATGTTTATATCATCATGTAATGTTATATTGAATTTTGTATAAATATGTAAATGAATAATAAATAAATATTTGCCTTTCCTCCTGAAATCCTGCAAGAACCTCTTTATTCGTGGTACGTTCCTTCTAAAATATTTTCAACATTCGCCTATTATACGTCCACATTTCGAAGACCTTCGGTATTTTTCGTTCTCTTTCACCGACACATCAGGTTGCACATCCATACAGTAAAATGCTCCATACTAGTCCATAGATAGGTCTACACAACTGTTTACGAAGTTTTAGGTCTATATTGCTGGATTCAAAGATGTAGCAAAAGCATCTAGAATGTTAAAAGTTTAAGCTTGTAAATAATGCGCTCTCCTTCCGCTCTATGAACTTTTGCAATCTAATAAAGTAAAGCGTTGAAGCTGCAAACGAGAAATGCTTGATTAAAAGATGTGACTTCCTGTCAACACAGAGTCAAACATAAACAAGATACTTCCGTCAGCTAACGAATATTATGTAGTACTCTAACCTACTCAAATTATTATGGGCAGTTGCCATGTAATATGCTATTATATTTCCTAGAAATCTTTGATACATGTAAATGACTACTTGCTGTCGAGTCACACGACCATTTGATATCACGTTAGTTCAGTAATGAAGTAGGTACACAACTTACTTTGAACGTTGGAAGTATATGAGGATAACTTATCTTTTGGATGGAATATGCTTGTTTTGTTCGATACATTTGATTAAAATTGACACGACATTATAGATTGACACAATATAAGACAGAAATCAGAAAACGTTTTCTTCATTTTCTCTAGAGGATCACGCCTTGCATTTTAGTGTACCGTCTCTATGTGCTGTGTTATGTTCTCGTATCTTTGGAGGCTTGTACTCGTATATACCTAAGGCTCATTTCCCTTGGTTTTCGCGTTTTTTGTTCTGTTTGCTGTTGTCAGAAAAAAGTTCTCATGACAGAAAAAAATAATTGATTGATATTTGGTGCGCTTGACAGAATATGCCCTAAATATCGGTGACTTGTTTAAATAGGTAGGTAATTAATGTATAGTTATACAAATTCAACTTCAATATTCATAGTACAGACTGGACAACGTCTGTAGGGAAAGCTAGTCTGCAATCATTATTGGGAATTTGTAAAAACTTTATTTTTAAGTATGCAAGACTCTAAATCTTGTTTTTTTTCTTAGGGATTTTCTCTCAATGGGAGATATTTTTCAGGAGTGTTTGTTTGTTTTAAAATTTTCATTCAATTCGTTTGGAGAGCTTAGGCTTAGCACTAGGTACGGGATAAGTCTCCTTTTTATACTTACAAGTTGTCATATTTTATGGTTTTTCTTACGTATAAGTACATCTTTGTTTTCTCACAAGTAACATCTTTATTATATCTCTAGAGCTTAACATTTTGTACAGCGGAAATAATACTTTTTATAGTATTAACAGGGTATATTTTCGTCTTTAAGTCTTTTAATGAAATTTGTATGACAATAGCGACTCGATAGCCTAGTGGCATATGTGCTTACTTTTAAGTGTTAGGTACCTTCTTAAAATTTGTTTCAAATTGTACGCGAACGCTTGACTGGAAAAAAATAACTTTACAAGTAAATTAGTATAAATGCTTTTAGAAATTAGATCTTTACGCAAGATATATGAGGAATGATGATGGTAAAAAGGAATTTAAGCGTAGTGACTAGAATCCAAGTAAAAAATTTAGGTAGTTCGGTAATTTTGAGAGAATGAAGGAACGGCAAAAAGAATCAATAAATCTAAAAGGATAGGTACTTACACGGAGGCGTATCTGACCTAAATTTACATGAGCCGATCACATCATTAAAGAGCCATGTTAGGTGTAAAAGGGGACAATATATAGGGAAAGTTATGCTCTTGAATGGACGTTCATGTTCTCTGATGCCTACCCCCTCCGGGATACGGCGTGATGGGTGAAAAAAAGTTTTGATGTTTGTATCATAAATGTACATACGTACCTACCTACATAATGTTAAGAAATATGTCATCGTGTAAAAGTAAGTAAACTTAACAGAACACGAAGTAAAAGTATAAATAAATTCGTTAAAAGAGGAAGATTCCTTCAGTATAAGTTACAACTCCAATTATTATACAATAGGTACCTACGTCATAATATACGCATTCAAACTATTTTTCTTCCTCTAATAACTAACTTACTAGCCACAGCTGTAGTCACATTAATAAACTTTTTGATAAAATTACGGGAACGAGAGTGCTTTTTCTCCAACTAGGTACAATCATTTTCGAATTTGGGACATCAAAAACTAATCTAAAATGTTGACTGCGGCAAAATAGTTCGAGGGTTAGTTTTCAACGCTCGTCTTTATCAGACGTACGAATTGAACGTTATTCATAGATTAAGCTCAGAATAAACTAATCTTCTCGACAGCGTCCCAAATGAAACGCCAAACTATCAAAGTACTTCAACCTAGGTTCGAAATTCCATTTGAGATGCTGTCGTGGAAAATTTGCTTATTCTGCGCTTATTCGAGTACCCTCTACTATCTTAACTGTAATGTTTTGCCTATTTAATAGCAAGAGTTACTTATACCTTTTCGAATAGCTTAAAAGACGTAAAGGTTTTTGAAATTATCTGCAGAATATCGGCTGGTTTCAAAAAGCTATTAAGAACACTTTAGCTAAAGGAATTATCAATTTTAAGGTCTTTTTTAAATTGAAGCGTTTCATAAAAAAATATTCCCGCTTGCTTTAGCTAAAGTTTGAAATGTCAAAAACATATTTGAATGTTGATAGCAGTTGGTAGTCTTACCACGGAAATCTATGGAAAACATCGGTTGTTTACTAATATTTTCGCGGAATTTCGCGAAACGTCAGTGGTTTATAATAGTAAACGAAACCTGTGAACAATAATATTCTTCCCGTTTTGCCATGTTTTCCACCCTTTTTTAGTCATTTTTGTCCACAGTGTCACCGTATACAAATGTTCATCATTTGTAACAGAGAGAGCATCACGAAATTTTCTATGAACTCCTATTGTGATGAAACGCGTAATTTTTTTAACTCATTTTTTATGTAGCAGTTAATGAATTTTTTTTAAATTCTAACCTTTATCAAGCAATATTAATTGACATGTCTTAAGAGCTCTAAATGAAAAAAAATTAATAAAAAGCCAAAAAATAAAGAATTTCCTAAAATCTTTAAGTCCATATTATTATGGGATTAAATCCAAGCAGGAATTACCTGAATATAAATATTAAATTATTATTAAAGATTTATTAAAATAATCTTTAATATTCCGCACGGCTTTCCTTGTAACCCTAGGGGTGTGAAAATCCCTTTGGACTAATTTTGCTAATTCTTTGTTTCTCATGTTTGCTTTTGCCATGAGAAGGTTCTTACCAAAGAAAAAAATTAAGAAATTTGCACGTGACTTAAGAAATTTAAGAAGATATATCACAGTTAACATTCTGAGTATTTTTGACGATATAATTTTTTTTATTTTTGAAATTTAATTGACTTTTGACAAGCTTTGAGCTGATTTCTAGTTGGTGCGATTGTGACAATGTGCCCTGTAAACATAGTTGGAAACGGATACAAGATATGGAGTTATATAGGTAAAATAATAAATTTATCAGTTACAATACAAATTCGAATTAAATATTTATATTGAAGACAGGACAACGTGCATGTGTCGAGAAAGCTAGTTTATATATTAGATAGAATGGTCAGTTTAAAAATAAAATTTCGTTGAAAAATATTAAAGTCATCGTAATCTTCTTTTATAATAATTTACGACAAAGATTTTACTGTGCAGGACGTAATTAAATAATGCTGGAAGGTCAAACAACTCGCGACCATTAAAAGACACCCCCTGCGCTACTTTCCCCAGCTCTTGATAAATATTAATCGTCTGTATTTAAAAGCCAGAAACTATTTTTTTTTTTTAAATATTAATAAAAATGGTTGCTCTTAGGGTTACATATTACATCTTCATTAAGCTAGTAATTTTGCAGGGTAAAGTTTTGATGACCTGTGAAGGAATACGGTAAAAGATAAACTTATAATATACCTGAAGATTTAGTTTCTTCTATGTTCTGTTGTTCTGAAAAATATAGTATTCAGAAGATCCAATTACGATATGTACTTCATGGTAAATTGTCGAATATGTAATAACTAATGACTCTACTGATGTTCGATTTTCATCACTGATGTTCGATATTTAAATGGAACAAACCACTACGGGCTTACGACGCAACCGTCTTCTACTGTAATTTCGAAAGCTGGCTTAGTGTGATCACTTTTTTTTAAATGAATCTGTGCTCACTCAAAGAGAACACAAATACACTCCTTGACTCCTTCACAGTAAGCTACTTAAAGCTTGTGTGGTGAAAGAGGAAGATGGTCGGCACCTGGGATCGAACCACGACGTCCGCACCAAACAGTACGAAAGCCGGCGTTGTAATCGCCAGTCTACCAACCACTTCTTTACGTTAACATCGTTCGCCATTAAGTGGTAATGTTAAAGTCTCTGAAACTCCTAATCATGAGAATTCTAGACAATGTTCAACATGTCGAAAAATCTCATGTATACAACATTCAATAATTAATGAAATATAGGGATAAAAGTTGGAAATTATTGAGAACAAGAGAGCAACCAAACTTAAAGACTGCGACTGCTGTCATGTATTTGGCGCCAGGATATGAATATATCCATTTTTGTTAATGTCTCATCTTTATTGCCTAATCATTTTATACATTTTTGGCAAAATTTTCTAATCATAGAAAGTCTGTCGGGAAAGCTAGTACGTGATAAACATAGATATCAGGTTCTTATGCGATAGGTAGGTACCACGGAGACTTCTTCAGCTAATCCGACCTGCTTATAGCATTTTCTACTGATATTTCGAAGGGAAGGCTTAGTGGCTTAACTAAGGCCAAGAGATTTTGCCGTTAGTATACGTTAAGCTGACAAACACTTCGATTTCATAAGAATGGCATCTTGACATTTTGAAAAAGAGATTTTATAAAATAAGATGTTACCCCATTGGGTCTAGGAAAATTCATCACGAACAATTCATCGTGAACAATTCATCGCGAACAATTCATCATCAGTACAATTACCGGCTACCTACCCGATTCTTTAGTTAGGGTAATGTGACGTTTGCTTACCGTAATAATTATTTTAATTATTATCATTTTCTAGGATTC
Source organism: Mystacides longicornis (assembly GCA_963576905.1). Classification (NCBI taxonomy): domain Eukaryota; kingdom Metazoa; phylum Arthropoda; class Insecta; order Trichoptera; family Leptoceridae; genus Mystacides; species Mystacides longicornis. The sequence goes on along the minus strand of OY756424.1, from coordinate 9,965,618 downwards.
ATTTTGAAATCATTCACGGCATCACCGCCTTTTTGTTGTTACGAAAGTTGCACGGATCGTTAGAAAATTTAAGAGAAATCTTAGTATTATTGAAACTATAAAATTTTCTATTATATAATTTTATGACGTTTGACAAACTGAGTAGGGGAGAGTATCCATGAAACGGACAAACGTTTGAACTCGGTTAGTGTCGGATCTAGCCCATTGTTATTATATCCTTGTCGATCACGCAGTGCATGCTCTCACTCCACAGGAGCGTGTAAGTCGGGCGTTAGTATTTGAGTAGAGTGCACGCATTTATTTTTTTACTACTATAAAAGTATTTTTTTCTTCCATTTTTCCAAATCTGTCAAAGGTAAGATTTTCATTTAAATTATAAATGTTTTATATATTCTAAAAACTCGCTCATTTAAGTTAATAAAATTGTAACAGTAGAATCAATAACCTTCTAATTTGCAAAAATATATAGATTTGTTTAAGATTTTACAAAATCCCATGAATCGGACAGCAAAAGGGACCATGAAGTGGACATACGATTCATCAAAAGAAAATGTCATATGTCCTATTATGTAATAAAACATAGGCGAACAGTAAAGAAGATTGGCTAATGTGCAAAATCTGCCAAATATGGGCTTATGATAGTTGTGGTGTAAAAGGAACAATAAACTTTTTTTGTAAAAAATGTTTTTAAATTGTATTTTTTTATTTGCCGTTACAAATCTTTATAATGTTTATAATCACGTATATATTGATTAATAAAATAATATATTAAATATTTTCATACTACAAGTGTATCATTTTTACAATTAAAACTTTACCTACAGGTATAGGTAATAATGTGTCCGCATCATGGGACCCCGTGTCCGTTTCAAGGGAACGGTTCCATGAAACGGACATAATTTACATATTTTAAAATTACATTTTTATATACTTTATATTTTTGTTTTTAACGTTTTTTCGATTAATAAGAGAAGAGAAAACTACATATTTGAAGATCACACTATTATCTATTAGAAGCTATTATAAATAAATGATCTCTGTGATATTTTTGAAAAATGTCCGTTTCATGGATACTCTCCCCTAGGTAGTTTGATAGTTGGTGACATGTCATAATGTTGCAATGTAAACATCGCTTAAAACAGATGCATCTGTCAGAAGCATATTGGTTTTCGTTCATCTTGTATTGTCGCTTATGATTATCTCGATCCTAGGCCAATTTCTCAGCATAGAAGCTTATTTACTCCCAGTACACCGCCTGTCCTCAATTTTTCTTGCACAATCGATAGCATATTTTTCATTGTAGCTGTGTTATGAAGTTCTTCGTTAAACAATAGTCAACAGCTTTCTTCTCTTGTTGATGATTGTTCAGAGTTCATCATTGGTCGTACAATTTGTCCATGAGATATGGATCACTCTGGTTACTTCCAAAATTCTAAGACCCCGTGTTTGTTCAAGGCTGAGTCTTCACTTCATACACAGCAGTTCAAAAGAATATTCTGTGATTTTTCTCATAACCATGCCCATGGAAATTATCAGGATCACAATGAGGTCTGTTGTAATTTTGTCCTAATATAATAATAAGGTAATATGTTTTCATCAAAAAATTTAGTAAAATTAATATGCGTTGTAATTATCTCAACATGGAATATGTTAATTATGAATAAACACGCGCGAGAGGTTAAAAAACAAAACCACCCAAATTACCGCCTTAAAGATAACAAAACGCCTCAGGCAATAAAAAAAAGTACAAAGGGCTAAATGTATGAATCATTGTTATTCCTCCTAAGGCTAGCCACTTACAGTTATTTGTCTCAAAGGAAAAACAAACAAAATAATATAAAAGTAATTCCAGACGGTAAAAAAGGGAGTTCTTGCCGATTGTTTTAAATTCTCCCAGTGGTAGAGCTTATTTACGGTATAATAATATAAGTTACGAACAGACAACTAGGAGATTGTACCGTAATCCCACATAAATCACATTCTCATCCAACTGTTATATTATTTAAGCAACTCTGAACCTTATGTTTAGATATAATAAAAGATAATAAAGCTCCAAAAGTATGTTTGTTCTGTTATTTTGAATATGATAGAAGTAGTCTTTAATGCAGAATTTTGAACAGAGTGTTTGATTCAGTTACATGCTGTCAGATTGTTTTTTTTTTTATTATTTAATTTTTGGCATTGCATCCATTTGGATGATTCATGCCACTACCTTAAGATTAAGTTTTTCGTAGATTTATGACCTTTAGTACGATGTGAAATACCGCTTGACTGTATAAAATGGACCGTAAAAACCATTTCTGCTGGCTGTTAAGTAGTTTAGACAAGAAAAGCGGCAGTAACACTGGGAACGCAGTAAGTATTCCTTGAGACAAGTACAAAGTGTTCTATATGGTAGAGATGGGCATTATAACGACAGCTGATAAAAATAAATAAAAATAACGCATCTAACGTTATTAATATTTAACGATATTTATAAATAATAGTTGAATAAAAATAATAGTCAGGGAAATAATAGCCTACCCCTATTATGTATATGTCAGGTAATATTAGCCGAATGAAATAGAAATATGTATGAAACTGAGAAAAGGACCTTTTTTTTTAGGAAAAAGTTAAGTTTCCAGATACCAAATTTTGGAAATGACCTTTTTGTTTTTAGGAAAAGTTATGTTTCAAGATACCAAATGTTTAAAATAGCTTTCAGCTTTTAATATTAACGTTATTTTCAATGGCTATAACGTTTTTGAATTTAAGCCGTTAGTCCCATCTCTACTATATGGCTAACTGGCAGTAAAATAATTAAAGCACGAAAGAGACTATGTAAGCTTGACGCTTAGTGTCATTAATCGTTGCTTGGATACCATAATAAACAAGAAGCCCACTGAAGTAAAATGTATGAACATATTAAAAAGGTTAAATTCAAATACTTTTGCAATATTAGTTAGTAATATTGGGAACTAGCTTTTTGTATAGAGCCTTGTTTTCTTACATCAGTTTTCGAGAAAGACATATATGTACTGGATTTGATCGTCAAACCCATACTCTCAGATGTGTTAGCCCATGAAAAATCCACCTGGGATTGTCGTCTTCGCTGTGATTGGAAAATTTCGGCTGACTGAAAAAAGAGAAAAATCAGGATTTATTTTCAAAAAGTTCGTCATTTTAAATTTGACAAATTCATACTTGGGTTTTTATTTATTTTCTGTTCAAGTAAGCAGAAATTTCTTCAAATTGATTTCTTTTGAAAGCCAAAAATTTACATTAAAAAAAATCAAAAGAGGTAAGGATATCTTTAACTATAGGTATTGTTTTAATGTTCTTGTATTAAAAAAATTGGTTGATTCAACAGATATGTAATTTTAGAGATTTCTAATTAAGATACCCACCAGTATGCGTTGCTTCTTATGATTTCGTGCACTACAATATTTTTTACGTTTCTTCTTAAAACTAATAATATTCCATAAGTAACTAATAATATATCGTTAATGTTTTTGTTAGAATAATCGCTGAGCCATGACGCGCTAATTTATCTGGTATATCAATCAAATACAAATATATAAATAACATAACCTTTTAACCTTTACCTTAAACCTTTTCAACTGTTATATTTTGTTGAACTTGTACAAATTAGAAAATAGAAACTTAGTTTAACTAAAATATTCATCAAACAACATTTACATTCTACTTATCTTAAGCATCAAACTGACAGAAGGTGTTTTTGTAATACGTTTGTTTGATTTGAACATTTACGGACCAACGAACAATTTTAACAGTTTTGAACGCTGGCTTAGCAAGATAAACTGACATCACCAGCTTCAAAATTTAGCATGTGAGAGATTATAGTTAATTTTAACTTTAAAAAATGTTCAAACATTCCAACTTCCATCCTTTGATAGGACTCGTGTAGAAATGAGTTACAATTGTAGAGTGACGATAATAATGTTTAATAATGCTAATGTCAAGGAAATCCAAGACCTGTCCTTGACATACTCCTGCAAAAACTGGGCAAACACGAAACAAGGAGTGATGAGGAGCGACTGGATGTGTTCGAAAGGAAAATCTTACGCGAATATATTGGCCCATTAATGAAGGCGGAAGTTTGCGAATCCGGTATAATGATGAACTGCACCGATTATATGGCACATTGAGAGAATGGACGAACACTCTATACACTAAAGAAACTCTACACTGACAGTCCTACTGGAAGAAGGAATATTGGCAAACCGAGGTTGAGATGGATCTATTGCGTGAGTAGAGATCTGCAATCTTTGGGAATAAGGAACGGGCGACACAGGGCGGTCCACAGGGCGGAGTGGCGACGACTGCTTGAGGAGGCCATGACCCACAATGGGTTGTAGCGCCATGGATGGATGGATAGACAATCATGTTGTGATTGAATGCAGACGTTAGTTAGACGTTATTACTAAAGACGTGAGCACTTTATCAGAAAATCAATTGGGAGTGATTACTTAACAGATTTTAATGTGTACCAGAGCCTGGCAGTTAAAAATTTGAAGGCAAGTATCTCAGTTAATGGAAGCAATAATAGTGAGATGCCACAAGTCCTGTTGAATACCGAGCGTAGGCTTCGACGAAGATTTTTACATTGCAATTTCTCTACTGTCGAACGTCTGCCTGCTTGTTGGAAGATAAATAAGTTACGTTATAATACGTGTATGTTTACAATATACATGGTCAATGTGCCTACTTGTACGTACACCTACCATTAGTACATGGAAAATAAGTAATTGCACTGATATTCTATTTGATGAGGTATTTAATGAGATAATTAATATAATAAGATTTGATTATGTAATGCCGAACTTAAACGGAGATTCTTTATCAATTTGATACGCAAAAGATTATTATGTTAAACACCTCTATAATATTATTTCACCTGGTTGGTATCTATCTACCGTGTACTAGGATATCCACAAATTTCATTACAGGGAAAAAATATGCTATACGTAAGAACAAGTTATTTGTTCATCCATATGGGTCAATTTTCTGATACCTAAGCTTACAAAAATCGATAGCAAAAGTTTTCAATTCAAGCTCCGATAAATTTTGTAACTAAACATAAATTTTAGAAAGAGATCACCATTGACTCCCTGTCTGGAACAAATTACCTACATATAGGTATTGGTTATTGGTGGTGCTAATGTATGTATTGATTAAGTTTGGTTGTGCCCAGGGATTGGTTTGGTTTAAATAGTGGTGAGTGTATGGTGTGATTTTTTTCAGCCTATTTGGAATTGTTATACTGTTAATTTTACTAGTTGAACATGCATTTCTTGGTGGAATTTATTTGAAAATAAAGTTCAAATTAAAGATTGTAAAACTTTTCCACAATTGTTTATTATCCTGGATTGTTTCGTAGGCACACGTCCTATGACGCGTGTTTCTTAGTCTCCTGTGACCATGTAGGCCTACGTGTGCCTACGAAACTAGTCAGGATAATAAAAAAATGTAGAAAAGTTATACAATCTTTCATTTGAACTTTATTTTTTGTTCATGTATTATGTAATAAAATAGATACATTTAAAAATCTATCCTTTTTCTCGCGTCTCTGATCTATCTCGAATACATACCAAGATGTTGATAGCATTTTGTGGCCAACGGAGAATAAAAAAGCGCTCTCAACGATGGTGGGACTGAAACTTCGACTGCTCCTTCGAACACCATCACAGCAAGCTTTGCAAAGAACATGAAACTATTGAAAACTATTAAGAATCATTGGTATTTAAACAAAACTTCATTAATATTTGAAACTGCGCATCTTGAAGATTTACAACAGCCAATAAAATGCCAATTTCAACGATGAAACTTCTCCAGGAAAATTTATTTTACAAATTGCGAGAAGGTACATACGTACTTTTCCATAATGGCAAAATGTTTGAGTGGGATGATTTTTTTATTGGAAAATATTACAATGAATATCAAGGTAGAATCCCCCGAGGACATTCATTTCAATACAATTTTCAATGAGAATAAATATCCTTTATTATAATTGATATTTATTCCCATTGAAAATTGATATTACAAGTATAAATTATTGTAAGACGAGTTTACGCATTAATTTCATACTTACAGTAAAACGACATCCTGTGGAGCTAGTACGAGTTTAATCGAAAGCTATTTGCATGCTAATAATCATTTTTGTATGGAAATTTTTCGAAACTTTTTCGATGATCGTTTCTATATTCGATCATCGAAAACTTATACTAGTGGTATTTGAATAGTTTAAAATACCATATTGCCTTGTACATAATATACAACTTTCAATGAAGTGATATTAATGGGAACAAGGTTCCTCTTTGACAAAGAAAAAGGCTGTCGACAGTCATTTTTATATACCTACATATAAGATTTTCAGTAAAACAAACACCACTCACAATAACAGCTTTCGTCTTTGCGATGAGTGATGACATATAATATCTATATCTGCTGTCTCAGGTCAGAAAAACTCGAGATTTTCCCCCAGTGTTTACTGGGGAAAAAATCTAGTGACACTAGTAAACACCCAAATTGTAATAAAGAACTAATACCTCAAAAAATCTTTAGTACAGTACCTACATACTCTTTATAATCGAAACACTTATGACATATTGTTACGATATTTCATATTCATTCAATTCAATGTCAAAGCTATGTTGGCCATAAAGCACTTATTGTAATTGAAATTGTAAAAGAGCAACTATAAAAAGATTATTCAGGTTCATATATTTTGATAAAATATCTATTGAATGTGAATTGAAGGTATGTGGGTTGTAAATTTATCAAGTAGATTAAATTTAAGACGAAGAAGTTTATAGAGAGCTACGCGCTACGGTACACGTAATGGAAAAGTGATTAAGTCAATATTTTATTACGAGGGAAAAGTGCGTATTGCCTTCTGGATTTATTTTAAGGATGTTTAAATTTCATTCGTAATTAAATTTCCTTCTCTTAAATAATGTTTATTGCTAAACAATTTCGGATCGAGTAACCCTCAATATTTATTTCAATTATCTCAAAAAGTTATTTGTTGTTCTTTCACAGTAGTGGTTCATTATTTGAAAACTTTATAACGTTAACATACACTTAGGAGATACACCTGTATCTTAGGAGATAGTAGAATTTACTAGATTAACAGAAATTCCGCGAAAACATTAGTAAACAACCTATGTTTTCCATAGGTTTTCATGGTTACAATATCAACTGCTACCAACTTTCAAATATTTTTTTTATGAAACGCGTCTACCTAAAGGAGACTTTAAAATTTAAAGGTTCCTTTAGCTAAAGAGTTCTTTAGTCGCTTTTTTGAAACCGGCCGTGGCCGTGAGGGTTTCTGTTTCGGGATGTGGAAAAAAAATTGAAAAATGAGGATTGATCTCTCAATATGAAGATGAAAGCTCATGCTGCGGAAGACTTGCACGATGAAGACATGTGACTTCAAAAATGGCATAATGTGGTTAAAGTTTATATGGAAATAAAATATTATATTAATATTGTTTTGATATTAATTAAAACTTTATTTGAATCATACTCATGTTATACGCAACGAGTACCTATTAATTTCTTGCTGAGCATTGACAAAAGAATGTTTGGTTTTAATTACAAGAGTGTCAAGGCTATTAAAACTTCTGTTTTGTTTAATTCTTCTTCTTGCTTTTGATAAATATTTAGTCATTATTCGAAATAATCATTTCGTTGCTTTAGTTGTTTCTTCGAAAGGTCGTTAACGACTAATCCTCAAAATAGGCGTCAATCAATGTAAGTGGCATCCTTAATTATTGCTTGTAAATATTTAGTGAGTGATTGTACGAATATTTAAACCGTTATAATATAATAAAAGTAGAATTTTAAGAGGTAATTATATTATTAATAATGTAGTGAAATCATAAAATTTTTAAATTTAATGTAATAATTATTATATAGATACTATAGAATCTTTCGCATATATAATACTAGCTTATACCCGTCTTACTTTACGTTTTTGATTCCGAATGTCAGGCTTGATCGGTAGGTAATTAAACAGCTTCTAGTCTAGCTTCCCATTGCTTTGCAGACCTCTATAACTGACATAAGCACAGAAAAAGAAGAATGAAACTTTCGTAATTCATAAAAAGAGAGAAGAATGACACTTTTAATGTTTATTAAAATTTTGTATAAAGATCCTAAAAATAGAGTTTTTTAAATAGCTCTAAATATATTAAAGTTAATGCAGCAAATTGTATTAAAGAACCTTTTCCGGCATTTTGCACGGCTCTGTGCAGATTCATATCTGACGTAGCATTTGTATTTTGAGCGTGATGCTATGACATACGGTAAAAAGCAAATAAAAAAACATTACTGAATTATTATGAAGATAGAGAAGGAGGGGCTAATGCGAGTTTTATTTAATTTCCCAATTTACCACGCAACTTTCTTAATTTTTTCTTTCATAAGAACCTTCTACTGATAAAAGCCAACACGACAAAAAAAGAATTGGTGAAATCGGTTCAGCCGTTTAGGCGTGATGCGATGACATACGGTAAAAAGCAAATAAAAAAACATTTCTGAATTATTATGTAGATATAGATAAAATAAGGGCACTTCACTATCACAAAGGTGAAATTCAAAATGTCATATATCGTATAAGCAAAACAAAACTAACGTGTTTGAAAGAAAAATCCTACGCAGAATATATGGATTTATCAATGATCAAACATGGCGTATAAGATACAAAACTGAGCTCTAGGATCTCTACTAAGTACCTCGAACAATTACGAGTATATGAGGACATGACATGGGCTGCGCATCCTACATACATATTATGTAGAATTGAAGAGGGCTGAGGAGGACCGGACGAGATGGAAAATTAGATGCAGATCTTTGCTGCAAACCAATACGTTGGATTGAGACCGCAATAGAAGAAGGATCTCTACCAGGATATCAGCATTAATATAGTCAGGTTAATTAAGATTAACAGATTGCGCTGGCTGGGTCAACTGCACAATATGGAGGATCTGGAACTCACGACAAAAATAGTATTGTATAATTATGGCACAATCGGTAGAAGAAATGTCGGAAGACTCGTTGTTGCAGACTGTCGGGTTTTAGGGCAGCATATTTGAAAAGAGGCAATCAGTAGATATAATTTGATTTATAAAAGCATTTGATCAGGAAGGAAAAAATTTTAACGTTGAAGATGTTGATATCAGCGTTCGAACAATCAATCGTAGAAAATAAAATCAGCATTTTTACCAACTGCGGTTGGTAAAAATGTTGATTTTATTAAGAAGAAGAATGTAAAGTCTCCTTCTTTTTTATCTTTTACTGAATAAGGGAGACCGTTTAGAATTATTGTGTTTCGCAACTCGTGTAGATTTTTAGTTTAGATATTCATATTTATAACATCAATAGAATCATCGATATCAAGCAAACAAAGGCTTAACAGACCAGTCTTGACCTACATAGGCTCTTCATTCATCTGCAGATAGGCAAGGAGTGCGGATTAGCTATCCTTGCTTTCAGAATACACTTGTATTACCACTCACAGCTAATACACAGTAGGTAGAATACCTCCACACCCACGATACCCACTTAACCTACATACATAGGTAGGTACCTACTAATCCGGAATCAGTAGCCTATAAAGGAATTACTTGTGTTGTGACATTTGAATAGTATAAAAATATTCTAATTATAAAATGCTAGGAGTTATACGGAGTTATACGTCACTATGCTTCCACGCTGTCGGTTCTACGCGACCAACTGTCTTTCTTCATTTATAGCGCGTTAGATAGCTGATAGACCACTAAAATTTTGACGGTTGTTGAACGTGGTAGCCATTTTATTACACCTGACTTAAGTTCCTACACAACTTTCATTCTCACTACCCAATATGACCCGGATTTCCGGATATAATCAACGTTCACCCTAGATCGTAGACGCACTTTTCAAGCACGTAGACCCGAGTCAAACCCGAAAGGGTGGCAATCCTTAAAATAAGTAAATATCAATCATTAGAGAATTATATGAAAATGAATAATAATAATAATAATAACAATAACACCTAGCAACGGTTTGACATCATACATTACATAAAAGATCTCCATCTTTCAAAAATATTTTTTTATAGTTATTTTTTACAATTTATCTTCAAGATTGTTAAAAAAGTGTTTTTTACTATTTGTTTTATAATTTGTGCTATAAAAACTCTACTTTTATAAAACTCTACGCTTTGGAAGAACGAAAATTGAAAATTTATTATCAGTGTTTTGGAAAATAAAAATTAACTTGACAACGGAACTGTTTTGTGAAAAAAAACAATTTTTGAAATATTTTTCATGGTTTATTTATTTTTGGATCAGTCAAATAAAATGGAAAACAAGAACTTTTATAAAAAAAATAAAAAAAGAAGAAAATGTATAATGCCAAACTAACTGTTAATTATTGTTTGTGATGGAAGAAGATCGGACACCACCATCGACACCTGCATGCTTGGGCCGAGTGAACCCTCGTAGTTCAGCAGGCCCCGCTGCAGGTGGTCAAGTACGCCGCAGGATGAGATGGACGAGAGAAATGAATAAAAATGTCATCCGGGCGTACAACCGAGATACAGAGGGGGGCAGTTTCTTGACTGGCTACAGACAAAGGCTGTCCGAGGAATGGCTTCTTCTGGAGCCCACGATAAATGTTAGTACCCAAAGATTGTCCGATCAGGTTCGGGTAATAATTAGAAACAAATTATTATCGGAATCTGAACTAGACGTTCTTAGATCGGAATATTTAAGTTCTCCGATGAATCATCATAACACAATTTTGGACATAAATTCACAACTTAATCATCACAACACAAGCTCTGATGACATTCATAATATAAATATTATAAATTCTAATGATGCTTCAAACGAGAACTTTGAATATTTCAATATCCCTGATTATGACTCTATTAAGAGCAAATATGAAGAGATGCTTTTGTTGTTTCGTAATCAAGAACCCTTTCTTCGACCTTTATTGCCAAAATTCAAAAGTTTTCCAATTATTGAAAAAATTATTTGTCGTGTTAATAATATTATTTTAGATGATTTAAACTCCTGTCAAAATTTACAAGACGTTCATTCTATTCTTTATTGTGCAGCGGCTACTTGCATAAATATGGCTAATATTAAATTTAATCGAAGTCGAAATCAAAACATCATTGACCATTCAAGTACCCCCCGTTGGCAAAAAAGAATAGAAAATAGAATAACTAAATTTCGCTCAATAATTGGAAAACTTACATCATTTAATTCTGGAAACCATAGACCAAGATTAAAATTGTTTGTTGAGAAAATTTTTGATATCGAAAATATATATTCAATTGATAACTTTAATTTAAAAATAATAGAAAAAATTGACTTTTTTAAACAACGAGTCTTGGCGTTAGCTAAACGGATAAGAAGATTTAAAGAAAGGGTTCAAAGGAAAAAACAGAACCATCTCTTCTCCTTTAATCAAAAAAAATGTTTTACCAATCTGGAAAATTCAAATTTCAAAACGGATAATTTACCTAATAAAGATGATATGGAAACTTTTTGGAAAAATCTTTGGTCGAATTCTATATCCCATAATACTAATAGTGATTGGTTAGAAGAAATTAATTCTGAACATCCAGAAATGCAAAATTTTAGTATAAATTTGATTGACATTAAAACTGCATTAAAAAAAATACAAAATTGGAAATCTCCGGGAAAAGATGGGCTACAAAACTTTTGGATTAAAAAATTTACAAATTCACATATAATATTGGCAAGACAGTTTCAATCTGCAATTGAAAATTTGAACTTTCCAGAATTCTTAACAGAAGGATTAACCCACGTGATCCCAAAAATCAATAATGCTTCAACTCCAAATAACTTTAGACCAATTACATGCCTACCAACAATTTATAAACTTTTGACATCTATAATTTCAAACAAAATTCATTCATACTTAATTGAAAATGATATTTTATCTGTCAGACAAAATGGATGTAAAATGGGATCTCGTGGGACAAAGGAATTGCTCTTAATAGACAGTATTATTTGTGAGCAGGTGAAACACAAAAAGAAAAATATCTCTATGGCATGGATTGATTACAAAAAAGCATATGATTCAGTCCCACATTCTTGGCTAATAAAAGTTTTGGAAATATATAAAATTAACAACAAACTCGTAGAATTTCTAAAATTTTTGATGTCAAAATGGAGAACAAAAATATCTGTTTCTCAACCTTCTGGAAAATATATAACCGATTCAATCCATATCAATAGAGGTATTTTTCAAGGAGATAGTCTAAGTCCGCTTTGGTTCTGCTTAGCTCTAAATCCACTGAGTAAATTATTGGAATCCTCAAATTGTGGTTATGAATTAAAAAGGTCTGGTATTAAATTTAGTCATTTACTTTATATGGACGATTTAAAATTATTTGGTAAAAATTTAGTTGAATTAGAAAAATTAATCAAAATTACAAAAAAATTTAGTGATGATATAAAAATGGAATTTGGCTTAGAAAAATGTGCAAAAATTAATGTTCAAAAAGGAATAATCCGAAACAATCTTCAAAATAGTTCTTCATCTGTTACAAACATTCCTCTTTTAGATAATCAAAATTACAAATATCTTGGCTTTCAACAAAATCTAGTTTTTGACCACAAAATTATAAAAAATAACATTAAAAATGAATTTATTAAACGATTAAAAAAAGTTTTGAAAAGTTTTCTCTCCGGGAGAAATAAAATTATGGCCATTAATTCATGGGTTGTACCGAAAATTTTGTATTCTTTTGGAATCATTAAGTGGAACCAAACGGAACTAGACAAGATGGATTTAAGGGTACGTGGTTTGCTCACACAATATAGGATGCATCATCCAAGATGTTCCTTGATGAGATTATATTTACCAAGGAAGATTGGTGGTAGAGGCATGTTAAACATCAAAAACATGAATAACAAAGAGATAAACCTCCTCCAATCTTACTTTATCTCATCAAGGAATAAATTGGGTTATGAAGACCTCATTGCGTGTGATTTGAAGTACACGCCCTTAAATTTATCAAATCCTGTTTCACCACCGATAATTGGGGTACAAGATCGGGTTGATATATGGAAAGGCAAGTCTCTCCACGGTCGATTCTTCGAAACTTTAAATTCATCACATGTAAGTCTTGAAGATTCGACTGGATGGTTGAGGTTTGGTGAACTATTTAGCGAAACAGAAGGTTTTGTCTGTGCAATACAAGACCAGGTCATCGTCACTAATAATTATAAAAAATATATTATTAAAGCACCTGATATAATTGATAAATGTCGTGCATGTGGCCAAACAGGAGAAACACTCAGACATATTTTGTCTGGGTGTTCTCTCCTGTGTGGTTCTGAGTATCTGCACAGACATAACGATGTGGCTAAAATAGTTCATCAAAAACTTGCCTTGAAATATGGTTTGCTCGATCTTGAAGTACCTTATTATAGGTACACCCCAATTTCGGTAATGCAAAACAGTAATACAAAGTTGTATTGGGATATACCAATACAAACTGACCGAACGATTAACGCAAATCGTCCGGACATTGTATTGGTTGATCGTAGGAACGGGATAACGTATCTCGTGGATATCACTATACCGTATGACGAAAATTTGAAAAAAGCCGAGCAAGATAAGATAATTAAATATCTTGATCTTGCTCACGAAATCAAGGATATGTGGCATACACCAACCACGCACATAATACCTATAGTGATATCGACGAATGGAGTTATTCCTAAGTCTCTTAAAGACAATCTAGGGAAACTTGGCATCTGTTGTGGTCTCAGATATGCCATCCAAAAGGCAGTTCTGTTGTCCTCATGTAGGATGTTAAGAAGGTTCCTTTCTCTGTAGTTCGAAGATCTCTCATGATTACATTACATCGTGATGTATCATGAGAGATAATACCGATATTTTTATATTTAGTATATAACATTGTATTTAATTTTAATTTATTTTTATTAATTTTTTTTTACAATGATGTATACTTCATATGATATATTGTGATTTAATGAATAAATGATTTGAAATAATAATAATAGATATGCCATCCAAAAGGCAGTTCTGTTGTCCTCATGTAGGATGTTAAGAAGGTTCCTTTCTCTGTAGTTCGAGGATCTCTCATGATTACATTACATCGTGATGTATCATGAGAGATAATACCGATATTTTTATATTTAGTATATAGCATTGTATTTAATTTTAATTTATTTTTATTAATTTTTTTTTACAATGATGTATACTTCATATGATATATTGTGATTTAATGAATAAATGATTTAAAATAATAATAATATAATTCTTTTGGAATCATTAAGTGGAACCAAACGGAACTAGACAAGATGGATTTAAAGGTACGTAGTTTGTTCACACAATATAGGATGCATCATCCAAGATGTTCCTTGATGAGATTATATTTACCAAGGAAGATTGGTGGTAGAGGCATGTTAAACATCAAAAACATGAATAACAAAGAGATAAACCTCCTCCAATCTTACTTTATCTCATCAAGGAATAAATTGGGTTATGAGGACCTCATTGCGTGTGATTTGAAGTACACGCCGTTAAATTTATCAAATCCTGTTTCACCACCGATAATTGGGGTACAAGATCGGGTTGATATATGGAAAGGCAAGTCTCTCCACGGTCGATTCTTCGAAACTTTAAATTCATCACATGTAAGTCTTGAAGATTCGACTGGATGGTTGAGGTTTGGTGAACTATTTAGCGAAACAGAAGGTTTTGTCTGTGCAATACAAGACCAGGTCATCGTCACTAATAATTATAAAAAATATATTATTAAAGCACCTGATATAATTGATAAATGTCGTGCATGTGGCCAAACAGGAGAAACACTCAGACATATTTTGTCTGGGTGTTCTCTCCTGTGTGGTTCTGAGTATCTGCACAGACATAACGATGTGGCTAAAATAGTTCATCAAAAACTTGCCTTGAAATATGGTTTGCTCGATCTTGAAGTACCTTATTATAGGTACACCCCAATTTCGGTAATGCAAAACAGTAATACAAAGTTGTATTGGGATATACCAATACAAACTGACCGAACGATTAACGCAAATCGTCCGGACATTGTATTGGTTGATCGTAGGAACGGGATAACGTATCTCGTGGATATCACTATACCGTATGACGAAAATTTGAAAAAAGCCGAGCAAGATAAGATAATTAAATATCTTGATCTTGCTCACGAAATCAAGGATATGTGGCATACACCAACCACGCACATAATACCTATAGTGATATCGACGAATGGAGTTATTCCTAAGTCTCTTAAAGACAATCTAGGGAAACTTGGCATCTGTTGTGGTCTCAGATATGCCATCCAAAAGGCAGTTCTGTTGTCCTCATGTAGGATGTTAAGAAGGTTCCTTTCTCTGTAGTTCGAAGATCTCTCATGATTACATTACATCGTGATGTATCATGAGAGATAATACCGATATTTTTATATTTAGTATATAACATTGTATTTAATTTTAATTTATTTTTATTAATTTTTTTTTACAATGATGTATACTTCATATGATATATTGTGATTTAATGAATAAATGATTTGAAATAATAATAATAGATATGCCATCCAAAAGGCAGTTCTGTTGTCCTCATGTAGGATGTTAAGAAGGTTCCTTTCTCTGTAGTTCGAGGATCTCTCATGATTACATTACATCGTGATGTATCATGAGAGATAATACCGATATTTTTATATTTAGTATATAGCATTGTATTTAATTTTAATTTATTTTTATTAATTTTTTTTTACAATGATGTATACTTCATATGATATATTGTGATTTAATGAATAAATGATTTAAAATAATAATAATATAATTCTTTTGGAATCATTAAGTGGAACCAAACGGAACTAGACAAGATGGATTTAAAGGTACGTAGTTTGTTCACACAATATAGGATGCATCATCCAAGATGTTCCTTGATGAGATTATATTTACCAAGGAAGATTGGTGGTAGAGGCATGTTAAACATCAAAAACATGAATAACAAAGAGATAAACCTCCTCCAATCTTACTTTATCTCATCAAGGAATAAATTGGGTTATGAGGACCTCATTGCGTGTGATTTGAAGTACACGCCGTTAAATTTATCAAATCCTGTTTCACCACCGATAATTGGGGTACAAGATCGGGTTGATATATGGAAAGGCAAGTCTCTCCACGGTCGATTCTTCGAAACTTTAAATTCATCACATGTAAGTCTTGAAGATTCGACTGGATGGTTGAGGTTTGGTGAACTATTTAGCGAAACAGAAGGTTTTGTCTGTGCAATACAAGACCAGGTCATCGTCACTAATAATTATAAAAAATATATTATTAAAGCACCTGATATAATTGATAAATGTCGTGCATGTGGCCAAACAGGAGAAACACTCAGACATATTTTGTCTGGGTGTTCTCTCCTGTGTGGTTCTGAGTATCTGCACAGACATAACGATGTGGCTAAAATAGTTCATCAAAAACTTGCCTTGAAATATGGTTTGCTCGATCTTGAAGTACCTTATTATAGGTACACCCCAATTTCGGTAATGCAAAACAGTAATACAAAGTTGTATTGGGATATACCAATACAAACTGACCGAACGATTAACGCAAATCGTCCGGACATTGTATTGGTTGATCGTAGGAACGGGATAACGTATCTCGTGGATATCACTATACCATATGACGAAAATTTGAAAAAAGCCGAGCAAGATAAGATAATTAAATATCTTGATCTTGCTCACGAAATCAAGGATATGTGGCATACACCAACCACGCACATAATACCTATAGTGATATCGACGAATGGAGTTATTCCTAAGTCTCTTAAAGACAATCTAGGGAAACTTGGCATCTGTTGTGGTCTCAGATATGCCATCCAAAAGGCAGTTCTGTTGTCCTCATGTAGGATGTTAAGAAGGTTCCTTTCTCTGTAGTTCGAGGATCTCTCATGATTACATTACATCGTGATGTATCATGAGAGATAATACCGATATTTTTATATTTAGTATATAGCATTGTATTTAATTTTAATTTATTTTTATTAATTTTTTTTTACAATGATGTATACTTCATATGATATATTGTGATTTAATGAATAAATGATTTAAAATAATAATAATATAATTCTTTTGGAATCATTAAGTGGAACCAAACGGAACTAGACAAGATGGATTTAAAGGTACGTAGTTTGTTCACACAATATAGGATGCATCATCCAAGATGTTCCTTGATGAGATTATATTTACCAAGGAAGATTGGTGGTAGAGGCATGTTAAACATCAAAAACATGAATAACAAAGAGATAAACCTCCTCCAATCTTACTTTATCTCATCAAGGAATAAATTGGGTTATGAGGACCTCATTGCGTGTGATTTGAAGTACACGCCGTTAAATTTATCAAATCCTGTTTCACCACCGATAATTGGGGTACAAGATCGGGTTGATATATGGAAAGGCAAGTCTCTCCACGGTCGATTCTTCGAAACTTTAAATTCATCACATGTAAGTCTTGAAGATTCGACTGGATGGTTGAGGTTTGGTGAACTATTTAGCGAAACAGAAGGTTTTGTCTGTGCAATACAAGACCAGGTCATCGTCACTAATAATTATAAAAAATATATTATTAAAGCACCTGATATAATTGATAAATGTCGTGCATGTGGCCAAACAGGAGAAACACTCAGACATATTTTGTCTGGGTGTTCTCTCCTGTGTGGTTCTGAGTATCTGCACAGACATAACGATGTGGCTAAAATAGTTCATCAAAAACTTGCCTTGAAATATGGTTTGCTCGATCTTGAAGTACCTTATTATAGGTACACCCCAATTTCGGTAATGCAAAACAGTAATACAAAGTTGTATTGGGATATACCAATACAAACTGACCGAACGATTAACGCAAATCGTCCGGACATTGTATTGGTTGATCGTAGGAACGGGATAACGTATCTCGTGGATATCACTATACCATATGACGAAAATTTGAAAAAAGCCGAGCAAGATAAGATAATTAAATATCTTGATCTTGCTCACGAAATCAAGGATATGTGGCATACACCAACCACGCACATAATACCTATAGTGATATCGACGAATGGAGTTATTCCTAAGTCTCTTAAAGACAATCTAGGGAAACTTGGCATCTGTTGTGGTCTCAGATATGCCATCCAAAAGGCAGTTCTGTTGTCCTCATGTAGGATGTTAAGAAGGTTCCTTTCTCTGTAGTTCGAAGATCTCTCATGATTACATTACATCGTGATGTATCATGAGAGATAATACCGATATTTTTATATTTAGTATATAGCATTGTATTTAATTTTAATTTTTTTTATTAATTTTTTTTTACAATGATGTATACTTCATATGATATATTGTGATTTAATGAATAAATGATTTGAAATAATAATAAATTTATTCAAAATTAATAAGTGCATTTACAATGATTGTACAGTTATAAAAAAACAAATTAGAACAAAACATAGTTCAGCATCTCGCTGGGCTTTCGCCTGTGATGAGATGCTTCAACAAATAATAATATTGTTGTCCCCAGGCATCCAACAATTAAGAAGATGGCCGATAAGTTGATTAAAAACTTCCGTAATCCGTCCCATCAAATTCGATTAGTCCAAGTGTTAATTATTATTGAAATCACGTAACTGTTCTCGGATTAAGTTAGTTATAATAAATTAAAGTTGATAATATAATAATATCTGTGTAAAGTGGTCGTAAAGTACCTATTATAATTTATATTAAAAGTACTTAGGGGCGGTTTATAATATCGGTAATTATACGACAGCTTATTGTTAGCTGAGCCACAAACAACTAACTCTGTATTTTATATCATTAGGGCACTTAATAACTAGAGCTTAACTCGTCTTATGAAAGGAAACCATCGACTAAAACCTTTTTGTTTTATATCTACTTTATGGCAGCGTTTATCTCCACAATATATTTCCAATAATCATATCGACGGTTATTATATTATAGCTTGGTGTAAAAATAAAATTTAAAATTATTGAAGATGTATTTTCTTCTGGGTGGAAAGTAAATGAATAAAAATGAGTCACGGTATTACGCGTGAACAGCTGGACCAATTTCGCTAAATAATACATTTTCTGTTGTGTTTATTTTCGTCATAAGAAGGTTCTGATATGAACAGAAATAAGATGAAAGAAAAAATTTAAGAAAAATCTTAGCGACCATATTATTGTATTTCTAATTAGCTTATTGACTTTGGTCACAATAGAATTCTGATCTATTCTGGTCGCGGTGGTACAAGGGGCATAACATGAGGCACCTTACCTTCTTTTAAAAAAAAGACATAACTGTCAGTTGTTTGATAGTTGGTGCGATTGACAGAATGCGCGTTGCAAATATCGCTTAAAACTAATGAATCGGTCGGAACTATATTAATAAAATAATAAATTTATCATAATAATTTCTATTCCTGTGCCATAGTCAAGATTATAGAACTGGAATACAAATTCATAGTTAAGATTACAGTATTGGAATACAAAATATTGATGAATACATAGTCAAGATTACACAGTATTGGAATACAATATTCACAGTCAAGATTACAGTATTGGAATACAATATTCATAGTAATATTACAGTATTGGAATACAATATTCATAGGACAACGTGTGTTGGCTCATCTATAAAAACCTTTGCCGAATATAATATGGACATGTTTATATGGAGCACGGAGCTCTGTTGTCTGCAATAGCATAACCAGCGTAGTCAAGTTCACAGAGACTCAATGGCTAGGACAACTTTTTATTATGGGGGATCTAGATCTCCCAAAAAAAGTGTTGTTTCACTATCTAGTTGGAATAAGAAACGCTGAAAGACCAATAAAGCTGCCATGTTTGATGACGTCGTTGCAAACTGCAGATCTCCAAGGCATAGAAACTGGAAAGTTGCAGGGCGACAGAGAAGTTTAAACACACTTTTTCTGGTAAGTTTTCAATTATTCACCTTACCTAGAAATATATACAAGAAGAAGAAGAAGATCAAGAGTACGCAACACAATATGGCGATCTCGGGAGAGTGACACACTGTATAGAACTAGATGAGTTAGACTTAGAAGTTCAGCGGTTTCTGCTAGAGCTCTCTAAGTACTTGATTGACTCATAATAATTTAACGTTCTAGCTCTATCTATAGTGCACATATTCTTGCCTTAAGATAAATATTCTAAAAAAACTAGCATAGTGATATTATAACAAAATATTTGTGTATTCCGAATAAAATGCTCCTTTAATCTAAATATTTTAACTTAATCAAATCTACGATACTATGTATGAATTTCAAATCAAGGGATATCAAAATACACGAGTAAGCAATATCTGAAGTGGGCAGCCATCTTCCTTCTTGAGAACTCGATGGCCATAGAGTTGTATCATTGTTTCAAGGAATCTCAAATATTACAACTTATAAACAATTTATGTAGATTTGAATTTTCTCTTGCCTAAAATTAAAACGATGTTTCTTTTCAATGAGTTATAAGATTTCGAGAATATTCCAAGATGATAGGAGAGAGCAATCCTCAATGATATTCATAAAAAAAAAACGATATTTTTTTAAGAAAAGGGAATTAAAATTAAATCGTTTTCTTAGAAATATATTTTGGGAAGTAAGTATCTCCCAACCGTTTGAATTAAGTATTTCAAAAGATTTTTTTCAAATTGATGTCAAAAGACAAAATTGTTGAAAATATGTAGCGCAGTTTTTATATTGATTCTCAGAATGTAACATTTGAAAGTTTTATTTCAATAAATACGTGCATAGAAAAAGTTGATGAAAAAGTTTGCCCTAGCACAGGCTTAGCCTATTTGGGCAACATTTTTGTAGCTGATTAAAAATATTTGTACTTATAAAATAATTGTTAAATAAATAAATAAAAAAATAAATGAAATGTAAGATTTAAAATATTCATTTGTTTTTTTTTTACTTCGTCATTCGCATGCCCTTGCTGGCACTTGGTAGTGACAATATTACACATAGGACGATGCTCAATTTACAATTATGGACAATGTAATTCA
This sequence comes from Mystacides longicornis, assembly GCA_963576905.1. Taxonomy (NCBI): domain Eukaryota; kingdom Metazoa; phylum Arthropoda; class Insecta; order Trichoptera; family Leptoceridae; genus Mystacides; species Mystacides longicornis. Next base: position 9,944,543 of record OY756424.1, on the reverse strand, counting down.
TCTCCTCCCGCTCTCTTAGTCCGCGTACTCACTTGAGCCGCGAGCACGAGCCGTTGATCAATATTATCAAAAGACCAAGTGTGTACGTGGTTCGCAAATAACGCGAGAGTTTTTTTATTATATTGATGCAACAACTTACGGCTAAAGTGAGTACGAGGCCTAAGATAGCTCCTGCTTGAAGAAAAATGAATGAGAAATATGATCAGTAGGTAGCATGAAAAATCAAAGAATGGATTTTCGAAGTAACTGATGATATGCCTATGCTAGGCCTATTACATGCCTACGATAACAGTTTTTAAGTATATTTCCATAATAATAATACATTCATATACAATCAAACGTAGCAAAAAATATAATATTTTGTTCTTATAGACACCTAGAATTTCCTCTGGATTTACACCTCTATCGAGGTAATATTTTTATTTAATTTTTTTTGTTATAAATAACATTATTTTCGTCATTAATATTTCGTCATCATTAACATTTAAAATCCACACAGAAGATTCTCAGAATCGTGCAGTCCCACCACTCACCAGGCCAAGGGCGGATCCAGCCTTGGCACCAGGGAGGGGTCACAAAGTAAAAAAAAGGTCATTTTCAAAATTTGGTATCTGGAAACTACACTTTTCCTAAAAAAAGCAAAATAAAGATTTTATTAATAAATATCACTGCCCTACTTGAGATTACATAGCCTAGGGGGGGGGGGGGGAGTCATGACCCCCCTAACCCCCCCCCTGGATCCGCCCTTGCACCAGGCACAGTGAGAGGGCAATGCCAAAGATTCAAGTAGGATACCGTCCAAATGAAACCACTAACAAGATAGAAAGAACTGGATTTTTTTAACTACTTGGATACCAAAAATTACTGAAATCCTTTTACAAAGAGATCATACGATCTATAAAAAGATCGAGATCAGGAAACCAACCATATATTATTATATTTCTGAGAAACAGTAATTAATCACTATCCCTCTCGAAATTAATTTTCTATTCACGTTTTCGGACATCCATTGTTGTCTCTCTTATTGGGATAGAGTTAATGCGGCATTTCAAATCGATTGTTCAAATTATAATGAAATACGTATTGTATATGGATGACACACGAAAATTATTTACTTCGTATCTATAGAGGATTTTGTATAGAGAAGTCTCTCACAATATTAGATCAACTAAATCTAATCTATTATTAGCTATCCAAGATAAAATAGCCAATAATATATTTCGTAAATCAATAATTTGTCAAATTAATATCATTTTGTATCTATAAACTAATTTCAATATTTTTGTTTTTGACAGTAGGTATGAGAACAATCAGACATATCAAAAACTTTAAAATACTATTTGTACCTCTAGGTCAGATTAATTTGCTTTAAATTTTAGATTTTGCTTTAAAATATTTTTTTATCGGTAGAATATTACTTAATTATTGCTTAATATTACCATTAATATTTTCAAAAGAAAGTTTCTAATTTCATTCCGTATTCTTCCGATAAATGTCTGACTAGCAGTTTATTAGATTTCTTTTAAATCTAATTATTGCATGCATTTTCCTAACACTTTACACACAATATTTCTATCTGATTTCGAAAACATTATGTTTCAATGGAAAATAGGTTCATTATTACAGTATATTATATTATTATCTATTATAGGGATAAGTTATAACAAAAGTTATAAATTTAACTCTCTCACCAACCCTCACGGCTCGCAACAATACATACATACCTACACCGAAACAGAGATGGCAATATATTAGAGCGAGATAGATTGAATATTTCCTGGGCGAATTATACTCTCGTGTTATTACTAATTGTCATAGAAACTATTTAGGTACTTACAGACGAATACCTACTATAAGTATGAAAAATATATTATATTGTAAAGTTGGATTGGTTTTTTTTTTCATAATTTTGAAAAAAAAAATATGTTAAAAAATTTTCTTGTGGGGTTGGAGTGTTTCTACTAAAGTACCGAACTTCCCAATTATACATAGAATATCTGCATTACACATAATTGGGATTATACCTAATATAATCCCCGAGGAAATCAATCTGATGAGCGGAACAAAGGTTCTAATAATACACAGATGTGCGATCTCACAAGTTCCGGCGCTGGACTAATAAAAATAAGTACACGCACCTTCTATAATGTCCTCAAGGGAGTCAAGTCAGTGGTAAACAGTCTAATAATGACTCGCTGATCTTCTGTCTGTTTGTTATGTGTTTCAGTCTAGGGAAGGACATGTGTTAGGGTTAACAAATGACAGTTGGCCGAGAAAAGCGCTGTTATTCCCTTCATCACGGTCCCGAAGACGTGGATGTTCCTCTCATACTGTGCTTCGTTCCTTCGAAATAGAGCTGAGGGATTTATATATTACGGCCTGTTCATTGTACACTGCGCCTCCAGAAACAAAAATAAACTATTCTCAGGCCGTTTTACATTATTGCATCCAACATGAAAAAATAAAAAACACCAAATTGTGATTTTAAAACGTTGTATTTCTGAGGTTTTTAAGATTTTCTTCTTGATTTTTTACATCAGCCTTTCCTTTATTCTTCAGCTATTGGAAAAGCATATTTTTACTTTCCTAAATGGAGAACTTTGTTCACAATTTAAAATTTTAGGTCAAAAGGTGGAAAATTGAAAAAAACTCTAAAAAGTTAAATAACTCGAAAACTACTGGTATTGGTAGGAGTAAACCCCTGGTTAATGGGAACAAAATTGTTGCAAATTTTCTCTAGTATAACCCCTTACAAGGAATGTATTGAATAACCAGTCACCCTGTATATGGAATATACGTCTTGTGATCGGATTTCAAAAAAAAAAATAGATTTCGCTGAAATTAATTTTCTTGACGTTTTCGAGTGTGTAGATTCCAAAAATACAAAAATTAAGTTTCCGCGTACCCGTACTCGTACGCGTACGCCAGAAATGTGTGCACACCCATAACTCATAGTAATTCTTATCCGATTTGATTGAAATTTGGTAGAACGGTTAGCCCCTCGATGTAGATGAGTCAGTAAAATGTTGAGATCTGTACCTTAAGGGGAACCCTCTTAAAGTATCCAAAGAAAATTTCACTTGTTCTAGAAAAAGGACTAAAAAAGAAAAAAAAAATTTCTTCGATTTTCATAAAATTTGGTATACGGGTTGGTCTTATGCTCCTACACAAGCACGTAAAATTTGAGTTCCGTAACTTCAGTGGGTCCCCCTTAAAGTACCGATTAATATTGAATATGTAGTTCTAAAGCAGATAATAATTATTGTCTTCCGATTTGGATAAAATTTGGTGGGAATGTTGTGGGAAAATTTCATAAAATGATCGTTTCAATAATTTGTACAAACTTTAGATTCCTAAAAATGAGTGCTTTACAATAGTGGGAAATTTTAAAGAGTTTTCCTGAAGTTTTTTTTTATTAAATGATATTGTTAGAAAATTGTAGTCTGTAGTCGATATCATTTTAAAGTTTCTATAATAATTCCAAGGATAAATTCATTTAAATCGTAAAATTGTGAATTTTTATGCAAAGATATTTTTTACACGAAAAGGCTGTTATAATATACTATGAGTTCTGGGCTACCCTAGGTTAGCAGCTTATTTCATTCGTATTCAAAGCTCAGACGGGATCAACGCGAGAATATAATTTATTTATTTATTTTTATTATCATTGGCATTCTATCCACAATCGCATGATCTCATGCCACTAACAAATCAAAAAAATATGTACAATATCACATTAAAAAATCAACAAACATAGGCGCAATTTGGTTGATTTTGTATGAAAGATTTCTAAAACGCCCGAAACGGCGGAGTAAGTGAAATGGGCTGCTGTAAGAGTGGAAATTACGTATGCGAGAATGAGAGGGTGCAGGTGCAGAAGACAATAATTTTGTTGTTAGATTTTTTCAAAGATGGCGTCGCATGAAATTCGTTTCATACAAATTTTAATATAATATTTTATATTATTTCTTATCTTGGCTAGTCAGACTTGGATTTGGCTAGTCAGACTTGAGCAGTAGGTTATTGAACAGGTTTTGTCTGCAGCTTTCCCCTTCTCAGGACCAGGAGAATAATATTATCTTAATGTTTCAAAAGGAAAAAATAAGAGTCACTATGCGAAAAATTTAAAAAAGGAATGTCTATTTCAATGTTTATAAAAAAATAGAAGAAGAGGAAAAATTAATACTCACTGTTAAATACGCGAAAAAGTTAAAAGAATGTCTGTTGGTTTTGTAGTAGGTACCTACCTAATGCAAGTCCTTCATACTGTGTGTAGATATAGGTACCTACCTACCTAGTATTATGTATAATATTTGTCTTGAACACTGACTGACTGACTGACTGCCTGACTGACTGACTGACTGATGTCATTAACGCCGCTAGATGGCGCGCCACTCGCAACTAAAGACAAATAATAATATTGTTCTTCTAATACAATATGGCTGACAGCAGTGACAACTGACAGTAACATAATGATATTATTATGCCTGGTGGCTGAGCACTTTTTTTAAAGGTCTTGACGTAGAGAAAAACAATTTTTTGGGTTATTAAAAAGCTCACATGCGAAGTCAGCCATCAGAAAGCAAAGTGTACCAAATTAGGAAACTTTTACGCACAGCGGGACTTCATAGTGAAGAAAAGCCTTACTAATGCCATGAGTGCAATAAAAAGTTTGCGGTTTCAAGTAATTTAAAGAATGACATGCGAACTCATATCGGAGAAAAGCCATACGAATGCAATAAAAAGTTCAATCAATCAAATAATTTAAACAACCAATGACATGCTAAAAGCTATTTGAATGGTAAGTTTGCAATAAAAAGTTCAATTTCATTTTTAAGTTTGCATAAATAGTTCAATCAACCGTGTGCTGTAAAGTATCACTTGCGAATTCGGCCAAAAAATTGACAAATCAGGAAACTTTTACGCACAGCCGGACTTCGCTTTACTAATGCAATGTGTGCAATAAAAATAGCGGAGAAAAGCCATACGAATGCAACCATTGCGATAAAAAGTTTAATCAATCAAATGATAAAAGCCATTTAAATGCATATTTTGTTAGAAAAAGTTCAAAATTTGTTTAAAGTCTGACATATGAATTCGGCCAAAAGAAAGCATAGTTTGTATGAAAAAGTTTACCAAATCAGATCTTTAACTCACAGACGCGATTTCATTGCCAAGAAAACCCTTGCTAATGCAATGTGTGTTATAAAAAGTTTTTTTTTGCATTTTTATAAATAGTTATATTATCATGAATAGTTATAATCTATCATCGAGTGCTTTACAGTCACACAAATGAATTCGGCCATAAGAAAACAAAGTTTCCATGAAAAAAATTACCAAATCACGAATCTTTAATCCACACACACGAGATCATAGCGGAGAAAAAACGAATGTCATGTTTTCAATAAAAAGTTTACACACCTAGAGTAATTTTTTAAAGATTTTCATGTGAATTCATAACGTTGAAAAGCCATACATATGTAAAGTTTGTTATAAAAAGTTCACGTTGTTTTTTGAGTTTTCATGAAGAATTCAATTAATCAAGTGCTTTAAAGTCCGACATATGAATTCGGCGATAAGAAAACAAAGTTTCCATGAAAAAGTTTACCAAATCACGAATCTTTAATCCACACACACGAGATCATAGTGGAGAAAAACCATACGAATGTCATGTTTTCAATAAAAAGTTTACACACATAGAGTAATTTTTTAAAGATTTTCATGTGAATTCATAACGTTGAAAAGCCATAAATATGTTAAGTTTGTTATAAAAAGTTCACGTTGTTTTTTGAGTTTTCATGAAGAATTCAATTAATCAAGTGTTTTAAAGTCTCATATAAGAATTCGGCAATACGAATGCAAAGTTTACATGAAAAAGTTTAATCAATCAAATCGGTAAATACCCACATGCCAAAAGTTATTTGAATGTACAGTTTGTAATTAAAAGTTTAAGTTGTAGGTATTTGAGTTTTCATAAAGAGTTGAATCAACCAAGTATTTTGAAGTCTCACATGTGAATGCTCACAGCTATGCTATGAGAAAGTAAAGTTTGCATAAAAAAGGCCATAGGTGGGCGCCACGGGCGCCTTTAAAAAACTAGTTATGTATAGTTGTAAAAGTCCTCCATAGTGTGTGTAGATATAGGCACCTACCTACCTAGTATTATATTATGTATAGTTAGTTTGACCTACTTAAATGACTGTCGTACCATACGAGAGAGAGGGTTCAAGCGAAATCTGCTTTACCGGCTTTAGGCATCTGTCATGGCGTAGGTACATATTGTATAATATTTTCTGTGAAAATCTTTATAAAATAAGAATTAAAAGACTTTACTTATATTTTTTTGTATTTCAAATCAAACTTCGATCGATTTTATACATTTTTATACCGCGATGCTACAGTTCTACACAAAATTTAGACGTATAATTTTACTTTTAAAACATGACTTTCTCATTAATTGAAATTTTTGTATGAAGATTTTAAATTTTTAGAAATTTGTAAATAACATTAAAAAATATATTTGAGAAATTGGAAAAAATTGTATCTAAGATTACCACAAATATACCTGCAAGGATCCACGACGATTAAAATCAAACATAGAGTGTGCGGTTTATGCGTGATGTGCCAACATACGAAAATTAATACATACATAACTGAATTATTATGTAGATTATGTTATCCGGAGCAGAGAAGAATTCAATAAATCACACATCGTAAGAATCTGTTGAGCCAATCTCGAGTTCGTTCGCTAGTGCGAACGAACTCGAGATTAGTACCCGACTTTAATTTATATTAGAGATAGTGTAGAATTAGAAGGTTATTGATATTCTGCGTACTACCTATCGAGCGCAGAGAAGACCTTCCCATGCACGATGGGAATTTCGAAGATTTCAAATTTTAAACATAATAGCGTACTTTGTTAATGTCAAGTTTAGTGAATATTAAGCCAGATTTCGATAACTAATGCTTGATGTCATCATACAAAAACAGCCTTCGAAACGGCAGAAGAAGGTTGAAATTGAAGAAAAATAATAGAAAAGAAGAAAAAAAGTAGAGTTATCTATCTAGCTTAGATACCTACACTGTAGAGATTTATCTATCTAAGGTAGATAATATCTACCTAAACTACTCTAAAACTGTATGATACTCCAGAGCAGTTTTTTTATAGCTTGCTAGAGCACCTACAGATCTACTTACATTTTTCAGACAAAGAGCAGTACAAAGAATGTCCACCGCTTACTCGCTAATGGAATGTAGTAAGTACTAATAATAATATGATAAAAAAGTGAAATTACTTTATACTAGGATCGCATTATTGAACTTCGTGAAAAGCTTTTAAGCTTTACAATAAGCGCTGCAAGGGATTGAACAAAGGAAATTCATTACATTGGAATACGTAGGTAATTGTAGCACGTAGAAGGATCACCATCGAGCTTACCAGACTGTAGCTTTTCTTTGAATTGATAACTTATACAATCTTGAAACCATTTACATTAGAACGGTAACTTCTCTCCATACCTTATCACTTATTAGGGGTCACCCGTTTTCAATTTTCGGTTCGACGCTTGGTTAGGTACCTACTGTAGATTCCTTGAGTTCTTGTCTATATTATGGTGTGAACACTAATAGTAAAGAATACTTTTGAGTGTATGTGTGGCCTGCGCAAAGCGCATGGTAGGCGGCGTTAGTCGGTTATTCAATCAGTCAATGTTCTGGACTATTCTAACATAGATGCCGAAATTTCATCTCTTTCAACATACAAAGTGCAAATATTTTCCTTTATTTTGACCTTCTTGGAAAGGTTGAAGGCTGATGTTTACACACTACCTACCTTACGTTTACCTAAGCTGATAAGGTCGAGTGAAATTTATACATTTGTTGAGAAAAACACTAGAATTGTAATTGAATGATATTTTTATTTTGTTTTTGGTACGTTCAATCTATATAAGTTTCAAATAAACCTCTGACTTTTCTAATTCTTTTTTAAATGAAAATATTCAATTTGTATTGTATTGTATTGTATTTGTAACAAAATATTGTATTTGTGTATATATTATGTATGTATCTATATTTTTATTTTTATCATATGTGGTTGGATGTTAGAGATTGCTACGGCTATAATCCCGCCATTGCCACTTGTCTATACACTATTTTTTGTACACTATTTTTAATATGCATAAAGTATAAAATAAATAAATAAATAAAACACCCGTTCGGGTGATAACGTAATAAAAATTGCTGATCAGCCCCCGTAGACAAATTCAAATCGGCGTTCGACTACAAACGAAGATTTCGCCAATGTATAGTGCGAATAAAATAGCTGTCCACTGGAACATAATATAAACAATTATTTAAACCATAAAAAAATATAAAAGTGGACAGCTAATTTTCTTCCTACTCTACATTGTCGAAGAATTCGTTTGTAGTCGATCGCCAACTGCATTTTGTCTAGGCCCACAGTATTTTTATGTTCACAGACATCAATAGACACCAACTTCACACCAATGCGGTCAAAATAAATGAAACATTATGTACTAATTACACCAACCTTTGATTAGGTTGGATGAGTTTCAAAGTCTTTAACAATCAAAGGTAGAATAATGATTTTTGTGTTTTATATAGATAGATAGGTAGATTATCGGAAACCAATGGATATTCTTTTAACTGAAAATTTCGCTACCTGTATGACTTATATATTCGAAAATTGGAGTAGTGGCCATAGATCTTTAATGATGAATAGCATCTAGCGCTGAGCGCTGTTCTTCCTCCCATCAGGGTCCCGAAGACGAGGAAGACCCTCTCACACTGTGTTCCGCTCCTTCGAAGCAGAGCTGAGGGACATGGACATGGTGTGGGAGGAGGTCATAAACATTGCGCAAGATCGAGCGCAATGGAGAGCTCTTGTTGCCTCCCTATGCCCCTGAGTGGGGTGTAAAAGGGAGAATTGATTGATTGATTGAGCATCTATAAGGATGTGTGATGAAACGTGGATGAAACAGGCTATCGCTCAAATCCAGCCACAGCCCGCTTATGTATAAATTTATTGCTGTGTCTATCAAATGCTAATGTGTGCCTAGAGCAGACATACTGACAAGACTCACAGATACGCATTGCAGAGATTGACTTGACAGGTTTCAAGCGGCTTACCCTAATGCATGCTACTCTATGTGCCTTTCGACGATAACGTTTCAATTTATTACGCACTTAACATACAATATTGTTACATTTTATTTAATCGTTCTCTATATAACCAGCAAGACCAATAAAGCAGCTGTCACTTCTGGTTGTCTCAGAGAGCTTGTATGGAAGAATAAACAAATGAGAACTGTCATAATTTACAAGGCGTGTGTAAGAACAATAGCAACCAGCGCAGGTCCATCACTTCCACCATTACGGAGAGGAGATGGAATTGGCTGGGACATATGTTGAGGATACCGAATGAAAGTTGGCCGAGGAGAGCGCGTTTTTTCTTTCCATCAGGGTCTTCGAAGCAGAACTGAGGGGTTTGACATGGTCATAAACATTGCGCAAGATCGAGCGCAGTGGAGAGCTCTTGTTGCCACCCTATACTCCTGAGTGGAGTTCAAAGGGAGTTTTGATTGATTTGATTTATTGGTGTAAGAGCAATCATCACATATGCAGCACAAACAAGAGCCGACACTAACACAACTATAAAAACCTGCAGAAATTAGGACAACCTAGGACAGAAATTAAGGTCTCAAGGGCATCATTGGGAAGACAATTTTGTAAGCGGATCGTGGCTTTAGTATTTTTCTAAAATCGTCATAACCAAAGCTTATTTTTGATAGATGTTGCTTCATCAATATGGCTGCTATTTACTGTCAAAAAGAAGTACCTTTTTCCAAAATCACTCGAGTCCGGGTGGAGGTCTATAATAAAAAAAAAGTACCTTTTGGAAGATGTGATTAAAAAACTCAACCCAAAAAAATTGGCCCTTTTTCAACAAAAGGTAGCGGATCTTTGATAGTATCTAGATGTGGGAATAACGGCTTAAATTCAAAAACGTTATAGCAATTTCATTAATTATTGTAAATAACGTTATTTTTAAAAGCTTAAAGCTTTTTTTTAGGTATACATACCTGAATGAAGATTATTCCGAAAATTTTGTATCTGGAATGTCAACATTTTTATAAAAAAAAAAATGTTTCCAAAATTTAATATTATCCTAATCCACATGTTGAACATGTTGAGAATTCTCATGATAAGGAGTTTCGGAGACATTACCACCTAATGGCGAACGTTGTTAACGTAAAGTTATCACACAAAGCCAGCTTTCGAAATAACAGTAGAAGACGGTCGTAAGCCCGTAGTGGTTTGTTCCATTTAAAAATCGAACATCAGTAATGAATTGTTAGAGTCATTAGTTGTTACATGCATATTCTTTAAGATATAGTCCTGAAAAATTGTCACAAGAATCTAGACATAATTAGAACTATTATTTTTGTTCAACTAATATTCACAAAATAAATATCGTTTAATATGAATAACGTTAGAGGCTTTATTTTTATTTATCTAATATTTTTATCAGCTACCGTTATAATGCCCATCTCTAGTAGTATCCACAATTTTAAAGAAGAGCAGTATTTTATTTCAAAATAAAATAAATATACCTACCTACTCCGTTTTATTTCAACATCAAAAACTTTTTGAAGGTATAGGTTAATCCTTTATAGCTGTTTTCAGTTTTCGTGGATAAAAGAAGGATCAGCATGTAATAATAACAGTAAAAAACAATGTTTCTTTATTTATTTAAATTCTGCTTAATTAAAAACAATATTAATTACACCAACTGAATTGGGGGTAATTATTTCTACTCTATATTAACCACGCAAGTTTTCTCAATCCTGTTTACTGAATCTCGCTTTAATATTTCAAAATTTAAACACAGAAATTAACTTCTTAAACAAATCTCATCAAAGTCGTCCACTATAAAATTCATTAGAGCTGTTCCATATCGCCGAAAGCGATTTTAAACTTTAAAAGGGTTGTTGTTTGTAAATACCTACTACGCTTCAAAATACCTCAACAAAATTTATTTGCCATTTTATAAAGTTCGTTTGGTTTACTAATGCAGTGGGTTCCTAGGGAACGGTCCGTCATCTGACAAGACGGCGTCTTTCAAAATTATATGACAATGTTTTTCGTTACTATGGAAACCATATTGGCAATGTTCTCAACTGACATATCCACCGCCGTTTATTGTAGCGGCGTATCCGTAGGAAAACAACCCATTAATGGGTTACAATAAACGGCGGTGGATATGTCAGTTGAGAACATTGCCAATATGGTTTCCATAGTAACGAAAAACATTGTCATATAATTTTGAAAGACGCCGTCTTGTCAGATGACGGCCGCTCCCTAGGAACCCAACGCATAAGTGCGTAAACGCTAACCTATACAGGGTGACTAGTTATTCGATACATTCATTGAAAAGGGTTATACTAGAGTAAATTTGCAATAATTTTGTTCCCATTAACCAGGGATCAAAGCCAGTGGTTTTCGAGTTATTTAACTTTTTAGAGTTTTTTCAATTTTCCACCTTTTGACTTAAAACTGAAAATTGTGTACAAAGTACTCCATTTTGGAAACTTAAAATACATTTTTTCTAATAGCTGAAGAAAAAAGGAATGATTGAAGTAAAAAATCAAGAAGAAAATTTCAAAAACCTCAGAAATACAACGTTATAAAATCACAAGTCAGTTGTTTTCATTTTTAATTTCGATTTTTCTAAGGGAGTTACTCCAAAAAGTATAATAAACTTGGCGTACAAACTACAGGAAAAACTTCCGTAATAATTAATAAGATTCCCGAAAAGGTATATTATGGTATGGTTAGAAAGATGTCTGAATATTAAGAAAGGAACATGTTTCATTTACTCATTATTTAGATTCATAAATGAAGTTGAAATAAACTAAGTTTTTGTTTCTCACTGAACAAAAATGAGTTATAAGTTTTTCATTAAATTTCAAATTTGAAATTTTTTATTTATTTCTTGTTGAAGAATTTTCTACAAAAAAAAATTTTCGAAAAAAAATCTTTTATGCGTTGTTTTAGAGTCTTCTGCCTCAAAAAAAAAACTTACGATTCTGTAATTTCATTTTCTGCCAGACTGTAGTAAGGGCTTTTGTTTATTGAAATTGATTTTCACATACAAAAATATTTTCTTTATTTATCATTACATTTTTTTTAAATGAATAAGTAGTGAACATGAACAACTGTAAATTCAAAAGTGAATAAAAATAAACTCTTGAATCTGACGCACGAAAGTCGGCGACGGAACCGCTCGGCTACCAACCACAAAACCAATTTGAAGCATCTGAAATCGCAGAATGTTAAAAAAGACTCTATTTCAAACGCTTTTTAATCCTGAGCCAAATTCAAACAGTTGAGTAGATTTTTTTATTGTCAATCTAAATTCACATGATTTCATATCAGAGATATGGAGAAAATACCACTTTTCATGGAATAAAGGGAATTTTTTATAAAAATGAGGATCTGGTCGGAGACGTATAGCGAGTGGCCAGTAGGTTCTTACGGAGAAAAATTTGCTGAAGTAATCGCCAATATAGGCGAAAACAGACACGGGTATCAAAGGAGAAAACGTGTGACTAAACACTGTGAACCCTTTTCTACCTTTTTTCTACATTTTTCTACCTTGGATGAATCGTTACTATGACGAATGACTGGTAAAAAAAGGGTCATTCATAGTTTGGTTGTCCAATAAATCGTATTTTACATCATCGCATTGAGAACTGCGGACAATAATTGGACATTTCGTTGATTGTATCCACCTAACTATACACAATAGCTATGCGGGAGATACCTTTTAGTGAAGCACTGGAGATTCTATGTTTTTGTTTTATGATTTTTTTGTGTTTTTCAGTGTTCTGTTGGTGTCTCTAATAAATAAATTACTTCCCGTAGCAACAGTTGCATGTAGGAACATTTGATAAAGTAGGTACCTATAACATCACATAATATTATATCGTCAATACTAAAATTTACTGCGGATATCTGTTATTTTGTCATAGCAACGAGCGACGAATAATATAAGTATGAAAAATATTTTATTGTAAATTTGATGTCTAAATCTATGAGAAAAAAACAATAGAATGCTGTCAAAAATAGCATAATCTACTTAATGGAAATGCTGTCTTTGTGTAGAAATGTTAGGGTTAGTGAGAGTATTTTGATAATAATTGAGATAGAATAAGTTTTATAATCAAATTCTATCCTTAAAAGGACTCGTGTACGTTGTTCCTCCTATAAGGGTAGGCACCACCAAGGGGTGAATGAATTTTGAACATGCTTTAACCAAAATACGTATGAAACACGCACCGCACTACCAAGATATGAATTTCAAACACGCATACTATAAAAACAACTCTACAAACATTTTTTATTGAACCAAAAATACGTCTTGATAAACTATGAAAATGTTAGAACGGTTATATTTTTTTATCAAAATAATTGCTATACCTACCTAAGTATAATTTTTCCTAGAAAATTGCAAATTATTCATGAGCTATAAAATTCACCTGTGCTGTGCTGTGGGGTTGCCGGCTAAGAATAGCACCTCTGCTCTTTTTGCTGGTTTTCCGAGCATCCTGTGAGAGGCAGGAAATCGAAAAATCAGATCGGGACCGTGAGGTTGACCACCTCACGTCCTTCCTTAACCGATCAGAAAAGGCACCATAAGCCTCGGACTCCTTCGAGCGCAATGGAGAGCTCTTGGTGCCTCCCTATGCCCCTAAGTGGGGCTTAGGCCTCCTACATTGCGGGTTGGTTTGGGGGGGGATCTGCGGCGGGCTTGATTTGTGTGGGATCGGCTTTTTGGTTTGATTGCTTCGATCGAATTAGAGGGTTGGTTTTGTGCGGGTTGGGTTTGCTGCGGATTTGTCTCCTCTTGGCTGGCTTGCGGTGTGCTGGGGGCCTTAAAGGGAGAATATATGTATGTATGTATAAAATTCACCGTGGGTATACTCCAAAGGTTAAATGTATCGTAATTACACGCAAAATAATTTTAGTCATTTGTAAATAACAATATGACTTACGTATGTGCAAATTTTAAGTAAAATATATTATAAGCTTAGGTATATTATACACATCATTCATATTTTATATGCAACGACGTGTTTTTTCTGACACATTCCACGCTATTCTATGAAGTTACCAGTAGATAAAATGATATTCAAATTGAATCGAGTTTAGCGAGAATAGCTGGTTTAGATACCGGTTTAAAATGTAGATTTGTAGTAGGATTATGTACGTAAACATTCAGTTTTGTATAAAGTTGTTTACAATACAACAAAATACACAGTTTTAGAAATATTTTTTTTAAATATAGACACCTATTAATTAAAATATTAAATTTTTTGATCATTAATATGAAAATAGCAGAAATGTACCTAAAAACTACCATTGTAGTATCTATAATGCTATAAAGACGATTTTGGTATGCTGGCTGTCTGTGAAGTTCTCAGATATGCCATTAAAAAGGCAGTATTCTTTTCTTAATGTAGAATGCTGACAAAAGTTTCTATCTCTGCAGCTTGAAAAACCCCATGACACCTTTAACAACTATCGAATATTAACATTATCAATGATAAATAAAAAAAATCACTCAATTGTGAGTGACATTGCAAATAATTAATAAAAAAGATAAATAACAATAAATAAATAAATTATCAATGAGAAAGTAACAGTTATATGTTGAGGATTTGTAGAGAACAGACATGCCATCAGTAACGCATGAAGACTGCTTAGAAAGTTAGTAGGTACTTAGCTTTCGCTGTTGCTTTAAGACCTCTCATGATAATAGTACTCCGTGATGAATCATGAGAGATGATACCTATAATAATAATTACTTTAAAGCATTTTATTATTTTAATTTAGGGCTGCCATAATTGTCGGACTACCGATTGCCCCCCCCCCCCCCCCCAAATCAACAAATAAACTTTTATCGACAAGAATACCTAGGTATCTTTATTTAAAAAAAAATGCACAATTAAAAAAAATGTTAAAAGTAGAAATTGATAATAGGTATTCAAATAGCAAAACGTGATAAATGCATGGTGAATCATTTTGGAACAAACAGTTCGACTGTAATAAAACTTTTTTTTTAATTAAACCAAAGAGAACTTTATATTCCATTATAATCTTGCCTTTACTCTCCCCCTTCCCCGACTAGCTGACATTTCGGGCCTCTAATCTGTAATATAATTTATATGTACCTACAATATTATCGAAAAATATTTTTTTAACATAAATTTTAAATCGACCGGGACAAATGACTCTTGGACCGGGACACTGGGAAATAAACCTCAAAACCGGGACGTATGGCAGCCCTATTTTAATTCAGTCAATATTTAGTATCTACTACTATTTATTTATGTATAGGTATCTACCTATACATAAATAAATACACACTTTAGACAAAGTTGTTATGAAGGAACAAAATGGTTAAAACTAGGGCTAGAACTGACAACATTACATATTATGGAAGTCTGAGATCGAACCAGTAGGCCTGTAACAATCTCTAGACTACCAATACATTTTGGTTATTACATTTTTAATATATTTTAATGGAACTTTGTGAAGATTATAAATAAAATTTCGACATCGTTTCCATACATATACATAAGTAGATCATAAACGTTTAAAATAAGAAGAATATGAATGTTTGAGCATGTATTTTTTGATAAGCTGTGCTCACTAAAGGGTTTTGTCCAATAATTCGCTTCGTTAAACCAAGTTTCGTCTAAAAATAGATCCGGTGGAAATATAACCGATTGGCGGGAGAATCACATATATATATGTAATTAATATATAAAAGTTTTCTTACATTGGATCTAGAAGCAAGGGTGGAAATTCAGCAATTCATCTTAATTAGATCTGCTCCAGGGTGCTTCAGCTCCTATCGGACAGGTGCAAAATATAAAACCAACAAAATGCATTCAACACACAACCTTTAAAATAGGATTTTCAAATTAAAATAATGAATTAAATTGTATATTTAATTTAAAAATATATTTATTTAAATGTAATTTTTTATAAATTATTAAACACCACACCAACAGAAAACAAATTCACCGGTCTAGTCAAAATTATTTTTATTTCATAAAACAGTTAAATATTATTATTTTTGTATGATGCTCAGTGAGCGCTCGTGCAAATTATTAACGACAGACGCTCAGACAGCAACACAACCCGCTATGTACTGAATAAAGCGAACGTGCATACGAGACAGAGGACCCCGTAGGAGCCTTCAAGCGGAGGGCAGGGCGAAGGGGAGGTTAGGATCAAGAGAGAAGAGAATGGAGGGAAAAGGACAACTACACAAGGAGAGAAAATGTGAAAAGCCAACACTGAAAAATACGTTTCATCCACGCGTTTGAAGACTTCATTAAAACTATACCTATTAATTTGGTTATTAATTATAAATTCTACCTGTAAGTATGTAACTTAATTATTTTCAGTCCCATTTTTTGAGAATCTTCAGCAAAAAAATCCATAATGATGAAACTAGTTTAGCCTGAAAGTTAAGGATATAATGAGATTATGCAGAAAAAAGGGCATTGTCCAAAGGATGGACACTTTAAGAATAGAGATTCTAAAGGAGCAGACTGTCTAAGAGATGTAGAAAAATCATTGTTCCAGTACCAATGATAAGCTCATGCAATAAAGACCTAAAAAAGAGTAGAAAAATTATGACTACCTTAAAGTATTCAAACTAAAAATATCGACGTGGATTCAATGAGAGTTCTGTTGTTAATAATGCATCTGTAAAGTTGGTTTAAGGTGAGTAGATAATCAGAGTTTGGTTTCGAATGAGGTTTTGGCGCCGTGTGTACGCGACGCGCAGTGCGCCAGGACGCTGCTACACATTGGACGCCGTTAGGAAATCCTATCGATCCAATGCTCGACCGTGCACACAGGGGTGTTAATAACACAAAGCTTACGGAAAATATCGTGAATGAAAATTCACAATAAATTAAAAACTACGGAAAATAGACTTTTGATATCCCTCTGTTGATAATAATTCAATAATAATGTGACTTTTTAAACGTACCTACTCAAATTTTTACTCACATCGTAACAAGTAAAAAGTAAACATACCTAGGTATATCTGTATATATAAAAATGAAGTCTTATTACCTTTGTTCATCGCATCACGCGTGAACGGTCGGGCCGATTTTGACCATTATCTTTTGTTGTGTTTGTTATTGTCAGGAGAAGGTTTTTATGAAAGAAAAGAAATACACAGTTGCCCGGAACATTAGGAAATTTATGAAAAATTAACGTAAGAAACCTTATAAATGCTTTTGACGATAAAAACTGTTCTCTTTTTTTAATTTTAATAGGTTTTTGACATATGTCAGGTGCTTGATAGTTGGTGCCATTGAAAAAAAAAATAAACATCGTTTAAAACAGGTACATTGGTGGGAATTATATTGGTTAAATAGGAATTAATTATCTTTATACAAATTCGAATTTAATATTCATGTTTAGGAGAGCTAATTTATCATATTTGTTGACGTAGCAATCTCTTCCATTAAATTGGAATTCGTTAACCCGTGTTTTAGAGTAACCGTGGTTGATGTCCCCAGCTGTTTCTCCGTCGAAGACCTTTAGCGAAGACTAAAAATAAAAATAAAATTCTCGCGTTTGTTCATAAAATATGATCATTATTATAAAATCGCTCTGGAATGATTTCTCCAATAGTTTTTTATGTCATACTATACTTACTTCATTACTAATCACCCATCAGGATTAATATTAAAAAAATATACACCAGGTAGGTACCTGCTTCTTTCATTTCTCGTGAGACACTTTTATGACCCCACCTAAGCCAAAGTGTCATTGATAAAAATACAGAAGAAAAGAGGTAGGTAAGTATAGAGGATTTTAACCCCCCATTTTTCAGACAAATGAACTTTAGTTGTATCAGAAACAGATGCAGACGGCTCAGTCACAAACGCAAAGAATAAAATTTGAAAGAATTATATTTTTTACAATTGTCTGATACTTAAGTAATACTAATACTTCTATAAAGATAATTTTATTATATTAAATAATAATGTAGTCTTCAGAAAAATAAAATAAATAGGTACCTACGTTTCGTTACTATTTTGTTTTCTTAAATTCCATTAAACATGTTATTTTTAAGGTTGTATTTAAGCTTAAAATGTACACAAATTGTTAATTACTTACTTATAAAATACATTACTATCCTTAAATTCATATACATTCTCTCTTTAAGGCCCCCGCGCACACCGCAAGCAGCACGGAGGTGTTTTCAATATTGGCAATCCAACCCCTCTGGGCAGATTTATGCCTTATGAAAATTCTCCAGTTAGAAACATAGAGAAAACTCAGGTTTTTTAAATTCAAGAATCAAAAGACAATATTGTAGGTTGTAGGTACCTACTTATTCAATTTCTTCCTATGTAGATATACATACACCTACTTATTCAATTTCTTCCTATGTAGATATACATACACTTGCTTCGTTCGCAATCTCGAGTGAATATACAATATATCTACATGCTTTAATCTTTGTATGTACCTATGTACATAGGTAATAACACATCGCATCTCGAGCCATTCCTCTGTCTGCTCATATGAAAAGAAAATCCACTTTTATACATGAGGTAATAATATGCTTCCGTTCTGAATTTTGTTTGTTTGGGTAAAAAAAAACCTATATCAATACTCCATTTTCGCAAATGAAAACAAACGACGAAATATTAGGACCTTATAATACCAGGACCTAAATGAAGAATTCTCATAATATTACATGCGACATACAAGTATTTTTTTAGTATGTAGGTACGAACCGACCGACCTCGGTAGTCTAGTGGCAAAGGCCCCGACTTCAGATCAATAGGTCCCGGTTTCGATTCCCGGTCTACGTTTTTTCCGAAGATGGCTGAAAGCCGAAACCAGTAACAAACAATAGGAAAAAAATAAACTGTTTTGAATATAAATATTCAACCCAAAAAAAATTCCGAAGTAAAAATGTGTATTATAAGTACCTATTTCTAAACTAAAACCCATATATTTTTTACTATTCCGTTATATTATTATACCGGTCAAAATATAATAAGTAGGTAGGTACCTAACAACCTATTACAAGAATATTTTTTTAGACCCTTTGTGAAAAATAATACGATTCAAAAACTTTTTTAATTATAAGTTTGCCAGCATTGAAATTAGTCTATACCTAGCTAGGTACATAGTTGAATCTCATATTTTTTATAACCGAAATATTAAATTAACATCCGGAAATTCTTTCTTTCTGAATCGACCTCAAAGATTCTCTCCAAAGTTGAAATCTTTTCGCAACATAACGAAAATAAAAAAAAACTTTTTTCTTATTTTGTTTCTGTAATATTTGAAAAAAAAAAACATACCTAATTCCGTCGTGTCTTTATGAAAATTTTATGAACTTTTGTAAAAATATATAAGTAGGTAGGTACCTCAGAATCAAAATAGAAATACCTACCACCGCATGCACCACGCAAGTCAACCTAGCATCTAAATTTTAAAGACATGGATTAAAGAAAGTCGGGTTAGTTCGAACACTTATAATTCGAGATCGGCTGAACACATTATTGTGATGCTTATAGTTTATTGGATGTTTCTCCGCTCCGGATAAAAGAATAGGTACCTAAGTATTAAAAATCCAGCAATGGACAGGGAAGGAATGCCAGAAAATACTAGTGGAGGCCAAGGCTCAGAATGATCAAGAGGTAGGTACCGGGTTCGATTCCCGGTCGGTGAGAGTGTTTTTCACTGGAAAATTTCTACCCTGCATTGCTCAGTCTCAGATTGGACGGACCAGTTGGCTAGATAAAAAATATCTAGGATATAAAGGGCCGTCCATTAATCACGTGATATTTTTTTACACCCCCCTTCCCCCTGGTGATAATTGTTGAAATTTGTAAAATTACAACTGTGTTTCTTTAAATTCATTAGAGTAATTTTCTTATAAGACCCCTCCCTCTCCCTACGTGATCTTTCGTGATTATTTTCCGGACCCCCCCCCCCATCTTTCAGCTCACGTGATTAATGGAAGACTGCTAAGCTCCGACGGCTATACAGACACTTTTGTATAGAAAAATGCTGATTTACTCGTATTTAATTTAATTAAATAATGGTTGTTCTAATCTTTAAAGTTATAGCAAATGTTATGATAATAATAAGGGATTTAGTACCTACTAAAATTAAAGTTAGGTACGTAGAATATTACATTTTATTACCTTCATTAGGTAATTTTAACCACAAAGTGAGCAATTTGTGCTAATTGCCAAAATAAACATGAATAGACTTCAAGCTAATGTTTACTCATTAACTATATTTATTTGGCTTTGTTTGATATACGCAGAATTTCGCGTAGCTACATTTTTAACTCTGTTATAACAGCCATTTTATTTATTCAAATAAAAAAAAATATTGTATCACATTTATTCAGCGTTATTTTTTTTTCGTATTAATCCGTTAAATTTCTTCAAAAAAATAATGAATGTGGTATCATTGTAAAAGCAGGACAAGCTCTGTTGGGAAAGCTAGTTATACATACCTAATAATATGAAAAGTAGCGTGTGTTATGAACAGTTAGTACCCCTAGTATAAGTTTTCGATGATCGAATATCGAAAGCGTTTCGAAAATTTTCCATACAAAAATGATCGAACGATTCGATCGTTTGATTTTAGAACACTATTTGCACGTTAGGGCGTCGCCAAGACTTTTAAAAATGTAGGCGGTTCATATTTTCCTCATATCCTCCATATAGAAAATAACCTATGAATGGGTCAAATTGCCCCCCCCTGGGCCCCGACCTTGGCACGTTTATAAGCGCTTATTAGCGTGCAATTAGCTTTCGATAAAACTCGTACCTACTAGCTCCACAGCCACAGGAATGACCGTTGAATAGTCTTTCCAGGAACCAAGGAAACGCAACATCAATACATTTAAGTATGTATTTTGCATAAAATCAGGGGTATTTCTTTTCTCTTCATAGATCCTGCGGAACGGTTTGTTCCAGTGTCGCCTTCCCCATTTGACAATGTCCTCCGTGTTGCACATGCTGCGGAATGCGGATGGTGTTATTCCTTATGCGATCACACAGTCTGTTTCCAGTAATCATCTATTACGAAACAGGGTGCATACTATTACGAATAGTTTTTGTCGTTGGACTCGTACAAACAAAAATAAGTCATGTCTGCAAGGCCGTAGCCAAAGGTTGGGCCTTCCCCCTCCCCCCCCCCCTCACCGATATACCATAAAAAATAAAATTTCACACACGAGTATGATTGCTCCTGAAAGTAGTTTAAATGAGGACTGCTCATGGTCATGATAGTTTTTTTAAATGTCAATTTTCTTCAAATTCGTCTTTGTCCTGTGGTCCTAACCTAACTATAAAATATTGAATTCGAATTTGCTTGATAGATTAAATAACCCCGCCATCCAGTGGCGGTTTTGCCCAGTAGGCCCGGGCCTAGGGCGGCCAATCGTAATCAAAAACTCTTACTTGCATACTTATGCAATTAGCCCTGAAACCGCCTTTATAGTTTACGAATCTAAATTTATGAATTTATTTAGATAACAGTTGGCAGTAAAGTGTAATTTCATTATGTAGTCTAATAAAGAGTGCTGAAAAAATGGCGGATACGTATGGCCTGGGGCCTACGGCGGCCGAGACTGCAAATCCGCCACTGCCGCCATCTGTTTTAAAACGTATATTTTTCATCCACATTTTTTTAATCGCACCAACTATACAATTCATCTATCTGCTGACAGTTTTCGTTAAACACCAATTAATTTCAAAATTGGAAGAAATATAGTGTTAAAAGCACTAATAAAGGTTTCCCTACTTTGAATTTCCTAATATTCGGCGCAACTCTCTTAATTTTCTTTAAGAACTCCCTTTTAGGGGCACAGGGAGGCAAAAAGAGCTCTCCGTTTAGACCTCCTCCCACACCATGTCCAGATTCCTCAGCTCTGCTTTGAAGGAGCGGAACACAGTATGAGAGGTTCTTCCTCGTCTTCAGGACCCTGATGGGAGGAAGAACAGAGCTCTCCTCGGCCAACTGTCATTTGGCATCCTAAACACCCAGCCAAGTCCATCTCCTCCCCATAATGGTAGAAGTGATGGGCTCACGCTGTGTGCGCCGGCGTATAGCGTCGTTCGTGATGCGGTGATACCATCTTACAACCCAAATTCTCCGTAGGCACTTCATTTCGAAAGATGAGGCTTTTTGTGACTGGGTTTTGGTCAGTTGCCAGGACTCACACCTCTACAGGAGAATTGGCAACACACACGCATCAAACAGTTTACATTTCGTCTCGACACTAAACGCCGACGCTTTCCATATTTTGGTCACGTTTTTAAAGGCGCCACTTGCCATACCGATTCGTAACGGGAGCTCAGCCCCGAGGTCACCAGTGGTGGTAATGATTGCTCCCAGGTACTTAAATTTATCCTCTTGGGAAATCTGGTGACCGTCGATAGATTATACCGTCAATTTTAGGAAAGAGTGGGACAGAGCTAACTGACACAGATTTTTCTACCTGCAAATGTTAATTTTAATAAAAATAAACATTCTGGTTTTATCAATCTGGTCGTGTATAGAGCACAAGCAGATTTTGCCGCCCTTTCAATAGAGGCGCCCGGGCTGTACCCCCCCCCCCCCCCCCCCCCGGTACGCCATTGCTCATCCAGTTCCATCCAACCTAATTTTTTGTTTTGAGTGCTGACTTACTGAATTCCATGAGGTTAACCGTCCAAATATGGCATAGGTACTTATGTATTAAAAAATGTAGACAAATGAAATAAAAATCTTAATTTATTTTAGTACCATTTATTATATAAATCACTTCTCTGTTTTGTAAAAGTATTTACAAATTATACTAAGTATATCTTTTATTTACAAGATCAACAGTACATATTTACATAAATGGAAAATATAAACAATATTTTTTTAGTTTTACAATCTTAAATGGAAGTCAAAATAATACAATGCAAACTTGGAATAGTATGCTTGTGCACAGATTGAAATATAGAAAATTATGTGATTAAAGAAATATTTTAAATAAAATTCAACAGATATCTCTTTATATTAAGATTAAAATAATAGTTACCAACTTCACCTTTAAATTACGAGTTTTGAGGTTATGTTTTCGCACCAAATGAACTATCGTACAAGACATTGGTTTGAATCCAAAGGACAAAATGTGTTCTTAAAATGAATATTAAATTTTTTCTGCTTACATCAAATGAGAAACAAAAAATATGTCTATGTGAAATTTACCAAATATATAAGTGATTGATATTTGCAATGTAACATCAATAAATAAAACATATTTCAAAAAAAAAAATAGCACTTCTACATTATAATTTATAATTTTTCATAAATAAAAAAAATCATCTGTTGATCACATTTAGAAATTTATAAATAAATTTATTCAAAATCTTAAATAATATAAAGAATTCTAAACATGTATGTAAATAGAGACATATTGATAAATTTGAATGAAAAGAAAAACACATTAATGTTTTAGCCCAAATGTCAATATTTTGGAAAATATGAAATTTATAAAAATATTAAGGGTTTGTACCTGTTATGCTGAGTGATGATTTTTTTGATTGAATAAAAATAAATAAAATTAAGACGCTATGAATTATTTTGTTTTATCACAATATTTTTTTTATCAGTTTTACAATTTTTACATACCTTTTTGTAACTTAAACTATTTCAAATAATTAATTTTGTTTCAGAATAAATGGCTTATTTTTACGCAACAACAGAAAAAAGCAGCTATTTTTTTATTTCGGATGATACAGCAGGATGATATACAGGACCCTTAAAAATAATCTAAGCATCAAGTTAATTTTTAAATTACATAAATTATAATTAATCATAAGAAAAAAAATTAATCCAAAATAAAAGATATCACATTAAAAATATGTTAAACTTGAAAATCAATAAGTTTCTTGTGTGATGTCAATAATCGAAAATCATTGAGATGGCTCAACTATGGGGCCTCACTAAAGGGCCGTTTCAATGGATATAAAAAAAAAGTTATTTAAATCAAAATAAACATGTAAAAAGCTGGATGGAATCAGGAGATCAAGTAGGTGAACCCTCCACTAGGCTACCAATATTATTTTTGTGATTCTTAATAGTTCCGAACTCTACTTCTCCCAAATTTAAAAACATTCTGTAATGTGAAAATCAACTATAGCAAATAAAAATTTCAGTTTGGGGAAGGCAGTATACAATCTCACCTTAGGTGGCGATATACCTGACTCTTTACTCAAGCTAACCTTGTTGGTTTTGGGTAGATTTATTATTGATAGGAATCAGGTATTTAGAACTTTACTCAAGCTAACAGCTGCATACACACGTAACAATTTATCTTTACGATTATCGGTCAAATCTTAAAGATAAATCGTTACGTGTGTATCCAGTTTTTGAAAGAATCGGAGGACTTTGTTGGAGTTCGATATGTTGCTTACTGAAAAAGTAAATAAATTTACTCAAGCTTACCTTGTTGGTTTTGGGTAGATTTAGTATTGATAGTAATCAGGTATGTAGAGCTTTACTCGAACTTACTTTGTTGGTTAGCTTGAGTAAAATTATTGATTCTGAAAAGAATCATTAAAAGCTGTGGGATAAGTTTTTAGACAAACAGTTGTGCAAAATGTAAAATGTCTTAAATAGCACGCATGAATCTTTTTTTTTGGGGCTTAGGGGGTGTGGGCTTCTGATGGGCACTGGCAAGGACATGCAATAGGTATCGTAGTCCAAGTGAAACTTTATAAAAATGTACTTGTAGGTACATCAAGAGCAGGTTCTCCAGTTGATGGACATCGATAGAAGGGATATCATTATTTGAGAAATATTAAAACTTTTTTGTTAGAGTTTATCTAAAAGTTTGAGGATTGATTAAGGACTATTTGTCTTTTTATTGGTAGCCTAGTATTACAACACTGACTTTCATACTGGAGGTTTTACGATACAAACTTTAAGTAGCTTACTGTGAAATAGTCAAGAAGTGCATCTTACTGTGAAATAGTCAACATGGGATTCATTTTTAAAATGAAAAAAAAGGGCGGAAGTTTAAAAATGAAACTATGGGAAAATGTTCTAGAAAAACAGAATCAAAGGGATTGAAATATTTCAATGAGAGTATTTAAAATTGAAAAGAAAATAATATATCATTAATATAACAATCATATAAATCTCTTAATACTAAAACGAGTACCAGGACAATTTTTATTTTAAATGCTCCATCATTATCTTGTACATATGAAATAACAAAATCAATATTCCTTTTAAGACCCCCACCTTAGGGGCATGGGGAGGCAACAAGTCCTCTTCACTGCACTTGATCCTGCACAGGCAAAATCAGCGACCTCAAAATAATGAAAAAATGTATTAGGCACATAAATGTTAGTGAGGTGTTGTTTTTTGTATATTGATGACTAATAACCATTCATAGGTTAAAAAAGGAAGTGGAAGTTCGTATTTTAATTTCCATCGCAAGCAACATTCGCTATTTTATGAAAACCAGTTAAAATTAAGTAAATCTTTTGCTATTATGTCACACCAAGTGCTCCTATTTTTTTAATGTCGAAATATCATTTCATGCTGTTCTCGGATTTTTTTACATAACAAGCTGTGGATTTGTGCTGTGCAGCTTAAAAGTCAACAAATAAAGTGAAAAGTTGAAGCTAAAACTGTGAAGTTTTCTTTTAAGCCTAGCGTACTTAACTAGATTAAACATATGAGACAGCTAGCTTATTATAATGAACATTTTTTTTAATAATAAGGCAAAAAGATACACCAACATTTTATTGCTGAACGAATGGGTGAAATATTGTGCCCAATCTTGCGAAAGTAACAAAGATTATCCAAGAAATAAACATCTAAGATTTAAAAAACAAACATTGAATATTAAAATGTGATAATTGTTATCAACAAAATAATTGATAATGGAATACAAAAGAAATTTTGGAATAAATAATACTCAAATGCATTCGATATAAGATTTTTTAAATTCAAATTGTACTTTAATAAACTTGTGACTTTTAGGCAAAAAATTTTAGGTTGACCTGAATCAGATTGCACGGGACCGGTTGACTGGAAATAATTGCCTCAGGTAATAAGTTCCGCCGGGTATGCAGAAGTGTAAACTTATTTATTTATTCAATATATTTTGTATTACAGATTCAAAGATACAAGTTAAGGGCGGTTAAATAAATAAAATGAATAGCACAATTTGAAGACCTGTTTTATAAATTTTGGCCTATTGTACCAAGCACCCTCACCCACACTGTAAAAGGTTAAAAATATACTGAATATTTGTTATCTATGCATTGAAATCAAAGACAACATTATTACGGCGATCAGCGCCGGTCGGAATCGGCTTTCTATGTGTTTCCACCCTATTACTAGCCGACCTGCCCATCGAACTTCACTCCAGAATAAAAAATTGTTGTGTTAACTTCTGCTTCATTTTTCGACATCTAAAATAAGGGAAATGCAAAAATAATAAATACCTATACAAATCTTATAAATGACGTAATCTAATCTCTGCTAAATACGAATATGGCGTAGTTAGTGGTTCTGATTATCCCAGTAGACAATGATTTTTGAATTGTTAGTAATATGTTAACTTAATAAAACAAGGAATTTATTTCAGCTAATAAGTTAACATCACCATTTTTGATTCTTAAGGCAGGACGGAGATCAATGGATTAGCTAAGATTGTATAACTTTGAAAAAAATTCAAGAGATGGCAGTATAGTAGAAAACAAGTCACAATGAAGTATGTTTAGTTATTTTATACAGTATTTTAAGACACTGTTTGTTCATTCCGAAATTATTATGGAGATGTGGTACTCGACCAGTACAAATAAAATATCAAAGCGATATTTGTGATGAACTCGCTTGGATAAATTGTAAATTGAGTACAATTTCATAAAATATGTGATGTGTTAATAAAATTTAGGCAGAAAAAGGCTTTTTTCTGCCAACAGAGTATAAAATTGACTAGACAGTTTTTTTTACATATAACTTGTTGTTCCTTTAAGCAAAACAATAAAAATATTTCAATTTAAAAATAGGAAATCAAACAATAATTGGAACTGATGATGCAATATTTCTTTTACCGCTAGCGGACTAATATTTTATTTTAGGTAGGTATGATTATGAAAAAGTTTTAACGTCACATACATAAGACACCTACAATAATATTTATATACTAAAGAACTAGACAAAACATTTCAACAACATATTCTAAAAAATGTATAAACTTAGGGTTAAAATTGCACTTCACAATGAAGAAGTTTCCTATAATTAAATACTATATTTTAAAAAAAGTAGTCATTTTCCCTATAAGGTATATAACATTAAACCACATTTATAGTATGTACAAATCAAAACATCACTATACACTTAGCAATTTTTTTTTTTAAAATCAAATTCTTCTATACAACATTTACACACTAACATTTCAGTAGCTTGCTGTTGTAAATAATATTAAACATCAAAAAAAAAATCTGATTCAGGAACCACGAGTTAAAATATTGAAAAACTTATTAAGAAAAATATTGAAAGAAACTGTCCGGACACAAAAAAGATAAAATTTCTTCAAATATACAATAATTGTTTTATACTAGAATCTAATCAGTTGAAGAATTTGTACAACGGAACAAGAAAGAAAACAGATTCACGTGATGCCTTGAGGGGTAGCAGGTTGCTGTGCGGGAGTCTGCGATGGATTTTGCGGCGGCGCCGTGACGGTTTGATTTTCTTTTTTGTCCCTGTGCCTCTCTCTTCCGGGTCTCCAGGCGTCCAGCAGAGCCTCGACCCTTTCTTCAGTGGGCCCCCATCGATTATACCCTGTACCATTTTGTAACCACACCACTAGAGTTTTATGGACTGAACGGAAATGCACTTCATTCCTGTAAGAGATTTTAAACAATAATTATAAAATGTTTTTAACTTTGATCACATACTGAGGATTAGTCATCTGAATTTTTGTACAACCATTACATTTTAAGAGTACTAGGTTAATGTTATAGGGTGAAAACACGTAGAACACTGATTCCGACCAGCACAAAGAATGTTTCTATGCATTTGAATGGGGACACGCAGAGTAAAATCAGGAACCCCCATTCCGGCATGCCCATTTAAATGCATTGAAACCATAGACAACATTCTTTGCGGAGATCGACGCAGGCCGGAATCGGCATTCTATGTGTTTTCACACATAGACACCATTAGAGCTTATGACCTGCATATTTGAAGGCTGGTTTAGTTGTGTGATCACTTTACATTAAAATTCTCACCATTAGTTAGGAGCTAGGATTTTAACCTCTGCCATTCTAATGCCAGACATTGATTTTACCGCCTAGTAGCTAAAAATCACACCAAACCAGCGGTCAAGAATGACAAATCATTAGCCCTAATTTTTGTAACATTTTTTTATTCATCAACATTCAACCTTAAAAAAAATTACAAACAAAATCTGAAGTTCTGAATCAAACTTTCAATATATTGTATCTAGAAAGATATTGAATAATAATTTTTTTGTGAGGTCTGTGTAATTATACAGTGTAAATAAAATACATTATGAAGAAATTAACACAGTGGCACTTTCAGAAAACTTAATTAATCTTGAGCGCTTTCGTCTAACTCACATAGAAATTGTCTAATGATTCTTGAAACATTGTCAGAGACCTTGAATCTGCGTTAGTGAGTGTGCATTTACACCAAACGTACATAGAGCTGAGCTAGAAGTGGAGTATATTTTCTTTGGTCGTTGATATTGGACACCATGGAAAGCGAGCAAGAACTATTCATGGGCTATGACAGATTATGCGCACCAGCTTTCTGGTTCTTTCTCATTGTTATTTTCTTGCTGACCATTATGCGCACCAGCTTTCTGGTTCTTTCTCATTGTTATTTTCTTGCTGACCATATCAATGATCGAGAAAATATACTCTGTTTTCCAGCTCTGTTTCTGGGTTCTTTTGGTGCACCCTAAGATGGAAGCGCATACGATTGTGCAACTGTTTAATCTTATCATAAGAATGATATATTTGAACAGTAGACAAATATACTAACTTGGGCATCACATGCTGATATCCATGTCTGTATTCGTGTTCCATTGCCGGGACAACCACCTGTTTCCTCTTGTAATGCGAAGCCTCTAACTTCAAGAGGGAATTAGGTGCCTGCTCCTTCCACTCGGGTAGAAACACAATAAAACTCAACGGCTCGGCTGATTCCGACAAGATTCTTTCAATATGCCTTACAGTTGCTTCCAATAATTCTTCACAATAAGGTGGATTCACTTGGAAAGATCCCGACACTGGCTTGAAATCCAAAAATGGCCTGCAATAGAGAAAAAACTCAACTCACATCTGTTTCATTTTGATTTCAAATTAATCTGGGCTCCCCCAATGTGAATTTAATAGGGTAACAACACGTAGAAAGCCGATTCGGACCTTAAAAGAATGTTACTATACATTTGAATGGGGATACCCACAGAAAAAGCAGGAACCCGCTTTCTGGAATGCCCATTTAAATGCATTGAAACTATAGACAACAATCTTTGATAATCAACTTTAAATAAAAAACTTTTTAACTATTCCACAAATTTATTGTACATGTCAGGTACAATAAATTTGTGGAATAGTTAAAAAGTTTTTTATTTAAATTTGATTATTTAAATTACTTCCACCAAGAAAAATGCATGTTCAACAACTTATAAAAAAAAAACAATCTTTGAGCCGGTCGGCGTGGGTCGGAATCGGCTTTCTACATGTTCTTACCCCTAGAAAGCAAAGCTTATATTGTTACAGACGAAGATGGTGGGCACCCAAGATCAAAACCACAACTTCCAGAAACTTGGTGATTTTAACGCAGGGATGCACAGACTTATAGGGAGCAGGGGCCACTGGGGAAGATTATGAGCCAAGGATGGGCCGCACTAAGTTTTAATTTTTTGATTTCGTATTTCACCGGTTTATTTTGTAAAAATAGGATGCTGTGTTTTTCATAGTGCCTTTTCACATTATATTCCTTTGGAATGGCAATAGAGCTGTTGCATATTAAACACATAATATTATTATTAAGCGATGAAACAAAAAAGTATTTCTCGGTCCAAAAATCATGAAACTGCCGATTTTTATGTTTAACCTTACGTTTTTCACTAGTTTTTACCTGGCTTATCCATATCGAAATTGATATATTATGTGCTTGGTACGACGAGTAGAATAGGAGCGCAGTAAACAAGAAAGTGGAAGGTAGGTATTTAATATCGCATTTTTATAACTAACAATTCAAAAATTTCAATGAAAAGTCAAGAAATTTTGTTACTTTAACTTCCACAGTCGATATTTCACACAAGAAACCAAATAAGTAACTAATAAACAGTTTTTCTAATATTCCTTCGAAAAGCTACAAAGGTTAAATCATATTCTTTTCATTTTCCAATATTTTAGCACATATTTCCAAAATCGTCGGCGGGCCGCAGATAAACTGACAAAGGGCCGCATGCGGCCCGCGGTTTGTGCATCGCTGTTTTAGCGCCAGGCTACTAAGCATTCCCAAAACTATATTTAATTAAACTAGAATTGAAATTTGAGGCAATTGTGGATTTTATCATTTTTCTGATAATATGTTATTGGTCTTTTGGGCTATAGTGTATTTAAAACAAAAATAAATTATTGTGTTGCATTTAATTTGATTATTTAAGCAGACGACTTCCGAAAACTGGTCCGTGTTTAGTAAAATTATCGACTGTGGAAAAAATTTAATATTTGTTCCATTTGTAATTTGCTGACTTGACTTATGCATTTTGCTGAGAGTTTGTAAAAAAATCAGAGTATTGTATCCAACTTACCCCCGAGATCCGAAATAGTTGTCAGTGTCAGCAAATGCGGAGCAATATTGCCTGAAATAACAATTGAGCGGACTGGCGAAACATTCAAAGGTGACTCCAAACATTTTGTTTAAGCATTCCATCACAGTGATTGGTAGAGAAGATTGTGTGATGTGACTCTCACAGCCCGGACCAGAAGCACCCAGGAACGCCGCATATCTCTTCGTCATACACCACACTCTTGCCAGGAACAGTTCAAACTTTTTGTCATCAAAACAACTATATCTGTACAAATATTCCTGTAAAAGTAACAAAATATAACATTACAATATTACATAATATGAAGGTTTGAGAAACATAACAATTAGGCATTCTGTACTTTCTTTATACCTATCATTACCTAAAGCTTAAAAAGTTGGTTCTTGAAATTTAGTTTAGCAACTTTTATTACAAACATTACCTAACATTCACATTGTAAATTGACACTAACCTGATAAACCCTAATAATAAGGATAACCTAAATCAAATTACTTTAATATTTTAGTTGAGTAGCGAGTAATTTAGTAACTAAACAATTCCAAACACCCAAAATTTGGTAGAGTAGATAAGTCGGCAGTTTAGTTGAGTCAATCCGTTTTATTCTATTCTTTTGTCTATAATCCCCAAATAGCTTCACTGACCACTAGCTCGTTAAATGTGCGTGAACCTGGAGTTTTAGTCAAGTTTATTTTTCTTACTAATGAACAATGTAGAAATGTGTGAAGAATTTTGGTTAGTAGCAAGTTATTTACTAAATTACTAGCTACTTGACCTAGCGTATACTAAGCTTTAGGCAGTTTTTGAAATAGCATCAGAAAAAGCAATTGTTCACAATAAAAAATTTGTAGCGCTTAAGTTCAAGTTTAATAGATCACTCTCTCGAGAGTGGATTGCCACGTTGGAAGCAGGTAGAAGTTCAAGTATAAAAGAAAAGAATGAAGAAATAAATTTTTTTAACACAACATAAATAATGAAAAACTAGTACCCTTACCAGTTTTTGCAAATAGATGCTGTTGACGACAAGTGTATCATTCTGATACCTAAGCATGGCTTGATCCCTGTCAACATAATGGTCTACTAAAGGAGGTCTGGGAGAGGGTATGGCAAACTGTACGGGATAGCACCACACTTTCCTCAGTGCGGCCTGCTGTTGTGGTGCACTCAACTCATTGATCCCGTGCTCTTTGAGGAGTGCGCTGTGCTTTTCTTTTATCTTTTTGGAATACTCTGCAGAGAGGTGGTAGATCTTCAAACAGATCCCTTCCACGGAAGCCTTGACAGTCTCAGTGAGATGTGGTTGACATTGGCGCTGGAAAATATGATAAATTATTTAGGTATTTAAAAAAACATTAGTTAAAGAATCAGATAAGCCTTGTTTAGATAATTATAAGTTAAAACACAGGTTACATTAATTTCAATATTAACATCTCCTGCAGTGAAATAAAACACACTCCGCATGTGGAAACATTGGTACCTAGCAGTACTACAGTATCCATTTGCGATAAACCACAAATTTAACGCTAGTTGATTTTTTAAATGAAACTAAATGGTCGAAAAATATTGCGTTATATTCAGGCTAATTGAATTATTGTATAAAATAAGGAAGGTACCTTCAAATGTGCTAAACGGTCTTGGAAGTCATCATAAGTAGCACCAACTGTTCTACGTAACCACTGAAACGTGTCCTCGGCATTCCATTTGACCACTTTTCTGCTCTCTGGTGAAGCGTTTCTCGATTCTATCATCGTCTTAGCAGCCTCCGCGTACTTGGACAATTGTTTTCTGGCGTCGCCAGTAAATTTAGGATGAGCTAACTTAATTGGAATGTCATTCATTATTTCGTCATACATGGAACGGGATATTTCGGGAAAACAGTTACTAGGCAACAAAGGATCACATCCTCCTTGATCACAAACTTTACGTTCCATTAACCATCTATTAAATGAATCTTTCGGGGCATCTATTGACTCCCTCCCATGGCACAGTTCTTGATAACATACCCTTAATTTACAGACTAGAGAAAATCTATATGCTTCTATTTCAGGATGTGGATGAGGTAAAATCGTGGGTGGCCTCTCATATATAACTACATTAGTAGGTATGTCTAAATCCCAGGGTCCCGTCAATATGAATTTTTTAGGGGGCGGACCACTCTCTTCAGAGGCTCTTCTTTTGGGTGCTATATTATAAGCTGGATGTCCAGGATTTGGGCTGCAAATACCTAAAGGATCTGTAATAGGATCAAATTCTCTTTTTGTCATAGGCATTTCCCACATTGATTCGCCTGAAAGCTTGTTCCAAAAGTAAGGCCTGTTTTCTCTTTTGGACCAAAATTTTTTCCAACCCAGTTGAACTAACTCAGGATGCAGATCATCCATGAAATTCATACCAGGCATAGGATGCCCTTGTGGGGTTTGTGGTGTAGTTTGCCCAGGTGAAGAGTTGACATCATTGTTAGATGAAATTGTTGAAGATGGATTCAAAACAAGCTTACTAGGAGACGACACTCCTTCGGGATGTTCATTGTGTGCAGGCAAAGACTCCCATGTAGAAGATCCCGCCGTCACTTTGTCTCTTACTTCAGTCATTGTGTTTACAATCACATCACTCAGCAAACAAAAAGGCGGGAGATTAAAAAGAAACGAAACAACAATAGAAATATCACTTATAAATAAAACTTTTTGAGAGAAAATAATTAAAACTCAATTACAAATAAACATTTTAGCAGATATTTCGAAATTTTATCTTATTTCACTAAAATAATATCACTCAAATAATATGACATTTCTACAAAGTTGCAAATAAACGTTATTTATAGCATTATACACGTACATTTATGCTCAAAATTACTGCACTATTAAAATAAAAGCAACAACAATTCATAATATGATGAATTAAATGTAAACAAACTACGAATTTCGACAAAAAAGGTAATATTATACAAAATAATTAAGCGCTGACGCTAAACACAAGCTCCGCCATTTGCAGTTCGAATTGCATAGAACAAAAATTTTGTAGAAATAGAAAATTTTAATAATAATAATTCATACATAGTGTAAAATTAATAATAAGAAATTTGACTGTATTTCATTTGCAAAATATTTTAAGGCTAGGGGGTAAGCCAATGACCTTGGGGTAATGGGCGTGTCTATATCCTTTGTCCCCCTCTTCTCCTGCACTTACCTCAATTTAAATCTCCTAACACTAAAAAGTAAGAAAACTTGCAGTATGTCAAGAAATTGGCAAACTAATTGAAGGCGCTGTTATCGCTCATGGTAACACATTAACAATGACTGTGCTAAAATAAAATACTGTAACGGAAATATTGAATATTTTTAATGAAAAAAAATATTTTAAAAATGTCTCTATCGTGACTTTTCAAGAAGATTTATGCATATACTTCGAGACCTAGAGATGTAATTACTTTTCTAATCGAAGCTGATTTTCAATTTCTAGTGCAAATACGTAGTATAATCAAGTTTTAAATTGTAATTATTTTTTGAAAACTGAAAAATAAATAATAAAGATAAATGATAGTTTTGTGTTTGAACAATTATTTTTTGTTCCCTTGATTTATTGTTCCTTTAGCAGGTTTTTTCTCTGAAATAACTTGCCAAATTTTTTACATATTTTGGACTTCGGGATTTGAAAAAATAAAAATCCATAATTAAAATAAAGTGATGTTTAATGAATTAATTGAAGTTAAATAAAGTATAGATAAACTGTAATATTCTTTAATAAGCTTTCATCTATATAAACTATATTTTTTGGAGTTCTTTTGGCAACATCCTGTGATCCATGATTATTTTAAGACAATTTTCTCTTTTGGCCGCAATATTTTGTGTCTACATCAATACTTTCCTATTTGAATTGCATTTTTGTACGAAAACCCAATGTTTATTACAGTTTTTCGTAGAAGTTCGTAGCTCCCATCAAAATTCAAATAATTTCGTACAACTTGTAACATGCTTCTCAAACTGGGTATTACTTTTTTGAATGAATGATGATTGAAAAATGATTTTTGCCTTAATACGGCACAGCGGTCGAATCCTCCAATCCTTTCTTTGGTCGCCCTTTTCTATGTTTACCTGGCGTGGTAAATTTGCATTGATTTGAATTCTCTTCTATTACAATTATCCTAATAGAACGCACATATTAAAACCTGAAAAAAAATAAAGATTAATTATTGGATATGAAAGTTTTACTGTATAAAAACAATGAGCTGACACTGTCGAAAACATATTTACTATTTTCGATTGATTTATTAATATTAGTATTATAATTTAATAAGTATATATATATAGGAACATTATTTTATATAAAAAAGTAAAGTATTATTTTAATTAAAAAAGTAAAAATAATCAACTTTAAATAATGAATGGGATAGGAAAATAATACCATTATTGTATTTTAATAGAAATATTATTTTAGTAAAAATAAATGAAAATTTTCCATCTTAAAATGGGATAAGAAATCGAAATATAATGATAAAATGGTAACAATATAGTATTGCAATTTAACAAACATTATTTTGTATACCGTGTTTTGTTTTTCGATCGTCAAAACAAACTGTCCTGTGATCTTTCATTGACAGATATTTTTAAAACAAATAAAGTATCCTTAAATGAGCTCTAACTAACTTCTTATACTTGAAAATGTTAGAATTAATCATTAAAAAGTATTTTATCTACAAAAAACACAGTATTTACCAATCAATTGAGATGTTAGTTCGAAAACATTAGTAGACAGTTCTCCGGCTTTAATTCCACCAAACATTCCAAATACGTGGCGAATACACACGTATAATGATATTTCTTGATCCACCACGTATTGTATTGTTCATTTTAATGTCCAAACACACAAACACAAAACTATTTTTGATCATGAAATACAAACAAGATTACGATATCTTATATACAAATGTCACTGTCAATTATAAACAAAATATAAAAAAAAGTCCAAATAAGTAAAGTTTAAGTTCAAAACGAATAAATTATAATAAAAATATATTGTCCAAGCACACAAAACTATCATTTTTATCACGAAATAAGCATAAAACAATCCAAATGTCAAAACAGGCAGAAGAACACAGTGCCCACTCCGAGATAAACTATTCATGTGACGCCCCACACCCCGAAGCTCTTCTCTTACCTATAATCTTCTATAAAATAAACCATAGACAATAAAAAATTAATACAATTTGTAGTTTTTCAGTTTTTAAAAAAAAAATACAATTTAAAACTTAATTATGCTTCGTATTTGCACTAGAAATTGAAAATCTCCTTCGATTAGAAAAATAATTACATTTCTAGGTCTCGTAGTTAATGCATAAATCTTCTTGAAAAGTCACGATAGAGACATTTTTAAAATATTTTTTTCCATTATAAATATTCAATATTTTTAAGATATTGAAAGTGTTTGCACTAGAAGAAAGATTGAAGAACATTGAAATATTTTTTTCAAGAAGCTATCTTTAACAACAACGATAAAAAATTGCATGAAAAAACACCAAAAAACAGCGATTACCCTACCCCAGAGCCTTAACTAACGTTGGTGCTTAGAGCAAGAGAGTATTCTCTTGCTCTAAGCGTTGGTGAAAAAAATATTGTTATTCTTTTTTCTGCACTTTTGTATTGTTTAAAATAAAATAAATTACTTATATTTTTTAAGTCGTATGAAGAGCAAAATGTACTTTAATTTTTAAGTTTGGTCTGAATTAATCTTCTAAAACTACTCTTTTCAATGTTTGCTTACATAAAAATGTCTTCATTTGCTTCATATTTTGGTATTCTGCCACATTCACATACCACGTCCCAAGGAGTTCGTGGAAATATTTTGAGATGTTTATAAAGTTTTCTTGTTTCTATGGACTTTTCTTGTCAGTCAGACTTGTCAATTTTACTTTTTTTATTTTTTGTATCCGTGCGTGTAGTGCGAATTGTTTATATTATTTCAGCCAATATTAACTTGAACTTGTTTCTTTCCTGGTTCAAATAGTTTTGTACATTATCGTCCAGTTTTCAGGCATGAAAATGGAACTCATCGCTTATATTCACTTATACGAATTCATTCAGTTTTAAACTTATACTTTTTGAATATCTCAATTTGCGCATTTCGCTGTCACCAAATACTGACCGACTAGATAACCTCTGCTGTTCTTATCAACAAATAAGTTCGTATTTTGATAACTTGCTGAATTCTAAATAATGGCTGTTTTGTGGAGTCAAGAAACATCGAAATGCGAGTTCCGTGATTTGCAAGCAACCGCAATGTCAGTTGATTGGTCAGGAAATAATATACTCTTGGCAGGTAAAAGATGTTTAGCTATCAAACAACTGAATCAAGAGGGTGAATGTAATGATGTTGTGAAGAAAATTGCGAGACAAAGCAAATACGATGTCGCTGGAGCTGAATGGTGTCATATACAGCAGGGAAAAAGACTTTGTGCAATCTCTGTACGTAATAGTTACACTTCAATGTTATGATTCATGTTATTTTTTTCTCGTCCTTATGAAAACTAGCCACTTTTTTATTATTATTTTTTTAATGAATCTGTGCTCTCTAGAAGTGAACACAAATAAACTTTTGACTTCTTTCACACTAACCAAAGGGTTGTGTTGTGAAAGCAGAAATGGTTGGCATGGCTGGGATTTGAACCTACGAGTCCTACGACCTCCAATACGCTGTGCGCATGAAAGCCGGCGATTAATACCACTGGACTACCAACCATCTCTTTGACTTTACATGACAACTCTCTCCATCATTTTTTTCTGTACTAGTATTGTATCAAGCAGGTTGACCCTTTATTTGTTCTAGCTATTGGAACTTTTCCCTCGATTTTGTGTACTATCATTAACTTTACAAGGCTGTTTTTGTCCTACAAGCTTTAGCAATGATTCTGAAAAGCCGCTGTACAAAAATAGTGGAGAATGTATTTATATAGATGAGGAATATTGTATGACTATACTCACTGATTTGTTTGTTTTCTTAATAAAGTGGGTTAGCATTTAAAGGAATAAATACTCAAAAGATATTTAAGTCAAATTAATATCCAGAAACTTATCCAAATCTTAGCAACAAATTAATTAACACTTCCTTTAAGACCCCACTTTGGGGCATAGAGAGGCAACAAAAGTTCTTTCACAAAACGGTGCGTTATAAATTATCCTCATATTATAATTATTATTTACTGTGCAGTTGAAATGACCTCCCACACTATGTCCAAGGAATGGAATATGGTATAATCTTTCCAGGACATAAAAAGAAATACATTTAATTATACATCATTTACGAAAATTTGTTTAATTTTACATAGATACGCAAAAAAATGATGATACATTACTATTATATAAAAAGTATAGACAGCAAATCACCAGTAAAGTCAACTCAAACAATAGCTAGTAGGTGAGAATCAAAAGATAAACAGAAAAATCTAGGCTCAGATGGGGTAAAGCAATGTAGGCCGAGGATGAGGGGCAGAAATAAGGGACTTGGAAGGAGAGAGAGGAAAAGGAAGCTTTGCTCTGATATCAGGTGCATACTTGCGTTTTGCCTGAACACAGTACAGGATGAGTTGAACATTGTAAATGTAAAAGTGATCATAGATCTCAGCACAGGCATTTGCCTAGTGAGATAATAAATTCCAAATAAAAAAAAATATTATCGTAATCATGTAGTGGCTCCTTAACAGTATTGAAAATTGAATATAATTAGTATAATGTTTGCATTCCAGAGTAACCAAAGAGTAGATGTTTACCATTTGAGGAATGGAGACCTGACTGGCATTCACTCTCTGAGGGGACACACGAGAGCTGTCAGTGACACGCACTGGCACAGAGAAGATCACAACCTCATTGCCACCTGCTCCATAGACACATTCACACATCTTTGGGACTTGAGGGATACAAGGAA
This sequence comes from Mystacides longicornis, assembly GCA_963576905.1. Classification (NCBI taxonomy): domain Eukaryota; kingdom Metazoa; phylum Arthropoda; class Insecta; order Trichoptera; family Leptoceridae; genus Mystacides; species Mystacides longicornis. Next base: position 9,905,668 of record OY756424.1, on the reverse strand, counting down.
ACCCGTCCTTTCATTTTTGGCAGTTGGTAAAGCAAAACAATAATACAGAGTTACTCAAACTAAAACTAGCTGCATAATATTTATATAAACTTCACAAAAGATAGTTCTGGGTGTCCGAGCCATACATCAGAACAGACCATACATAGCACTTCAACAATCTCTGTCTTAATTCAACACTCTTCTTCATCAGCCTCTCTCTGTCCATAGCTGAACGTTGGCCTCGTTAAAAAAAATATTACGATCAAGCTGTCGTCGAGATAGTTTAACGCATATCGCTTGATTGTGAGCTGATCTCTGTAGATTTTGACCTGCCATATTGGATTTAAGGTCAACTGACAGTTGTTTCGAGTATACAAGAACGCTTTTTGTAATAAATACACTGTATTTAAGTTTTTTCCCGTCCAATTATGTGCTCCTTTCATATTTTGGTTTATCATTTTAATAATAAGAAATTTAAACAAATAAAGCAAATAATATGCATTCCTGTAATCATTTGAGGGCTTACAACCATGAAGTACCAACTATATTTATAAGAAATATAATGACGTTTTGAAGAAAACATTCAAATAATACTTTTTAAGTAGGTACAAATATTAAAATTGAAGTGATCAAACATGATTAGGTTCATTTTGGCTGAAATACAAAGGTTTCGCATGATTTAATAAGGACTTGACTATATTTTGATGGAAAATAAATCATTAAAAAATAAGGTACCTATTCTGCATGAATAGACCATTAACAGCCACGTGGATTTTGACATTAGCCGGGAGGCATAAACATAAACAAAAAGTTTAAGAGTTGGTATGAGTGTATGCTGTGGGGTTGCCGGCTAAGAATAGCACCTCTGCTCTTTTTGCTGGTTTTCCGAGCATCCTGTAAGAGGCAGGAAATCGAAAAATCAGATCGGGACTGTGAGGTTGACCACCTCACGTCCTTAAACCTCAACCGGTCAGAAAAGGCACCGTAATCCTCGGACGCCTTCGAGCGCAATGGAGAGCTCTTGGTGCCTCCCTATGCCCCTAAGTGGGGTTTAGGCCTCCTGCATTGCGGGTTGGTTTGGGGGGGATCTGCGGCGGGCTTGATTTGTGTGGGATCGGCTTTTTGGTTTGATTGCTTCGATCGAACTAGAGGGCTGGTTTTGTGCGGGTTGGGTTTGCTGTGGTTTGGCTGTAAACACTTGCGTTGCCTGGCTACTATTTTGTTTGTTCACAAAATTTGGTGCGAAATGTAATCTTCATACATAACAGACGCGGATCAAATATTTTTTTTTATAAATAAAGTAAAAACTGATCGGTAAATCATACGTAATTGTGCGATTAACGAATTTTTATAAGTAATACTGTTAGTTTTTAAAACCATAGCAGTAATAGATCTTAGCATTAATGTTCCAAAAAACTATTAAAAATTTCAATATCGTATTTTTGTAATAATGAATTGCAATAAATAGTTTCTAGCATTAAATATTTTTTTTAATTTTCAGCTGGTGCCTCACAAGTTCAGTGGAATAAAGTAGCTAGTCATCTGCTAGCAACTGCACATGATGGTGATGTCAAACTGTGGGACAAAAGAAAGGGCTCCAGCCCCATACAGTACATATCGGCTCATCTCTCAAAGATCCACGGGCTGGACTGGAGTCCTCATCATGATTATCAGCTGGTCACCTCCAGTCACGATGGAACTATTAAATACTTTGATATAAACAACCCTAGGAAAGTGGAAAGCACAATCACAACAAACTATCCAGTGTGGAGAGCCATTTATACGCCTTTCGGGAGTGGGCTGATGACGATGGGAGTGGGCTGGGGAGGAGTTGCCAGGGGCGAGCATGGCGCTGTGGTGGCTCTTTGGGTCAACGGGACACTGGCACATCGCCTAGTGGGCCACACGGATGTTGTCTTGCAGATGCAGTGGAGACCCAACATGCCATCCAGTTATCAGCTGGTAACTTGGGCCAGAGATCAAACATTGAGATTTTGGACCATCCATCCGACTCTACTGAAGATATGTTCTCATTATTTGCCTATGGAGAGTGATGTAGACGACGACAACAGTGACAGTATGTCTCTATATTTTATAATGTGTAATACTTTTTCAGCCCGAATACAATGCAACCCCAAATTTGAAATTTTCATACAGATATTTTGAAAAAATAATATCAATCACATAAGCCTTTATTTAGGTTGTTATAAGTAATCACAGGTTAAATTCATTTTAATAAAATTAAGGGTGGATCTTTTGAACAAGCATTATACAGTCAAATAAGTTTTAATGGAGGATTAACTCACTAATGTCCCATAAGAGAAAAAAACGGATCTTTCAACTATCAAATAGCGGTGATTGGGGCATTAAACACCTTAATGAAAGATTAAATTTAGGGTGGATCTTTTGAACAAGCATTATACAGTCAAATAAGTTTTAATGGAGGATTAACTCACTAATGTCCCATTAGAGAAAAAAACGGATCTTTCAACTGTCAAATAGCGGCGATTGGGGCATTAAACACCTTAATGAAAGATTAAATTTAGTGGGCTGTTCCAACAGCCAATAGCACACTAATGGTCAATTTAGAACTGTCAAAATGGTTGCCAATTTTGTCTGTTTTCATACCGTTTTTCGAAATTGTTGATGATTCTTATTATGAGAGAGCCCATTTTTTTCGACCAATTTACGAATCGGATTACAATGCTTTCTATAAAGCATCAAAATAGGAACTATGCGGTACTAAAATATCGTCTATTTTATAAGAAATATCTCACTTTTTTAGTAATGCCAAGTGAAATGTCAAAATCACAAGATGACGCACGTAGTACATAATATTATTATAAACCAATGGGAATAATCTCGAAATACTTATTTTTAATACAGAAAATAATATATATGAATTATTTTATATATTTGTTTGGGTTCCCTTTTAAAAATATTTAAATAACAGAAATAAAATAAAACTTGACTTGACAGTTGCAGTAAAACAAACACATAAGACCTTGTCTGTCATCTCTTTCTAACGAATGGTGTTTACCGCGCGTCTTGCTCTCATACATGTATAGAGTGAAGATAGCAACAAGTTCAATATTGCCAGTCGCAAAAAAAAAACAAGATAATTGTCAATTAACCAATGGTCCATTAAATTTCTCATGAAAGACCCGTTTTGAGTTAGTGGATCCTTTAAAGTTATATGTCCATTTACTATTAGGCTGTATAATGCTCATTCGAAATACCGGCCCTAAATAACATAAATAACAAGAATAAACTGACATTTTTATTCATTGATGTCACATTGGTATCATTAGTTTAGAAAGTTACAGAAAATATATTTTTTAAACTTAAAAATAACAATGTGATACTACTTTATACACTATACAGATTTGAGATTCAGACATCACCTTCTTACGATTGTCACATTATTCTTTCTTTCCATTACATAGGTACAAACCTTCTAATTTGGAGTGATTCTTTTAATTAAATATAAATGAAATAGTCTAAAAATATTGTGTTATATTTGGGCTAATGCATTTATGAATTTAGCATCCTCAAAATCAACCGTTTTTTTTTTCAATAATCATTATTCTAACCAATCTATAAACAAAAAACTTTTGTTGAAATTCTCTGGCAGTCAATATCCTTAATAAATTGTGTGACCTTACTACATAAATGAATACATTAATGTTTATCCAACTGTTTTTCATTTCCAGCTATGAGCTATACTTCAACCAGTGAATTTCCTGAATCATTTAATGATGAAATTCCAATGGTTTGTTTTATTTTAATCAATATTTTCACTCCATATTACTTTTCATAGTACATAATAATTATTGATATATATATTTTTTATCACAGGTTAAATTAACAACAAACGAACCATTTCAAACATTCACAGAAGAGTTTGAGTCGATTAAAAATGTGGAGAATATAAATGTGGTGGATATGGATTTTGATCACAAAACTTGCACTGTTAGGACGGAGGCCAATGGTCACATCGCACTTCTCAAAGTGGCATTTCCAAATACATACGCTTTCGATCTCACGATACCCAGGTTTACTTGGATAACTGGAAGTAACATAGACTATAACACTACTATCAAAATTCTTCAAACAATTAATCAAGCGGCTTTTGTAAGGATAAAACAACACGCTCCGTGTTTATTACACTGTTTAAAACTGTTAGTTACGTGTATTCAACAGGTAATTTTTCATTTCCATTCAATGTACTCTAAGCTTTTCCATTATTCAGTATTTTTCATTTCCATTCAATGTACTCTAAGCTTTTCCATTATTCAGTATTTTGTTTAATGGAAACTCATTTACAGATTCCATTGAAGTCGGGAGAGGACGGAGCTCTAAATAAAACAATTGAAAATGGACAGGGAGAGAGTGACAGTTCACCAAATAGTGCAGGCGATCATTGTATTCCTTTCCCGAGAACGTGCGGTGCCAAATGGTGTAATGTCGGCACCCTGGTAGTATTTAATCGTCCGCCAAACGCTAAAAGAATGTCGCTAAAACCCGAAAGCACCACTCCGAGATCTTTATCTTCTTTGGCTAATTCGGTATTCATCACTTCGGGCTATCACAGATCTTCACAAGTACCGACCACTTTATCGCCTACCAGTGCTGGTCATCACGTCCACAGATCCACATCACATACTATTACCACATTCTATTTTCAAGACAGATGGGTAAATATTATTACTTCATAAAAATTATTTTTATTATTTTAGTAGCCATGTTGTAATTATTTTCGTTTTCATTGCTAGAAAACTCCGTCAAGGCGATCAATAAGCGGACGGTCCGGAATTCAACAGATTATTCCTAAGATAACACTTTATAAGGCGGATCACTTATTTTTCCTTGATAAAGTTTTAGCTGAAAATTATATAATTAGGAATCACAATATCCCTGGTAAAAATGTGATCAAATTTATTTTGTCATTTTTTTTTTCTTAATAACAAAATTCTTTAATTTGATAATTTTATATATTTTTAGAAATGTGTGAACATAATGCGAATGTTGCAAATTCGATTGGCAGAAATGATCTGATGCAGGCGTGGAACTTAGCGGCTTTAACTGCTTCTTCTTTAGATCAAAGTAAAAACGAGTGTAGTAAGTTGACAAACATGATTTTTGGAGACAACGATGATTCTATTAGTTGGCTTGTGCATCCATTTGGTCTCAACATGATTCAAGCTTTGTGAGTAGTCTATTGTCTATGTTACTAGTAACTAGAAGGGTTGCCCTAAGTCCGGAATTTTTAAATTATTCAATAAAAAAATCTAATAAACTATACATTTGCTTGAAAATCAATGTTACACACCTTTACTGAAAGTGCATAGGTCTTATAAAACACCATTTTTTTACAATTGGTACCTACCTAAACTTACAAGCATATCCGCAATTAATTTTTTTTTGATATGGCAACCCCAGCCATAAGGAAAATTTACATCTATTTTGTTTTAATTAACCATTATCATAATTTACTTTCAGAATAAACCATTATGCCAAAATATCAGATATACAAATGGCAGCCATGTTGTGTTGTGCTTTTAGTTCTTATTACAAAACCACTATCACCGGCAGTAAATCAAGTGATCTGTCTTCAAATAATTCCAACGTACGTACTAAACTTTTAAAATGAGTATGAAGAGTATTGTAGGTAACAAAATTTATATGGTACTGCATGTATTTATGTTTTTAGGGTAGTGGCAATTCCCCTTATAACACCATCCATAATATCAGTGAAATAAATATGGATAGTTTAGCAGCGCCTATTTTAAGACGGGACAGAACCAGTTCATGGTCGGACTCCACAGACATAAACCAGAGTTTCTTCGACATGTCGACAACTAAATACGACGACAACCCTGGGAGTCCCATGCTAGATGCGTCTACAGTGTTTTTGTATCAGTGTTACATGAAAATATATGCTGATGTGTTACATCGATGGAATTTTCTTGATGCCAGAGCTGAAGTAAGTACCTACTTATATTTTATTCTAGAAACATCCATTGATCTCACATCTCTGCAGTTTATTGACCTTAGACACCATCTTAAACTCTCAATGTAGCATAGTTTTAACTCTCAGTGTAGCATAGTTTTAGAGGGTCTGCTGACTTTTTAGCAAAGCTCTTTTTTATTGTAAAATGTGACTACTATATTTTTGACTAAGTTCTAGCTCAAAGCTTTGAAGTGGTATCAGTCAACGGCTTTTATATGTACAGCGTGTTGAAGGTCGTGGGTTCGAATCCCTGTGCTGACCATTTCCACATTCACAACACAAGCTTTGCTCTATTTGAAAGATGAAGTGTATTTGTGTGCACTTTGGATGAGCCCAGATTCATTATTCTAAAAAAAAATTTAAAAACTTACGTTTATTGCAAAGTGTGGTTGTAAACGCTGGCTGATATCACTGGCCACACTGTTGCAGCACTTCATTTCGTGAAAATTATTGTCGGCATAGAAACTTCTTAAATAATATGTTTCTAAAGTTTAGGCCTAAGGTAATTCGTAGTTGTAATGATTTTTCTTCGTTCTTTCAGGTTATGAAGCACGCTCAAAACGGCGAAGAAACAAAACATAGTGGAGTTGAACTCGTTAGCGAATGCTTTAAATGTAAATCTATTGTTAGAGAAAGTAGATGCTTGAGATGCTCTTTGATTGCTCTCAACTGTGCCGTCTGCAATATTGGAGTGAGAGGCTCTGCAAATGCCTGTCTTGTTTGCGGACATGGAGGGCATACCCTGCATATGCAACAATGGTTTTCCAAGTACGATATGTGTCCAACTGGCTGCGGTTGTCAATGCTTAAGGGAAACATGTAACATCATGGAAAGATAATCTCTTGATGGAATAAATGAATCATATGTGGTCAAATTCATCAGCCCAGATCTCTAATATGAAGATTATAGTTGCATAGGAGTAATTCAGAAGTCGACGTCTAAGCAAATATTCAGTGATCGATATAACAGCAGGATGAATGTGCAATATTTAATAGGTCTGAAAATTATTAGAAGTTTTTGTAAAATATGAGAGTTGTCTTTTATATTTCAGGATTCTAATGATTCTCTTAGGCCCAACGCATCGTAGATGAACGTTCTTGGTAGCCATCTGTAAGATAAAGTTATGTAGTGGATGAAGTGATGGAAAGAATCTGACGGCTGCATCAATCGAATACTATCTAATAGATGGATACCAAGAAGTTTAGTGTTGCCATACTGAAATCTATTGATTTCTGTGGAATAGCTTTTTTGCACCAGATTTGATGTCAGATAATGTTTTGTTTTGACTAATAATGTGTATTGAATCAGATATTTATCTCATTACTAAAACTTTAAATTTCATAATGATTTAACAGAAATTTATGACAATATAAAAACATTTCGATCACATTTTAGATTTTTAATCCAGATCGTTTGTTTGATATCAAACGAACTGGTATCTTTTGTCGATTGAAATTGAATAAAAATATGTTTCGTTCGAAGCTTTAAAACGATAATTCGTTATAATATGTATATTTTCTCGTTGTGTTTAGTGATGTATATATAATAATTTTAGTTTATGGAAAAACATGACGAAAGTTCTTCACACTCACGGCGTTAAGGCCTTAACCTAGTGATGCCATTTAGCAATTAATGTTTCTATTGTAAGGTCTGACATATTTGAAGTTAGGATTTCTTCACGGAAATAATTTTGAGAAACAAGGAAGCAAGATTTTTTGGAAATATAAGGTATATTGTTGCAAATCCTGAAATATAAAAGGCAACACAGCCTATGTATTTCAAGGCACACTTATTGTTTAAAATATCTTTGTTGTTATGTTTACTGCTCCCATTGTTATATTATAAAATGTTGATTATGTTAAGGAAGTACCTACCTATATTTTTATAAGGCTGTGAGGATATTCTTACCTGAATAAAATATTATATTTTTTCCTATCAAATCAATTGTTTTATTAATTATTAGTTTTTTATACACCTTAAGTGGGGTTTCAAAGGGAGCATTGATTGATTGATTTAAAAAAAAGATATGTTCTCTTAAATGAAATATTTAATATCAATAAAGTATAAAGAAATGGTTTTTATATACAATAATATTGATGCTAAAGCATTGCAAACTATCTTCATACAAAACAGGAATATATAATTCTCATATCAAATATTAGTTAACAGCAGTTTGTTATTTACTTTACAGGCTGTGGCGTATCAAGCGTTTATATTAAATTGTGCACAAATTTGTCGCATTTCAAATAATCGATGCTGATAGTTTTAAAATAATGTAGATATAAATATATATATTAAAAGAAAACACATTCTGAAGAGTGGAGAGAAAAATACGATATAAATTAATACAATTATTATTTTTAATATGGCTCGTATTTATTTAGTAGTAAAATTATTTACAGTGTGGCCAAGTATAAATGTCCCATTTCACACATGTACGAATCAAAAAATTACTCTTCAAGTTGTACTAAGTTTTCGTGAGCGACTACTCTCTCTCAGGTGGACAAATCTTACTTGTCTTTGTCCATCTGAATAAGGAAGCAGTCACTTCCGAAAAGTAGTAGATGGTTATAAACATTGTGCATTTAGGAAGTTGTTTTTAATCACTTTCATAAAATATGTAAACTTGTAAAAACCTTTGATTCAGTTCGTTTTTTCACTCCACCATTTACAAATTTCCTACATTGTATGACTCGATGTTTCACAATTTTTTTATTTTTTTTATTAAATGAATCTGTGCTCACTCAAAGTGAACACAAATACACTCCTTGACTCTTTCACAGTAAGCTACTTAAAGCTTGTGTCGTGAAAGAGGAAGATGGTCGGCACCTTGGATCGAACCACGACGTCCGCAGTACGAAAGCCGACGTTGTAACCGCTGGGTCACCAACCACTTCCAATTATCTTTTAAAAAATTGTGGTTTATACAAATACTACTCCCGAGTATTAAAATTAAAATGACAACCACATTGTATTGTGCTTGGTAAGTACGTAATTCTTTGATATTTTGGGGGATATCTCTTCAGCAGATAGATGAAGTTATTAATAATAGAAAAGAACGTAAAGAGTTAGAAAAAAGAAGAAAAATCATTCATATTATTGCTTTTATAACACTTAAAAGCCCGCCATTTATGATCACTTCAATCCTTCCAAATGGAGAAATGTATCTCCAAAATATTGCCATGAGTGGGGAAATCAAATGGATGTCAGTGTCAAAAACTTGTTCCAAATTTGTCTCCTTTTGTCATCACCAGGGTACACATGTTGCTGTTTTAAATTTAATAGTAGAAAAATGCATATATTGACGTAGTGAAATTTCATTATGATTGAAAAAAAAAAACTCAAGTTATCTGTCACAATTAATTTGGAGTGATGGTGAATGGCGGATAGTTAATATTCCAAAAGGAAAATTGAAAAGCGAATATGAGAAATCTATTATTGCATAATTTATTCCACCATTTTCTGCTAAATCCTAGAATGGTTTCACTTTTTATTTTAATTTGATATTTTCTCTACGAGACATTTTTTAGATGCCTCTATTTAATAAAATTCAAAATGTAAATCTTATAAAAAAAAACTTTATGGAAATGGAAGGTGAGAAAATTTGTAACCAGGCGAATACGAGAAGTTTTTATTGCTTTTTTTTTTTAGTGCATTGCTACTAAGAATATAACATTATCCCAAAATATTAGTCTAGGTGCAATTGCACAATATAAATTTTAATGTATTATTTTTTTATATTTAGGTAAATATTTGCTAATTTAAAAGATGTAAATTGCTTTCTTTATTAGAATCAGTGATAATGTTTTTCCTACCTTATTTACTATTTGCAGGTACTTTGTTTAATACAAATTACTAGCAGTGAGATTTCCATTACTATTCACAAATAATGTATGTTCAATTTTTTGCAAATATTTTTTTTGTATATTATGCTATAAGTAACTATAATTATTTCACTCAGGGAAAACTTAGCGTAAGTAGGTAATAATTATTATAGTTATTACACCTTTGCATCATATTTGATTAACCATAGACAATAATGATTGAAAAGAATCATAGATAAAAATGATCGAAAAAGATCATAGATAATAATAATCAAAATAAATGTTATCAATAATTTCTAAAAATATTTAAAAGCTCGTTTTAAAAAAATTGGTACAAATTCACATTTATTATGGTAATAGTTATAAAAGAATAATGAATTGAAACAAACACAGTTGCACTTTCACGATATTTTATTGAGGCTCAAGTGCTTTCGTCTATCTCATGTAAACATTATCGTCTATCTCATGTAGACAGATAATGAAAAACCATAGAGAAAAATACTGTTTACGGGTAAACTCTCCGAATCACTTAGTAAAGTCACAAAGAAACAATATAAAAGCGCGTTTTACACTAATAGTAATATTAATAAACTGTTTTTTATTTATATATTTATTTCTTTGGTTACCGGTTTCGGCTACCAGCCATCATCAGACCAAACTTAAAACTAATGTGCACAGATGACAAAATATTGTGACTTACAAATTTTAGGTATTGTGATGGAGGGGGGTGTTAGGGGTAGGCGTGGAAGGAGATAGATCCGCTATTATCTCTCTTCCCTACCCTGCATGTTAACGCAATAATAATAATTTTGTCATCTGGTAGTAGTATTATCTTCTCCTACCAATATTGTACCATGTCTTCAATTTATTTTTTAAAAATTTTATGTATCTTTAGTCTCTTGATAATGTCTACATGAGATAGAAGAAAGCGCTCGAACCTCAATAAAATATCGTGAAAGTGCAACTGTGTTTGTTTTTATTCATTATAATGAACTTTCACTACGTAAATACACAAACCTTACAAAAAATAAATTATAAAAGAAGTTTATAGCAAAAAGCAATATTTTGTATGGTGAAAAATATTATAGGTAATCAATTAAGGAGTAGAATATTATCTATATTTAACAGTTCTACACAAAAGTAGGTAAATTGTAACCAGTTTTAGAACACAACCATAAAAATATTTGCTAAACTCACTGTAATGAAGAATTCCCAATGATTTTTTTTTCTAAATTTGTTCATAATTTTGACACAAAGTTTTGTACATAAGAACTGATGGTTAAATTTTATCACTGTTGTGTGTTATTTATTCTACTTATTAAAAATATATATGAATCTATAAAAATAGTTTTAACAAAACAAAATACTTAAATTAGAAGAAAATCAAATCATAAAAGACTCTCCTATCTTAATAAATCTAAATAGGTACATAACTAATTAAGATTTTTAAAATCAAAATAGAAATCTACATTCTAAAATGATTGTGCTTCATATTAACGTCAAGAGTGTTTGAAATCAATAGGATTCAAAATATTAAAAATAAAGTACTAAAATTGTGAGAACCCAGTTCACCATTGCATATTCTAACCTTTTTGAGTTTTGATAAAATATATCTGTAGCCGTAGTGATGAAGTCATTAAGGATTTTTTTTTCATTATAATAGGGTATTTGACACTATGAAAAATAAGCTACAGATTGTGGTCATCCTGTTTGAAAATGGCCCAAGAAAGCTTATTTCTTTTATTTTACAACTTCAATAGGCTTATTTTTTATAAAAACACGTAATAAAAATCCAAATATTTCTATGGAACTAGTCACCGATGAAAACGCCTTGTGATTAGTTGTGTTTCCTGTGACGTCACACCACAGTAAATGACAGTCATCAACACATTAGCAAACTCATACCAATACTATGGTGTGACGTAAAACACACCACTGACCAGCGCCATATACAAGACATCGTTTTACGCGCGTTTTTGGATATTTAAACATGATTTTCATATAAAATATGGCATATCTTCAGAAAATATAAAGAGCATGTGCTTATAATGTATCGTAGAATAATTTAAAACAGTTTCTGGACATTAGTCAAATACCCTATTTTTTATATGTATTGAATACTGTTCCTATTTTTTGGCTATTGACACCACCGTTTGAGCATTTCTGAACAAGGTAGCATAATAGGTTTTTACTTCAATTCGTTTGAGCATTTCTGAACAAGGTAGCATAATAGGTTTTTACTTCAATTCATCACTATGGCTACATTTTTTTTTTAAGTTTTGGTTCTAATCTATGTTATTGTAAATAAAAACCATAGGTACACGAAACGAGTTATTAAGATAAAAGGAATTCAACTTTTAATTTAATGATTGTACCTATAATGTTAAACATGCAATCCTTATCACATTGGAGGATAAGGATATTAAACAAAATTCTTCTAAAGGGTTTAAAATAAAAAATAACAATTATTTGTTTCGCTGAGCTATAAAAATAATAACATAATAAATATACATAAGTACATATTATAAAAAAAATTAAGCTAAAAAGATAAAACTAGAGTTGAAAAACTTGGTGGATACGCAGGTAACAAACATTTAAACTACTCCCAAATTATTGCAGTTGACGGAGGAAGTAACTTCTTCAGAGTCGGGTTGTTCTATTGTAGCAGCTACACAAAGAAAATTATTACCTTAATTTATATTTAATCAATAAATTACAACTAAATTGAAATATTTCTAACATGGAAATTTACTTTTAGTTATATCAGCTAAATAATCAAGTAATTTAATATTTCTAAATTATTATCAAAGAAACGTCACAACATTTATTGATAACTTGGATTCTACTGATTTCTATGTCTACACACTTTGTATAGGTGTTCTATAGGGTGTCTTAGTAAGAGGGCACATTTTCATTATAGAGATTTGTAATATTTTTATTGGTAATTAAAGGAGACATGCTTCCATTAAGTATGGAATAAAATATCCCACAATGACCCATACGCCTCTGATACGGGACCGTCTTTGATGGAAAAGTTTGAGTTGCTGAGATCCATGTTGAATCGATGTTTTTCAGCAATGTTTTCAAAAGAACGGCCAGTACGTTGACACTAAGCAGTTTTAACGTCCATAATCTTCAAATGGTTGACAAATCGGTGTTCTCGAATGAATATTCCACAGTTTGCGAGCAGTCATCGTTTAATCCCTTTTTATGCTTAATAAATTACAACTATTATAATTAGTCGTTCTTTCGTAAAGTGCACCATGTTTAATAATTGGAATAAACACAGACGACAACTGTTAAATTTCAGTGTTGCCACTTGCAAAAATAGAAAACGTGCACTAAATTTGACAATTGCGCTCTTACTGAGACACTTTTTTTTTAAATCTTCTGTGTAAGATGAATCTTTTAATCATCATATAATATTTCGGGACATTTAACAAAAAAGAATGTGTAAACACCATGACCATACCTTTCTAACAAGCGTCGTTTCAGTTCGGGTGGATATGTTACATAAATGTAATGTTCATTTTGTCCTAAGTCATTCAAATCACCAACAGTGTAGTACTCTTCACTGTACCCAGACACTCCAGGCACTGAACCTGGCCCTGCAGATCCTCGGATTGGAGACGAATGTGTTGTGACTGAGGCGCTGTTACTTTCCAAACTTTTTTCATCTGAACTACTAATAAATTTAAGTAAAAAATCTTTAAGTACATATTTTCAAAATATTACGTCACTTTTTTGTTTATGTTGTATTGATAATGTCAAAAAAATCATGGCAGATAGTCTTAGTTAGAAATAATGAGTATTGGGCAAGTATGCTTTCATTGCGAATACGAGTATATCATTATTCAGGGCCGAGCCAAACATATTTCAACAGCTTCTTTATCTTTTGTCTGTCTCTCTCTCTCATCTTGTTGTTTTTCAATACTAGAAGGAGTAGGTACATTTGAAAATAATATGTACTATGACCATTTATCAAATGAAGAACATTGCAAGGGTTACAATGCATTACCCCACTTTTGGGGAGTTGCCACTTCTATTACTTAGCACATAATTCAATACTATAAAGTATGGTTACAATTATTTTAGAATATTGCAAGATTTTTTAATCAATGCTTGAGTTTTCAACCTGGTTATTACTGTGGTATAAGTTTGTTCTCCTAAATCTTGTAAGACTAAGATTTCATCTATTCCTTCAAAATTAAGTGGAATTTTTTTGATAGATTCATTATTTAATTACGAAAGTCCTTGTGAGTTTGACATACTTAACAATCATAGTCACAAAATAATTATTCAAATAGTAAAAAAATGTACTTACTCAAAGAGAACCCAAATTATGTAATAACACATACAAATTCCAAGAGTTAGTATAGTGGCAATACCAATAACCAACGGCCAAGGGAAAGGTCTTAGCGATGTTGCTGCATCCTCCCAATATCTATCACAGCTCAAATACCAACACACTGCTCTATTCATCTCTTCTGCAAAAATTTCTATGTAAATTAATAATGGTTGATGCAATTTCAGAACTATCAATCTTGGTTAAAACTATAACCTACCTTCTATTTCTTTAAAATCATGAACTGACAAATGAATTATTAAGCCGGCTATGCAATTTCTGATCAACAGTTCGCATCGAGTTTTTAGTTTTTGTAGCTCTTCGGGATTACAATTAGCTTTTTGCTTTTGCAACTCTGATATTCTTTGTTGTTTTTGGTCCACTGGTGGAAGTGCCGAATCAACCATATCTCTGTCACATAACTCAACTGTACTGTTTTGTTCTCCGTCATTTTCATTTGCTCTTCCTTCATTTTCATCTACGAATTTGAAAAACTCATAACATTAAAAAAAAAACAATATTCATTATACTGGAAGTTCACTATACATTATGAAGAAGACGAGGCAGGCCAAAATTAGCAATGAAGCGGACATTCACTGCAGTTTTACAAGATGACTGTAGCTGTGCAACTGACGTAAGATAGAGAGGATTTGAGGAAATTTATGGGTTTATTTAAAATAGGGTTTCTTACCTTCCACAATCTCCGAGTCATCTTCTAATTTGGCATCAGTTATTCTTGGACAGTTTCTATATTCTTCCATTATGGGTCTCGAATGTAATTTGGAGTTTTGTTGTTCATTTGATTTAATGAATATTCTAGCCACTTCCCTAGGCCCGGCAGGTGAGAGCGCAGTCCTATAAACCGTAGACTCTTGCCATATTTCTATATCTGTGTTAGGTAATGTGTTACTTTCAGCTCCGAGGGTAGAATCTTGTGAAATAAGCACCTGACATCTCATGATGTCGCAATAATCTGCTAAACATACTGCGTCTTCAGCCTGCAATCAATTTAGGTACATTAATATGCCAACATGATATTCATACGGGGGCGTAACTATAGGGTGGCAGGACTCGCAAAATACGACGAACCCCTAACCCGAGAGGCTGCGAAATAACCTGACATCTTTAACAAATTATTTTAGAAGTACTTTTTTCAAGTACTGGAAATCAATTAAATTGAAAAACAACTAAAACGATTTACAAATTCAAACTAATCATGAAGATTTCGTCACATTGCAAACAAAAGATGTTCATCAATCAATTGCTTAATTTTTGTCATGGTACATTGGTAGTGCAGGCGAGCTAATGATGGAAGTTCCCTCATTTTGCTAAACAAAAAGTGTTTTTTTGATTTCTGACCAGATTTCTATTTTTTGGCTTCACATTCTTTGTTTATAATATTTAATTACAATATTGTTAATAGTGCTGAGTGACCACATACATACTTCAAGTGGTTATAACTAGACGGTTTTACAGGGAAGGTCTCATTCATAAAAATTTGCCACGGGAAACAGATGGTATAGTTATGGCACTGATTTCATGCATAAATATTAATAATATAAATTGATATAACCTTGTTGATTTTATTTTTATGTCTATTATCGAAATGCATATCCAAAAAATTTTCTTCATAAAATGACTTTCCACAGAATCCACATTGCCACTGAGATGTGCGGTGTTGGTATTTGGCTGCATGCTGCGGCCCAAAGATATCACGTAGAGGATGAAAAGGGCATTCTAATGGAAGTTTTACTTGATATTTGTTCAATACAGGTATCCATTTATTTTGAATTATTTTCCTTACAATCTTAGCATTGTCACGAGAACATGATATTTTGAACACTGTTGGGCCAGGCCAAGGAATAAAGGATAATATAAATAGTACTATGACCTGAAAAGAAATTATCAAATGTTATGAAAAGTGATAGAAGACTATTTTTCATCGGCATTATGGGAAAACAGTAAATAAAAAAACTGTGGCAATATTAATTATAACACATCAAGCCTTAATAATAAAAATCCCATTTATATTAGTAAAACTATTTTAAGAAATCCATTAATAAACTAAGAAATCGATTAATATAACCCATTAATATTAACGATGAGTAAAAATATTACATACAAACCTCCAAAGTAAATGATTTGGTCTTCATTCATATTATGTATATTACAGATTATAGTTAAATTTTACAATTGTTACTTATACTATAATATTTTCCGTGTTTATAACAACAATTTCACTTCACATTTTTTGACATCTTACATAGATATTCGCATCACGCCTTGTTACTATTTTCCAATACTTCCCCTTCGGTATACCCCTATTATTACGCTATCGAATGTACAGGAAGAGGGTAGGAAAATTGTATACATAACTACATAGGGTTGTTGCATTAATATGTTGCCATTGATAAAAAATGTTTGAAGGAAATACAATAACATAAAAAGAACGCGTAGTATCTCGATTATTGTGGCTTGCACAAATGAATACAATTTATTAATACCTATTTGATTTTTATTGTAATATTTTTTCAAACCAATAATATGGTTGCCCGAGTCATATTTAAGTATTCAATAAATATATACCTACTTATTAACTTATTTGTCTTATTTAAAAAAAAACATGTGCTTTAGGCAAGTTCAATAAATATTTAAAAACAAATATTTTGAATCATTCAAGCAATTGTAAGTTTATTATGGAGTGAGTGGTGAGACAAGTGAGATCTTTTGGTGAGATTCATGGGTGATTACCAAATTTATCATTATTTACACTGGTAACTCTAGACATACGAGGCTTATTGCTATTGGTCAAATACTTTAGTATCGCGACAAAATGCAAAAATATCGTATTAAGTTATCGCATGCGAAAATGATAGTTAATAACATATAAATCTAAAGAAAATATGGTTGTAAATCGCTTAAATATTCTGGGAGACATTGGATATTTTTAGTGATGTTTGAAATGACAGCGTGTTGAGAGTTGTCAATTGGAAGAAAGATGTTCCGTGTAATGATTTGGAATTTGGATTTTGCATCAAGTTCTTTGTAAATAAGTGATTCATGTGTTAACTTTCTGTGAGCTGGAGTTTGTTTTGAATTAAAAGTCGAGATGCTCTCTTCTAATAACAAAATGACTTATAAAACAGCGCGTTTTATTATCGTAATATGTTTAGTTTTATTTATAATATCTGTGTCTGGGGGAAGGGACTTTTATTCAATTTTAGGGGTAACTAGAAGTGCTAGCTTAAATGAAATAAAAAAAGCTTATAGGAAACTTGCCAAAGAATTACATCCTGATAAAAATCAGGATGATCCAAGCGCCTCTCAGAAATTCCAAGATTTGGGAGCAGCCTATGAAGTTCTATCCGATCAAGATAAGCGAGAATTATATGACAGGTTTGTATTGAACTATATCTCGAATAGTAATTTAAATAAGCACCTACTTTTTATCATTATTAATCAAAAACTAAAATATGAACACAAATTACAGATGTGGAGAAGATTGCTTGAAAAAAGACGGTATGATGAACAGTCATGATCCTTTCGCCAGCTTCTTTGGAGACTTTGGTTTCCACTTTGGTGGAGGTGAACAAAGGCATGAGACTCCGCGTGGTGCCGACATTGTGATGAATTTACAAGTTACCTTAGAGGAACTCTATAGTGGAAACTTTATTGAGGTTGGTTTTCATGTTTTTCCTTTTATATTTTCATCTATGAGAGACTGCAAATTATACCAGTCGAAATATAACAACTGTACAAATTATGATATTTTAGATCACCCGTAATAAACCAGTCATAAAACCAACTTCCGGTACAAGAAAATGTAACTGTAGACAAGAAATGGTTACGAGGAATTTGGGTCCTGGAAGATTCCAAATGGTACAGCAGACTGTTTGCGAAGAATGTCCAAATGTGAAATTAGTCACTGAGGAGAAGGTAAGCACTTATACTTTTAACACATTAAGTTGTTGTTGTTTATTTTATAGACATGTTTAGATAATTTATTTCAATGAGTCAATTGTGTGGAAATAAATCTGTCAAAAGACTTAAATAAAATGACAGCTACAACAACGTTTCACTCACGGGTAGATAAATCTATTGTTGTTTCTTTCTCTCTTAGGTAAATGAGAGAGAGACGGCAATGCTGTTAGTTAAACTTACTCCTGGATAACGGATGCTCCAACTGTCAATCAAACTCGACAGTAACTTTTAAGAGAAATATGAGTAACGAATGTTTATAATTCTGAAAAAACGAGTAGTTAGGTATATCAAATTTTGGACCAGTTTATGCTAACTTTAACTAACACACTTTCATAATTTCGACCCCAAGTTTCATTTTACTAGCAACCAACTTTTATATAGTAATTGATTCTCCTTTGGTGCCAGGTTTTGGAGATAGAAGTGGAAGCTGGTGCACCGGACGGACAGGAAGTCAGAGTTCGAGGAGAGGGAGAACCTCATTTGGATGGTGATCCTGGTGATTTGGTGGTCGTCTTAAAGACAGTGTCCCATCCCATATTCACTAGGAGAGGAGATGACTTATACACCAATGTTACCTTAAGTTTGCAGGTAAATATATGTTACGCCATTCAACCCTTTCTCTCTCACTATTAACTCACTAGTCGGTCTGGCTAACAAAACAATATGAAATCTTAACCTATGTACAATGTTGGTTCCATTATTATTTAGGTATAGTGCCCTTATAAGCTATCGTGTTTTAAAATACTTAGAGGCTCGGAAAAAGATTTTTCTTTTGGAATAAATTAAGACTACACTGAGGACAAAATGTAATGTTATAAAACAATTATTTTGGTCACAATTTGAGAAAAGAATCAGACGACTTAGAGAATTTGGGTGTGATTCTTAAGAAAAACAATTTAAAGTAGGTTTGATGACTTTTTACATCATGATTTATCATGCCTGAAGGTAGATCATGATTTTCTTTGTTTAAGCCTTGTATCTGAAATATGGAAGCTAGGGCTAGCTTCGACACTTCTTTGATAATCAATCAATCGAATGTGTCAGAGGCCTAAGCCAAGTGTAATAAAATGGTATCGATCGGTTGGTGTTCCCATAATAACAACATACTAACGACAGCTTTTTACGTCGTTACTATGGGAACACCAATGGACCGATTCCATTGGTGGCCATTTTACGACACTTGTCTTCGGCTCCTGTTCTCCTCATATTTACTACCCATAAAAGATCAGCAATTGACTTGCGTATTATTACGTGTTTAAAGCTGAAATATGTTTGTTTTATTTAGGACGCTTTGGTTGGCTTCCAAATGGAAATTCCTCACCTGGATGGTCACAAAGTCTCTATTGTCAGAGAGAAAACGACTTGGCCCGGAGCGAGAATCAGGAAGAAGGGTGAAGGGATGCCCAACTTTGAAAATAACAATCTTCATGGAACACTGCACGTTACTTTTGATGTGGAGTTCCCTAAAAATGATTTCACAGCTGAAGATAAAGAAGGTGTGTTGTGTTAAATGTTTTCGTATTAGATGCTTATTGTTTCATCTAAGAGACTGGACTTTTCCCAATTACTTGTTACCAATGTATTGGGAACAATGTTATCAGATCTCTGACTTTTTAAGGGTCGTTAAACATCTAGACAATATAGTACAAATCTATTTATTGATGGATCCATATTAAGCATAGAAAGTTGTTACAAAGTATAATTTATTCTTGGTGTATTGCATGTGTGCAACTTTCAGGAATAATTCGATAAAATTTGGTTTTGATGGATGTCTATTCTTTCAACTACATACATAATATCGAGACATGTATCACATGTGATTAATTAACTACTACACCGCCATCTCTTGGATTTCTTAAAAGTTACACATCTATAGAGGAATTTATTTATTTTATTACAAACTTATGACCCGTCGAACTTCATCCCGCATCCGAATCAACAATAATCATTATATACATAACTAAATAAATTATTAGCTAAATTTGATTCAGTTTCTATGTCATAAACTGTATTTAATTCATGTAATAAGTCAAAATTATTTTTTTAGTCTGGATTATATCGTAGTTTGACGGGTGGGTCAGCTAGTAGTGTATAATTTTTTTTTTTTTTTTTATTAGATCAAAAACTAATTATTACAAAGTTAAGGTACAATAATGAAGTCGCGCCAAATCCATACAAATGGATTTGTCGGCGCGTTCTTCTACAGAAATAAAAACAATAATAAGAAATAGTAACTTAAAACCTAACCAACAGAAGCAAACATAATATTATTCATAATTATTTACAGATTTTTCAATTATAAACAAATCCACATTTCAAGAGCCATTCCTTGACAAGTCTTTTTCTGTTTTCTTTTTCTTTTAATTCTAAATATTTTGTACATATTACTTTCAAGATTTGTATTCTAACCCATATAACATCAACATAAGATCTCTAATGTATGTTTGTGCAAATTTTTTCAATTTCTATGATAACTTAGTGCTACCGGATAGAAATCCTATCTTTATTTATTGAAGCGTGGATAACAGTAGAGTAGTAACCATAGGTAGTTGCCGGCTAGCATTTAACTGATTACTATAGGTCTGTTAGAGGATTCTTTAAACTGAGTGTGAGATCTGACAGTCTCATTAACTGCAGAGATTTTTTTCTCAATGTTTTCTTGTATGAAAAACTCAATTTTATCTTATATTTTTTTTTTCCATCATGCCGTTTCCCGAAGGGGGTAGGCAGAGAGTACGGATTTCCATTCTTTCCTATCCAAACAAACCTCTTTCGCTTCTTCCAAACGCATAACATTCCGCATACATGCTCTCCTATTTCTTTTGCTCCTGACTTGGCCCTCCTCTAAGACTGAACCGATATGATCGGACCATGTCATTCGAGGTCGACCTCGTCTGCGTGCACCCATTCTTTCAGATTTATATATCCTTTTTGTCATTCTTTTCTCGTTCATTCTCTCTACATGCCCAAACCGCCTTAATTTATTAACTTTCATTCTAGTCACTACACTAACATCCACTCCACATTCCTTTCTAATATTCTCATTCCTCAGCTTATCAATCAGTCTCTTCCCGCATATCCTACGGAGTGATCTCATTTCCACAGCATTCATTCCAACTTCCATATTTTTCGTCCATGTCCATGTTTCACTCCCATACATCATGGATGGTATATCAGGATTGCATTGTGCATCAGCTGTTTGGATTTAAGAGATACGTTCTTATTTCTCATCAGAGGTCTTAGTGCACCGCCAACCCTTCTACCAGCCAGTTTCCTTCTTTCAATCTCCTTTTCACATCTTCCATCTCTGCTAAATAGACTACCTAAATAAACAATACTCATCCACTTGTTCCAAGTTCTCATCATTCACATTCACACAACATTGCGTTCTTAAATCTTCTCTTTTAAAAACAAGCAAAAAACATCTTATATTCATCTTAAAAACATCTTATATTTGATTGATGATAATTAGATTTCAATTGTTTTTTCAGCCATCAAGAAGATTCTGAAGCAGTCATCGAACAACAAAGTATACAATGGACTGGGTTTATAATACAATAAGTAGTTTGAATAAATAAAATTTGTGTGATTATAGTGAAATTTCATAATTCCGAAATTAATGATAATTGTTATGCAAATATTGTGAACTGTGAGATTGTGTGACATTCAATTATTTATATCTTAGCTGTTATAAATTAAATAACCTTGTGAACAAACAATGCGGTTTTCTTTTTCTTTTATTTGTACATACTTAAGTATAGTTTTTAGAAAATAAAAATTGTTCTAGACAGGTTCATGTTAAGAACTGTTTCCACTATGTTACGAAGCAAGTGTGTGATGAGTGAATAAATAGTCGTTCCTTTGAATGCGTATAATATGCTAAAAGCTCATTTTGTACATTTTATTATACCATACACATCCATAAATTTAATACAAAATGTATAAAAATTCAAATTTAGATATCTTCATTTTCCTCTAGATTTCTTGTACCAATTATCCAACCGATTGACTTGCATAATTTGTCCCAAGCGCTGCAACAATCTGAAATTTTCTCGTTTGATTTTATCCTTTCTTTCTTTTTCCCAGAGTTCCTTCTTAGATTTGACAGTGACATGATTTCTTTTCAGAGGTGTGCTGTTGTCAATTGCCGGACATGCTGCCGCTACCTAAAACAAAATTTCTCTTACATAAATGTTTTTTTTTTTTTTATAAAACCATATATTTTAAGAATTTTGGAGAAATATCTTGATTCTTGGAGACGGCTATCAGATGATGTCATCAATGTCACATAGTTTTTTATTCCTAGTTCCAAACTCGAAAGTTGTGCTCACTCTATCACAGATTTAAAAACAACCATGGATCTATTTCCTTTTTAGATAGGTACTAATTTAAATAAACTGCTATTAGCCAATGAGATTTCTATTAGCATTATTTCTTTTTTTTTAAAATGGAGCCCTATTTTACGTGGTCATCGCATCTGCCAGGACATATCTCGAGTAATTGCAATACTAGGATTTAGAGATTACCATGTTTTTCACCAATCACAAATAATTATTGTGGGTAGTTTGTAATTTAATCTTCGCACCTTTTGTCATTTAAATAATTTTGCATATTTCTGTTTCACATATTATTAAAAATGTCGATTATAATCGAGTAAATGGATAAAATGTTAATTGGCAGGAATGTGGGGCACGGGACATATGAATACTTAATGACACACGCAGGAAATAATTCTCCATTGTTATCAAATGTTATGATAATATTTTGTTTTATCATAAGTAAACTTTTTGTTCAGGGTGTCCACTGTAAATAATTATTATTATTTAACATAAAAACGCATAAATAATAAAAAAAAAAAAACAACACAATTAACATAATATTTATCTTATAGCAAAAGGCATGTTTCGTTTACACTGGACATGAACCTTCAATCTTTCAAAAGATTTTTTATATATTTATGTTAAGTTGTGTTTTTTCACTGGGTATTTAGCCTTCTCTTGAAAGAGTTGGTGGTAGGAGCATGCACCACTGACTCCGGTAACTTGATACCGAGCACTGACAGCTCCGTTGACCAGGAAGTGTTTCAGGGGATTGAATGAGAATCTTGTTGATGTCAATTACAACTTGTGGCCTCTTAAGTCCACAAAGTGTTCGTAGTAAACATAGTTGGTAGAGTCTCAAAAAGCAACAGTGGTCGTGTGACACCTTGCTTATTTTAATAAGATAGACTCACTTAAAAATTTATTTGTTTATTAATTTTTTTTTGACAACCGCATTATTTTCTCCATTGTAAAGAATTTAATTATGAGTGCAGAGTCCTTGAACCTAATCAAAACCAAGGAACAAAAAGTCTCAGCGTTTGAAACAATGTGCCTCAAAAGAATTATGGGTATAAGATGGTACCATCATATCACAAACGACACAATATGCCGGTGCAGGTCTACGTACCATTCTTCTACTATAGGTCGACAACTATAATAATACCACTCCTAACACTAAAATCTGTAGGTGCGGAATCAGGGGGATGAAGTAAGGGTAGCCGGAGACGGGCTAAAAAGTCGCTACTGATGCAGGTATACTGCATTTATACATTTTAGCTGGGATACTCGTAATACTTAAAGTGTACTTACAGTTACGGGTAAATTCTAAGAAAGTTTATTATGCTCATCTCAATTAGACACCATTTTAACAGGTTAATTAAAAAAAATAGTACCTAGGTGTCCTAGGTTTGTAAAATTTCTAATGGGTTGAAGGTTGGCTCTAAGAAATTGTATGTTGGCTACTCCTCCGTTTGTCATATTCTTCGTAATAGGTATGTTTTCTTTTAATTTATTATTATGATGCCGTGATATAAAAATATATAAGGTTGATAACCGTTGATAGAACATTTAAAGAATTCGTTTTTTAGGTTGGTACCTACTTAATATGTTTTCTGAATTGGTCTTTTAGAATCTTCTCCATTTATCAATTTCTTTTTATGCTTTGTGTTTATTATAACATTAATTTTATCATGTCAGAGTAGAGAAAAAATAATTAAATCTGTTATATCTACCTAATATTAAAGGGAAGGATCGAAATCGTAGATATTTATTTTGAAATGTAGATTTACCCGCTGCTACTTTTAGTTTGAGCTACTTTATATTACCTAATATATTGCATAACATGTAAAACGATTAAATTTGCACTACTATTTAATCGTTTGAAGTCGGTACTAATTTTGCTTGTTTGCAGACACCTTTATAAATGATAAAATACAAAAAAGCGTTAAGCCCCAGCTCAGACGTCCTTCCCGCTGCGAAGGCGGCGGTAGGGATGGGCAAAAAATATCGATATTTTTTTAGAAAATAATCGATATTTTTCGTCGATTTTTTTAATCTGGAAATATCGATATTCGATTTATATTTCTGAATATCGGAAACGATATTTTTTTAAGCGCTTTAATAAAAATTCAAATTTTTATATAAATTATGAACGCATCCAAAAACTTTTTCTCTACGTCCCTGTCTGGCATTTACAAAACAAATGAAAATACGACAATAAAACAGGTATATATTCAGCTAACAAAATATTTTGTAACGACTTAGAACATATTCGTAGCGATATATTCAAAATTTCTGCAATTTTTCACTATTTCAGCACTATCTTCCAATAGTGGAAATAAAGCCAAAAAATAATAACCATTTCAACTTGAAATACACGTGTTCCAGACAGATTTTTTTTTCAATTAAGTAATCTTATTAGGTCATAATCACACGTTTGACAGAACAGATTTATGTATTTTTAGTTGTAATGAGTCTTAGCAAAATACCTATATATTGCCGCTTTTAAATCTCACTTTTAGCAATAAAGGTAGATGGAGCTGAAATTTGTAAAAAAAAAACTGCACAAAATTTGAATATCGCCGACCTGTGGGTGCGTTTCGCCTTATAAGACAAACTTCTTGGCACAATAATTATAAAGCGAGACAAAAAATCGATTTTCCGAAGTTCATTGCCAGCTAAGATAAATGTAAAATTCACTAACTGATGAACATGCATTTCTTTGTGGAGTTTATTTGAAAATAAAGATCAAATAAAAAAAATTGTTTAACTTTTCCACAAATTTTTATTTCCGACTAGTTTCGTAGGCTCACGTCCTACATGGTCACAGGAGACTAAGAAACGTCCTACATGGTCACAGGAGACTAAGATAAATGTGTAGGTACATGCTTAATTTAATTCCTTGCTTTAGTCATATTTTAAAATGTTATTGTTTTTCTAAATTATTGGTTTGATTACAAGTTTTTTTGCAGTTTACGTTTGTCCCAAGAAGTTTTCCAGCATCTCTGTAATTTTTTTCTTTTTTATATACGAATAATAAATCCAATAAAACTATGTACCTACCAAATATGACGTGTTGTTTTTCTTTTCATTTTTAAATGTTTTGATGGTATAGGTTCGATGGATAGAGGTAGTTATGCTTTGGGCTAAAAATATCGAAATATCGATATTTTTTCCTCTTCATACATCGATACTTTTTAAAACTATCGAAACGATATATTTTTTTGATTTGCCCATCCCTAGGCGGCGGGAAACTGAAATACCCGCACGTGATTCGTCCTAGCGCTGTCCGCTACCCCCTGTTACCACCAGTCCCCAATGCATTTTTAGTGTATGGAATGTAGTGTTGTGTAGGTAAATATTTAACAGTTACCAAATATCGGTTTAGCACATACTAGTTTACGTAACTGTTATTGCATTCTCCGATACCTGTTAAAATTAAATTTTATCTGTTAAAGATAATGTTACTAGACCGCCATCGATAACCGATATCTACTAACTGTTACAGTACTTGTTATCCAGTACAATTCTCAACGCTGTTATCCTGTTATCGTCCTTAACTGTTAAAATTTTACCTGTTTCAACCGAAATAAAATCATTAAAAAGTAAAGTTATATAGGCCCATTTAAAAAAAGGTAATAAACAATAATATTCTAATAAAGTATGTCCCATACATTACTAATGGCCGCTTTGTTTAAGTGGTATTATTGCTATCAAGATTTTTTCTACATTGAAGCCGTCTACGCGGTGTATTGTGTATTCATTCGAACTAATATTGTATACCTACATGGCAATATAACGACACCTAGTCAAAATGATGTATTATTAGTTATCAATTTTGTATACAGTGAGCATGATTATTAGTCCCTTTTGATTATTAGTCCCCTGGGAGAACTCTACCCTATAGTGGGAATTGCCCCTCCTGCAATCCGACGTCGTGTTGCAGCGGAGGTCGAGAGAGAAAGGCAAAAAAATGATCCCAGACACCCGATGCATGACCGTCAACCCCGCCAGTGCAGACTGAAGTCGAGAAGGAGCTTTTTGGAGACAACTGCCCCCATGGTCGGCTCACCTGGGGCCCGACGGCTGTCTCTGTGGTGCGAATCTACCGAATCCTCACACTTACCCCCTGCCGAAGAGATGCCGATGAGTAGCTTGCCCTACCCAACATGGAGAGCATTAAATCGATTAAGAACGGGCGTCTCATGTTGCTACAGCAACCTCAAGAGGTGGGGTTATAGGGAGGATGACATGTGCGAGTGTGGCGAGGTGCAAAACAACCAGCATCTCTTCGCATGTCCCCTCATGGGAACAACATGCACGCACCAAGACACAGTGACAGCGAGTAACAGTGGTATACAGAGGTGGCCGAGTATTGGGGTTCACGCATATGATGAATGATGATGTCCGGATCCGGAAAGTAAAGTAAGTAGTCCCTTTTGAGTAATTCACGCTTTTACTTGATACATTTTATTTATATGATGAAATACATGGATACAAGTAGGGTTGAACAAAATTATCTAGCCACTTTTTATCTATACCTACCAATAACATAATATAAAGAGTTATTTGATTTATGAGGGGGGGGGGGGGTTAATATAAGTAGGTAAAAAAATAACATTTTAAAATAACAGATACTTCTTGGTAACAGGTTGAGTTATACCTGTTACAATGATATACTAGTTTGGCCCATCCCTAATTGGAATGGTATTTTTATAGTTGTCGACCTATAATATGAAGATAAAATGGACACTGCTGGGACATGTATTAAGGATACCTAACAACAATTGACCAAAGAAAGTGCTGTCATCAGGATCCAAGAAAGAAACTCTCAAGGATGTGAGAGGAGTTCATTGCAATAGCGCAAGACCGTGAGTTTTTGTTGAGTATTGATTGATCCTAACTAGTTTCATAGGCATGTGTGACCATAAAACTATAATCAATGTATTTACTATTTTATTTGACTTATTCTTTCTTTACCAAGAATGTATGATAAAGTTTTAATTTTATGGAAATATATTTTTTTTAAAAAAGTGGTCACCTTAGTAATAAGGAATGATGAAAATTTTCCCCATTCTCAAACAATTCACACAATAATGTTTTGAAAATAATATCTCGAGTAAATAATAACGTGAAATAGTATAGATGTGTGCTTCCAATATAATGAATGTGGGTGCAACAATTTATTTATTCCACAGCTAGAATCCTGGCAGGAGTATCAGTTTGGTGGGCGGTTGTGCTTCAGATTACATTTACATATCCAATTTAATAGTTGCAGCATATCTACCAGTGTAAATAATATCAATTTGTTTGTGATTATTTGGGATTTTTTATGTTTAAAGCATTATGTAGGTATGTAGCTAAATAAATGGGTATAGTATAAATATAGGTTTTATTGTAAAAATATGTGAAAATTAACATAATGACTCAAATGTTTAAAATTTGGTTTATTTAAAAAAAGTGAATTATTTTTATGTGAATATAAATGTCAATAAAACTGTCTTGAAATTGATTTATACCGATACGTAGGTAGGTTATTTAATAATAACTGCATAACTACAGAAGGAACTAGATATTTAATGCAATCATTTTATCAATTATTACTTTTTAACCACTAAGTACAGGCTTGCAACTGTCTTCTGCTGTTTCGAAAACTGTCTTTAGCGTGATCACTTTAAGTTGACAACGTTCATCATTCACTTAGTTTGGCCAAATTCGTCGAAATTCCAAATCATAGAAATCATGTTAAAAATGTCGAAAATAGTAAATCAATTAAAATACAGTTGTAACCGTTATAGGTAAAAAGTAGATATTAGATATAGGTATGTAACGATTTTATTATTAAAATAAATTAAAAAAAAAAAACAAGTACCTACCTA
The DNA here is from genome assembly GCA_963576905.1 of Mystacides longicornis. Taxonomy (NCBI): domain Eukaryota; kingdom Metazoa; phylum Arthropoda; class Insecta; order Trichoptera; family Leptoceridae; genus Mystacides; species Mystacides longicornis. Next base: position 9,877,328 of record OY756424.1, on the reverse strand, counting down.
CTTATCATGTAAGGGACGGATAGTTTAAATTTTTTAATAAATAACATATTTTGTAAGTGCGCCGGTTCATTTTTTTTTAATAATGAGTTTATTATTTTTAATTGTGTAAATATGAAATATTTTTATAGCGCAACGAAGGCTCTAAACTAAATAGACGTGTTTAAATTATTCTATGCAATTTCGCTGGTTACCCTTAAAGGGGGAAAATCCACGGCATTATTGTAAGGATGGATGGGAAATTAAACTACAATTTTATACAGGTTTTTCAACTGAAATGCCCAGACATACAAACAACAAAAATAGATGTTTGATCGGCACTACAATAATAATTATTATCCTACTAGCTTATACCCGTCTTGCTTTACGTTTTTGATTCCGATTGTCAGGCTTGATCGGTAGGTAATTAAACAGGTTCTAGTCTAGCTTCCCATTGCTTTGTAGATCTCTATAACTGATATAAGCACAGATAAAGAAGAATGACACTTTTAATGTTTATTAAAATTTTGTGTGAAGATCCTAAAAAATAGGGATTTTTAAATAGCTCTAAATATATTAAAGTTAATGCAGCAAATTGTATTAAAGAACCTTCTCCGGCATTTTGCACGGCTCTGTGCAGATTCATATCTGACGTAGCATTTGTATTTTGAGCGTGATGCTATGACATACGGTAAAAAGCAAATAAAAAAAAAAACATTTCTGAATTATTATGTAGATAGAGAAGGAGGGGCTAATGCGAGTTTTATTTAATTTCCTAATTTACCACGAAACTTTCTTAATTTTTTCTTTCATAAGAACCTTCTACTGATAAAAGCCAACACGACAAAAAAAGAATTAGTGAAATCGGTTCAGCCGTTTAGGCGTGATGCTCACATATACGGTAAAGCAACGACAAAAGGCAAATAAAAAAACATTTCTAAATCATTTGTAGACTAGCTTATACCCGTCTTGCTTTACGTTTTTGATTCCGATTGTCAGGCTTGATCGGTAGGTAATTAAACATGTTCCAGTTTAGCTTCCCATTGCTTAACAGACCTCTATAACCGACATAAGCACAGAAAAAGAAGAATGACACTTTTACAATTTTTGTTTTACCGACCTCATAATATTATACGAACCTACCGACATAATTTGCAAGTTTTCATAGAGAGAGAGCTCTGTGGTTTGAATCTTAGCTACATTCCCTACACCCTGTGATAATTAATTAGGCATTCCACCCATAGAGGGTGATAAAAGCAGCTGTCAAACTTCAAAATGGAGGAATCATTTAGCATTTTTTTTCATTAAATCTTTATTTATTGAGAATAATAAGATTTGAATAACATTTATATGTATAACAAATCAATCTATAATTATTTTATTACATTTTCATACCGTAATACCAAGATTCCATTCAACTTTTACATGAGTAATTTTGTTTCCAAAATATGGCTTACTGTCTTTTTGAGAAATTTGTATGAAGATCCTAAAAAAATAGAGTTTTTTAAATAGCTCCAAATATATTAAAGTTAATGCAGCAAATTGTATTTAAGAACCTTCTCAAGCAGTTTGCACCGCTCTGCGCAGATTCATATCTGACGTAGCATTTGTATTTTGAGCGTGATGTTCACATATACGATAGAAAGCAGACAAACATTTCTGAATTATTATGTAGATTATGTGTTATTGCGACACTTACTGTGCAAATAATCGATGAAAATGTGATTTTTTTGGGAAAATTCATTTTTTTTCTTTTATAAGGATAGGTAGGTACTTTAACTTTTTGAAATTGAATAATTCATACATTGCGTTTTTATTTATATTTTCTCTTGATAAGCGCCAAGGGGCCGTCCATTAATCACGTGATGTTTTTTTTTACAACTTTGTAGACTTTGATACAAAATAAATACACGTGATTGTCTTACTAAACCTCCCTCCTCCACCCTTTTGGGCTCACGTGATTAAAGGACCCCCCCCCCCAAGCGGTAATTAATTAATCTCATTCGGAAGCCAGAAAATCTACCTATCTACGAAAATAAAAGTTAGGATATTTTATCGAACGGAAACTTGAATTGAAAAATTACTTATATACCTACTTAATCCACGTTCGCTCCCAATGTGAAGGTGGACGCGACGAATTGAACATTTTTGAAATAAAAATAAATGACTTATTTTTTGGTTATTGGTCTGTAACTGGTGTCAATTCAAGTTTTCGTAAATCGGTATTTCCAGTAACTACTTCATCAGGTGATCATACAATAGAGGAAGTGCAGCGTATTTGGAATACCGTGTTTTCTATTTTATGGTTACCAATATCTGTGTGGTAATACTATCAGCTAATGCGTCATCGAGGACCCTATAGCCAGTGAAAAGTTGCGACAAGTCGTCAGTTGATTGTTAGCTGAGCTCTGGCAGCATTTCATGTTAACGTATTTTCGAAAGTTTTTTTATAAAAACTCTATCCGTTGTACCCATTGATTTAAATGTATGCAAATTTTATCTTGTTAATTGAAACGATTAAGGAATCTAATTTGTGCATGGTAAAAGGGTTATTTTGAGTGAAACTTAATATTCAAGTATTTTATTTAAAATTCAAGTAAACCATGAGATGTTGTTAATTTGGAATACCTATACAGTAATGACTCTCGATGAGAAAAGTGGGTGCGCTGCCTCATGTGTGAGATGTGGGCGCAATGTGCTTTGCTGGATAAGACTCATGATCATAAATTTGCAATTATTACATAATTTTCCTTTAAGTTACCGAAGGTGCAGGTAATTTGAAATACCCTATTCCAAATTACCTGCACTCCATGTAGAAGTACGATTTTTGTCATTTTATAATCAAATCATTTTTTCTCCTTTATTAGGTAATATATATTTTCTGTATTTTTGCTTTCGGCAATAAAGATTATTAGTTTTATTGATAACTTAGTATATTTTTTTTCAAAAACCTTCATTAGTTTTATTTTTATTTGCTTAAAAGTAGGTAAATTGTATTCCAAATATGCTGCACTTCCTCTACAACTGTTGCTTCGGGATATTTCAAATCGTCTTAATTTGAATTTTTGGTCCAAACATTACACTACTTTAGATAGATATCTTCAATTTTCAATAAAAAATTTAGGAACCACTGCCGGTTTAATCTTTCTTCTCCTGGTGTTTTCAAAGCTTTTGAATAATAATTAAAAACGTAGGTACATAGAGAATCCATTATTTATTCTATGATGGGTACATAGATTAGCTTAAGGTGATATAATTTTAAATCCCTAACCCAACATAAGAATTTTCCCTAACCCAACACAAGAATTTCAATATGTTTAAAAAACTTTCAAGATAAAGTGAAATTTGATAAAAAAATAAAATACCGGTTGCGTACATAATAATATATTGAAATATAGTTCTATCGAAATTGTAGTTTGAGAATTTTTAAAACAATAAAGTGAAAATAATACACTAAATATAAAATTAATAATAAGTTAAGCGCTTCCATTTTTTTTTAAATTTTAACAAACACAAAAAAAAATCAAGAGTTCAAAGACAACATTTACCTTTTTTCTGTGCTGTATATAACGGCGTATTTGAAATGGCCGAATTAGAACTTGCTGTTTTGTTAATCTTTTTGGAGAAGAATCCCTATTAGGGTCGATCATTTTTTTAATAAACCTCTAGTTTAAATATTCAGACTCCTAAAGTCTTGTAACTAAATATTAAAATTATTAAATCGTTAAACTGTTTTCTCTATAGCAACTGAATTTTATTGATACGTACCTACCGTTGGTTTACGCAAGCGTTATTTCAATTTCGTTATTTTTTTATGTAACGCTCTCGGTAACGTCGGCGTCGTACGATCTAAAATAATCTACCTACATTCTTCCCTAGGCATACTAAAGTAAGTAACTCACAAACAAAAGAATGACGATCCTTTGTGACATATAATCAGGAAGACTTTGTATGGGAAAACAAAATTGGTATTTTTCTGTTTTCCTCGCATTTTTACATTTTTTCTTCAGCGTAAAAATACCTTAAACTTATACAAATGTTTCGACACCAAAATTAGGCACAACGGTCCTAATTTTGGTGTCGAAATATTTTTGTATAAGTTTAAGTTTAGCGAACACACGCACAGTTAAAATCATCTATAATATAAAATAATGTTGGATTAGTGCGAACACTTATAACTCGAGATCGACTGAACTTATGATGCTTGGTTTATTGGACACTTCTCCGCTCCAGATAACTGAATAAATAATTAAAAATTCTAAAAAATGGATAGCATATAATTAAAAATATAATATTAAAATTAGTATGGAATGGATTTACTGACAATAACGCCATCTGTGAAAAAATCCATAACAACACATTTTTTTATTTGACAAACATTGAGTTTCAAAACAATGGTATACCTACGCAGATTTTTGATAGAATTTCTTTCAAGCTTTCAAACATATTTTAAAAGTTTTTTTGTATAAATTACAAATTTGAAATCAATATTCATAGTAAGAACTATACCTACCTACAGGACAACGTCTGTCGGGAAAGGTAGTTTTTATATATAAGACTAGCTGACCCGCCGCCCGTCGAACTTCGACATAACCCAGAATAAAAAAAAATACTCCTGGTTTATGCAATGTTTGTTACATTTGAACCTTTTCTACTTGCAACAACCCTCCAAGGAGTGGTATCGACTCATACTCCGCTTAAACCTTCACGGACATTAGTAGAACAGATCACCAAAGTTTCATGGAAATATGTTCAATGGTATTTGAATCTATCGAGTACACAACACACCCTCAAGGTTTGCGCGAGGGACATGGATGCGCGACATGGAGGAGGCCTACGTTCAGGAGTGGACGGGTTAAGGCTGAGAAGAAGAAAAAGAAGGCATATTGTCTAAGAATGAGCGATAAAAGCAGAAACCATAAATACTTTTACTTCTTAGGATAAACATTGACTGGTATTCTGAAATCACGTTCCAACTCAACGCAAGAAGCTCTTGCTCGGTTGCCAGTAGTTACGCAACTAATGTATAGGATAAAACATTTTCAGAATAGCGAAATGTCAAAAGTCTCAATAAAAATTGGATACGACGCAACTCAATCGTCTGTGTTTCATTTCAGAATAACCGTCATTATTTACGGTATTTTGAGCTTAAGTAAATTATAAAAATTGCATAGTCAAAGGAGCAAAATAGAATATTTTACCTCTTAAGTAACGAAATTTTCAGTTTAACGATTCATCAATAGATAAATTACCTATGTCCCGAAAAATTGTTAAAAATTGAACGGAGACATAGGTATTTCGTTCTAACAAACTTTGTAAATATTTTTTTAGTAAATGCCTTCTCCATCTTATGAATTGGTGTTGTGATGATTCTGTGAGAAAATAATTAGATTCTTACTGAATTCTAGTTAGATTAGAACTAGAAACAAACAATAAATTGTGTGGGGTTTCGTAATAAATCTAGATCTGCAATATACCTACACATATTTTCAAATAGGTATTAAAAACCTATTCAACTTATTTCTGTGGTGGCATGGTAAAGAGACATAACTCTCATTTTTCAGCATTTTGAGTTATAGGCGCTACATCATACTTCATCACAAGCAGAACAAAGTTCAAAAGCACAAATAAAAAAAAATCTGTTTATAAAAGATTTAAAAGCAATTTTTCATTCCGACATAACTCAATATCAATTTTATTTTGGCAAGGTAAAACGACGCGCGACGAATTTTTTCTACCACGAGGTAAAACGGTGTTGTCTATGATAGAGCTCTCGTGAGAAGCCGTTCTTTTAAAAGTGAACCTTTTTAAAATGTATTCAAATAATGTGTTTAACTCTATCTCTGATAAGAGCAGGTATTGAGTTAATACCTTTCTGCCGACTAATCTGTTTACAGCTTTTGTTGCTTTTATTGTTAAGCTCTAGACAATAAGTCGGTAACTTTTTTTTAATATTTTTTGATTGGTTCAATATTCTAAATATTTAATTTTATTGTAATTTTTTTATTGTTTGCCGAAATCTGGTGAACTAGCCAATAGCCATTAATATTCAAAAGAATAGACAATAGTGGGAAGGGCTACATTGTCTTACAATGACAAGTGTTAACCAATCACGTTCTGGGTAACCATCAAGCGAATTTACACAGGTAGTATCCCTTCCATCTAAATCTAAGGATTATCGACAAACAATAAATCACTTCTTTTAAGTTATTTTATTGTTAAAATCTTTAATAATATGACTACATACTTCCGAAAAAATATGAGCACATATCGTATGCCGTCTAAAAAACCGTTACAACTCGAAACAACTCAAAATGGAGTTATTAATACGTAAGAATTTGTTATTCCTTCTTCTATAACCCATACAAACGGTGTTAGAATAGTTACATAATTTGCCACCAGGTGGCGAAAGATACGGTTTGTCGCTAGCGCATGTTGGTCGGATTTCATTCCATAATAGTGTAATTTTGAGACTTGTGCAGTGAGGTGGTGAGTAATTTTTTCATTTTATTGTAAAAAAGCGTAATATTTCTAATTATAACTTTTTAAAGCTTTTGGCCATCTTAAAATTTCTCTAAAATATTACGTTAAAAGTGTAACAATTTAAATTATTACACTTTTTGAAAATGGATTCATTAATATTTTAAACTTTGTAGAGTGACAGAGAGTTTCATTTTGAATTATTACGCTTTTTTAGAAGTGTTGTTGTTAATATCAAAGTAATTCAGAGTTATAGAGTGTTTCATTTTGTATTGATGCAATTTTTTTGAAGCGTTTTGTGCATTTTTTAAATATTGCTGAATAATAACATAAAGTAACATATTCCATCGATACAGTTAATTTGTTTTAATTTTTTGATTTCCAAATACTTTAAATAAAACTTTTTATCACTTTCATTTTTTAATTGAATAGGACATTTATTTTTTATAAATAATGCATTATTTTTAGATATTTAACACAGAGTTTAATATTACTTTCTTTTCACCGAAAAAAGATAGATGTGAGCTGTGCGACAAATACGAAAATGCACGGAATGAAGAAAAAGAAAAGTTAAAACCTCAATATGAATTACACATTGCAGAAAAAGATTTGTCTCGACAGGAAAAAGATAAGGATAAAAATGATGCAAGCGACAAGTGTATTGTTTCAGTATACGATTTACAAGCTGTTTTACCAACTCCTCGCGGCGATGTTTCCGTATTTTATTATAAATCTAAATTGAATAATTACAATTTTACTGTCTCAGAACTAAATTCGGGATTAACCGAGTGCTATTTCTGGCACGAGGGTCTAGGCAATAGAGGAGCTGATGAAATAGGATCATGCGTACTTGATTATATTTCAAAGAAAATTACGACAAATAATGACTTCATCTTTTATTCCGATAATTGTTCCGGACAACAAAAAAATAGATTTATAATTTCTATGTACTTATTTGCACTTCAAAAATTTCCTGAAATAAATTCTATTACGCACAAGTTCTTAATCACAGGACATTCTCAAAACGAAGGGGACTCAGTGCATTCTTGCATCGAGAAAGCTATAAAAAGATCACTCAAATCGGGGCCCATTTATGTCCCTAGCCAATACGCGCAAATAATTCGTACGGCAAAACAAAGAGGACCTCCTTATAATTTGAATGAACTAACGTCGCAAATTTTTTTTTCATTTAAAGAGCTTGTTAACGACTTACCTTTTAACAACTTTAATAGAATAAAGATAACTGATATAAAAGTGTTCAAGTTGGTAAAAGGAAGAACTACACTTTTTTATAAAACTTCTTATAACCAAGCTGAATATGAAGAAGCTGACTTATTAAAAAAACCATGTAATATTAAAGAATATGAATTAAAACCGGCGTATAAAAATGATTCTATAAAAATTAAAGAAAACAAAAAGAAGGATTTATTATATCTACTCAAAAATAACCACATTAAACCTTACTATGCTGATTTTTATAAATCATTGTTGTAAATAATACTTCTTCAATTCCTTCAATACTTCGATTTCCTTTCCCACTCCTCTACTTTTTATATCTTTTTGGAGTGTAGAGCACAATATACTCGTAGTTGTGTTACTTTAATTATATCACGCAAATATATTTTTGTTATTTCTATTACCTTTTGTTTCTATGTTTTTCATTGTTGTTTTTTTGTTCCTAATGGGTGTATGTAAGACATTGCTTCGGCGGTAATCCCGCCATTGTCTTTTTAACTGTGTTTTAAATAATTGTACTTCACTTCTGTATATTTTATATGTGCATAAAGAATAAATTAAATTAAATAAAGCTGGAATTAATTCATTCTCAACTTATACTTTTAATTACCCTTTACCCCAACTTCAAAAAATCACTTCTAAAAAACTGTTACAACTCGAAATATTATTTAATTATATTAAAAAAAAAATAGTTTTACGGGGTGCTATATGCCTTGAAATGAAAAAATCTAACACTTAATTGCAAATAACTTAAAAAAAACCCTGAAAAATAGAGCTCGGCTTTCAAAAATGATATTTAAATACATTTGATAGAAGGTGAATATTTCAAATTAAATTTTCTCAAAACTTACTTTTTTGAGTTGTAACGGTTTTTTAGACGGCATACGATATGTATTTTTTAATAAAATCTTATTCTCTACCAGTCAACCGATTCCGCCTGGTTGACTGGTAGAGAAGAAGAAGAAGGAAGATTATTAGTTGCAGCAGAAAGACGTAGGTAGATACTGTTTGATTAAGAAGACTTTTAGTTTTGTTTCAATTATTTTTTACACAAAACAACAAAAAATTCAAATGTTTAATATAAAATTACTTAAATTAATTAATTAGGTACCTTGATTGTTTTAATTTTGGGAAGTATTTATTTTGAAGAAATTCTTCCAAAGAAAAAAAATAAACGTGAGTTAAAATCACGAAATGTTGCTACATTTGTATGGGAATTTTGACCGAACTACAGAATCGTTCATAGAATGAGTAAAAAATTGTCAAGGTAGAAAGACACATGCATTAAAAAAACAATAAATAAAAGATTTTTTTCAAATATTATACATGCGAAATGCAAGAGAGTCCTAAATGTTATGATATAATGGTAATATGAAGGACCTATTAAAGATAATTAAGCTTTTATTTTAAAATCCAAAACAGCTAAAATTTATAACTAAGGAAACCCGCCGTATTGTAAAATCTTGTCACACTGACTTAGGTCGTTTTACCATGCCACCACAGATTTTATATGAAATATAAAATTTAAGTATGAGCACTTAAATTTGAAGTAGGTGTAAAAGCTGGTAGATCAGTACCCCTATTCTCAGTTTTATCGGAAGGTAGTCACGGTAGTAAAGTGAGTATTACACGATACATTTTGTATGGGAAACGTCTATACGTATCGAATGCGTGAATCGCTTTTGTTTCTAAAAATATCTCTGTGGCGGCGCTATACACGTTTCCTATACAAAATTTATCGTGTAATACTCACTTTACTACCGTGACTACCTTCCGATAAAACAGAGAATAGGGGTTCAGGTTAAATTATTTTTACAGTCTCATTATCCACTGGGAAGCTTTTTCTTCTTCTTTAAAACCTCGGTTGCTTGTTTACTTATAGGTGCCGACTTGTGATTAAGAGGTTTCAAGTTCTTGGATTCTGACCTTTGGCGTTGTCTTAGATTAGGCTGGTCCGGGAATCACGAAACCTAAAATGTCCGGCCCGCGATTTTTTTTAGCGGACATTTCGCCTTTCCAGATACCACATTTTCGGAACGACCCTTTTTTAGCAAATTTTCACTTTTCCGGATACCAAATTTTCAGAATGACGTTTTTTTTCAAGTTTTTTTCCGGGCCAAAAACTTTACAAAGGTGGCAACACTGGCTGGACCAATTGACCAGCAGAATGCTCAAGAAAAATTTCAGCCGGCTGTATGAAACAATTTCAATAACTGAATTTATCAATTTGTAATTAATCCAGAAAATATTTCTCTCATATTATCCTTTGGCGTGGAGGAGTTCTTTGACGTTACCCAAGATCGGGAGTAGTGAAAGACTACATCGGGCAACATAGCCTCCATATGCCCCTAAGTGGGGTCATTGCGGGAATATTTAAGTGGTTAATTGTTTTTAACAAGTAGACGGTATAAATACTTAAATTAAGACATTTGAATACGCAAGTATTTTGATGAAAATTAAAATTTGGCAACATATCTATAAGATATCTAAGATTTTTCATAATTTATTACATTTACTGTGTGCTAATAAGAAAATTCGTTTCTTTCAAGGTTTGAAGAAAATATTTGCAGCGTTAGGTTTGTTGTCAACGGTTGCACATTTCACTGGCGCTGCAAAGGGGGGGGGGGGGGGGGTATATTAGCCAATTAGAAATTGCACCCTCCGTCCTCCACAACCGAGCACTGCCAGGGTGGTTAACTGAGATACTTCGAGATGAGGACGCATGCGCCCCATCTTCGTATCACCGTGTTCCTTCACACTGCCATACATGAGCGGTACAGATGTGCACTTCAATAGCTTGTCTCATGGTATTATATTCGCCAGGCATTTCGTAAGAGGAGAAGCTGAATCCAAAACAAACCCCAAACAGCAAAAATGTTATTTGTATATATTAGTATTTTATTTTTGTAATTAATGTTGAAAATAAATTCATGAATTTCGTTGGATCGTCATCAAAAAATGAGGTACGTAAATTTTTATTCATATTTTGATATTGTATTATTGTCTTAGTTTTAAAGAAACTCGTGTTTTTCTGAATCATAATATCTCTTTTTAGATTTTAATTCAATTACGAGTTTATTTCATGTTTTTGATTTTTGTCTCAATTTTGTATTTAAAAATGAAAATTTGTCGCGAAATTCCTGGAAAAGGTCACCCCGGTGTAAGATAGGAATATCGCATTTGTCGCTCATATAATAATATGTGTCGCCCATTCCCACCCTCTTTGTGGTGGTAGCGTATCTTCGTTGCATGCGGCAACTCTGGGGTAAGATTTTCCCTAAAGTAATTTTCTAACAGTAATACAAAATTGCGGTACAATATATTATTTTTAAATAATAAAAGAAACTGTTAAGTGGATCTGTAACAGTCAATACGAAATCTCTAAAAAAGTTTTCGTATAACCGATGTATTTTTTTTGACGTTTTGTTTACGTAATAATTAAATGGGTAATTTGTTGTTTGAAAATATAGTTTGTTGTACGAGTGAAGTTATGTGTTTATATGCACATATAATTAGGTAATTAAAATATTTGTCTTTAAGGCTGAAAGAAATACATCCGATGTTGGTATACTATATTTACATGGGCAATTCCACCCTATTTTAAATTTCTAAGTTTATCTTTAATGCATTTATTTTTCCATTGTATATCTATGTATATAGGTATACAAATCACTCTTTGAGGGTGGAATGCCTACTTAATATCTATATAGGTACCTACCTACTTATAAGTACCCTATCATAATAATATAATAATAATAAATCAGATTTATTTTCGATATATAAAAATTCAGTATAAAAAAACAAGCATACAATTAAAACAAAAAGCAAATACAAGTATTTAAAACAATTAATCGAAAATCCCACAAGGCAGTGCCTGTGTGTGGGGGTATACATTAAAATAAGCCATAAAAGTCAGTGTGAATAAAATAAAATAAAAAATCAAAACATTAAAAAGTACTTAGTAAAAACAATATACAATTAGTAAAAACAATAATAAAATATGGAAAATAATAATGATAAAAATGATAGTAGAGTAGACTCAGTATAGTTGGACAGATTTCCCATTAATACACATTTCAAATGAAATGAATAGTTTACATGTTTTACAAAAAGAATAAGATTACATAAAGGATAAATAGTCAATTAGATAAATTCAAATCTCATCAATAGTAAATATCAATAATAATAGAGAATTTGATGGTATCCATAAATATTCAACATTAGCAATAAAATAATTCATTAGAATAAGAAAAGGAAAACAAAAACAATAAAACACATACAACAAAAATACAGAATAAAAAGTACGAAATTGATAAAAAAGGACCAATAAATAATCACTAGTAAAAACAACAATAAATATTACTCAGATAATAAAACAAATAATAATGAAATAGATAGTAAAACAGATCCAGCATATACTTTATACTTACACCATACGCATTTTACATAAAAAAAGTGAATTAGATAAATACATCATGAATAGGTAGTAAATGATAATAGTGAGTTTGAGGTTATAGTATGTAGAAAGTAATATATAATATTAGCAATAAAATAATCCTTTAAAAGGAGAAAATTAAAATAAGAATAAAACACATAAGAATACACAAATAATAATAACAAAAGATTAAAAGAAAAAGAAAACTGAATAAAACTGCTAATAAATAAATAATAAAATTTATAATACAAATATAGAAAAAATAAAATAAAAATAAAACAAATAAATTGAAAAAGATAGTTAAATAGGTAGAGCATACGGGTACTAATGATTAACATTGCAATAATTTACATTAATACACACTTCAAATCAGAATTGTTAATTATATAGAGGATAAAATAGTAAATAAGATAAAAGACAGAAGCAAACTAAGTATACAGCAAATCAAGTTGGATAAGAGTAAGATAAATAGTAGATAATAAGATAAAAGATAAATGAATAATAAGCTATATACCCATTGATACCCCTTCATTCAAAGACAGGCAAACATATCATGCGGCACACAACTCACAAACATGCCACATATGAAACACCCATTCCAAACGATAAAACACCCCAGTAGTTGAAAACTATCACTCGACAAACCCATCAACATCACTACAACACAATCTAAACTCTGTACTCCACAGTGAAGTAAATCTCATTACGAATGCGGGGAGCTACAGAAGCGTAAGCGTACAGAAGGAAGAGTAAGCATCCACACCAGGCAGCCAAAGCTTGACACATCTTGAGAAAGCCGCTATACTTCTACTTTTCCTGATATCTTCGGGTACTGTGTTAAACAGTTTTGGTGCCACATACGCTGGGTGTCTTAGCCTCTGCCGTGTTCTACAATTAGGTAATGTAAATACATTCCTTAATCTGCTACTCGTTCTTCTATTCGATGAGCTTACAAATATCTCTGGCTTCTTATAAATAAATTTCAGAATTTGTAGCAAATATAACTTCCTCAATTCCAAGAAGCCACTCAGGTCATACAATTATTGATTGGTATCAAATCTGATTGGCTTCCTATAAATTATTTTTATTATCAACCTTTGGACAACATTCATCGCAGATAAGTGGTTATCAAATGCTCCTCCCCATTTGATAACCAATTATCTGCGATGAATGTTGTCCAAAGGTTGATAATAAAAATAATTTATAGGTTGTTGTATCATAGTTGTTAAGGTATTATACCGTTTCAGTGGAAAATTTCTTGGTAGGTGCTGCAGCGCATGTCTCCGATCACCTGGTCTATGTAGTTATCCCTGGAGCGGCCTCTGTGGTTTAGGTATTTATTCCATTGTAACTTCAGCACATTTCTCCGTTATTTTTTTAACTATGTAGGTAGGTAGGTACTTGTAATTTTATTGTGGATTTGGACCCGCGAAGCATTTTCGGCCTTCATCTTTTTTTTTTTTACCCATCACGCCGTGTCCCGTAAGGGGTAGGCAGAGAGAACGGACCTCCACTCTTTTCTATCCAAGCATACTTCTTTCGCTTCTTCCACCGACATAGCATTTCTCATACAGCTTCTCCTATTTCTCTTACTTCTTTCCTTGCCTTCCTTGAGGACGGAATCGATGTGTTCGATCCGCACGTCATTCTCGGTCGCCCACGCTTTCTTACACCTTTCCTTTCAGCCTTATGAATTCTCTTTGTCATTCTGTTTGCATCCATTCTTTCCACATGCATGCCCAAACCATCTCAACTTATTAACTTTCATCTTTGTCACAACACTTACTTCCATACCACATTCCTTCCTAATATTTTCATTCCTTTCCATATCCCATAAAGTTTTTCCACATATTCTTCGTAGAGATTTCATCTCTACTGCTTATACTACATTCTTCTTTTTTCGTCCATGTCCACGTTTCACAACCATACATCATCGATGGTAGCAGGATTGCGTTATGCACTAGTTTCTTTGCTTGTAGTGAGACGTTGTTGTTTCTCATTATAGGTCTTAATGCACCGCCCACCCTGCAACCAGCAACTTTCCTATGTTCGATTTCTTTTTAAAAAATTTCCATCACGACTAAACATGCTTCCTAAATATGTACACATACTCATTCACTTGCTCAAGACATTCATTTTCTACGGTTATTTTACAATTCGTTCTTGCTTCATCCCTTTCAAATACCAAAACCTTTGTTTTGCTTACATTCATTTTTAGACCATTTTTTGCACAATTTTCAAACACACTTAACACAAGTTCTTGCAAATCATTTTCATACTCTGCCATAAATACTAAATCATCTGAATACATAAGCGCACATACTTTTATTCCATTTAATTCAACCCCTATATTTATATCCTTTAACCCACTGACGCAAAAATCAAAGAACAAATTGAACAACCAGGGTGACATGACGCACCCTTGATTCACACCTTTCGTAAGATAGAACTCCGGTGAAAGGTGACTGTTCACCTTCACACACGCAGTAGGTACTTTCCGAATATAGCGAAGCAATGCCACGAATCAACCGGTTGCTCACTCCATAAATTGATAGAACTTCCCATAATTTACCCCTGTCTACCCTATCATATGCCTTTTCCAAATCTACGAATGCACAGAAAAGCTTCTGATGTTTATACTCAAAAGCTTCTCCGTAATCATCCGCAGAGCGAAGATCTGATCGGCACACCCCCTCCCATTCATAAAAGCTCCTTGTGCATCCCAAACTTTAATTTCGGTTATTTTTCTAACCCTTTCTAGTAAGATTCTACTGTATAATTTACCCACGTTGCTCAACAAGCTGATTGCACGATAGTTGCCACAGTCCAACCGGGAGCCCTTCCCCTTGTACAGAGGGCAGATAATGGCTTTCCTCCAGTCACCTGGGGTACGGCCTTCCGTCCAGCACAAGTTGAAAAGCTCCAAGCACCACTGCAGCGTCACTCGGCCGCCATACCTGATGCCGCTCCGTTGATATCCTATCGCAACCTGACGCTTTCCCATTTTTTTGCTTTTAAGCGCCTTTATCTAAAAACCTTTATCTAAATAGCTTTTATCTTTTTTGTTTAGGTATTCATGTGATTTACTCAAATAAAACGATAATTTCATATTACGTATGTTAATGAAAAATTGGCTTGGTTCTTTATTTTCTTTTTTATGGAATTTGGTGTAGGTAATATTGATTACCATTTTCATAATATGGGGGCTGAAAATATATTTATATTGGTAAAAGAGAAAATAATGCAAGCTGGGGGCCCATGACTCGTAATGGAAAAATTTCTGTCTTTGAATTAATTATATCTCTCAATTTATTTATTTATTTTATTTCCCAAATCAAATATTTTTACAATAAGTATACTAGGTAGATATACAATATACACCTATACACACATTTAAATTGGCATAAGTACCTACACATACATTTTTTATTATATCAACATTGACAAAATTATGTAACAGTACTTACACGAAGTCCCGTTTTTTTTAACAATTTAACTCCGCGGCCCCTGTCACCTTAATTAGAAAAGAATCCAACTAACATTTTTGACAAAGATACGTTTTTGTTTGGTAATGATGAAAACTGAACATATATTAAAACATTTCTTATCAAAAACTATGTAGGTACTCAATATCTGCTTAAAAATGGTAGTTAGTTATTAGAAAAAAATATTCCTTAAAAGGGTGGTGATTCCATTATTTTTGCCAAAATCCCAAATGCATGCGTATGCGTGACGTTTCGTAATCATAAACCCGCATTATAAAAAACAATCTCTTTATCCATGGTATCATTACATAGTTGGTATAGGTTGATACACCTTCGTTTTCTGAGCCCCTTTGCTGCAGAAAATCGAGAGGGTGCGAGGGATTTTTCGTCATCCGGCTAGCTCACCGATGTTGGTGTAGTCCGCTCGCTGCATCAACAAACAATACAATCTCTCTCTCTCTCTTTCTATGGCTCCTCGGCTTTGTGACTTGTATATGGGAAGGAACATGCATGATTTTAAAAACGCAAATTAATAAAATAATAAAATTTATTCATTTATATAGAGAAACATAATTTAGGGCAAATTCAAATAATGGCAAGGACGACGTTAAAATCAGTAAAAATCATAGGTACAAAAAAAAATGAAATTAATTAATTGGCATGTCGTGTACGGATATGGTGAAATTTAATTATTCTACATTACAAACCAACACATCAAAAGGCTTAAATGTTAAAATAAAAATAAAAATACCTATTGCTTTGGGATGGCGGGTGGCACTGAACACTGTATCTTTTATTAGGCACTCACAGTCCATACACTAATTATATTGTCATTGTCTGTTCACTTTGTCCTCACTTTGTTCTCGTTCGAAGTCCTATCATCCGCATCCACTTCCTGAGTATCTCCACTTGCCGCGGCCGCGCAGGCAAGGAGTCCTCTCGTCCATTCTTCCCGGAGACCCTCTGTCCGGTTATGTGCGGTCCCATCTCTGCATTCGCTTTGTCGGCGCCCTCCAGACCTCTGGCGAGACGCCCTCTCATTGATCCCCAGGCCGACTCCAACCTCACATCCATCGTCTGGCCTTCCGGCACTGTCAGATGTGTGGGCAGCACGCCGAGACGCTGCCCTTTAGACGAACGCGTCACTTGACCGTTACATATGTACGATGTTTCCGAAACACTTAGATTCTGACAATCTTCTCTTTTTTTTTCTCTCGTGACACCTCTCTCTTCTTTGTTTTTCTCTCCTCGCTGGCTGTCGAGTACCTGCTTTTATAGCAGGGTCTCTTGACCACTTCTCCGTCATGCTAGGGCGGACCGTTCACATCCCTTACTGGTCCCCATCCCTTCGTTGGGCCACGCCTCCTTCCTTCGACTTATGTACCTACCATCCCACCATCGCCAAGGAATGATAATACAATAATAAGGGGCCTTACTCCTAAAATAGCCATTTTTCACCGTTTTCTTCGCTGAATTCCGACTCCATATTCATAAATAAGGAAATTTTGATTATGTGTATATGTAGATCAAACCTTTTTACTATATATGTTCGAGGCCGATTTTCCATAAAAAGCATGCTTTACACGTTATTTGAGGTTTTGTCGAAGTCTTCTCAAACACTTTTTGACGCATATCTCGAGATGTGTAAAACTTGGATAAAATACGTTTAGAGATAAAGATAGTGGTGAAAATTTTACAATATATGTTCGAGAGGATTTTTCGCCATTTTTCTCAGATTTTTCAAAAAACACTAAAAATCATTTTCCAATTAAAATTCTTACCAAAGCTCTGTCTTGTTAGATTATTTTTCAAAAAATATTCCAATATATTGGATAATTTCTCATGACGGCTCATATCAAATCGTTGTGCCATAATGGTCCTTATGACCATTCTATTCGTATGAAGTTGCGATAGAGATTCTTTTGCAAAGTTTTTGAGGGAGTCTAAGATAAATACGCGTTAGACTCTCTCTGAAGGAAGATTTAGATATCCATGATTTTTCTGATTCCAACCAACTAAAAATAATAATAGGATAGAGATGTTAGGCCAAACATGAAGTAAACAAAAACGTTTTATGTTGTAAGTTTATAATAGGTACCTAAGTTGGCAGCGCATAAGAATATGGAATTATTTTGAAAATAATTTATTTTAGAAATTTAATGTTTTTGGTTATCAATAAAAATGCTAGTATTTAAGACAAAAAAAAACATTCACTTCCGAGTGTTATCTTTTCAAAATTATTATTAGGAAAAAATCAAAAAATATTAGGCGGCTTTCGTATGTATATCGTATTGAAGGTCGTGGGTTCAAATCCCGGTGCCGACTATTTCCACTTTCACAACACAAGCTTTGCTTTATGTGAAAGGTGTCGAAAGTGTATTTTTGTATATAGAACTCTTTGATTTTTGTGTTCAATTTGAATGAATAATGTTATCTCAAATAATTATTATACACGTTTTTGCACATGTTTACCAACACGATGGAACCATCTACGATATTTTTATGTTTAGAAATATTTTGTTTCTTTTTATCTCCATCATCAATACAATTGAATAGGTACAATAATAATAATATAACACTTTTCTATACAAAGGTGTCAGTATAGCCGGCGGAACTTATTGCCTGAGGCAATTTTTTCCAGTCAACCGGTCCCGTCCAATCTGAGACAGGCCAAGCCCGGGTAGAAATTTCAAGTGAAAAAACACTTAGAAAAACTCTGATCCGGCCGGGAATCGAACCCGGGACCTCGGATCTGAAGTCCACGCCAGTACAACTAGGCTACCGAGGTCGGTAGCCTAGTTGTATAATATGGATTCAATAAATGAATTTATGATATGCAATTTACCTACTGCTTCTTTAGCAGCGACATTTTTATTATGGAGTTTTATTATGTTTCATTCATTCTAGGTATAGCCAAGCTAAATGAAGGTTTCAATACCCTGCGAATGAAAGAACAGTGCTATTATGTGTAGTTATTATGGTTCCTAGACACTAGACAGTGAGTGAAAAAAAGCGATTATTGTCACATCTACAAAAACATACCTACCTACCTACCTAGGCATATCTTTTAGCCATCGCATCTGGCCAGTCATCTGGAGTCAATGAAGAAGAAGTGGATGCATTATAATAATATAGGATACACAAACCTAGTGAATGTGTGTATAAACGTGTTTGAGTTATAGGTAGGTACCCATATACCATGTGATTTTTCAAATCGACACATTACTGTGAAACATCGCCATGTTTCTTTAAATTCATAACTAGCAGCAAAACCTCTCGGACGACAGGCATAGAAAAGAGTCGTTAATTATTTGAATGTCCTATAAATCAGTTATATCTTCTCTCAAAGGATCTCAACTTCTCTTTACCACATTCAGAACAGCGGTCAATCAGACATTGCTTATCGTAGCAACTGCTCAGTTGTATTTATAGTCGAAGCTTTCCTTTTTGGCTCGCGGTGGCCCATATTGGAACCATTACGATGTAACATTTTCTATTGGAAAAATATTTACCGTGGACATTTCTTGATTGAGTGTCTTGACACAACGACTAATCGACGAAAATTAAAAGTATGAAAATATTTCACGTATCTGGGTTAGTTTTGTCATATTATGAAAAATATGTATAAAATATATGGAGTTACGGACGAACTTCACAATTATAATATACTGGAATAAATTATTTATTTTCCTAAATTTTGATGGGTTCCATTGGATAGTGAACACAAAAAAGAATCATTTTGTGGCATTGATAGTACGAAAACGTAAAAATATGGTTGCACGTGGTTGTAAGTCAATGAAAGAGAGATGAAATTCATATTATTATTTTTACTATAGTCTCTAAAACAGACGGTTGGTTGATATTATTGTCTTCTCAAATGCACAATCTCGGTGTTTCTGTTTAGCCACATACCTATCTACATAGGTACCTATTTATGAACTAGTAAGTTAGGTCCGTACGGACAGGCTTAGTTTTTGAAAGACAGATGTAAAAACCGTTCGTTATTGGTATATTTACGTATGTCAGAAAAAAACTTTACAAATGTAGGTAGGTACACAATATGTTTTGCACCACATAGTTATAAACAATGAAAGGATCTAAAGTTATTTTATGTGTTCACTTACAATGGTACATAGGTACTTATGAATTATGTGTTCATTGTAAAAGGGTGGGTAAAAATGACAATATTTTTTATGAGCATCCACTCTTCATAAATCTGAAATCTAGAATATATGGAGCAAGGGCGTATGGAATCCACTGCAAAAGATCCTGGGCAGCTTCAATGAGCTCTCTTCTCGCTTCATGTCGAAATCCACAAGCTCTATTGCGAAGGAACGGAACACATTATGAGGTGTCTTCCTACTGCCTAGTAATGATTGCTCCCAAAATTTGAAGTGACTCGAATCCTAAGGCCAGTGCCTGAACGCGAATCATTGTCGGGGTTTGCTCAGAAGTCGACTCCTGAGTATATTATAATAAAGTACCTATTAGGTTTTATAGATTATGTTATTTTTATTTGGTCAATTCAAAAAGGCCTACATATGTTTTTACACTATAAGGTAGATGGTGGGTATTTCTATCTTCAAATAGTCGAGTGCCGTTTATTCTGTACAAACCAAATGTAACCATCTGAACAGATATTTTAGGAGAGCTGTTATTCATTTGAAAAAAAAAATGGTTTGCACAACTTTTATTATTATGATGTAGGCATAAGGCATAGGTACCTATATATCTAGTCGGTATTTATTTGTGTCTTTCTCTGGTCAAAATAATATAGACATACATATTAGTAGAAAGTTCATTTCATTTATAAGAATAACTTTTTTTTTAATATGAATATGAAAAGAAGAAATACAAGGTGCCCAAACCTGTGCAATTCTAAAGACATCATATTGTAAAGAAATAATGGGAAATGTGTGTTTTGTTTCTTATAACAGTGGCGTAACTGATAGTTTTCATAGTATTTTATGTAACATGCTAAGTAGGTATTTAGATTGGGTGGTTAATCTTTCGCCGAACTTATCTAGGTAAATAGCTATGTGAAGATAATAATTATTATCATCTCAGAAATATATTATTTTGAAAGGTTTTTAGATTTTCCAAGGATAATAAATTATGTATGTGTTAAAAATAATTATAAGTAGGTACTCAATTCATCACACTATAACACATCTGATAAACTTACATGATTCAATATTTAAAAACCATCTGCCGTAGATACCTATATTCTTATTAATAAATAAACAAATTTTAAACGAATTATCTATTGGACATTAACAACAAATTTTAAACGGCTTATTTAAATATTTATTTAAATATCAGATATTTAAGTAAATAATAAAACATTTAAACAAACTTGATTTTTTTTGTTAAAAATTTAAAACCAAAATAAAAGAAATGTCTATATTCTTATTCCACAAATATATTGCAACACCACTGCGCACATAAAAAATGTTATAAACAAGAGGGTACAAATGAAACGGCGATATATAATGTTCGTTATGTTAGATGAGATGGAGAGATACAATTTTATCTAAATATTTTAACAGATTTTAAACATTTTGTCATTTCAAGTAGTTTTTATATCCATGATTTTGGGGGTTCCAATTGGAATTAGGAGCGTAATCAGAATCTATATTCCAATTCAGACACGAAAAATATTTGGCGTTACATAGCCCCTTCTACTAAACTAAACAATCATCCTTAATGAATCCACCATTGTTTAATCCGTACACGTTGCCTTTTACATAATTTACTAACAATTAATTTGTCAATATTTTTATAGACAATATGGTATGGTTCACCTTAAATCAATCCGTACACGCTTGTAGGTACATGCCTTTACAAAAATCATTTTTTGAGGATTACAGAAATTTATAGTTTGAAAATAATAATTAATTACATCAATGTTACATAGGTAGGTACCTGTTATCATAATTTGCAAATGTCATTTTAATTCGATTGTCCAATATTTATTTAAGGGGCCTTACTCCTAAAATAGCCGTTTTTCACTGTTTTCTCCGCTCAATTCCGGCTCTATATTCATGGATAAGGAAATTTTGATTATGTTTATATGTAGATCAAACCTTTTTACTATATATGTTCGTGGCCGATTTTCCATAAAAAGCATGCTTTACACGTTATTTGAGGTTTTATCGAAGTTGTCTCAAACACTTTTTGACGCATATCTCGAGAAGTGTAAGACTTAGATAAAATACGTTTAGAGATAAAGATCGTGGTGAAAATTTTACAATATATGTTCGTGAGGATTTTTCGCCAATTTTCTCAGATTTTTCAGAAAACACTAAAAATCATTTTCCAATTAAAATTCTTACCAAAGCTCTGTCTTGTTAGATTAATTTTCAAAAATATTCCAATATATTGGAAAATTTCTCATGACGGCTCATATCAAGTCGTTGTACCATAATGGTCCTTATGACCATTCTATTTGTATGAAGTTGCGATAGAGATTCTTTTGCAAAGTTTTGAGGGAGTCTAAGTAAAATACGGCGTTAGACTCTCTCTGAAGGAAGATTTAGATATCCATGATTTTTCTGATATCCAACCAACTAAAAATAATAATAATATAGAGAAGTTAGGCCAAACATGAAATAAACAAAAACGTTTTATGTTTTGTAACTTTATAATATGTATAAGTACCTACCTTATTACGTTGCGAATCAAGATTAAAATAATTGGCAGCGCATAAGAATATGGAATTATTTTGAAAATATGTTTTTTGGACATGTTTTTGCTTATCAATAAAACACGAACGACGCTATACGCCGGCGCACCCAGCGCATGCCCATCCCTTCTACCATTACGGAGAGGAGATTGGCATGGATGGGACATGTGTTGAGGATGCCGAATGACAGTTGGCCGAGGAGAGCGCTGTTTTTCCTCCCTTCAGGGTCTCGAAGACCTGGAAGACCCTCTCATACCGTGTTCCGTTCCTTCGAGGCAGAGCTGAGGGAGTTGGACATGGTGTGTGAGGAGGTCATAAGCACTGCGCAAGATCAAGCGCAGTGGAGAGCTCTTGTTATGCTCCTCGCTATGCTCCTGAGTGGAGTTCAAAGGGAGTTTTGATTGATTGATTGATTATAAATAAAATGCTAATAGGTATTTAAGACAAAAAAATATTCATTGCCGAGTGTTATGTCTTTTGAAAATTATTAGGTAGGTATTTTGAAAAATATTAGGCGGTTTTCGTACGTACATCGTATTGAAGGTCGTGGGTTCGAATCCCGGTGCCGACCATTTCCACTTTCACAACACAAGGTTTGCTTTATGTGAAAGATGTCGAGAGTGTATTTGTGTTCACTTTGAGTGAGCCCAGATTCACTTAAAAAAACGTGTTTGGATAATGTTTTTTTTATAATGTATCTGATCTCAAATAATTATTATTATACACTTTTTTGCACACCAAGAGTGAGACACGATGGAACAATCTACAATATTTTTATGGTTAGAAATATTTTATTTGTTTTTATTTCCATCCACAATACAATTGAGCACAATAATAATATGGATTCAATAAATGAATTTATGATATGCAATTTACCTACTGCTTCTTTTTTTTTAACTGACTTGCACCCGAAGTATGGATCGAGTGATGCAGCAAAAACTTACAAAAAACTGCTTCTTTAGCAGCAAATTTTTTCTTATGGAGTTTTATTATCTTTCATTCATTCATTCTAGGTATAAAAAAAGTAGAGCCAAGCTACATAAATGAAGGTTTACTTTCAACACCCTGCGAATGAAACAACAGTGCTATCTTGTGTAGGTTGTATTATGGTTCCTAGACAGTGAGTGAAAAAAAAAAACGATTATTGTCACATCTATAAAAACATACCCACCTAGGTATATTTTTAGCCATTGCATCTGGCCAGTCATCTGGAGTCAAGGAAGACTATAATAATATAGGACACACACTACACGGACCTAGTGAATGTCTGTAAAAACGTGTTTGAGTTATACCCATACAATGTGATTTTTCAAATCGACACATTACTGTTCTGTGAGACATCGTCATGTTTCTTTAAATTTATAACTAGCAGCAAAACCTCTCGGACGACAGGCATAGAAAATAATGATTTATAAATCAGTTATATCTTCTCTCAAAGGATCCCAACTTCTTTTTACCACGTTCAGAACTGCGGTCAATTAGACATATCTTATCGTAGCAACTGCTCTGTTGTATGTATAGTCGGCGCTTTCCTTTTTGGCTCGCGGTGGCCCATATTGGAACTATTACGACGTAACATTTTCTACGTAGATCGCCCCACCATTCCCGCGCGCCAAATAGAATGATGCAGTCTATTAGAAAAATATTTACCGCGGACATTTCTTGATTGAGTGTCTTAGAAACCATCGACTTACCGACGAAAATTAAAAGTATGAAAATATTTCTCGTAGCTGGATTAGTTTTATCATATGAAATATATGGAGTTACGTACGAACTTCACAATTATAATCTATTGGAATTATTTATTTTTACTAAATTTCGATGGGTTCCATTGGATAGTGAACACAAAAAAGGATCATTTTGTGGGATATAACATAAAAACATGGTTGCAAGTGAACGAAAGATCACGTCAATGGCTGTAAGTCATATTATTATTTTTACTAGTCCCTAAACGGACACTACTTGTTACCAGATGGTTGATATTATTGTGTCTTCTCAAATGCAATCAAATGTGTTAGTGTTTCTGCCTAGCCACATACCTACCCAAACTTGTGCAGTTCTAAGACGTCACATTGTGAGAAATGTATGTTTTGTTTCTAACAGTGGCGGAACAGATAGTTTTTATAGTATTTTATGTAACATATCTAAGTAGGTATTTAGATTGGGTGGTTAGTCTTTCGCGGAACTTCTGTAGGTATGTGAAGATAATATCATCGCATAAATATATTATTTTGAAAGATTTTAGTTTTTCCATGTGTTTAAAAAAATATTATAAGTAGGTACTTAATTCATCACAATATAACACATCTGATAAGCTTACATGATTCAATATTTAAATTGTTGAATATTTAAAACCAAAATATTGATAGATTAATCATAAAGAAATGTGTTTAAAGAATAAAGAAATGTTTCTTATTCCACAGAAATACTTCACAAGTATATTGCTACACCACTGCGCACAAAAAAAGTTATTATTATTATGAACAAGAGGGTGTAAATGAAATAGCGATATATTATGTTCGTTATGTTAGTTGAGATGGATAGATACGATTTTAACTAAATATTTTAACAGATTTTAAACATTTTGTCATCTCAAGTAGTTTTTATATCCATGATTTTGGGGATCTAATTGGAATTAGGAGCGTAATCAGAATCTATATTCCAATTCAGACACGAAAAATATTTTGCGTTACATAGCCCCTTAAGGCCCCATGTAACGCTCGCAGAATTTCATATTCAGGTATTTAAGAAAAATTCCAACCAAAGAGAATATAATACCTTGATTCCAACTACACCCATTTTTGTAACTCCACCCTAGCCCGTAAATTATTTACAGATTTACAAAGAACCAGGTAGATAATAACGTTAAAATACAAAGAAGTCGGATACTGTCGAATTGTCAAAAAAACAATGTGAGAGGATGGCTTATTTGGTGTACCTGTCTCATTCGAACGCATCTACAAAAGTAGTCCATTTCATCTGTGCTCATTTTGTGTTCGCAAACAATAGTCCTGCCAGGTAGATAACGCAGGATAATAATATTGAATTCGTATGTATTGACTACAAGGTACACGAATTCCCCGTTACAGGGAGCATTCTGCAGAAATTTGCCGTTTTAGACGTGCTTGCCGTTTATTTTTATAATATTGTCTATTCTGTAAATAATTACATATAATAATTGGTTAGGTTCGTTCGTAACTTGGTATTTTTAAACAGTTCCATTTACCAGAAATATATTTTTCAAACATAGGTAGGTATATTATTAGCCTGAAAGTCGGTAGTTTCTATGACAATAATAAAATATGTCCGCTTCGGGAAATATTGTTCCTACATACAACTATTGCTTCAAGAAGTCACAAATAGAACAATCGATTAATTTATCAAACTTTCCTATGCCTGCCTTCCGACAGGTTTTGCTGCTGGTTGGATTATTTTAGTAATTACTATTGGATATAATTATTCCATTCACTGCCTATCCAGGTCCACAATCCACATAAATAATTGATTTATAATTAGGTAAGTGATAATATATTCATTGTAATAATATTGTTACAATATTTATTTATTTTTACAGTATACTATGTACCTTTTACGTACAATATCAATTGATAGATAAGTGCATATTAAACATAATATTATAACATACCTACTCCCTTTTTGACCCCACTTAGGGACATAAAAAGACACGAGTCAATGACCTGCTCGCACACCATTTCGAATCGCCCAGCTCTCGTACGAAGGAACGGAAAACAATGTTGTAGATATAGAGTCTTCCATTTCTTAGCGACCATTATATAACAGACAGAGGTACATCTTGGGTACATCACATCTGTAAAGCATCGGTAACTTGGTTACCCATACATACATAATAGCAGGTACCTAGAAGTAGCTTTATTATTCAGAACAAACAAATCCTTTCTATTATTTTACGGAGACATGGTGTCTCCTAATTTGACTGCTTTGAGCAATAGGTACTTTACAATATTGATTTATTGAAACAAAACATTCTCCTCTATGTGTGTGAGTCTGACCAAAGCCCAGGCACAAAAAAGTATCTGAATTTGAAACGAAGTGCCTCAGGAGAATATTGGGTAAAATATGGTACCACCGCATCACGAACGACGGCACCCAGCGAATGCCCATCACTAACACTATTATTGAAAGATGATAGAACCAGGCCCATCACTTCCACCATTATGGAGAGAAGATGGACATGAATGTCAGTTGCCCGAGGGCAGCACTTTTTTTTCCTCCCATCAAGGTATCGAAGACCCTCTCGAAGTCTCAAACCGGCAAGTCTCAAGCCGAGCTAAATATTGAATTCGAAAGATTCCAAAAAAAATATGTGAATTCGATCCAATCTTACAATAGGCAAGGGATGAAGTTTATTTATTTTATAACAGGGTAATTTTGTTAAATCAATGTCAAATAATATAATAATACTTTTCGATACAAAGGTGTCAGTACTAAAAGCTGGCGGAACTAAATCTCTCTCGATTAAGTACAAGAGTACCTCTAACACAATCATTAATTATTAAGTGCCTTTATAATATTGTTATATTAAAATTATGTAGGTACATAATTATTTTATTTCAATAATAATATCTAAGTGTGTGCGTTTTAAAGTTGTTCACCAAAAAAGCAAATTTATAAAAAGGGCCATTTTGTGTCATTCTTCCGTTCCGTGTTTGAATAAGTTGTAAATCTTTTTTATGAATATGACTTAAATTATTTTTTACCTGAAGGAAGGAATGGTGATTGTTAAAAAGACAAAGAGATTGAAGGGAATATATCACACCCCTTTGACTTTACTGGATGTTAGAAGTGTACAAATACAGAGATGACTCAATTCAGCGTAAATTACACCACCTATTTATTTTCGCAGTTCAACTTCATAGGAGATCATCAAAATCATAGCACGTTTTTTCCTTATATTTGTACTGTACCTATTGCTCATATACATGTATTATAACATATCACTGTTAGGTAGGTATAATATTCGTCTGAAAGTCGATTGTTTCTATGACCATAATAACAGATGCCCGCTTCGGGAAATATTGTTCCTACATACAACTATTGCTGCGGGAAACTATAGCTTAGAAAGTCATATTTTGTAAAGTTTCAAACGCGGCAGGACAATACCGAGAGCAAGTAAAACCTACTATTAGAACTAGATGATCAACGCAGATGTGGTTTGTCACACCTTTGAGTTTTTATGTGTGCACTTATTTTGACTCGATCGGGTATCTGTATACCTGCTACCTAAGTATGAAAAATATTTCGGTAGTTGGACTGTTTAGGTTTCACTATTCCTTTGCAGCATTGTTTGTATACATCAGTGGCAATCAGTGGTGGTCGGTTGTATTGGTGGATAATGGATTTTGATTTATTGGTCTTCAAGTCATATCTATAGGTATACGCATGCAATACTTGAAATTCCGGGTGAATGACTTGGTTTCATTATTTATGCCACTTTTACTTTCTATTTGACAAAAGACAAAGACAAAAGCAGCTCTAGTAAAGATTATCTAAAAGTGCACAGGTACCCGCGTCCCGCATGCTCCATTTCTAACAACAAAATTACCCTGTTATAAAATAAATAAACTTCATCCCTTGCCTATTGTAAGATTGGATCGAATTCACATATTTTTTTTGGAATCTTTCGAATTCAATATTCAGCTCGGCTTGAGACGCCGGTTTGAGACTTCGAGAGGGTCTTCGATACCTTGATGGGAGGAAAAAAAAGTGCTGCCCTCGGGCAACTGACATTCATGTCCATCTTCTCTCCATAATGGTGGAAGTGATGGGCCTGGTTCTATCTTCTTTCAATAATGGTGGTAGTGATGGGCATTCGCTGGGTGCCGACGTTCGTGATGCGGTGGTACCATATTTTACCCAATATTCTCCTGAGGCACTTCGTTTCCAATTCAGATTCTTTTTTTGTGCCTGGGCTTTGGTCAGACTCACACACATAGAGGAGAATGTTTTGTTTCAATAAATCAATATTGTAAAGTACCTATTGCTCAAAGCAGTCAAATTTGGAGACACCATGTCTCCGTAAAATAATAGAAAGGATTTTTTTGTTCTGAATAATAAAGCTACTTCTAGGTAGGTACCTGCTATTATGTATGTATGGGTAACCAAGTTACCGATGCTTTACAGATGTGATGTACCTCTGTCTGTTATATAATGGTCGCTAAGAAATGGAAGACTCTATATCTATAACATTGTTTTCCGTTCCTTCGTACGAGAGCTGGGCGATTCGAAATGGTGTGCGAGCAGGTCATTGACTCGTGTCTTTTTATGTCCCTAAGTGGGGTCAAAAAGGGAGTAGGTATGTTATAATATTATGTTTAATATGCACTTATCTATCAATTGATATTGTACGTAAAAGGTACATAGTATACTGTAAAAATAAATAAATATTGTAACAATATTATTACAATGAATATATTATCACTTACCTAATTATAAATCAATTATTTATGTGGATTGTGGACCTGGATAGGCAGTGAATGGAATAATTATATCCAATAGTAATTACTAAAATAATCCAACCAGCAGCAAAACCTGTCGGAAGGCAGGCATAGGAAAGTTTGATATGAGGACCAGAGACTGTATATATTTGTGTTCACTTTGAGGGAGAACAAATAAATTCATTAAATATAAAAAATAAATTAATTGTACATAATGCCGTATGATATCGGCCTAATTTTTGGGATTCAAAGTAAACAATAAACAATAACGTCAGTCAATTAACATTCTCTATAAAATCACGCAATTTGGATTACAATTTTCTCAATAAAACCACGCAATTTGGATTCCACTAAGTTCAAGAAAAATAATTCACCCGACCCGACCGAGAACTGAACCCGGGACCTCTTGATCGGGAGAAGGAAGCACTTACAGCACTATGCTACCGATAAATATCGTGGTGATGTTTGCCGATGTTCAAACACAAAAATATTGAAAAATATTAATTCGTAGAAAGGATTACATGTCATTGTATAAAACGAAGGCAAAATTATAGACTTGAAACCTGTAACATAAACAAACGACATTCCTAATTACTATGAAAGCGCACTGAGCAGTACTTTATATTTTGTATGCGACATACCTATTATTTGGTTATAATACTTACACGAAAACTCAAAACATGTTTGTATGAAATCTGTAGATAAAAGGCAATCCTAATATTTTCAAAGATCGTAAATTAGTTCAAGCCATAAATCAAAGTATATACAATAGAATTATTTTTGTGGGTTGGTCCAGTAAGAGTTCATGAAATGGTTCCGCCTATATTAAAATCTTACTAGAACATAGCTTAGCAAGATTTTGGTTAGATTTGAATTAGAATTTAAGTTTTTTTGATTTTCCAGGAAAACAAAGACGAAATTTAAAAAAGTTTCACGCTAATTTATTGAGTTCGCTTTATAGTAAAAATATCCAGACATTTGCGTATCTATAAGTATTGTATTTTTTGAGTTATCTATCGAGAAAAATTTGCGAGATGTTCCAGTAAAATGAAAATTACTCGAAAAGCATGCTTTTATTAAAAAATCTGCCAGCCTAACTTTTTAAATTAAAGTTCATTCTACAATAAATCGTAGCTTTGTATATTACGGACTTGCAGAGTCAAAGCATCCAAATACTCTTAACTTAACAAAAAATCGAACAATAAGCACTTTGGAGTTTTGCCGCCTACATACCGACTATATCAAGGTACATAGATTTTTATATATAACTACCTTATTTTAGTTATTGTATAGAATTCTGTGTTGGTATACGAGCGGTTACAACGCCGGCAATCGTATTGTTTCTTCCTCTCTTCTTTTTTCACGACACAAGCTTTAAGTAGCTTACTGTGAAAGAGTCAAAGAGTGTATTTGTGTTCACTTCGAGTGAACATTTATGTAAAAAAAAAATGGTACAAAATTCCGAATCACTCCACCAAAAGGGTGCAGTGCTTAAAAAATGGTACCTATATACTGTAAATATGTATTTGGGTTTGATTTTGACTCCAGAAAGTTTTGCTATATCTATTCTTTAAAATCTAGTCGCATATTTTTAAAATTGTTGACTTAACAAGATTTCCAAATGCTCCATGTTGGGAAACACTGATTTAATTTTTTTTTTTTTAGAATGAAAACTCAATACACAAGACTCAAGGATGAAAAAGCAAAACAACCACATTATTTGAAGCAGAGAGTTTTAGTTTTAATGATAATATTAACCATCACAATTCTTTTACTATTTGTGAGTAAATACGATGTTCGGTTGCAAATTCACGACCTCTTACCACACCGGAATGCAGATTACACCGAAAGCTTTGATGATAAGGAATACTTCATCAAGACGCAGGGTTGCAGGATGCCAGCCTTCGAAGCATTCAGTAGTTCAGTTATTCAGTTCTATCATACGGAAGCGCCTATCAAATGTTACAATGAATCTACACCTCCGTTAGTACAAGCTGACGAAAACAGCATTTGGATAGCAGAAAACTATTTTCCCAATTACAAAATCACATCAGAGAATGAGCTGATTTGCTGCTACAGCGTGTTTTTCAGGCAGCCATCCAATGAAAGTTCTTCAGATGATAGAAGTAAGTTTATGGAGGACTGCATAAGATTCACTGGACAGCAAAATATCTCCGACGAATTTATTAAAGTAACTTGTTATAAAAATAGTTCTGCTATATATACAGATTTATTTTCGTTTGTAGTAAAAAATACTGAAAGCTCAAATAAATTTAGAAGTGCTAAGTCTAATTTATACCCTAGTGTACTAGTTTTAGGTATAGATGCCGTCTCCAGATTGAATTTTCATAGGACTATGCCAAAGACTAAACAAGTGTTAATGAAACTAGACGCCATTGATATGAATGGTTACAATAAAGTAGGAGACAATACATATCCTAATCTAGTTCCAGTATTGAGTGGCAAAAGTGAGAAAGAGTTAGAAAGCAGCTGTTGTGAGAACAAAACATCCACATTCGACAAATGCCGTTTTATTTGGGATGAATTTAAAGCTAAAGGATATTACACAGCTTTTGTGGAAGATGCATCCCCAATTGGACTTTTTAATTATCATAAAAATGGCTTTTCTGAAACCCCAACTGATTTTTATTGGAGAACTTTTAATAGGCAGGCCGTTCTGGATATTGGACATGAGAAAAAAATGAACTGCCATCTTTGCCTCGGTCCTAGATTATCTCTGGACGTCTTGCTATCTTATACTAAAAACTTAGCCGTTAAATTGCAACCAAATTCCTATTTTGGCTTTGTTTGGGAAACATCTCTCACACATGACTATTTAAATTATCCCATTCTGGCCGATGAAAAGTACGCAGACTTCATATCACTGCTGCATGATCGGGGACTGCTGGACTCCACTATATTGATATTGCTGAGTGACCACGGCATAAGATGGGGCAAAATAAGGTCCACACATCAAGGTCAAATTGAAGAAAGACTTCCATTTTTATTTTTTGTGCTTCCAAAATCTTTTAAAACAAAATATAATGTTGCCACACATAATTTAAGGAAAAATACTAAAAGACTGACAACTCCGTATGATTTACATGAAACACTGTTAGACCTAACAAATTTGAAGACAATATCTGACGAAAACATCCGGATCAGAACGACCACCTCATCCTACATGAACAAAAGGGGAATCAGTTTGTTTTTACCCATAGTCGGGAACCGAACCTGTACATCAGCCGCCATAGACCCTCACTGGTGTACATGCCATCAGTCCAGAGAACTAGCAACGAATAGCACAAAAGCATATTTTGTAGCCAATGTAGTTGTACATTATATAAACCGATTGGTGACCGACTATGTTCAGTGTGCCACATTAAATTTAAGTAGAATAATGAACCTGTCTATAGGCGAGCCAACTTACACTGAAAATTTGATCGATATTGATCACATAGTGACTGATTATAACATCATACTAGAGACTAAGCCAGGGAACGGCATGTTTGAAGCTACTGTAAGAAACTCCATAAATGGGTGGAGCGTTACAGGCACGGTCAGTCGGATTAACTTGTATGGTAAACAAAGCTATTGTGTTGATGACTTCCATTTAAAGTTGTATTGTTATTGTGAACATTTTTTACCGCAATTCAATTTTTTTAATTAATACCTAGTGTCAAAATGTATTTATATGGTAAATAAAATTATTTATGGAACAAGTTGTCGTATAATTTGCACTCCAATATATCCTGAAACTAATGATCACTCTGAAGGAAATGAATTATTTTGACAAGAGCAGTAAATAGGTAGAAAATCCATGGAGTCAAGATAAATGCCTGTATGTAGCTGTTGAATATCATTTCATGACCAAAATATAAATAGTTAACCTGTTTTAAATAGCTCAGCACATTGAATGAAAGAAAACTATATGCTGTAAAATTTATTCATTAATTTAGATTGATGTCTTTGGTTTTTAATGAAAAGAGGAACTTTATATAAACTCCCTTTATTGTATGATCATCAGTCAAATATGACTGTACAAGGTGAAAATTATATATGCGCCGAAGTACCTGTGAATGTGTTCAACACAAATATACATAAAATTTTAGTAACTTTGTGCTTAGTTTAAGAAACTCACAATTCGCTGTTGGCCAGAGCGTAAAAATAAAACTCTCGCAATGGGTATCAAATTAATTGAGAGATTCCATAGAAAGTTAATTCACTAAATTTATTATAGTTATTAGAAATGAATAAATACCACCAATCACCTTCGGCCCAAACAATCAAACATTTATTACAGTAAGTTTGTGTTTAAGGGTTAAGAAAAACATAAAACAAATCGATTATTAAAATAACACTTTATTTACACTGTCCACAGTACAAATCAAGTTATTAAAATAAACCACAGGAAACGCAAGTACACTTGTGAAAAAATGACAATAATATAAATATATCACATTTGTATAAGCGGTGTGTCCTATAGAAATATATTAGGTACTGATTAAATTCAATAAAATAAATTCGAGTCCTTTATTTATTCAAATCTATGACAACATGATAATATTTTTCTCCCAATACCATACATCTTGCGTGAGCTTAATGCTCTGTTATTCAAGTCACACCTTAACAATCAAAACGACTCACCTCAAAAATTATCTTTATCCGTATTTTGTCAATGAAAAACAGTCAGGTTTGGACAGAATTAAAAACATTCTAGAATGGTCCCTGATTCTATTTCCAGTTAAGACAAAATTGTTTTTAAAAAATTGCCTTAAGCAATAAGATTTAATTACTGTGTGAATGCGAGAATTTTTTCGTGAATTCAACAGAGAGATGGTTAACTAAAATATGTTATAAGAAAAAATAACATCCATTTTATCAAGTTTAAAATAATGTTTTATATAGTGACAGCAAAATCCCTCAACTACAAAAATATATGTTTTTGAGATGTGTTGTTTTGGTTCAAAGGTGCGATTAATGAATGAAGTAAAATGACACAAGATGAGAATTATTGTATCTATTGGCCTGCTATAAGTATAGAAAGCAAGAAAAAAAAAAGTATCAAAGAAAAAAAATCTGCAGTAAAATTTTAACATAATTAACACATGCAAGCGTAACAAATAGATTAACAAAATTAAATTATACAACAAACTCCTAAATTATTACAAAAACACATTTGATTGCACATAAAACAAAAATGAAGATACATAAAACAAACACAAAATACCTGGACATGATGAAAAATATTTCTAAAACCGAATATTCAAGAAAGTTTGTTAGACAAACAGCTATTTTATCTAAGACACTTATAATGACAAAATTAAGAATACAAGTATGGTACCCTAGTTTCTACAACTAATTTGATTATGATCGAAACTTGAAATGAACTTATAATACTAGTTAAAGGAGAAACCTGTATGACTTAAGAGATACAATGTATAATAACACTCTAAAATGTTTATAAAAACTGCTTAAACATCAACACATTAAAATACTATAAACTTTTTAACTAAACATAATATATATTTCATAATATAATATAATTTACTAACAATAATAATTAAGGTAAAAATAAAATTAAGAGCTGTACAAATCGTACACTTCAGTCTTAAAAGATTGTGAGACAATTATTTGGAACAAGTCTTGGTACACGCCGGCGACTTCTATTTCATTTCATTAATGTTCTCCTCGATAAATAGGTTATACTCAAAATCGATTCTTCTATAGAAATGTACTCTTTATAGGACATTCATTTTTATTATAAAATATAAGTAATGTTTATTTTAATTTTCCAACCCGACCATAATCTTTAAGTACAATAACATTTATCTAACAAGAAACTAAAATATATATTTCTTTCTAAAAGCATTTTTTAAGTTTCTCCTCTCGTGTAAAATATTCACATAAGGTCTGATGGACTATTTTAATGCATTGTATAAAGAATACATTTATATATCAGAGATTCGATTTGATATACGTAATTATAAAACAGATGTGAATTTTACTACTGAAACTATAATTTACAACAAATTACTATAATATTTAAATTATTTTAATTAACTCGAATAAACATTAGTCTCTCTTTAATAAATTGATGAATTCTCGATTATTCAAATTTGATAACAAATGCACAAAGATTGGTTTGAAAAAATAGTTTCTAAATACACGAGACAAAACCACAAAATAAATAAGCATACATCTTAAATCATACACTACAATTTTATCAACATTGGCCTCATGCCGTTTTAGAAATTCATTGAACAAATCAAAGAACACAAACATTTCTATCAGATCTCAATAATTTTCGTATCTTCTTCTCATCGTATTAGTCTAGGTCATTCATCAAGCTGCATTTATTTGTGGATCCTTGTTAAACTGGAAAAGAAACAAAAATATTAATTGAAGTTTTTTGGTTAATAGACAAATTAGAAACGAACCAATATAATTATCGTTGCGCATTCAATTTGGGCCATACCTATGCCTAAAACACATTTCCAAGATGATCGAAAAAACGAATTTATTATGAAATTTAAAAAAAAAATTGTATTATAATTTAATAAAAATGAATAGTATAAACATAAAGACATTTTTTTGAAAAAATATCATATGACCCATTTGAAAAGCTCGTGAGCTGGACCATAGAAAGTTGGAGTAAATGAAAAAATGTGTTGCTCGTCTGGAGTCGAGTTTAGTACTAAATAAAAAAGTACAATTATTTTATAATATATTTAACAAGCAACAATAATCATAAAATAACGAGTAAAAATAAACTACTACCGCCATCTGTGCAGGTTCGAGCATAACATCTTAACTCCCCCTAGGTGCGAGCCAAGTAATTTAAGCCTACTAATCTCCCACACAGATGGCGCTA
Source organism: Mystacides longicornis (assembly GCA_963576905.1). Classification (NCBI taxonomy): domain Eukaryota; kingdom Metazoa; phylum Arthropoda; class Insecta; order Trichoptera; family Leptoceridae; genus Mystacides; species Mystacides longicornis. Next base: position 9,841,681 of record OY756424.1, on the reverse strand, counting down.
ATAGTCCCATTATAGAAACGTTCATGTTTCTTCATTCATATTGTGTATGGTTTCATGCGCACATTTTTGCATATGACTCATTTTAAATACAATCCTGAACAAAAGTAATGGAACACATTTTAACTCATTTTATATTTGTAAAAGTTCGTATTGTAGATGACAGAGGAGAAAAAATAAATATTTTGATACAATAACTTGATTGGTTCGGTTAAAGTGTCATATGACCTCTATTGAATGCGCAACAATTACTCATAGTATATGGAATATACATGAGTCTTGTGATCGGATTTCAAAAAAAAAAAATAGATTTCGCTGAAATTAATTTTCTCGACGTTTTCGAGGGTGTAGATTCCAAAAATGCAAAAAAACATTTTTTTTTTAATTTCCGCGTACCCGTACGCCAAAAATGTGTGCGCACCCATAACTCATATTAATTCTTATCCGATTTGATTGAAATTTGGTAGAACGGTTAGCCCCTCGATGTAGATGAGTCAGTAAAATGTTGAGATCGGTACCTTCAGGGGAACCCTCTTAAAGTATCCAAAGAAAATTTCACTTATTCTAAAAAAGGGCAAAAAAAGAAAAAAAAAATTTCTTCGATTTTCATAAAATTTGGTATACGGGTTGGTCTTATGCTCCTACACAAGCAAGTAAAATTTGAGGTCCGAAACTTCAGTGGGTCCCCCTTAAGGTACCGATTAATATTGAATATGTAGTTCTAAAGCAGATAATAAAAAGCTCCAATAGTCGATATCATTTTAAAGTTTCTATAATAATTCCAAGGATAAATTAATTTTAATCGTAAAATTATGAATTTTTAAGCAAAGATATGTTTTACACGAAAAGGCTGTTATAATATACTATGAGTTCTGGGCTACCCTAGGTTAGCAGCTTTTTATAAATGTATATACTCACACAACATGGGGTTGATGTAGCTGAGAAGATCATTATCACTCATGGATATGAGGTCCTGCATGGGAGCTGTTGTGGAAGTTTTCATTTCTTGATTGACAGCATGACTCACAGCTTGACTGACAGCGTGGCTGACCGCTTGATTGACAGCTTGAGTTACGGCTTGATTGAACACAGCTGATTCGCTCACGGAATCTTCTTTTTCCAACATGGTAGGCTGCGTAAAATTATATTCGCCATTAATCACCTGCTGCTGAGTTTGCTGAGAATGGATATCGGTGATGGGTTGATTTTGCACATTCTCATTTGTAAGAATGTTTGCAGTATTTATGGCAGACGTAACCAATGCGTTCATGGTTGAATCTGATGTAAATATTTCTGCAGCAGCGTTAAGAATCATGTTCTTTACAGCCGAAGGAGGCGTTTTGACTGTAGGACTCAAGGCGTTCATCAACGACATAGAATCCGATCCAGAGCTTTGTGATGAAGACATCATCATAATGTCGTTTGTGGGTAATGGCTGTGAAAGTAACTGCGTTGTTGGCAGAGGACCTTCCTGAGAACATAGCAGTGTGGGGGACACTTGAGGGTTGAGGATCATGTTGGGTGACAGTGCCATTTGAGGCGAGGACACTAGTGTCTCTATCTGAGCAGCAGGATTATTAAGTACATGGGTGTTTGCAAAATCAATCATGTTAGTTTTGTTTTGAGAATCGTTCAGCGATCCGGTCATAATGGCATTTGGAATGTTGGTTTCGTGGATGATGGTGTCTTGCATGGGATGAGACGCTTGAGGGTGCTGAGCCAAACAGGAGTCATTAACTTCACACACGGCCATACCCATCATTTGCTTCATGGCATTGTTTTCTGGTGTGTACAAATCATTTACATTTTGTGCTTCTGTGTTGGAGCGAAATATTACAGCTGCGACTGACTCCATGACTTTATCAGTGTTCTGTTTTTGTATTGCTTCTATTTGCTGAGAAAAGGTTTCCAAGGTGGTTGATTTTTCTATATCCTGGGATAAAACTGTTTTTGAGTCCATTCCTGACATATGAAAATTATCAACAACAGGCACTGTGGAACTCTGCATTTTGCCCTGAGTGTCCACAAACTGTTTGAAGTTTACCAAAGAAGCTTGATCTGTCGTCGTAACAATATCTGGAGGTTTCATACGGAGGTCCATCACTTTAATTTCTTCAGGAGACATTTGTCTAGACATACTTAAGATTTCAGATGTAGAAGTAACCGAATTTGCCATCATAATAGGATTGGTAGACACAATCTGAGGGATCAACAATGCGTTCTGTGTGAACGGTACAAGATTGGCATTTTCAGAATTGGATGTGTTTTCAGTGTGCATGAGAATACTCATTGATGAAGAATTTTCGCTGATTCTTGTAACATCCACTGTACTGTTCATAGACATGTTAGAGTTGTCACTCATGTGCAGACTGTTGTATTGTGATTCGCTGGATAGCTGCCTCATGATGGGGCGCATGCAGTCCATACTGTTCTCAGCGTCTGATGAGTTTTCATTTTGCACCTTGAACGTGTTCATTCTGAAGGGCATCATTTCAGTGTTATCGTTGTCTACCAGGGAACTCTGACTGGACTCGTCTGAACATTCTGTTTTGAAATGGTTCAATGGAGGAGAGGTGGGGGAGAGGGGAGGTAGGAGGGAGGGGCGCCTGGCAGGGAGGGCGGGGGGAGGCATCATCCCTATCTCCGAGTCCTCCCAGGTGCCAATGCTTGAACTATTACCATTACTATTAGTGTTACTATTTGGCACGCTCTCTTCCTTCAACTCTGAACTCCTTCCAACATTTCCAGGCAATATTCCTGCACAATGGGAAACAAAACATTAGTATTCTTCAAAACAAACCATCTGTATTAGTATAATCGGACTTACAAATATAGTTAACGTCATAATTTTCTCAATTTCTTGATAATTATCAACAATGGTCATAAAATAAGTTAATAGCTAAAATACATAAAACTATTATCGTGTGAGAAAATTATGTAAAAACCCCTTCTTGGATATGCATTTCTTAATTTTAATGTTCATTTCAAGTTTTCACTAAGAATTTGAAGTCCGTTTGTAAGTGGCACTATTCATTTGAAATTTCGGAAATGAATATGAAAGATACAAGCTGCATGATAAAGTAAATGAACAGTAAATTTCATCCAAAAAGGGCTATAGATACGATTACAGGAACATCTGCCCTCTAAGCTAAGCTGAAAGGAAAAAGAAAAGAAACGGAAATTCATCTCCGGCTGCTAACATCCGAGTCTCTACAAACAAACAAATTTGCACATATTCAAAATTCAAAAATTAAATACATCACTAAATAATATACCAATACTTCGACAAATAATTAAGAAATGAAAAAAATCTGGAATAGTGTGGGCGTTGTGTAAAAAAAATGTGTGCAAACAGAGTTTTTTTTGATTTTCTAAAGAAAACGGTTGAGAGATTATTTTGTTGTTTATTTTCGCAAAACAAAACAAGAGTATCATAATATTATTATGGTTAAACTTAGTGTTATTCAACGAGAGTTCCACGAAATCTCAATTAGTGTACCGTAAAGTTTAGACATTTCACTATAGAATTAACTTAAGTGAAGTTCAAGATACTTATAACGTAAGAAGCAATGTCAAACTGAATGAATAGTAGATTTCCAAGAGTTAATACTTTAAAAGATTTCTAACAAAATTGTTTTAGAGTTTTATCTCATTGGATCTCTCTACATTGTACTGGCACAGTTTCGATTTTCAATTTCTATAAAACCGATATAAAAATTTCATTAAAACAATAAACCGATTTTCAGGAGCGACTGCTCCATTCCTCGATGGGATAACTAGTTTACGAATGTAAATAAATATGTAATTAGTAGCACAAATTGAAGACTCGTTTTTATTTACTTTACAGATTTTAGAATAAAACACGATTCAAATTTTTATTTTGATTGCGTTAAAACGTTATTCAAACTGTCATCTAAATTTTCTTCTTTGGATTTCATTTATGTTCTTGAAATTCTAGCAAACTATTCGTTTGTTTGTAAACTAAAGACAGGTCAAATGTCTATTCGTAACTCAAAGTTTGGTTGAAAACTGTTGATGCAACTAACAACTTATGTATACTATAAAGAAATAAATTTGATTTGATAGTCTAGTGTGAATAATTTGTAAAGTGTAAATCGACTATGTGTATTGTAGTACCGGGTTCAGGTTCAGAGCGCCGCTCCGGACCAGGAGAGTCGTCTTGGTCACTTCACGGGATGCTGCGTCGCCACATAACACAATGAGATAATCATCCGGATATGATTAACCTATACACACACCTGCCTGGAAGGATAAACGTAACAAGAGCATATCCTTTGCTTATCCACATTAGCAAATTAAACAACATTCAAATTATATTATACTCACTAAAACATATTATGTGAATGATTAAAAAGTTTTAATGGTCTGATGAATGATTGAAAAAAAAAATTCATAAACTTTAAACCATATGTTGCGATTTTGAATTAAAGTATTATTATAAATAAAAAAATTAAACCCTCACAAATCATGCAAAATGGTGTAAGTTATGATAAGTTATTATTGAATGATTAAAAAAGATCAGAATAATTTTATGTGAACTTAATGTTGAAAAAAAACTTAATATCAAATGAATGAAAAATGCTTAATTCTACAATTTCATATTCGAAATAAAGATTATATTTTTGTAAAATCTCATAGTCCTAAAATGCTGAATCATTCGATAATGAGTACGGAAATTATTATAATTATTTGACACATTGCATGAAATAACGTTAGATACTATAAAAGTTTCGAGATATGAGCCTTCAAAGTTAAGAAAAAAAATTTGAGTGACTTCTTTGGGGTCCATTTAATATTCCACAAAATAGGTATCTCATAAAAATATCCAGGTATATAAATAGCCAGCCCCTCAAACTGTGGGGACTTCTCCATTATTATTGTTCTCAGTCTTTTATTTTTGTTTATTTCATACAAATTTACTCGGTGGTGTTGTTTCTCAAGAAATGTCATCAAGAATAATTTACCCTGTATAAAAATAAACTATTTCACAGAGATGTTTATGAAATTTTTGAGGATCTGATTGATTGAAATCGATTTTATTCAGTGTTGGAACAAGATATTACAAATTTTGAAAATGCCAGTAGATAGAGAAAAAATTTCTCTATCGAATGACATAAAAAACCGAAAAACGACCCAATGAATAATATTCAATGTTATTTCATGAGATGCATCATTTATTGAGAAAGAATAGTAGGAGCAGAATTTCATGGTTAGTCTAATAAATAATATTTACCGAATCTTCTTTTTAAATATTTCAAAATAAATTGTATTTTTACAAAAATATCATCTTCATAATTTTAAAAGAAAACTGTTAAATCACCACTTTTGAATGATATTTTGGTTAGAAAATAATATGAGTAATTATTTTGGAATGAAAGGTATATATCCATTGAGTATCCAATGCAATTGTGAATTAAAATGACTCTTTTTTTTTTCAATGGAAAATGCCACGAGAGAGACTTGAAGTTTTTGATAAGAGAAGTTAAATAAATAGCTGAATGATTTTCAGACATTCAACATATAAAAACATGGTGCAGAAAATCATACCATGAGTGGAATAGTGGGGTGTGGCGTGTTGCGGCCCAGTGGACTGGGAGACGGGGGTGTACACAAACATGTGGGGCTCCGAGTATTTGCCCCCGGACGTGACAAACAGCTTCACAGGCACCGGCTCTTGGATATTGGGATTAATGTACGGGGGCACTCCGCAAACCAAATGAGTCTGAAACAAAATATTTCATTTAGTTTACTATATGTGCAGCAAATAAATTTTCATCATCAAAGGGTAAGAAGAAACATTAAAAGTCAAAAATTTTAAGAGTAGATAAAAAAATCTATGGTTTGTATCGGCTCTCCACAGTCGCATGAAAGAGACTTGCAGAACCGCCATGCATGACCGGTGCGATTCCGGGCAAATATCAATACTTAATCATCCATGAAGTCACTGTAATCAGCAGAATTTAATGCTTTAGACAGTTTACACCAGGAATAGGATAGAATATTTTAGTGAACAACAAACTTAAAAAATTGGATTAGAACTCAGAGCCAGGGAATGTCCGTACACACATCGACTAGAGAAGGGAGGGTCTTTAGTCCAAAATTTAACAAAGTTTGAATGTACCTGTTGTAGATATTCCTTGTCAGGTAATACTTGTTCTTCCCAAATCTGTACGGGAGCGCTTGAAGCAGTGGACGAGGAGTCACCAAGTGTTTTGAAAACAACACGAGTATCTTTCAAGAAATTTTTGCCAAGAAGGAAAAGTTCTAATCCGCCATTAGCTGGGCAGGACACGAGGGATTTTTTGCATATTTCTGGCACACCTGGCGGTTGAGCTAAAAACAGATTAATAATATTAAATATTTGATGCATTGATGCAAGTTTTGCAAGTTACGATAAATGGATGTAGTTTGAAGTTCTTACTGCACACAATTTGCTGTGAAGAAATTTGTATTGTTTCCAGAGTACCGTCATCATGTGTGATGAGTGTCCTGAACACCATTCTGCATCTCGTTGACTTTTTCTTTAATCTCTGTCCAGATTGTTCGCCAAATCTGTGCTCAACGTCGACATTTCTTTCCTAAATAAAAATGGAAATCAATCAATACTAAAATATGTAAACCCATTATTTAGTTCCCAGGCTAATTTCATAGTCATAGAAGCTGCCTTAAAAAATGTGGTTTGTAACCTAGTAATTGAGTTGTCAGCATTCATACTGAAAATCACAGGTATTATCCAAATTACTGACATCTTCCTCTTTCTTAACAATTTAATGAGATAAGCTGATCAATAAAAATTGGGTGACAAAAGATTACATGTTTTTGAATAATATATATTCGTAAATATCTATTTTGTAAAGTGTCAACACCTATACACGATTTATGCAGAATTTCTATGCATTTTCTTCCCCCTCCTTTCATCATCATAAATTGACCAGAGTGACCTGGATAACTGATTCGGCTCACTGCTGACTTGGGCGGTTTGGGTCACTACAAAGTGATCTGTTACCCATGACTACTGTTCATATATGTATGCCCCTCATGCAAATGTCAAATGACGTCATCCTTTAATGGCCTATTACTTCAAACATAAACCGTCCTAATTACAGTAGTAGTATAATATCTTTTTAATAGAAAATACTCTAGAGTTACTCAGATCTAAGGCAGTTTCTAGTTTTCAGAATATTGTCTTGATACTTTTATAGGTCGACAACTGGATACGGGATTCAGTGCATTCCAAGCAAGAGTCTGAGATTGTTGGCCAAGGATAAAATCCTCCATATTTTACCTTGAGTATCCCGACACAGTCGCAGGTAACTTGCCAATCTTTCTGAGGCTCCAGGTCTATCTCAATAAGTACGGTGCCATCAACCTTCTTCTCAGTACAGGGTGTGGAGTTCTTGCCTGAAACCCTGCAGGCTTGATAGAACATATGCGGTGCCACTCTTCCCACATCTGTACCTATGAAAACCTGCAACACAATTCACAATGACCCGTTGAGTATGATTATTTCATTCCTTATATCATCTTCCCTTATATTACAATAGTAAATTTGAGTTGCCAAAGAGTGTTTTTTCATCATGATCACGGTTCCAAAAATGATGCATTACATATCACGTAGACAGATATGTATATCTCAACAGAGTAAAGAATGATCTGAAATAAGCACATCATGAAACAATTGCGTTTTAAAAATTCGGAATGACAGTTGGCTGAGAACCTCTGATGGTTCCAGAAAGGAGGAATACCCACCCTCTCCAATTTTGTTCTATCTTAAGAGGTTATAGAGGGACAACAGAAAATGACTCTGGGCTTATCCAAAGTGATTACAAAATACGCTTTTAACATATTTCACATTAAGCAAAGCTGATTAGCTAGTGCAAACATCCATTGGTTCTGAATGTGGTGGTACCATTACGAGGGTATGAATAGGTTATGTAAAAAGAAATAACCTGTAATACTGCGGGTTTGTTGTAACCGACCAACTTCACAACGGGGAAACCATTTCCAGATCTGTCTTTCACAGCTCCTCGGCTGCCTTCTGTTTGATACCTAAAATAGAAACAAAACATTTTCACAACATCTAAATTGATTTATGAATATTCTTCCTCAAAGTCAAAGTCGAAGACTTACAAATTGCTCTTGTTACTTGGAAAAAGCACCTTTTTAAAGAAAACTAATTTAAATGTAATAAGCACTATTAATAATATCAACTTAGTATTGTTTTTTTTAATATAAATTGAAATTGTTAATTATTTTCTCTCGAGCGGACGAAACCAACCTGTCAAAGCTATGTTGTATTGTTGGTGTATTTTTTTTATATTATCTGTTGTTTATTTATTGCCAATGGTTCACCCATTCAGTTGTATGTGTGAATATTGCAGTAGTATGTCGATGTGCTTCGTTGTGTATCTTCCCGTAATATTGACATTTGACACGACATTGATGTTTTGACTTTAACATGTTTTATAAATATATTATAATGGCCGTGTGTGATTTTAAATAAATACAAAACCGTCAAACTGAGGGGATAGCAAAACCATCGAAAATTCTAATGAAAATGTCACAAGGTACTGGAGATACCAAGGTTATCTAAATGCTTTATGGCTAATTTCTATAGAATTAATAGCTCACAATACTCCAAAATATACCTAAATACAATGTTAGGACAGAAATTCTATCTCATCTTTGTTTACTGAGACAGCAAAATGGAAATATGGGTACAATTTTAACAAAAGATAATGAAACTGGTCTCAAGATAATAGTCTAATTCAAAAAAGTGGAAAAACTGTTGATGATGGTAATTGTAATACCTGGCTCTGTGCTGTTGCTCTGGCTGACACAAGATCTGTAAATTGGCTTTCCCATCTCTGGTCTGCGGCAGGAGTTGTGAGGAGAGGGTGGGTGGCGTGGTAGGAGCAGGGCACGGGGGACGCCTCCCCACTCGAGGGCTGCACACCATCGACAGCTTCTCACTCACATTTAATCTTCTGAAGCAAAACAAAATCATTTCATTTTAGTTTAAAATAATGGAACTAGAAATTGTGAAGTGTTTTGGTATTGTACGTGTTTATCAGAAAAAAAAAAATAGAAAACGGATTTACGATTTCTCTTAGATAATAAAATTTTATGCGTTTCAGGTTAACGTTAGGTTGAAAGGCCAAAAAATCCCAAAGTAACTGTCAACGACGTTATGTTATTAAGTTGAGTTAACTTTCCAACTCTCCATTAATATTAATAACTGTTTGGTGTTTTACCATACTTTACTTACAAGCATTTCAAAAACACATATGCAAACAAAAAAAAACATATCAACTAAAATAAAGTTTTAAGGTCATTAGTTGAAATACACAACATCAAATATGAAAAATTATTTTGTTTTTAGACCTAAAACAAGCGGACCAAAGAATTTTATAGGATTTCCGAATTCTAAATGTGTTTTTTCCTTGTGAAATTTCTAATTCGAGGCGATTGATTGATGGATGTTAATTGACATAGGCCAACGTACCTCTGTTCAAAATCGTGATAGTTTTGTTACACTTCAAGTGTTTGCAAACAAGTCACTATTAAACTTATATTGTTTGCAATAAATTTTTTAGTGGAATTAATCAAGTTTAAAGCATTTTACTCTACAAATTTCAAACCACAGTGAATGATCTTACGGTTTTGTGTATTTTAACTGAAACAGGAAGGGTATTCATTAAACGGTCTAAATAATGAAGTGGTTGGTAGACTACCGGTTAGGTACGATGCCGGTTTCCTAATGTTTCATGCGGAGTTCGTGGGTTTGATACCAGGTGCCGACCATCTTCCTCTTTCACGACACAAGCTTTAAGTAGCTCACTGTGAAAGAGTGTAATTGTTTCCATTTCTGGCTAATCACTAAGCCTGGCATATAATTAAAGCTGTAGAACATAGAATGACATGTATTTTTTATTTGTTGGCTTGATGGTTATAGAAACAGCTCTTGAACAATGTGGTACTTTTTAAAGCACTTTCGCAAGTGCAGTACCGCCAATCAATTAGCAACCGATATAGGTTTAGTTGAAGTAATTTGCTGTCGGAATCTGCTAAGATTTGAATTAGATCGTTTCATGAATATCCCTCCAGTGCATTGTGTCCAATATGAATGTGTGTAGCAGTGATGTAAAACAATGGGTGATTTCAAGAGTTGCCATGCACAATAATAAATAAAGTCAAAAGAAACAACATAACATAAAACATACGTCGATGGTTGTGCTAGCGTTGTTGCATTATCTGTCGCCATCTGTGGGAATGGGAAATTATCGATGGCATCGTCCGAATCAAACTTTATGTCCGTGTTCTGATGTTTCACATTTCCACCGTCAATCACAATGTTCCACGATGCCAAATCACGGACCTGTTGGACTTTTTGATTGTTGGATCTGTGACAGAAAATGCACAAATCACAATCTGATACTTAAAAATGCTTTCGACGATTTTACCAGGTACACTAGAATTTAGTACAGACTAATATTGGAGCGTTTAGGAACAATCCAACCAACTACAGCGAATTTTCAAAATAATATAATACGAACACGCAAAATAAAAACACGATTTCCCACAAACCACGGACAGAAAAGTAATAAAACACTCCAATACAATCTGATTCCAATGTACGTGAATGACACTTTCGTATACAGGTAATTGGTGGGACGTAGATTGGACATAAGTAAAGCAAAAAGATTTGTCTCAGTCCCAATATATTTTAGTATGTAAATTTATAATTTATTTAAAGAGAAATTTACTCTTTTAGTGGTGGTGTACGTAGATTTTGTTGTTCGTGTCAAAAAACAAATAATTTTATTTTACTGGCTACAATTATTACATTAGTAGGTAACTGTCACTGATGGGTATTAGTTCTGTTATACCACCAATCACCCTGTATGACAATATTGATATGTATGAAATGACTTAACTAGCATTATTAAATATGCACACTGACATAAATATGTATGAGAGAAGTCATGTTATTCAATAAAATAAAATATCAATTTGTCTATGGTATTCATAGGCATAGAACAACTTATTTTGTTCATAGACAAAATGAAATTGATTTTGTGTGCTACCAGCTAAAACACAACAACGGAATTTACCAAATAATGAGTAAAGAACCTAGTTCAAATCTGAGTTAAATAATTGAAACATAACTGTGTGATTATCTATGCACTGATTTTAATTTATCATTATTTCCCGAGGTTGTTCAACTCTGTAAATAGGACAAAGATAAACGAGGGCTGCTACACATATCTCAAACTATTTCAACCGACTTCTTAATAAAAATACTTTTGTGGAGAACCCTGACAAGATATTTAAATTAATACCTACCTACGTTTTGCCTATGACAATTATAATGATCGTACAGCAGACAGACAAAATATTAAACAATACATGAGAATGATAATAACAAAGAAAACATTATGATTATGCCGTAGGTACATTATTATATGAATATAGAGAATCTACATTGATAAATCCAAGTAAAGCCTAAATTTAAGATTGAAAAAGAATTAAGCAGTTTAAGAAAAACAATGTTAAGTTTCAAAACATGCAGATTTTTATTAATGGATTTTATCTTAATTATAAAAATGACTGATAGCGTTTTGTACGATTGATATAATACAACCGTTTAAACTGATAAGTATGAATCTACATACAAATTGACTTGTTTAACTTCATCCAAGTATAAATATTGAAACCTATATTTTTTCCCCCTGCTCTTTTCGTTTAGTGAATGATTGAACAATAATTTAATTTAAGTAGTTGATCCCTTAAGTGATAAACAAATAATAATTTGAAGCGGGCAAAATATATCGAGATACATACTTAAAAAAAGCACAAATTCGAGATGAAATAAAATTATGGAAAGATATAGCACAAAACAAATGAGCACATTTTGCAAGCACAAAAATGGCCGTACACACAAACACCAAAATGATTTCAACTATTTTTTACACACTTAATCACCTCAGTAAATTTCTACTTTGAATTTCCAAGTCGAACCCAAGACCACTGTCGTTGCTGTTGTCACAGGCTGACTCCGGATGGTGGAAGGAGCTAGTGAGGCCTTTACCACGATTGTTCCTCTCGGCATGAGCGTGATACGCTTTCCCTTGGTAGTGGCCAATTTTACCAGAGCTCTTCCCCGAATGCGCCAGCACACTCGACAGTTTCATAGAATGAAGGTTATTACTGTTTCCGGGTTTGCCTAAGCTATTGGATAATTTTCCCGAATAGTTGGAGGCCTTTCCCGAGTAGTAGCCTCCTTTGCCGGGATGTCTCAACTTTCCCGTATAATTCAAATGGTGTATCTTTCCAGGATGAATTTTCGACGGGGCACGAAGAACTTTCCTATGAATTCTCGGTGTCATAATTGATGTCGTGGAAGTGGTCATCTTTGTACCTGTAACAGAAAAGAAAACCTTTAATGAATATTATTTTTGCCTGCTAAACAAGTCAAATATGGGATCTGATAAAACACATAATAAATATTGTTGTATTAACATCTATGGGCCTCGGAGAGTTGTAAAATGTTGGTAGGTAAACTATTATATTATCAAGTATGGTGTGTAAACATAGGCTGATTGTTAGTATAGGCACATAAACCGCAGCGCAACACTGCGTCGCTGCTGATATCTCCATGCTGTGAGCTGTGGGCCGTTGATGACGCTGCAGAGATTACCTACAGTGGCGAGTCCTTTGCCGAGATAATCTGTTATGTATTTAGATTGCGTAAACAATTTACACTGGTCTATCTAAGTTTAAAATCAACAATGGCGTGTTTATGTTTCGACTCTGTTTATCTCTATATTGCGATGCAATAATAATATCTAAACAGTACTTTATAATATATTTTAGTGTAACACAATAATGAGAACCTTTTCTATCTCTCAACATCGCAGCACCTCCTCTCGTAAAAAATAAATGAATAAAAATAAAAGGACTGCGCTACGCTCTGCGAATGACGTCCTCACCGCATGCTGTTTCGCTCTCGTTAGAGAGTATATGTGTTCTGTGCTACTACTGATAGAGATAGATAAAATAGCAAATACCTATTACGTAAGTACGTACATGTAGATATGTAGGGAATCTCATGAGTCAGGACTATTTATCTTTTTTATTCTTAGAATTTTGCAAATCAACTAGTCATTTTATACAGGAGTTAATGTAAAGAAATGTAAATTTAAATATTCATTATTAATTCACATTTCTACCTTCGGGGTGTTAGTTTTATATCCATGGCATGTTTTTTATAACCTTCTCTCGTTGCCAGGCGCTGAGGAAACTACATAGATGCGTGTCCCGCAGGAATTATTGGGTAAGGCGGCGTTAGCTGGTCATTGAAATATTTTTATTGTATGAACATTATTGTACTCCCAACAAGATCAAAGAGAGCATCAGTACACGATGTACGGGCATATTAACAAGAAACAGCCAGTACCAATATATTGGCAACAGGACACAAGCCTTTGGGAATTAAGAATCAACTTTCTTCTATAATAAATATATTATAACATGTTGACGAAAACCAATAATTATTGAAAAACATGTTCCGTTCTGTCTAGATATGATGGAACAAGTCTTTAACAAGTTTTTCTTATGTCTACTATCACGATACCCTGAACTGAAATTTTACCCCTAGAAAAAAATTGAGTTTGACAGATATATCGATAAAATGAGATGTTTCTCATCGCAATTGAATTGAAGCCTTATAAATAAGACATAAAGAAAAAATTACATATCAAATTGACTACATATTACTGTTCGATTTTTAAATGGTTTGAACAAACCACTACGGGCTTACGACCGTCTTCTACTGATATTTCGAAAGCTGGAAGAAATATGTCATACTGTCTGCATGTCATTGTGTAAACTGCATCTCTGTTGATAAGATCACCTATGTATCATCTTGCCGCTGTATGCCGTTCCTTTTCTATTAACGGCCTTGCAGCTCACTGGTCAATCGTGTTTTTATTTACACAGTCAACAAATAAATGATTTTTATGGAGTAGTTGCGCTTCGTGTCTTTTCAAATCTATCGGGACCAATAATTATTATAATAAGTAATGCACTGAGTTTCTACGGAGCGGTCTGTCGTCTTTTTTTTTTTTTTTTTTTTTTTTTCTTAGGGGATATTTTGCGCTCCGACCTGAATTGGTCTATTGTGCTTCCCCTACTTGCTCATGGTGTTACCCAATTAGAGCTTCCCCACTAATCCCAGACGCTTCAGAAAGTCCAGCATTAGGAGGGGATCCAAGGTGGCGAGGTCCTCCACCTCTATCCTGTGTTTTCCAAAACTTCTTGCTCTCGCATAAACCACTGCATCGCAGTCTGTAAGTAGGTGGTGAGGCGTTTCCACCCCTTCTTCGCAGAATCTACAGGTTCCATCATCTTCGAGTCCCAGCTTCCTCAGGTGTTCCCTAAGTCTGCACTCAGAGAAAAAACGCTTAACAAAGTCACAATAAAAGCTTTGCCATTTTTTTCTTGTCTCTGCAACATTAAGATTTGTTTCAATGTTAAAGGAAACTTTGTTTCTGCGATAATTTTTTTATTGTCCTGTGTTTATGGTTTTGTTATCAATTTTCTATTTGTTTTTATAACAATATTATGGTAAAGTTGTATTACCGACAACTTTACGTAAATACTGTATCAACGTTAATTGCAACAATATTATTATGCTAATTATTTTGTATATATGACAATGTTTTTTTTTTGTGCTAACAACACTTTGCTTGACAGGACAAAACACGTTTAATTTATTTATTGCAAATGGCGTCATCCTTCAATTTTCATTCAACTGGTGGCCGTGAGTTGTTTTATAAAAATGGAAAATGTGCTAGATTTTTTGGAAAAATCGAATATTTCGAAAGAATCTATTAATAACATAAGTGGTGAGTACAATTATTTATAATTCTCTGTAGATATTGTTAAATAATATGGTTTTTTTGCTTTTGAACATGCCAATACGCATGCACGTTTGATTGCATCAAGTCTTTCACCTATCAATATTAAATGTATTTTTTTCATTGTGTGATGGTGCAATTTTATTTTATGACGTGCATAAAGAAAAAAAACTAACGAAACATATTATATCCATAACGACCAATTTCATAACTTATTAGAAAAACTTAACCTCAAAAATGTGCACATAATAATTATACTTTGACAACAAAAAACCTATTGACCCCATTAAAATATTTTACATTTACCTAATTGGGATTATTATATTTGCAATTATTTCAGTGGAAGGAGTCACATCGATAGATATTTTGCTTAAAGCAAACGAATTGTCAACGCTGTGTGTGAATGTGGTTGACAAAATCAAATCAAGATCATCGCTCGACTGCCTTTTGAAATAATGTTAGTAAATAATCTCAGCTTCTAATGTTTATTTAATTGTTAATATACCTAACTTGATGTTAATATGATTTGAAGATAAAGTTAGTTTAAACGTGTATTAACTATAAATATTTTAAACTTGTGTTACTATAAACTCGCATACTATGTATATAATATAATTATACACATATTCTTATATGTAAAATTACTTGGTTACTTTTACTTGTTGTTGTAATTTATTTATATACCTATTATTTTATTTGAATAGATCATTTGCCCCAGATTTGTTTGAAATGTTGGTTAAATATTTTCAGATTCCGACTTCCATGGCCACCGTCCTGCTGTCCTGAGCGACCAACGCCTTTTATGGTCTCCGATGAGCGTCCGTTGGGCGCTTTAACTCGGCGTTTGGTTCATCCCACAGCGCCAGTTCTGCTTACCAAAATTGGCCCACTTGGCACTCCCATCCGAGCTCCGACTTCATCTTCGAGCAAGACGGAGAACTCACCCATTTAAAGTTTGAGAATAGGTTGAGGCCATTTCGGCCCCAATGCCTCTAATCATTCGCTTTACCGGATGCGACTGTTCGAATGCGCTAGCGAATAAACGCGCGCATGTTTCCAAGAAATTAAGAAATCTCATTTTAAATTAATTCATGGGTACGAGCCGGCGCGACATCTCCGCGTATCCCTCACTGAATTTTCTAGGTCCAAGGGGCCGATCCGGACACCGCCGCATCGGCGATGATCTTCGCGTCCCGAGCCCTATCTCCCCGCTATAGGATTCCAGGGCGCACAGGGAACGCTGCTGGGAAAACTGCTCGCTGCATAGTGTGAATTTCCAAGAGTCGACCAATTCACATTAGATCTGTTACAATTAGCGTCTGGTGAGTTTTCATCTTACTATTCATGTGCTTATATTTAGTATAGTTTGTGTTATTATGTATGTACTTCTATTTAACTTTATACAGCCCAAAAGCTGTACATAGTTTTTAATAAAATTGCGTGTTGTGTTTTATTTGGATGGATTTGTTTTCCTCGCTTATCTAATTAAGTTATTTATTTTTCAGTGGGTGAGGAGCAAGCCAATGTTGCTACGTTTTTGACAATAATTAATCTTCTACGACAAATCCCAACAGTCAATGTCCCACGTAAAAAAGTGTGGAAACTGTCAAGAGAAGATGTTCGGTCCAGTTTTCTTGGACGAGTTTCAACTGCTTCAGATATTGAAGGATACTGCAGTGATAGAGAAGCATTTGTTGCTGCAAAGGGTATTCCGAGCCTGCCATATATTCTGGCTGTAGGATCATCTTGGGCAAGTGTGTTTCAATATGAAATCGTCATTCATAAAAGACTAAGATATCAAGTGCAAGACATTTTGTTCTGCAATCAAATACACTTTTCACATTTATTGGGCCCTAGACTGCGCCTACCCCAAAGACTGTGCCACGTGCTGGATGTTCATACAACGCACAATGTTCCAAATGACGTGGTGAGTTGTTTTTACTATTTTATTTATTCCGTTGCTCTTAAGTTTGCTGACTGATAACCATTACTGTTTTAATATTTTATTTATTCTGTTGCTTTCATGTTAATTCATTGCTAATAATTGGTGGTTTTGCATTTTTATTCATTCCGTTGCTCTTAAGTGTAATTACTGACTGCTAATCATTGTTATTTGTTACTATTTTATCTATTCCGTTACTCTTAATTATACTGACTGTTGACATTTGTTGTTTTTACTATTTTATTTATTCCGTTGCTCTTAAGTGTATTACTAATCATTATTTTTTTACCATTTTATTTATTGTAAGTTTGTTGATTGCGAATCATTGTTGTTTTTAATATTGTGTTCATCATTGTATCTATAAATAGTCATTTTAACGAGGTTCCTATTTTTATTCTTTTCTTTTGCTATATTGCGATGGCTTTGTTTTGCATTTTTTTTTTATTATTTGATTTTATTATTTTTTTTTTATTTTATTCATCGCGTTGTATATGTATATTTGACTGTTTTTACCGTTTTTAATATTTTTATAAATTATTATTGTCATTGGGATTGTTCTTTTTGCTTATTGTATGCTGTTAATAATTGTATGTTGCTGTATATGGTTAATCTTGTTTAAAGGCACATTTGTGCCGTGAACTTATTAAATAAATAAATAAATAAATAAATATGATTTGAAGATAAAGTTAGTTTAAACGTGTATTAACTATAAATATTTTAAACTTGTGTTACTATAAACTCGCTTACTATGTATATAATATAATTATACACATATTCTTATATGTAAAATTACTTGGTTACTTTTACTTGTTGTTGTAATTTATTTATATACCTATTATTTTATTTGAATAGATCATTTGCCCCAGATTTGTTTTAAATGTTGGTTAAATATTTTCAGATTCCGACTTCCATGGCCACCGTCCTGCTGTCCTGAGCGACCAACACCTTTTATGGTCTCCGATGAGCGTCCGTTGGGCGCCTTAACTCGACATTTGGTTCATCCCACAGCGCCAGTTCTGCTTACCAAAATTGGCCCACTTGGCAATTATTCAAGGGAGAAAGTAGCGACTTGTACTACGTGCCTTACAAAGTATTAGGAGGTAAAGTGATCCAAGCGAGTGGGCTTTTACACAATCGACTAATAACACACAGAAGATCATTGTCACCTAAATCGTTATTTATGGTAATTTATTTATATACCTATTATTTTATTTGAATAGATCATTTGCCCCAGATTTGTTTTAAATGTTGGTTAAATATTTTCAGATTCCGACTTCCATGGCCACCGTCCTGCTGTCCTGAGCGACCAACACCTTTTATGGTCTCCGATGAGCGTCCGTTGGGCGCCTTAACTCGACATTTGGTTCATCCCACAGCGCCAGTTCTGCTTACCAAAATTGGCCCACTTGGCAATTATTCAAGGGAGAAAGTAGCGACTTGTACTACGTGCCTTACAAAGTATTAGGAGGTAAAGTGATCCAAGCGAGTGGGCTTTTACACAATCGACTAATAACACACAGAAGATCATTGTCACCTAAATCGTTATTTATGGTAATTTATTTATATACCTATTATTTTATTTGAATAGATCATTTGCCCCAGATTTGTTTTAAATGTTGGTTAAATATTTTCAGATTCCGACTTCCATGGCCACCGTCCTGCTGTCCTGAGCGACCAACACCTTTTATGGTCTCCGATGAGCGTCCGTTGGGCGCCTTAACTCGACATTTGGTTCATCCCACAGCGCCAGTTCTGCTTACCAAAATTGGCCCACTTGGCAATTATTCAAGGGAGAAAGTAGCGACTTGTACTACGTGCCTTACAAAGTATTAGGAGGTAAAGTGATCCAAGCGAGTGGGCTTTTACACAATCGACTAATAACACACAGAAGATCATTGTCACCTAAATCGTTATTTATGGTGATGTACAACCATTGCAGTATGTAATTTTGCGTGTACATCTGTAAAAAAATCACACTTCAATGCAAATATAGGTTTGCACTTATACTTTTTAAGTAAGAAATATTAGTCTCTTCGTCGGTCTCTCAATGCTGAGGATCGTGACCGTCACCCAATGAATGCTACTTTGCTCTCCGATGCACTCGGTCTTGCGTCATCTGCAGCGGCTCGTGCAGTGGCCATCCTGTCTCTCCCTTCACCTGGTCGCTCCATCTCATCGGTTCACGACCCCTTCCTCTAGCGCCCTCTTACCTACTTACTTACTTACCAGTCGTCGTCCTCATTGCTGAGTATCGTGGCCATCATGAACTCTCTCTCGCACCATTGCTCTCCAGGATGTTCTGTCCGCCGCCAGATGCACGGCTCTATGAAGTGTCGTCGCGTGGATATTTTGTTTTATTTGGTCGGTCCAGCGCATCGGCAATCTACCCCGTGGTCTTGTACCTGGCGCTCTTCCAACCATTATCAGCTTTTCAAGGCTGTCCTCCCCTCTACGTGCTATATGTCCAAAGAACTTTAATATTTGTTCGAGACAGAGAGACGACAGTCGAACCGTGATGCGGAGTTCTTGAAGAATTGAGATGTTTGTTCTTCTTGCTGTCCAGGGAATCCTCAGCATTCTCCTCCAGCACCACATCTCGAAAGCGTATTCTGTCTTTGTCCCTAGCCACGACTCCACTCCATAAAAGAAAATTGAGAACACAAGGGAACGGACAATCTTCACCTTCAGGTTTCTGGATATGTTTCTGTCTCTCCATATTTTGTTGAGACTGGTCATCGCACCTTTAGCCATGCCTATCCTTCTCCTGATCTCGGTTTCGCATTCACCTTGGTTGGTAATAGTGGACCCCAGATAAATAAACTTATCAACCATTTCCAAGTCCGAAAGCGCTCCTGTCATTTGTAGGGTGTTGAATCGGTCTACGATCATGAGTTTCGTCTTGGATTTGTTAATCTTAAGTCCCAGCCTTCGGCTTTCTTCCTCTACTCTATTGAGCAGTTCCTCCATTTCAGCCTCGCTGGATGCGAATAGATTAGAGCGCCCTCTACTTTGCCAGTAATGAAGAGTTTTTCAAAATTATCATATCTTCGCGCAATATGTCCACAATAGTGTAGGACACGTTTCATACACACTGTGGACAGTCGGTCCTTAATTTTCAGTTCGTTTAATATGTACTGATTTGTTCTGAATTCCGTCCATGGTATTTCGTAGACGTTAATGTGGGATAGCTCCTGAGACTTCAAATGATTCTTTAAATGATTTAAAATAAATGTTTTTTTATTACTTTTAAATAAATATTTGATACAACTTGTATTACAAATGTTCAAGATAAGATAATATCCTCGTAACCTGTCATGTGATTATATAATATATTGAGTAAATTTGTGTCTCTACTTAAAAATGTTATTTTTATTTTATTTAATTTTTTTTGTCTTAAATTTGAGCCGCCTTTGTTTTTAATTGACATTACTCATCCTTCAGGATTCTTTAACTTGTACTTTTTAAGTATGTAACTTTTAAATAAATGTTTGATATAACTTGCATTACATATTATGTTCAAGATAAGATAATATTTTTGTAACTTGTGTTTTATATAATGAATAAATTTGTTGATTATAAATATGCTTAAAATTTTCTTTTGTTTTAAATTGTTATTATATGTCCCTTATATTCTGATAAGTTATTGTTCTTTTTTATTGATTTATCAACGTTGGTTAATCCTTCAGGATTCTTTAGTTATTGGAAATCAGCAGAGTGTGTATATGTGCTACGATAGGAGTTATTATTAAGCGTTTCTATTCATTACTACGTACTGAATGTGCATGTCAATTGCTGATTTTTGATAACCAAATAATCTTGACGGAAGAGCAACCTTTGATGACTTAAAGTTAACTATTCTTTTTTTAGGGCTACACTCTTGTCAGTACGGATTGCATTTTCCAGTAAGTCTTTCCCTATTTTACGAAGATAGGGAAAGGCTTACTGGAAAATGCATATCCGTGCTGACGAATAAGGGGTAGCCCTAAAATAAAGAGTAGTTGCAGATACAAAGTTAATTTGTTTCTGGAACAAAAGCCAAATATTTGCAATAACAACATTACTTTGTTAGGATAACAGGAGAATGTAGGTGCAAGCACAAAGTCAATTTGTTGACGGAATAGAGTTGAGTTGGTGCAGATACAAAGTTAATTTGTTACTGCAATAACTTAAACTTGTTTCTGGATCAAAAGCCAAATATTTGCAATAACAACATTACTTTGTTAGGATAACAGGAGAATGTAGGTGCAAGCACAAAGTCAATTTGTTGATGGAATAGAGTTGAGTTGGTGCAGATACAAAATAAAATTGACAGGGTAACAACATTAATTTTGTCAGTGTAACAACTGTACTTTGTTTTAGAAAATGTTGTTACGTTAACAATAGCAATTTAACAATAAAAACATTGTTTCATCGACTATACGCTATATACGGCTGTGTGGGATCAAAGTTTTTTTGTTACACCCAACAATATTTTTTTCTGAGTGTGCAGTGACCCGTTAAGAAACCTGTTAGGGTTTTAAGGCCTGTTTTACTTAGGCTTAAACATATTTTGGTTCTTCTGGGGTCAAACCCACCAAGAAGATCCTTGGATTGCCTAAGTCCGGGAAGGTTGTTCCACTGTTCTTCTCTTTCTTCCCTTCCCTTCCTTCTTATCTCTTCTTGGAAGAATCTGTTACTTAGACCGCAAAAAGGTTCTGGTCCAACTAGATGTGTTGCTGCACCTCTTTTCGCTAGCCTATCTGCTCGTTCGTTACCCTTCACCCCGACATGTCCCGGGACCCAGAAGAGAGTGACGTTATTATTCTTGCCTAATTCATTCAGTTTTGATAGGCATTCCCATACCATTTTAGAGTTGATGATGTTGGAACTCAATGCTTTAATGGCTGCTTGGCTGTCAGAAAATATGGCTATGTTGCCTTTTTTATATCTCCTGTCTAGGTTGAGCTGGAAGCATCTATCCAGAGCGAGTATTTCGGCCTGAAAGACACTTGGGAGTTTTCCCATTGGTTCAGAATAGTTTATCCTGGGACCATGGACCCCTGCTCCAACTCCTTCTTCGGTTTTTGATCCGTCAGTGTACCATACAATGGTACCTTTTCTAAGAGAAAGGATAGCTTGTTCGCTCCATTCTTTCTTTGAATTCAGTACTGTAGAGAAGTTTTTCTCAAAGCTGAATGTCTTGATCATTGTGTCTCCTGGTAAGTCGGCAAGATACGCGCAGTTGGACAGGATTTTTTCATGTCCTTCCCGCGCTGCCTTGGTCTGTCGTCTTACAAGGCGGCAGTCTTTCAAAATTATTATGACAATGTTTTTTTGTTACTACGGTAACAATATTGACAATGTTCTAAACTGGCATATTCACCGCTGTTTATAATAGTAGCGTCGTATTCGTAGGAAAACAGACCGTTAGTGTGATCAATTTACGTTAACAACGTCCGCCATTAGGTGGTTATGTTCAAATCCCCGATCTAGCCCTTAAAAATGGACACAAGAATCTAGACAAACTTTTTTTGTGCTTTGGTTGGATATGCACATCTCCAACCGTATGATCGATGGTTTATAATCAACGACGCGATGCACAATTACAAGAACTGGGAGATGCTCGCATACATTAGCGACGAGTGACGATCTGGAAAACACGTTAAATTTCAATTCTTCGACCTTGTTACATAAACTATAGCGCGCTGCGTTGAGCAATCACCTCATTAAAACGACTCACAACAATTCTACGGACTATCAGAACAACGATTCGATGATTATTGTAATTTGACCCTATCATATTATCGACATAAATCAACAGGGTTTCCCTTTATCATCAAACGGTTTCAAAACTAAATTGGTTTTCAGGTAGTTTTTCAGCCTTATTCAAGATGACAACTACTGATCAGACCAAGAAGATTCGCATGGATCGGGCATGTCACCAAATACGGAGAAGAGAGGTCTACAAAAAAATCTCCTGGACAGTAAGTCCATATACAGAAGACTTCCAGGAAAACCAAGACAGCGGTTGATGAACAAGCTGGACGTGCTGGTTGTGGGATTCCGTTGCGCAGGAGAAGACAGCCTGGAAAAATTATGCAGAAGTTATACGGCCATCAGAAGTAAGTTATTCGAGATGTAAAGAAATTAGCAACGTTGTCAAAAATAGGCATATCCACTAGGAATGTTGCGAATATACGCATCCGCATCCGCAAAGGCGGAGCATCCGCATTAATTAATGCGAATGTTGATGCGGATGTACCGCTAGAACAAGTCGCGACACGAAATTAAGATATGCAATTCTGTTCTTATCTCAAAAGGTATGGCTTTGAAGTTTGAGAGAGCAAGAAGATGCATGCCACGTGCACAAGTAAAAGGCATGGAGAATGTTAACTACTGAGCTTTGTTATCAAGTGCCATATTAGAAAGTATTGGTTCTTGTCTGGAGTCTGGACTTACCAAGACAAACTTTGAAATTAAGTGCACTTTCCAAAAAAAGGAAAAACGGATGTAATTAACACTCTAACAAAAGAAAAAGAAATGTGGAAACAACGCCAACAGAGGGAATATCGAATACAAAAAATACGCCAACAAAAGGAAGAACAGGTGTGAAAACACGTTAAAAAAGAGAGAACGCATATAACCACGAACAGAACAGAACACAGAACCACGTCATTAAAGGTAAGAACCGATGTAAACACAATTTAAAGAAGAGAGAACGCATCTGTAAAGCGCGCTATTAAAGAGAAGAACGGATGTGAAAACCACAAATAATCAACATCGAGACTCCCCTATAACCTCCGAAATACTCCAGCCAATCATTGGAAAAGGAAGCTGTGCCGTTTGTATTTTCCCGATAAGCACAGACCTACTAATATATGCGTGACTGTAGTGCTCTTAAAAGAAGGATCGCGTTACAGAAAAGAATTATAAAAATATGTACAAGCTTCCCCGCATGTTGTACTTTCGATTTTTTTTATAATGATTATTATTATATTATGGCGGGCATTCACTGCGGTTCTACAAGAGGCTGGACTAAGCTGGTATGAAGCTGGCTGTGCAACTGGCGCAAGACAGATACTAACACTAACTTCATGGCGTCCACACGCTCCACAGTGTGAGCGAACGTGGATTAAGTAAAGTTAAGTAAGAATTTATTACCTAAGCATTTAACCAATATAAAAAGCTGCTAACCTAGGGTAGCCCAGAACTCATAGTATATTATAACAGCCTTTTCGTGTAAAACATATCTTTGCATAAAAATTCATAATTTTACGATTAAAATGAATTTATCCTTGGAATTATTAAATTAAATTTTTTTTTTCTTTTTTTGCCCTTTTTTAGAATAAGTGAAATTTTCTTTGGATACTTTAAGAGGGTTCCCCTGAAGGCACAGATCTCAACATTTTACTGACTCATCTACATCGAGGGGCTAACCGTTCTACCAAACTTCAATCAAATCGGATAAGAATTACTATGAGTTATGGGTGCGCACACATTTTTGGCGTACGGGTACGGGTACGCGGAAATTTAAAAAAAAAAATGTTTTTTTTTTGCATTTTTGGAATCTACACCCTCGAAAACGTCGAGAAAATTAATTTCAGCGAAATCTATTTTTTTTTTTTTTGAAATCCGATCACCACACTCATGTATATTCCATATACTACGAGTAATAATTCCGATCGACGGATCTGTTTCAGTTTAAACGGAACAATCTGAGAAGTGCACCAACTATCAACATTAGGCAGATGTAAGCAAACGCCAATTAAAATCCAAAAATAGAAAAGTGTAAATTGTCAGAAGTACCAAGAAAGTTACCTACTTTATGTTTCCTTAAATTTTCTAATATTCTGAGCAAATTTCTTAATTAATTTCTTAATCGATACAACCCAAGACAGCAGGTAAGGAGAGTGATAAACGAGCTAAAACAAACACGAACGCTCTTGACTATTTATATACCTACCACCATTCACTAAGATTTTTTTTTATACAATAAGATAATTACATAAGTATACCTACACATATGTCAGCATAATTAGATAAATTATGTAATTCTTTAATACTTACTTTAAGACAAATAAACAAGAAGTTTCATAATAATTTTGATATGCATTAGAAAAACATACTTAGAGAATACAAACAAATCATTCCAAGAATCTAAGTCTCCACTGCTAAAGGGATAAAAAAATATGTATGTATGTTAGAAGGAAAATAATGAAAGTGAGTGAAATAAGAAGCAAACTACTCGAATGTCTGGTTTAAAACACGTCACTTTGAAGTTTACAGTCACTTTTTTACTTTGTCTATATTAGGTACCTACAAAGTAGGTACCTACTCGTAAAACTAACGGCTTAAATTCAAAAACGTTATAGCAATTTCGTTAATTGAAAATAACGTTAATATTAAAAGCTTAAAGCTATTTTATTTTACAAGCCTAAATGAACATTTGGTATCTAGAAATATAACTTTTCCTAAAAAAAGGTCATTTCCAAAATATGGTATCTGGAAAGTTGACTTTTCCCTAAAAAAAAGGTCGTTTCAACAATTCCATTCAGTATACTATTTTCATTAAACTAATATTGCCTGTCGTATAAATAATAGGGGTATAGCATATATTATTTACCTAGTATTTTTATTCAACCATTATTCATTAAATAACGATAGATGCTTAAAGAATTATTATCTGACAACTAATGACTCTAAAATTTCATTACTGATGTTCGATTTTTGAATGGAACAAACCACCATGGGCTTACGACCGTCGTCTACTGTTGTTTCGAAGGCTGGCTCAGTGTGATCACTTTACGTTAACAACGTTTGCCATTAGGTGGTAATGTTTGAGTTTCCGAAACTCCTTATCATGAGAATTCTCGTACTACAACACAACCCATCGTTAGATGCGTTATTTTTATTTATCGAATATTTTTATCAGCTATCGTTTTAATGCCCATCTCTACTCGTAAACAACATAAAGTTGTTGTAAATGCTATGATATGATATCCCGGCAATTCAGTGATGAAATAAGTTGACTTATTTCCTACTACGCCGCCATCTCTTGGATTTTTCAAAAAAGTTACGCATATGAATAATGGGATGTTTTTTTTCCTTTTTGTGCCGCTAGAGGCGCCCTTGCTAATCCGGTCTATTGTCAAATTCAGTGTTCCCAACGGGGGCGATTTACTTCTTCTTATGGTCGCTCACAATCTAACCTCCAAAATATCATTCTAGTTTATTTCAATTAAACAACTTATATATTATTATATATGGTAACTTACAATAGGTTTAGAGTAATCATTGTACATTTTTTACATACTATTACAAATAAAATTGTTCATCTTTTTTTATATACCTACCTAAATACAAATTAAAAAATACAGAACAGCACCCCTGAGATTTATTCTCAAATTTATGCGCAACAAAATCAACAACTTCGTAGCAACTCAATCAACAACTTCTTAGCAACACAATCAACAACTTCTTAGCAACACAATGGAAAACAAACTTCCCAACGTTGGCATCACTGAAAAAAACATCTCTACGTTGGCACCACTGAATTTGACAATAGACCTGATTAGAAGTTCTGCCACCTAGTGTGTATTGTCGGAAGCTCCCCAGAAAACTTCCCATTGTTTTATTACAATCGTATGACCCGTCGAACTTCATTCCGCATCCGAATCTACAATACCTAACTATTACATAATGCAAAAAAAATATTAGCTTAATTTAATTCAGATGTCAGGCAACTGGTATATCAGAACAATTGCCCAACACTTACACAATAATCCTGCGCCATACATTCCACAGTACATACTCAAAGCAGACACACGAAAAAATAGACATATACTCCAACCACCAAAATTAAGAACCACATTTGCACAGAGACAATATATTATGTTCCTGGCTCCTCGAATCTATAACAGGATAATTCTAGATATTATTCCAAGTTCCAACGAACAAAAACCTATCCCGAAGTATACTGGACGTCTTGTTACTAGATGGCTCCTACAAAAGGGCAGAGAGGAGTCAGAGAATGAACTAATGTTTGTGTTAAGATAAAACGCGTAAACCCACTTCTTATTCATCGTCTACCTCACCTCACAGCCTGCATCCACCTAGTTAAACAATAGCCTAGTATGTCATGTCCTATTTAACATATTCCGCGAAGCGCATGAAAGAGAATAAAATAGATTTATAGTATTGCCTCAGAACAGACCTGCGTCTAGTGATATGTTGTTATGTTGTTTTTATAATTGAAGTGTACCTATATTATGTTGTTGGAATAAAAAAAAAAAAATAAAAAAAAAAAAAGTATTAAAATCATGTAATTAGTCAAAAATATTTTTTTTTAACCTAGGTTAGGTCGAAATTCGACGGGCGCGTCAGCTAGTATGTAATATGAAGTTGAAAGATCACACGTAGCCTGGGTATTTAGTGGGATATCTATGAGGTGTGCATATTATTATGATGACCTTAACCATTCAACAAGTAGTGCCCTCGAAGCTACCGCGATAAAATACCTATGTACCTAATAGACGAGTTAATAAAATATTTATTGCATCGGTTAAACTTTGTTGGAAACGTGCGACTGATCGGTAATAATTAGTAGGACGACCAATAAATAATATCAATTATTATTATAATGAATCAATGTTATATTATCGAGTTTGTACTACCTAATAGGCATATCACGGCAGTTTGAAATTTGCATGAAAAATAAACGTTTTGCAAGTCAGGAGAATCGATGCGATTAGCCGGAAAATCTTTTTGGATTAGCCATTTCTGTATATCGTCGTTGCTTGCAGTATCCAATTTATTTTTGATAATCACTTATGCCCTGTTTAAGACGTAGAAAAGAAAAGCGGTCGTAATTTGACGAACGCAGTAGTTTTTGAGACAAAGAATTAGGGTGCGTTTATAGCAAACGAACAAACAAACGAATAGAGCCAGAGCTGGAAAATAAGAGTATCTTGATCGTTGATATGGTCACCAAGGAAGTAACAACAAGAATGAACTGTCATCGCCTATTAATTAGTTCTTGCTCGTTTTTGTTCCCATGGCTTTCAATATCAACGTTAAGAAAATACTATTTTCCAGCTCTGGGTCTCTGTAATGTTCGGTTGGTATAAACGCACTCTTTTATATGTTTTCTCTTTCACTGCCGGCAATAAAATAATGAAAGCGAGTAAGAGAGAATGTAATCTTGATGTTTGGTGTAAACCAGTGTAGCTTGGATTCCGTAGTAAATAAGATGACAACTGAAATAAAATGTGGGATACGGTTGATGTGTGTTTGGGAAATGCTCTGTGGTTGATGAGTGTGATGTGTGGGGTGATTTCAAAGTGTTGGTTTAGGTTGATGCTAAGGCAAATTGGAGTAATGTGCAGTGAGATACAGTCTCTTCTCACTAGTTCACTGCAAGAAGGATTTATCAATGAAAAAAAGGTTGTAGATACATGAAAATTTAGTTGTAGATGCATAAAATTGTTATAACTATTGTTTTTTTGAAAAGCCATATCTAAGTATATGATTATATATTTAATGTACCTATCTGTATGTCGATTTAAATTTCTGGAAAACTCTTGTATTTAATCAATGAACTTTTTGTTGAAAAAAAAAATTATTATATAAGTATAAACGTTGAAAAAAATGAATGTCAATCCATCCTACTACTAGGTAGGTATAACGTTAATTTTTTTTTCAACAACCTTTTATAAAAAACTAAATTTAGGTAAGTACTTACTAACAAAAACCCATCAGACTAACCGGAACTGACTAAACTCAATTACACAGCCAGAGTTCAGCGAGTAAACGTCAGGAGTGTCAATACTCTTCTAGGCCGATGTGTCACCGCACCGCATGTAAATATTATGCTAACGAATATTCACATAATAATATTACTATCATTAGATATGCTTATTAGACAATAATTATTATTTTATCGGATCAAAAGACTCGAACGTATGACATTTCCTTTAACTCATAAGATTTATTCGTATTCGTACATCTCACATCTCTCCGATGTATAACTCATCAGTAGAGGCCTTGAGTTTATCATATTATTTACATTATCAATATTCCTGGAACTTTTAATAAGCTTTGTGTGTGTGTTTTTTTTATGAATGATTGAAAACGGAACCTGAAAACATAATATAGGGTGGGGATAAAGTAACGCAATCATTTTGATTGCATATAACTTTGTTCAAAGAAAAGATAAGTAGGATTGGTTTTCATAAAAACTTTATTTGGTCTTTACATTTTTTTTTTACCCATCAGGCCGTGTCCCGGAAGGGGTAGGCAGAGAGAACGGACCTCCACTCTTTTCTATCCAAACATACTTCTCATACACCCTCTCATATTTCTTTTACTTCTTACCTGGCCTTCCTTGAGGAATCGATGTGTTCGATACACGTCATTCTCGGTCGGCCACGCTTTCTTACACCTTTCCTTTCAGCCTTATGAATTATCTTTGTCATTCTGTCTGCATCCATTCTTTCCACATACCCAAACCATCTCAACTTATTAATTTTCATCTTTGTCACAACACTTACTTCCATACCACATTCCTTCCTAATATTTTCATTCCTTTCCATATCCCATAAAGTTTTTCCACATATTCTTCGTTTTCGTCCATGTCCACGTTTCACAACCATACATCATCGATGGTAACAGGATTGCGTTATGCACTAGTTTCTTTGCTTGTAGTGAGACGTTGTTGTTTCTCATTATAGATCTTAGTGCACCGCCCACCCTGCAACCAGCAACTTTCCTACGTTCGATTTCTTTTTCACACTTTCCATCCCGACTAAACATGCTTCCTAAATACACATACTCATTCACTTGCTCAAGACATTCATTTTCTACGGTTATTTTACAATTCGTTCTTGCTTCATCCCTTTCAAATACCAAAACCTTTGTTTTGCTGACATTCATTTTTAGCCCGTTTTTTGCACAATTTTCAAACACACTTGACACAAATTCTTGCAAATCATTTTCACACTCAGCCATAAGTACTAAATCGTCGGCATACATAAGCGCACATTTGTTTTCGTTATGATTGGAAAATTATATCGGCTAAACGATGACCGCGATTCGCTATGCAACTTTCAAAGACGTAAGATAGAAGGAAAGCAGTTATGATATTATCCCAATGGATTATAGATGGATGAGGAAAGCCCAGGATAGAGAAGAGAGGAATAAATGGAAGAGGCATGATATATCCTGGTATAAAGAGATGGCTGGAGATGAAGATGAATAGAAATATGAAAATATTATTTAAGGCTGAAAGAAAAGGCGTAGAAAGGCGTCTAGGAACGCTAAGTCAAAAGTAAAAGAAACAGGCAAAGCTGCGTCGTCGGAAAAAGTAAAAGAAATATGTCATGGCAAAAAGTAAAAGAAGTTCGTTATTCAAAACAACAAACCAAATGATAAGGTTGGGAAAAGGAAATGGAAAGGTAGGAATATGAGAATACGGAAAGGAAAAAGGCAGAAATGGGAGGAGAAATAGCTACAATATGTCACCCCTGCATAAAAGGGTGCTAAACCCTCTTAGCGAAGACCTAAATCTGCGAGCAGATTAGTAGAAAACAGATCGATCTTGTCTTTTTAAAATGCACATTCTATGAAATCTTATGCAATCTCTGTTAATGTTTGTTTTGTTATTTAGGTATGTATACTCAATTTAGGTTAATTAGGAAGTTTAAAAAAAAAAAAAAAAAAAAAAAAAAAAAAAGTCTTCTTTATGATTCAATGTTAAATGTTTTTCATTTCTTTTAATGAATTCGATGCTTGCGGATCCGCACTTGCGCTGTTGCGGGATCCCGCAGGCCCTAAAATTACGCGGATCCCGCATTGCGGGATTGCAATCCCTACTGCCAAGCTGCCGTTCACCCTTAACACATGGGTACATCGTTAACCTATTCCCTAGTATCGCTTCAAGGACGACCTTAATATGTATTAGCAAAACAACAGCCTACTTAACACGCGTACCTTAACCTAATTCTTCAAATGGGGACTGAACACTCCAGGAAAATTGGACACATTTAATCAATAAAAAGAAGCTGACCCTATTGAAGTAATACAAATCTCTGAAGAAATAAGTATAGATAGGTAAATACCTATGTTTTAAGCAAATACGACAACTTGACTGTTGACTTTAACGCTACAATAAATGAAACGAGTTTATTCTAAATCTTATGTATAAAAATGTTTAGCTGTGCGTTAATCTCGCTAAAACTCGACAGTGGATAGACCACCGATTTGGCTTATTTTGGTTTCGAAATATTTTTATCAGCTCAGGGTATTATCATCTCAACTTATTAACTTTCATCTTTGTAACAACTTCACTTACTTCCATAGCACATTCCTTCCTAATATTCTCATTCCTTTGCATGTATCAGAGATTCTTTCCACATCTACTATATAAATTAAAGTCGGGTTAGTGCGAACACTTATAAATCGAGATTGGCTCAACAGATTCTTCTGATGTTTGATTTATTGGATTCTTCTCCGCTTCGGATAACAGAATAACTTAATAAAAAGTAAAAAAAAAATGGATAACAAATGATGTAAAAATACAATAATTAAGTTTGTATGGAAAGGTTACTGGGACGCGCCCACGACATCGCGGGTAGTTCCCTCTCATTCTCGCATACGCTCTTACAGCAGCCCATCCCACTTATTCCACCGCACCGTTTCGATAGTTTTAGAAAATTTTCATACAAAGTCAACAATATTATTGGGCACATTCGTTTTGGTAATAGGCGAGGTAGGGTGTGTGCACGAGCGCATTTTTCTCAAGTTGTTTCAGAAATAGTTTAATGTTATTATTTTATTAGCTTATCTCAATCGAATTAATTTTGTATTGTTTAACGGGGGCGCAGTGCACATTGTGTACATATTAACGGGCCACTTCGGGCTATACAACCACAGGACAACGTCTGTCAGAAAAGCTAGTTTTAAATAAATTCTTCATACATTATTGAGAGTGTAACAGGATTGCTTTATGGATTGGTTTTTCAGTTTGTAGTGTGAGGCTGTTGTTTCTTATAATAGGTCTGAGTAGATCGCTTACCCTGCTACCAGACACTTTCCTACGAACTAATTCTTTTTCACTCTGTCCATCCCTACTAAAAACACGTCCATAATATGTATACATTATCGTTCACTTGCTCGAGACATTTATTTTTTACGGCTATTTGACAATTCGTTTTTGCTTTATCCCTTTCAAAAACGAACCAAAACAATCTCTGAGGCTTTCACGCCCAGCACCAGCACTAGTTTCAGAAACACAGCTCAGGACTAGGAAGCACTCCCTCATCCCACCAGTCGTCAGTTGAAAGCGAAGAGCGAAGGAGTGACCATGATTTCCACAGGCCCACTAGGAATCGAAACGTTGGGCGGAATATCGCCTACAGACCACGACCAAACAGTCCGGAAAACAAAGTGTAAACTAGACCAATCAAAACCCTTGTTTTGTTGACATTCATTTTAAGACAATTTTCAAACAGATACTTGACACAAGTTCCAGAGGTCTATAACAAAAAAGAAAAAGGTTTGAAAAAATAGAACGAGCCTGAACAAAATGTTGGCTACCCGTGAAGAAAGTTGTGGTATGTAAAAAACTATTCAAGAATGATTCAGTTCGCTGTTGTTTGGACAGGGTGAACTGGTCAGATAATGAGCACGGGGCCAGGGGGTGGCTGATGGTGGCGCCGCGACGAACAAGAGAGGAGAGCACCTTCTGGACAACCATTGATGACGTCAATCGGGACCAGTGTACATCCCACAAGCTACCCGCTACTTATTGTGTCACAGAACTCTCGGGGAATTACAAAAATGCGGCGCCGCACCCTTTCAATCGGCAAAATTATTCTCAAGGGGCATTATAACGCTCAAAAGAAAACACGTTGAGACAATTTCCCATTTCCCCCTTTTGGTAACTCCACCCAAGCCGTAAATTATATTCGAAATTACAAAGTACTAGATTTAAATTGCAAGACCCCGAGACAGGGATTGGAACTCCAGTATCAGGAGAAATATCTTGTATGTTTTGTGATGGAGTAAATCTAAAGGCGTTTCTTGGGAGACCACCTAGGTACTATAGAAAGCAGATCCTGAAAAAACCACCCAAGAGATGTAGGGATAGCACAAGCGTCTAAGCGCTTTAAAAACGGGGTCTATGTTGTTCAGGACGACTGGAGCGGTTAATCAGACTAATATGCATCAGACAACACGTTCAAACGGCTATGCTACTATAGGAATATGAATAACTCACTCAGTAGGAAAACCAACAGCGGTGAAAAAATAATCCCCAGAAAATAAAACAATGGGCTAGTTTGCTAGTTTAGATATCATTACACATAATGTAACGCTGAGTCCCAATTTCAGTTGTCGACCTGTAACATCTTAATAAAGAAATTATTCATATTTGCTTAATCGAATGTTGCTGTCCATCAAAAATACTTCTTTCGATCCTGGGCAGTATTAATATATGGGCATCCGGCAAACTGAATCATTGACTTTTTTCAGAATGAAGATACAATAGTTTAAAAGCGTGAATCAGGATGCATGTGTTATAAGATCAGCAGGAAAATAAGATGACAGTAAATATGTACAGATAAACTTCAAAACCGGTTGAACAATAATAAGTACAATAAGGAATAAAATGTACACACATATATTTGCAGATATTTGCTCTACTTGTTATGTGTGGCACAGTTCCATAGCCACTCCTGTAAGATTTTCAAAACAAAAGGTGACCACGGAGAATCAAGTTTTGAGTTTGAGATAAGTAGTCACTTCTGCAGTCTATCGTCAAAGAGATGAAGGTTTTGAGTAAAAACATATATCATGAGAGACAAGGAGGTTTTATCCATGTCATATTCAACGTTGGGGGGACCTGATGGAGCATTTCAAGAAGAAGGGAAACTTAAATAAAAACAGGCTACCTTCAATGATTTTCAGTATACTACGTACACGATACGGCATTTCAGGTTTAACGATTCATGTAGGTTGTTTTAATTCTACATGTTGTTGTAGTAAATTTATTAATTTATGCTAAAGCGTGTCAAAGCCGATGAGGTTCATCTCTATTGAGTAACAAGGCGTGTTTATTAAAAAAAAGTATAAACACTCTACAGAAGAGAGCGCTCACAGTCTTTTCTCTTATACCTCGGCAAACGATGTGAACGCAAGTAAAAATCTGAACACCATCAGCAGCGATACAAATGCTGTTAGGCAATAAAAGTAACCACGTCTACTAGATTAGGCAAAAAACTTTTCCAAAAAAAATCTTAATTTTTATTAAATTAAAATCTTAAATTCGATAATTTTTCGTTGATAATAATATAATAGATTATACATAGATATTTTATTTGGCGCCATTTAATGGTAATCCGTCACAAGAACGCGCGGGAAACTCTGAGGTATGTTTTTTGACACATCTAATTATTTTGTTAGTGGTTTGTTTGCAAGTGATTGGGAAAAACAAGCCACTAACTAGTCTAACTAGTCAAGCTCAAAAGAAAAAAGCTGCTAACCTAGGGTAGCTCAGAACTCATAGTATATTATAACAGCCAGAAGACAATTATTATATGCTTTAGAACTACATATTATTCAATATTAATCGGTACTTTAAGGGGGACCCACTGAAGTTACGGACCTCAAATTTTATGTGCTTGTGTAGGAGCATGAGACCAACCCGTATACCAAATTTTATGAAATTCGAAGATTTTTTTTTTTTTTCATTTTTAGCCCTTTTAAGGGGGACCCACTGAAGTTGCGGACCTCAAATTTTATGTGCTTGTGTAGGAGCATGAGACCAACCCGTATACCAAATTTTATGAAAATCGAAGATTTTTTTTTTTTTTTTTTTTCATTTTTAGCCCTTTTAAGGGGGACCCACTGAAGTTACGGACCTCAAATTTTACGTGCTTGTGTAGGAGCATAAGACCAACCCATATACCAAATTTTATGAAAATCGAAGACATTTTTTTTTCTTTTTTAGCCCTTTTTCTAGAACAAGTGAAATTTTCTTTGGATACTTTAAGAGGATTCCCCTTGAGATCTGTACCTCAACATTTTACTGACTCATCTACATCGAGGGGCTAACCGTTCTACCAAATTTCAATCAAATCGGATAAGAATTACTATGAATTATGGGTGCGCACATATTTTTGGCGTACGGGTACGCGGAAATTTAATTTTTTTTGCATTTTTGGAATCTACACCCTCGAAAACGTCGAGAAAATTAATTTCAGCGAAATCTATTTTTTTTTTTTTGAAATCTGATCACAAGACTCATGTATATATATTCCATATACTATGAGTAAAATATAAAACATTAAAAAATATTCAGTGATATTATCACCGACGTCTGTAGCCTTAGTGGTATAGGCGTGGACTTTTCAGATCAAGAGGTCCCGGGTTCGATTCCCGGTCGGGCCAGTCTTTTTTTTTCACTAGAAATTTCAACCCGTGATTGGTCTGTCTCAGATGGTCGACTGAAAAAATTGCCTCAGTAAATTCCGCCGGCTATATTAACACCCATGTATGTATAGAAAAGTGTAAATTTATTCAATAATATTAACAGCTACAATATTGGACCCAACATTTTGATTACTGATCCAAAACTACTCGTATATACCTACGTCAGCTCAGGGAATAACTGAACTGAAAGAAAATGACTTTCAACGGCCTGCTGGGGTATTCTCGTAGCGTTCTTAATTCGAACTTGACTGAAATTTGTTCTTAAAATGACGGATTGGACTAGACCGCGTTCTTAAATTAGTTTGTATTCATACAATTTTTTTGAAATTCGAACGCATTTAGGTCCGTGACTGCAGTTTTTAAACTTAAATATAGATACTGATTGATTACGAGAATAGCCAGCCTGATTGTGTCGTTAAGTTTATTGGTTTTGAATTCAAGGTAATTTATTGTATGGTACAGTAAGTACCTACGCTAGATTACAAACGTAATCAGTGGATCGTACACCGGGATAATAATATTTGCATGCCGCCAGTGTATTCGAGCACGTAGAATGGTGCCTACTTAATGGTAGAAGAATGTTAGGTACACAAATAACGTATATACCTACATGACATCTCCATATAAAATATGCATTTTAGTGCAGCTATTATATTACAACCAAAATAAAAATGAAACTTTTTAAGATCTTCATATGATACAAAGAAATCTATTCAATCCAGCAACTTTTAACCCGTGAGGTGGTCAACATCGCCCCTGATTTTTTGATTTCCTGCCTCTTATAGGATGTTTGAAAAATCTATAAAATGACCAGAGGTGCTATTCTAAGTCGGCAAGCCGACGGTATTGCACGGCATATTAAATTATTTGATTTTTTCGAGTATGAGTACTTCTTTTTTAAGTTATTGTTGTAATCTACCTACTCTATATAGACGTATAGCGGGGAAGCGTTTTAAACCTGGCCTAGGTGGTTGTAAGCCCACAGCTCTGTTGTTTAAGATCTGATGGACTCATTGTCTGTTGAGATTGTTTCCCAATACATTGGTTTGATTACCTATGTTACTAGGAAAAATCCAGTATTCAATCCGCGAGGATATAAACAAGATATCAGACAGTTTATTTAAGCCTCTCGAGTTATTGAGAGTGTTTTATGCAGTTATAAATAGGTATGCAAGCGGATTGGCGCCTCCTCGGTACGAGCGACGACTACCTTCGGAAAAGACAACAGCGAAAGGAGGTTGGGTAGGTACCAATCCACATTTTGTAATAATGTGTTATGTCTAAAAAGTTTACAAGTGTATTGTTTTGCTACCAAAGTTAATTTTTCAGACCACTATTTTGGTTAAGTTTCTGCGTATGTCTAAATAAATATTTTTGTCGCGGAAGATGGCACCGGAATTCGCATACTGGTCCAGCATTATGTACATAACATAACAACATAACATTCTCCCTTTTAAGGCCCCCGCACACCGCGAGTCAGCCCGGAGGAGACCAATCCGCAGCATTTGTGTGTGGCTGGCTTTTTGGCAATCGGGCTAGGGGTCAGCTTTGTGCGGATTATGTACATACCCGAGTTAAAATAAAAGTTACCGATAACTTCAAAAAATGATGGCCTATTTTAAGAAAGAAGAAATACTAATCGCCCATTGGACCATGTAGTGCCCGTTCTAGCCCAATAGGTTCGCTGTTAAATTACATCCATATATAAAAAAACTAGGAGACAAAGAAGCATTTTCTACCAGTAAAAGCCGGACAATGAAAACCTACATTAACAATGGAAAAATCCGATATTTAAGTATAATATAGCCGCTGCTTTTCCTCCCATCAGGGTCTCGAAGACGTGGAAGACCCTCTCGTACCGTGTTCCATTCCTTCGAGGCAGAGCTGAGGGAGTTGGACATGGTGTGGGAGGAGGTCATAAGCATTGCGCAAGAACGACCGCAATGGAGAGCTCTCGTTGCCTCCTTATGCTCCTGAGTGGAGTACAAAGGGAGTTTTGATATATAGCCGACTGAGAGTTTTTATTAATGATGCAACATTAAGTAGATCGATGGTTATATTGTATGAATCTTATGATCATACTTCGCTGTTTGTCCTAGACTGAAAAGATGATGCGATTGTCATCATTGTTTTCAATGCATTTCATACGAAAAAATATATAAATTCCATATATATTTTTTCGTTTTCTATTAAAATATTTTCAAAATAGTCTTATCTATTGAATGAAATAGCCTCTAATAAGTATGTATGTGGTGTCTTTTGCATTTCAAACAAGAACACGTCAAAATATAAACTCTAGCTACATAGATGTTTTACTCTTGTCTGTTTAAACATTTACATTTTATTGGACAAAATATCTGCATCGGAACTATCAAGACATAAAATGGTATCGAATAGAGATCCTAAAAAATAAGGATCCTAACAAAAAACTATGAAGCACAACAGTGAAACAGTGAAGATTCTCCCTCAATCTGAAGGTAACAACAACATTGCGATAGAAAGAAACTTCCAAATACTTAATTAAAGCCTGAATAGATTAACTGAGCTGGCTGGATCACATTATAAGTAAGACCCCAAGTGACAATATAACTTTCTAAATCTCAGATGCTACCCAGAAGAAAACAGAAAACTAGGTAGGCCCCTATACACAATTTTTTATTTGAGAAGCGACGTGGCGATGGGTACTGCGGAGATAGGGATTGCAATCCGGTCTCATTTTGAATCCGGCCGGATCCAACCGGATTATCGTCAATCCGGCCGGATCCGATCGGATTGAGCTAACCTTGATGAATTAACATTTTTAACAATAATAAAGGCTTAAAATAAAACGGTACGTATACGGAATTAATTTAATTAGGGTATGACTAATTAAATTAATTCTTCTAATTCTTTTAAATGGTAAAAACTATAAAAAAATCGTTTTTTTTAAATAACAAATTAGATTACGTATTATAAAATTCAAATCGAAATTTATCGAAAATAAGTAACATATTTATATGACCTGCTTGATTGATCATGATTTACGATGTGCAAACAAGAACCGACACCACGAAAAAGAAAGATTCTCAAAAAATCACCAACCCATAGTGGAATAAACCATTCGAGGCAGAGTAAGAAACTCGATAGATATCGAGAACGTCAGG
Organism: Mystacides longicornis; assembly: GCA_963576905.1. Taxonomy (NCBI): domain Eukaryota; kingdom Metazoa; phylum Arthropoda; class Insecta; order Trichoptera; family Leptoceridae; genus Mystacides; species Mystacides longicornis. Next base: position 9,803,192 of record OY756424.1, on the reverse strand, counting down.
CAATAGGGTAGAAATAGAAGGAAAGACCACGTCAACAGAACGGGTCCGGTGATTCTGGTAATTATAAGAGGATGAAATCACATCAACCAGCAGACCCTTGGACGAGCACCAAAGAGATGGATGAGCAGTTACATGCACGTCCCAGGAGTAATACCTATAACCGGGAATAACCAGAGACACTCCTATATATTATCAAGAATAAGTGAACTAATCTAATAAAAAGCAGACAATAATCATAATTATGTTGCTTTTAAATAGGTTAATATATATTTTATTGGCTAAATAATTGTTTAATATTCTCACCATTTTTCTAACAGATGTATTTTCATTCGATAGTCAATACTATCAATACGATCAGTAAACACTAGCTGTAAAACCCTACCTTGGGCACAAGGAGACAAAAGCAGCATTCCACTGCTCTCAGTGTTACGCATTTGCCTCCTTTTCTCTTTATATCGTTATGGGTACCCACAATTTTACCTACAATGACCCTGTGAAAGTGCTAGGGATACGGGTTCGAGTTCTGTCCATGTTGAGTTTGTTGAAAAATCCTTTGATATGATTAGCCGGATCCGATATGAGCATTTTGATGACGGATCCGCCGGAATACCGGATCCGGTTTTCCGGATTACAAACACTATGCGGAGAATAGAGCCGCATGAAGACCTCTTGTATAATAAATAGGAAACGGAAATGGATAAAGAAGATGATGAGGACTTCTAGAACTAGATGAAAATTCCAAAAGGATATATGAAGAAAGTTAATAAAAAAAAACAGCAGAAGATTATATGCCCCAAGCTAACCACAAAAGAGATTGATGAATAGTTGTATATCCGCATCCTATAGGAACTGGTAGATCTGGGACCCTATTATTCTCGAATGTCGAGCGATGGGATTTCTAATAGAACTTTAATGACTTTCCTACGAGTTCTTTAAGAAACCCTAAGAATGCCATAAAAATTCTCCAAAAAAAAACATCGATCGACATTCGAGAATGGGGTCTCTGAGTGGCATACGATACGTGAATTTTTGGGGTTAAAATGAACATCAGATACGAATTTATTTGCACTAGCACTATTTTTGGAAGAGAAGAATGTAGGTACACAGCAGCCTTTCTCGCTTTAGTATAAAAATAATACTTTCGCTGTTGTTTTACGTTTCATCGGACGTAGTACATAGGTAGGTACCTACACGTAGATGCAAATGTAACGCGCAAACAAACGTGTCGGTTCGACGGGAACGAAGACAACAACCCCGTTGCGGGGTCGACACACTCGCCATTAGGCGGCGTGCACTAGCGGTGGTTTACGAGCGCCCCTTGCACCCGAGCACAACAAAGGTGCGTCCAGCACCACATTAGTACACAGCGAGGTACGAAAATAGCCCCTCATGGAAACTTTTACCTGCTTCTAGACAAACACAAGGAGTTTTTGCAGTGAATTATGTAGTACAGGTTGAGAATCCGTTTAATAATGCGGAAACTTCCGTTCCGTAATAGATTTTTCAGGAGCTGAAACTTTAACCACATAGAACCAACTATTCGATGCCAATCATCAAATCAATTAGTGTTCAATTTTAAGAGGTACCTAGATATAATGTTATACAAATTTGAACCCCTACGGGCTTACGATCGTCATCAGGCTGGTTTAGTATGGTCAATTTAAGTGATCGACGTTTGCAATTTAGACAGTCGTAGTCAAATTCTTCATATACTTAATTCTCGTAATTTTGAAATCATGTGAAACTTCGACTTTTCCTCATTTTGAAAATCCCATGCCCTCTACGGAAATCAAACCCGCATCGCTAGCCGTCCCAAACATTTATATTATGTAGGTACTTTATGGGCCTACAATTATATTTTTCACACGACTACCTTCAACTGTTTTTTTTTTAGAATTTTGTATACAAAATAAAAACCTGCACGTGTTTTTGGTGGGGGATAGGTGGTTCGATTAAAACCTTTCCAAATATCACTAGAGGGGAGAAGAGGTGGTTCAAAATGACAAACCCGATTTCATAAAAGGCACGATATTCACTAAAATTGATTAAAATGAACGTATGGAATGCATCGAAGCTGAAACTTTCGAACGAAGATTTTATTTGACAATCAAAACAGCAATCAGAATCGCATTAAAGTCAATAGAAACGGCATTGCTGGCCGGTTGTATCCAGTTATCAATTTACAGCGAATCTGAACATTGTGCCGGTTTTAATTACACGCGTCAATCAACCGCTAACATACTTACGGGGTACGTCCGAGGAATCTACATAGATCCGTCCGCAGTCGATACGACATAAATTGGCCGGACAATCTTTTATTATGTTACGTCATTTGAGACTTAACCGTAAACAAACACATACAATATAAACCTCATATTTATATAAGATTAGTTCAAACAAATTATTGGTTTATCCTTAGAAAAGAGATCAAAATTAATATTTCCAATAACCACGTTTTCCACGCAAAAGACACATTTTTACGGGCTTGTAAATATTATGAACATGTAAATTTTCAATTATTGCTTAAGGTTCAATCTAGACTACCTAAATTATACAGATACCGGCTATATTAAATGGAACGAGAGTTTGTTTGTGCAGTTTGTAATATGTAAGAAGTAACGCTTCAGAAATTCGACAAACTGGCGTGTTCTATAGGTTGCATTTTGGTTGATTTAAGGAAAAGAGACCTATGTTGGAATATGTGGAAATCGATGTACCTACAGGTAATTCGGCTACCACAAAGTTTGACGATTACATACAAAAATATCAACTAAGGATATTAATTTTTTTTTTGAATAATTTTAGGTAGGTATAGAGAGTCAATTGCCATTGTGTCAAAGTGTTAAATAAGAGTCAATTCGAAAAAAAAACATTTTTTTTATTAGCCTTCCACTCATTACTGAGTGATTTAGAAAAAAAGTATTCAAATGTCATTTTCACTTCACAAAATTCTGATAATTTTAATTCGAATAAGAAAGTTTGGATAAAACACATCTGATAGAATAGTTTGAAATACGTATCTAAAGTGAACACAAATACACTCCGACTCTTTCGCAGTGATCTACTTAAAGCTTGTGTCGTGAAAGAGGAAGAAGGTCGGCACCTGGGATCGAACCCACGACCTCCGGTACGAACAGTATGAAAGTCGGCATCGTAATCACCAGGCTACCAACCACTTTCTCCTACATATGCGGAAACAGCCTGCATATTGTGAAATTAAGCTAAAAATTATAATATACTGAAAAATATGGCATTGTTTTTCAATTATGTTAGTCTGTTTTCCATTTATTTATTGAAATGGAATAACACTGAGTTCCTTCGGCCCACAACATCCAAATTAAATACCTAATGTATTGTTTAACTGATTTGTTTTATGTTAAGTACGAAAAATATGTGAAGCACATAATATTATCAGATGTTTTAGAATGCGAAAAACCGAATGGTATAGTCATATTCAAAAAATTCAGAATACTAGGATCTTTTAGGACGAAGATCTCCTAAAAGATAGAAAAGACAGTAGTTGGGGATCAACATCGCGACAACTATTAAAAACAAGCAGAAGAAAAGATTTAGCCCCTACTTTGTTTGGACTGAGAATTGTTAAGACTTAAAACATCGTATATTCGATCCGTTTCTAGATCAGAAATTTTCGTGCGGGTTTCCAAGCTAAAGATAAACTAAGACATGTGTATTACATACATACTTATAAATTGTGCAGTGAATAAAATGTTTTAAAAAATAACCACCGTAAGTCATAAGATAAAAATATATTCTGTAATAATTAATGGTTGTGTTATAATATCCCTCGCGAAAGTAAAGCGAGGAGTGTTCCAGATGATGAACAAGTAAAAGGAATGTCTGGAATCTGCGTTAGAACATGCCAAATTCAATGAGACGACGACGGTGTATCCGCACGCCACGTTTTTTCTTATCTGATGCTGAAAACTTTATGCAATAAAAACCTTAATAATTTGAGCTAGGCTCTGAAAAAATTCGAAGGTTCGTTCATATTTTGTTTATAACATAATATGTGCTCTAAAGATAGACAGTTGAAAGTTGCATTATTTAATTTGGCATTGCACAAAAAGCTTCAACTTTAACTTTCAAAAACGTTGATTACAATAACTAAAAATATTCTTTTTAATGTTAAATTTCAGCTTTCTTCAGTTTCTGAGGATGGCATTAAGATGAAATCATCAAAATAAAAATAAAAACAATAAAAAAGGGGTAATATAGGTATCAGGAATGTTGCGAATATCAGCACCAGCTGATTATCAGCATCGATTTCAATATCAACATCAGCTGATTATCAGCATCGATTTCAATATCAGCATCCGCATTAATTGATGATGATTTTATTGCTGATATTCAGTGCGTGTCTTTTCTGCTTAAGACGGGACTTGCGCTTGTCGAATATTCTCGCGAGAATTTTCAATGAATCAAACGTCTAAAAAATATCATTAAAGTAATATTTTGTGCACTATCTTGCAAGTACCTGGCACTAGGGATTGCAATCCGATCGATGTTTCGATCTAAAATGGAATCGCGATCGAGACGTAAAATTATGAGCGACCATAAGAAGAAAAATATGAATAAGAATACCTATCAGCATCAGCATCAACTGGGGTTGATTTAAAAAAATCAGCATCAGCACCTGATAGGTACCTATTATTAAATTGAAAATATGAAGAAACTGCTTTAATAAATCTCTTTACATAAAAATGGAGACCTATTTTCCGTGCATGGTCATCGAATCACGCGTGAACGACTGAACCAATTTCGCTGAATCTTTTTTTTTTGTTGTGTTTTCTATTGTCAGGAGAAGGTTATAAAAGAAAAAAAAATTAAGAAAGTTGGGCGAAACATTAGAAAATTTGGGTAAAGTTAAAGTAGATAACCTTTTAAATGCATGCTTTTGACAATACAATTTAATTCTAATTTTAAAAATAAATTTGCGTTTGACAGAGACTGTCAGTTCATTACTATTTGGTATGACTCATAGAATGCGGATGGAAAATATATATGATTTAAACTTTAAAGCAAACGTTTCAATCGGAATTATATTGGTTAAAAGGTAAATAATTATACAGATTTGTATCTAATAGGACCACAGGACAACGTCGGTCGGGAATGCTGGTTTTCAATAAAAAATAAAATAAAAGAACGAGTGCCTACTTACTCAAAAAGCAATGAAGAAACGAAAGAAAAAGTTGTCCAATAGGGGAGAGGGGGCATGGAGGGGCCATTTTTTTTGTTTTCATCATATTTTTATTTACAGTAAGAATATAATGCACTTAAGTGCACTATTTTAAAGTGTGGTCCTTTGGCGTTAATATTGCATTCAGTATTTTTAATTTTTCTAACAGAAAGCAGAACTTTTTTGAATTCCAAAAATATTCAAAAATTGGCCCTTTCATAGCTAGGTAGTATTGAAAGGGCCATAAGTGGTTTTGAAAGGGCCGGTGTTATAATCGAAAGATAATATCATACTAAACGAATTTATTTAACAAAAATGGATTAAAATAAACATATTGACAGTACTTAATAAAACACATCTAAAACTTCTGTTTACTTAATGTATCAAAACAAACAAATATATGTACATAAGTATACACTCCAACAAACTGAGAGTATGAATTTTTTTTAGAATATTCTTAGTTCTAAAAATAAAAAAAAAATAACAAACATAAACACCAACGTAACAAACATAATATACTTATATGAAATTGATATAATAAAAATATAGAAAAGGAATAAGAAAAGAACTTGGACTCATACCAGCCAATAAAACATTTTGAGCAAAAAAAGTTGTAAAGACCTTTTTTTCCACATGACTCATGGGCCCACTTAGTACCTAAGTGCAAATCTGCAAAAAAAAACACAAAAAACAAATGAAACAAGATTAAAAAAACGATCACTTTTAAATAAGAACATCGTGATGAAGGGGCCATGGATTGAAAGGGCCGGCCCTCTCATCACCGCATACGCCGGCCCCTTCATGCCATTGCTTGTCAAAATAAAATAACCTCAATTTCCACCTATTTTAAGTATGATGTTACACAGGTTTTTATCAAATAATGGAAGCCAACGATGTAAATATTGCACTGAATCATAAGATATCTTATATAAATTATTAACATCAGAGTGACAAAAATGATAAATAAACGTAAAAAACTTACTTTTCTGGTGAGAAAACAACAAACGCACACACACCGTTTACGGTTTGTCGCCGAACTGTCAACTAAAAGCGGGAAAGGCACGTCCAGTGTGGCCACCAAAATAAAAATAAGAATGCGTTGTAACCATTACGGGAGGTTCTCTGACAGCGATTGGCCCCTTCATAACCTGGCCCTTTCATGCCACTTCTCCCCTACATAATTATTGTCATTATTTAATGGACGATTAGATTAAATTTTTTCGAAAAACACGTGACTCCACGTTAGATAGAATTTCAACCAACCTGTTGATTATGTATTATAATAATATGGGCTACTGTAACGATTATACTATGTATTTAATCCCTTTTTGTATACATGAAATTTAACCTGTAAGTACAATACATTTCATTACTTATATCACTCCATAATAAAAGTCAAGTTTTGATGACACAATCTTGAAAAACTTTATCAAAATCATTGGACAAAAAGTTAATTGACTCATAATATTGTTATCTTGCAACCTGTTGATAATCTTTATGTACCTACATAGTAAAAATATTGTTATGTATTATCTTAATATGTTTAGATAAATTTAATCTCTAATATACAAAAAATGGAGCCCTATTTTCGAGGTCATTGCTTCCCACGCCAACTGCTTGACCATTTCGTTAATTATTTTTTGTCTATTTGCTTTTGGCAGAAAAAAGGGCGGAAAATTGGAAAATTTACGAAAACTTAAAGTACCTACTTGCATATCTTTCTTAGTACATTTGACAATATATAAAAAAATTTATCTGTCAATTTTGTTTCATAGTTGGGGCAATTTTCAGCATGTGCCCTGTAAACATCGTTTAAAACAGATGCATCGTTCGATATTACTTATATGTTAAATAAGTAATTAATTTGTTATTATGCAAATTCGAATCAATATTCATAATATAGACAGGACAATGTCTGTCGGGAATAAAGCTAGTATGCATTGCATATTTTTATCGGGAGAGTAAAAGTTTTTTTATTGACTAATATCACTCATACTTACCAACATTGTTCTTGTGAAACGCTTTGTGAGCAACGGCTGTCTGTCCTGTCTTAGTTTCGAACGGATTCACACACCTCATACTTCCGCTAGTCTTCGAAAAACTCATAGATCAACATTCACTTAGTCCAAAACTCGCACTCTTTATATATATATATATAAAAAAAAAACTTTATCCGTTGATTTAGGCCGAAAAGTTTTCACCGACACTTATAAATATCCGTAAAGATTTCACTTTAAGATACGTCATTGTTTATTATTATTATTATTAGGTATATTTTGTTAACGCGAACGTTAGTGAACTTAACACCGCGTTATGTCACATTATTATTATTATTATTTTTGTTTAGAATATATCGGTGTTTATCGTAAAACCGTAGATTAGGAAACAAATATTGGTACTAGTTTTATCATCCGGACAAGTAAACAAGAGACGGACACGCTGTGTGTTGTCTGACCGAAGAAATGATTGCGGACAGTGACGTCACCGAATTGCAAAAAAAAGTCACAAAATAGTAACAATTTAGAACTATTATTACTATACAGTGACAAATGATCGATGAATGTAAAAGCCCGTAGAGGGATGGACAATTAAAGTCCGACCGAAATAATATATCTAATAATTATAGTCGTACAATAGTAATTGGGGTGTAATGATGATGATTATTGTTATTATTGACGGAAGCAGCAAGAGGAAAAACAAAATATCCGGCCATGCGTGGCGCGGTGAGACGACTGAGGTGGCAGGCGGGCGGACGCGGCAAGGCAGATGACCACCAGCCACTGGAGGGGCCAGGGGGGTAATGGGCCATTTCGGAATACAGTAGTAGGCGCCACGACACAAAATCTCGCATCGATAAGGAGATCACCGTAGCTTTCAATAAGCCACCGTCAAATTTATTGCGAGGGGCCGGCGTTTTCTTTGTACGAGACGACTGCTACGTACGAACAATGAAACTTCTTGAAGAAAAGCAACAAACGAAAGTGTCATAACAGTTTGTATCGAGTAGATAACATGGTGATTCCCGCTAAATCATTTGAATTATGATGAAAATTGATAATACTTTTTTTTATTGGAAAATCAAAACCCGATTCGAAATGAAATTCTTCTGAACTATTAACTTTCGAATTAGTACATCATTTTTTCTTATGAACCTGTGTGCTCGTTCAAAGTGAACACAAATACACTCTTTGACTCTTCATAGTAAGCTTCTTAAAGCATATGCCCTGACTCATAAAGATTGGTCGACATCTGGGATCGAACATACGACCTCCGCACGAAACAGTACGAATGTCGATGTCGTAACCGCTAGACCACCAACCACATTGTATCATTTAGAATTATAAATTACACAAGGAATCAAAACGAAACATGGGGAAACCATCTCGTACGGTAGGGATAGGGCTCTCAAACCCCCACTGACTGTCTCCAATCCTGTCACATCTTTACCCCTTGGAAAACACAGTTCTTGAAGAGGGACAATTATCAACCGAATGAGACAAATATGGTCCAAGACAGAACCCCACCGAGCAGAATAGGAGAAAGAGTACGACTCCGGAACGATTGCACCTTTGAAAGGGTTGAACAACTCACTTGCATAATAATTGGGCTCCAGCGCTGCTGAAGAAAATTAATCACGTACATACGATGGCAAATTGTCGTGTTCCAAAAGGACGGGACATCTAGGGGGAAGAAGAAGGGTGGGAAGACCGATGCTAAGATGAGAGGGTAAGGTTTAAGAGGGACTTCTTCAGGTAGCCAACTGAAAGACCGCACGGAGGACTGAATACATTGTAGATAAAGTTGGAAAAGATGTAGCACTATTGATGAAGAAAAAATATTCATCTGGACTGTGGGCATTCTTAAAACTAAGCCAAAGAAGGTTATCAGATTTCATTCATACTGTCTGAAATCCATGGCTTATATACTCAACATTTTGAATCGTGAAAGTTCTTCGTTTTCCCGAATCAAAGATTATGATAGATTCAATCTGTTTTTGTAATCGTCAAGATCATCATATTTACGGTCAATTTGTCAACGGCTGACATGTTATTATATAATTATTACTCCGGGTACATATAATTGTAGGTGTGTTGAGCGTAAACATAAACTATATTCAGTCCGGAGACGACAATTAAACATCACACGATCGCAAACAACCGACTCGCCAATCACAATAATGAAAAGTGATATATTACAATCAAATCCAATTTCAGTCAAACAAAAAACGATGCAGTCGAATCAAATTCAATTCTAGATTGAATAGTTTATAAAGTCAATAGCAAATAGCCACATGTAAATATGTACACATGTGCATTTGGAATCAAATAGCGAAGTATGAAACAGTTGCGGTCCGCCATATACCTCGTAATGCACGAAAAATGAAAAGCTTAGCATACATGGCTGTGGAAAGATGGTAATATTTTTAACTATTGTTAGCCTTGCTACCTTTCAGATGGTGGGGGTCACTGCGTCCCATTGTTGGAGTATTGTGACTTTTCCAGGTATTTGGAAACCCATAGAAAGCGTGAACGAGCGATATACTTAGTTTCACAAATTTTTGGCCCAAAGCCCAAGGCCCATAAGCCTCATATCGTTAACCACTAAAACGGAGAAAGCAAATCAATACTCATGTGTGATATTTTAAAATAACCATACCCCTCCTGGAATATATTGTTTATTGTATTTTATCACCCTTAGGTCCATTCGGACACTTGGAATCGTCATTTGAACATCATTTATCCAATAAAAAAATATAAAATAAGACAAAACCAAGAAAAAGTACAGACATAGAAATTAATAATAATTATTATGTTTATGGCATCCCGTCCCTTGAGGGACGATTTGTGCCAGTTTCTTTCATAGTTTATACACAGGCAGAGAACAGTCAACAGAACATCATACAAGAGTAATGCTGGTCGCAGTGTAAAGAGTTCCGACCAGCATTTTGTCAGGTAGTCTATATACAAAAAATATCACAATTTAGAAAATAACCTTTATGATGAATAATCAATGTAATCGAACGCTGGGTAGGATGTATAAGTTTCTGGCCAGCGTTCACGTCAATCGTATATTTGATCAACACCGTTTTTTAAAAGTAAAGTACAAAAATTAAGTGGCAACTTAATTCCAACTATTGTTCCTATATTGCCTTCTTTATAATCCGAATTCTCAGATTGTCAGATATCAATAAACAGGCAAGACGACACACAATATAAGCAATTTTAGTTATGCCAACCGACAACAAAAATAAAATAAGGACAGACGCGGCCATTCACAAACACACTCTTATTACTTAACTAGCTTATACCCGTCATGCTTTACTTTTTTGATACGATTGTCAGGCTTGATCGGTAGGTAATTAAACAGGTTCTAGTCTAGCTTCCCATTGCTTAACAGACCTCTATAACTGACATAAGCACAGAAAAAGAAGAATGACACTTTTACAATTTTTGTTTTACCGACCTCATAATATTAAATGAACCTACTGACATAATTTGCAAGTTTTCATAGAGAGAGGTCTGTGGTTTGAATCTTAGCTACATTCCCTACACCCTCTAATGTGTGATAATTAATTAGGCATTCCACCCATAGAGGGTGATTTGTGCTATAAGCTGTCAAACTTCAAAATGGAGGAATCATTTTGCAATTTTTTTCATTAAATCTTTATTTATTGAGAATAATAAGATTTGAATACCATTTATGTGTTGTTGTAATAATTGTTTTTTTTATTTCACAATAAAGTTATATTTATTATTATTATTTATTATTTCAAATCATTTATTCATTAAATCACAATATATCATATGAAGTATACATCATTGTAAAAAAAATTAATAAAAATAAATTAAAATTAAATACAATGCTATATACTAAATATAAAAATATCGGTATTATCTCTCATGATACATCACGATGTAATGTAATCATGAGAGATCTTCGAACTACAGAGAGAGGAACCTTCTTAACATCCTACATGAGGACAACAGAACTGCCTTTTGGATGGCATATCTGAGACCACAACAGATGCCAAGTTTCCCTAGATTGTCTTTAAGAGACTTAGGAATAACTCCATTCGTCGATATCACTATAGGTATTATGTGCGTGGTTGGTGTATGCCACATATCCTTGATTTCGTGAGCAAGATCAAGATATTTAATTATCTTATCTTGCTCGGCTTTTTTCAAATTTTCGTCATACGGTATAGTGATATCCACGAGATACGTTATCCCGTTCCTACGATCAACCAATACAATGTCCGGACGATTTGCGTTAATCATTCGGTCAGTTTGTATTGGTATATCCCAATACAACTTTGTATTACTGTTTTGCATTACCGAAATTGGGGTGTACCTATAATAAGGTACTTCAAGATCTTATTATTTATTATTATTATTATGTGTATAACAAATCAATCTACAATTATTTTATTACATTTTCATACCGTAATACCAAGATTCCATTCAACGTTTACATGAGTAATTTTGTTTCCAAAAGATGGCTTACTGTCTTTTTGAGAAATTTGTATGAAGATCCTAAAAAAATAGAGTTTTTAAATAGCTCTAAATATATTAAAGTTAATGCAGAAAATTGTATTTAAGAACCTTCTCAAGCAGTTTGCACGGCTCTGCGCAGATTCATATCTGACGCAGCATTTGTATTTTGAGCGTGATGCTCACATATACGGTAAAAGTCAAACAAACATTTCTGAATTATTATGTAGATGCCGTAATATGAGAAGAAATGGGACGCCTGACGCCTTACATTCGTATCGCAGTACTGATGAATGTCATTGTATTTCCCACAAGATGAGTGCCGAATCGAAGCTGATAAGCTGAACTTAAACGAACACGAAACACAAGTATATTATAACTAATGTAATATTAAACATTCCAAATATCTCTGAAACATCCAGGGGTTGTACCCTCCAATACCCCTGGATGTTTCAGGAACTTAAATTAATTTCATCCGGACTTTATAAACAAATAAAAAAAGAAAAGTTTCAAAAAGTTGACAAAAAGTGCAAGGTTTCTGATTAAAGTCGGGGGGACTTCATCTGACGCGCCTATAGAAGAAAAAAAAGATCCTTGCAACAAATTAATAATTAAATGGTAAATGATAGTGAATCGTCAGATTAAAACCCATCACCATCTGTCACCAGATTAAGCTCACACAGCATTAAAAAAAAACAAAATTAAAAATATGCACTCGTAATAAAACATCAAAACCCAATGTACCCCTTTAAAAAAATACGTACGAGTGTGTGATATCTCTAGTATAATCACGGATATTCCTGACCTATGGAGTTTTTGCACATTTCTCACATCTTAAAATGGGCAAGCTACGATAGCAGAAGTTCTCGGGTTGTTGTGTATAGTTAAAATACCTATATGACCAGTTAAACGAAGCATTCATGTCTTACGCCCTGTAATTCAAGAGGTTAAATTAGCCATCCGCAGGGTGGAGTCTCAGCTGTCCTCTACTTCTTTGGTGGTCTGCTTAGAAGTCAATCTACCAGGAGGTTGGCAGCATTCTACTTGAGAAATACTGAGTTATGGTCCGTTTTCCTTCGATTAAGGTGCTGCTATCAACAGTGCTGAATGTGTCACTTTAGAACATTGTTAATATTGTTACCGCAGTAACATGAAACATTGCCATATATTTTGAAAGACTGTCGTCTTGTCAGACGACGGATCGTTTCCTAGAAACCTAGTGCATAAGTTCATTTTTTTGCATTCTTCACGTTTCAAAAGATTCATATACATAGTATTGGTGACTCTAAGTTACCAATAAACTCCGAAAAATGTATGAAAGGCCTTATTTTAAGAGTTATCTGTAAGTCTAATAAGAAAAATACGTAATATTTGGACGTCATTTAACACGTAGCCCCTATTTAGCACGAACATACGAATAGAGAATGTCAACAAAATATTGAAATTCTAAAAATATAGGAAATAAGGCCACAGCAGATAGGAGCTTTTTATTAAAACTTCATACAAGACATTATTGTTGTTGCCCTTATATTTTCAAACATTTTGTATAGGTTCTTAGGTATCTCTCTCTATTCTACTTCCATCCAGATAAAGTTAAATGAGTAATTCGTAGATTAATTTCCTCGAAGATTGGTCCACCGGCACCTGTCGTGCAAAGGGATTGTTCACATTGTCACGGGCAATAAATTATCTGAAAAAGCCCGTCGATAGCAAGTGAATGTGGATATCTAAATGAATTAATAGGTAAGTAGTGGAGAGCGGTGTGAACGTCCTCCGTCTATTACAAACAAACAGAGCGCGCATATCTTCATCTTACTAATGACGAATGTAATCAGAGTCAGTCGCCACAAGCGTACGAGATCTCACCGTAGTAGCTCCAGCTTGTTAGATAAACTACCACGGAACCACTGCGTGAAAACTCCTAGAATCGTAGTGCCGCTGCAACAGTTTCTATCTATTAAGATAAAGATAATACTACATATACTTACAAATATCTCCATCATATTTTAAACCAAATATAAGATAAAAATTGTGGATGAGCGAAGGTATTATGGTCATATTTTGGTGTAAATAGTCACTGAAGGATATTTTTTTTTTCATCTTTTACGCCTCCGTGAATATTATTTCATTTTTGCTCCTCTGTTCTCTGCACAAATCCATACAACTGTAGACGACTTTCAATTCAATTTTAAAACCTCAACGTCAAGACAGTGTTTGACAATGGACTTCCAATAAACGTAGACATTATTAAAATAATCCCTCGCTTAACCAAAGTTACGGGTTGGAGATATTTTCAGCGAGCAGGTGCATAAGATTGTTGCATATATGCAGGAGCGATCATCGTTAGGGAAATCTCAACCCTGCCTCCTTTTGGATACATTTGACGTGAAAGGTGGTGTTAAAACGATCTGTTCAGAATCATGGCGCTATTACGTATATATGTTTCTGCTGTAATTTCATTAACATATCACAAGTGCCCAACCTTCGATGAGTTGACAACCATAAAACATAAAATATACATAGATACGTATTAATAATAATTGTTCTTATTGATATTCATTATAATAAAATACTCGGGTCTAGGAAAATTCATCGCCAACAATTCATCGCGAACAATTCATCGTCAGTACAATTCATTGCAGGTACAAGTCATCGTGGGTACAATTCATCGCCATATTACAATTGTCAAATTGTTTGTGACCTAAAAATAAGGTAAAGCTTGAGTTTAGTCACTCCTATAAATTAAAGATGGCGGCGATTTTGACATACGCTGGAGTATTAACGTGTTATCACTCGGGGCGGTGTCCAAAATGGTATAGGGGGTTCCACCAAGCGCGGATCCAGGGTAGGGGAGGTTAGAGGGGTCATGAACCCCCCCTGGGCTGGGTCCAGGCCTTTAATTTGAAGTACAGTACTTACATTTATTAAAAAAATACCTACTTTTCTATTATAATTACAAGTTATTGTGGTTCATGACCCTCCCTGGATCATGGAAATGACCTTTTTTTAGGAAAAAATTTAGTTTCTAGATACCAAATTTTGGAAATGACCTGTTTTACTATGTCGTGACCCCCCCCCCCCTGGCGCCAATGCTGGATCCGCCCTTGGGTTCCACCCACCAAACCCTCCTTTTTAACTGCGTTCCAACCTTAACCTAAACTATTCAAGTCGTATATAAAATAACATCGAAATCATTAGGAGTGACTAAACTGAAGTTTTACCAAAAATAATTACAGAGTTATATACAAAAACCCAGAGCCCGGAATCGAATTAAATTCTAAAAGTACTCGCGATGAATTTAACGGCTACCAAATACTCGTACAAAGATAACACATATAATTATGACGGATGTAATCTTTAATTATTATATTGACAACGGCCCGTATTAGAAAAAATTACATAAAAGTTGAATCCTTATCTCGGAACAAGGCTATTAAATAGGAAATCAAATCAACCTACTAATTGGTGAAGTTCGTCTGTAACTTGGTGTTTTCTTTGAAACACTAACACAACTTAGATATATTTTTCTTTGAAACAAAACCAATTTAACCAAACGGGTAATATTTTTCATACTTACTCGTATAATTTAAATTATTGCCGGTAGGTCGATAGTTGCTATCTTTATAAACGCTTTTATGGCCGCTTGCCCATAGTGGAAACGTGAAAAAGTGGAAAGCCCAAAATCCCGACGTTGTTGGACAGCTCGTCCTGGACCCTACAGTCAGACAACCCGGGTTTGACCTGCCCCGCAGGCAATGGGCAACCCATAATAGGATTCGGACTGGTCACGGTAAATGTGGACACCTTTTACACAAATGTGGCCTGATCGAGACTGTTGGACACATTGTGCTGAGCTGCCCCATTAAAAAATTCGAGGGATCACTGGAAGAAATCAGCAGGGTGACGACTAGGGCAGCAGATATTAAA
The DNA here is from genome assembly GCA_963576905.1 of Mystacides longicornis. Classification (NCBI taxonomy): domain Eukaryota; kingdom Metazoa; phylum Arthropoda; class Insecta; order Trichoptera; family Leptoceridae; genus Mystacides; species Mystacides longicornis. Next base: position 9,787,577 of record OY756424.1, on the reverse strand, counting down.
AATATTGACGCGAAGCTATAACTCCAACAAAGGTCGCACGCATACGAAAGAAGAAGAAGTTGCTATGATTCCGCGGTAAATATTACATCGAAGACATTTTATATACTTGATCAAAGGAGCATGCAAATGTTGCTGCGGGAAGTAATGTTAAATTGTTCGCAGTTCTCAACGAGGTAAAAGTAGTAAAATTGGGGCCATTTAAAAGACGACATCATTTATTTATAGGACTCACTATTTCTTCTATATTTTTAGGGCTTACTATAAAACAGCTTCTTAACATTTTTATGTTTTAAAAAATATTAAATATAAACTATTTTTTAACTGTTTTTCTTTTTTATTTATTTGGTTACCGGTTTCGGCTACCATCAGCCATCATCAGACCAAACTTAAAACTAATGTGCACAGATGACAAAATATTGTATATATATATAAACAATATTTTGTCATCTGTGCACATTAGTTTTAAGTTTGGTCTGATGATGGCTGGTAGCCGAAACCGGTAACCAAATAAATATAAATAAAAAAAAAACAGTTAAAAAATAGTTTATTTTTTCAAAACATAATAATATTTATAGGAAAATCAATAACCCTTTTCTACGCCTATATTTCGGCAGGTTTTCCTCCTAGTACTTATTGAATATTCGATTTATTACTTGCTTTCAAGACTGCGGTACACACTTTGTATTGGAAAACAACATGTTGGAATTTGAGTGTTGGACCGGCGAATAAATAATTTGGATGATAATGTTAGCGCTGCACGGATGAATTGCGAGCTTGCGATGGAGAAGGAAGTGACGCGGGAGAGAAATTGGCAGCTTGGCCAAGTGTTAGGGTTTAATTTTGTCCATGTAACGAAGTGTTGTCGATTGGAGCTTGCACCGACTCTAGCTATACATCATCGAGATCGTGTTTGTAGACTATACTGACGTCCATTCATAAATCACGTCACGGTTCCGTCTAATATACATCATCACATTGACCACCGCTAGTGTCAAGAGGAGGTCTACTACCACCCGAATTTTCGAACGTGGAAAATGATAAAAAAGATCCTCGTGAAAATTTATTATGAATTTTTGTCTTTACGAATGGAAGGATTACACTTTATATCTGTATTTTCATGTAGTCTCGAAATATCCAGGAAATAAAAGGGATTTTTTTTTTATTTATTCCATGCAACTAAGTTGCTTTTACAGAATATTGAAAAAAATAGTACACTATAGCAGAAAATTGTACAACAAAAATATTTCTTTTAAATATACCCACCTACATCGAAAAATTTTCAGAATAAATGATTCCCAAAGACAAAAACAGTGCAAACAATAATACCTAAGGTATCGAAAATACTGGACACATTTGAGAGAAGAGTGGTTCATAAGATTTTGAGGTCAGTGCTGAATGATGGAGAATATGACATAACGATGAGATGTACAATGTTCACAAAGCTCTCATTATCTCTTGGTAAGTGCATAAGTAAAAGGGAATTATCAATTCCTGAAATATTAGATGTATCGGACGTATTGTTGGTAGGAACAGATACAACACATAGCTTCCAATTGACGAAGGGTCTCACACACAGCTGATTTCAGTTCTCAATCCTAACAAACTCAAGATGCACAATAATATATCAAACAAACAACTTCCATACAGACAGATAATGTATTGAGATGTCATATACTGTTTGCATATTACGTTGATAAGATCACCTATGTATCATCTTGCCGCTGTATGCCGTTCCTTTTCTATTAACGGCCTTGCTCACTGGTCAATCGTGTTTTTATTTACACGGTCAACAAATAGGGTAAGCAGTAGGTACAATAACTGGCCATTAACAGTAACTGGCCACCTCAATCATTTTTCTTTAAAAATAAGACTTGGGTGAGAATATCTATTCCGTAACTTCGACAGGCTGATAGCTCGTTTATTTCTACATGCATTCTTTAAATTTCATTGAAATCGGACATTCCTTTGTGTCAGTTTTGTGTGATTTTTTCACGAAGTAGCTACTTTTGTTTAAAATATCAGTAATCCGTTGTCCATTTGTTAAGGAGAAGTGTTATACATCAAATGTGTTTACAGTTTATTTTTGGTAGTTTTTTGATGATATTATTTTATTTCGTAAAGAAGGCTTGCTTCTACAATATTCATAGAAATTAGGGATAAAATAATGGATTTTTAAAATGGTACCGAGGGGTGGCCAGTAACAGAATCAAGAATTTGATGAGTAGACAGTAACTGGTCAAGGGGGCCAGTTACTATGTTTTTAATCTTGTTCGAAATTATGCAGTTTTAAACCTTATTCGTAGTATTCATAGTATTTGATTTCATTATTTCAAACCCCCATTTCAATAGGAGCATCCGTTACAGTAACTGGCATGGGTGGCCAGTTACTGTAATTATTGTGTTTTTTGTCTTTGAAAGACTGTATCTTTGTTCCTTATATTCAATTTTGTCATGGATTTTTACCTTAAAAAGTCCATGGGAGGAGAGGGAAATACATGAGGTCACGAAGAAATCCTTAAGATGGGTCAAAAGAGGAATATGCGATATAGAATAACCGGACAATCAACATTTATTTAAAATATGAAGAACGTAGGCCATCCCCCAGGGTTTCGTGCACGAGGGAGATACTTTAAAGAAGAGCTTATGGATTTTGGTATAAGTGGAAGAGATAGAGCCAGTCTCCTTAACAATATGGCAATAAGACGAGTTCTAGATCGGGACCGAGTTGGTCCGAAAAACCAGGATAGCTTATCAGGGTGAACACAACCTTTAGTTAGACCAAAGTGTTCACAGGGGTGGGAGGATGTGTTTATCAATGTACAGGAACGCAGTGAAGCTATCTTGTAGCCTCCTTTTTCATCTACGTGGGGTCATCAAAGGAAAATTGATCACACCGAGTTTCTATTCCCGTAGGCGAAGTAGAGAATCTCCTCTCACAACTTTATTTTTATGTTGATGATTAAAGCTCAGATTTTTCTGGGTCATCACAGATCACTTTTACTTCTGCTTCCTTTATCAACACCATGGTGCCATGTTATGCAAAGTTTCTCCTCTTGCGATCCTGATCATAACTATTCCATCCATCTTAAACCCTATTCTATCGTCTTTTGCGAAGACAAGTTCTTAAGGGAAACGGGATCTTGCCTTGATAGTGATAGATTCCTGCACAGTGCACATTGCCACTTCAATTTTGTCATGCCATTAATGATGTGTATCACTCAAGTTTTGTTCCTCATTTCATCGTAGGAATTTCTTCTTGGCATATATCAAGTATTGACCTATCCATGAATCGCTACATATACTAAATTTAAATCTGCTTATTTAGAAACCTTAGTCATGGTATTGGGATGTGGATGGTCAGTTTATCGGCCATTTTTTCTGAGTTTGACGTCCCCCTGGTGTCTCACACATCAAGATTTTTTAAAAAATCTACAAAACTCAATATCACCATAACGGTTGAGTTTCGGACACCATATAACAAGATCAAAACCATCAGAAATGATCTGAATAATAACGTGCTTTAATAATCAGTACGACTTTCCCCGTAACTCTGTATACTTACCATATCTCATATTTAATTCGTTTTTAAGGCTTTACGAAATTCGTATAAATACAGAAAAGAAGAGAGCGTAGTTTCAGAATTGAATTAAATTATATATTTTCAAGAAACGGATACAAATTTTCACATAACTCAGGTCTTTGATTAACTTAAAATGCCTTCTCAAATAGCAAAAGTATAGTAGGTACAATCATTTTAGAATTTTAAAGGTTCTTGTGCCTTTTTATGCTTTTTTGCGCAACGCATTAATTTAACGAACATGAGATTTGAGTGAACGTACCATCCAATCAAGGCTGAGAGCAGGGAAATCATAACACACAAAAAATGTTTTTGGATCCAGTGAAATTCTTTTATACTTTTATCCGGGAATTTAGTTCGGTAGCAATAAGGTAGTAAAATACGGGACAAGCTTACATCGATCATGTTTGTTATTGTGCGTTTACACCACACGAACTTAGAGCCAGAACCAAAAATAGGGAATTCCCTCCGATCAGACATTGAAACCCAGCAAACAAGAACGAGCGAGAATTCACACCAAAAACAAATAAATGGTCGGTGCCAAAATTCTAGTTCTTTCTCGCTATTAGTTTGCCCGGTGTCAATATCAACAATAAAGAAAGAATGCGCCATCTACAGCTTTGGCTTGTTTGGTGTAAAAGCACCCTTATCCATAGTCATTTTTGTTCAAAAGTTAATTGCAAACATTCAAGTATAACATAATATTATTAGGTATATTGGCTAGATGGAAAATGTGGATCTTTGTTCGGCTGAAAGCTGTGGGTAATCATATTAAAGTGCTGTTGAAATACGTGATGGTTTCAGAGAGGTCGGTAATGGGGGAGAAGATAAGGAAACCTGTTTCCGGGAGTCCGATACGGTGTGTGTGGACATCTCGGTGAGACGCTGGCACTCGTAATTGGAAACGTAATTATTATTGAGCAATCAAAGCAAGAAATACGACGAAAACACGCCGACCGTAATACGCGATGACATTAGTAGCTCGGGTAGGTGCACTACGGTCTCTGGTATTCGAGCGCTGGATATTGTGTTAAGTGTCGTATTGTACCTGCACCAAGTTAAGTAGTAATCTAATTACATACAGGTGAATGCATACGTAGGTAGGTAGGTGTTTAATAATTGGTGTTGCATGTTATTAAGTTCAAATTATCTTTAAGTGCCCTCACAACAGAGATATGAGGACGGACCGTACACAGTGTTCATGTACCCACATGAATTGAACACAAAAACCATTGTTCACAAAATGAAACGTAACATTTAGGGTACGTAAAATTTGATCCTCTACGGTCGTACTTTAACTTTAACGATGCTCACCATCAGCTGGTGAAATTTCAAATTACCGACGCATGAAAAATCCATATCTCCTGCAGGATTCGAAGCCCCGTCCCTAACTATCCTATAACCAGACGCTATCCTCCACTTCAACAACCTGTAGGCCTAGCGATTTTTTGCATTCTATGACTACTCTATCAGCATTGTATAAACAAAAGGGCGGTTTCTTAGTCATTGTAACACAAATTAAGAGTTGTCTGTGGATTTTCAACGACTACTTAGTCATTTCGCAGAAAGACGCCCGACTGGGCCCACTGGTGCATAATGATTTGATCTCTTGTTAGTAGGTAGGTACTATAAAATATTAGGTACATAAGTTCATAGCCATTCATCAAATTTCAGAAGAAATCTGTTGAAAAACGTCAAGGACCTATACTATGCGTGCAAATGTGTTGAGTAAAATTCATACATATTCCTAGGTAGATGAAAAAGCTTCAAAATGCTTAATATTTGATTATGGCGTACTCCAAAATTGGAAATAAGCCGTGAAACATGGACCATCTTCGGGAAATTCTCCTAAATTCGCAAGTTTCCGAAATACGTCGATGTAAACGCAGACAGGACATGAAAATATCTTATTGTTGCCTCAAATGTAATATTGTAGATCACATTGGAATTCGTAGGACATATGGGTGGGGATCAATAGGACTAGGGATGGGTTCTGTGTCTACAACCAACAGTAGGTACATATTCGAAAAGGAACTTTGATATTTTTCCAGAAAATTTTATGTAGGTACGATTGAGCGATTTATTTATTTTATTTAAACACAATTTAACAGGTACATAAAGGGTAACATGGATGCATTTTTATACTTCAGAGAAAAAAACGACAACCTCAGTAGTGGGTGGAAGCCAGTGTTAGTGCTCCGAAGAGACCAAAGAGGTTTCATCAGCAGGCAAAGTTATGCCGACGGTTTCCTGGGACGCATGAGGTTTAATCTTAATAAATTTTCTCAAAACAAAGAGAAGACAATAAATCGAGAGTATTATGCCGCACTCAAGACTAGCTGAATTCAGAAATAAAATCAAAACAGCCCCATCTTTCCAAGAAGAAAGTCATATTTCATCACGATTATATTCCCACGCATGCATTCCTGAGGCATTTTGCAACGGGTAAGCTGGCGGAGTTAAGGCCTGCCGCGCACTGGCAACTTGTTTAAAGCAACTATTTAGTTGCTTTGAAGAAGTTCGTAGAAAACAACCGCAACTAAAAAGTTGCCTGTGTGCGGGGCTGCATTCAATACCTTGTGTTTCATTGGATGCAACTAAATAGTTGCTGTCAACAAGTTGCCAGTGCGCGGCAGGTCTAAGTTATAAAATTCTTCCTCATCAACCATATTCTCTTGATATGGCTCCCAGAGATGTATTCCTATTTCCAAAAATGAAATAATAGCTTGGGAACATATTATGGAACTTATTTGGAGGTCATCTTCGAAACTAAGGGTTATTCTGAGAGGGGATAAAATAACTCAAACGTCGTCTAACCAAGTGTATGGCTCTAAATGGAGATTACGTTGAAAAATAAATGAAATCCGTTTGAAAATAGTAACTCTTTGTTTCATTTTAATCCTAATTATCAATCCGCCCTCGTATAATAGCGGAATAGACCCGGGAGAAGAAGTGATCACAAAACAAGTATTCACAAGTAAACTTAGTCAACTGTAGTTGCAAGAACTGTAGGCAGGTAAACGTCAGTAAGCACTCCAGAATCTCATTCACTGAATGAGATGACAACGAATTACATAAACCATACGACAAACCATAGTATAACTCGGTATCAATTTACCATTCAGTCGATAAATAAACTACATGTTGGACATTCTCGATCCAAAAAACATTAAGAGGTGCTGATAAGGCGATAGCGACACGCGAGGAGTGTGGTCGGCCCATTACCGCCTTATCTCTGTTGTAGTCCACTGCAAATATTCTTCAGATATCCCGGTATTGGGGAGAGGCAAATAAAGACTACTTACCTCCATACTAACCTACGACTTATAATAATATCAATACAATACAGCGTGTTATTTCGAGATAGCAAAACGGGCGTTCACTCTTCACCATGTGCTCCCATAAGTCACGACGTTTCACTACAACCGATAGGTATAGCGCAATCATATTTTTATGTGATGGATGAAATTATAAGAAAGGTATATAGACTGAGCTACAGGCAGGGAGAGAAAAATATAGGCAATGTCGCTACGTTGATGATGCCGCAATAATTGAAAAATTGAAAGCCCACTTCCATAGACTGCTTTTTAGGTTCCACTTGACATCAAATAATCAAGTAAGATCGCTGTCTAAAACATGCCATTGGAACCTTTTATTCTAATAAAGTATCTTGAAATTGAGATCAGTAGCAAATGTACAACAAAACTCAAACAGTCCAGTTAAACTGCAAGTATATACGATGCCTCAGAAATTCAGTGTGGAGGAACCAACACATGAGGATTGAAAGTGATATGAAGATCTACACAACATGTGTTCGACCAATAGCCACTTATGGAAATAAGGCAAGGACGGATATCTCTAGAACAAAATCAGGGTTAAAAAACTCTCCGATCTATGTTATTAGATACGATTGCGATACTGCGTAACAAAATTATTAACCGGAGCACACTAATCTAATCTAAATCGAAACTCCCTTTAGGCCCATCCTGGGCATACGTAAGACTTCCGTGTCATTAGGCGAACGTTGTTAACGTAAAGTGATCACACTAAGCCAGCCTTCGAAATAGCAGTAGAAGACGGTCGTAAGCCCGCAGTGGTGTGTTCATTCCATTTAAAAAATCGAACAGTTTAGTCAGTCATCAGTTGTTGATATATCGTTAAGATCTAATCTTGAAAAAATGGACACAAGAATCTAGACAAACTTAGAACGTTGTGTACCAAACAATATTGGTCCATTTGCGACAAATCGACACGATAAAAAGCTTGTTAGATGGATGCACCGTGTACTCAACGATCGTCAGCGCAACGTACGCGTCGAAATCTACCTTGCGCTGCTCAACAGGCACAGAGATGAAGGAATTTTGAACCGAATTGTTATGTGCGATGAAAATTGGATTCTGTTGGACAATCAAAAGAGGTCAGCAAATTGGTTAGATCCTGGTTCAGTACCAAAGCAATACCCTCCCTAAACGAAAAATGACCCCTAGAAAGGTGATAGTCACTGTTTGGTGGTCTAGTGCCGGTGTGATTCATCACTGCTTCTTACAAAACAGATGAGCATTACTGCAGATGTGTATTGTGAAGAACTAAAGACAATGATGAAGATGTTCGCACATCTACAACCAGCTTTGGTCAGTCGGTCGTCCCCGCTGCTCCTCCACAACAACGCGCGACCCCATACTGCACAACAGACATCACCAAGCTGCGAGAGTTGTGGTTGAAGGCTCTCCGTCATCCACCATACTCACCAGACCTTAGACCTATCGACTATTACCTTTTCCAAAATTTGGATAACCTTTTAGAGGAAAAAAAAATAAATTCCCGAGACAGTACAAAATGCCTTTGAAGGGTTTGTTGGCTGCTGTGCAGCTGATTTTTTTACAAGAAAGGCATCAATAAACTACCACCGCATTGGCAAATATGCATTGATTGCATGGGTAGGGTTCCCAACCCTCCCGGATTGCCCGGGAGACTCCGGTAATAATGGTTAACCTCCCGACCTCCCGGGCAGCAACAATTACTCCGGTTTTTTTCTAAAAATCTCGCTCGCTCTTCGCGATTCACTCGGTCGACGTTGTAGTGAAAAATGGTCACGTTTGTTCTTTCCATTCCTGTGTCTAATAATGCTTCATGCGAGCGCGTATTCAGCATGATGGAGCAAGGAAAGAAGTGGAATGAGTATCACTTTAGTAAAAGCAGAGTTACAAGTACTAACAAACTTTGATTTTTCATCTAAAAACTTTTATGATTTTGTTGTGAAAAAACGACAAATATTAGATGCTGCTCGAAAACAACATATAAATATAAATTTAAAAATTAAATAATGATTTTCTTTCAATCTCTTAAACAACCCCCCCCCCCCCTCTTATTCTCCCGGGTTGGTCCTTTCCAGAGTTGGCAACCCTATGCATGGGTGATTAGTTTGAATAACAGAAATAAAAAAAAGTTGAAAAAATCTTCTTCAAGTTTTTCATTTTCATTAACGGCAATTCATAGGCAAATACCTAATATAGTTAAAAATTATTTCATGTAAAAAGCGCATTCTTTTGATTTCGTAGAGGCATTTTGAAAATTTATCTTTGTAGTTCACCGTATTTTGTCTTTGACTAACACACCACAAACTGAATACCTGATGATACGAGTAGAAAAACCCATTCTCCCGTCAATACGGATATAACGTGATCATTTTACTTAATATGGTTTGTGGTAAAATGCAGTTTTTCCTGATATCTGTCAGTGGTTTGCTAAGCTATGCTTCAAGGATAAGCAATGATCATTCAAACTATCCGCCCTAGCCAGTTTTTTAAAAAAAAGCATAATTTTGCAACAAAAAGAGTCGGTCTATGACTTATATTTTAGTATGACATATCTATCATTGACAGATAAGCAACTATTCATCGCCATCGCCATCTAGTGTTTACTTTATTACGACACAGATGTAGCCTACTGCTTTATCTACATACATAGTGAAGAATAGCATCGCATATTAATTGACTATATACCTACTATAATTTACAGAGCAGGTAAGTTAGTAGTGGTTAGAGTAATGGAACATCCTGTTTCAAAGATTAAAAGTCTTAAACTAAGAAGAAGATACAAGAGGTAAATCCTTGATTTGAACAGGAATGACCGTGAAAGATTACAGTCAAAAGATTAAAAAAAACACCTTAATATACAAGATGTTCTTTAGCCTAATACCTACATCTTATCTAAAATCAAACCTATAAAAATAGTTCCAAGTAGGACCATTTTAAATCAGGTATTGCTTTACGAAAAAAATGACACAAATAAGAATTTGCTTATTCAAGTATTTATAGTTTTAGAAGTATTGATGGTCTACATTGATACCTAACCCTCCTGGATCAAGACATCCTTATATTTTTCAACACTTAGACAATGTCCTTGAAACAATTGACCTTTTACTCTAATTTTTATTTCGACCACTTGTTGAATTTATCTTGTCTTCCTCTTTACATAAATTTTCGATTTGTTCATTTAGGAACCTTTAGGGATGTGGATATTCATCTTTCATAGATTCTCATAATACAATACACCTTTTCTAATTCGTTTTTTTTATTTCGCTGCATCATCACATCACAATAGAATCATTAAGCATTTTATTTCACTGGGCTTATGAAGTAGTTGCATAAATCAATCAAACTTTTAAACAGGCAGGGGGGGGTTCTATATGAAACTAGTTAGAATCTTTGTTCACCACATAATTATGGGTAAATAATCTATTCCAATAAGAAATTAATGTTATCTTATTTTGATGATTCTACAAAAAAAATCGAATAAAAACTAAAAGTTCATTCCAAATACAAAAATATATATAAGTACCTACCTAACATGGAATAGGTATCTACATAAAAAAACTGTCTATATCTTCAATACTATGGATTCTTTATCTACAAATTTTATTGGTAGAAATTGATGTCTATTGTTGAAATTCAAAATATCAAAATCCCAAATATCGGATTAAAAAACAGGTTATACGCTTATACAGTGCATACGCAATGATTGTTATTATTATAACATCGCTACAAAAATATCGCAGCTGTCAGAGTGGCCTGTGTACCCAACACACGGTCAAGGTCATCACAATATAAACAAAAATATTTCAATCTAATTTGTGCACTCCAAATAGGATGTCATCATATTTTGTATCGAAAAGATTTTATATTTGACCAAAATGATTCATAAAAATCATTCCAGCTGCGCTATAACTTCCTTATTTCTACGTATACGATTTGGATATCTAGAATTGGTATGTCAGGAATGTTATATTGAGCACCTACCAAAGGGTTATTCTTTTTTATTTTCAAACATTTCAAGGATAAATCTTTGTATTAGTTACTGGTTACTGCATTTAAGTACAACTTATCATTACTTGACTGGATATTACATAACACAAATAAATATTTCACCAAATTAATAATAAAATTACATTTACATAATTATTAGTTACATACCGGTTTCTCTTGTAGCTTTGCCCTTCGTATTTGAGCTTTTCTCCAACTTTGCTCCATCCTGTTCTTCCACGGAACATTTCAAAAACATAGCACTATCCTTCATTTATCAATATTTTCTCGAGGAAAAAATCACAAAAGAATTAAATCACTGAAAATCTGCACACGAAAACGTTAAATAAAACCACTCCATACTCGAGACTTCCTCGACAACTTGTATGATTAGCTGAACGAGATTGTGACGTAGGTAATATCATAGGCAAAGCGAACAAAAAAGTAAATAACCGAACATTAAACGAATAACATTAAGTGTATGACGTTTCGAATCACTGATAGATAACTTAAATTCTTTCAAAATATAATTCTATTGAACAAAAACGAAATAAAACAACACGCAGATAAGTCACCTGCTGCAAAAAATAAACAAAACTAATGTAGCCATATACGTCAGAATCAGTGTGAACACATGCAAAAAAATCATCTTGAAATGAGTTTGCACAATGCATGAAAAATAATAATTTATGATTTAAATACCTAATAGGTTTTTGTTATGTACTTTCAACGTGCGTGAAAACCAAATAAAGTGGATAAAATTATATTTTGAAGTAATTACTGTTTTGCAAAAAAATAATAATAGTAAATCATTGTGAAAGGTTTTATTGGAAAAAGTACCTACCAACTACAAGTTTTTAACAACATTATTGCATACCTTGTCCGCACTGCGATTTTTCACCGCACGAATTTTATTCTTGCGGATTATATTCCGTGATCGAAATATTTTCACCTAGTACACACTGCGAATAAAATTACGCACGGTTTTTTAATATCTTATCGAAAGTACTACCAGCGCACGACTGAGAGAGTGAGAGAAATTTGCGAATTTTATTTCGCAGTGTGCACATAGCCATACCTACTACTGTATACTGTAGAAAATATTTGCACGGAAATAATAATCCGCACCGCATTGCGTTCAATTTGCAAAAAATCACAGAATTTTTTTCTTCAAGTGTGAATACTCCCATAAGATTCAATGTGTTACAGAATTGCAAAAAAAATCCGTGCGGTGAAATTTTGCAGTGCGGACGGGGCCTTAGATTTACCATGGACGTATTGAGAGTAACTTCTTCTTACATCCATGAGCAACAACACATATACTCTCGTTAGAGAGTATGTGTTCTGTGTCCATGAGATACCTACTTAAAATTGTCACACTAGCTTGCCTGTGCAATTATTCTCAAAGGGCTTCTATTAACGTACATGGATTAACAAACACATAATGATAAAATTCGAACTATTATTTATTTAAAAATTAATTAATGTTGAACATGTTAGTGGAAGTAATATAAATAATGATATTTAAATAAAACACTTTTTAGCACTTCCACAATTTTATTTCTCCTGACATGTTTCACACATACACTCCCTTCGATCACAGAATAATTAGAAAGTATAAAGTTTCTAATTATGTAACTAGTACGAAACATGTCAGGAGAAATGAAATTGTGGAAGTGCTAAAAAAAGTTTTATTTAAATTTCATTATATTATTATTTATTTGCTTTACTGATCTTGAGATGTGGCACTGGAAAGTGAGTTGCATCTAAAGAACATTATTTGGCAAACATAACTCCTCAGTCCAACATTGATGTTAAGTTAGAAGGTCATCCACACAGCATGAAATGATGCAGTGCAGAGTGATGGTCCCAGGTTTCAGCACTCAGGTAAGATACGGGTGAATGTATAAGAAAAGATTGTCAATTTTTTTAATTATGAGCTTGAAAAAATTGTGGATTTTGTATAGACTTTGAAAGGCTAGTTGGTCACACTAAATAATTGAGGATTTCCGCCAGAGTCCTAAAGGGATGCGTTCTCAGTGGTTGGCAACTATCATTCTGTCCTTACGTTCTTGAGACAGCCATATAAATAATGCCGGATCGGGTATTCCAATTCTTGAGCCAACAGACTGTCTTCCATACCCCTTCTTCCTCCTGTTGCTTTTTCAATGGATTTTCATTTTAGAATGAGAAATAAAATACACATGGGCCAATGGAGTAAAAATAATATGCAATCAGGGGAACTTTTTGTTGAGCACTGTTATCAAGAGGACATAGCCAGAAAAAAATTACGGAAGGGTTTTTGCTTAGTCACGAAGTGGAGCATTACTGCAGCAGCATTGGTACTAAATATGTTATGGGGAGGGGGGCTACGTCCTTTAAGCTGGGAATACACATGCCTGTAGCTGGCACACTTGCATGCCTACTAGGTAGTTGCCTTGATAGTAGGTGGCATGTGCCAGGAGCTGGCATGCAAGTGTGCCAGTTACAGGCATATGTATCGCAGCCTTGAGTTCTAGTAGTGATGTTCATGTAAAAAATATATCGATATTTTTTCCGATATAATTAATCGAAATGTTGTATCGATATTTTGCAATATATCGTATAAAAATATCGATATTTTCGATATATCGTATTAAATTTGTATTTAATTACTCAACCCTAAATTTTAAATGGAAATTCACATTCATTTACTCTTACAATGTTCCGTTTTATACAATTTTTGATATAAATACAATAAAAAAAAATACTAGGTACACGTGCACAGCTTTGTGACCGGTCATATCGCTTTGTCATGCTCTGTTAGAACAAGGAATACCTATTATTTTCAAAAATCCCAGTTTTACAATCAGTCAACGTGATCGTGAAAATTTTAATTTACGTTGCATATTTATGATCCTTATTTCATATAAATTTTGGTCTAGGTTTGTTTAAACCTGGCACGCTAACACGTGACCAACACTCACAGCTTCCATCCATGTACCAAATAAACTTACATGTCACATTCCATTGTTATTTTTTTAACATGAAAAATTCAAAATAAAGACTGAAGGTGTTCAGCATGCACTGCCAACGTGGCTGTTAAAAAACAAATAGGTACATGCCTCTTTTCATGTTAGGTTATTGTATACAAGTTCGTACATGCTCAATAATTATTTGAAACATGACCTAATAGCCACCACGCACAGCCAGCGTGAACGTGCACACAAAACTTTTAGCTTAAATCCTTTAAAAATAAGATTATTTCCATATTTACGGATACATTTCGGTCAAATAGGAATCTTTGCTTCACTTACACGATATTTTATATATCGAAAAAAACATATCGATATTTATATCGATATCGAATGATTCGATTATATCGTATTGATTCGATATATCGAGAGCAAGTATCGATATTTTTCTGAATATCGATACATATCGAGCAACACTAAGTTCTAGTAAAATGAAGTATCAAAGGATATGTACACAAATGTGTATTATTTAAGCAAATGGGAGTAACAATTAGCATCACTGGTGATCTCAGTTCATTCTCAGTCAACCAATGGACTCGACATCTCAATTTGTGGTAATTGGCAATCAAATATTCTTCCTTTTGATGCGAATTGATTGGCAATTCCTCAGGTTAAATACTGAGGTCTTATTCATAGAATATGTTACGGAAAAATAAGTCAATAAGCACAAGATTGGTGAAAATTCTATATGCATTCATAAGCCTTTCAAGTATATGAAAACTGCACAGTCTTCATGACGAGCAAGCTATCACTGAGGAAATTTTGATGACCTTAACACATGCCATCTAAAAATTTCATTCATCCCATATTCCCATTTCAATGCAATGAATTTTTATTAGAAACACAATCATGATAGGAAAGCAAAATATTTCCACAGATAAAAGGACTATATTAGGCCTATACCTACTTAAATTACACTTTTTTCTGATCCTGGATCCTTTTTTTAACCATTTTGATTCCTAACGATACATCAACAACCGATGACTGGCTAATACTGTTCGATTTTTAAACGGTATGAACAAACCACTGCGGGCTTATGACCGTCTTCTACTGTTATTTCGAAGGCTGGCTTAGTGTGATCACTTTACGTTAACAATGTTTGCCATTAGGTGGTAATGTTCAAATTCCCGAATATTATGAGAAATTTCAACATGTGGAAAAATCCCATTCCCCGGGCAGGGTTTGAACCTGCATCCCTCGTCGTACCGTGACGAGACGGTAACCACTGGGCTAACTGTCCCGACGCTAATTCCTTCATAATATGTGTATATAACCAGTAGCTGATGTTAATGAGGTATAGAGCCATCTGTTGTAATTTTTTGAGAACAACTACATTGCGAGTGTTTGATTCCTGCATGAGTGAGCACTTTTAAAGCTAAATGCCTTTTCTAAACTGACAAAATGGAAATTATCCAGGCTTTTCAGAAAACTAGAAATTTGGCAAAGTAGACCTATGTATGAAAATCATGTGTGCAGGCACTTTCAAGTATGTTCAAGGGGTCTTGCATCCCTAACGTAGTACTTTCCTGAGACACTCGCCTTCTTCCCAACAGAGAGTTGGCTCATCTGATTGAATATTATATTATGGAACTCTTTTATGGATTTTTTTGTCTAAAATTTTATGGAAATTTCGGAGACGGCTTAAATTACCGTTATTCAATTATTAATGTAATGTTTAAAAGTAAGTTCCAAAGTAAATGGCACCTAAAATCAATTTGGAAATTTAGTACCTGTAGAACATTTTAAAAGTCTTAAAACTCCTTTTATTAGCTCGTTATTTTCAATACAGACAAGTTCAAATACTTTCAAGAATTTGACCTTCATGGTTTGGTAATGACGAGTATTTACTGTTTGGGTGATGGGTGTTTACCTATGTTGAAAACAACAAAATAAAAATGGAGATTTATAACTTATGTATATAGATACTTTGATAGGTTTAAAATATTGAAAAAAAAACCAAGAATTTCTTTAAGAACTGTTTATTTGGGATATTAACCATCAATCTACGTAATATAAATATCGCTGCACTCTGAAAGATTCCTAACAAAATTAAGCACACGTAGAGTAGAAAACATAATATTATAAGTAGTAGTAATGGTGAGAAACAATGAGGAAGTCACTTCACTTAGAGAACAGCGACAACTAAAATCAATTTGCAAAAATAGAAATTCTGAGGAAAGCTACTTTCTTGATAAGATACAATCGTTACAATTACATTATTATGTAGATTATTGATTAGATGTACATTAGAATATGCTATACATATTGACTTAAAACATCATTAACTATTCTATAAGTATATAATAATAATAATAACGCTACATAATCATAATACAAAAAGGCAAATTGGTCGAATTAGGATTTTTATTTTTGTAGTCATCAAATTGTGAACAAAGCTAAAAAAATATACACAACGATAATTAATATTATATCATATTAATATATAAAGGTCTTATATTATTATATTGTTTGTTACACATAGTAAGCCGCACCATTCCAATGATATTTAGCTAAAAAAAATGAAACAAATTTACCATAAGCCCATTCAATTATCACTTGTAAGTAAGATCAATTTTTTTTATTCATTTAATAATATGTAAACAACATCTAGAACTATATAAAACTTTTCAAAATATTCTTCATGTAAAAATGAGATGGCACCGAATTGAGTGCACACACATACTATAATACTCCATAATACATATAGTCATTGTGAGATTATCATTTATTTATTCGTATCTCCTCTAAATACGTTTGTTGTAGCGTTTATGAGATATGCTTCCAAATTTTATCCTCTAATCATTTTACAAAATGGACCATTTTTATTCAATTATTGTGGATCCATTGAGAAATATTCATATTAAGAGTATCTATCAAAATATATAATAATAGTTTAAAAAAATCACAGAAGCTGGCATATGTTTTGCTGCAGATATCGATAAAATAGTATCATAATAATATTACTTATTATTTATAATGATAACCACAATTATTATAAGACCAAAGTTACAATAGACAACACACATTTCAGTTTATTTTTGATGCTAGTATAAAAGGAATGCGTATCGGCTCGTAATACAAGATGCAAATGTTCTACGACCGACGTAATGACTGTAAAAATATATAAGTATATAAATATTATCCCACAATCATCAGACCAAAATACTTAAAGTTACACACACCCATATGATATCATTTTCAATTATTATCTTTGTAAAAAAACCACTCTTGTTCCATAATATTAACAATAGCCTACAGTTTTTTTTTCAACATCGTAAATGTATAAAATAATAAAGATATCTATATATAATTTATATTCAAAATCATTTGACGCTATAGTACAAGATATAGGCAGATAATTATTATTGTGTAGCGTTGACACTGCAAACTACTGCACATCAAGCAATACACATTTCATATAATAATTGTTTTAAATGGTAAAATTTCAGATTTTATTATTATCATCTAAATATAAAATTTTGAGGTATGATATAAACACCACAGAGGTGCAGTGATCGTGCAAATATTTTAAAAGTTTAATTTGGTTCATAGCACAAATACCAGGAAAGTGATAAATTAAAAAAAAAAACACTATTACTAAAAATTATAAAATAAATTCCCAGTTCGGAGGAAATATTTGTTTGTAAACTCAACCATGATGATTGTTTTATTGATATTAAAACATGGAGACAAACTTATGAGATATGACAAACATGACGCTTGGAAAAAGACAACCGCTCTCTTGTAACCCGATATTTAGTACGCCAGTGCAGAGCGCGGTTGTCTTTTCAATGGGACATGTTTGTGCGTATGGTATTGTACTGTCTACTATGACTAAACTGTGGCAGGTCGGTGCTGGTTTAAGATGTAGATGGGCCAGCCTCAATATCTGTGCGATACATCATACCGAGTGTTACTAGTTAACCCGAGGTTGCAATCACGCCCGCGTCGCCATTCTGTTCGGCCAAAGCGGCTTTGTTCTGTCTCACTATTTCAGCACGCCTCTCCTGCAAAACAAATCAAAAATGTATTAAAAACTTTATAAAAATTTCAGTTGCTTTTTTTACAAATAAATCTAATTTTTTATGAATATATTCTGGGTGTCAGGCTCTTAGCAGTGTACTAAAAATTGAAGATGCAAACAAAATATGGTTCATGTGCAAAATTGGATCCTCTCTCAAATTAACAGTTGAGTTGGATTTTGTATGCATCAACGCGTTATTAGTCTTATCTTTTTTTAGTTCAACCTTTACCACTTTAGAAGGGGAATCGACTTCTTGTGTGGGGTAAGGGATACCATCATTTAACCACACTACAGTTAAGGAATTAATTTGATCTCAAGTTCCACCCCTCTTTAGGGGGTCTCCAAATTTTGAGATAATGCTACCCATTGCATATGATGTCAAGTTCATTCAAAAATATTTGGACATAATATGAATGGAAGACTTTCATCCAGAAGTGGATAGATATAGCTGAAGAAGACTATGAGCTTGAGATTGGGGGCAAGGAATTTTACACTAGCCAATAGCAAAAATTGATAAATTTAAGTGATCACACAACTTCAGCTTTCTAAATTCCGGAAAATTTTAATCAGTTATTATCGCATAGTGGTTGAAATATAGTTATAAGTATCTGTCTGATTATAAAAATCAATCATCAAAAGATAGAAAAATAAATGAAAAAAAAATAAGATTCAATAAATAAATTCAAAAGAAAAGCAATAAATACATGAGTAAAGTTCAAAAAATAAAACAAATTGTGAAATAAAAAAAAATTACTTGTTTTTTAATAATGTCGAGTTTTTTCTGAATTTCTTTCTCTCTATTCTGTTCGGCAATTGTCAGTTTACTTTCCAACTCTTTGCTGACCACTTCCGACATTTTCGTTTCCAACATCTCGGCTGAGGTTCTAACTTCTGCGACCTTCACAGTATTCTAAATGGGTGCCACAAATGGACAAAAAAAAAGTGCAATAAGCAACAAAAATATGTAGAAACATGCAAAAAAAAAACAATTTGGGTGTATATTTCAGTGCAAATTTTAACGCAGGTGTACAGAAGTGCTCTAGTGTTTGTGTTTTGAAAAGAATATTTAAATAAAAAATTGTAAGATACAAACAAATCAGCAACAAAAATAAGAAGCTAAACAATTGGGAAGATATAGAATAGACTTACATAATTACGAAGCTTTTCTTTCTGTTCTTGTTCTAATTGTGCCCGACGAGTTGAGGCGTGTTCAAGTTTATCCTGAATGGCTGCTTCCAGCTGCTGGAATCTCTCTGTGTTGGTCGTGCGGACTTTTTGTACTTGATCCTCCTGAAGAAACCGAATTGCATTGTAAATACAGATGACACTTTGAAAATTATATAAAGAATCAATCACTCTTAAAAAGGGAAATACCAACAGTCGATTTTAACTAACTAAAGAATACAGGCAATTATTGGTATCTGTACCAATATTCAAAAAAGATATCTAGCGTTCCATTAACTATCACTCCAAATGGATGTGGTCCGATGGATGCTGTCCAAAAGAAATATTCCATTCATGATCATTCAATCCATTCAAATGGAATGATGACACTCCATTTCGACAGATATGAAACTTGAGTTTCACAAAATTTCAATAAATTAAAGCACACATTTTGCTATTATTAAATTAAAAACAACAACATTAGTATTATGACAAAATGAAAGAATTTGGACCAAGATGAATGACGTAACTACTTGGACCACCCCCACTCTAGTTTCCACATAGACAATCAATGCAATTGAATTTTTAAGTGATGGATATCCGAATTACTCTATCAACTCCACATCATCCATTTAGTTTTCCCTACGGATGGTCATTTTATGGAGTGATAACGCTCCATTTTGACACATGGAGTGATAGAGAATGGGGGGTGTTCAGAGTGATGTATACAATATACAAACTCACGCCTAGCTACTTACCTAGTTTTGTTATTATACACAGGCACTACATGTGCCTAGCAACCCCTGTGATGACGAGTGTACAGCGTTTCAGAAATTTGCGATATATGATGTAATGCAGGCCTGCATAGTTACACTGTATTATTTTGGAGCCTATAAATACGGCTGCTTGTAGGTATTGATCGCTTCTTTTACATTAAACTCTGGTAGAGGACACAGCTCCTTACCAAGCCACCAGCAGAAGTGTTTCAGTGCTCAACCTCAGTCAACATACCTACCTATATACAGTCCACTAACAAGGGGTTCTTCTAAGAGGGACATCACACCCTATCATCATAACCAGCAAACCATTGCAGCACGCTACAGGAGGCTTTAGTGAAAACATTTGGCAGACTTTTTACAAGTAATAACTTGTAAAAAATAAATAATGTAAGTAAGGTTTAGAGAAATCAACAATTTGGACGTACATGTTCTTTCAGTCTATCCAACATTTTCTTCATATTTTCATCTCTTTGGGCAGCCGCAACCGTCAACTTGCCATTGATCGCCTTCCAAATTTCCTCAGTCTGAACTTCCAGTGATTGTCTAAAAACCAAAAATTTATCAAAAGATCTGCACAAACAACAAACCTTTGGGGATAATGATTAGGATTCCTATCTGGCAGCTTCCCCGATAGTCATAGAAACTGTATATTTTCTAGGCATATTTGTCGGTCAATAATTATGGGTTAGGATAAAATTGGGGAAATAGAACCCATTCTCTATATTCTATTCTCCCTATAGAACCTCTCGTAGGGGCATAAGGAGGCACTTGATCTTGTGTAAGATTTATGGCCTCTTCCCACACCGTGTCCAAATTCCTCACCTCTGTTTCGAAGGAGCGGAACACACTATGAGAGGTTCTAGGAGGGGAACGCAGTAGGGATGGAATGCAAAATTCTGATAGAAAATCTATCTTAGCTATGTTTATATAGAACTGGAAATGAAATTTGAGTGTCAACAAAATGTAGGAGATAGATATGTAAGTAGGTTGTTTATTACTCTTACCTTGTCTTTTCAACTCCCTCAAGGTGATCCTTGACCTTTGATCTAAGATCATTGATGTAGGCCTCCCTCTTTTCTTCGTGATTCTCCATTTTAGCCTCCAAGGCTTCCTTGGTGTTAGATATGAAAATATTTGTCTGTTCGTCCTTCTTACGAGACGCTTCCTCGATCTTCGCCATCTTAGCAGCTAAGGATGCCATTTTCGAAGCTTCTAAGGACTGAAATATGATAAAATCAGTATTGGACTGAGAAAAAAAATACTTCTGACTGCAGGGTTACCATATCAAAAAAAATTATTCTTGTAAGTAAGTACCTACAGTAAGAGCTAATAATGATTTTTGTTTTTTTTTTTAATAACATTAATATACAGTGATAGTCAAGGCTGTAGACAGAAAATAATTTGGGAGGGGGTTCAGCTTAGTCGTGTAATAGAATAGTAGGAAAACATAAACGGGTGTAACTCAACCTATGTAACTCAATTGCATCTTAATCAGAAGTTGGTGCCTATGCCACTGGGCTACCGAGGTTGCGAGGTTGCAACTTCTTTGCATAAGATAAGAGATTGAGATTCTATGTATAACATTTTTCTGGTCGTAACAATGTTGGATTACTGCAATCTCAACCAATTGAGTCAGAGACAATATGCTAAGAAAAGCAAGTTTTCTGTCAATGACTTACCATTCTTCTCTCTTCAGCAGCCTTCAACTTTTCCTCAATCTCCTCGGCTGATGGAGTCTTGTTGCCAGGAGAAATGGGCCTCTTTGGAACCACAGGAGAACCAACAGGCTCGGCGAGGATAACCTCGTACGCTAAACCTCCCTTGGACATCTCTTGACATCTGATTTCTGTAGCTGAAACAACAAAAATATTCATTGATTATAAAACATCTATGATCATGTTGAGCTAACAAATACGGCATATTATTCATACATTTTTTTTTAGAATCGAAGGCATCTCTCAATATAAAAAGAAATTTGATTTATAATTTCAATACCATCATAAGCAGTTAAAATAAATTTCAGGTTATATATTGTCTACAGGCCATTTCTAAAAAAAAAACAGAAAAGGTTTTTGGTCATACAGAGTATAGTCATGCTCCGCGGAATAACGAATTTGAAAGCTTAAAGAGTACTGCCTAAGATCCCCTATAGTCCTAATTTTTTCTATGGCGATGTGATAGTAGAAGCGGTCACTACATTCAAGATTTACGTAAAGCAAGAGCCAATTTTTTTTAATAAGAGTTCTTTTGACGCATTTGTATTATTCTTTCCAAGCTTTTTTCAGAATTTGATTAAGGAAACATATTATAGAGTATAGAAAAATACATAAAATACAAATATAGACAGGTTTGGAACAATTCGTTCTTATAGGCTCTCTGACCTGCCTGCCCCGATAAACAGCTACCGATAACCATCGACGGTCACCAGGTCTCCCGGGTGGATAAATTTAAATACCTGGGAGTAAACATTACCACCTCTGGTGACCTCGGGGCTGAGCTCCCGATACGTATCGGTATGGCAAGTGGCGGCTTTAACATGACCAAGGTTTGGAAATCTGTTTGATGCATGTGTTGCCCATTCTCCTATATGGGTGTGAGTCCTGGCACCTGACCAAAGCCCAGGCACAAAAAATCTCAGCTTTTGAAATTAAGTGCCTCAGGAGAATTATGGGCGTAAGATGGTACCACCGCATCACGAACGACGCTATACGCCGGCGCACCCAGCGTGAGCCCATCACCTCTACCATTGTGGGGAGGAGATGGACTTGGCTGGGACATGTGTTAAGGATGCCGAATAACAGTTGGCCGAGGAGAGCGCTGTTCTTCCTCCCATCAGGGTCCCGAAGACGAGGAAGACCCTCTCACACTGTGTTCCGTTCCTTCGAAGCAGAGCTGAGGGATTTGGACATGGTGTGGGAGGAGGTCATAAACATTGCGTAAGATCGAGCGCAATGGAGAGCTCTTGTTGCCTCCCTATGCCCCTGAGTGGGGTGTAAAAGGGAGTATTGATTGAGGCTCTCTGAGCGATTTGAAGACCAACATTATGTGTTATTATTATTTTGAACACACTGTCGGCAAGAATTACTATTTGTCTTCCCTGCAAGGGATCCCCTGTGATGGCATTTATGGTTTTGAATTAAACCGTATCAATATAAAAGAAATAATAAAAATAATTGCACTTCATGAGGAGCTAGAAGAAATGAAAAAAATCGATACAAATTAATATTCTATTTGATAATATATCCGCTGTTTCATAAAAAGTGTATTGTAAATATAAAAAAAAAACGTATTACACAGAAAGCGTTGTAAATAGACTCGATGAAAACAGAATATCAATAATTAATATGTTGTGATATATATGTAGATAGGTTTTAGGTACATACATACACGTAATAATTGTCAGAAAGGAAAACTGTCAGTTGTCACGAACATTTGGTTTTTGAGCTTTTCTAAACCACACAAAAAGCTGCAAACTATGATATTAGAGCGATGTTATAAAGTAAGGTAGATACGAGAGACGCAAAGACGATTACTGAAACTAACTAAAACAAGGATAGGGTTGGCGAGGTAAACCTTCTTCATGGATTATCAGAGTTTCAAACACGAACAATAAGGCCTATGATGGACTCAAGTGAATCGAATGTTGTTCCGCATCTCAAAGCAATCGCGTGTCCAATAAGGAAGTCTTGCGAATTATACGAATACGAATAAGGAGAGAGAGCTGCTGACCACTGTCAAAAATGCAAAGCCGCAAACATCTTCCGGAATGAAAAATTTTATCTTGTGGGGTTTGGTGTGTAAAAAAGCGTAGTGGCTGAAAAATCTAAGACAATTGTTTAGGGTGCCGCGGTCTGAAAAAAACTGGCAAATCTTGCAATTTCAGCGGCATTTCATGAAGAACACCAGCTGATAGTAGAACTTGCGTGTGGGTATGAAAATATTTTAGAATTTAAGTCGTGATGGTAATTGAAGCTGTGCAGAATCGAGCGTTATGGGTAGGTATATCTTCTCTTGTTGCCTCCCTATGCCCCTGGACTAATTGTAGTCAGAAAGGGAAAATTTATGTAACTATGTAGGTATGTATTAGAAATTAAAGTTATTAAAAACGTTAATTCGAATGTAAATAACGGTCACTCAAAACTGGTTCTCAACCACTGCGTACTATGTAAGTAACTACGAACACAATAGACTTAATTTCGACGAAACGGTAAACAGAATTGGATTTTTTTAAACCATTTTTTTATATTCCAGACATAGAGGCGCCAAAAACTGCGCATACGTCCGACTAGAAACCAGCTGTGATTACAAAGTAGGCCAACAGAATATTATAAGCTTCTTTATTGTTCAAAAACTTTCAACGGACAGTTTGAGGTCAAATAAAAAAAAAACGGTCAAATCCGCAGGATACTCTCTGGTTTTTAAGTATTTTATTATTTAGATCCGTGGTCGTCATCTGCGGCCCGTTGCAGTCTATTGTGCGGCCCGCGACGCGGCGAGCGTTTTCAAAAGACAAATCTTGCCAAAATCGATTTTTCGTACAAAAAAATAGAAAACGGGGATCGGAAACACGGAAATACCTAAATGAAATAAAGTTGGATGAATTACGTCTGTATTTCTAATAAAAATCTTTAATATAACTTAGGGAGGTATCACTATTTTTTTCAATTTACATACGAGGAGAGTTCAAAGTGTTCTCGGTATGGGTGAAAAAAAGACAGAAAATGGAAAGAAAAGGCAGAAAATTCTGAAATAATTTTACTATTCTATAATATAGTCCTTTTTAACCCTAATGCGCTTTATAAAACGCCAATTACTTTCTTTACATTTCGTATGGCATTTCCAGAACATCTTCACCCGTAGAGAGCTGCGTGCCATCCTTTTCTACAGGCTTGGCTCCAGCGCTATCAGCCAGTCCACCGCCAATTAATGTATCTTTTCAACAGCCTTCAAAGATATTTTTTATTTTTTCTGAAAAATAATTGTTTTTGGCAACCTTGTATACCAGCATTCACAATGCGCGCCAATAGATTCGGCGCATTGTCGTCGAGTAGCAAGACATTGAAAGTCAATTTTCCTTCATGATTTTCTTCATTTATTGCTTCCTACAAAACCATGCAGGGCTTGCGAAAACTACTGCGGTAATACTTTGGCCTATGTTGAAAAAGTCAATAAGAACAAACTCTTTCGAGTCCTAGAATACTGTGGTAAGGAGATTTTCGACCGGTTTCATGACTTTAAACTACTTCGGAGGGATTTCTTTACGCACTGATTCACGTTTCTCTCAGGAGCATAATGACAAAATCAGTTTTCGTTCCAAGTAATAATGCGAACAAAAAAAAAAACATGTAGAATTTTCACCACAGACCTCCAAATACTCCATAGAAAATTCAATTTGCGTTTGTTACTACGGTAGTGTGAGGATTTGTGTTACCCATCTTTCACCAGACTTTTACAGGTCCAAAAAGTCATGAACTATTGAGTGTTTTGATATCCACGGATAGCTTGATGATCTCTGCTTGCAAATTAAATTTTATTCGAGCATATTCAAGTACAATATTCTCGACTTTTGTAAAACAGGACCACCTGATTGATCCGGACACCCTCAATGCATTTTTGAACGTTTTTTCTCTCTCTGGATTGAAATCCATATAAGTTCATTAATGCGTCAACGACGGTATTTACAAAGGAGAGCATCGATTTTGTCAACGTTTTTCGTTACTTCTTGATGTTGAGAGGTGTGGTGAATGGGATGGGTCTTCATTGAATTTTCTTCATTTTTCAAAATAGAAACCATTTTTTTTATTTAGGGCAAAGCATCCTCATAAGTATTTTTCATAATTTTAATAGTTTCCGCGTCCGAAGCAAAATTTCACAGCCGTGCTAGCTCTCGACAATCGGCCATGACATTTTTCGCCGAAATGGAAATAGTTTTAATTTATTTATGTAATATATTTCACGGATAAACCGATGCACTCAAAGCAACAAAAAATTGTGCACTAGCTCACAAGACATGCATGTCCGCAACGGGCACCGGATCGAACAGAAGGTTTCCCCGATCTCCTTCCCGAGGACAATACCATTCCCGTTTTTTTTTTGTACTTACCCCTTCGTACCTAATTTATAAGCATGCGGCCCATGTGCGCCTGCGGATTTTTTAGGGGGGGGGGGGGGCATAATATTTTTAACCCATTTTACTGTAAAATTACATTATTTGATTATTTTCAATCTATCCAGTGGGAGGGGGGGCAGGGGTGCTGGCGCCAATGATGCGGCCCTCGGTGAGAGCTCACATTGTCCAATATGGCCCTTGAATAGAAAAGTGTGACGACCGCTGATTTAGATAAACGAGCATGTGTGTTAAATTTGCCATTGAATTACATACTTATAAAGGGATGCAAACTGCGAGGTTATACATAATTTATGTTCTTTTGGATACTTACCCGAATATGTTTTATAGGTACTTTCAAAATCGCTTAAAAAGTGCAGCGAAAGCTTCATGTAACACACTATCCGTATTTTGAGCAAAATAAACGTAAGCGATGCTTTCAAACACATTAATCATATTATAATGCTAGAACTGCGTCTCTAAAAACTATAATGTGCACTGCATTTCTAGGTTGCCAGCCTCAAGAGACCGGCGGATGCCGTTTACACGCCACGTTTTTGTTTTTCGTGGTTGATTTCAAAGCATTTTTTCTGTAATTTGAAATCAATTGCATCACGCTATAATGGTATATTTTCATAGGAATAAGGTACTGTTAAAACAGTGGTGTGTCAATGTAGAACAGTGTCAATGTTTTTACCCTAACGAAGATGCAATGTTCTCTTCCATAGATGAAGCAAGCGTGACCATCCTTATTGATGTGCTTGCGGAGAGATAGAGTCTGTTAACCACATCGTTTAAGAATGCACAAATATCCAGGTTCGGGGGCAACATGATGGACATTCACAGCTTGTCACCCGAAGCGATTCAATACATGAGCTCTCACGATCTTAACCTTTGACCGTGGCTTTCTCTACAACCATACGATATATATACACTAGCGACAAACAACATTGTCCTAATTTTGAAAGACTGCCGACAGAAAAGGATAGGAAAAGAAAACCATATAAAAACCGTATGTAAACAAACATAGTATTGTGGGACCGTCCTTAAAGCCCAACAGGTCGCGAGATCGAGTGCAACGGAGAGCTCTGGTTACCTCCCAATGCCTCCAAATGAGGTCATTTTGATGTCTTCTAAACATAAAATGGCATTATAACGATCAAAAGCGCAGAAAAATGATATCAACAAATACTTTGTTTCGAATATATCAACAACTGATGACGACTAATACTGATTGATTTTAAAATTTCAATCCTATAGACGGTATCAAAGGCCACATACCGTAATTCGTCCTCATCTAAATTGTCTATGTACTTCGAGGTGTAGCCAATTGTTGGGAGATTGCATGTGGACTTTGTCTCCTAAGGTTTATGAGCTCAAGAGTTTCTGTACATTACATGTTGATGGTCGCCAACTTCCGTTAGGTAAGCAACATTGCAACAGCCAGAACCGTGTGTTAATAAATGAATTATCGGTTAATGCTCGAAAATAATACTTATAAGAAACACGGAAACACCGCATGTTCAAGTCATATGGCAGTATCTTAATACATACGTACCTAAAGCTAGGTATAGTCAGAACGTATAGCTATAGCCGATAGCGGAATCATCTCTCATAAACCGTGCAAAATGCCCTAATAAATTATTCAACAAACACAGTAGGTACGATGACCAAATAAAAATGAACAAAGTGCGACTCAAACCATACACGGAGGCCACATGACCGCACAAGGAGAAAAGACACCGGAAAAAAATTACAAAAGTGTTGATATTAAATGACAAATACCAACTTATGGATGTCTGCTTCACCGAGGATCCGTCGTTTCGGCCTCTTTGGAGATTGAATGCCAACTTTCTCTCCTTTACTTTGGGAGTCTTCTTCCTTCAGTGTTGCCTTGAAGGGCGGCAATTGACTGATGGGAAAATTTTGACTAAAATCGAACACACTCCTTACAAAATGAAGGAAAACTCGAAAAAAAAACATCGATTAAGAGATATTGGTGGCTTAAAAAAACTCTTCAAAACTATAAAATTTAAAATACCCAAAAAAGCATTGAACGTGACTCTCGATCAGGTGGTCCTGTTTTATTATCAGCGGAAGGAAATGTGAAAAAAGTCGAGAATATTGTACTCGAATATGTTCAAATAAAAATCAATTCGTAAGCAAAGATCACCAAGTTATCTGTGGATATCAAACATTCATGACTTTTTGAGTCTCATAAAGTCTGGTGAAAGATGGGTGTCACGAACCCTCCCACTACAGCAGAAAGAAATCGAATTGCATTTTGTAAAGAGAATTTGAAAGGTGATTTTTTTTCATTACATTTTTACTGAAAAGGAAACGTGGGTTTGTCTTATATGTGCTTATAAGAGAAACGGGAGTCAATACAATGGGTAAAAAAATCTTCAGGACCTCCGAAGGAGTTAAAGGTCATGAAATCGGTTGAGAATCTCCTTACAGTATTCTGGGATTCGAAAATTTTTTGCTCATTGAAATTACCAAAATAGACCAAGTGTAACCACAGCACCTCATGCAAGCACTATGCATGGTTTTTAGGATGCTATTGAAGAAGAAGTTGAGGAAAATTGACCGCCAATGTCTTGCACCTCGACGAGAGCGCGCCGATTCCCTGGGCGCGCATTGCGAAGTCCGCCATTTTATCGCATGATTTCCAAAATATCAATCAACTATCTTTAAGCCTTGTCTTTATACCTACCGACAATTTTCGTTCCAGGAGCTGAAAAAAAAAACATTACTGGAAAGCGAATTGCCGACAATGCTGAGTTCAAGGCGGCATAAACCATAATTTTTCAGAGCGAAATAGAAATTTATTTTGGAGTTCTGTTGAAAAAAATAAATTGCCGTTTTAAAAGGCGTATTGAGCTTGAAAAAGACTATATTAAATATTAGAATTATTTTATCAGATTTTTCTGACTTTTCCTTCATATCCATACCGAGAGGCGAGAATACATTGAACTGCCCGTGAAAATACAAACACAATGCTTCAATCGAACTAATGTAGTGATGTTTTAGTGAGCAGGATTTCAGAGCTTCACTGCGCGGAATTCAAGTCTACGACCCAACTTTTCATCCATAAAGTCGAATGCCAGAGCATCTACTGAAGAAAGTAGACCACGTAATCTGGCAATGATTTATTAATGTGTGGGCACTGGAAAAACAATGGTTGTGCTGCACACAACTGACACGGTAATGACCGAGGGTCAACGATCCACGCAGCAAAAGGTTGCGTAGGTAATCCAACAGATTTATATATGTACGTAATCATCAATCCACATTACGTGCATCAACTTACGTATGTAGGCGTTTGCCTGTTGCGCTGAACAAAAGAATGAACTCCAATTTCGCGATGCAGCCGACAAAATAATACAATGAACAGTTACACACATTTGGGAGTCGGCAAAACTGTTAATTTTTTCTAACCATTCCATAATATGTATGGGTAATGGACTAAATAGTGTGAAATTAACTTTTAATACCAATGTGTCAACAGAAAATGTGCTTCTTTTTCAATAAAACACAAAAAAAAAGAAACGCAGCATTTCATTAAAGAGAGTTTTCCTGCATAGGAGATATACTTTTCACCGTGATATAAGTTTGAGAACTTACCAATTATAAATATTGAGTCTAATCATTGAGTTATAGCTGAGATATCTTATTAATAATAACGAGAGGTATAACCAAATTCGAAATGAGTACAGTTGCGAAATTGCACTCTTTGATAGACATTGAACGCTATGTCTGGGCCAGCAAAGATACGAACCACCTTTCTCCAACAACACGAATGTGGGAGTCGACAAGGATAACTATCTGTAATCGGCTTGTGGAATAAGTATGAAAATGGGGCGATTAAAATATACGAGGCTGGAGAGACATTTCGCCAGCCAACCATTGCGTGATGTATCGCGAAACACAGGTTCCGTATAACGCACTGCGGGATTTGTGTGCATAATCAAAGTCCTCGGTCGGTGCGAGTAGGGCGAGATCGTTAATATTATTATATTCTGTGTGATATGGAGGTTAATTGGACAGCAGAAGAGAAAGATTATATTCACTACACATAGGACCTAATACTGCGCATGTAAATCATGCGCGCCCACGCGGTATCATACCTGTAATAGTATCATTAACATTTTGTAACAGATCCAACTAGTATACGTTTAAGAAAGCATATTATTACTTCGTTTATATACATAGTGTTACTTGGCATGTTAAAATTTTCTTTACGTAAACATCCACTCTAGAATAGATGCCCAAAAGACCTTCTCCATCTACCTAGCACCGTGGGGATTTTGACATTTTGAAAACACGGATCTCTAAAGCTCTGATTTAATAGAATACCGGTGCCGTACAAAAGTAAACAGAAAACCATAATTATTACGGTGTCAATTACGCTCTCTAGGTAGGAAACCGTGCCATTTGGTTTACATAGACAACGTTCAATGTGGCATAATTCAGTGGCACCACTTTCCTAGGAAATCAGAGCTTGCGTCAAAAATAAATTCTTCTTGTGATTTGTCATTTTAAAAATGCTTCCAACCGATTCATTCTTTGTGTCTCGATAAAAACTGCAATAATAATTTAGTGAGTCTCTATTTGTTACAAAAAAGTCACTAATGAAGCACTAAGTTGGAAATAAATAATGAGTTTGCAAAACGATCGATTCACTTTACATATTTTCAGAATAAGCATCTTTGGTCTATCTGAACATCAGTAAACGTTTATGTAAAGCATGAAAGCCCAGTGTGTGCAATTTATTAACTGTGGGAACAATCGACGTCTAAAGGAAGAGCCATTAATTCTAGGGTTTCAGCAGCCGGTGATTTAGTGCCGTTTAATAAAGCACAACACATATCTCTACAGAGGGAGGGCGTGTGAACTCGGGACACCCTTCAGTAGAGTGAGGCATACTCTTAGGCACGTTTCAGCGTTCGATTGACGTCATTTTCGATTTTTTCGATGACGAGTTAAGTCTGCGACAAAGCGGACGTTACATAACCAACATGTTTCAGATCAGACTGAAATATGTAGGTACACATATGTCTGGACCTCCGATTCCGGATTTTAAATTAATCTGGTAAGCAGATGTACATAGTTGACATTTCAATACGTTGTTAAGCCGTTAGTGAAAATATTTCGAAGAGTATGTAGGTAAGTCTAATGAATTCTTTCACAAAAAGCAATGGAGAAAATTAAAAAGGGGAAATTTACAAGCGAAGTGTGGATTAAAATGACTAAGCCTGTAATAACAGAAGGGGAACCCGTGTAATGAGAGAGTAAAGTGGTGTTTTAACGAGGAAAAAGCGGGGATTATTAAACAATATATTATCAGCATAATGTCCTCGTATACTTACTAATGAATTTCACTTTCTTGGGCTGCTTCGTTCTCGGTTTGTTTCCTCCATTCTTTGGTTTCTTGAAGGGAGCTGCTTTCCTGTTGGCTACACACAACATCAAAACGCAAAAGACAGGCGGGGGATAGGCGGGCTCGGGAACAAAATCTCTACACAGTCTCGATATGTGCGATCCGAGGAGAGATGACACGAAACCCGACGCCATTAGCCCGAGAGGGGTATTTCAGTCAAATTGGAGTCTAGTGACGGTGTGGGGACTGTAGCGATCAGTGTGCAGAATATTAGCATGGGACAGATACAATGCCGGTTCTGAATACATGGGAAATTGTATCGGATGTCGTAAACACGCGAACTATCCGTAATCGATCGCAGAACTCAATAATCTCACACACACCGACACACAAGAGGAAAGGCACCGCATAATGTCCCTTGCTACCGCCTACCTACCCGAAGGAAATCAAATTACTAGCGGATTTCTATTTTTGTACAAAGGTTCTAGTCCCTAAATTATAGGCATTACAATATTCTTGTGATAGTTTAGTTTATCGAACCAGTGATACAAGAACCTTACATACCGAAAATAGGAGAGTATAGATAGATATATAAATGTATACGATGGGGTCAAAAGCCAACGCATTAAATAGCATTTAATTTATAAATTCAAATCTCGCGTGCAAGGGGAAAACACTGCTGTGCGGTTTTTTGCATCGATCTAGCAAAGCATGGTCCGCCTCCAACAGCCATTCGTTCGGAGAGAGCCTCGTGCTTCCAAGCTGGCAAGGAGTTCAAGGCGACACGGCGGCGAGAAGGGTAGTGTACCTACAAGCACGAGTGCGCCTATATTAAACTGAAACACGTGAAAAGGGGGCCATTAGCGATGGCTTATCACGCGATATGGCGCCGAACTTAATACAAACTAATCGGACTATGGCGACGAAGGAAATTAACTCAATGGATAAGCTCGTAATGTTATGAAACACCATTTCGAAATATCGCAAAGGTTTATTATTCTGAAGGAACGGTGCGAAAATGTATCGGATTAGAGCGCATTGCAGCGGTGATAACTCTCAAGCCCTTGACACGATGGACCAAATACGTGTTCAAACATTTCGAACAAGTTCAACGTGACTGAAACAAATAATCTATGGCAAATTTCCGTCAGTAACTAATACTAATAGCCAATGAGTCGCCGAATATCTTGTTGGACATGGTTAGGTATAGGTTTAAAGATTAGGGAGATTGATTGCAACTGATGTGACAGAATGCCGAAATAAAAACAATGGTTTACGAAAACTGATATCAACGTACGTCTCAAACATACCATCATGACAGATGTGAACGTATAGAATTTATGATAAAAAAAACATTGTGCTAAAGACTTGCAAGGGAAAATTCAAATCGGTCTTTTGGTTTTGCGTTTACTCAATTTTCAGTGGTTCTGTTTGAGGATTTTTAATATAAAACACCAAAATATATTTAATTCGATAAATTAGACCAGATACACCACATAAAAAAAAATGCAAATGGAAACAACTCTAACAAAATTTCTTTTTTTAAATCAATATCCATGCTATTCTAGGTATAGCTACTTCAATATAAAAATTAAGTGATAAATGTGAAAAAAATAGGGTTTCAGGGACGAAGTAATTTTCCCATTTTGTACGGTTTTTTTTTTTCAGAAAAAGCAATCAACATATCGAGACTGTGGTAGGGGTGGGGGAAGGAAGTTTTTCCACAGACGTTCGCCGTCTCCCCTTCATCTACATCCTGTTGCTAGGCAGACAGCCGGCAAAACACCGCAATGTGGCGCCTTGGACGGGCATCACGACGCACTTGGCGAGATCGAAATCATAATTATTATTCATTTCATCAGATAGATTTTTTTATTTATTAAAGATGTTGAAAACTGCGTGCACTATACAGTCTTTGTTTGAGGACTATGCTATGAACTCTTACAAGGATTTCAACTGGCATCAGACTTCGAATCGTGTTAGGAATTGACGATTCTTCTCTGATCAGCATGTAACCGTGGCGTGTATGCAAGGTGCACCAGACTGTCTGCCTGCGGTTGTGGATGCCGGGGAGCCGACCGATGGGACGAACACGAGCGGATACCTGCGGGCAGTATGGGGGCCCTGCACGTGTGGCAGAAGCACTGAAGAACGGAATCACGGACCAGGGTGATCAGCATCGCGGTGCTGATGTGTAAACACTAACTTGACAGCTGACACACGCGAATGGGCGAGTGATGTGGTGGTCGCGAATAAACTGCCGGTTGGCGGCGCGCTATTCTCGCTGCAGTGGGCTGGGGTGCGCGCCTGCGCCCTCCCAACTCCACTCAAACCCCGTTCGATACAAAGCTCTCCGTAGTTTCCACTTCCGCTCACGGGAGCTTCAGGAATTTGCACTTTTCACGCGGAGCCTTCATTTACGAGGGTGACTGACTATGAAAGGGTATTTCCCAATAAGCCTTCCGACTCCCGAATATTAGTCATCCTATGAACTTTTGTTGATGTTTCGAATAACTGTACATCCGATATGAAACCTCTCCACATAACGTAGGTACGTAAACAATAATTTATTCAAATCATAATTGGGTACAGGAATTATTGAAAGATATCAGCTTATCCTTTGATTTAAATCTGGGTGAATCATTCTTTTTTGGATGAAATGCGGACAGACAAAACAATAACAAACTGTGCATGAACGTTATAGAACAATGACCTTTGTCTACCATATCATTTAGCTAGCATCGTTAGTTTGGATGTTTAGTGCATTATCTTGGTGAGAAAATGAACATTCCCATCTAAAGACCGCGTAAGTAGAGGAAAATAGAAAGTAGGCAAATACTATGCAGCTTGCATTTTAGATAGGTATGTACCAACATGACTTTATGGGATTTAGATAACATTTGATAAGCGAGAACACTGCGAGGTTCCATTTCAGACAGTCGTCATTAAAACAAAATCTCGACTGAATAAATAATAGGTAGTAAGTACGTAGATGTATAATTTCTAAAAATGAAACATAACCCAAGAAGCAACTCGCACGATATTCTATTCGATACGGAGTATGATTGTACACATCTAGATACAGTTCGAAGCCATTGCAAATTTACAGGGCAAAGGGGAATTGTAACACGGCAAGTCCCATATCATATTGAGGGAGTATGTACAATAACACTGAACAACAACTGGAGGATATTGCGTGGTTTATGGGGAATATTTACAAGCACCCGCCTGATGTAAACGAAACCACGTATTCAAGCAGAAATAACAGGGAGACAATGCCGGTACAAAAGCGGACAAATATTATATGTCCTCGTACCTACATACTTGCCAATAAATGAACGAGGAAATCGAAAAACACAGCCACCACCGGAAAATTGAAATTTAATACTCGTGAAAAAATCCAATATTCTTTGTTACATACAACAAATAAATCTAAAACAACATTTTTATTACAAAAAGTTCAAATGTATGAAATAGTATGAATGTTATACCTACAATATCACGATATGACCTAAGAACGTTTGTCTGTATTCATTTTTTAATTATCGACATTATTGTGCGTAGACCGATTCGAATACGTTACCTCGCATAGCCGTGAACGAAATAACTTGGTTGCAGTTGCATTTTTATGAAATTAACATATTAAGAGCTCAAGCGCTTTAGTCAGCTTCTGGCTGATTTAATCAAGAGACTCGTAGTGACCTGGCTTTCTTGTGTGCGAAGTAAATGGAGCAGACCAGTTGCACTTAACTATTTCATACTTGCCAGAATGTATGGATCGATGGCATTTATTAATGAAAATGTCGTATGCGCTAAATCACAAATTTCAAGAATCACACATAGGTACGTCAAAGATCAAAAAATAATATTGGATGTAAATCACGAGTGGAATTGATCAAAATAACCCACATACCTGAAATTGATTACAATAGTCAATAGTCCCCCCCTACCAGCTTTCAAGTAGTAAAAATCACGCTGCATGTGTTTGGATTTAAATGATTTTGATCCAATAGGAAAGATTGAGCTTTTTATCACATTTTAATATCGGGGAATGCTCTGTCACCAGGTACAACGGAAGATATTCATAATATTCTCTGAACCACTTCATATCTGACTCTAAACCAGACTGACAACTGACTCCAATATCAAAGGACATACATTCCAGATTTCAACAAATTAATTTCAGAAATGTTACTGTAAATGTTTTTATGAAAACTACTGCATGCTTTGGATTTTGGAGAAAAACATACGTAAATCCTACGTGTGAATTAGATAAAAAGTGGCTCAACTGTATTCGAGTTGTGGATGAGGGCAATGGACCATCGTCGGAGAATACGACATTGCGAGAGATAGCGTGAGGAAGGAACAATGAGGAAATTGGATGAGTCATGGGACAATATGGGCATGTTTCACCCCGCGCCGCCCCGGCTGATCGATAGCCACCAGCGCCGTGGCAGGGCCTCAGCAGCAACAGATCGGCGGCCGGCGCCCATCCCTCCCACACGCATGCATGCACCAACCTAACATACATCCTTATTTCCCTGGACGTTCCATTCTATTATGACAGCTGGCACCAACAGTATATCCTCGCAAACTACGTGGAATGGTATGAATAAGGTCTCTTATTTTCTTTGCCAGATACCTTATTATATTACAAAACATGCACACAAGAACGGCTTTGTAATGGTGTGCACATTTTGTAATGGTGCTTAAAGTAAATACACACATTAATTAAATTATTTAATCATGCGGCAGTGAATAATGGAAATTAGTGTTGCGGTCGAATGCAATACTTTTAGACAAAATGACTTTTTATATTAATATGTTTTAAACGGTCTACTGAAAGGAGGCGAATAGGAAGATACCCAAAAAACACGGGTGGACGACGTGATCGCAGTCGCGGGGAGAATCTAATCGAAAACAGCGCTAGATAGAAAAGGTGCAAAATGTATAGGCCTAGATTCAGCAAATTATTGATGTTTTCGGCAATAACTTTGCGAAATCCCATTTTAGTACTTATAATAAAAAACTTTTATTATTTTAAATAAAACACTGTTTATTTCACTTAATTCTTTATTGGCAGTATATACAACTTATAAGTTATAGTATTTGTGGCACTGAAGATGGTTGTATAACCGAAAGGCCTCTGCCAATAAAGAATTAAGTGAAATAAACAGTGTTTTATTTAAAATAATAAAAGTTTTTTATTATAAGTACTAGATTCAGCAGTGGAGAGACGGCAAACAAAGAAGAATGCCACCCAATCAAACTCACTTGTTGGCGAGAGTTGGTTTAAAGTTTAAATAATTCATTACATTGGGTTTAAAGTTTTTTTTTAATGTTTCCAATCGACAAAAATGTTGTGGACAAGCAAACGATATTGAGAAAAGTGGTAAAAAGGCAAAGGTTCGAAAAAATTGGAGATATTATCCAAATGAAGAAGCTCATACAACTTTTCAAATCAATCAACATCAACGCAAAGGGGAACGTAGAAATAAAAATGGCAATGGAAGAGAGTCTAGGTAGGTACCATCCGTCATTCGCGAAGACAATAACTGTCGAGCAGCTCGTCTTGTAAGAATGAGGGGTGCTGGTTATGGCTCCCCCAACAGCCTTCACACAATACCGTGGTAATATAATACAACACTTCACATCTATACGAATATATAAAGCTGAATAGTTGACACTTCCAACGAATTTATCTTAGGAAAAAATCTTTTTGCATTTCCAGTTTTAGACTTTTTTTAGCCGACACTATCCTTCGCTCTTTTGCTTCGAACCTGGCCTTCCTTGAGGACGGAATCTACGCATTCGATCCACGGCATACTCGATCGAACACAACTGCTTAAAACTTAACTTTCAGCCTTATAAACTCTTTTTGTAATCCTGTTTAAGACTCCTTTCTTTCAAAATGCACAAACCATAGAGTGTTTCCATTTTCCAACATCTTCTACAGGTATGCAAATCAATTTTTTTGTTGGTTCGTAATATTTTATAACCTGCCATACGTTCATCCGATTGCGATACATATTTCGTCAGCTTATTGATAGTTTTTACGTAAATATAGGCATTGTGTATTAGATTTACATCACGCTTTTTATCTCTATCATTTTACTTGAACTTGCTTATGTCGTACAGTGGACAATTATTGACTTAAAATTAACATCAAACCTCTAATTAGGCAATAATATTTGAAATGGCTGTTAATCGTACATGTTCTATTTTCTTGTATTTATTCTGTGGCAGCAATACGCTGGACGTCCGCTAGTACAGTATAACACAACACTTCAGATATTCGCTATAACTATATAGGTACATAGTATACCTACACTCCGTAGACAATAGAGTCAGAACGGCTGTGTGAAAAAGCTATGATCAATTTTTCAGATAACTCAATAGGTCGGAACTATAATATTATTTTCTCGTTTACTCGCGATGATATTACGAAACAGTAAGGCACAAAACACATCACACATTCATACAAGATACAAGTTCACGCACCTTAATATGTATTGAAAAATGTTTCAATACAATTTTTCTTTTCATCAAATTTGTAACCTATGCCGACGGTGGTAATGCATAATTCGTCAATCTCGCGTTAGTATATAAAACTTATAACAATGCAATGTCATTTCCAAACTGATGGTTGTCTGCAAACCAGAAAACAAAAACTATATACGACAAAAATAATAAAATTTAAAAAAAAGACGCAACAAGATATAGTCGGGTTTAAGTTTAGGAATGGATCACGGCATCAGACAAACACCGCATTACAGAATCTGATGCCGGAATCGGCGTTTTTATCTTCTGATCACGTATTCTCCGACGCAAATAACACAATATTCTAAACAGAGGAAAGGGATGAAATTTCACCGAATACCCAAATGGAAAAAAAAACAACAAACAAACAAAGCAATTCTATTACGTTCTTGCAAAGAGGAATATACAGTAGTACCTTTTGTACTGAGTTTCTTTCTTCAACAATTTTGCGTATTAAATTTTGAACAAAAATACGCATAGTGTTCGACAGAAAAAATTGGAATCAGCCAAAGTGAACACAAATACACAGCCATGCATGTGTCGTGAAGAAGAAGATGGTTGGCACGGGAGTCGAATCCACGGGCCACGACCTTCAGACCGTAACACAAGTTTGGAATTGTATGTGATCATACGCGACATTACCCTTTCAGTGGAACGAATGTTAATGAGAGGCCACAGTGGCCAAAGTATCGGCTCACCAGTTTAGGAGGTTCATTTTCACAATCTATCAATGTATCGCCTCAACAGTGAGGCTACCAAATATGTATGTTATATTATCGCATCATTATGTAACATTGTATTGAATATTTTGTATAAATATATAAATAAAGAAATAATATTAATACTAGAAGGAAAAACTTTGTGACCATTATAACGAAAATTGCGCGGACGGAGGAGTATGAAATTTCGCAAACTTATAGTTTACATCATATATAGAGAAGGAGTGGTGAATGCTAATATTTTTTGTAAATTATGCATAAAAATAGATTAAATCAATAAAAAAAAAACAGTACAAAAACTACTGTAATGTTATGTATTTGATAGTCACACACAATTCGATGTATTTGACATTGACACAGACGTATATATTCTTTTGTATATCTGTGGTCAAATTGAGAATATATTAATTTTGTCTTTAATATTAATAGAAAAAAACTTTGTAGGTTTTATTTCAAATTTGACGTATCCATCATGTCATTGTTTTTGAAAGAAAATTTTCAAATATGCTCGCTCAGTCTATGACCATGAAACCTTAATAATGTTCAAACTTATGATTATTTAAATAAGTTATAGTCGAATTTCGAGCACTGGTCGACCACTAGTATGTTTGAATCGTTATTGGAATTACTTGATATAAGAGGTTTTACTGTAACTATACGTTAGGTATAAATGTTATTATAATGTGCGACGATATATAGAAATAAGAGATGCCGCGGGCTACACGATCGCCATGTAAAAAAGCAAACATAAATATTATTACCTACTTTCTTTATTTCGTGAATTCCCTTCTCGGATCATAAAATTATACTCGAAGGTTGCCCCGGTATGCATGTATGTACATATTAATATGTCTCGAACAAAGAAACTTACATTGTTTAGTTTGGGTCAATAATGAAAATGTATTGTTAATAAAGAATCGATCGGGCAAATTTATTGTTTGGAGGGTGGGCTCTATTAGGGTAACGAAACGACACGAATCGTTTATCGAGCCAGCTCTCACGTGAACGTTTAGTCTACGAGACCCTGTTCAATAATTCACGCAAATGCGAGCTTTGTCTGAAAATGAAACGGCCGCTTTGGCGATTAGCTTTTACGTGGGTAGAAAATATTCGATTTAGAACGATTTTTTAGAAATCAAAAAAGGGCTATTTCTTTTAAAGTACTTACTGTTCATCGAATTTGTGGATTCTTGGGCCGTTTCTCAAGACTAGATTTACATAATATTAGAACCAACAACTTGACGCTATCATTAAATCAATTGGTGCTTAATTTTTTAAGAGTTAAATTATAACCAATTTGCTTACGACCAACTTCTTCTGTTGTTTCAAAGGCTGACTTATTTAGTGTGATCGTTCGCCATTTAGGTGATTAAATTCGTCGAAATCCTCATGCTCTTTGACTCGAGCCGGCAACCCTAGCAGTCTTAAGCAGAAACGATAGCCACTAGGCCAAGCGACCCGACTATTATCACTGTATGTGGTAATTATATTGGTAATTAATTTAATACAGATAGGTACATTTGTTACGAAAAGTGATGGGAATCTTAGATACCAAATTATATTAGTAACTGCAAATTGGTAGATTGCGATAGGATATTTACTATATCCAATTTAGGGTGTCTCTATTTATCGCTGTAATTTGTATCATTCTCAGAAATTTCGCTCCAAGCCAGTTGACGGAGTATCATTCGATAACTCATAGTATTTATTTTGTAATCTCTAGAAGTGCTACGAATTAAAAAAAAAATAGTCGTACCGCTACACATTGAATTATCTAGGGACTTGGAGGAGAATAATTAAAATTGCGACGGAAAACGTAGGCAAATGAGCGGCCTAGTGGTATCTACCTGTATCTATCTAAAAGTATGCACAACGGTGATGCGGAAAAAAATGAGATAGAAGTTATAGCAATAGGAATATTCTTCGACTGTGGGGTGGCTGGGTTGCTAGGCGACGGAAAAACTGTGAGAAAAACCTTCTAGATGGGCTCTATTCACCTCTACCTATATGCTACGGCGTGATACCAATCCTCACGTAGGCAAGACTGCCAGACGATGCCTAACTGAATTTAACCCAACGGTGCGACATATTTTAGTTCCATTCTATACCGTTCGATTTATGTAGTGCGTAGTAATATTAATTTTAGCAGACGTATAGTTTCGTTGATTTATGATTTTGTTAAATTTCGACCATATTTTTATTTCACGACATTACTTATTTTGATTAGTGTGAAAGAAGTCGAAAATATAACAAGTACAGTGTTTGTTTAAGGAAAAACCTTATTCTGTTTACGTAGTACGAAACCCTGGGTGAATGGCTTTATTCGGAAGCAATTCGTAAAATGCAGAGAGGCTTATAATATTGATGGAAGATATGAGAACATATTGTTATAAGAACAATAGTTTTTATGGTTAAAAAAAAAAGTCATAAATATTTTTGTGTTGCAAGATTTGAATGAGTTTAAAGATCCTCCCTCAAATTACTACAAGTACCCGAAATCCTGAACAGTTAAAATCTTTACTATTTGTTTTAATTTAATCGCTCTGTTTCGAAAATAGCGAGCGCTCTTAAATATTTTAAAAACCATCAGCTGTTTTCGAGCCAAGGCGCGTTATCAAAAGACATCAAAAACATTTTACAGTCGCTTTCGTGTACGAATTATTAAAGAGAGGCTCTCCCGTTCCAAAGTTCCTTCGTGGTCGTTAAAAACGCTCCGGCCGTAAAGTTCCGAGCCGGATGAAATAATATAAAAGTGGCGGAAGCTGTGGGAACCTACTTAGATAGAGTACACAGTGTCCTTCCGTCGCCACCCCTCTAGGCTCCCCGCAGTAATGAAGTGACGAAGTAATTTACTCACTCGTCTGACGAAGTACTCCTCCGTATATAAAGAGCAACAACCACTACTTCTATACTCTCTTGTCCCGGCACTCACTCACTACAACAACACAGCACTTAATGACGATGGTAGGAGAACCGTCTACGTACATTCAATGTACATAGGTAAATCGTGATACGTAGTTAGTAACCAACAGGGAAGTATTTTTCCAATACGTAAAAGGATTGAAAAAAAATATCCCTGCAGTGAAGAACACTTTGATCGTCATTAAAATTTGCCAGGTTTGAAGTGTTTCGTTTGACGAGATTTGTTCATTTCAAAATATTCCATCAAGGTTTGAAAATGAAAAGCTCGAGTTCCAAAATTGAAATTTCAAAGACTGAATGCTCCACATGATTACTTTTAAGTTTTGGCATAACATTGCATTAACGTTGAACGATAAATTATGAACACGGGTGATATTCTCACAATACCCTTGTGGTATTTCGTGAAGTTTTCCAAGCATATCATAATAAGGAATATTATTCCCTTCCCGAACTTACATAGGGGCATTGTCGACCTTGCGCGGCTTCAATTATCTCCTCCCTCATATGTCCAAATCCCCCAGCAGAAGGAAGGAACGGAACAAGGTGTGAGAGGGTTTTCATCATCTTCGGGACCCTGGGATGGAAGGAAGAAAAGCGCTTTCCTCTCGGCGAACAACTCTCATTCGGCATCCTTAACATATGTCCCAGCCAATAGGTAGGTACATCTTCTCTACGTGATACACGTAATATTAAAACAAACTTATCTTAGTAAAAAAATGAGGGACGTTATACCAAAATGGTCGCTGCAAACAAAACTCAAAATTTTGGGTCATTTTTTTATACCTTCTTACATATTATGACTCATATTTAATGTGCAACAAGGATATTGTGTACAAAATGTATGTAGTATTGAGAAAGGAA
This sequence comes from Mystacides longicornis, assembly GCA_963576905.1. NCBI lineage: Eukaryota > Metazoa > Arthropoda > Insecta > Trichoptera > Leptoceridae > Mystacides > Mystacides longicornis. The sequence goes on along the minus strand of OY756424.1, from coordinate 9,745,187 downwards.
TGAATTAGCACGAGTATTGAATACGAGTATATCTCAGGTCTGCGCTGGCATAATAATAATTAGGTAGAGGGGGGGGGGGGGGCAACAAGAGTACCGAGTACCGGGCCCACGTACTTAATTACATTTCAGCAGCGGAGCCAGCCCACGGCATACCAATGCGAGGACTATGTACAGCGAGATATGAAACAAAAGCCATGCCATGATTTGGGAATATTTATTTTGTATTTATTTTACTAACATTATTGGTATTCGAAGAACACTCTCTAAAGAGAAGAAAAAAAAGAGAAATTCCCAGGAAAACTGATTATTAGTGATGCTGATAGATAGGTTCCTACATACAACTGTTGCTATTGAAAGAAATGTCCAATTGTCCGCAGATGTCAACAAATCTTTATCTGCGACCTCTAAGGGACGACATAAATGATTTCTGACAATGAAATAAGAAATAACAACCCTTCTCTATGCCTGTCGTTCCAACAGGTTTTGCTACTGAATATATTAATTGATGTAAGATGAGAATTCTTCCTGTGTGAAAGCTAGTTAGATAGAATGGCGCATTTACACCAAACGAACATAGAGCCGAATCTAGAAGCAGAGCATGCTTTCTTTTATGGTTGATATTGGACACCTCCAAAGAATGGCTGACGACGAGATACCGAATAAGATTTTGGACGGCCCGACAACCCGACTGGGTTGTAGAGCCACTGATTAGTTTAGGTTGGACACCATGGAAACAATAACAAGTAATAACTAAATGGGCGATGACAGTAGTTCTTTATCGATGTTGTTTCCTTGGTGACCGAATCAACTCAAGAAAATATACTCTTTCCAACTCCGCCTCTATGTTAGTTTGATGCACTGCACAAATGCACCTTTAAACAAAATAAACGTAGAATGAATGAAACGACGCAAAAAACACCAATTAATTGTTAAAAAGGAAAAGGGCATCTTCAAAAGATCGCTAAGTAGGTAAGGAAAATTGTATAAGCGGATGCATGTAATTAGATGGAGGAGACAAATCGGGAGATTTTACTAAAAGATTGTAAGGGTGATTACTTACATTATTATTATAAACCACTGCACTGTACTAAAATAAAATACCTATGATACGCTTTATAATTTTATCTTGTAGTGTGAAGGGATTTAGGGAGCTTATTCGTATTCATACAACATACGTGCGGTTTAAATACGCATGAAACGTGCATCCTTTTTATACGCAGGACGAATTCAATCAATTTAATATTCCCGCCGTACGAATTGTTTTCTGAACGATAATAAACGAAACAATTTACATTATTACCTTCATGTAATCAAGTCGATATGTATAACGAGAAATAATTAGCGTGTTCTATTTTACCCGATCTCTTGGTATTCCCGTCTCCTTTCAAACTTCATATCTATTTACCATTACTGTCGAGAACTGTCAAGGTATTGAAGTCTGATATCCAGCATCGTATGAAACTGGTGGAATTATGGGAATTATAGGCTAGACAATGTTACATTATTTCTTTTTCCGATATCAAAATTCGAGAAACATAGCTGTTATAAAGTGGCATTGTAAATGCTCGAACATAATAAAAGATGGGTTTAGTTGCCACCCTCATTTCTATGTGGGGGCGAAAGGGAGTAGTTATAGCTAGTTATTATAAAGTGGAACTCTACATGAGTTGGGTTCACAGAACAAAATAATAATACTGATAATATAGTGAGCAATGCAGTGCAGTTGAGTATGAAGTTAGCCGCTTTACCTACATCAGCTTTTAAACTTTTTCTGTTACGGGCACCCTTGATTAATCCGAATTTCTCCAATTAATGAAAATGAAGATTTTTTACTGGGAACTTCCTTCTCAGTCTGTATCCGTCCACTCCAGGACATATAGCTCCTACAGAATCTTCCACGTCTCCCGATCTTATGTAACCTGCATCCACTGCGAGCCAACTGTCGCCATTCCATCGTAATTACTAATTTGTAGTTCTAGGCCACTAGTACAAGTGGCGTTTTTCTTCCTTTAACGTCGACTAGCCCATTGTCATTTTAACGCTGTCACTATAAAAATTTAATGTCAAAAGCTCTCGTGGCAAAATTAATAGTTGTTTGGGTTGGCTGGAAGAGATCCTTCGGGATAAGTCCGCCCTTTAACTCTTTAAATGTTTTTATAAAAAATGTTTTTTTTTTATTACACAATAAAGCTTTATTTACGAGTTGTTCTTAATTTCCAATTAGATAAACGCAAAATGTCAGTCTAATTAATTTTGATCCAAATAATACCTACTTAATAAGAGGAAAATGTGGGAAAATATCGCTCTCTGTGCAAAGGATACCTACTTGCTAGATTATTTTTTTATTTAAACAGGGGATTTACATATTAAAATCTACATTGGTCAATTGAACACCTTTCTATATCGCGGGAGAAACTGTTGATGTGGGGTGCCAAAACTAGCCTTGAGTACCTAAGTCAGGTTGATAAGTCAAATAAACTGGCCGACAGCGCGAATAGTTTGAGGGGATTTCCGAAATTCCGAGTCAAAATAACTGAAAGTTGTTCACGTTCGTGACCATTTTATTTGATGTTACTGGGGCCCCAGCCGACTTGGATATTTTGTACTCTGTGAGACCATCATCCATCCAGCAGTATAGACGGACAAGGTTTGCAAACATCACTTTTTATGTTATTTTGTTTTACTTTGAGGAGTCGCGGCACCGGGTTTTGGAAGCAGTGTGCCAGCAGCTAAATAGTTGGTGTCGACAGTCAGTGCAGTGACCAAGCTGGTCGGCGTAATATATTAGCCGAGGAGCCCGCCAGTCGCCACTCACACAAATTAGGTACCTCTCCTACCCCATTGTCTTTCTCTACTGACTAATGTTCAAATACAAAACTATAATTAAACGCGATACTTAATAGCTATTCTCTATTTCTGGAGAGGGTACTCAAAAAATGTACGAATGAAAGATGTCAAAAGTGTATTTATGTTCACTCACAGTGAGCACATAATATTAAAAAATATGACAATAGAGAGAACTTATCAGACCCAAGGAACACAAAAGGTTTTGAACTGTTGTGAAAGGCCACATGTGTGCCTAAAAGCCTAGTGTACTACTTGGAGAAGCGTAATAAGCAAACAAAGAGCCCAAGGTCTTTGGAAACATTGCTGTACACAGAGTTTCTTCTCCAAGTTAATGGATCATGTAGATTATAGAGGTGCGTGTTTAGGGCAAGTTCACGAGAGACCAGCGGTGCAGACGCTGGGAGAGGGACGCAGGTGGAGGGCCTTGTTTCCTCCCACAGCAATATGCCTGGTTATTTTAATCATCTCGGTCGGCGATGTTCAGTATATAAAAGCTTTCATGATACAACTCGAGATGTAATGTTATGATTATTATTATGGGAGAGCGCTTGTTTTCCAAGCGGACACTAATAATGGTAAGTGTACAGATAGTTTAAAAGTACGCACATGAGGAGTGTGAGTGTCTTGATGTTTAACTGTCGAAGTAAAAAATTAATTAGCACAATATGAAGTGCGTTAAATAGTATCTAGCTAGAGATATTTACACAAAGTACGTCGATCGAAATGGTTGGACACGTCAGCTTGCTGTGATCACAAAAAGTATCCTGAACATCTGTCCAGATGTTCGTAGGAATGTAGGTTGACCCAAGAAGGTAGCTTGCCGGCAGAGAATATGACATTAGAGAAATTGAAGCGTCCGGGAGAGAACCGAGGTCAGAAAACATTGTCTAGGGTGGCATGACAGCGTGTAACGGCAACTATAGTGTTGAATATTTCTTTTTACAAGCTCATTCCCGTCCGGTTCTGGACAAAAACCTTCTTCATCTCCCCAGACTGTTATTGCATGGTCCGTCAGATAAATTGTGTATACATCCCTGCAACAGTTATTATCACCTTACGCATATTTTCTATTTCACTATCGAATTAGTTCCATATTGCGAAATAAATTACAGGTACAAAAGGGAAAAACTATGTGGATTGCGAGTCTATATAGTAGGTTCAGCAATGAATGAATGGAATGGCTGATAAAAAAGCAGAAGAAAGGCCTTTGTTGCTTGTCTTTGGGGTGTTACATTTTTACTTGATAGAGCTGTTACAGGCGAAAGTTATAGCAAGCTAAGGCTTGATTTAGGTTGTAGCTCCATTGAAGAAAAAGAAGAATTTCAGAATAACTATGTCTATGAATAAAACACATAAAAAGATTTGTAGTTTTAAAATTCTGTGACAAATAATAAAGTAGATACATCTTATGCCAAGATCGGCAGACAGAAACCGTTCGATATTATTTTTCAGTTTTCCCATGATTGCAGTGGAATCCAGATCGAAAGCCAACATACAATTAGTTGGGTGGGAATAGTATTTTGTTTACACGAAAAACCTCTCCGTGACATTGTGTTGTAATGGACTATGGGGGAGGGGAGACGGGGGTGACACTCAAGTAATGATCCCTTGTTAATACAAACGCTTGTAAATTACAGGGCGACGAAGAGAACGTAAAACCTCACAGTGATAGTTATCATTATAATCAGGCTACATAAGCCCACCCGTACCCAAATATAGGCAGGGAAAAATGTCATGTGTGTGTAAGAATGTCATGGTATGTGGAGAATTTTCAATGGGTCGGTCGAACATAAAATGAGCTTCTTTTTAAAAGTATCAAAGAAACGATAAGATGTAGCTTTGAGGGTTTGTGGACATCAGACAGATATTCAATAATTAATAATTATTGTCACCGATATTTCACTTTTAAAAAGTCCGATTGCCTAAAGATGTCGATTGATGTAGTGTAGAGAAGCTAGACCTATAGAGTAGAGTAGCTCACTGTAGAAATGTTTCTCTAGCAAGAGTACATTAGTGCGATGCTACTGCTGCTAGAGAAATGTTTAGAGAGCACCGCGTATTTCAAAATAGTTTCCAGAGCTCCACCTCTTTGCCTAGAGCTTGAGTGCTTTCAGCTTGTATGCTCTAACTAATTGTTAACACATTTAGGCTTAAAATAGATCGCCCTAGCTTAAAAATAATTAACAGCGTATAAGTGCCTCTTTTGTACATGCAGTAGTCAAACCGTAGCATTGGGAATTTGGAGGTGAAGGATGGATCAAGGAATTTAAATTCAACTATACGTGTTATGATGGCAAAGTTATAAAATTATAAGTACTTTTGATAAACCTTATAGTCGCAGGCCCATACAGGTTATATGTCATAATGAATTCTTTCAAGTCGAAAGTTTTTTTGATGTCTGCATCCAAATAGTATCTGTTTATTTAAAAACATTAGGTATGCGTTAAAAACTCTTTGCGACTCCCTCCCATCAGGGTCCCGAAGACGAAGAAGACCCTCTCATACTGTGTTCTGCTCCTTCGAAGCAGTGCTGAGGAATCTGGACATGATGTGGGAGGAGGTCATGGACATTGCGCAGGATCGAGCGCAATGGAGAGGTCTTGTTGCCTCCCTATGCCCCTAAGTGGAGCCTTAAGGGAGTTTGGATTGGATTTGGATGCGTTAAAAAAAGAACCGTTTTCGACAATACGACTCTTAAAAACGTTAAAGAAAATACATTTTTGCGATTACAAAGTGCAAGTTCATTTGTGTACATACAAATATTTAGTGTAGTGTAATGTAACGCAAAAGAATTAACACAAAAATTCTTTGGTCTAAAATCAATAAGGCAGTATATTATCTACTACAATGTTTTGCTGTTTGAAGTTGTTTCATTGAGGAGGAAGGAGGAGTAAACCATTACGTTAGTCTCGTTCTCTCTGTCTCTTTCTCCTAGAAATATCTAGTTTCAAAAGTCATAAAAAGTCGGCTTCAGAAGAGATGTGGGTGCGCACCAAGGGAAGTTGTCTTCTGAAAAACGTGACGCAGTCCTATAATCGATAAGAAAACGCCCGGTGACGAATAAACTTTCTGTAATTCCAAAACTACTGTCATAACCAATATTATAGGTAGCCAATGCTGGGATAAAATCAACATTGGTACACAGGCTGTGAAATATATACCAATATTCTAAAGTACCTACAAACTAAAGGAATACCAATTTTTAGTTTCAATATCTGCCCAATTCCTTTTCTTATTGGAGTCGATTGACCCCCGGGAAAGTAGGTAGGTATATATTTTATCAACAATTTTCTCTCTGTCAACTATTTCCATTAAATGGCTGTCTATAATTCGATATTTGTTTTTTGTACACTGGTGGAAGGCTGATGTCAAAACAAGACAAAGTTGGATCAAGTGACTGACGACAAGGACCATGTGCACTAGAGTTTCCCTATTGACGATGAGCCCTTAAGCTTAGAGTGATGGAAGAATGGCTTGACGCGATCGGATTTTAGACTTATTAGATACTCGTCCTATCACTCCACATCATCCATTTGGTTTTCCGCAATTTTTTGTACGGTTTTTGGAGTGACATCGGTACATTTGAATGGATTGAGTGATCGAGAATGGCGGGCTTCAAACTTTGTACAATATTATACCTACATGTTTCCAAGGTGCCTGCGTCTTCTATTGCCTACATATAACGGGTGACAGTAGTTGAGACTTGAGACGGGTTATGTGAATGTCCTCAGTACGTGGTAGGTAAATACTAAATAGGCATAATATTAAAACACAATATATTGTTTATTTTTTTGTTATAATCGTAGCATTTTGCTTTGTTAAAGCAACAATGTCGCGTTGATAAGAATGGAAGAAAAAAATAATAATTGTGGTTTTATCGTGTTCATTGTCGATAAGAAACGGACCAACGACATTTTCAGCGAATCGACACAATGATAATAAGGCAAACAATAAAGAAGTATTGTAATATACAGACAGCAGGTTCGTAAAACTGCGTGTTGCGTTACTCGCGTTACTTGCGTTACACGTAAACACAACTGCGTGTCGTCACACCAAAGACAATGAACTTCACAGATAAAGCGCAATCAATACCAACCACACGTCGGCGAGGACAATCCGAGATAATCCTACAGAGTGAGTCATGCGGTAGCGCTGATGCATCGGCAAGCTATGCACTTTGTCTAAGAATAAAGACGTAAGTCAGCAATACATCTTGGTGTTTTTATTGAGATGGCACACGGTTATTCAGTCAACAAAAATAATAATATAACCTATTCATAGTATTATTTAACGTACCTACATATTTCTCACGGAAGCATAATCACTTAACTCAAGCTTGAAAGTTTGTTTCTAATAAAAAAACTAACCTAACTCAATGAAAAAAAATCAATTAAAATTTCAATAGGTTGAGTAACCTATAATACGCAAGTTTCAGTATTTTATTTATTGTGGGTATTGACTGATAATTTCTGACCTATTCATTGAAATCTCCTTTACATGGACACATCCAAAGTGAACAAAAATACAATGAAATATTTCACACTTTCAAGCAAAGATTTGTGTTGAGTGAAAGAGGAAGATGGTCAGCAGCGAGGGTAGAACCCACGACCTTCAAAACGAAAGTCGGCTAGACTACGTCCAACATACTAGCTGACCCGCCCATCGACTTTTAACCTAACCCAGAATAAAAAATGATTTTGACTTATTACACGAATAAAATGTGATTAACGACATTAAAACTTAATTAAATTAAGCTAATAATTTATTGCATTATGTAATAGTTATCGTTGATTCAGATGCGGGATGAAGTTCGATGGGTCATAAGTTTGAAATCAAAACAATTCGTCTATAATGGTTTACTTTTTAAAATATCCAAGAGATGGCGGTGTAGTAGAAAATTAATCACATGTGAAACCTGTTAACTTATTGTATATATTGTTGAAAGCATAGACCCCATTAAAACCAAATTTTAATGAATTATTATGGTAAGATAAGATACACAATAAACAAACAAAAAATCTTTGACATACGCCAGTTGTTTGATAGTTGATGCGATTTTCAGAATGTGACCCGTAAGTAAAGATCGTTTAAAACAGATGCATACATAAGTTTTTTTATTTATCATTATACAAATTCGTATTCAAACTTCACAGTCAAGGCAGGAAAACGTTTGACGGGAAAAAGCTAGTAACAAAAAAAAACACCGGAGGAATAATTCTTCTGCACGCGGTCAATGCGATATTTTCAATAGAATTTTCACGGTTTCTGATCGCAAATAAGATTTAATTAAACCGTTGAGAATCCACAAGCATGACACAATAAATATAATGAAATTCTTATTAATAAATAATTTAGCTTTTAATTAAAAAAAAAAAGATACCTACAGGAATAGCCCATAGTGAAGGTACAGTGGATCCTCTAATAACGAGCAAAACGTATTATAAAAAAATGCCAACCCCCAATCCGTATAACAAACCAAACACTTTTTCAGAAAGAGAAAGTTCAATTTTTACTCAACTGTGAGTAGTGAAGTCTGACTAGAACTAATGTTGCATAATATGTAAAATATTACCCGTTCTTTGTCCAAAGTTAAATACACAGGTTAAATAAAAATTCGCCGAGGAAGCCACAAAAAGACAGCCGTAAGAGACTAACTGATAAATAACGAATTATTCATGCGGTAAGTTTGACTATTTGAAGATGGACGAAGAAGGTGTTGGACTAGAATATGACGTAGAAGAGTGGGTAGACTCTCGAAAAAGTGGTCCGATGAAACAAGGAAACTAGCGGGCCTAAAGTGAAAAAAAGTCACGCCCGACAGAGAATTATGAAAATCCAAGAGAGGCTTTTGTTCAATACTGGTCACAAGACGGCTCAATTGGAATGAAAAACACTAGTTATAGTAGAAAAAAAGTGAAATCATAGAAAGAAGATAAAGATGTATAAGAATGGTAGATCTCTCTCTCTGATCTCTTCCCACATCATGTCCAAATCCCTCAGCTCTGCTTCAATGGAGCGGGTCTTCCTCGTTTTCGGGACTCTGATGAGAGAAAGAACAGCGCTCTCCTTGGCCAACTGTCATTCGGCATCGTTAACACATGTCCAGCCAAGTCCATCTCGTATCAATAATTGGTTGATATAGCACGCGCTAATACAATCATCGGTCTACCTAGTCGTAAATAAAGTTTTTAATATATTTTTAAAAGAAATTGTATTTAATAACGGGAAAAATAATTGTGCTTCAAATAACGATTAAGATTTAGTACTTCAACGTTCGTAGCGAGGGGTTGGACTGTATGTAATTATTATACCACGTTAAAAGCATAGTTTATTATATAGGTGTACTATGCTGGTCTATCCGAACCTACGATGTTCTGTGCAATAAAAACAGACTGCTGGTGTGATATGCGGTTTCGGCCTTGAATTGTTCATTGAACGGGCCTGAACTTGAATGTAATAATGATCTCCCTGTTGTGTAGTCAGTCATGAAATATATGTACGAAGCAGTGGTCTCTGGACAAAGAACAAGACGCGTAGATACTCTTTTCGAACAAGGTTGATTGTTGCGTGTATAGTAACAAAGATGAACCTGATTTATTCAATGGAAATCCTTCAAGAATATGATTCTAGGTCAGACTGGTAATAAAATCCTTTTATAGGCAAGGTTATTAGGGTTTAGGCGATTAATTTTTCTTTGTGCCGGGAAACAAGCGTGGCACTGAGTAGGGTATTGAATAAGACTCTCCATCACCAGAGTATTAATATGAATTGCTTTTTACTCGTAAACGGGATTAGAACATAGTCGCAAGGGTCATAGTGGAGCTAATCTTGTCCGATATTTTAGTTAACCGTCAAAATTTATTAAAATGACACAATACAAGCATGACACAATAAATATAATGAAATTCTTATTAATAAATAATTTAGCTTTTAATTAAAAAAAAAAGATACCTACAGGAATAGCCCATAGTGAAGGTACAGTGGATCCTCTAATAACGAGCAAAACGTATTATAAAAAAATGCCAACCCCCAATCCGTATAACAAACCAAACACTTTTTCAGAAAGAGAAAGTTCAATTTTTACTCAACTGTGAGTAGTGAAGTCTGACTAGAACTAATGTTGCATAATATGTAAAATATTACCCGTTCTTTGTCCAAAGTTAAATACACAGGTTAAATAAAAATTCGCCGAGGAAGCCACAAAAAGACAGCCGTAAGAGACTAACTGATAAATAACGAATTATTCATGCGGTAAGTTTGACTATTTGAAGATGGACGAAGAAGGTGTTGGACTAGAATATGACGTAGAAGAGTGGGTAGACTCTCGAAAAAGTGGTCCGATGAAACAAGGAAACTAGCGGGCCTAAAGTGAAAAAAAGTCACGCCCGACAGAGAATTATGAAAATCCAAGAGAGGCTTTTGTTCAATACTGGTCACAAGACGGCTCAATTGGAATGAAAAACACTAGTTATAGTAGAAAAAAAGTGAAATCATAGAAAGAAGATAAAGATGTATAAGAATGGTAGATCTCTCTCTCTGATCTCTTCCCACATCATGTCCAAATCCCTCAGCTCTGCTTCAATGGAGCGGGTCTTCCTCGTTTTCGGGACTCTGATGAGAGAAAGAACAGCGCTCTCCTTGGCCAACTGTCATTCGGCATCGTTAACACATGTCCAGCCAAGTCCATCTCGTATCAATAATTGGTTGATATAGCACGCGCTAATACAATCATCGGTCTACCTAGTCGTAAATAAAGTTTTTAATATATTTTTAAAAGAAATTGTATTTAATAACGGGAAAAATAATTGTGCTTCAAATAACGATTAAGATTTAGTACTTCAACGTTCGTAGCGAGGGGTTGGACTGTATGTAATTATTATACCACGTTAAAAGCATAGTTTATTATATAGGTGTACTATGCTGGTCTATCCGAACCTACGATGTTCTGTGCAATAAAAACAGACTGCTGGTGTGATATGCGGTTTCGGCCTTGAATTGTTCATTGAACGGGCCTGAACTTGAATGTAATAATGATCTCCCTGTTGTGTAGTCAGTCATGAAATATATGTACGAAGCAGTGGTCTCTGGACAAAGAACAAGACGCGTAGATACTCTTTTCGAACAAGGTTGATTGTTGCGTGTATAGTAACAAAGATGAACCTGATTTATTCAATGGAAATCCTTCAAGAATATGATTCTAGGTCAGACTGGTAATAAAATCCTTTTATAGGCAAGGTTATTAGGGTTTAGGCGATTAATTTTTCTTTGTGCCGGGAAACAAGCGTGGCACTGAGTAGGGTATTGAATAAGACTCTCCATCACCAGAGTATTAATATGAATTGCTTTTTACTCGTAAACGGGATTAGAACATAGTCGCAAGGGTCATAGTGGAGCTAATCTTGTCCGATATTTTAGTTAACCGTCAAAATTTATTAAATATCCTAGAACTACCTACTAAGTATGTAAGTATGTAGATTCTAGTAATGCAATAACTTTCACAAATTGGCAATGGAATTGGAATGGCCGATTGATTACGGATTAGTTTTAAATAGAATACCTATGTGTTTTGGAAATGATGAGAGTGTGACGAAACTATAGTTTCTGAGTTTCTTCTGCACGAAAGAAATCTTGCCTGAGGACAGGATAAGTGTTTGCAGATGCGTTTGGAAAACAAAATCTTCGCGTAAAAAAAAGTCTTGTTTCAGGTATACAGTTGAAATATTATTATATGGTTTATGCCTTAAATAGACATAGAGGAAGATTTGTTGATTTATGGTTCTTTGGTTAACCTCGACTTAGGTTTGTCTTGTGAGGAAGTTTATATTGTGTATTTGTATACAACGATATCTTCCTGATAGTCAAACCAATTCCTAATACAGTGATTGTATTGTATGATCCAGGATCACACAGCTCTTTATATCCTATACGAAACAAGATCATTTCATTGTAATGACGCGTCGGAGGTGAGAAGCAAACCCTACAAGGGATTATTAAAGTTTTTAAAGTTTGCACTAAGGCCTCGACGTGGTTACACCCCTTTGAGAAGACTACTAGGTTAAAGTCTGTTGAGAACCACTAAACATGTCAGTGTGATTTTGGGTAACTTGCGTAACTGTATATTGCATAAGAAGGTTGAAAAAATCTCAAATTATATGAACATGATAATAATATCTAAGTACTCTTCCAAGTTGATCAACAGCATAATATGCCATTCGTTGAAATTTTTATAGAGAAGTGGTCGTCACTAAAGAAAATACATTTTAAAGAATATTTAAAATATATTTCATTTCATACGAAGCCAGAACATGGCTGAGGGATATTAACATAATTTTATAGTTTTAATTTTTAAATTTTATAGCGCCTGACAACCATACGAGTATATATATATATACATTTTATGATAACTTTTATGCATTTGATTGGCTGTAAATGTTGTAATTTTGGTTTGTATTGTTTATCATCAAACAATTAAAAAAATCGACAATTAATTCCTCGAAAAGCAAACAATGAAGGCCATATAGAAAATAAGGTTCACAGAAATATTTGTTTGTTAGCATAATATAATGTCATAATAATAACAAAAAATATAATAATGACACGGTTTGTTGACAAACTATTCGATTAAGTATAAAAAAATGCACATCGTTTAATAATTTTACGGTGTAGGTATTTAGTTAAATAGAAAATACTTGATACAGTACTATGAAAGTTCATATGATGAGAGGGTTTGGGCATGTGGAAATATTGGATGAAATTATGGCTGGAATTTGCTTTTACTTATTGCTTTGATTTTGAGCTGTAGGTACCTATTTGTTTTATAAAAGTAATGTTGTTTCAATTATTGTTACACCCACACACAGGCTTTGCCTTGAGGGATTTTTCGATTTATTTATTTGCTAAGGTAATGTTTATATTGTATATTATTGTCGAAAAATAAAATCTTTTAATGTTATTACTATTAAAATAGAATGACAAGGAGAATAAGTTTTATAAGGCTGAAAAGAAAGTGTAAGAAGGCGTGGCCGATCGAGAATGGCGTGGATCGAACACATTGTTTCGGTTATCAACGAAGGTCCAGGCTAGAAGCAGGAGAAAATTAGAGGTATGTCGGTGTCAGAAGCGAAAGAAGTGTGCTTGGATAGAAAAGAGTGGAGGTCCGTTCTCTCTGCCTACTCTTTACGGGACACGGCGTGATGGGTAAAAAAAAACACTAGCAGCAAAAAGAACATAATAAAGTTATTATAAATAGATGTTATCATATACCAACCAACTATTGTTAGATTTTACATCGCCTTTGTTTTACTTTTGATATATTATTTTCATGTGGTAAATACACAAATAAATTCCACTAATTTCCAAGTATTAAGTCTGCCTCGTCATAGGCTTTAGACCTAATTAGGAAACAGACGCTCGACGCTTCTTTTCAATTTTTTAAACCTCTTCAATAAAAAATCTTCAATCTAAAATCAAAGCAAAATCTTGCGCTTAAGCAATTAATAAAAAAAAATCATCTGCTTGCCTCACAGACAAACCGAGATACCCCATAGCATAGCATTGAATCATTCTTAATTTCATTGACCTCTTGAATACAAACCGTTACATAAAAAAAACATCAATCTTCATACAGGAATGCAGCCGAACAGATGTTGCGAACATATGACGAGACGATTACGAGACATTTCTGTTTCTTTTATTCTGCCGAATGTAACAGTATGTAATAATAATTACAGTAATGTATCTGAAGAAAGTACTTACATTTGTTGTCCTGTGCAGCGTCTGCCATTTTTGTATTTGTAATTTTAAGGAAGTTTTTAAAAATTCTTCTGTAGGATCACTAGAGATCACCTGAAACAAGATGAAAAGAATACATGAATATTTAGTTTTCAAATGTTTGCTGTATTTGATAAACGTACCAATCCTCGAATTGGTCAGTTCGTCCGTAGCTAGATATTTTCGTTGAAACCCTATAATCTAACGAAATATTTTTCATACATACGATGAGACCAACCCAAATATACGGAGAATATTTTTCATTATTTCGATATTTATTATTAACTAGCTAATACCCGTCTTGCCTAACGTATGTAATTCCGATTGTCAGGATTGATTGGTAGGTAATTAAACAGGTTCTAGTCTAGCTTCTCCACAGACTACTTATAAGTATTAAGCTTCTCATTGCTCAACAGACCTCTATAACTGACATAAGCACAGAAAAAGAAGAATTACATTTTCACAATTCATAAAAAGAGAGAAGAATAACACTTTTAATGTTTATAAAAAGAAAGAAAAAAAATTGTAGTCTGCCAATCACATGGAAAAAAACTGCATTATAATAATATGTTACATCTCATACTTGATTCAATTTCCTTCAACTTTCCTTTATTAATATGCAAGTGTTACTCTCAATGTGGTTTGAGTCTTGACTATATTCCCTTAACCCTCTACCTATGTGTAGAATGGTAAAAATTGAATATTCATTTCAATGTTGATAAAATGTGTTTTATATGGTTTGAATTACATTAATTTCTATTTCAAAACAATCTTGAATCTTTAAAATACATTTTTATTCAGTCAAATTTTGGTTCTAAGCAACATTTACATGAGTAATTTTGTTTTTAAAAGATGACCATCTGTGTTTACGGAGATTTTACTATGAAGATTTTATAATTTTAGAAATTTATTAATTACAGTAAATATACCTATTTGAGATTTTGTAAAAATTTGTATCTTTGATTACCATAAATATACCTGCAAGGATCCACGACGATTAATTAAAATCCAATGCAAAACCTACGGTTTTATGCTCCAACAATATACAAAAAATAAATATACAATATTAAATAAATAAACATTACTGAATTATTATATAGATTATATTTCAAAAATTTGATCAATTATAAGTACTTAATTAATCTAAATAATAAAAACTGCTGAAACAATTAAAATATCTCTCTCCATTAAAAATATTGACTAAAAGTAGACATGAATTACCATAAATATACCTGCAAGGATCCACGACAATTAAAATCCAACGCAGAACCTACGGTTTTATGCTCCAATATACAAAAATATAAATATATAATAACAAAATAAACAAACATTACTGAATTATTAGGTATGTAGATTATATTTCAAAAATTTGATCAATTATAGGTACTTAATTCATCTAAATAATAAAAATTGCTGAAACAATTAAAATATCTATCTTCATTAAAAATATTGACTAAAAGTAGGCATGAATTTTCTAAAGACTGTTCAAGTTAAGCTTCTTTCTATGGAATTTATGTATATAATAAAAGGAAACTTGTCTTTTCCTATAAATACTACGGTAGTAATATATTAATTATAATCAGTGTAGCTCCTGAATCAATGTATTGTATTACGTAAGAAAGCATCTATAAAACTTTGATTCCTCCAAAAATAGAACCCAGGTCCTCATGATCAGAAGTCGATATCTAATTATTAAAACTTAATGCACACAACTGTTGAAGAACAAATTTCAAGGTGCACGTCAAGTTTTAAACCAGCATCTAGCTCTACATAAACTGATAATTTCCTCTAGATGTGATTGTATAGAAGAATGCTGAGCATATCACGTATTGACAGGGTGTCTATAGAGTCCTGGAAATGATACAAAAGTAAAAAGAGAGCTCCTGACCACTGTCAATGCCTCATACTTTGGCTAAATTCTCATTACGCTGTGATGAATAAGTTCAAATGTATATCTTCTTCTTCTTTGCCGGGCCTCGAGTTCGAGGATCCCATAACACTCACCGCCTTTGGTGTATTCTTGAATGTGCGTAAAGACCTAACCTGGATGCGCAGACCCGACCGCACTCCGGACACGCGAAGATCTCTCCGCGATCCCTCTCTCTCTGCCGTTGGGCATCCGCTCTGTGGCGGTTTTGAAGCTTCCTTGCCTCTGAGACTCCCCGGGATCGCAAACAAACATCATGCCAGGCAGGCCTGTCATGAGCCAACCGTTCCCAATCATCGGGGGCCCCACAGAGCTTAAGGGATTCGCGGAGATTGTCCTTGTAACGTTTTCTTTGACCTCCCACGTGTCGCCTTCCATTGACTTCACCATATAGAAGTCTCTTAGGCAGTCTATGGTCTTCCATCCTAATAACGTGCCCCACCCATCGCAGCCGAATTTCCACCATCATATCCTCAATGGATCTACATCCAGACTGCTGGAGTACGGATACGTTAGTGATGTGATCGCTCCAATGCACTCGCAGTACACGTCTCAGGAATCTCTGATGGAATAGCTCGAGTGCTCTCACATGTCTACGGTAGGGAACCCAGGCCTCAGAACCGTATAACAGTATAGGCAGCAGATGGCTGAGAGAAGGCTGGCTCAAAATCATGAAAAGTTTGCAGTGATGGTCACCAACTTCAGTTAGGAGAACCACACGAAGAAGATATTTTTATACGTCGAAGCATGATTAATTTATAACAACTAATAAGTCTAACAATTCATTACTGATGTTAAATTTAAAAATGGAATAAAGCACATTGTGGGACATAATAAATTTATAAAGTATTTTATATGAAATTGACTTGCTAATAAGACCATCATGTTATCTTCTTGCATCTCAAATTTACAGAATATCTTTTTAATAATAATGAAGTAAGTTGTGTTAAAATGTCACATTATTTGATAGTTATTTTAACATTAACATAAATATATTGTGTAAAAATACTTATAAAACTCCATGAATTCTCATAATTTCTTTTTGCTGTTGGCATCATTTTTAAATATTAGTGGTGTTTGAAAGAATATATTATTATGTTTGATGAAAAAAAAAACATTATGTTATTTCATTTAGTATATTTCTGGTTATGAATAAAACAATTTTGTTTATTTCATTTCAGTCATTTGACAATATTATGTCATTGTAAGATCTAACAGATAAAAAAATAAAATAAAAAAATTCCTATACAAATGAAAAAACGGGGTTAGTTGATAGAAACTCGCCCTCTGTATGTTGATTCCGTGATGTCTTTGTTATGTTGAGTTTTTATGTATTGTCACAGCATATTATCTTATCCGTATGACAGCCAGTTCATTATTACTGATTATGACTTAATAGTTGTATTTTTACATTTCAAACTTGGCAAACATTGAATATTTTTCCTCCTCATTGAACTGGTAAATTTTTAGGTTCTTTAATCTGTAACATAACATTAATGAGTTATACACACAAAATTAATAGAATTAAATAATGATAAGATACTACGTTACATACCGATTTTGGTTGATCTTCTCTTGAAATATGTGTTTTTACGTTTTAGATATTCACCGGTTAGTTGTTATTGTTGAAAATGCTGCCGAGCCTGTAAAAAATATAGTTACACAAAAATTTGTCAATGACATTATAACCATAATGTCAACTAATTATTAATATCCTATTGTTTTGAAACAAATAAATATGCTTACCAGTAGATTGTCCATTAATATTCCTGTTTGTTATTTATAATTAAAAAATAACCAGAAAAATAGAAAGTTTTTTACATCTCATTCGTTTGTATTATTTAATTAGTTTTTTGACAACAAAATAAGAAGTGTCAATGACAATGAATCCATAGGGCATAGACAACGCAACAAAATATTTCTTTTTTAGCGCTTCGTTTTCGAGCAATTCGGCTGGATAATAAAAAAAGTTTTGTAAAAAATACGTAGGTGTGTATCGTAAGTAATTTGAGGTAAGTATTTTTTATTAATTTTAAGAATATATTATTCACACAAAATACACATTTAAAAAATCATTATCTTTCACAATATTTCATTTTAATCATAGTCTATGGATTCACGGTTGTCAATAATTTTGACACATAGGCGATGTAAACAAAACAAAAAGTAAATTTAATAGTTGTTCGAAATTTGAATAAGATTGAATAAATTATAATATAGGAATATTATTGCTGCTGTTTATTTTTTTCTAAGTAGGTACCTACTTTATAATATTAAATTAATGAAACTGCACATAAAATATTTTGTTGTGAATTATGTAGATAAAAATATGATTTGGCATGACTGTATGTTTTTAATTTGATTTCTTAATTGTTATTGATTTCATTGTGATTTTATTCATTTAAATACTTTTAAAAAATACCTGTAATAAAAAGAGTGTTGATTTTGGCTACTTATAGGTGTATTATATACCTACAATAACTTTAATTAATGTACACAATATTACATAACAAAAATTATGTGGAAGATGAAATGATATTATATGTCATATCATAATAATATTGTATTTATTCTAGGATGAATGATTTGTCACAAACCTTGGAGGGTCGTCAAGTAAGGCTTCCAATCAAACCTCTTACTGGCCGCTGTCTTTGAAGAATACTTCTTTTAACACGATTGGTTTAAAGTTAAGTATATGACACCCTATGAATATTTTTTCAAAATAATTTTCACACCAACAATAGGACCATGAGTCCAAATTTTTAACAATACTTTTATAATATGCAGGATAAAATCAATAAGCTAATGTGGTTTTGAGTTTATTTACATACTAATTTAGACACAATGTAATACCGCTGTTGAGTGTGATTAATTTCAATACAAATATTATATTTCTAAATTATTATGTGGATAAAACAAACGTTTTATTAAACTGATTAAAATCCTGAAGCCATTTAAAGATTCTCAATTATTGTCAATTTTATTTCTTTCTCTCAACAATTCTGTCAAGTTCACTGTACGTTATGATCTAATTTATCGGCTATTGTTTTACCGACCAGTTTGTTTATGGAATGTTCATACCAATTTCAACGATGATTTTAAATTTAATATTTTTCAACGATGAATTTAAGATTTAAACTTTATTTATATTTCAGAAATATAAAATGATTCAACAATTATTTTTAAATTATTTAATACCTATCTACATTAGAATATTATTTTATCAGGCACCTACATAATTACTTATCTATTACAGTGGCTACGACGCTTTGTAAAAAGTATGGCCATAAATTTTCTAAAATATGTCAATTTCAAAATGGAGGAATGATTTTTACAAAATTTTGCATTAAATCTTTATTTATTGAGAATAATAAGATTTGAATAACATTTATATGTATAACAAATCAATCTCCAATTATTTTATTACATTTTCATACAGTAATACCAAGATTCCATTCTACGTTTACATGAGTAATTTTGTTTCCAAAAGATGGCTTACTGTCTTTTGTGAAAAATTTGTATGAAGATCTTAAAAAAATAAAGTTTTTTAAATAGCTCTAAATATATGAATGTTAATTTATCAAATAGTATTTAAGAACGCTCTCTGGAATTTTGCACGGCTTTTCGCATATTAATATCTGACCTTTACGTTTGTTTTCTATGATTGATGCTGTTACAAAAATATATATAAATAAACGGACTAAAATATTATGTAGATAATAACAGGTTTCAGCGAAAAATATTATTTCCAAGAAATGACCACAGATTCATTAAAAAAATTGACACTTGATCAGATATTACGGGATGAAATGTCAAATTGTCCCTAGTTCTCCCTTTAATAAGAGACGATAACATAACATAACATTACATAACATTACATAACCGATTCATTGGACAATAATTAAACAATTATTTTTACGCCAAGTCGCATGTGGAACAAACTGCATTTAATTGCAAAAAAAGTTTCAAAATCGTCTTTTTGGTCATTCTCTCCAGAAATAGAGAATAGAGTTGTAGTCGTGTAAGGGAATCAGAAAATTCACGGCTCATATTTTACTTTTGACAGCGACATTGAGACGAATGCCGTAAGTACGTAATAGTAGGATGGCGGGCAGGTAGAGTACTTTTTTATGTTCACCTTATTTGTACCGGCATTAAAAGAAAACTCCGACATTTGAAACACGTAGTAACCCTGAAAGAGATGCTGATAGCAAGGAGTCGGCGTCTCTCTCTCTGGCGTTCAGCCGTATCGACCTGTCTGGCCACAGCCGAGTTACATACTTTATACCCCGGTACTCGTTTTACCTAGAAACAAACACCGTGTGCCTATGCGCCGTGCATGCACACCACTCCGCATCGGGCTATATCCAGCCGAGTTTAGTTTACGACAGAGTCGCAGAACCCATCGTATAAAGCTGATCCGTCCTGGAGGGAGACGAGACTCCTACATGAGGGCGGAATAACAAGAAGTAACCTTAGATATAAATTACGATATGGCAGGGTGGGTATCATAAACTTGTCATGTTCAAATTTGAAACCAATATTGTATCAACTCTTATTCTATGAGATAGGGTCATAAAATAAATAGGCGATGTCTATGGGCATATTTTTGAGATTAAGACTTATAAAAAAGCAATCCGACGTTTTACATGGATTAACTCGGCGGCGTTATATATCAATCCTATGATATTGGTAAAAATCAACTATGACATTTTACACAAAAAGATCATTATTATTTATTAGTATTCAAGTATGACCAATTTTGAATTTGACACATAATATACCAAGGTGCTTGTTTTTTGTCAAGACTTAATACAAGTCGTTTATATACTTCGGGTTCTTAATCATTTTGAGATCTACGTTCTGTTCAGATACATCTTAAATCTGTCATCTGGAGTCTTTTAAGATCTACGTATTGTTCAGATAGAATAGGTATCTCCTATTGTTTCAAGTGCTTCAATTCTACCACATCAATGAGGGTATTATGATACAGTACATTTATACAGATTCGTAATACTGGAAATTTAGTTACTTCGGTATTCGCTAAGAGATTTGACATGTCGTATTGTATAGATAAATTCGGAGCAGGAATATTGGATTACATATAAATAAGCTATGAATACTTATATTAAATATCTTGAAACAATGTTGAATACTACAAAAATACATAATAAGCAATACCTTATTGGATATTTTATGAAACTTTACGTAAAGTTCTTTAGCCATAAGCTGTTGTTCATATCTATTGACGAGGGGGGTGGGCAAGATTACAACAACATATTACTGGTGTTACGTATCGGCGTGTTAATCCTACTGTTATGCAAGATCTGCTCATACGTAAAAAGTGGATTGAAGAAAACAATTCGAAGGAATTTGAATGAATTCTGTTTTTTTTTTAATTCCTTTGAACAAAGGGAATAAAACAAGCAAGTTGAGGGAGAACACGATCTGGGTCATAACGAATATGTAACAACTAATGACTAACAATTCATTACTGATGATCGATTTTTAAATGGAACAAACCACTACGGGCTTACGACCGTCATCTACTGTTATTTCGAAGGCTGGCTTACAGTGATCACTTTACGTTAACAACGCTCTCCATTAGGTGGCAATGTTTAAGTCTCCGAAACTCCTATACAACAAGAAGATATTCAATAATAATTAATGAAATATAGAGATAAAAGTTGGAAATTATTGAGAAAAAGAGAGCAACCAAATTTGAAGACTGCGACTGCTGTCATGTATTTGGCACCAGGATATGAATATGTCCATTTTTGTTACTGTCTCATATTTATTGCCTATTGGCTTTGTGGGAGCACAACGTTTTAATTATGTCTAGATTCTTGTGAGCATTTTTCAGGACTAAATCTTAACCGTGGTAGGCATATAAATTCAAGCTGAAAGTACGAAATGCAGAAATCCAAAAAAATTCAAGAAAAAGTGGGAGTAAAGGAAATGAGAAACAAAAACTGGTAGTGCTGGTGAAGTGGTTGTTAGCCTAGCGGTTACGACGCAGGCTTTTCTATACTCTTTCGTACTGCAGACCAACTTCCTCGTTCACAACACAAGCTTACTGTAGAAGAGTCAGAGTGTATTTGTGTTCACTATAAGTTCACACATATTTGTTTTATTAAAAAAAGCAGCTAAATACACCATCCCCTAAAAGAACTTAAAAATAATGGTGATTATATCGAAAATGACTAAAAACGATGCACATGGCTACTGGCAAACAGACCTGAGAATGTTTGATACGGGAACTGTTGTACGAGGATGTTTAATCACGTTGAATCAGACCGCCAATAAGAGGCTGACCGACGCAGAGAAAGTGCGCGGGAGTCCGATCGTGGGCTGAGAAAACGGGTCCCATAGTCTCAGTTTGCTGCATGATGGTCCTATAGATGGTGCGTGAGGCACAAGTAGAGCATGCATAAAGTACAAAATTTTAGACATTCAATTGTACCTACGGACTGAAGGAACTTGGTATGAATTGATACCTGAAGGTTTTCGAAGTCAATCAAATGTGCAACAAGTTTCCGCTCGGGTTAAGTACACCGATGGCAGCGAGAGACACAAAATGACAACAGTTGTATTAATTTAAATGAATCTGGGCCCAATCAAATTGTGTTCCCATCTTTCACACTAAGCAAAGGCTTGTGAAAGAGAAAATGATCGGCACAACTCTCAGTACGCTGTACTTCCTAAAGCCATCGTCTGAAACGCTGAGTTATCGACCAATTCAATTTAAATGAAGAGGGTACAAGTGAATTGAGGTTCTCTCTACATATCCCGATGTGATGAAAAGTACGCAACTATAATACCTAATACCTATGTGGGTAATACCTACATACGTTATGGTCAGTTAGGGGAGCTGTTCTCTCTCCATGGCCGATAAATTATCGCACTATGAAACCACCGAACCCGTAACGGACCCAATTAGCTCCGAGCCCAAATATTTTCAAGTGCGGTAAACCCGCCCGTTGTATTTTTTGACCGTAACAAAGTGTATACACATAAGCCTATTACATAGGAGTAATTAGCAGACATTACACCACGAGTAATTAGACTTACATACACACTAAGCTTGGATGTGTTAATGGACTTCAACAATAATAGGCCAATTAATACGATCAGCAAGACGTCTTTATATATTGACCGACACCAATAATAATTATCTAACACAAAATATTATAATTGCACATAGTTAATTCAGTTTTTGTGTGTTTCTCAAAACAGAACCAATACAAAATTTACTCTCATAGGGTGAGGTTAATAAAAAAACCATGAAAATTATGGTAGAATATTACGAGAAAATTTTTGACTTGAATTGAAGCCGTTCACGAGTGATGTCGTGACCAAAGGAAAAGGGAATACATTTTTAAATATTATACAGATATCAAGAAATAAATGTGGTTGGCAGCCTAACGGTTACGACACACAATGTTCCATACTGGAGGTCGTGGGTTCGATCCCAGGTGCCGACAATCTTCCTCTTTCATAAAACAAACTTTTAGTACCTTACTGTGAAAGAGAGTAAAAGAGTGTATTTGTGTTAACTTTGTGTGAGCACAGATTAATTAAACAAAAATAGGTATATGTTGAAATCAAATTGCAATAATATTACCTGAATTACAGTTTACAGTAATAGGAACTTTACACTTATTAATAATTAATGTTACAAAGATATTAAAGGCACTTCAATTTCACTTAAAAACTGGTTTAAAAATCACTAACAAATTAGTATTAAAACTACGAGATGGATGAAAAAGGTTTAAGAAAGTGGTGAATGGTCAATTTGGCCGAGTGATGAAGACATCAACCACCTCGCGATCGTCTCCAGTCAATGGGTCTCCAGATCACTCGTCGGTGATCGCTGCTAAACTCTGCCCGCTTCCTATATCGTTGAGGTGGTGGGGGATATGCCGGAGGTTTTTGGCACGAAACGTCGAGGTAGCAGCGGTGCCGCAAGACGACGTTTGGAGGGGAACAGGGAGGCGCGATGCAGCCAATACAGCCTACAAACGTATCGTGATTTGTTACCGCGGGAATCACAGCACACAAATCCCAGTCAGAGGGAACGGAAAATGTAATGTGGCCTGAACTAGATTTATTTCAGATTTCGGTGCGAAAATCCAACGCATAAATCGAGCAATCCAGCAAAACGATGAAACCAGAATGAAACGTAGAAATGAAAAGCAAATCATCGAATGCCGAAAATTGGTCAGTTTAAAGCTAAATATATATTTTTAAGAGGACGTCAATGATATGAAATGTTCAATTTTCATTTAAAAAGTATGAATTGGCGACCGTCCTGTACCTACTACTGTTTCAAAGGGTTGCTTTCTGACACTCTTAGTCAATGGTGGATACAAGAGAATATCGATACATGGAGTTAATTTAAAACTTCCCCAATCTTAGATAGTGAGTAATAAACAGTTGCTCAACGTATATTCGAATGGTTGTATAAGGGTGCGTTTACACCAAACGAAAGTAGAGTCAGAGCTGGAAGTATATTTTCTTGATCGTTGATATGAACACTAATCTGTCATCGACCATTGAATAGATCTTGCTTGTTCGTTTCCATGGTGACCAATAGCAACCATAAAGAAAAATATGCACTGTTTCTAGATTCGGCTTTATGTTCGCATGGTATAAACGCACACTAAGCTTTTAGCTCTATGAAAAGAATAGCGCATTAAGAAAAATCCCGGCTGTAATTGCAATGATCAGGGAAGGCCTGTAGTTCCCGGCTCACATAAACAAACACGACATGTTCCACCGCGTGGGTGGTGAGAGGAAAGGCGCTCTAATGGAAAAGAGTTCAACGGAATCTGCTTCATGCGGACTTTAGCTGCTGGCTTTATGGAATATTACGCGTGAGCCAATATATAACATAAAAAAAAACTCGAAAAATCCTTTTAATTTATCGAACTCATACAGACTTTTATTTTAGTGTAGTCATGAAGCATAAATTAGCGTGAAGTCGAAGTAGTAATTTTTCATTATATCGTTTCAGTAAATCTCGAACAAAACTTGACATTCGGCATTGTTTTTCAGGGGAATCGTATAACTATAGTAACCATGTTAAGAAATATCCTTCGCTAAATATATGGAGTTGTTAATAAGATACATCCCCGAGATCTATAGTCTCTACCACGATGTCGGCGCAGTCAAGTTCATCAACAGACTATGACTAGGACATCTGCTTCATATGGATGACTTGGAGCTCACAAAAAGTGTTGTTTAATGATCCAGTTGAAAGAAGAGACGTTTAAAGGTCAAAGCTGCGAATGCTAGATGATGTCCTTGCAGACTGCAAGGTTCTGGGGCAAAGGAACTGGAGAAGACGTTTCTTGGGAGCAGCTAAGATTCACCCCTTGGTGTGGTTGTGGATGTGTGTTACAAAAATGCTATCCCTCATGAGGGTTACAAAAGATCAGTTAGTAAAATAGGTCTTAGTTCGGCGTTCGGATAGAATTGCCAAAATATTTAAGTCAGAAATTTAGATTTTATGGTCAGAAAACCCTACTCAACAACAGAATTTACTTTTCATGGAAACGTGCATGGTGAATAAGTTTCACCAGGGTATACGGAGGCAGACACATTCCAGAGGGTACTTCGGTATTCGAAAATAGATTTCAGTCGATAAATGTATTCATACGAAAACTTTCCGTTGGCTTGGAACGTGAATAACAAATGAAGCATCTTATTATTGTAGAAATCACCAATAGTCTATTCAATTGAAAGTTACGAGGGGAAAGAGATCTGACAAAGGCCTACGACCTTTTTGCGATGAAGCTGGGCGAGTGCCAAAAAGGCGGCCAACAAAACCCGCCCTTTTAACAGTTATGGAAATTGTAAAATAAAATTACGATCTGAATCGGGAATCAGAAAGGAAATTAAACTTTTTAGGATTTTCCAGAACATTTTCCCATCTGGTTTAAAACCCATTACAACATGGCGTCCGATATATCGGACGCCATTATTTTCAATTTTTCTCAAAATTTTATGCAATAATTTGTATTTTTTCTGATTGAACGTTATGCAGAAATATTTTTACTAACTTAAAAACCTAGTTTTTTTAATGGTTACACATTGGTTTGTTCACGGTTGTCGAATTTCCAAAATTTTAGATCGCCAATCTTGTTTGCAAGGGACAGGGTAGCCTTCCTGCTTATTTTTCTATTTATCAACAGTAATATTGAAATATTATTTTTTGTCAATGTAAATCATAAAAATCACTCATTCGAATGCTATAATTATTTTGAATAAGTTTTTGTAAATAAATTTGATTTTTCCAAAAATATTTGTGTGTCCGATATATCGGACGCCATGCACAGTGACCACTTCAGTTACCTAAAAGTTGTTCATACATTATCAATTTACGGGTGGATGGTGCATAAGATATCTAACATATTTTTTAAATAATAATGCTGACAATGATTACGAAGGCCCGTTAATGGACTGCCTGATAATTCTTAACACACTTCCTGATGAACATGAAGCATATTTGAATAAATTGAGCTGTATTTAGCTTCAAACAAGATACGAACTATAAATCGTTGGGGTTGTAGGTCCATAAACTGGGTTAAGCCATCTAACTTTTATGGTGCTAAATCTCCATGATAGTCAATAAATAAATTAAACACTTTTAGATAGAAAGTTGTCAATTTTTTCTAGTCAACCAGTCCAGTCACAAGCAGTGACTGTCCAACTGCCCCTTATACTGATTATATTAGGAGAGAGGCGAATATCCAGCAGTGGATGAAAATTTGTTGGTAAAGAAAAAAAAGGAAATCCATTAAGTCAATTTAAAAACAAGGCACTAATATCCAGCTGGTCTTTTAAAAAAACACAGCGAGAAACCGAGAAGAGTGAATTATGGTGTAAGAAGACCTACGTGTAGTGCCCAACCTTTCAAAAGCTGGCCCCCCTTATTATCGCACTTCTTGAGGACAAAGTACTCTTGGTTCACTTGATGTCTACAGATTTCAAGCTACGGATTTCTAGATTCATAAAATTTGCTTGAAGAGATGATGTTCTTTCAAATGCGAAGAAAAATCAACTTTAGGGTAATAGATAGGGTCTCATTCAAAATATTTTGTTCCATCATAGTCTACAATTTTGACAATAGTCACTAATTATTTTCAAAATCCATAAATAAATATTCATTGGTCAATAATTTGATTACATCAGACTAATAAAAATTAAATTTCTATCCCAAAGTTTGCATTTTATTCATCAAAATAATGTATGTAATATAGATAGTAAACATAAGTATGGCCCAGTAAAGTGTCTTGTATGCATGGCGTCCGATATATCGGACGATCCAAAAAATATATAAAAAAAAATTTTTTTCAAAAAATCATTTTTGATTTTTATTTTAATCCACATTTATAGCAAATTAATGAAAAAAATATTAAAATAAATGCGACACACAACTTTATGCACTAATGGGTTAATGGGTAGTATAAATTTACCGATCTGCGGTTTATAGAATAACAACATAATATACTTCATTGCCGACCTCAGTAACTAGTTGCTTAGGCGTTGAATAATGATCACGTCGTTCCGGGTTCCAATCCCGGTTTGGGTTTGAAATTTCTACTCTAGGTTACAATTCTGTCTCAGATTGGACGGGACCGGTAGAGAATGGTTCAAGCATTAAGTTCCACCGGCACCTATAATAAAAGAGTGTGGATTTATTTACTACTTAGCTGTCATTCTGGACAAATAAAAAAAAAGAGAAAACATGATTAAAGCTCCATCCACATGTCCTTCGGTCTTAGAAATGAAGAATTTCAGAAGATGTAAAATTAGTAAAGGGATGGCCACGACCCTATTGTTTTATGTATGTAACAGTTTCCAATATTTTTCTGCCTCTCTTAAAATTTAATCAATGTCACGTCACGCATAGTTCTTCGCTAAAATAATACCATCGCATTAAAAAAAGGCGTGAAACATTCAACTGTTTTCAAGACAAATGCTTTAAAAAAAGGCACTCATACGCATAGAAACTTAAGGCGCCTTATTATTTATCTTTGTACTATAGTTACTAGCTTAAGGTAACAACTGTAAAACATTTTACTTTACTATTAATTTATTTTGCTGCATACCTACTTATATTGTAGAAATCTAGGGTATTATTTTATCTCACATCTCTGTAGAAGTTTGCGAGCATGTAAGTTGACGTTTAGTGTGGTTAACCACGACAAGGAGATGGTTAACGGTGTTCATTACAATACTTGCAGGTTGTACCTGTAGAAAATGGTGAAGCAGTGCAGTTAAATTACAATAAAGCTTACGATATCTAACTGTAAGTATTCATATGAAAATAAATTGTGTTTGAAAACGGGATCAGAGCCCATTATCGAAAGTCAAACGTAAGTAATTATTCGCCTCTGATTTTCTTTATGTGTAGAAACAACTTAGAGGTCGAAACTCGAAACCCAGTGCCAGCAATCTGATCTCACAACGCAAGCCATGGAGTTATTGGGTAATGCACTGGGTTCCTTCCTAGGGAGCTGCTATTGGGCCAGCTTTGAATCGAACAAAAATTCCAGTGAACAGATGACATGAGAGATTAATAACACGTCTTTAAGAGAAATTCATCGTGCATTTCGTCTCCATGCAGCGCATGTGGGAGGTGAATTCCAAACGAGTTTGTACAAGTAAAATACATCACCTTATAGGGAGTGATACCTTTTACCTTGTACCATTCAGTCAACAAAGAAATGCAAAAGGTACAAACGGTTTTATAACGTTTCTTCCAAGGTAAATATTTGTTAAGAGTCACTGACACCCCCGTCCGACAGCCTGCCTCTCTCTAAAAGGTGGAAAACGATTTTAAATTGCTCTCATCGGCTGCAGTTTCAAGAGAAAAGCTGCAATTAAAATTATGCCAATTAGAATATTCACTAGAGACCGGAATATAATATGCAAATTAAAATGCTCGAAATATGCCCACAACTGCGCAATGTAGGTAAAAAATACTGGAAATATCTTGCAAAAATTCGCCAAAAAGGATCAAAATAATATGCAAAATATAATTTTATGGAAATAAATTTTATACCAACGCATCACAAAGCTGGTATAGACTGACGTGGGCCCATCACATTATTTATCAGTAGAAATGACTGGGGGCTGTGTAAAGGATGGTGTTTGCCGAATGAGAGTTGGCTGAAAATAGCTCTTTTCTTCCTTTAATCAGGTGCCCAAAGACGATAAAGATCATCGATCATCGTTCCTTAAAAGAAGATCTGAGAGTTTTGCACATCGTGTGGGAAGAAGACATCTACACTACGCGAGATCTAGTGCAGTTGCTCAGCACCCTAAGCCTCTGGTTATATAAGTACCTAGGTTAGGGTGTCCCTTATATGAGCAAAATTTTTTTTTTTGAAAATTGAAACAGACACCCCCTATTTGAATATCATGAATCTATGACATCGATAACCCGTGCCGACCAAGTCGCAAAGTTTTTACAAGGAATGTTCTATAAGTCAAAATTAGCAACCTACAAAGTACTGCAAAAAATAAATAAATAAAAGACAATTACATCGTAATTTATAAATTTATATTGGTAAAAGTAAGTTACGAATGAAAATTATCTATATATTAATACGTGAAGCAAAAACTTTACTGACCATTTTTACGAAAATTGCGCGGACGGAGGAGTATGTAATTTCGCACACTTATAGTTAGTTTATTAAGAGAAGGAGTTGCGAATGCTTAAGTATATATTTTTTAAATAAATTATAAAAATACAATCAATCAATAAAAAAACATTACAAACACTACTGTATGTATTTTATATCAATTTGACATTGAGATAGATGCATACATTCTTTTGTTTTATCTGTGGTGAAATTCCGGACAGATCAATATTGTTTGTCTTTAATAACACTAGAAAAAAGCTTTGCATATATCAACATTTCAAATTTGACGTTCAACATTTCATGTTGTTTTTGAAAGAAAATTGTGAAATAACAATTTCCCATCCCAATGAACAGTAACAACTTCAGATACGTTATTTTGAAAATCGGATTTGATTGTTTCTGCTCTTTCTTTCCGCATTTGGGTTCTAATGCATTGAATAGAAGATTTATTAATAATAGGGATATCATCACAACTTGCACCCATCTCTTATACTCAACTGGCATCGGTCTGTGATGAAATTATTTCTTCCTATTTTGATTCAAATGAAACTTTGTGTATGCCTTTGTCAGAGCTGGTAGATGAATCACTCAATTCATTCGAACAGAGTGTGTCCTGCGATGTTCCAGTTGTGGATGCCATAATATCTAATTGCATTCTTTTGAATCTTCTACTCTCTTAATAGATTTTCCTTTTCATTGGCCTCTCTTCTTTATCACATAATATATTTTTATCTACACCTGCCAAGAAACCCGGCCGTCCTGGTTCCCATTGTTTCTGTAAGAATATCTCATCTTCTTCTATTTTTTCCATGATATTGGCTTCCTCCCCAATCCAACCTGCAATGCGGGGGGTCTAAGCCCCACTCAGGGGCATAAGGAGGCATCAAGATCTCTCCATTGCACTCGAAGGCGTCCGGGGCTTATTGTGCCCTTTCTGACCGATTGAGGTTTAAGGACGTGAGATGGTCAATCTCACGGTCCCGATCTGATTTTTCGATTTCCTGCCTCTTACAGGATGCTCGAAAATTCAACAAAAAGAGCAGAAATTCTATTCTTAGCCAGCAACCCCACGGCAAAATTCACTTCACGACTACGTATGTTATAAAACAAAACCGCGAGTACTCGTTGGTTGCATGGTAACTTTGCACCAGTTATTTGATAATGTGCTTCTCCCACTAAGAAAACATATTTTTTATCGTAACTCTACCGACATCGATAAGATCTGTAGGTACAAATATGTCTTGATCACCCGATAAACTAAAGAACAATGACAAATAATGTCGCGGTCCTGCCATCCTGCCGCGCACTTCTCATACTAGTTGTATGGAAATGTTTGGACAGAAGTCGGCACGTGTTGCAGTACTTTAAATAAACTGAAAATGTTATTTTTTAGTGTTTTAGGGTAACGAAAAAAGTTAGGACGTGTCTGCAAAAAAATAAGATCTTGAAAAATAAGGGACACCCTAACCTAGGTATGTTGTAAATTATATAATCCTTTAGGATTGGGGACTGCGTTTTGGATAATCAGTAGGATAAGTCAAACCAGTGTTGGAAATGATCACAGTAGACAAATTAAGTATCACATAACACTAATCATCTTAAGAGGAAATCTACATACAAGTAGCTACAGGTCTTTGGAAGTGCAGGAAGCACTAAAAAGCTGGGGAAAATACTTTGGTGAATATATTTTAAAATCTATATTGGCGATTGCGATGGGAAGAATGAGAATTAAAGACAATGGACGATGGTCTAAACATTCGATTAAAATCTGATGCCGTCAAAACATGAACAATAGTCCGCTCCTTTAATGGTTGATAGGCTCAGAACAATCAATGCCAATGCGGAGAAAGGAAATTAAATAAAAAGGAAAGCAGGAAATAAAAGTCGCCAGAGATCAATATCCTGTTAATGGGCTCGTAAATAAAACAATACATACAATAGTTTGTGATGGTATAGTACGCAGACATTACATGCGTACAAACCTATACTGTCTCGTAACATATTATTATTATGACGCGACATCTGGCGGAAAACATTTTATACCAAATTTGGCAAACAGAGGTATGGAAGTGAGCAGAGGTACGTACTTTACTGTCAAATAATTTGAATACATATTATTCAAGTTCAGTGCAACTGGCTCGATCCTTTCTTTTACATATGTATGAATAGTTACATTATGTATCTCATGGATCTTATGCCTCAGTCCACTTCTCCCTATAATTACAGACAGCTTCTTTGTCTCATGAGGTACGGCGCATGCATTCTCTGCAGTTGTTATCGTCCTCCATCATTCCCTTCAATGACGGTTTGAAGCATTTGTGGGACAAAACACGTCTGTTGTGCAATTCTTTGAAATAGTTGCCTGGTTTTTTCAACCTTGTGGTTGTTGCCAATGTGCTCCGACCAGCGAACTTCAGCAAAGAGTCTCTACCCCTCCATCTCAAACGCAGACAGACGTTCAAAAAGAAGATCATGACTCAAGAGACGATTTGGCCCTTGTATCACAGAGACCAAAATAGGTATGTACTTTCACCGAACTACAACTCGTCCTCAAGGCCGATCTGTCTTGGGGTGCGAGTGCGATTATTATAGTCTTGCTTTCTATTGGTTCATTAGCAGACCTCCTCAGAGAGCATGCCACCTTTTGTGAGCAAATGCATCACAGTTACAGAGGATGTCAAAATGAGTGTATCGTTATTCGTTATCCACTAAGCAAAATATATTATATAGACTGGCATTCTGATGTGAATGTTTCCGCAGTCTGCAGTTTTCAGTCAAGGTCCTTGTTAGGATCCTTTATTGTTATTGTTTTAAGAAAGCTTGAGTGCCTCAGTGGTTAACTTATGGGAGTTTCCGTTTATCAATTATTTCGCATTATCATAGTTGCATATAAAATATGACTCGCATCTTGTGAGTGCAAATTCAAAAAAAAAAAAATAGGTGATATTTTGTGACCTAGCGGGAAAGTATCAATGTGGTATTTCTGTAAATCGGAAAGATTATGGGTAGATTCGTGATGAATATACTATAAAATTTTGTGAATTAATATACCTAGGTATCCTAATTATTCATACACAAGTACTTTCTACACAAGAATGACTAACCCCTAAACGTAAAGAAGCCATATAAAAAGAAAAGGGATCCATTTACCCTGATAATGGTGACGAATCTCTAAATCCATTGAAAAAAAAATGCATCAAGTAATAATTAATTGTCACTTTATATTTATAAGAACTTTAATCGGGTACCTACTTATACAATAAAGAGATTTAAATACAGACATCTTATTATAAACACGAAAACAGTGCAACAAATGAGCGGAACTCGTTAAGTCATAGAAATGTTCAAAATAATCCAATTATCACAGTAGAAATCAGTCGTGGTGAGTTATCCGATCAAATTGTTTTAAACACCCAAGTCTTTTTTTTTAAATTAAATGTGTTATTTGCCAGGAGGGTTATGAAAATGTCAAGAGGAATTATTGGGTAACATTTTAAGTAGGTACATATTATTTTTTATTTCTTTATTTTTCCAACTTTTACATAGGTACATATTTGAAATTTATATAGGTACATATTTGGAATTTATCACCTCACTAGACGACAGCCTGTGTTGAATTGATATTAACTTGAATAGAACATGCAATGCTACAGAAAATGACAAAATATGAGAATAAACACATCTGCCCTATATTATTATTATAAACGCATGACTTCAGCCAATTTAAAATTTCAATAGTTACCTATTCTAATCTTGAAAGAGTTAAGAGTATATTGTTTTTAAAATTAATGTATTTTTTTTATCAAACTACATCTACTTAATTATGAGGAGCAGGTGATGAGAAAGTAAACAATGAACATCTGTCTTTTGTGTTTATCTCTAAGACAGGGACTTTGTTCAAGCTCTTTATGAATCAAAAATATGAACTTTTCGTCTTCAAAATAAGACTAAAATTTGCCAAATAATGGTAAAAACTTAATACATAGGCTTCATTCAAAACAAGAAGAGAAAAGTAGTTATATAAATGCATCATAATAAAGTCTAAACTCTAAACTATACAAAAGTTTTCGCCCAAGTTTAAAAGATATTCAAATACCTGAGTTGAGATTATTTGCGTACTGCGGTGAAAATTTATTGACAAGCAAACAAATAATACTTTGATTGACAACTAAAATATCCGAAAATAAACAAAAGAATAAGTAAAATCACAATATCAACAGGCACCTGGAAACCATGTTTGGAATATTATTATGAATTGCGATAAAATAATAAAAACAGACTCACTCACCAAATAAATGGAAGTTGATGTATAAAAACACTGAGATACAATCACGTTAAATATAAGCGACGAATTATTGTTGCAACAGTTGAACGAGAACTTTATAAACTTTTAAAATGCAATACATACGTATCCACACTTTTCAATTAGTTGAATTGAAATTGAACAAACCGGAACGCTTCACTGTGAAGTTGTTTCAAACAAAGCAACAATAACAAAGGTGCTCGCTTCCTATTGGTAGAATTGTCCAACGAGCCGTAACATGATTGGTTTAATACTTACATTCGTAGCGCATGCGCATTATTCAGCGGTTAATTTGAAAATTCAAATTCAATTTATAACTTCAACACTGGTCATATAGGATTAAATCAGCCAGTATTAATAGACATGCAAATAGGTATACCTACATATGTTATAGTTATATCAGAGCAATCACAATAAATGGAATGATTTAGGATTGGATTTGTAACGATTTTAACGGCTAACTAAAATTGGATTAATTTATGATTATTATTATAGTGCTCACAGTGACATCATTGTAAAATACTAACTGCTATAATAAATCAGCTCCTTTTATATTATAATCATATTCAAATTTTTTACCTAAATAATTATTATTCCTCACACCTGAGTGCACTTTCCAGTGAAATTCATAAGTGTACCTTAGGCAAGTTCAGCAACATACCATCATTCAAAATCAACATGTCTCATTCCTTCTGTTTTTGTTTAATGTGACAATCCATCCTGAACGTTCATAAACTTATGTTTTACATTATTGTCTGTATCCGGTCTATTTTTTTTCTCTTCCTTAAGCAACAGCTCAAAATATCAGAAAGTAAATATTTGAGAGGTCCTTTTTAATTAAAAACAAGCAAAAACTTACAGCATGAGCCATTTTTTCTATTCATACAAGCTCTTCCAACCCCAGGATGAAAAGACAGAAAAATTCTGATTTGATTAGGAATTAAACCATGCGTCTCTAGTGCCCATAGATTTGTCGCAGATAGTTTTATCATTATTCTTTTAAGATAATCATTTGACACTGTTGGAAATATTTATTAAATACCTTACACTAGATTTTTAATTTCCATGAACCTGACTCACCTGACGTTCAAGGCGTCAATCACTTCGCTCCATCTTTTGTTGGTAACCATTCATTTTGAATATTTTCAGAAAGACTGTTTTTTAAAAACCAAGTATAAGTGATAAAATTATTTGAAAACTTGTTTAATTTTTCACCACAGCATTACCATGGAAATTTTTCACATTTTGCCACTGAATAGCAGTTATAAAAATTAGTGTTAAAACTATAAAGAGGAAAAGGAAGTGTAATTTTTTAATTTGTCGCTTCATCTCTATACATAAAAATGGAGCCCTCTCTCTCTTGGTCATCACATCACACGTGTACAGCTGGGCCGGTTTCGCCAATTCTTTTTTTTTGTCGTGTTTACTTTTGGCATATGTCAAAGATGCCAAATGAGTTGGCCGAGGAGAGTGCTGTTCTTCCTCCTACCAGGGTCCCGAAGACCCTCTCACACTGTATTCCGTTCCTTTGAAGCAGAGCTGAATGATTGGGAGGAGGTCATAAACATTGTGCAAGATCGAGCTCAATGGAGAGTTAGTTAGTTTACTTTTACTATAAGATTCTAGTGAAAGAAAAAATTAAGACAATGCGAAACATTAGAAAATTAAGAAAGTAATACATAAAATTTAAGAAAACTTAAAGTAGGTATGTAATAGAGTGGTGCGAAAAAAGTCAAGTTGATGATATCGATTTGCTATAGTGCGGAAAAGTTGTGATTAGTAAATACATACAAGAAAAACAAAAAAAAAATGATTCAAATCGGACGTTATCTTCCGATCCCGCAAGCCACCTGAAATTTGAAGGAAAATGAAAAATTCAGTTTTTTTCAGAATTTTTCAAAAAATTTACGCACACATTTTTAATCGCAATAGTGAAAAATAGTTACAGATTGTACAGTTGAATGATAATATGTAACCTTCTTTTTTACAATATATTTTTTTCTCATTTTTACAATATACCTACCTAATCTGTTCTAATTTTGAAACTTCTCAGTTGGTGCGATTTAAAAACAGGGTTTAAAACAGGTGCAGGTCGTAATTATATTGGAAAATAATTAATCTATCATTAAGTATCCAAATTCAATATTCATAGTCAGGGCCGTCGCGTGGTTTTTAGGCGCCCAAGGCGAGGCTTTAATCAGCCCCCCCCCCCCATAAAAATAAGCTTTTAAATAAAATGAATTAAGTCAAGATATGATTTGGAAAAAAAAAACATCTATATTGCAAACTTAAAAAAACAAATAAAACTTTTTATTACAAACTCCGAGATGATTTAGCATATGGGTGTTTATTAAACTTTTTGTTGAAAATATTGCATTAGTATGGCTTTCATCCGCTATGAAGTCGCTCGTTCCCTGGATTGGCGACGTCTCTTAGTCAAACTTTCCTGTTGCTCGCTCAGTTGCAATGAAAATCAAGGATGAAATAAAAATAAAATTTAGTTAGAGTTTTTTTAAGATTTTAATTTAAAAATTGATGAAATTTTTTATTGAAAATATTGCATTCCTTTGGCTTTTCTTAGCCATGAGTTCGCATGTGAATCCCTGGACTGTATTACAAACAAAATAGAATTTGTTTTATCCACGGCGGCGCCCCTCGTATCGCGGCGCCCAAGGCGACCGCCTCGGTCGCCCCACCCACGCGACGGCCCTGTTCATAGTTCTGTTAGGACCACAAGACATCTGTCGGGAAAACTAGCTTCCAATAAAATTACACATATTTCGTTAAATATCATGAAGTCGTTTTTAGGAATGGATGCATTCCAAAATCAGTTCATGGTTTAATAAAATAATTTTTTTTTAACTTCTTATGGAAGATTGTTTTTCATTTCATAATACAATTGCTTCCTTGAAATGGTCTGAATGTGAAGGAATACTGAAGAAATAAAAAACAGTTTTATATGAAATATACAATGTAATAAATCAATATTTATGTACAAATTCACTATACCATCAATTATACAAATATCATAGTATTATTCAGTTGTATTTTAGAGATGTATATCATTCCCAATACAAATCAACACACACATTAATTTGATTCGGGCCTAACTGGTGCATAACATGCTTATCAATCAACGCCAGTGCCTACAGAATGTGTATGAAATGAAACATATTATAAAAACCGAAATACCTACAATAAGAATAAATAAATTAATAGAAATATTTTTTTAAGACTCTGGCTGCGAAATGCTTTACAATGTTAACAGTAAATTTTCTTTTAAAAATTTCAATTAACTTTTGAAAAAAAATCTCAATTGATATCAGTCAAACACACATAACAATAATTTTCATTCAATATAATTCACAACAATAAATTCGAGAATTAAACAACCAATTCGCCCCATTTTAGAGTGAAATAAGTCGGCAACCTCTTCTATTCAATACAAGTGCGATGACAAATCAAACTCCGTGAATCAAACACATTTAATGCGCGTGCAAATTGACAATCAGAAATATTGTCAAAATGATCAAATAAGTAGCATCTTGGTTTTAAATGTAAAGTCGGAAAATCTTCAAAGCATGCTGTGGATTCCATAAAAATTTATAGGAATAATTTTTTTTTTCATTCTTTTCTAGAAATATCTAGAATAAAAAAATCTAATCAAGATTGTTTTTATCCTTCAATCTAACAGCAGTTTTTGAAGAGGCAAGGATGATAAAAAGATTTAAATTAAAACTAAAATATAAATAAATATTAAATGTTGTTATTAATATGAAATTTTATTCTCAATGATTTTATCTATTTTCAACTGGCCAAAAATTATGAACGAAAAAAAAAAAAATTAAAATAATTTGTGAAAGTGACTCTTATTCATTTTGATTTCGGATAAGAATCATAATAAAAAAGATAAAGTAAGTAATAATAATGTAACTATATATTTTTGTTTTAAAAGTTATTTACATATCACCATCATGATAAATACACACATTACCATTATTTTTACTAGGACACCTCTTGAGTGATTTTTATACAGACAAAAACACAATTTATGTAATTTCGATCCAAAACAGCACCAATATTTTGTTTTATTTTTTTTTCTAAGACCATAATAATATGGCGGTAATAAATGGTTTTTAAATCAATAATACAATATAAAATGTTGTGTATAAAATTATTATTGTATTTGATTTGTAGGAATGATGAGATTTCAAAACATAAAGATTCCGATGTTTCCCATTTTTAGATCCCAATGTATGAACAGAATGTGAATGTTCCAAATAGTACAAATACTATCAAAACTACCGCTAGCCAGACAGGCATTGTCTCTGAAAAGAAAAAAAAGAGAACAAAATAAGTAAACGGGATAATGGTAGTAAAATTTATTTAAAAATAACTAACAAACTAGCTGATCTGGCAAATGTTGTTCTGCCACATAAAAGATTTTGATTGTGAATCATAAAGCAACATTTAAGACTTGCATGTCTCGACACTCTATGGCCATAAAAGTCGGTGACAATTAATATGGCATTGCGTATCATGTGGTTTTTTTTTAAATACAATACAATATCTTCCTTTTACACACCACTTTGGGGAATAGGGAGGCAACAAGAGCTCTTCATTGCACTTGATCTTGCGTAATGTTTATGACCTCCTTCCACACCATATCCAGATCCCTCAGCTCTGCCTTGAAGGAACGGAATATGGTATGAGATGGTTTTCTTCGTCTTCGAGACCCTGATGGGAGGATGAACAGCGCTCTCCTTGGCCAATTGTCATGCTTAACACATGTCCACCTGCTCTCCACAAATGTCAGGTGCTGCTTTTTAGTAATATTGAGATTTCGACAAATTTGACAACCTATTTAAATGGCTAATGTGACCATGTAGATATGTGTTTCCATGATCTGTTTACAAACAGTTTGGACTGTGAACAATTGAGACAACGAATACTTCACGAAGGGAAATATACATTCAGACAACAGTAGGAACTCATGATACAATTGCAAACTGCGTAACTAGTGGATTGTACACACAGTTTTTGGCCACCTGAGAACTGATATGGTTTATTCGCTATTAGAGATTTCAACAATGAGAGTATATAAGAGCACTGATCTTAGAATGGTAAATTAAACAAGCTGTTTCTGCTCATTTTTTGGGGCTCCAGAACGAATAAGTGTAAGTTAACAAACATTACGGTTTCCAACTAAACATTTCAAAAGATAATTGTAATTTTTTTAAATACTTACGTCTTACAGGCAAGCTGTGTATGCAGATTTTATTATCAACAGATATGGAGACTACGGCAGCTTCAGAGCGACTGGTGATGGGTGGACCATCTCCGATTGTTGGTAGAAATTCTAATCCAGTCACAAACATTGAATGAGCGCCTGGGACATACAATACCCTCTGAAAATAAACTTGACATTATAGAGAGATGTGTAAGCAATTAGTTACAGTTTTAAACGAAAATGTAGGCAAGGTGGTGCCCTTGTACCACATCACCGGGATCAAAGTACATCTATTTTGGAAAGTTCGAGTACTTTGGTGGTGGAATTCTGCGAGAACCCCATAATCAGTCCATTACAATGTTTGCCCAAATTTTGCAGCTCTATATGGGTATTACAGATTTGAATAATACTTCAGACTTTAGGATAAACTATCTGAATTTTTTTTAATGTGTTGATTTTTTTGACTATCTAAAATATAAAAGAAAGTCAGGTTAGTGCGAACACTATAACTCGAGATTGGCTAAACAGATTTGTATGAAGCTTGGTTTATTGGATTCTTCTCTGCTGCAATAACAGAATAATTAAGAAACATTCTAAAAATGGATGCCAAATAATATTAAAGTGAGTATGGAATGGATTTACTGACAACAACGCCATCTGTGAAAAATTCCATAACAACACAATTTTTATTTACTTAACAACCTTTGAGTTTCAAAACTTGGTAGGTATGTAGATTTTTGATAGAATTTCTTTCAAGCATTCAGAAATAATTTTTTAACATTCAAACATATTTTCAACGTATTTTTGTATAAATTACAAATTAGAAATCAATATTCATTGAAAGGACTATAGGAAGTATATCGGGAAAGCTAGTATAAGATAGATTTCATAGTGAAAAATATATGTCAGTATGATTTTGTATAAATGATTGAATATTGGTATCAGTTAGTCATAGAAAATAAGACTTTTTTTCCCTCACCTGTAAGCTAAACGCTATGTAGATTGAAACTGTTCCACTAAACATAGTTCCTACAGCTAAAAACCTTCCGTCATCACGCACGGCTAAGGCTGATAAACTTTCGTCAATTGTGATGCCTTTTACAAGAGTGCCGTCAGTGGGATTCCAGCACTGAAGTAAACCTTTCTGTTTCCCAGATCTACCCAGTGGATTAGCTAATGTGAACAGCCGGGATGAATTTTTTTCACTTTCATTTTTTGCAAACCTGAAACATGCAAAGCATAACATTGAATTTTTTTTGTAGTACTCTAATGCTATCTTCGTGTCAACTAGTCTAGTTCATTGAGAAAATATTGGTGGCTTGAGGCTTTCTCAGAGTCTCATCTCGCGGATTAATTCTAGAATCTTCAGTTCCAAGTATTTTGGCCCTGCTCTTCATTAGCGGCCAGTCACATAACAGTTGCAGATGGGTGTCATGTTTATCTAAGCAGGATCTGCATAGATGCATGTCCACTAATTACATTGTGCCTAGGTGTTTATTCAATATACGTCCAGGCAGAGTTCTGATGTTTTCAGTTATTTTCTTATCGTTTAGTTGCCTGCTATTAGTGATTAAGCATGTTTCTCTCCTGGTGTGTTAATCCAGTATTATTGTTGTCAGTATTTTGCTTTTACTAGTATTACAAATGGTACAAGGAGCATTTTAGAATGAAATAAACAATATTATATGTCTTTTTTATAATTTTGTACAATATTATGTAATGTTTAACAAGTAAAAGGCCTAGGCCGTAGATATCATAAATAAATAATTATTAAAATACCTACTTGGATTTTTTAAAGAGATATTTGGTCCCGTTTGGTGGTTGGCATGTTAATTTTACTACTTGTTTTCCAGAATCCATAGACCATATAATAGCGTAACCATCTTTTGCCGTGCTCACAAGAAATTTATCTGTAGGACTAAAATCTAAATCGTCCAGCTGTTAACAAAAATAATACATACTCAATTAAAAATGATGATATGTGTATCTGTTATTAAGAGATATTATATGAGGTGCATGAAAAATTAAATACTAAAGGTATTACATAAATAAATAACACTCTTCTATACATAAGTGTCAGTATAGCCGGCGGAACTTAATGCTTGAAGCATTCTCTACCAGTCAACCGGTCCCGTCAAGTCTGAGACAGGATTCTGACCCCGAGTAGAAATTACAAGTGAAAAAACACTTTCAAAACAAAATTACTGACCCGACCGGGAATCGAACCCAGAACCTCTTGATGTGAAGTCGGAGCCTTTGCCACTAGGCTACCCGAGGTCAGGTCATAATAAGAAAATAAATCTTATAGACAATTGTTTCATTACTTATGTTAAAATTTAGTGAATTTTGTGAAATTATTGTTCATAATTTTATTACAAACAATGACTAAATTACTTACCTCTTTTGAGTGTCCTTGAATATCAAACTTTTTCTTCATTTGAGGAAATTGCCAAACCCGTATATGTCCGTCAGTCCCTCCGGTTGCCATCAGCTTTCCATTATGTCCAATTATGACTACTCGTTGTAGAGGTTCTCCCCTGAAAGGAAAAATAAAAAATTTAAAGTACCTATACCCAATAGCAAAAACAGATATTTTTTTGTCATTTATGAACCCATCCCATACAGCTGTTAAAGAATATATATATTTTGATTTAAATAAATTATTACCTGAAAATATAAATCATAAAATTTCACAAACTTTTGGAAATGGTGTGTGTACCTACACATATTCTGTGTTTGATGGGTGAGAATGGGTTAGCAATAGTTTTTTTTTAAATTAATTTACTTATTTCGTTATAAAAAAGCATCAATAATTAAGGTGGCATAACTTGATCCCTGGGCCAATTTTGCCCAAATAACTGGCTTTTTTCGCTTTGCAACAGAAAGCCAATTCGAGATAAAAGTTCCAGCTGAAGACCTTCAGAAATTTGCCACACAGAGAACCAGACTTAAAAGTCAGTCCAGATTATGAGCAGCAAAAGGTTAATAACTGATACAGTGCAGAATCATGGGTCAAGAGTACTGATAAAAAAATCGATGGAACGAAGAAGATTGAAATATCAAAACCAGAAAACAAATTTAAAAAGACCATAAAGCAAAAAATGTTTTAACTATAAAACCCTATATTGAATGACTTGGTAGCCTAATGTTAAGTTGCTCACAAGGTACAGTCAACAAATTTATATTCATCACATGGT
This sequence comes from Mystacides longicornis, assembly GCA_963576905.1. Classification (NCBI taxonomy): domain Eukaryota; kingdom Metazoa; phylum Arthropoda; class Insecta; order Trichoptera; family Leptoceridae; genus Mystacides; species Mystacides longicornis. The sequence goes on along the minus strand of OY756424.1, from coordinate 9,703,258 downwards.
ACTTATAATTTAATATCATCTACATGAAATATAACATTAAGTGATTACTATTTTTAAACAATATAGAGTTAATTAAAAAAACAACATTGATAAGATGACATAAAAAGAGGAAATTGAGATGTGATATCACAAAATATTTAGAGTATAAAGGATAAGTGATAATTGGCAATTGTATAAGTACTTGAATTATATGAAACATGATTATTGTAAGCAGTAATGTTAAGAAATTAGTATCCACTTTATTTATGGGTCATTGATATAATTATTATGAGCTATAGCTATAGATAAATAATGAAAAATACATTTGAAATATGTGCACAATTGTTATTAAAATTAAATTGATAACAATTAAATCAAGTTCTAAATATTTCAGAGATCTATGGTTTATAGTATTACATAGGTTACGTTAAGTACTTTGAATACATTACGCACAAATTGGACATTATTTTGATTGACAAATTTACTAACCGAAAATAGTCAAAGAAATATTTGTTTGTATCTCAAAGTTGAAAATTCTAAATCCCTCTCTTTATTTGAAAAGCCATGTTTAAAATGGTGAACACAAATGTCACGAGCGACAAGAGATAGATTTTTGAAACCGATTATCACTGATTTATATACAACTAGCTTTCCTGACAGACGTTGTCCTGTGGTTCTAGCCCGTTATATGTACATTATGTGCACTGCGGCCCCATGAAACAATACAAAATTAATTCGATTGAGTTACATAAGCTAATAAAATTTAAATATTTTTAAAACCATCCATATTTCATTCGTATTCAAAGCTCTGACGGGAACAACGTAAGAATAATGCGCTCGCGCACACACCCTACCTCGCCTATGAAGTAGGTACCAAAACAAATGTGTCTGATAATTGTTGACTTTGTATGAAAATTTTCTAAATAAATCATTACCGCCATCTGTCAAAACACAGATCTATTGAATCTTTCTACCAAAATATCACTACATACTATTTCTACCAGATATCTCGCTAATTTCCCCAATAGATGGCAGTGGCAGTTCAGTCTAAAAATCCTTTCCATACTAATTTTAAATGTATATTTTATATCTTTCTTATTAATTTATTCAACTTTTTATTAGTTATTCTGTTATCCGGAGCGGAGAAGAATCCAATAAATCAATCGTCGGAAGAATCTGTTCGGCCGATCTCGAGTTATAAGTGTTCGCACTAATCCGACTTTCATTTATATAGTAGATTTATTGTTTGCTGTACTCCGAAAAAAAGTCGCGTGATTTGGATAGAAATTCTGTATTTTCATTGTTCAGTGAAAAACAAAACGAGAAGATAGATAGAGTTCTAACAATAGAAAATAGATAGGTTATTGAAACCGGTCGCTGGTGGAGTAAATAAGAGATTCATCTTACCCGAAGTCAGTTTGTATGCTATCAGCTGCTCTAATTTCAAAATTAATTCTTTTGTCAGACGATTTATTTTTTTCTTTATTTGCTTCTTTTTCTTTGACAGGTGAGTCTTCTTCATCTTTATCTTTGTTATGTGTATTTCTACGTTTTCTTAAAAAATTATTTATACTTTCTGCTTTAACACTCCCTCGCCGTAATTCTGAGGCGTTGACGAGTTTTAAATTAACGTTGTATAATTGACAATGACTCTCTTGTCCGGCCACTAAATACATGTGTCGTTTGAGATTGACTGCGGCACAGTTCATCACCACACTAGTTCCAGTTTCATGCCTAATTATTTCTTCGGCTATGAATTTATCACTATCATGAGAAAGTTCAAAAATTTCCTGAAATATAAATTAAATCAAATTCATACCACACTCTTTAAAGGAAACATTACATTTAAAGGCTAAGAGTACTATTGAGAAATAGAGGAATTCAAGCATTTTATATTTAAAATGTTCAAACAATAAGCTTTTTAATTTTTTTTTCTCAACAAAAGCTTGTTTTTCAGATATCCATTTAAATCAATGAAAATATAAACATTCATAATGCACGGACAGATTAAAAGAACATAACTCTAATGGTTGTTAATTAATTATTCATGTTTAATTTATGGGTATGTCGTTCAACCCAGATTAGGGATGATTTTAATAAGGAATATGATCAATTGAAATGTATTTTGATTGGCGTCGTACAAACAATAAGAAGGGAACTAATAACTATCATGTAAACTTACAAAACCATTAGCTACTCCAGTCTTTGAAGATCCTCCTCCACCAGCAACTAAGACATGACGACTCGTCAACATTTGTAATGTATAAAGAGGGAAATTAACTCTGGCTAACAACCCGTCACACCTTCTAGTCGGCGGCATTTTGAACACTTAAATCTAAATAATATTCTAACACAAATCACTTGTTTATTTTAATAAACATAAGTGTAATTTATTTAAATTACTAGTAAATCACCACGTAAGTGGCATCTTCACTATGTTCGAGGTGAAATTCCAACATGACAAATCAGACAAATGTGTCAAAAATTACGGTAGGCTAGTGTTGCTCGATATGTATCGATATTCAGAAAAATATCGATACTTGCTCTCGATATATCGAATCAATACGATATAATCGAATCATTCGATATCGATATAAATATCGATATGTTTTTTTCGATATATAAAATATCGTGTAAGTGAAGCAAAGATTCCTATTTGACCGAAATGTATCCGTAAATATGGAAATAATCTTATTTTTATAGGATTTAAGCTAAAAGTTTTGTGTGCACGTTCACGCTGGCTGTGCGTGGTGGCTATTAGGTCATGTTTCAAATAATTATTGAGCATGTACGAACTTGTATACAATAACCTAACATGAAAAGAGGCATGTACCTATTTGTTTTTTAACAGCCACTTTGGCAGTGCATGCTGAACACCTTCAGTCTTTATTTTGAATTTTTCATGTTAAAAAAATAACAATGGAATGTGACATGTAAGTTTATTTGGTACATGGATGGAAGCTGTGAGTGTTGGTCACGTGTTAGCGTGCCAGGTTTAAACAAACTTAGACCAAAATTTATATGAAATAAGGATCATAAATATGCAACGTAAATTAAAATTTTCACGATCACGTTGACTGATTGTAAAACTGTCATTTTTGAAAATAATAGGTATTCCTTGTTCTAACAGAGCATGACAAAGCGATATGACCGGTCACAAAGCTGTGCACGTGTATCTAGTATTTTTCTTATTGTATTTATATCAAAAATTGTATAAAACGGAACATTGTAAGAGTAAATGAATGTGAATTTCCATTTAAAATTTAGGGTTGAGTAATTAAATACAAATTTAATACGATATATCGAAAATATCGATATTTTTATACGATATATCGCAAAATATCGATACAACATTTCGATTAATTATATCGGAAAAAATATCGATATATTTTTTACTTGAACATCACTACGGTAGGCTTTGGGTTGCCATCTACCGAAATTCGTTGTAACTAAATTCAAATAAACACGTCATGTCTCGGAATTATAGATCAAAAAGCGATCTGTTTTATCATAACCGTTTAGGATTGAGCGGGATTTTCGAATTTCTAAAGAAATTTAAAAACAGTTTATTTCTACATTATACGTTTAACTTTTAATATTATACTACTTTCTTTCACCATTTATAGATTTGTAAATAACAATGTTAAGACTTTTTTAACATTATTTCATTTCAAATTGTTCATGTATTATATATATAAAAATGCAAACCGGATTCGACAATGACGTCTTTGGATTCTCTCAAGGGTCTAATTAAATGCAATGTTCGTAGAAGGTACAACTAATAATAATGACTGGTATTCTCAAATTCACGTTCCAGCTCAACGCAAGAAGCTCTTGCTTAGAATTTAATCGGTTGCCAGTAGTAACGTAACTAATGTATTGGATAAAACATTTTCAGAATAGAGAAATGTCAAAAGTCTCAATAAAAATTGGATACGACGCAACTCAATCGTCTGTTTTTCATTTCAGAATAGCCGTCAATATATTATATCACTAAACCATTGATGGAGTTGCCTTAATTTTACGTCACAATATTTATTTTATAAAAAATGCGTGCATGTGTATGTAATAATTTGAACAAGTGGTTAATCATTGATAAGATTAATGGAGCAAATAAATTTAATCTGGTACGTTATAAGTGAGCCTTAAAATATCACTTATACTTATAATACATATATTTTTTGTAAATTTTGACATAGTTAAGTGAGTATATTTTTAAATGAAAATTACCAACACGTGGACAGTGCTAAAAAACATCTTTTCGAATGTTATGAACGTTGTTGAGTGTTCCAAATGACTATGCTAAATGAAAATATCAAGAATTTAAAATAAACAAACTGATCAATCAATTTCAGATTATATGTAATGAGTGAAAGGCTATAATAAATAAAAAAAAATCAGATTTTACAAATATCAACATTACTGAATATTGAAAATATCTTATACAATAAATTATTATTGGTATGCTCGTTCGTAGCTCGGTATTTTCGTAGAGATACACTCATAAGTTATGAGTGTATCTCTACGAAAATATGATAATTATGAGTCATAACCCTAAGCGAAATATTTCTCATATATGTATCTAGTCAAAATAAATGACAAAATCAATCCAACAACGGCAAATTCATTTTTCAATACTTTTATTATTTTTTTTGTTTGTCGATGTTTTGGTGATAATAAGACAGCTGTTTAGTGCCCGCGGGAAAAATTATATCGACGAAATATGTGATACTTGATCAGAGGTTTCTACATACGAATGTTGCTAAAAAAATCAAGCGCAAAACATAAAAAAATGATAAAAAAAACTTCTTAAAACCCTATGTATTTTCAAATTTACAGTACCTATCATCGATATAAGCAAATAAAATGATACATAAATAAAATATTTTTTCCTTCTAACCTTGTACCCGCAATTGGCGACACGAATACCTTATTTAAAATTCCAGGCAACTGCTTATCAATTTCGTTTCCTCGATGCGACACTGATTATTCGCAATAAAAGTTAATGGCGACAAGTACACAAGATTAGTCTCAGGTGTTCGGTGTTGCACGGTGCATCGTTATCAAGCTATGCCTGTGCACCGCGAGTGAAATTCAAATTTCTTCCGCTAGTTTCGCGTGAGTCGTATTTCGATTCAAAATTGGAGAGAACAATATTTAAAAAATGACGTTTCGAAATTCCAAGGTAAAGTTTGTTTATTAAATTGATTTACTTTAATAATATTATATTACTCATCGTACCTAAGGTTTTTTCGTAATTAATTATTTCAATCATTCATTGTTGTGACAATAAATTATAATAAAAAGGCACGATTAACATTGTTGTTGATGTTTTTTTTTTAAATAAAACGATATTTTTTTTTCAAATCGTATTTTAAATGCAAATACATTCATATTTAGTACCTACCTACAAAAAACTTTGAATATATTTTAGAAATATTTAATTAATTAAGTATTTAATTTTAACTAAATGTACCTAATTTAATCTCTATTTCATGATACTGATTCTTTAGCAAAACATTATAAGAAAGATTCGGAAGATTAAAAGTCCTTATCTTTTGAAATCGGTAGTTTTAATATAACTTATATTTAAGTTCTTCTACAGTGAAATAAGTTGTTGAATTTGAAATGGACATTGAAAATGGACAAAAAAAGCAACACCGGGGTTTTGCTAGAGCCAGAATAGGGCAGTACTTATTTCTATAATAAAACAGCGCAAGCTGTCATAAAATTTGGGTTATATTGTTAGAGGTTAGAAACACTAAATTCTTCAAGGGGAAAATCGATGGGAGAAGGGTGTGTTGGCATAAAACAGGCTTCAAGGCTGAAAAAAATCCGTGCATTATAAGAAAGGGAGAAATTTTTGAACTAGCAAAAGACAGGGAGGAATTTGCTCAAGTGATTGCCGATTCTAGGGGACCTAGCATGGAACGAAAAGAAAAAGAATTAGAAATGCCATAAAAAGGTTATGGATACCTTTTTGGTGTCAACTTACTTGTAATTTTAGGGTGAATTCCTAAATAGCAACAATGAAAGCGAGTATTATTGCAGAGAGTCATTCTTATAATATAGATACTTAAATATCTGTTTATTTATTCACGTGCCACTGAGCTCTTAGTGCCATTAACAATATAAAACATCTACAGAAGAAAAGTGATAAAAAAATAGCCAATGACATATTGTTTATTGTCATTTTTACATATTTAAACTGGTTTCTTATGAACAATACATAATAATATTAACATACAACCACACAGCCATCACACCTCTGACAAAAGAAAGTCGTTTTTTATTTCTCCCATCGTAGCATCGTTTCTCAGTAGCTATAGGTATTGTAATATGCTAACTATGGGTTAATAATATGTTGAAATCCAGTCAAGATAATGAAAGTGAAATGAGAGTTCGAAGATGTTTTCTATGACAATGTCAATGTAAATAATATTTGCATAAACCATACTAATACAGTTGACTCTTGATAAGTTTAACTTCAAGGGTCGTAAAAAAAGGTTGGACTTATCTTTATTTCGGCTTACCAAACGGTGGAGTTATTGAAGGGGAGGTTCGAATTATTCATTGTTCCACACATTGAGGGAAAAAGTTCAAGTCATCCACAACTTCACAGCAACAACAAAAATTCAGGACTTTAGACACAGCTAAACGTAGTCTTTAATTTATTTACTGACAACATTGTTAGTTTTCATGGAGACTTCATAATAATAATAACAATACTGTAATAGTCATGACTAAAATTTTCACAGCTGATCGAACTGCGCAACGATCGACAAAAGACTGTGGAATAATGCGCATAAAAAATGGCAAAAAGTTAATCTTCGGAGACTGGCTGAATTATGGCATGTTACTTACTCTATAATTGCAATAAAAATAATATTTTAAGCGGCAGAACAGCGTATGATAGATTAGCTAGTAGGTATATATGCATTTATAGCTCAGTAAAAAGGTATAAAATGTGTGGCATTTTTGCTTGTTATATTAATTGTACCAAATGGTGAATAATTATTAACTTCTTAAAATACAAAGAACTCAGGAAAGCATTGCGTATATCCAAGAAAGAGATTAATAGAAATTATGAAATAAAAAACCAAGCAAGTTTGATGAAAAATGGTATGTCGCTGATTGCAGCAAAGTTTGGCTGGGTGTGAAATGGGGTAGATTTTATTAATTTGATTTGCCGTCTTTTCCTTCAATTTTACCAAGTTTTTGGTAGCTCCGTATCTGGACGCATGACAAGATTGATTTACACGACATCTTTTTAATCTGTTATTTCTTACTAACGACATATTATTATATGTAATCTTTTGGGATAAAACAATAAATGTATTATTTTAACACTCAAAACTAATCCAGATTATACGTTTTAATACGAATACTGCTATTTTATTTGGATAAGGAAAAAATAGATAAGGTATTTCATCGTTATGAAATTTGAATAAAAAACTTTTAAGTATTTTTTTCTATATATTTATTTGTCTAGACTCTAGATAATTAATGTAATTATCGGCTCAGAATACCAGGAAACTGGTTATTTAGAAAAAGGCGTGTAGGGTAGGTGGAGGCTAGTTAAGTAGGTATAGGGAATAGGTATAAGTTATGCAATCGAAATATCTCTGAAATAATTCACTGCAGTTCTAAAACTCCAGACTTAGTGATGGAAAAAACTGTCGATAATAAGAGAAAAGTGCAAATGCCGGTACTTTTAAGGATTCGGTATCAAACGAATGAATGACAATTATTACGTTTAGGTCATTAAAGGACTATAATAAAAAGATGGTTTATGAAGTCTTATTTTGTAGCTAACATTTAACCAAAGGCCTTAGCGCTGGCGGCCATTTTTCCTCTCGCGTCACCAGGCCGCCGGCGTATAGACAGATATCATAGCGTACAGGTAAGTACATACAGATATAGGCAAGCAAATGATGGGCCTCACGATGTGACGTAGCACTAAGGCCTTCTTATAATAATATAGGTGCATGGTGTTGCATTTAGCCCATGGTTTGGCTAGATGTCCGAATGCTCAATTTGCCTCATAGCCTTGCTCAACTTACTTCACATGTGGGGTACATCGAGCAGACCTGACTTTCAGCATTTCAACAACCTGAAAGTTTCCAACAAATTCAGGGGTGTAGGTTAAATTCGACTAGTTATAAATAAATAGCTATATAAGAAGACTTTTGTGAAGAGGTAAATAACACGTCATTCACACTTATTGTTAAGTACCTGTAAGCCATTATACGAAAAATTGTTTAACTGGCCCCTCAAAACTTGTAATGAATACCATGTGTCAAAAATTGTTGATTTCTTCCACCAAGAAGTACATTATGCATATTCAGCTAATTTTTTCTATGTATTATTTTTCAGGACATTCTCAAGATCATAAGCTTAGTGCTTGTCGCAGCGACTGCCTTTACAAACGCAGCCATCGTACCAACACGTCAAGCAAAAGATGAAAAGTTGTACCTGAGCTTAGAGCAGTTGTACCCTTCTCAAGGACAATTTTTTCAAAGAACATTCAATGGAACTTGGATTTCAGGTTAATATTGTACACTTTTTTGAAAACATTTTATGTCGTATAAAATGTGCGTAGTAATCAGAGTGAATTTTCTTTGTGTTGTTTCTGCTTGTGATTTTTTTTTATTAGAATAAATATAAAATCCACATAAATCTGTAAATTTGTATAATTATTATAATGTACTTTATGTAACCAGAATCATGGTTAAAGGCGCAGTTTTTCGGTTTCTATAAGCTGCGGGCCACTGCTTTTTAATCATTTTGTCCTTAACCATTCCTTAACATTAACTCAATGATTCATCATTAGAATTATTTGACATAAGGGTTGCATAGTTACTAAAATATTTCAAATTTATTTTTCAGAAACGGAAGTGTTCTATTTGCGAAATGCCTCCGACATTTATATCTTCGATGCGGAAAAGAACTCTTCTCGACTATTCATTTCTGGACAATATATGATGGTAAGAAGGTATTTTGTTTATTTTTTATTTTATCATCGCAATTTATATAAACAGATTTTTATATAACTGAAAAATTAATAAATAAATAGCAGTCGTATATATGTAGTATCTAACTAATAAAATTTAACAAAAAAAATATTATTATCTTGTATTACATATTTTGACGACTCCAAGTGCCTGAAAGGGCCTAGGGATGATAATGAATAAATAAAAATAAAATAAGTGCCTATACATTTTTTTTTGGAATCTGGGCTTACTCAAGTGAACACAAAAATACATTATTGACATCTTTCACAGTAACCAAAGGGTTGTGCGGTAAAAATGGAAATGGTCAGGACCGGGATTCGAATCCAAAACATTCCGTACGCGGTGCGTACGAAGTCGCCGACTGATACCACTAGGCTATATCCACCTTATATTTTATTGCTGTGACATAGAGGTATTAAGTTATCACTGAGGTTTTTTGCGGTTCTTATCAAATTGACTGCTACCTTCAATAATTATTCACGGTATTAAAACAAGTATCTATAAAAACCTTAACAAAGGCTATATTTTGTACAATGTCGCATTATCTAACCTCATTTCTAAAATAAAAAGTAATCCCAGATTTATTAATTACAGTATCACTCATTGTTATTGTCATTATATAAATGACTCCAATCAAGGATATTTCTATTCTTTTAAATTATACATGTGTTTGTTTTTCAGGACACATTGAACACTACCAGCGTATCGTTATCTAAGGACAAAGGAAGTTTATTAGCTCGCTCCGATCCTCAACAGGTAAGAAATAACATTATTTTTTGGAAATGTTAATAGGTACCTATTCATAGTCCAGGTTGTGGAGGAATTGTTCCGGATAGGGCAAGACAGGGAAGCTTCGCCGAAGTAAAATTATACGGCCCGGGAAGAAGATAGTCCAAAAACTGTCAGACAATTTTGGATAGGTTTATGTTTCAGGCTGAAAAATTGATATAATACTTCTACTAAAACACCTACAGAAGACCTGGCTGATGGGGATGAGCGAAATCCCTTATGGACTTGCCCTCTTTGTTGGGTAGTGCCAGACTTTCACTGGCTAAAACCATCTTTCTTCTTTGCTGTAGGCACATGCATTCGTTTCGTTGTAGCTTAAACCCTGTTCAGGAATTTCATGTTTTTATTTACCATGGATTTTATTATTTCGTCTGTTTCTTTAATAATCACAATGTCTGCTTTTGAGCATAAGGCGAATCAAGTTATCGGTTGTGATATCTTCTCCCGGCTCCTCACGTATTGCCTGAAGCTGGGTGGATCATTTTTACATGTTGTTAGTGAATTATGTTCCGCATTATTCACCTCCTCGTAGTACATGACCTTTACATTTATTTACTCGGTGGGTCCATCCTCCAAAATCCTTTTTCTTCCTTGATTTAGGCCATGCTGGCCTGTTCTTCGGAGTCATTCCTCCTGTGGCATTGATCCCAACTGTCTTTCCATCTTTTTGTGGGTCTTCGGCGAGGTCGAGTTCCGTGTGCATGATTGGTTGTGTAATGTTATGTCAGGGAGTCTGTATCGTCCATTCTTTGTACATGGTTATTCCATTCCCTTCTTCGCTTTCTGCACCATCTGAGGATCTCTTCAGCTTCACACTTCTCTCGCACTCTCGTATTCCTAACACGGTCACTTAGAACTATGCCAGCTATACATCTCAGCGTCTTCATCTCGGATGTTTGTAGTGTGGGTTTGCTTCTGGTAGTATTTGCTCTAGCCTCCACAAAGTCATGACGGGTCGTACATAAGCCTTATATATGCGCATTTTGCTCTTTATGATCATATCATCCAAAATTAACATTATGCTTTTCGTTTTTGTTTCGTTTTACAAAAATTGATATATTCATATCCTGGCGCCAAATACATGACAGCAGTCGCAGTCTTTAAATTTGGTTGCTCTCTTTTTCTCAATAATTTCCAACTAGTATCTCTATATTTCATTAATTATTAAATATCTACTTGCATACATGAGATTTTTCGACATGTTGAACATGTCGAGAATTCTCATGATTAGGAGTTTCGGAAACTTAAACATTACCACCTATGGCGAATGTTGTTAACGTAAAGTGATCACACTAAGCCCTTCGAAATAACAGTAGAAGACGGTCGTAAGCCCGTAGTGGTTTGTTCCATTTAAAAATCGAACATCAGTAATGAATTGTTAGGGTCAATAGTTGTTAAATATTCATTATGCTTTTCAATATGTGTAGCATATTTATCAATTAATATTAAAATCCCCCTAACACCACCATATATTATTATTTTAGCTTGACTGTGAACATCACGTACAGTAGACACGATTTCTTTACAAATACATGGCTAAAACTTGTCAAGAAGGCTTCGAAGTGGTTGGTGACCCAGCGGTTACAACGCCGGCTTTCGTACTGCGGACGTCGTGGTTCGATCCCAGGTGCCGACCATCTTCCTCTTTCACGACACAAGCTTTAAGTAGCTTACTGTGAAAGAGTCATGGAGTGTATTTGTGTTCACTTTGAGTGAGCACACATTCATTTAAAAAAAAAAAGGTTATAAAATTGTCGCCAAGTGAATCATCTTGCCTTTACGTTCAATACATTACGTAGCTACTTAATTCTGTCCGATGAGTGACAAGCACCTCTCAAAAACACAGGTCAAGGCTTGCGGTCTTGTGGCGATATCAAACCTTTTGTGAGTACATAGCATATTTTTCAACTAGGTACCTACCTGCAAATTTTAATTTGTTTGTTGAAATTCGTTCTTTGAAAAATAATTAAACTGTCAAAGTGTACCTACTTATATAGGTATAGATTACCTAAATAATTTTGTAAGTACGTACGTACCTACTGTATTAACCTATAGACAGGTCCGACGCTAGTTTTTTTTCGCGTGAAATAAATAAAAAGGAAAAAGACAGTAGGTATGTTTTTTGGAATTACTGACAGATTGCTTCGTATAATATGGCTTTGTAACTCTGAATATGACGGAGATCTTTTGGGCTGTTAGAATGTGCCAGATTTTTTTTTATGAACCTGTGACCACCTAAAGCGAACACACATACACTTTTGACATCTTTCACACCAAACAAAGCTTGTGTTGTGAAATTGGAAAGAATCGGCTCCGGGATTCGAAACCTCGACCGTCAGAAAGCGTCAACGATTAAACCACGGTGTTCTTTAGAACCTTAGTAAAAATCGACAAGGTACAGGGTAAAATGTGTTTTCTCGAAAATTGATCAAACGAAATTTGCAAATAATATATAGAATTTACCGCCGCTATATATATGCATATTATGTTATTTTTCTTCTTTTTAAGTGGCACATGTTTTGATATTGAAAATTTCATACTTCGTGTTTTTCTTTATTTTTATCTTCAAGTGAGCGGCCTATTTTCTTCAAATTTATCTCATTTAAAAACTAGAAAGTCTGCTTACATATCTAAGAAATCCAATAAAAGTAACGATTATCAACGGAGGAATAATATTAGATTTTTACCAAAGTTAACGAGAACGTCTTTTTTCTGTTCTGAAGATAATCAAGACTTAACAGGTTATGTTTTCAAATTTGGCTCAAGCTTAAATTCGAGATGTTAATACTTATATAATTTATTTTGCCTTTAGGTGCCAATGCCGACCCTGACCGCCTCAACGCTAATTAAAAATATTTGCTTGAGCACGTTATATAAGTGTATTATTATTTTTGTATGATTGAGTAATCCCTTTTTTCTCGTGTAGGGATGTGGCAATAACTGTCGCTGACCTCTTTGATCCCAGGTTATTTTTATCACCATTCTACCTGGAAAGAGAAGACCGTAGGTTAATGTCCTTAAAATTTTTATACAAAATCAGCGACAACATAACATTTCATTTATGATCTTACTTTGAAAAAGATCTAAACTTATGTTTTATGCTAAGATGATTTTTGATCTGATATGGTTCTAACCTCAGTTAAAATTATTTTACATCAAAGACTCGCAGACTTTTTCAATGTGAGGCATCGAATTCCTTTATTTTTAACATAAAAATAAATTTTAAACCATTATGGTTTTACGACTGTTCTCTACTGTTGTTTCGAAGGCTTGTCCCAACATTTACGTAAAAAATGATCACCATAGGACGATCAAAATTACAATTACACACAAAGTGATAACATTTCAAATGACCTAATCAACGTACCTACCAGCTGTATCCCTAACTGCCTCATTCCTAGAGGCTCTCTTACTCAAAACTGTAAATTTTTTATTGCATTTATTGTTTTTATGAGCTGGTTTATTTCAAACGGGACCGTGAGGTTGACCACCTCACGTCCTTAAACCTCAATCGGTCAGAAAAGGCACAATGAGCCTCGGACGCCTTCGTGCGCAATGGAGAGCTCTTGATGCCTCCCTGTGCCCCTAAGTGGGGTTTGGGCCCCTCGCATTGCGGATTGGTTTGGGGGGGATTCCGCGGCGGACTTGATTTATGTGGGGCCGGCTTTCTGGTTTGAGTGATTCGATCGAACTGGGGGGCTGGTTTCGTGCTGGTCGGGTTTGCTGCGGATTGGTCTCCTCCGAGCTGGCTTGCGGTGTGCGGGGGGCCTTAAAGGGAGAATGTATGTATGTATTATTTCAAACGCTGGAATTTCTGATTGGCAAATTTACTTAAAGGAATGCGAATGATTGATATTATGTAAATATTATCTTAATTATTAGTTTCAGATATTCTATTTCACATTTTTATCGCATCAATATTGTCCGTAATATTCGATGGTTGATACGGTCCAATCTATAGATTACCGGATAGTGTCAATTAATGACATGTTATATTTCAGAAAAAATGTCAGCTTAACTGTTATTCTTGTTATTATTATTAATTATTATTTAATTCAATATAAACATCTACTTACACATAGAAAATATTTTACATAATAAAATGTTATCGCTATGGTTCATGGGCAGATGTTTCCCTAGTTAACTATTACAAAATAATAATATGTAGGTACGATTGGAAACATTGATAAGAAGAACAATAATTACTTACGGTTCATTCAATAAAGAGAATAGGTATATTATTTTTATAATCGATTTCAATGTTTTACCTGAACAAGTCGTCAACACACGAACGACAGTGAGGTTGACGATCTGACTATAGAAAACTATACTTAATAAAATCGATATTATACATAGAATATATACGAAATACGAAAATACGATATACGAAAACTTACTCATAGTATATGGAATATACATTGAGTCTTGTGATCGGATTTCAAAAAAAAAAAAAGATTTCGCTGAAATTAATTTTCTCGACGTTTTCGAGGGTGTAGATTCCAAAAATGCAAAAAAACATTTTTTTTTTAAATTTCCGCGTACCCGTACGCCAAAAATGTGTGCGCACCCATAACTCATAGTAATTCTTATCCGATTTGATTGAAATTTGGTAGAACGGTCAGCCCCTCGATGTAGATGAGTCAGTAAAATGTTGAGATCGGTATCTTCAGGGGAACCTTCTTAAAGTATCCAAAGAAAATTTCACTTGTTCTAGAAAAGGGCTAAAAAGAAAAAAAATGGTATAGGGGTTGGTCTTATGCTCCTACACAAGCACTTAAAATTTGAGGTCCGTAACTTCAGTGGGTCCCCCTTAAAGTACCGATTAATATTGAATATGTAGTTCTAAAGCAGATAATAAAAAGCTCCAATAGTCGATATCATTTTAAAGTTTCTATAATAATTCCAAGGATAAATTCATTTTAATCGTAAAATTATGAATTTTTATGCAAAGATATGTTTTACACGAAAAGGCTGTTATAATATACTTAGTATGAGTTCTGGGCTACCCTAGGTTAGCAGCTTTTTTTTATTTTTTTTATTGATTAGCCCTCCACTCATTTTTGAGTGATTTAGGCTTAACTTAAAATTGACAAATTAAATAAAAATAATGATAACAATGTAGGTACTTATATTTAATACAATATCATCACTGTTAAATTTATAATAGGTAGGTAGAGAATATTCTTAAATAAAAATCGATCAAATCTCTAATATAAATAAATTAAACTCGGGTTAGTGCGAACACTCATAACTCGAGATCGGCTAAACAGATTCTTTCAATGTTTGATTTATTGGAATCTTCTCCGCTCCGGATAACAACATAACTAATAAAAGTAGGTAGGTACCTACCTACTCCTTTTTATGTTCTTGCGCGAAGTCATGTACGTACGCTATAGGCTGCCTCTAGGCTTGATGTCATTTAAATTAGGCTGCCCCTAGGCTTGATGTCATTTAAATTAGGCTGCCTCTAGGCTTGATGTCATTTAAATTAGGCTGCCTCTAGGCTTGATGTCATTTAAATTAGGCTGCCTCTAGGCTTGATGTCATTTGAATTAGGCTGCCTCTAGGCTTGATGTCATTTAAATTAGGCTGCCTCTAGGCTTTATGTCATTTAAATTAGGTGGCTTCGGAAAATGCTTTTTTTTTTAATTTCACAATCATTTGAGGTGGTTGGTAGACCAGTGGTATTAGACGACGGTTTTCGTACATACAGTGTATTAAAGGTCGTGGGTTCGAATCCCGGTGCCGATCATATCAAATTTCACAACACAAGCTTTGCTTTATGTGAAATATGTCGAAAGTGTATTTGCGTTCACTCGAGTGAGCATGAATTCATTTTTTGTAAATAAATAACACCCTTTCTATAATATTATAGAAGCTTTCCTCGAGAAATAGACAGTATGGAGTTGTGACTTCTTCTTATGGTCTCACACAATCTGACCTCCAGAGACCGCAGCCGCATTGGATCGCGTCATACGTTAGTGCGTGCAAGTCCTGTAGTCCTTCTTTAAATGCGTAGGTACATGGGGCACTCGTTTATTAGATGATCGATTGTTTGTGTCATCCCACATGCGCATGCTGGTGAGTTCATCATCCCAATTTATGTGAGTTTGAAGCGGTGCAGCCTACATTACATCTTATTCGGTTAACTCTACACCATATATTTTTGGGTTGCGTTGAGCCAGGCAGTCCTTTTGTCAGTTCAGGCACTAGGTTCTGGGTCCTTACTGACGATGCGGTCCATACTTGTCTCCATTTGTCTTCAATCGAGTAATTTGTAGTTGTTGCAGCAGCTAGCCAGTACCTACGGGTTTCGGGATTTCAGACGGCTTGGATTTGTGACTCAAACCCACGAAGTTAAACAAAACAAAAAAAAACATTTTTTTAGGACGCAATATTTAGCATGTCTTTTCTAATAATTTACTTAAATATCTAATCAATCTTAAAGCTGTAATTTATAAAATATTAAATATACAGTGTAAATGATAATAACAAGCACTCAAAAATACAACAATGAAATTTGTACTTATCAGATTAATTTTATTTTTCAGGATTTCAGATATTCATCTACTGCAAGATATGCCATCTTCGATATTGAAACTTCGTAAGTATTCACTAAACCATTATTTTTGTTGAGATTTATTTATTTCGACTTTAGCAAACCATCACAGCTTATTACAATATAGGAAGGTGATAATATTTAGTATAGTGCTTTTATTTACTAGAAGAGAAATTTATATGTAGAAGCTGACTACAACACACAGTTACTGTGATAGAGTCACAGATTGTATAAATGATTTTTAAAAATAATAATAATAATACAAAGCCTTTATTGATAAAATATACAAATATAAAAATAACATGCTTAAAATAATTATTAACAACTAAAATATACTTAAACAAGATACCTCCCGAAAATGAGTATATACTCGTGCTTCGGGAGGGAAGATTTTTTAATAAATGACCATACATACAAGTAGGTATGTATCTACGCGCTCCCTCGTTAATAATAAAACATATATCGACAAGGCAGGTGACTACCTCTACAGCTACACATTAGTGTTTACGTATAATGTACATATATTGTATAATCTCACCAATACAAAAGCGATTTTCCTCCGGAACGTTAATGCAGTGTACCTGTGCATCAAATTTTGTCACTTATTTCTCTTAAAAACCAAACCTTTTACATACGTACTGCCCTTACATAACTAGTTATATCAAGTTCAAATATCCAATTCGAATCAAAGACTTGAGACATGTTAACTTCTATTTATTTTTTTCAAGGGAAATAGTGAAGATCGCTAACCACGAACGTCTCCAATTCTGTGAGTTTATCGGAACAACCAATAACTCCGTAGTGTTTGTTCTACAAAACAACTTATACGTGAAATATGGCCTGCATGGAGATGAGATACAAATCACCGACGATGGTATACCTGGAGTGGTGTACAATGGGATTCCGGACTGGGTCTATGAAGGTACGACTTATACTGAGTTTCGAAACGATGAACGTTTTTCTTGACAGCCCACCACAGCTCCCACTATTATTTGTGGGATGAACCAATGGATGAACACATAACATTAAATGTACTTCGTCCTAGAAGCGGCATTTGGAACAAAAATGTCAAAATTGTATGTCATATATTGGTTTGTGTGGTACGAAGTGAAGGATAAAATATAAAGTAGGTATATTTGATAACACAGCGCCCTTTTATCGAACATAAAACTTTTTCACAGTTAAAGCATGGGTGAGTAGGGGGCTTCCTACTCATAGAAACGTTTTAGGAAGAGATTCTGCTTCTAGTTCGTCGTGCATAATAATTCAAAATATAAACCTCATCCATTTCGAGTTCATCATCTTATATTGGGATTATAGAACCTTAATTTAGCTCTCTTTCAACATGAATCTTTACACAATAATTATCAGCTAATATTTTCTTTACTGAACGCTCATAATATTGTATGCAACTTGCAGAGGAAGTATTGGGCTCAGGTTCAGCAGTGTGGTTCTCTCCAAGTTACACAAGATTGGCTTTCGCCAGTTTCAATGACACCCTTGTGGACGAAGTGACTTATTTGACATACGGAGACCCAGGAACTGTGGAAGATCAGTACGCGACAGTCGAGAAACTGAGATATCCAAAGGTAGATTTTATTATTTTATATCAATTTTTCACATTGAGTGGACGAATCGCCTTCAACCCTCCCTGTTAGAGAAATCACTGTACGCATATTGTGTACCTACACTAGGCAGTACTCCTATTCTGAATTTCCGTGACATTTACGCTGCCGTGAAGTAACAAAATTTCGTATGGAAACTTGTATAGCGGCCCTACAGAACACTTCGAAAAGTACTGCAGCCCAAACAAAATTTCTCGTGAGTTTCTCACTAATGCTCTGGAGTAGACTCCAGCTAAATTATCAACACCTTTTGACACCGTGCTCATTATTTAAATGCATCTTAAACATTACAACACTCTTCTAAGAAGTTCAGTTAGTAGGTTTACTAATTTTCAAGTGAACTTTAATAAACCTTTGCCAGTGCTATGCATAAAATATTATCATTTCGTGGAAATAGTTGTACAAGTTTGATTGTTATTTATTCCTCAGGTCGGTCGCACCAATCCCACCGTCACTTTGAAAGTGACAAACCTACAACAAGGGAAAAACTTGAGTTCAGTCGTGATCCCGGCACCTGTTGACGAAGTCACCCACGATCACGTTTTATACACTGTGTCATGGATATCCGAATTGGAACTTGCTGTAGTGTGGACGAACAGGAGGCAAAACAAGAGCGTGACGGTCATCTGTCATCCCGACTCTGGGACTTGTGAAAAGGTCAGTTGGACTTTATTTATTTTACCTTTTGCCTCTTCGGCATTTTTAATACCTTTTTATACAACACTTGTAATAATTTATACCCTTTCATGATAACGGCATTAAATTTGACAAGTTTCTAGCTTACGATACCCAAACCGAACTAAAACAGTAGTTAGCTTATTTTGATGATTAAATTCGTAAAAAAAAATATTGAATTGTATTCACCATAAGATCAATCAAATTTTCAATATATAATTTTATAAATTAATTATTTGCACTTGCTTAAAGATGAAAAACCATATCAAAATCAACTAGTACATCAATAAAAATATATAGTTGAATAATATGGCATTTTGATTTCATTGCCATCGTACTGCGAAGGTTGCTCTTCGCCAGTATACATTTCCTTTTTACAATGTTACATTAATCATTATATCTATTGATTTATCATGACATTAATGACGATTTGATTCAACCTACTTCCATACAATCTCATCCAGTTTAAAGCTAAGCCTTTAATTTTTTTTTAATGAATGGTTAATTGCCTTTTTAAAAAGAATAGTACAAAAAATGAAAGTAAAGCAATCAAGCGTCTAAAATTATCAATAGCATTTCAGAAATAAAAAAGTACATGACATTTATACGTGTAAAACATAAAAGAGTGCTTTCACTTTAACCTAAATAGGTTGTCAGCCGGCTCACCTTTGCTGTATGAGATCTGTACCCCATATTCAAAGTTTTCGTGACATTTACGCTGGCGTGAAGTGTCAAAATTTTGTATGGAATCATACTTTGTAAAGCTCCGCAGCGACCGCAGCCCATACAAAATTTCCGCGAGTTTCTCACTAACGTTAGCGAGTAATATTCGGAAAATGGGTACTGATAAGCTTTTAACTGTCGAGATTGTTTTCCAATATTTTGGAGCGATTACCTAAGGTAGGAATAAGGCTGTAAACAGTTATTTGATTATAATTTTTATTTCTTAGGATCTCATCCGAGAAGAACCCGAGGGTTGGATAGAAGTCAAGACACCGCTCTTCTCTGAGGACGGGGAAAGTTACTTGGATATAGAGCCTGCAGCGAGTGGCGGCGAGGATGAGACAGACGAGTGGTACCATTTGGTCAAATATTCCAAGGGAGGTAATCCAAAGAAAGAAGCGACTCCACTGACATATGGCCGCAAAACTGTTTCTTCCATCGTTGGTTGGAATGAGGACACAGACAGAATGTAAGAGTTATTGGTAGTCTGGCGAATTTCGTTTTCAAGGTCGTAAATTTGTTTTCCCGTGCCAACCATCTTCCTTTTATTCAAAAGAAGCTTTGTTTTCTGCGAAGATGGCAAATGTCTTTGCATAGGTGGAGATAGGGTGCCTGCTTTATTTGTCTCCTATATGGTGGGCTTCTTATATTTATTCCTTCATATTTTGGAAGGTTTGCTGAATGCAATCATTTCTTTTCTATAGCTCTCATGTCCTCTATCTTGATAATTGTTCATTACAGAAAATCTTCTCTGACATCATCTTTTACAATATTTTCAACAACGCCCTTCGGATTCCTATGTTTTATACATTGTCTTAGATATTCGTATAAAATTCCTATATTTTATACATTGTCTTAGATATTCGTATAAAATACCTATATTTTATACATTGTCTTAGATATTCATATAAAATTCCTATATTTTATACATTGTCTCAAATATTAGTATTAAATTTCTCACCATTATGCTTTGATTTTTCATATACCTACTTGATTTTTTAGATTTTGATTGCCATCATTAAACATTAAAGCCAAAACAAAGAATACAGGTTTTTAAAGGGAAACGAAACTAATAAATTAAAACCAACAAAAACAACAACAACACCTCTCAACAACAGCTCTCCATTGCGCTCGATCTTGCGCATGTTTATGACCATTTTGTTTAATTTTTATACAGTGTTAGCCAGTAACGCATGTCTTAAAAATTTGTTTTAGATACTACATGTCAACAAGAGAAAACCTTCCATGGGAGCAGCACCTTTATGTGGTTTCGGGAAACACAGAGACTTGCATATCTTGCGAGGTGACACTTCCTGGAGGGGACAGATGCACCTTTGCTACAGCGTGGGCCCCCAAAAAAGTCACCTACTATACGCTGGCCTGCCAGACTGACGGAAATCCAGCTGTTACAATACTTTACGATTCCAAGGTACTTTATTCTTTAAGTAAATAACGTAATTGACAAATAACTTATACTTATTAGAGCCTGACTGATCAGACATTTTTCTGAACACCAAATTTTTTATTCGAGGTTGTGGTACAAACACCCCTAGCTTTCCATAAGCTTTGTACGAAATAGGTAAGTGTGTATCTTTCCTTCCAATGGCTCTACATTTTAAACCGATATCGAGTCTTGTAAAATTCGCCTCCAACCTCTTACGTCTTCTGCAGCATTCCAACTGGGAAAATTCATAAACTTTCTAGCAAAGGCGAATAAAAAGTTCATTTTTTAAAGCAATAGTTTTTTGAATACAACATTTTAATTGAACTACAATGTGATGACACTTAAACCATCCTTTGACAACAGCACGCTCATCCACAGACGTTATATAAATTTACCATAACCACTATATTTTCTTCTCCAGGATGACCAACCTGTTCAAATTTGGGAGGAAAATCGCAGAGTACGCAGTCAGGTCTCAAGATACCACATGCCGCAGCAGATGCTGCTACTGCATCCTATCCCGACTGCCAATGCCACTGTGCAGTTTTATCTTCCACCGGAACTGGACATTAACAACACAGAAAAGAAATATCCGATGGTTGTCGACATTTACACCGGACCTAATTCTGTACGAATTTACGATAGATTTGGAATAGGTATGTACTATTTTTTTTTGGAAATTATATTTATTTTTGTATCAACGGCCGTGCGATATGTGTTGATGATGCTGAATGACTGTTGGCTGAGTAGACAATCAGGGCCCCGAAAACGAGGAAGATCCTCTCACACCGTATTTCGTTCCTTCGAAGCAGAACTGAAATATTTTGACGTGGTTTGAGATGAGGTCATTGGAACCGCGCAAGATCGGGCGTGGGGGAGGGTTCTTGCCCCTGAGTGGGGACACAAAGGGAGTATAGTATTTATACATACCTACTATTAGACTACTATTATGGGGCGCAGTCATAGCTTGGCCCTATACTATAATATATAGTTGTTTCATTATCGAGAGGTCTCGGGTTCGATTATATCTATCGGATCTTAATTTTTTTGTTTTTTATACTTGAAATTTCTACCTTGTACTGTCTTAGATTGGATGAACCGGTTGACTAGAAAATGAGTTACGTCGGCTTTACTGACACCTTTACTAAGAAAAGAGGTGATTTTTCGGTTCTTGGGGATTATCCTTTCTGACCTTCAATCCTTTTTATCCATGCACATAGAGTCAAACCCTTTTTAAGATTATAAATCTCCCTAATTTAGTATTTCAAGACATCGGTTCAATCAGTCCTTTATCAAATTTGTCTTTTAATATCTATGCCAAACTCTTCCATTGCACTTTTTCTCCGTCATTTCATCTTCATTCTCAAATGAGCCAGGCCTTTGATGAGTAGGTACAGGGATTCAAAAAATGGGTACAGGTTGCCAAATTTTGCCTACTCTAAATAGTGTTTAATACTATAAATATAAAGAAAAAGACATAACAACCTCTAAGCCACCGTTTGAAGATAGTGTTTAGTTATAAATATTACAGTTCTGCTTTGGACAAGGGTAATATATTATTATGAGGAGCAACTGGCCATACGGAATCAGTTCAACAGAATATTGGAAATGGCGAGTTTGTGTGATCGATCACTAATTCCGTTTTTGGCACAGTTTCAAGTCGAAATAATTGAAACATAATATTATTACGGTGCACGATTTTAATTACAAACGTAAAAAAATGTAATAAATGCGGTACATGAGAACCGGTTTTCAAATCTATGAACAGTCTGAAAGTCTAGTGACGGAGCGGTTATATGTAGGTAGAATGTTAAAAAGACTCAAATTGAAATTAAGTTAGTGTTAAAAATCAAGCATTACTCGAGGTAGGTACTGTATGGAAATTATCAAGCTTGCAAGCAAGATTGAATATATTATATGGGTAAATGATTCCCAGTTTTACCGCACTTTAGTTGAATGTGAGGATTACCGTGGCTTTGGAGCCAGAATTTCGGTTTTTCTATTCGAACTGAGTAGTTACCACTATCAGAATTTAAAATCCTCTCCTCGCCAGATAGTTGAGATTCAATGGTTCACATTAACTCTATAATGGGCTGACTCTATAGGTACACTATTTTATCTTTATCTAACACGGTGTTGATTTCTATCAGGGGGACTATTCTCCAATGTCGATCGAAAAAATTCCATGCACGACAATAATAATTGTCGATGATAGAGTCGATTGATTTGTAGTCTATTCTCGACGTCATTCGTCACCGAAATTCAAATTTCATACGAAAATATTGGCAACGTTGGAATTTGGGGGCGTTTTCGCTGTTGTATCTACGTTTTAAAAGCTTGGTTTTGTACAATGTCATTACTGCCACCTGCGTATCAAATTTTTCTGAAATTTTCAAAATAAGTAGAAAAATCATCCAAACTAGACACAATGTTCACTACCATTTTAAAACAAAAAAAATATATGCCGCTAATTAAAATCAAGTACATACACAACAACCTGGTTTTTCAATAGACCTTAAACATCAAAAAGTTCTCAATAATTTAAATAAAAATATCATTATGTTTGATTTTTACGGTGAGTCCGCCATTATTGACAAATTAAATCAATAGAATACGTTAAATTCGACTGGTCAAGTAGCATTCGATTGAATTGACATGATAATCTGTAGATAATAATTATTGTCGCAGCCGAGATTCAAGAATACCGTTTTTATGAACCATACGAAAGTCATAAAACTTCGATTACAAAACCCATCGTTCGACATTCGAGAATAGAGTCTCTGTTCCCTTTGTTTGTATGAGAGGTGCAAGTAAGTGCAAACATTTTATACATGCTGGTTTTCTATCATCAATCTACATAATAATTCAGTAATGTATGTATATTTATTTATTTATTTATTTGTTTCACTCCAACTGTATGTAAGAGCATCACGCTAAAACCGTAGGTTCTGCGTTGAATATTTTTCTTCGCAGTTTTTCGCAAATACAATTGTGGTAATCTGAGATACAAATATTTACATTTCATTAAATATATTTTAAATTATTTACAAATTTCTAAAAATTTAAAATCTTCATACAAAAATGAGAAAGTCATGTTTTAAAAGTAAAATTATACGTCTAAATTTTGTGTAGAACTGTAGCATTACGGTATGAAAATGTACAAAATCAATCGAAGTTTGATTTGAAATACAAAAAATATAAGTAGAAGTCTTTTAATTCTTATTTTATAAAGATTTTCACCGAAACTTCTTATAAAATATGTACGCCATGACAGATGACTAAAGCCGGTAAAGCAGTGTTCGCTTGCACCCTCTCTCACCTAAGGTACCTCATCACTACAGTCATAAGTAGGTCAAACTAACTATACATAATATAATACTAGGTAGGTAGGTACCTATATCTACAAACAGGTTTTCATTAGGAACAACTACACGTATTATATAATACTAGGTAGGTAGGTACCTATGTATAACTACATTCTTCTTTTAATTTTTTCGCGTATTCAACAGTGAGTATTAATTTTTCCTCATCTTCTATTTTTTTTATACTTAAATATTGAAAGTGACATTAGTTTTTCAAACTTTTCGCATATTTAGCAGTGACTCTTATTTTTTCCTTTTTTGAAACATTAGCTGGGTACACATTCTAAATCTTAGCGTGAAATGCCGCCGTAGACAAATTCAAATTGGCGTTCGACTACAAACAAAGATATCGCTAATGTATAGTGCGAAAAAATTAACTGTCCACTGGAACATATAAACATTTATTCAAACCAAACAATGATCCTTATAATATAAAATATAAAAAGTGGACAGTTAATTTTCTTCCTACTCTACATTGTCGAAGTAGTTTGTAGTCTATTGCCAAATGCATTTTGTCTAGGCCTACTGGTCCTGAGAAGGGGAAAGCTGCATACAAAACCTGTTCAATAACCTACGGCTCAAGTCTGACTAGCCAAATCAACAACGTAAAGCAAGACGGGTATCAGCTAGTAATAATAATATGTACCTTCTTATTTAAATAAAGTGGCGCTGCCTGCTTTATTTTAGACGAATAATCACTCGAAAACGAGTGCAGGGCTTAAAAAAACTTAATATTGCCTAGTTATGTGATTTTCACCACGAAATGAAATAAAAGCAATAGGTATCCACTTTACTAAAATATATGCAATTATGAAACGTCATACGAATGAAACATTATGAAAGTCAAAATTTCAATCATCAAACAAATTAAAAGAATTGAAATGATTGGATCCCTTTGAATTGGGAAATCAAAAATAATCATTGATTCAATTAACTAATTATTAACTGCGCATTAATGCAATTATTTTATTTTCAATAAAACTCATTCACTAATCTCTTATATAAATGGGGATGCCCTCCCCAAAAAAGTTGGGAGTTAACCAAACCAATTTTGAAGTGGTTGGCAGCCTAGCGGATTAGTTGCGGACTTTCATTTTGAAGGTTCAATCTCTGGTGCCTACAAACTTCCTCCTTCACGACATTGAGTTTGCTTGGTGTTTAAGATGTCATAAATGTATTTGTGGTCACTTTGGATGACCCTTGATTAATTTTAATCATAAAAAAAACATTTTAAAAATATTTGTAGATTTACGAAGTGGAATTCATTTAAGTCGATTTTAATGTCGCGTTGAAATTAGCAAAGAATTTGCCTAAAAGTGTTAAATTGTCGGTTGCTGTGGAAAGTATCTATTAATTAACTCTCAGTTTGTTTTTGTTTCAACTTTATAGTGAAATAGGTACTGTTATGTTTCAACTTTATAGTGAAATAGGTACCTTTCATATTCAAAATTATTCTGTTTCACCTGCATTTATTTACATTTACAAGAATGTCGAGATATTGATAAACCTAAAAACAAACTGAATAAATTATTTAGCAACCTGAATAGTGAATACCACCCTACACGTGCAATATTATGTACTCGTATGTAGAATAGGGAAGAATTTGGCTGTTTTCCAAAGTTCTCCTCCACGATATTGGACCGTGATACATTACGATGAAAGCCTATTTGCTATTAATATTTTTAAGTCATCGATAATGTGATTAGTTGAGGCGTTTCTCATAATGAAGTCCTAAAAAATAATATCAAATTCATATTTGACAGCCAAGCTATCCACTTAATTCAGTAGCCAAATTAACTTATGTTATGCTGCATTTACACGCTTGCCATGGTTTGGCAAACCACCACAAACACCAACGTGTAAACAGGGTGTTTGCCTTGCCTTGTGTGAGCTTTGGCTTGCAACAAGTGTCGGATTTTACACAGATCAAAGGAATTTGCGGCAAATGTATGAAAATACGCCAACGTGTAAATGGCGTCCAAGCGTTTGTGAAGGCTTGGAGCTTGTGGTGGCTTGCCAAGCCATGGTAAGCGTGTGACTGTAGCATTATAAATTCAACATTATTAAATATAATAATTATCATCATCTTCTTAGCCGTAGGCCTCCTCCATGTTCTTCCACTCCTGTCTATCCTGCGCCTTCTGCATCCATGTTCCTCGCGCAAACCTCACCAGGTTGTCTCTCCATCGAAGTTGGGGTCGTCCAGGGTCTCATTGGGATGTTCTGAGGCGCCAGGAAATTGTATATTGTCAGAAGCACTAAGAAGGTTACTTCAGTTCAGTTTTCTTAAATTAATTTTCTTTCTTATTTCTTAAGAACCTTGAAGTGGTTGGTAGACTAGCGGTTACAACGCCGGCTTTCGTACTGCTTCGTTCGGAGATCGTGGGTTCGATCCCAGGTGTCGACCATCTTCCTCTTTCACGACACAAGCTTTAAGTAGCTTACTGTGAAAGAGTCAAATAGTGTATTTGTGTTCACTTTGAGTGAGCACAGATTCAATAAAAAAAAAATAGCAAAAACCAGAGATATAAATAAATAAAACTTTATTGCTGTCTTTATTATAATACTAGCTTTCCCGACAGATGTTGTTATGTAGTCCTTACTATGAATATTGATTTAAAATTTGTAATTTATACAAAATTCGTTTGAATGTTAAAATATAATTGGTTGAAGTGTTTGTTAGTCCAGTGGTATCAATCGCCGGCTTTCATGCGCACAGCGTATTGGAGGTCGTAGGTTCGTATCCCGGCCGTGCCGACCATTTCCGTTTTCACGACACAACCGTTTGTTGGTTAGTGTGAAAGATGTCAAATGTGTATTTGTGTTCACATCGAGTGAGCACAGATTCATTAAAAATAAAAATAAAATCTGAAAGCTCTGAAAAAATTCCATCAAAATCTGCGTACCAATATTTTTAATGTCAATGGTTGTCAGGTACTTAAACAATAATTTTGGATGGTATAGAATTTTTCATAGATGGCGTTGGCGTCGCAGGAAATCCGTTCCATATTAACTTAAATATTATCTTTCATGCATTTTTTAACTTTATAAAAGTTATTCTGTTATCCGGAGCGGAGAAGAATCCAATAAATCAAACATCGGAGGAATCGGTTCAGCCGATCTCGAGTTATAAGAAGTGTTCGCACTAACCCGACTTTTATATTATTAAAGATAAGGAAAACGTTTGTACAATTCAAAGGGCGGACGAATCTTAAAAGATCTCTGCCAGCCAATCCAGTTATATATAATAGATATAAAAACATATAAATACTGCTTTATACTTCGCAGTCTCGCATCGTTGTCCTCAGCCTTACTCTCTTTGCATCCGTCTTAATTATAGGTAGGTACCTATGCACAGCAACATAACGATATGTAGGGTAAGCATCTATGTAGGTATGTATGCATAAACCACTAAAGATTTGAAATGTTGCTGGATACGGAAATATTTTTACGGAAAACCAAAGTGCTAATTAAAGGAACGCTGATCTTTCGCTTTTAAATATATCACAGCTTCTCAAACTATTTGGGTCACAGTTTTTATACACATTTTTTTTAAATACATATATGTAAAAAAAAACAATCTTTCATTTGAATAAAATTTGCCAGTGGTTCCATAATAATATCTTTGACATGACGTGAACCACTTGTTAGTTAATTATTCCCGAAAATAATAATTATGTACGGGCATTCGTTTTTCTTTCTCTTATTCTAAAATTTTAGAAGATGAACTGAATGGTTTTCGGAAAGACTACCGTTTTTTTTATCGAAAGCTAGAAATGCTTAGAATGTACAATTATTGTACAACCTAAAAAATACCGATCTTTTGTTGTGACTCATTTGATTGGCGGGATCACTTTGTACGGGAAAACAAAATTGTAGTTTTTTTTTCTATTTTCCTCGCATTTACTCCTTATACCACTAGCCTACCGACCTCGGTAGCCTAGAGGTATAGGCGTGGACTTTAGATCAAGAGGTTCTGGGTTGGATTCACGGTCGGGTCAGAGTTTTTCCAAGAGTTTTTTCACTTGAAATATCTACCCGGGGAACAGGACCGGTTGCCAGTAAAAAATTTCCCCAGACAATAAGCTCCGCCAGCTATACTGACACCTTTGTACCTATAGTAAATAAAGTGTCAATTTATTTATTTTCCTGAACTTATGCAAATATTTTGGAACCAAAATCAGCCATAAACGAAAACTTGTTTGTAATTAATTATTAGGTACTATAGCAACCTCTGATAGATTTAAAAAAAATGTGTCTGTGTTTTTTAAGGTTTTGCTATACCTATTTGTTCGATTCATTGCAAACTAGTTGCTGTTCTTTTATCCAATTAAACAGTAGCATTCATCATAATACCGCTCCAGCGATATCGGCAAGATTGAAAACCACTTTAAATATAATGTGTGCTACCAAATAATATAATATACATAGGATAGGATTATAAGATTGTTTGAAAACTCCCATTTACCAAACAGCCAGAGTTTAATTACGTCGAGTAATGGTTGGTATGCAAATTAAAATAACAATATAGGTCATCTTCCCCTTCGTGATACTATAAACTGCTGTAGCCGGCAGTTGGATTCTCTGGGAGAATTTCCATTGCACGAATGCCATTCCTTCTGCGGTAAAGATTTCACGCCTTGTTGCCTTTTATTACTGAAATGTACGTGGCTGCTCTCTACTTCCTAACAATACAATAACACACTGCGAATTTTCCGCAGCAAGACACTGTACTGATTCAGCTTGAATCTTCTTTTCAACGATGTAAATTGAATTACCGCCAATGCTTATTATACGAATCAGTCATGTATTCAGTAAAATATCGCTTTAAAGCCATATTTTTTAACGATTTAAATATCAAATATGACATTTTCAAGTCAGTTTTGAGTCTCGCTTACTGCAGGCAAAGTCTTTCCCAGGTTCCTTCATCCTTTTATTCCACAGGCTATTAATTATTGTCCTCCATTGGACATAGGCCTCCCCCTATGGTCTTTACAGATTCTTTATATACGTCGCAGCAATTATTATTTGCAGGGGTATGGGAGGGCTCAACTCTTAATGACGATACTCCGAAAATTATTTTTTTGGCCGTTATCGAGAACTTTAAGCTCAATCCAACTCCAGTTTTGCCTCACAACGTTTTTCCCTTTATAAATTACTCTTATTTTCTACTGAATTCGTTTGTTTGCCTTTCTAAAACTCAGCTTAAACTTTACACCAGCATTCTCATTTCCACTTTCTATTGTGTTGTCTTTAAGGCCCATCGCGCACTAGGCAGCCAGTAAAACATATGACGTTGTATGGGAGCCCGCGCACTAGGCAGCCACGATTTCCCACGAATATTCTGGCTGCCTAGTGCGCGATGGGCCTAAGTATTGTTAAAAACTCTTTTGGTAAATACTATGTCACAACCGAGTAGTACAAGAACACACGTATCAAAAAGATGGATCTTTAAGTAGGTACATACCTACAAAGTAGAAAAATTTGTACACTTTTGGAGAATAGCTGTAAATAGCTCGCCGAAACCTTTGAAAAAAAGTTCATTCCTGATCAATTCCGTTGTAATTCACCGATTGTTAAATAATTAAAATTATTTGAAAATCTTAAAACGAATAAATTTAAAATATTATTTGTTCATAGGTTACCCAACATACGTCGCAACAAACAGAAGCATGATTTACTGCAAAATAGACGGCAGAGGTACGGGCAACAAGGGTATTAAGGCTCTGTTTTCTATCAACAACAGGTTGGGATCCTATGAGATAGAAGATGTCATCAACGTTACTAGGTCTGTATAATATAGTTTTTTCAGTTTTAATGTTTCGGGTGTACATTTTAAATAGGGATTAACCGTCTCGCGTTAATGGGTAATTCACATTATTGATAAGTAGATTTGGACAAATACAATATGATGCACGCGCTATTGATGTGTAGGTATATGTGTCTATCTCGCCATAGCGTTCGGTCAGTATTCTCGACAATTAACTTATAAGAATACTTGTATGTGTTTTCAGAGATTTGACTGAAATGTTCCCATGGATCGACAAAAATCGGATCAGTCTCTGGGGCTGGAGCTACGGAGGCTATGCGACAGCTATGGCCATGACCAAAGACGACTCCCATGTTTTCAAGTGTGGAATATCAGTGGCTCCTGTTACCTCATGGCTCTATTATGGTATGTTGAAAATCCATTATCTTGCAGTGCCGATTCACGGCTCTGCGCCACACTATGATAAGATTTAGGCATTTCTTTCCCTTACAAAAAGTATCTGCATTTGAAACGAAGTGCCTCAGGAGAATCTTGGGTATAAGATGGTACCACCGCATCACGAACGACGCTATATGCCGGCGCACCCAGCGCAGGCCCATCATTTCCACCATTACTGAGAGGAGATGGGCATGGCTTGGACATGTGTTGAGGATGCCGAATGACAGTTAGCCGAGGAGAGCGCTGTTTTTCCTCCCATCAGGGTCTCGTAGACGTGGAAGACCCTCTCATACCGTGTTCCGGTCCTTCAAGGCAGAGCTTAGGGAGTTGGACATGGTGTGGTAGGAGGTCATACACATTTTGGAAGAGCAATGGAGAGCTCTTGTTGCCTCCCTATGCTCCTGAGTGGAGTTCAAAGGGAGTTTTGATTTGAGTTAAGATGCTGTATTCTTAGTTCCTGGCTTAATTCCGGTTCGGGTGTTTTTGTATATTAGAAATTTACAACATGCTTTTCCATCCCATCTTATATTGGACGGATCTATAGATTGCTTAAATTTGCGAACACATTTTAAGATATTGATTTATTTAATAAAGTATATGCATAGTATAAGGGACCTCAGAAGCCTGGGTATAGACATTAACTTCTGATCAAAAGGTCCCGAGTTCGATTCCCGGTCGGGTTTGTGTGAAAAAGTTTTTTTTGCTTGAAAAATCTATCCGAGGTTGACCTGTTTCAAATTGTGCGGAACATCTTTTTATAGAAATGCGCGGATTTATTTATAGTATTGTGCATATATTATCTATTTTTTTTTTAATTTATATTTTAATAATGTCTATTATATGCATAATATATTAGCATGGACCAGACAAAACCTTATCAGGTGAATAAGTCTTATAATTTTAATTAATATATTAGTTGTCATTATAAAAATGTACAAACTTTCTTTTTAATTATACAATTAAAAAACTTTCTATAAGAAGATTTCATTAAACGAAATTGGTACGTCGACAAACGGTTTCATTTCAAATGAAAAATTATTCAAAGCGCTGAAGGTACGCGTATTATAGGTAGAGATGGGACTAACGGCTTAAATTGAAAAACGTTATAGCCATTTCGTTAATTGAAGATAACGTTAATATTAAAAGCTGAAAGCTATTTTAAAATATTTGGTATCTGGGATCTTAACTTCTTCCTAAAAAAAAAAAAAAAAGGTCGTTTCCAAAATTTGGTATCTGGAATCTCTACTTTTCCTAAAAAAAAAAAAAAAAGGTCGTTTCCAAAATTTGGTATCTGGAATCTCTACTTTTCCTAAAAAAAAAAAAAAAAAGATCGTTTCCAATATTTGGTATCTGGAATCTCTACTTTTCCTAAAAAAAAAAAAAAAAAAAAAGGTCGTTTCCAGAATTTGGTATCTGGAATCTCTACTTTTCCTACAAAAAAAAAAAAAAAAAGGGCGTTTTCAAAATTTGGTATCTGGAGTCTCTATCGTTCCATTCGCTCAGTTCCATAATATTACCTGACATATACATAATAGGGGTAGGCTATTATTTTCATTCAACTATTATTTATAAATAACGTTTAATATTAATAACGTTGGATACGTTATTTTTATTTAGCTATTATTATTATCAGCTGTGGTTATAATGCCCATCTCTAATTATAGGACGGTATAGTATGATGTATGGCTATTAATATTCGTTCCTATTCATACAGGGATTTGGATTTATACAGGAGGTTTTGAAAATATTTTTTAAGTTTTTGATTGCAGTAGGTACCTATGTTTATATTTTATTATACAAAAGAAATATGATTAATGCTGCCCAAATAGGCCAAGCATTTATCAAAAATGTTTTAACATTAATGGTTTGTACACAACATAACAAAATTAAATAATTACTACATTACTATCTTCTAAACATTAGGCTTCTAGTCCTATCCTATCATCGAATGTCCAGATTAACGACTGTTGACATTCCCATTCGCTCAAAATATTATTCCCTATTGTTTATCTGTCGTAAGAGTATTATAATATAGTGTTACTTACAGTACCTTCCCGTTTTCTGATTTTGTCCGTGAGCTTGATCCTCACTGCGTGTTACCACTATGTCGTGTTTCTGATTCGACTTTTATTATGATGTAGTCTTCTCTGTTCCCACAACATATTTGAATAAAGGGAACAATATTTGTTGGAAAAAATCGGTGCTGGATATCTATCCAAATAAATAGCTCCAAATGTTCGCCCATCAATGCACACGACATTTTGTCGGATGCGACACGTGACAAGTGGAAACTGGCTCCTATAAATTTTTCATCGATTTTTGTACTCAAATGATCCCTGAATAATATATAGCAACATCAATATGTGTTTGAAGAATTATTAAATTAAATAAATATTTAAAATTTATTTCAATTTATTCGCTTGTTAAATTATACATGGATTCCGAAATTTTCATAATAATAATCCATTTTATTATATTTGATTAGTTGTTTCAATTTATACATATTTAGCTGTTGCATTATTGATTATTGTTTTTGAAAACACATTTTTAAAGTATTAAAATAAGCCCATCATCCTGTATGTAATGAAAATGCACATCGACGAGGGATATTTTAACTCGGACAGAATTTCAGTCGAAAATTCAATTCTATGTACAATTGTAACCTGTACTCGGTTGCTATCAGATGTCATCGGTCGAACCACCAGTGCTGCTTGACAAGTACCCATTTCGTGCAATGGACGTTAGTCATATTTGATAGAACAGATATACAACCGAACTCTGCAAATGAAGACTACAAATAAAGCCATAAAAAGAATTTTGGATGAAAACGTGTAGTTTTTATTTCATTTATTTTTCCATCCCTAGAAAGACCATATTTAATATTTTGACAGTTTTCCAAAACAACGTTTCCAAATTTGAGGTAACCGGTGAATTTTGTAACTTTGCTTGATTCTTCTAGTGCCAACTATCTTATGAAGTTAAAAAATTACAGAATAGCTCTTTGTAAGGTGTTACGTAAACATTCTTTGCCAATCTTTCGCGATAAATACCATTTGTCTTCGAGTACCTACTGAAATTTGATAGGAGTCTGTTTTATGAAATGTAGTGTGGTTGAAATTTAAGCTTCAATTTTAGGTCATATTCGTCACAATGGCTCGCAGAGAAATACTAATTGAATACAGTTTTTTTTATCTTTTCTACCGTAACTAAGCGGAATGAAATAAAACATTTTGACTTTTTTATTGCAGAGATTTAAATTATCCTTACATATAGTTTTCTCAGACTATTTGATGTCAAATGTTTAACAAAAAGTCTATATAACAGAGCAATTCAAAATGTACATTCAATTTTCCGTAAAACTTCATTAAAAGTAGGTATAGGTAGATGTTTTTTTTCAGAAACCATATTTTCTCTCTTAAATAATAATTATTAACAGTGATCGCTTTTGAAATTATCAAGTAGCTAATACTCGCAGGTTCCCCATAACGCCAAATCATGATAATTAATTACATCCGCTGTGCTTACATGTGGGTGAGGTGAGGATGTTCGTACCGGCCCTATACAAGTATATACAAAACACAGCTCGTGTTCATAGCAGTGTTGTAATAATTAACACCGCACAATAGCTTAAGTATCGGGATAAGAAAGAATGTCGGCTCATTGTGCGCGATCCAAGAGGGTCCAGATTTGCCAATCATTCATGGATGACTCTTAATTATTTATTGATATACGCCCGTCCGTTTTGTGCTTCCAGAGAGGGATCACAGATATGCGATGTTTCCCCTGGATAAACAACAATCCCGGCAAAGGGAATTCGCTTTTGGTATTTAGCGCGTTTGCCTGCAGATTGATAAATTAAACAAAGCCGGTATTTTTAATGAAAGCATCGTTACAAAGCTTCCGTTGGAATGTTGTCGAAAATATTTGCCACGTCATCATGTTATAAAATATTGATACCTTATGGTTAAATATTATATCTAGTTAACTAGGTTTCCCGATAGTCGTTGTTCTATGACCTAACTATGAGTAATGAACAAGAATGACTTTTAACCAATGTCATTCCGACTGATGCATTTATTTGCCACGTCAGCATGTTATAAAATATTGATACCTTATGGTTAAATATTATATCTAGTTAACTAGGTTTCCCGATAGACGTTGTTCTATGACCTAACTATGAGTAATGAACAAGAATGACTTTTAACCAATGTCATTCCGACTGATGCATTTATTTGCCACGTCAGCATGTTATAAAATATTGATACCTTATGGTTAAATATTATATCTAGTTAACTAGGTTTCCCGATAGACGTTGTTCTATGACCTAACTATGAGTAATGAACAAGAATGACTTTTAACCAATGTCATTCCGACTGATGCATTTATTTGCCACGTCAGCATGTTATAAAATATTGATACCTTATGGTTAAATATTATATCTAGTTAACTAGGTTTCCCGATAGACGTTGTTCTATGACCTAACTATGAGTAATGAACAAGAATGACTTTTAACCAATGTCATTCCGACTGATGCATTTATTTTGTTTTAAACCACATATTTTCCACCCGAATTCTATCAATCTCACCAACTACCAAACAACTGACAGTTCTTGTCAAAAGACTTAGATTATATTCACTTTTCGCGTTTTAATGCTATTTTAAGAGTTTTGCAAACTGTTTTTCATTATTGTAAAAGTAATTTTTATACCGCAAAGCACACAGAACTTGAAAAATTTATAATCTTAACAATAATTAAACACGACGAAAAACCCCGCAATGCATAGCATGTTTGTATGGGTGTAGCATTTAGATTTAGAAAAATAATATACCAATGGTTAGAAGAAGAAAGGTAAAAAAAAAACAATAAAATGTAAACAAGAGAAGATAGATAGTAGGAAATTACGTAAGTTAAAAAAAAAACGAATCGAATTTTGCATATAAAACACAAAATAACAACCGAACACTTTTACACAACAGCAATCTCCAGAGGATAACAATAATATTATGTCATTGTATCAGAATAATGACAACATTTACAATAAATAGACAGTGATGTCCAATTCCCGCAGCCATTGCTTGACCTTATATTATAGTCTGAATCTTTTATATTTTGTTGACAGATACAATTTACACTGAGAGATACATGGGCCTGCCCACTCCTGAGGACAATCTGGAGGGGTATCAGAAGTCCGACGTGACCAGACGAGCCACCCTGATGAGAAACCACAGTTGGCTGCTCATGCATGGGAACGCCGATGACAATGTGCACTACCAGAACGCCATGGCTTTAGCCCGCGCCTTGCAGTTGTTGAATATTCCTTTTGAAATTATGGTTAGTCTCTTGATAATAATTTAAAGAATGTGGTTTCTTAGAATTCGAACTGTGGATCAAGAAGAAATCCAATGCGTTTAGTGTAGCCATTCAGTCGTCCAACCACAATACTATGTTTATTTATTTTTAATTAACCCATATGCGGCCAAATTTTTTCCTTAAAGATATTTTCAATATTTTTTAATGATTAATCAAAAAATCAAAAAAATAATTTAGTATCTTCTGAAAAAAACGAACGCCCCATTTTTGGGGCGATGGGCGTCGGAAGGTACATGGAATTTCTATACAAAAATATGATCATTATTATTATTGTTTTGAAACTTGAATTATAAGACAAAACCATAATCATTTACATTTGCTAAAGTAGGACATAACCTAGGCATGGAACTTCACAAAATTATTGTTTTGAAACTTGAATTATAAGACAAAACCATAATCATTTACATTTGCTAAAGTACGACATAACCTAGGCATGGAATTTCACAAAATTATTGTTTTGAAACTTGAATTATAAGACAAAACCATAATCATTTACATTTGCTAAAGTACGACATAACCTAGGCATGGAACTTCACAAAATTATTGTTTTGAAACTTGAATTATAAGACAAAACCATAATCATTTACATTTGCTAAAGTACGACATAACCTAGGCATGGAACTTCACAAAATTATTGTTTTGAAACTTGAATTATAAGACAAAACCATAATCATTTACATTTGCTAAAGTACGACATAACCTAGGCATGGAACTTGAATGAAAACCAAAATTTTACTGTAAATTGTCGCATTATGAGCCTCATGGCGTATAACCGTTTCATCCAAGGCGTTTTTTTTTATTTTTTAAACTTATAGTTGATGCATTTTCATGTTCTCAATTTTTAAAGGCTGAGAAAAATTTAAGAGAGGAACAAAATTGTTCATATCGTTATATACAATATATAATATGTAGCCTGAAGGACTATTTGACCACTTTTATATGATGTTTCTCTCAATAAGCTCACTAACTCCCGAATCTGGCTTTGTAAACCTTGTTTTTTATATGGTTCAACATGTCTGACAACTCCATCCATCCGATGGGAATCATATCCATATATTTAGTCGTCGCAAAAAGAGAACCATGCCACTAGGCTATCTGAATCGACACTTTTTCATTCTTTCCACTGTTTTTTATGATCATTTAGAAACAAAATGGTGAAAAACAAAAAAGAATACCTCTAAAATATTTGCAAAATGTGACTTCTCTCCCTTAGTATAAACTGTGGTGCCTCCTGTGCCCAACGCCCCAATAATGGGGCGTTTGACAAAAACATTTCGCATGACCAAGGATTTGTATATTTGTTAGTTTTTATTGTACCTCTCTCAACTGTGTTCCGCTCCTTCGAGGCAGAGCTGAGGGATTTGGAC
Source organism: Mystacides longicornis (assembly GCA_963576905.1). Taxonomy (NCBI): domain Eukaryota; kingdom Metazoa; phylum Arthropoda; class Insecta; order Trichoptera; family Leptoceridae; genus Mystacides; species Mystacides longicornis. The sequence continues at coordinate 9,666,142 of OY756424.1, read as the reverse complement.
ATGGTGTGGGAGGAGGTCATAAACATTGCGCAAGATCGAGCACAATGGAGAGCTCTTGTTGCCTCCCTATGCCCCTAAGTGGGGTGTAAAAGGGAGAATTGATTGCTTGATTGATTGATTATTGTACCTATCCATCATAAAAAGAATAGAAACATAATATAATAAATGCATAACTTTAAATAGGTACATAGAGGGAAACTTTATAAAAACGTAGGATCTATTACTTTCAGAAATTGTATTTCGCGCTTGACCTTATAATATAACACTTTTCTATACAAAGGTGCCAGTATAGCCGGCGGAACTTATTGCCTGAGGCAATTTTTTCCAGTCAACCGGTCCCATCCAATCTAAGACAGGCCATCCCCGGGTAGAAATGTCAAGTGAAAAAACACTTAGAAAAACTCTGACCCGACCGGGAATCGAACCCGGGACCCCGGATCTGAAGTCCATGCCAGTACAACTAGGCTACCGAGTTCGGTTACCTTGACAAAGACATATCAAAAAAAGGCACAAAAAATGGTCAGAATTTGGTATAAACGTCAATAGGTTGTTGCCATATGTTTAGACTAACGAGTTAATGCAACTGTGCTTGCTTATCTTTTGGTTTTTAATTTTAGTGACCGCTTGAAAAATGGGGCGGTGGGCAATGGGCATATACCTACGGGTTTTAAAAAACAATATTACGTTTGCGTAAAGCGTAAATATTGCTAATTAGCGTAAGCCAATCAAAGACCGCATATTTACCAACACTATTTTACACAAGGTATTGTTGAATGTGTTGGGGTTTCAGCATTCACATATTATTATACTACTAGCTTATACCCGTCTTGCTTTACGTTTTTGATTCCGATTGTCAGGCTTGATCGGTAGGTAATTAAACAGGTTCTAGTCTAGCTTCCCATGGCTTAACAGACCTCTATAACTGACATAAGCACAGAAAAAGAAGAATGACACATTTACAATTTTTGTTTTACCGACCTCATAATATTATACGAACCTACCGACATAATTTGCAAGTTTTCATAGAGAGAGAGAGAGAGAGAGAGAGCTCTGTGGTTTGAATCTTAGCTACATTCCCTAATGTGTGATAATTAATTAGGCATTCCACCCATAGAGGGTGATTTGTGCTATCTGTCAAACTTTAAAATGGAGGAATCATTTTGCAAATTTTTTCATTAAATCATTATTTATTGAGAATAATAAGATTTGAATAACATTTATATGTATAACAAATCAATCTACAATTATTTTATTACATTTTCATACCGTAATACCAAGATTCCATTCAACGTTTACATGAGTAATTTTGTTTCCAAAAGATGGCTTACTGTCTTTTTGAGAAATTTGTATGAAGATCCTAAAAAATAGAGTTTTTTAAATAGCTCTAAATATATTAAAGTTAATGCAGCAAATTGTATTTAAGAACCTTCTCAAGCAAATTGCACCGCTCTGCGCAAATTCATATCTGATGTAGCATTATTTGTATTTTGAGCGTGATGTTCACATATACGATAGAAAGCAGACAAATATTTCTGAATTATTATGTAGACTAGCTTTCCTGACAGACCTTGGTCTGTGGCCCTAACTATACATAAATATCGAATTCTTATTTGTATAACGAAGAAATAATTATCTTTTAACCAATCTGATTCCAACCGATGCATCTGTTGTAAACTATGTTCGCCGTCCACATTTTGTCAATCGCACCAGCTATTAAAACAAATGTCTGTTTCTATCAAACGCCAATTCAATTTCAAAATAAGAATTAAATTTAATTAATTTTATTACTAAATTAAAATAAGAATAAGCGAAATTGGTCTAGCCGTTAAGGCCTGATGCGATCAACACGGAAAATAGGGCTCAATTTTATGCATAGAGAATAAAGACATACATAGGTCGAGAAATTAAATATTTTACCAAGGTGGTCTATTTTAAAAAAATGAGCTTATGCATTCAAATACATAAGAGTTAAATCATATTCTTTTCCCTATAGCTTTGAGTTGAGGTAGGTACCTATGTACTTGTCTTAGATTGGATGGAATTGAAAAAGATTACCTATATATCTACAAGTTTCCTCGGCATGATAATTTACAGGCTACCCAGGATGTCAGTAGGTACTAACAACGAAAAATGATTTAGTAAAATTTCCTGTGGTTTTAATATATTTTTTTCTAAAGCGTTGTTAAGATCGCTTACAGACTCACTCGATTAGAAGGGTAGTTACTTAGGCATCAGCTTATATTTATATATTAATACGTGAAGAAAAAACTTTGTGACTATTTTTACGAAAATAGCGCAGACGGAGGGGTATGAAATATCATACACTTATAGTTTATATAGAGGAGTGGCGAATGCTAATATTTTTTTAAAATAACGCATAAAAGATAGATTAAATCAATAAAAATAACATTACAAACCCTACTGTAATGTTATGTATTTACTACTCACACAGACTACATAATATAAAGATCATCAACTTCATAGAACCAAGTGCAAAATGAAAGTGCCTCATAAAGCTTTTTGAAGGCGGTGTATTCAAATGGAAGGTGGAGAGAAAAAACAGATTAAATCAATAAAATAACATAACAAACACTACTGTAATGTTATGTATTTGATACTCACACACACACTTTGATGTATTTGACATTGACGCGGACGCATATATTCTTTATCTGTAGTTTTCCTGTAGTAAAATTGAGAATAGATTAATATTGTTTGTCTTTAATAATAATAGAAAAAACTTTGTATCTATATATCAACATTTCAAATTTGACGTAGGAGGTATCCATCTCATTGTTTTTGAAAGAAAATTTTGAAATAGCGCTCGCTCGGTCTTTGACTGTGGAACCTTAATAATAATTATTATTATTTCAAATCATTTATTCATTAAATCACAATATATCATATAAAGCATAAGTACATCATTGTATAAAAATTAATAAAAAAATTAAATTAAAATTAAATACAATGCTATATACTAAATATAAAAATATCGGTATTGTCTCTCATGATACATCACGATGTAATGTAATCATGAGAGATCTTCGAACTACAGAGAAAGGAACCTTCTTAACATCCTACATGAGGACAACAGAACTGCCTTTTGGATGGCATATCTGAGACCACAACAAATGCCAAGTTTCCCTAGATTATCTTTAAGAGACTTAGGAATAACTCCATTCGTCGATATCACCATAGGTATTATGTGTGTGGTTGGTGTATGCCACATATCCTTGATTTCGTGAGCAAGATCAAGATATTTAATTATCTTGTCTTGCTCGGCTTTTTTCAAAAATTTTCGTCATACGGTACAGTGATATCTACGAGATATATTATCCCGTTCCTACGATCAACCAATACAATGTCCGGACGATTTGCGTTAATCGTCCGGTCAGTTTGTATTGGTATATCCCAATATAAATTTGTATTATTGCTTTGCATTACCGAAATTGGGGTGTACCTATAATAAGGTACTTCAAAATCGAGTAAACCATATTTCAAGGCAAGTTTTTGATTAACTATTTTAGCCACATCGTTATGTCTGTGCAGATACTCAGAACCACACAGGAGAGGACACCCAGACAAAATATTATGTCTGAGTGTTTCTCCCGTTTGGCCACATGCACGACATTTGTCAATTATATTTGATGTTTTAATTATATACTTTTTATAATTATTAGTGACTATGACCTGGTCTTGTATTGCACAGACAAAACCTTCTGTTTCGCTAAATAGTTCACCAAAACTCAACCATCCAGTCGAATCTTCAATTATTATTATTATTATAGTTGGTTATCAGACAGGCAGCAAAGCTGATATGTCTGATCTTAACACTGCTATGTTCGAACACTGTTCAAATTTAAATAAGTTATGGTCGAATTTCGAGCACTGGTCGACCACTAGTTTTTATAATAGCTTTATTCCCCACTGGTGCTCCATAAGTGCCAATGTATTTGATGTGCTATTTTTCAGTTGTACTATAATATAGAAATATCATTCTATTTGATTAAGTATCGAATAATTTATTATAATTATGATAATAATGAGAAAAAATATTTACGTATATTTCAGAGTTATCCAGACGAAGCTCATGGTCTATCCGGAACAATCCAACATGTTTATTTCACTATTGACACTTATTGGACGCACTGTTTTGCGTAATTTGGACTGTAATAAACAAAAAATATTGTAAATAAACAAAAAAATATTGTTTGTGATATTTTAATATAAAATAATTTAAAAACACTAAACTTTTTTCTATAAGCAGTTACAAACAAACATTAAATTATTTTTTAAATATGATTTTAGGTACTTATAATAATATTATAACTTTGTAAATATTGACAATAAATTAAAAGTAAACTTGACTCCATTGTTTGTTGTTATTATTTCATTTCATATAGTTTTCAATCTATTAATATAAAGGAAAGTGCCTGACTGACTGACTGACTGATTGACTGACTGACTGACTCATCAACGCACAGCCCAAACGGCTAATCGTAGAGAAGTGAAATTTGGAAATCAGGTAGGTCTCAATACAAAACCTTCCACTAAGAAAGGATTTTTGGAAATTGCACCCCTAAGGGGGTGAAAAATAGGGTTGAATGTTTTTCAAAGTATGCGAATATCTCGGAAACTAGACATGGTACGAACTTGAGATTTGGCATATGAATTCTTCTATAGAAATGAGTGTTAGCATATTCGGCAATTTTTCCAAAATTTAACTAAAAGGGACGAAAAAGGGCACATATAAAAAGGGATGATTTTTAAGTGCCTCCTAAAAAGTTTAAAAATGGTTTTATCGAAATTTAAAAAAAATGATTTCTTCAGAAAGAGTCAAATTATACTATTTCGTTTTCAAAAGATATCATTAATTAGAGGGGAGGGGGTGAGGGGCACATTTCCAACGTGTATGTGTGTGTATCCGTCCCCTCTTTATAACTTTTGATTCGCTTGATGCACAGATCCTAAAATTTCAGAAAATATTGAATACTTTAAGCATACAAAATTTGTATACTCAGAATTTTGAATTTTTTTTTCAGTCAGGGGTTATCAACCTTTGAATTTTTATTTAATTTTTCCATATATCTCAAAAACCATAAAATCTAGAACCCTAAAATTGTGTATGTATATAGAAAAATACAATATCTAAAATATAATTTAATGAAGAAGTTCCAGGATTTCTCAAACTTTTTTTATAAAGAAAAATATTTTTTTTATGACAAATTTACGAGTTTCAGTGCCTATATTTCAGAATTTTATAAAAATATCGAAAAACGCTGAAACGCTACAACTAGATAATTTATTTTTCTATAAAAAATACATACATCATAGCAGTACATCTCAAACTTTTCTTAACAATTTTTGTAAAAATTTAATTTATTGACGACATCGTTTCATACAATAAACATACCGACTCAGGCCATCGACAGTTGGATCTCATTCGGCGAGCCGGGCCGGTGTGGTGCCGCGGTGTATGGCTAAGAACACGTAGAAAGCCGATACCGACCCGCGCCGACCAGCGCAAAGAATGTTACTATGCATTTGAATGGGGATACCCACAGAAAAGCAGGAACCCGCTTTCCGGCATGCTCATTTAAATGCATTGAAACCATAGGCAACAATCTATGAGCCGGTCAGCGCGTATCGGAATCCGCTTTCTACGTGTTCCTGCCCAATGAATATATACGTAGGTAGGTACCTACCCAGCCCAACCTACTTTCTCCAATACACGTGTCGAAACTATTGCGTAATCTATAATATTAATATAGTTTTGAACTAGCCGACCCGTCAAACTTCGTCCCGTCTTGGAATATAAATAATATGTTCGAGATTTTATGTATAAATTTAAGTTGATTTCAGTTTAAAGTTATTTAACACAGACGACGACGTGGTCCTTATATTATTGAATATGAATTAGTATAATGATACATTCATTAATACCTTTTTAACTAGGTACTGTAACCGATGCATCTGTTATAAAACATATCATTATATTATTTTCTATCAGCATTCCGTGAATCGTATCATTTATCAAACAACTAATTCCTGTTAAACGCCTGATTTAATTTCAAAATTAGAAAAAATGTATAATGGAAGTTTTATTTTTATTCCGTGCAACTTTTTTCTTTCATAAGACCCTTCAGACAAAAGCAAACACGACAAAAAAATGGGCGATATAAGTTCAGCTGTTCTCATAGGGTAAGAAACACGTAGAATGCCGATTCTGACTAGCGCCAACCGGCGCAAAGAATGTTACTATGCATTTGAACGGGGAAACCCACAGAAAAAGCAGGAACCCGCTTTCCGACACGCCCATTTAAATGCATGGAAACCATAGACAACAATCTTTGAGCTGGTCGGCGCGGATCGTAATCGGCTTTCAACGTGTTCTTACCCATACGATGACCGCGCAAATTAGCGTTCCATTTTTATATAAGAGATAATACACTTTCCGTGAATTCAGAGAAACACTTTACGTACCTACCTACTTCAATATATTTTTCGTACCATGCATCCTGTACAGCGATTCTGAATTGTTTTTTTTACGATCGACATTAAAATCATTATGTAGGTACCTACCTATTTTAGTAATTTATTATCTCTACTAAAATAATTTACGGTAAGTTCACGAAAAGAATCTGGTTTGTATTGCAATTCTTTATGTCTTGATCTGTCAAAATATTTGAAGCCATTTCATAAAAACACTAGCAACAAAAAAAAAAAACTATGTGAGTAATCTTGCTTTGAATTTATTGCGTAAACCATGAATAGCAAGTTGATATAATAATATGTTGAAAAAAGGTAAATAGTATTATGAAGTCAATAGGTAAATTATTTTATATCAAATGTAGTCAATGTGCAAAATATTAAATTTTAAAATTATCTACAAAACCTCACATCATTTTAGGACAGATCGTAAATAATTGTTTTGAAAACACTGGCAAGTCAATGACCACATCATTTCGTCACTGTATAGTGCGAAAAAATTAACTGTCCACTGGAACGTATAAAAAATAGAGACGAAAGGGATAGCAGTTAGCCGGATATTATGACCTCCTCACACACCATTTCCAGATCCCTCAGCTCTGCTTCGAAGGAGCAGAACACGAGGAAGACCCTCTCGGTATGAGAAGATCTTCTTTGTCTTCGGAACCCTTGCGGTAGGAAGAAAAGTGCTCCCCTTAAAATATCGGTGTTTTTATTTTCAAAAATTTATAAAATTCGCAGAATGCTAAAGAAGTCCTTACTAAAGCTCGGCCAGTGCGTAAATTACCATGGGTACAACGCATGAATTACGCTTACGTAGGCGGTATATACCAATTGGACTGACTCCGTTGCCGGAACGTTGTTGTTCCAAAAATCGCGGAAACTATCTGCATCTTCAGCCAGGATGATATATGACGAAAAGTTGTTTTATTAAACTTCCCTTACTTACGAAGACCAGCAAAGCTGCTGTTTTCCTCTATATAGTCTAATAGTCTATATAACGAAATATTATATAGAATTACTCTCCATAATTTACCTTATGCTTGATAATCAATTTTCTAAGTTGTAGAATTTATTTTGTGATTATAAGGTGTATTTCTTAAGTGATACTTTAATAAACAAATCAATGAGTTATCCAAACATGCCTCTTTTTACTATCCGGTATCCGGCAGGATATTATTTACGCCGCCGGATAGACCGGATATCGGATAGTTGTCGATATCCGTTTCATCTAATAAAAAATATAAACAGTGGACAGTTAATTTTCTTCCTACTCTACATTGTCGAAAATTCGTTTATAGTCGAACGCCAATTACTTATACCATTAGAATACTGAGGTTGACCACCTCACTTCCTTAAACCTCAACCGGTTAGAAAAGGCACAATGAGCCTCGGACGACTTCGAGCGCAATGGAGAGTTCTTTATGCCTAACCTATTCTCCTGAGTGGGTCCAAGGCCTCCCGTATTATGGGGTGGTTTGGGGGGAACCGCCACGGGCTTGATCTGTGTGCGGCTGGCTTTTTGGCAATCGGGCTAGGTTTTGGCTTTGTGCGGATCGGGTTTGCTGCAGTTTAGTTTCCTCCGGGCTGGTTTGCGGTGAGCGGGGGGGCTTAAAAGGGAGAATATTACGTTATTATAAAAATGGAGACCTACTTTACGTGGTCATCGCATCACGCCTGGAGCCCAAGTCGAAATATTAACGACAGCTCCAACGTTAACAATTTGTTGTTATTTCCATAGAGATAACGTAAAAACTGTTGTTCAACGTGCGTTAAACAATGTTGTTCCAAATTCCGAGTCAAAAAAATAATTCTGTCAGCTATTCAAAATTAACGTTAAACGTTACCTCAAAATCTTTGGAAATATTACGACGCTGCTATTATATTGAAGACGAAACGCATTTTTTTTGTTTGGAAACCATTTTCAATTTGGTAAACGTTAACGTTCGGAACGTTAACAGTTTTCACGTTTAACGTTATTTATTTCGACCTGAACGGCTGGACCGATATCGTTTATTCTTTTTATGTCGTGTTTGCTCAGGATAAGATATTTATGAACTAAATTTCGAACCTACGACCAGACAAACAACAACAAATCAACGTGAAAGATATAAATTGAAATGTTAAAAAAACGTCTGTAGCTTGAAAAATGCCCAAAGCAGATAGAAATAAGTGTTTTAAAGATCACTAATTTCATTGCTTTTCGAGACCTGAATATTTTTCTATTCATATCCAGCAATATAAAAATTGATTTCAAATAACGTCATTTGATGGAATAAAAGTTATTCGAGTTATTTTTTGGGATTCTCATAGAACAATGTCAGTCAAGTTAGCGAAATTTTTAAGTTCGCGGGCTGATTCTATTTGTATAAGAAGCACATATTTTTTAAATACAGATTAATAACTATAAATATAAATAAAAATATAGTAATTTAATGGAAATTTTAGAATATATATTTAAAAAAAGAAATGTTGATGATGTTTCTTATTATTATTAATTTTGATGCGAATATAATTAATTCTGCATTGTTTAGGAAGAGAAAGCAAATACAGTAACACGTGAGCGAAGCCACGGGTAACTAGCTAGTCTTAAATAAACAAACCATCAAGCAAAAAATAAACACCGCAGGTTTAGATATATTTTATATGTCAAAAATGAAAGTAGGTATTGAGAAGGATTCTATTCTACGCAACGCAATGCCTATTATATTCTCCAAACCATATCAACGCAAGGAGCGCTTAGAACTTAATCGGTAGCCAGTAGTTACGCAACTAATGTATTGGATAAAACATTTTCAGAATAGAGAAATGTCAAAAGTCTCAATAAAAATTGGATACGACGCAACTGAATCGTCTGTTGTTCATTTCGGAATAATAGTCATTATTTATATTTCAGAACAAAGTTCGGGCAAACTCTGTTGAAAGGAAAAAAAACATAGATTATCTCAGTAACTCGTCATTCTTAACATGACATGTCCATCTCTTTTCCAAGGAATTGGTTCTATATTTCTAAAACTCATTGAAAATGGAATTTGCTATACGCCGGCGCACCCAGTGGAGGCAGATCACTTCTACCATTATGAAGAGCTGAATGACAGTTGGCCGAGGAGAGGGCTGTTGTTCCTCCCATCAGGGTCCTGAAGACGAGGTAGACTGTCTCATAGCGTGCCTCTCCTTCGAAGCAGATCTGAGGGATTCGGACATTGCGTGGGAGGTCATAGAAGCTGCTCAATAAGATCGAGCACTTTTAAGGGCTTTTGTTGCCTTCCTCTGCCTCTAAGTGGGGTCAAAAAGGGAGAATTGAATAGAAATTAATACGGTATCTAGATTCTAGGGCTGACTAACTTATGACTTATGCTTAACTTATGAATTTGATTATAAAATAAAGAGATAGGTAAGTATCTTAACTACAGTCATAGTACTTTGCGAAAAGGAATCTTTCAAAGCTTCTTTCAATTTTACACGAAGGGAAATTCTATACAGGGGATCGCACAAATGTTTTATGTTTTTCACCTACGTAAATGATTGGCGTAATTAGTTTTAACAGTCGACAAATAAACGAAAATGAGAGTCGGTCGTGGTTAAGGGCGAAGTAGGAAACTTCTTGCAAATCTTTTAATTAAAGAGACATCGCGTGCGACCCAGCAATAGAGAGGTAATGACGGCCTAATCGGTTATAAGTGGAAGGCATTAGTGCGCCAACTACCAACCTTCCTTCGCCTTGACCAAGAGTAGATGCCTCAAATGAAACTATTCTTTTGTTAAGGTGGAACGTAATGGTTCAGTATTTTCGAAAAATTCTTCCCAGTTTTTTTTTATATCAATCATAAACGAGTGTGAACCATCAAGATGGTGATGCTGAATCTGGTTCACTCTCATTCATTGGATATAGTGGGCAAATATCCGTATAGTTGCACTCCAACAAATCTCAAAAATGTTTCGGGTGTCAAATGGAAATGTACCTAAACTGTGCAACATTTACGTATTGTTTATGGATGTGAGTCCTGGCAACTGACCGAAGCCTAGGCACGAAAAGTCTCCACTTTTTAAACAAAGTTCTTTAGATGAGGGTACTAGGTTGGATTCACAACTTCTACCATTATCTTCTTCTTCTTTTTTTCCGGCAATGCACCCGATCTCGAGTGATTTATGAAGTTCTACCATTATCATGATGAGATAGAATTGCCTAAGAAATGTCTTTGTTTTAAGGCTACCGAATGAGAGTTGGCCGAGGAGAGCGCCTTTTTTTATCCTATAAGGGACCTGAAAACGAGCAAGGCATTCTCATACCGTATTTCGTTTCTTTGATGGATTTGGACATGGTGTGGGAGGACGTTATTGAAACTGCGCAGGATCGAGTGGGTGAAGAACTCGTGACAAGTGGCCTTCTACACTCTTAAGTAGAGTCTAGATTGATTTATTGATTTAACAAAAGGTAAGACTTGATGGGTAGGTTATGCCTCGAGACGAAATGATGGAAGGTGGGATCCAAAAATGGGCAAGTGGCGGTCATGGTATAGGAGGGCGTTTCGGCAGACCCATGAAAAGATGGACTGACCACATCATATCGGTGGGTCGAAAATGGATGCAGAGGGCACATGGACAAGGTGAAAAAATAAGAGGATTTTATCCAGCAGTAGAGAGATGACTGAGAAGAAAATAAGAAAAGTTTGTTTTTAAAAATCAGTTGACTTGAAAGAAAATAGACCGTAAGACACTGATGTCAAAAATAACATCTTTCATTTTTTCCGGCCTTTCATACTTCTACTTATACTTTCCGTCTCGTTGAAGAAATCTGCCCTCGGCTCACGAATGCTTACAATCGCCGCTTTTCATACTGATGGTTGTAGGATCGATTCCCGGCGCAGACTATCTTTTTTTTCGTTTTTTTTTTGTTTTTCTGCTTTTTTCTGTGAAAGATATCTAAAGTATATTTGTGTTCACTTTGGGTGAGCTCAATTCATTAAAGAAAAATAGGCTTGTTAGCAAGCTTTCTACTATTTACCTACATGACTGTGTTAGGTTAGGTTATAATTATAGAGGGGGTTATACCTTCTTAGAGAAGTGCCGTGAATTCACCACTCCAGCGGTTTTCTGCTTTATAGACTATGCCAAAGCATTTGACTGCGTGAGATGGTCTGACCTTTTTAAGGTTCTTCTAGAAATGGGGGTGCCCGCTCACTTGGCTTTTCTTATCCAGAACTTATACTTGGAGGGTTCATCGCGAGTCCAGATTGAGGACGAACTTTCAGCGCCTTTTAGAACTGAACAAGGCGTTCGCCAAGGCTGCATTCTCTCTCCAAAACTATTCAATATATATGGAGAATATATCATGCGTAAAGCACTGGAGGACTGGCAGGGCGGAGTCACAATAGGGGGTCGAAAAATCAATAACCTTCGGTTCGCAGACGACACGACTTTGGTTGCAGCAAATATCCCTGAACTGATGCAAATATTTAGGCAAGTCGAAGCCGAAAGCAACAGACTCGGCTTGAGGATTAACCGCGACAAAACAAAGGTTATGTTGATTGACCGCCAGGGCGTGCTGAATGGGGTTGAGCAGTTACAGGGTCTGGAAGTTTGCACATGACTTCGTGTACCTGGGCTCCCTCATCAATGATCAGGGCACGTATGAACCTGAAATCCGCCGAAGAATCCAGATGGCAAAAGGGGCGATGACCAATCTGGGGAAGATATGGAGGAGCAGAGTGATTAGGTTACCCACGAAAATCAGACTGGTGAAATCCCTGGTGTTCTCAATATTCCTACATGCTGCAGAAACCTGGACCATGAAGTCTCGTGATCGATCTAGGGTGGACGCTTTCGAGATGTGGTGCTGGAGACGCCTCCTCCGCGTATCGTGGACGGAACACAGAACAAATGACTCCATCTTGGCAGAACTAAATGTCAGAGAACGGCTGTCCACGGTGTGCACGCGACGTGTCATACAGTTCTTCGGACACATTACGAGACGCGGAGATGATAGTTTTGAGAGGCTTCTCCTAACCGGAAAAATCGAGGGCGTCAGAGCTCGGGGTCGGGCTCCGATGAGATGGAGCGACCAGGTCAAAGAGGCAGCGGGTGGGACACTATGGGAGGCCCTACAAATGGCGTTGGACCGGGGACTTTGGGGACGGCTGGTTGGGATGGTGGGGAGTGGTGATGGTCACGATCCTCAGCAGTGAGGGAACGACGGGGATGATACCTTCTCAGCCCCTCCCCCGAATCCACTTTACCCTCTGCTACATATTTGAATTTTTGGCGCTTTTTAGATTTCTTCAACGTGACGCATGTAAAATTTTAAGCTAGCCATTTTAAAAATGGCGGTATATCCTGTACAAACTGCTGCAGTCATAAAAAATACTTTCTGTGTTTTCTGGTCCGCAATATTTAAGCGAGTAAAACAAATTTATGATAACATTCCTCTTTTTAATAGGACTTGCTTCGTTTTGATTTAGTGATTAAAGCAGTCGCGACCTTGAGAATATACGGAAGTAAATGAGGGTTGTTTTCAGTGGAGATTAAATTTAACTTCCTGCCTTGTAAATTGTAAAAAGAAAACCGATCAAATCTTACGATATTGTTATAGTCCAAAAATAATCGGTAATGAGACCTTAATAAAATTAACGAAATGAACGTGCATTGGTTTCAGGATAGGGGAATTGTTCAAATATTTAACATATAAACTAAAAAATAATAATTTTGAAACTTTATCCGACTAGTCATGCAGTCAAGCGTGGAAAGTAGGGGAGAGTGGTGTCGAAAGTAACAAAATTGACATTTTGATTTACAGACGAAATATTATTTACTGGACAAATTAGCTGATTTTTAATATATAAATTGTTCCACATATTTAGAAAGCAGGTACATAGTAAAAAGAACACAATTAGTACAAAAATATTGTTTTATTTAAAAAATAAAAATAATTTGACACCCATGTGGTGTCAATTGTAACAATCATTGTGGCAATAATTGTAACACAATGAAAAAGAAATCAAATATGAATAATAATTCAATTGAATATAAAATATTTTAAATAATAATTAATGAATTAAACAAACACAAAATAAAAATATGATTAGGTACCAACATACATGGGAATATTAATTTATTTATTAACAAAAAGACACTAACAGAACATTGAGATCACATACAAAAAATAACACAATACGAAAACATATAACCCTGAATGCTCCAATAACAGGCGTCTGTTGCGTCATTAGTTTTATATTACAAATTAATAACAATATGAATAATACATGTGATGAAATGAAAATTTAATACAAAAATATAAAAAAAAAAATTTTTTTTATAGTTAATAGTTTTTTTAAAGTTTCCTTCGACGTCGTTCCCCTGCTCGTTTTTCTTTCCCTATGCTTGACCTTATTATACCTAGAAAAACAAAACTTGATTAAAATATAGGTATGATGTGAAACAAATAATTCTCTCAAAGGTGTCGGTTGTAACATGTTACAATCGACACCATTCGTAGTGTTACAATTGCGACCACGCGTCACATTCACCTAATGTTAGGTTAATATGCTTTAAAATATCAAAAAAGACCTAAAAATACACACATATCATATAAAAAGACACTATTATGTATACTTACGAATGTACACACACTTGTAAACACGTACGATTACACTGTACCCGTATTCTGTAGCAAGTGTAGGGTAGTCACTTGAAAAAAGTGACTATTAGGCGATACATTTTGTATGAAAAACGTCTATACGTATCGAGTGCGAGAATCGCATATAGACGTTTTTCATACAAAATGTATCGCCTAATAGTCACTTTTTTTCAAGTGACTACCCAGCACTTGCTACAGAATAGGGGTCCTGATATCAATGAATAACTTTTGTATGATATTTTTACTTCACAATGCTAAAATCAGTAGTCGCCCGTTGTGTTGATAATTGCAAACTGATCTAAAAACAAAATGGCTTCCTTGATTAATTTCGAACCTGTCCATCAGATGGCGCTGCTTGTATCAACGAACGATTCATCGTATTCGTAGTATTCATACTTAAAAATTTAAGGCGATTGTTACAATTGACACCTGTTATACTTTCGACACCACTCTCCCTTACCTATGTACATGGTCACAGAAGAAAATATTATTTTATAGGAACAAATATTAACTAGGTAACTATTTTGAGTCAAGATCGTCAAAAACTGGCCGCTTTGGTGTCTGAGTACAGAGAGCTAAGCCGCAAGGTGAAGCAGTTTGTACGAACAGATAAGAGAAGACACCTGGACTCTCAGATACGGCGAGCGCAATTTGCTGCACTCGGAAACGACTCAAGGACTGTACCGCACCACGGCTTAAAAAACAAGAAAACTTAAAAAATGATATGTCATTGTTACAAAGATTTTTCAACTTCAAAATAAATAGTTCAATGTCACTTAGTGAAAATATAGTTAACTTAGAAAATATTAGATTCAAATTGAATAAAATGAAATTGAATTTCGACGATGACATGGTCATATCAAAGATTTTAAGCATACTTCCAGTACAATATAATCATTTCGTATCAGCCTGGGAATCAACATCTAAAGTGCAAAGAACTCTTTCAAATTTAATTAATCAGACAGTCACTGAAAACGAAGTGGCATTCTTTGACAAATCAAAGAAGATGATAACATGTTATAAATGTAGAAAAAGTGGACATAAAACTGTAAAATGTAAAAATAAAAGTGACCAGAAACGCTGTTTTAAATGTACCTAATGGGGAAGAACACTTTGCGAAGAATTGTAACAAGGCATGTAATATATGTAAGAAGACCAATCACCTAGAAAAAGACTGTTATTTTAGAGAGAGGAAAAACAACATGAATAAGAAAGAAACATTTTTGGCATCATTGGAATTTGAAAAAAATAAAATTAAATTTGTTTTAGATAGTGGAGCCTCTTGCCACATGGTTAATAATGAGGAATTATTAACATCTTTAGAAGAAATAAAAACAGAGATATTGTGTGCCAATAGAGATAAATTATATTCTGAAAAAAGAGGGAAAATAAATGGGAGATCATGTGTTTTGAAGATGTATTATTAGTCCCAAAATTGTCAAGAAATTTGTTATCTGTTGGAACTATAACAGACAGAGGGGGTAAAGTGGTGTTCAAAAATAATAAAGTTGAAATTCTGAAGAACGATAAAAAGATATTAGAAGGCAATAAAAATGAATCTGGATTGTTTCAAATTGACGTGATCAGAATGAATGAAAATGCATTTAATACTACTGAAGACTCTTTAGAATGGCATCGTAAGATGGGACACATTGGCATGGACAACTTTAAAAAGTTGACAACTTTGAGCAAAGAAATAAAACTAAACGTAAATACATTAACAAATGATATTTGTGAAATATGTGCTAAGGCTAAAATTATTAGACAGCCATTCAAATCCGAAAGAAAGAGGGCAAAAAGAATATTAGAAATAGTACACACAGATGTTTGTGGCCCATTGAGTCCTGAAACATATGATTCAAATTTAACAAACTGGTTCAAGACGAAAGGGATTGTACAAGAAGCATCGGTACCATATACACCACAACTAAACGGTAAAGCAGAACGGCTTAATCGCACATTAATGGAAAAAGCTCGTGCAATGATCTTTGATTCAGGTGTAAGTAAAACTATGTGGGGGTGAGTCTGTTCAGACAGCGGCTTATCTGCTAAATCAACAGCCAACTTCAACAGTGGATAAGACTTATGAAATTGAAACTTCAACAGTGGATAAGACTTATGACTTATGAAACTCCTTATGAAATCTGGACCGGAGAAGTTCCTGATTTAAGCAATATCCAAATATTTGGTTCCAGAGCACATGCGAAGGTTCTACAATACCAAAAGAAATTAGATGAAGGGTGCAAAGAATACTTATTTGTTGGCTACAGTAGACATGGATATAAGCTATATGATAAAACAAACAGGAAAATTGTGATATCAAGAGATGTTATATTTCAAAGTCCTGGAACGGAAAGAATTAAGATAAATACTGAAAATAAGGTTGTAACACCAATAATTGATTTAGAAAACATAAATAATGAGAAGGAGTGTGTGACTGAAGAACAAATAGAAATCCTGGCTGAGTCAAATGAAAATAAAGAAGAAGAAACTCGAGAGACAGAGACGTACATAGGACCAAGAAGAAACATAAAACCTCCTGCAAGATATGAAGAGTGTGTAATGCTAACCTACCAAGAAGCAATCACCGGAACAGATAGTGAAAAATGAAAACAGGCAATAGATGAAGAGTTGAAATTATTGTATGAGACTGATACTTGGGTGGAAGTAGAAAATAAAAACATAAACAACATACTAAATACTAAGTGGGTATTTAAGATTAAGAATAATGAAAATATTATTGAAATAGACCAGAAAAAATATTTGGAACAGCTGTTGGAAAAATATGGTATGGATCAATGTAAACCGATTGGTACACCTATGGACCCTAACAATAAATTGGAATATTTTGAAAAACCAGAAAATATTGATTTAAGTCTCGAAACCAAGTGCTGTCAACTGATTGGATCATTAATGTATGCAGCCGTAGGGAGCAGACCAGACTTATGTGCTCCAGTCAATATTCTAAGCAGATTTCAGAGTAAACCAAGTAAAAAACTCTGGAATGCTTTGAAAAGAATACTCAGATACATAAAAGGTACAATGGAATTAAAATTAGTGTATGAAAAATAAAAGAATGGACCCAAACTTACCCATATTATGCTTGACGAAATGCTACTCTGGACCCTTTACATCTAGAATGGCATTGAATATAAAACTATTATCATTTTATCATTGTTAATTCATTGTTAAGTATACAGTATTATTGTACAATAACGAATCCAAGTGCCCCAGACGGGGCCTATGGAAAATAAGAAAAATAAAATAAATAAATAAAATTGCGGTCGGATTTTTCAAATCTCATGATATCTCAGGATTTTCAATAATACACAGCTTACATTTTAAAGATCTCTTTAATTAAAAGTTAAACAAACTAAAAATAATTATCCTTTGGTAATAATTGCACAGTTACAATCAATACTTTTTTATCCATGTAGGTAGGTACTTAATCAGTTCTATCGTACTAAATATGTGAAGAAACCTTTTTAAGTAAGGTTTTTTCTTTAATTATTGATTTATAAAATGCCTCACACTTCAAATTATATTGAACTAAAAGTATAGCTCGACCTAAAGACACCTGAAGTCGGTTTCTTTCTTTCGACCATTGATCCCCATGATAGAAAAAAACTATTTCTACGGTTGGATTCTAGGCTATATTTGCAATATATATATTGACAAATAGGTAAGCAGAATCTCTGGTAATCGTGAAATATCCATTATCTTGAAAATGTTAGCCCACAACGCATGAAGCATTACGTCCTTCCTGTTTTGTTAAAAAAACTATTCAGAGATGCAATTTCATCGAACATAAAATGATATATATATATATAACAATCTTGTCTTGAATACGACGAAGACTAGTGCGATTCGCTTTTCTCTGAAACGATCAATCCAGGATGATCCGGTAACTGCCGTTATAAGTGAAAAAAGTATCTTAATTAAGGATGAATGCAAATTTCTGGGTGTCACTGTCGACAAAACATTGCAATGGAGCTCACACATACAAAATGTCGCTCCAAAACTTTGCTCAGCAATCTACGCAATTAAAAAAATAAGAGAGACCTGTGGGATAGAAGCTGCAAGATTAGTTTATTTCTCATATTTTCATAGCGTGATGTCATATGGTATAATTTTTTGGGGAAATGCTTCAGAATCACATAGAATATTTGTTTTACAAAAGAGAGCAGTTAGAGCTTTTCTATGTATGAAATACAGGGAATCTTGTAGAACTGTATTCAGAGAGCAAGGAATCCTGACTATGGCATCGCTCTATATCTATGAATGTTTATGCTATGCACAGAAACATTTGGATAGCACACCACTTAACAAAGATTTTCATAGCTATAATACTAGAATAAAACATAAGATTAGACCTATAGAACACAGGCTCTCTAAGCTGGATCGTAGTTTTCTATGCCTTAGTGTAAGATTGTATAACAAGCTCCCAGACACAATAAAATGTGACGATGTGTTGGTCTTTCGGAGAACTGTGAAATCGTATCTGGTCGATAAATCTTTTTATACTATTGACGAAATGCTAAATGAATAAAGTATATATTTTTCATGCTTTTAAATTGAATAATTACGTATCAACTTATTTTTATATTTGACGTTGCAGATCCGGACTCTTTACACCCGCGACTGCATAATGTACCCAATGTTCACAATGACTTTGTTTTGAATCTTTCTTTTCACTATTTATTGCTGTTGTTTTATGTAATCTGTGTATTTTGTATGATGAGTCCAAGCGCCTGCAAAGTAAGGGCCCAAGGACGATAAATAAATAAATATATACATAAAAACGATAATAATACGTTTGAGAGAAAATTCTCAGGATCAGGTTGATGTGTTTCTTTGGAGCACTAGAATAAGTGAACGATTTAATGCAAATTTTACACATGCACGACAATTTCCCATTAGGTATGCAGCCGCATGTGTGTCTTTAAGGCATCAGATGGAGTGAACTTTTTACTGCAAATTTTACACTCGTATGGCTTTTCTCCGCTATGTAGTCGCACGTGTTTCTTTAAATCACTAGATCGAGTGAACATTTTACTGCAAAATTTTACACTCGTATGGCTTTTCTCCGCTATGCAGTCGCATGTGTGTATTTAATGCACCAGATTGAGAGAACTTTTTACTGCAAATTTTACACTCGTATGGCTTTTCTCCGCTATGCAGTCGCATGTGTGTATTTAATGCACCAGATTGAGAGAACTTTTTACTGCAAATTTTACACTCGTATGGCTTTTCTCCGCTATGCAGTCGCATGTGTGTCTTTAAAGTACTAGATTGAGAGAACATTTTACTGCAAATTTTACATTCGTATGGCTTTTCTCCGCTATGCAAGTGCACGTGTGTCTTTAAAGTACCAGATTGAGAGAACTTTTTACTACAAATTTTACACTCGTATGGCTTTTCTCCGCTATGCATTCGCATGTGTTTCTTTAAATCGTTAGACCGAGTGAACATTTTACTGCAAATTTTACACTCGTATGGCTTTTCTCCGCTATGCAGTCGTATGTGATTCTTTAAATCACCAGATTGAATGAACTTTTTACAACAAATTTTACACTCGTATGGCTTTTCTCCGCTATGCAGTCGCATGTGTGTCTTTAAAGTACTAGATTGAGAGAATATTTTACTGCAAATTTTACACTCGTATGGCTTTTCTCCGCTATGCAATTGCACGTGTGTCTTTAATAGACCAGATTGAGAGAACTTTTTACTGCAAATTTTACACTCGTATGGCTTTTCTCCGCTATGCAGTCGCATGTGTGTCTTTAAAGTACTAGATTGACAGAACTTTTTACTGCAAATTTTACACTCGTATGGCTTTTCTCCGCTATGCAATTGCACGTGTGTCTTTAAATTATCAGATCGAGAGAACTTTTTACAGCAAATTTTACACTCGTATGGCTTTTCTCCGCTATGTAGTCGCACGTGTTTCTTTAAATCGCTAGACCGAGTGAACTTTTTACTGCAAATTTTACACTCGTATGGCTTTTCTCCGCTATGCAGTCGCATGTGTTTCTTTAACGCACTTGAATTAGTGAAAGATTTATTGCAAATATTACACTTGTATAGCTTTTCTCTGCTTTTATTTTGCACATAATATATCCCCAAAGACCGCGATTCCGGGAAGTTTTTATTACAAGCATCATACTCGCAACGTTCATTAGGTATGTCGACGTTCACGTTCTTTAGAAATAGTTCTATTTCATATTCGTTCAATTCATAAATTACAATATCACCTACAAATGATTTGTAATCAGCACACGTGGTGTCCATTAATGTCATTACAATTTATTATTATTATACTAACAGATATCTGCACCGCGGATTCACCCACATTAAATTGTACAGTCTGTCAAGAAACAGTGTTGCCAACGGCCGGCTTAATATCGCCGTTTTTCCCTCCGGTACTCGGTCGGCCGGCGTTTGGCCTAAGGCTAAGAACACGTAGAAAGCGGATTCCGACCCGCGCCGACCGGCTCATAGATTGTTGTCTATGGTTTCAATGCATTTAAATGGGCATGCCGGAAAGCGGGTTGCTGCTTTCTCTGTGGGTATCCCCATTCAAATGCATAGTAACATTCTTTGCGCCGGTCGGCGCGTGTCGGAATCGGCTTTCTACGTGTTCTTACCCTATTACCGCCGTTTTTCATACGCATAGTATTATTATTATGTTTATGGCATCCCATCCCTTGAGGGACGATTTGTGCCAGTTTCAAATATTTGATGTTTTGCAAAACAAAAATATTATGCTTTAAATTATTATTTTTCTTTTATTTTATATAAAGACTTACTATTTTTACATTCACACACGGCCTTACATACTTACTGTTTGCGTTGGTTGCTGGATTTGCGGTAAATTTTAATTGGAAAGGAAAAATAGGAAACCTACCTCGATGTCGATCTCCTGCTTTGACCTTCCCGCGTTGATTTTCTCGTCTATATTGACACTTGTGAATTCACAATATTTTATATGGTTTTGTATAAGGCTTAGATTAGGAAAGAGAGGGGATACGTAACTATGCCCGGTGGCGTGTGACCATTTTTATACCTGTTTGCTATAGAAAAAGTGCCTGTTTGCCACCAGCCTGTCACTTTTCGGATCATCCGTGGCGCTTAAAAGGTTCCTTTCTTCCAGTACCTACCTTTTGTTTGACATCGCATGCATGTTCCTTAGAGTTTATAATTTGCAGTTCTGCCAAAATATTTATATTTAGTACAAAAAATGTATTTTGTACCTGCCACCAAAAAATGTCGAAATGGTCACAGATTCTTAGTACGGCAATGCATAGAAGTTACGTATCCCCTCTCTTTCCTAATCTAAGGTATAAGGTTTATTTGGATTTGAGATAATTTGGTTATTTTTACAGCGAATTTTGCGTAAGTGTACTTGTGGCGCGGGTAGCGATTCTATTTGAACTGTAGGTTACAACCTACAAGATAAATTTTGGACAAAATAAATATTTTTGGGATTGTGTTGCCAGGATAAAAAAAACAATACAGGAATGGGGGAAAAGGGCGCAATTATGGCCCCCGCCTTGACAGACCACTGTCAACAAACAAAAGAAAAGTTGAGTGCGTCACAGGGAGTGACCCACAAGAAAACAAAAAAAATAAAATAGAGTATGATCAATATAACTTAATACACATCGCCTACGAAAGGCACATCAATCATTCTCTGCGATTCAACAATTGTTAAAAAAAAAAATTAATTGAAATCAAAAGGAGAAAGCGCTGTATGTCTTTCATTGCGAAAAATAACACAATGTTACAAAAAAACTAACAAAATTTAAACAAAAAAAGGAATTAATAGTCCACAGGTAGTGGACATATCTTGACTACTGGACGCTTGTAAAGTCCAGTTTTTGTCCTTACTTGGACCACTCGAACAATACCGTCCTTTCCTGGAAAAACCTCCTCTATCCGTCCAAGTGGCCACTAGGGTTGCCAACTCTGGAAAGGACCAACCCGGGAGAATAAGAGGGGGGGGGGGTTGTTTAAGAGATTGAAAGAAAATCATTATTTAATTTTTAAATTTATATTTATGTTGTTTTCGAGCAGAAAAAAAAGAGCGAAAAATCAAAGTTTGTTAGTACTTGTAACTCTGCTTTTACTAAAGTGATATTCATCCCATTTCTTTCCTTGCTCCATCATGCTGAATACGCGCTCGCATGAAGCATTATTAGACACAGGAATGGAAAGAACAAACGTGACCATTTTTCACTACAACGTCGACCGAGTGAATCGCGAAGAGCGAGCGAGATTTTTAGAAAAACCGGAGTAATTGTTGCTGCCCGGGAGGTACTTGTAACTCTGCTTTTACTAAAGTGATATTCATCCCATTTCTTTCCTTGCTCCATCATGCTGAATACGCGCTCGCATGAAGCATTATTAGACACAGGAATGGAAAGAACAAACGTGACCATTTTTCACTACAACGTCGACCGAGTGAATCGCGAAGAGCGAGCGAGATTTTTAGAAAAACCGGAGTAATTGTTGCTGCCCGGGAGGTCGGGAGGTTAATCATTATTACCGGAGTCTCCCGGGCAATCCGGGAGGGTTGGGAACCCTAGTGGCCACTGTAATGGAGGAGTGTTCTCCTCTACCACTACGACCACCATTCCCGCCTTTACTGGATTACTAGGAGAAGTCCATTTTCCTCGGGCCTGGAGTGTCGATAAATACTCAATTCGCCATCGTTTCCAGAATGACTGTACCATATGATCCAATACATACTTTCTTCCAACGGCAGTAAGTGATTCACCAGTTGTATCTATGGCTGGCAAAGTTTTAAGAGGCGTATATGTCAAAAAATGTGCGGGAGTCAAAGCTAAAGGTTCTTCAGGAGAAGAACTAAGAGCTGACATAGGTCGCGAGTTGAGTAAGGCTTCAATTTGTATTAACAATGTATTGAACTCTTCGTAAGTCAACAATTGAGTGCCTACTATTTTGTAAATATGGGTCTTGAAACTTTTTATGTTTCCCTCCCAAATTCCTCCAAAGTGTGGTGCGGCAGGAGAATTCATCCTCCAATTAATTCGGTGTTCCAGTAGTTCATGTCTTAACCCTGGATAACTAACCTCCGTCGAATCGACGGGCATCGCATAGTAATATCGCTGTCTCTTTTTAACGATAAATCCGATCATCTTGGTTCGGCTAGTCAACTCAGTCGACGATGAGGTTGTCCTAATAGCATACTCGCCGATAAGGTAGGTGGCATACTTTTTTGAGGTAGATGTAGCAGTTGCACGTCGTTTCGACGGATGGTTAGCTTTAACGTTAGTATTTTAGTTTCACTACGCGTGCATATTTTAATTGTAAACTGTTTATTTTTTTATTTTTTCGATGTTTTTATTAAGTGAAGATACGATAACTATTGTGATAAGCCAGGAGTACAGTGACAATGATCTGAATGTCGATTCTGAAAGTGAAACCGAAGACATTTTGGCGGAAGATGATGTCCTTTTGGACATATCTTTAGACGTCTCTTTAGACGAAAATTATGAACCATCAGTCTCTGAAGAAAGACATTTGAGTCTACTATCTCATACATTTAGACGGTGAAAGAATGTTGTCTTCTTCTTCCTCTTCTTTTCAGCCTTAAGCATCCACTGCTGGATGACGGCCTCCCTCGTATATTATATCCGACCATTTCTGAATTGAACTTGATATATGCGTGGGATAGTTGGTAATACAAGGCCACGCTTGTCAGCGGGTTGGCCTCGGATGCTGCTCCTTCAGAAACCTCACAAAGCAGTATCATATTCTATGGTAAGACTGGCTAAAACAATGATGCCAACGCAAGTCAAAGAAAAGATCGAGAGCGATCTTTTAGGGCAGCTATCCACCAGTCAAGAGCAGCAACCTTCGGGTCAAGGTTCTCTTCAAGTTTAAGAAAATGAAAAAGAGTCATTACAGAGACGTTTAAAACGTTTAAAAAATACTTTTGGGAAGAAAAAGTTGATAACAGTAAGTATTTCTAAGGTAGCAATATGTGGTGAACATTAAGTTATTTTTTGTGTCACATGTGCTATATAAAACAGTTCATTTTGTTTTGAAAAATAAAGTTTTATGTTTTCATGTGCCATGCAACGCCAGAAAACTGATTATTTTAAAAAAAAAATTGTAACTTGAGAATTATAAACATTTTGATGAAAAAATGTGTATTTTTTCTTTAGAGGTCTAAGAAAAACCGTTATAATTTGAAAAATAAATAAAAATATTAAATTAATTTTTAATCTTAAATTAAGAAACCTATTAAATAACCGTAATATAAAGAAATAAATATCCTAAGATTTCAACTTATTACAAAAAAAAAATAGTTTTTCTAATGCCCGTCGTTTAGGCGGATGGTTAGCTTTAACAGGGTACTCGAGAAGGTTAGCTATCCAGGGTTAATGAACTATTAAATTCATTTGAAGCTAGGAATTCATATAATGCGTCAAGATGTGCCTTGGCTCCTAAAAAATTGGTTCCACAATCTGAATATAAATTCAGAGATGGACCGCGGCGTGCTATAAATCGCTGAAATGCATTTAAGAATGATTGCGTAGAAAGATCCACAGCTAACTCAATGTGTATTGCTCGTGTTACCATACACACGAATAAGCAAAGATAGACTTTCATCTTTCTCGTACCCCGATATCTGCTGGCAGTTATAAAAAAGTGTCCAGCATAATCGACACCAGTATGTACAAATGGTTTCGACTCGTTCACACGACATTTTGGCAAATCTGCCATTGATGGAAATGTTGGTTTGGGAGAAACTTTAAAACACGTGACACATTTGTGTATTCGTGATCTCACCACTCCTCTGGCTGACAAAATCCAAAATTTCTGTCGCAGTAGCGACATCAATAATTGTGGCCCAGTATGTAAGTACTTGTGATGATAATAATCGATAATAATATTAGTGACATAATCTTTTCCATTCAAAAGTATGGGGTGTTGACTGTTGTAATCTATGTTTGCGTTTGAAAGTCTGCCTCCAACACGAATCACTCCATCTTGAATAAATGGAGACAAACTGCGAAAGGCTGCTGAGGCTGGTACAAAATACATTTTTTGTACTAAATATAAATATTTTGGCAGAACTGCAAATTATAAACTCTAAGGAACATGCATGCGATGTCAAACAAAAGGTAGGTACTGGAAGAAAGGAACCTTTTAAGCGCCACGGATGATCCGAAAAGTGACAGGCTGGTGGCAAACAGGCACTTTTTCTATAGCAAACAGGTATAAAAATGGTCACACGCCACCGGGCATAGTTACGTATCCCCTCTCTTTCCTAATCTAAGCCTTATACAAAACCATATAAAATATTGTGAATTCACAAGTGTCAATATAGACGAGAAAATCAACGCGGGAAGGTCAAAGCAGGAGATCGACATCGAGGTAGGTTTCCTATTTTTCCTTTCCAATTAAAATTTACCGCAAATCCAGCAACCAACGCAAACAGTAAGTATGTAAGGCCGTGTGTGAATGTAAAAATAGTAAGTCTTTATATAAAATAAAAGAAAAATAATAATTTAAAGCATAATATTTTTGTTTTGCAAAACATCAAATATTTGAAACTGGCACAAATCGTCCCTCAAGGGATGGGATGCCATAAACATAATAATACTGTGGTGGCATGGTAAAAGGCATTAAGTCGTGTTTTTCAGCATTTTGAGTTATAAGCGCTACATCATACATTATCACAAACAGAACAAAGTTCAAAAACATAAGTTTAAAAAAATCCACTTATAAAGGATTTAAAAGCAAGTTTTCATTCCGGCATAACTCAATATTAATTTTATTTGGCAAGGTAAAACGACGCGCGTCGAATTTTGTATACCACGAAGTAAAACGGTGTTGTCTATGATAGAGCTGCCGTGAGAAGCCGTTTTATTTAAAAGTGAACCTTTTTAAAATGTGTTTAAATAATGTATTTTGTGAACTTTGTGGCAGGTATCTTCCTTATCTGTCGACCAATCTGTTTACAACTTTCGTTGTTTTTATTGTTAAGCTATAGACAATAGATAGGTAATACTATCTGCATAATATTTTTTTTTAATATTTTTTCATTGCTATTATAATACTATTATTAATATAATTTAAAGAAAGTCGGATTAGTGCGAACTCTTTGATGAATGATTATACAGTTCGATTTTAAAATAGTATGAACAAACCACTACGGGCTTACGACCATCTTCTAATGTTGTTTCGAAGGTTGGATTAGTGTGATCACTTTACGTTAACAACGTTCGCCATTAGGTCGTAATGTTCAAATTTCCGAATATTCATCTGGTTTGCAATGGTTTGATGTTGGAACCTCCCCTGCGCATGATTTTGTGCAGCTTGTATGACCTTTTCCCAAACCGTGTATAAATTCCTCAGCTCTGCTTTGAAGGATCGGTACATTGTGAGAGAGGGTTTTCTTAACAAAGGTAATAATACCTATAATTAACTAATTTCATTTTATTATTCAAAGAATATTCTTCATTTATTACATAACAATATTACAAATATTGCAAAAAAATATACCTACTGATGTTCCGAGAATGCTATGCTAGAAAATAATAATAGGTAAGCTAAAAATAACTAATATTTATGAAGAATAAAATGGAAGTGTTGAAAAATAATAAATTAGCATGTGATAGAGAGTAACTGGGTATATTTCCTTGTAAAATTTGACCTAAGTACAATTTTTTTCAACCTATGAGCCAAAATTGTCAAGGTAAAAAGACACGCATTATAAATAAAGCATATAAACAAAGAAATATTGAAGAAATAAATATGAGTTATCGTGTAGTAAACTCTTTTTAACGAAGTAAATGCATCAAAGTTGATCTATTTTATTTGTATTTAATAATATTTGACAAAAATGAAACCTCTTAAAATACTGACGAGTAAATCCGCCATACTGAGAAATGTCATCCCACTGACTTAATGCCTTTTACCATGCCACCACAGAATAATACTTTGCGTATGAAAAACGGCGGTATTAGGCCAAACGCCGGCCGTTGGTAGCTTTAGTGATGTCAGAACCGGATACAATTTTATACCGAGTACCGGAGGGAAAAACGGCGATATTAAGCCGGCCGTTGGCAACACTGTTTCTTGACAGACTGTACAATTTAATGTGGGTGAATCCGCGGTGCAGATATCTGTTAGTATAATAATAATAAATTGTAATGACATTAATGGACACCACGTGTGCTGATTACAAATCATTTGTAGGTGATATTGTAATTTATGAATTGAACGAATATGAAATAGAACTATTTCTAAAGAACGTGAACGTCGACATACCTAATTGTTGAAAGTTATGATTATATTTGTTTGAACTGATTAATAAAACACAGCAGATAGAGCAACACATGGATACTTTTATTATAGCACAGAAGAATAAGACAGGATGTTGTCAACAGGAAGCTAAGCGGTAAAACAGACAACTGCTTTATCGACCTTGGTATTGCCATATCGTTGCATTTCAACACACCCCCTCAACGATACCTGGCAATAAAACATATACATAAAAGTACTTATATAATTACATTACATTCCAGAATTTTAAAGTAAAATGAAATACTGTATCTTTTTGACTTACATTAATTTGCAAATAAAACTTTATTTTGTAACTCAACTATTTGGTTTTATTTTAGACAGTTGTGTGTACTTACTAAAGACTAAATGAATGTTCTAAGTATCAGATATTAAAAAAAAATAGCCCCTATCTACACTTTGTACTTTTCACCCCCTGAAGTAAAGAAAAGTATTAAGACTTGTTTTTGTTAATCATCCCCTCAATTACAAAAATATAATAATCATTATGTACCCTTATCCAACACAATAATTATTCAAGCTGTATGATAACTTCCCTTTAAAAACAAAAAAAAAACACAAAACTCTACTGTATTTATCAGTACACAATATAAAACAATTTTCACAAGTAACTTATTCCTAGATCATGTCTAAATTTCTCAAATTTAATTTTACCCAAAGGCTTTGTTAAGATATCTGCCACTTGTTCATTTGTACAAATATATTTTAAATTAATTATCTTATCTTGTAACTTATTTCTAATAAAGTGCATTTTAATGTCTACATGCTTCAACTTATGACTAAATTTGTGATTCTCACACAAACTAATCACCGCCTGATTATCCTCATACAATAACACAGTTGTATCAATATTATATATGAACTTGAACATATTTTGAAGCCAGCATGCTTCACTAGTTGCAGCACTCAAGGCTACATACTCTGACTCAGTAGAGGACAAGGAGACTGTTGACTGTTTGCGCGAGTTCCAACAAACACTATTTCCAAAAACTCTAAATACAAATCCGCCAGTAGATTTTCTGTCTACTTTGTCACCAGCGTAGTCAGAATCAGCAAAACCTACAATATGACTTTCATTCCAAACATTTTTAAAAACTAATGTTAGCTTCATCGTTCCTTTAATATATCTTAAAATACGTTTAAGTGCAACCCATAACATTTCACTTGCACATGACTGGTAACGACTTAAAATACTTAAAGATAAACATAAATCTGGTCTTGTACATGTCATTACATACATCAATGCCCCAATTAATGATCTACATTTATTTTCAATTTCAATTGATTCAGACTGGTCTCTCTTTAAGATACTATGATCAAAATTGTCTATCATTGGTGTAGACACCGGCTTACACTGTAACATATTAAATCTATCAAGGAGATTATAAATATAATTATGTTGATTTATGGTTATACAATTTTGTTCCACATTTTGATTGATTTTCATACCTAAGTAATTACTAATATGACCCAAATCTTTCATTTCAAAATTTTTATTTAAAATTCTTTTTACCTGTTGAACTTCATTATAACTTGTAGAAGCTAATAAGAGATCATCAACAAATAATACAATAAATGTTTTACACTCATTAGTTTTTTTTAGGAAATGACATGTTTCCAGATACCAAATTTTAGAAATGACCTTTTTTTTAGGAAAAGTTATGTGGGGGCGCCAATAACCCACGGTACGCCACTGTCTGGGTGTGAATCTTTCTGGGATTTTTATAGAGGAGCAGCTCGTCTATGAGTTGTTGAGCTCTCTTGACACATCGAAGGGAGCTGGTCCTGACGCTTTGCCCCCTATCTTCTTGAAAAATTGTTCCTCCGTATTGGCCTTTCCTCTCACTTATCTATTTAATCTTTCACTGCTCACCGGGGAATTCCCTCCTGTCTGGAAGCGGGGCTTTGTATGCCCCATCTTCAAGAAGGGAGACAAGGCGAGTGTCGAAAATTATCGACCCATTTGTATTTTATCAAGTGTAGCAAAATTGTTTGAAAAGGCATTGATGCATTATATCCAACCAATAATTGCCCCGTATCTGTCCGAAAAGCAACATGGCTTCATGCCCGGCCGTTCCACACTCACTAATCTTACGATATTCAGTGACCATCTTGTTTCCTCGATGGCAGGGGGTTCTCAGATCGATTGCATTTATATCGATTTTTCGAAGGCTTTCGATACTGTTAACCACTCGGTCTTATTAAAAAAGCTTGAGGTTTTTGGTGTATGCGGTAGCTTGCTGAATTGGTTTCAAAGCTACCTCA
Organism: Mystacides longicornis; assembly: GCA_963576905.1. Taxonomy (NCBI): domain Eukaryota; kingdom Metazoa; phylum Arthropoda; class Insecta; order Trichoptera; family Leptoceridae; genus Mystacides; species Mystacides longicornis. Next base: position 9,636,414 of record OY756424.1, on the reverse strand, counting down.
GTGGACGCATGCTTTTCGTCCGGGTCGGCGGGCTGTTATCGCGCCAAATTGTTCCAACCAGCGGTGTTCCCCAGGGATCAAATCTTGGACCCTTACTTTTCAATATCTTTATTGATGACATCGTCGCGGATCTGTGTGATGTGGACGTTCTGCTGTATGCTGACGATCTTAAGATGTATAGAGTGGTTAATGGGGTTGAGGACTGCAGATGCATTCATCATAACGTTGACAAGCTTCAGAGCTGGTGTCGTCTCAACGATCTGGCCTTAAACGCGGCTAAGTGCAGTGTGATTTCCTTTTCACGACTAAGAAACCCTCTAACTCAAGCATACACACTGAACGGGCAGACGCTTTGTAGGGTTGACGAGATCAGTGACCTTGGAATTATTTTCGACAGTGAATTGTCATTTGTGCCCCATGTCTCCCACATAAAGGAAAAGGCTATGGGGATGCTGGGCTTTGTCTTGAGAATATCTAAGGACTTCTCAAGAATATCTACTCTTAGATCTCTTTATATTGCATTTGTTCGTAGCCAACTTGAATATAACACTCCAATATGGTGCCCTCACTACGCTGTTCATATAAATTGAAGCGGTGCAGAAACGAGCTCTAAGACACCTGCACTTTAGAATGGGCGGCCGGGTTGAGGATTTTAATTGGGGTGAGTTGATGCTGAGTCATGGGTTGAACAAACTATCTGACCGTCGTATTATGTTCGATGTTGTCCTACTATATAAGATCATCAACTCCAAAATAGACTCCTCACACTTGGTTGGTCGCATCAATATCCATGTTCCAACCCGACCAACTAGACAGAGAGCACTTCTGAACATTGTCAATTCCAACAGGAACTACGAGCGTTTCTCTGTTATTCACAGGCTGCACAATCTGGGAAACGAGTTCGTCGAAACTATTGACCTATTCTTAGACAGCGAGCCTCAGATCAAGTGCAAAATGATGGCTTATTTTCGCCAATTTTACACATAGATGACGCAGCCTGTTTTTGCTGTGTTTGCTCCATTTCATCTCTGATCCCATGACCCTTCTTATTGATACCCAACTTTCATAAATTGACATGCGAAAGCATCTTCTGGTCAGCTTTTTCTGTCTCTTCTGTGTGATTTGGTTTGATTTCTTTACTCAGCGTTTTTCTTCTTCTTTTTTTTCCTTTATTATGTACCAACATTTTACTTGACATACCTAATGCATGTTTTTGGAATAAGATCTTTATTGTGTAAATTGACTTTATTTTGCTATTGTACCTGATTATTGCTTTACTTTGTTTTACTTTTTATTTGACTTTATTTGATTTTCTTATAACACGCAAAGACTGTGATTAACTGTTGTATTGTACGCATTTATGTATTTTTGATATAGTTCTATTTTATTTAATTTACTTTGTTCTTCCTTTGCTATCGTTTTTCTTTCTGTCCTGCTTAAAATGTTCATAATGTGTTATGTTTTCTTCAGTACCTCTTCTTTTTTTTATTTTCTTATCAATGAACTAAATTTTGCTCTAAATTAATTATTGACTATCTCACTTTTTCTGTATTTGCAATGTGGTTTTCGATGGTTTTGCTTTGTGTTCTTCTGTTCTCTATTTTCTGTTTCCTTGCTTTGTTTGTTATTTTGAGATGCTTAAAAATCCTATATTATTTCGTTCCATTGTCACTATATTTATTTTATTTTGCTATTTTAATTTAAAAAATTATCCTACACAATGTTGACTTTATACATGCTCGAGTTGATTTGTGTTGTTTTGTATCATATACTGTTTTATTTTTATATATATTTTCTTTTGTGTTGCTATTCGTTGTATTTAATTCTATAAAGGCACATTAGTGCCGTGTACATGTTGAATAAATAAATAAATTCAATTTTTTATTCCAATTTTTGGGGGAACTTTTTAAACCATAAAGTGACTTCTTTAACTTCAAAGTATAATCTTTTTCAATATTCACAATACAACCCTTTGGCAAATATATGTACACATCTTTATCAATATCACCATATAAAAAAGCACTACAAACATCTAATTGATATATTGGAATATTGAAATTATTACAGCATGACATAAAAAATCTTATAGAAGGCAACCTTGCTACAGGACTATACAGTTGCATAGTTGATATGTCTGACTGCTGAAAGCCTTTAGCTACCAACCTTGCTTTATATGATATAACACAATTATTTTCATCCTTCTTACACTTGAATACCCATTTGCAATCAATTTCTGTACAATCATCTGGTTTCTGCACACATTTCCATGTTTCATTTTTGACGAGAGCATTCATCTCACTTTCAATTGACTTTTTCCACATATCTGCATCTTCACGAGACATAGCTTCTTCATAACTTACTGGAGAATCATCGTCTATAGTCAATAAACCAAGCTCGTAGTCTTCGAAACGTATAGGTGGTCTTCTCAATCTTTGTCTTGTTTCAATTGAATTACTACCTTCTACACATTCATTATTTTCATTCTGGTTTGTATCAAATTCATCACACTCTTGCATATCATTCAAATGGTCAGTACATACCTCAGTCTCTTTGCATTCCTCACCATTTATCCCAACCTGTTCCACACCATTTTTCTCACTCACACTTTTTGCCAAAAATATCACATCTCTACATACTTCTACCTTATTTTTTGATGGAAAATAGACTCGATAACCTTTGACATTTTCTCCATACCCAGTAAAAATTCCAAGATCACTCTTACTGTCCCATTTAAGCCTCTTCTCTTTTGGAATATGTACAGACACTTCTGAACCGAATTCCCTGAAAAAATCAAAGTTAAAGTTTTTACCACAATAAGCTTCAAACGGTGTCATGTTTCCTTGAGGACTAGGACCACTTCTATTTAGAATATATGCAGCAGTGTTAACCGCTTCTCCCCAATATTCTTTCTTCATTCCGCTGATCATAGCTCTTGCTGCTTCCACTAATGTTCTCATCTCTCGTTCAGCGCGACCATTTTGTTGTGGGCTGTATACAACGCTCTTCTGATGAATAATGCCAAGCTTGTCCAGTAGTTGCTTCAATTCTTCATTTACAAACTCCAATCCATTGTCTGTCCTTAAGCATTTCACCTTTTTTCCAGTTTCTCTTTCTGCTTTAGCAATGAATTTTTCAATACATGATCTCGCTTCTGATTTATATTTCAAGAAGTACACATGTCTATATGAAGAGTAATCATCTTTTAACAAAAGGAAATATCTTGCTTCACCAAGTGAACTTTGCTCCATTGGTCCACATAAGTCTCCGTGAACTATTTCAAGTGTTCTAGTAGCACGATTTTCACTATTTTTGAATGGTAATTTATGTTGTTTTCCTGTCAGACATTTATAACAAGTGAAGTTCTTGGAGTCGTCAATGTATTCTATTTGTTTGTTACGCAAAGTTTCTCTAACCTGATTTATTCCTTGATGCAACGATATGGCAATACCAAGGTCGATAAAGCAGTTGTCTGTTTTACCGCTTAGCTTCCTGTTGACAACATCCTGTCTTATTCTTCTGTGCTATAATAAAAGTATCCATGTGTTGCTCTATCTGCTGTGTTTTATTAATCAGTTCAAACAAATATAATCATAACTTACAACAGGTTATGGGCCCAGTCTCGAAGTTTTAAAAGTGAAAAATTATAAGAACTGATTAATATTGTGAAAAAAAATGCAATCTTATATTGTGCTAAAAGAGAGCGAAAACTGGGGGGTTTGGAAGTTCCAAACTGAGACAGTTTTAAAAAGCCGTGGATTGTTGGATGTAGTGGAAGGGACTAAGGAAGACCAGAAATTAGACGCTAAAGCTCAGGAGATAATCGTTCAAAGGATCGACGCGGAGCCGTTGTCATACTTGTTGACATGCAAGTCGTCGGCAGAAATATGGGCAAGATTGATATCAATATACGAAAAAGAATCTACTGTAAGCGTCCACCTGTTGCAGCAGAAATTCTTTTCTTTTGAATTTGAAAACATCCTGTCTTCTTCTTCTGTGCTATAATAAAAGTATCCATGTGTTGCTCTATCTGCTGTGTTTTATTAATCAGTTCAAACAAATATAATCATAACTTACAACACTAATGAACGTTGCGAGTATGATGCTTGTAATAAAAACTTCCCGGAATCGCGGTTTTTGGGGATATATTATGTGCAAAAAAAAGCAGAGAAAAGCTATACAAGTGTAATATTTGCAATAAATTTTCACTAATTCAAGTGCTTTAAAGAAACACATGCGACTGCATAGCGGAGAAAAGCCGTACGAGTGTAAAATTTGCAGTAAAAAGTTCACTCGGTCTAGCGATTTAAAGAAACACGTGTGACTGCATAGCGGAGAAAAGCCATACGAGTGTAAAATTTGCCGTAAAAAGTTCATTCAATCTGGAGCTTTAAAGAAACACATGAGACTGCATAGCGGAGAAAAGCCATACGAGTGGAAAATTTGCAGTAAAAAGTTTTCTCGAACTGGTAATTTAAAGACACACGTGCAATTGCATAGCGGAGAAAAGCCATACGAGTGTAAAATATGCAGTAAAAAGTTCTCTCAATCTAGTACATAAAGACATACATGCGACTGCATAGCGGAGAAAAGCCATACAGGTGTAAAATTTGCAGTAAAAAGTTCACTCCATCTGATGCTTTAAAGACACACATGCGGCTGCATCCCTAATGGAAAATTGTCGTGCATGTGTAAAATTTGCATTAAATCGTTCACTTATTCTAGTGCTCCAAAGAAACACATCAACACCCTCTATTTATAACGCCTCGGATCTGGCTGTCATTTTTTGCAAAATGTCATGCCTCGATGGAGAAATCCTGCGAATTTTCTCTCAAACGTATTATTATCGTTTATATATATATATATATATATATATATATATATATATATATATATATATATATATATATATATATATATATATATATATCATTATGTTCGATGAAATTGCATCTCTGAATAGTTTTTTATTAACAAAACAGGAAGAAGCATTTTTTGACGTAATGCTTCATGCGTTGTGGGCTAACATTTTCAAGACAATGGATATTTCACGATTACCAGAGATTCTGCTTACCTATTTGTCAATATATATATTGCAAATATAGCCTAGAATCCAACCGTAGAAATAGTTTTTTTCTATCATGGGGATCAATGGTCGAAAGAAAGAAACCGACTTCAGGTGTCTTTAGGTCGAGCTATACTTTTAGTTCAATATAATTTGAAGTGTGAGGCATTTTATAAATCAATAATTAAAGAAAAAACCTTACTTAAAAAGGTTTCTTCACATATTTAGTACGATAGAACTGATTAAGTACCTACCTACATGGATAAAAAAGTATTGATTGTAACTGTGCAATTATTACCAAAGGATAATTATTTTTAGTTTGTTTAACTTTTAATTAAAGAGATCTTTAAAATGTAAGCTGTGTATTATTGAAAATCCTGAGATATCATGAGATTTGAAAAATCCGACCGCAATTTTATTTATTTATTTTTCTTATTTTCCATAGGCCGTCTGGGGCACTTGGATTCGTTATTGTACAATAATACTGTATACTTAACAATGAATTAACAATGATAAAAGTTTTATATTCAATGCCATTCTAGATGTAAAGGGTCCAGAATGGCATTTACATACAATTTGTGGCCAAGAAAACTATATTAGATATCAATGTTAAATGTTGCATATTGCTCCATTTAACATGTCTTCAACAGAGTAGAATTCATTGTCAACAAGATACTTCTTCACTCTTCCATAAAACTTATCCTCACTTTCATTTCTTACTTCGAGAGTTAATTTATTGAACAATCTAATACTGATGCAAATAAAGCTTTTCGACATCTTGGCAAGTCTGTGTTTTATTGGTCTTATGTTGGAGTTATGACGGGTCTCATAATTGTGAAACTCGGCATTCGTTGGGGTATTGGCGTTCTTCCTAGCAAAAAGTAAGCACTCCCAGATGAAAGCACTTGGCATTGTTAATATACCCTGATCTTTGAATACGCCACGGTAGTTATCTCGGGGTTTCATACCCATGACTGCTCTCAGTGCTCTCTATTGCAGAATAAAAACCCTGTTTGAGTCAGCAGCTTTTCCCCAAAATATAAGACCATACACCATTAAGCTGTGGAAGTATGCAAAGTACACACTTCTTGCTGCCCGTTGTCCACAAATTTCTTTGACCTTCCTTATAGCATACACAGCAGCACTGAGTTTATTGCACAACTTTTCTATATGAGGGGACCATTGTAATTTTTCATCAATTATGATACCCAAGAACTTGCAATTTTCAGTTAGAGCAACGGATTTTCAAAATATTTTTATCTCGCATTGTTTAAAAGTGACTTTTGATGAATGTTTAGTTGCAAAAATATACAATGCTGGTTTATTATTAATACCTGTAGCCCAAAGAGTGTAGACATGCCGATAAGGTGTTACGGCAATAAAAATAATCCTTGTATTGTTTTTAAATATTTTTGTCGGCATGCACACAATTATTATTATTGCTTTCTACTTTTACAACTCTTATTCAAAACATTCATTGTTAACCTTACCCTAGATTTACAAAAAAATATCGTTTCACAATTGTGTAGATTATCTAAAAAGTCTTATTATCTTTAAGAACATTGTTAAGAGTGTTGGTACTTTCGGTATAGATAAAATTTTCGTTTTTCAATATTGCTTTATGATTATAACACTTTATGTACTTACTTTTGAAAAAAATATGGGCTCAACCGAAGTGAATACAAATACACTTTGACATCAAATTCTTTCACATAAAGGAAATCTTTTGTTGCGAAATGAGAAGATAAGTAGTTAGAATTGAATTGGGGATCGAAACCATGCCCTTCACAACGAAAGTCGGCGACTAAAGAGCTAGGCATCAACCACTTGACCAACAATGGTACCACCTCTATGTTAATGAAACATTATAAAAGGATATTCGATTTCAAGATAGATTCTTTAAATTTTATTTTGATTTTTTTTGTGTCATTGATCACGCTGATCTTCCTTTGGGATGGAAATATTTTTATTGTTTAACTAGAATGTTTTTTGCAATAATACGACCGTTTTTGCAAGTATACGAGCAAACGCTAGGAGCCGACCTCGGCAGCCTAGTGGTATAGGCGAAAACTTCAGAGTACGAGGTTCCGGGTTCGATTCCCGGTGGGGTCAGAGTTTATATAAGTGTTTATTCACTTGAAGTGTCTACCCGTGGTTGGCCTGTGTAAGATTGAACGTGACGGGTAGACTAGAAAAAAATAACTGAGGCAATAAGTTCCTACGGCGATACTGAGATCTTTGTATTGAAAAGTGTTAATTAATTTATTTTTTATATAAACGCATAGGTAAGTAAGCGTGACACTCCTAAGATTCACTACAAAAATGCATTCGGCATTAGGTAATAAAGTTTTTATTTTTAGTCCTATAAAATAAATTTAGGTACTTTTAAGGAAACAAACACGTTTGGAATTATCGCAACATATTTCACAAATAGATACGATAATTTATTTCACAATAATTACAGAGTAATCTTATAAAAGTGTTAGATACGATAAGAAATTTTTCGGAAATTTCGTAAATATCGTAATAAAAACAATATTTAACACCGCCATTTTTATTTACTCTGTGGGTAGTGCCGGGAGTGCCGAAACACCTGTAACCGGGTATATTGTATAGGTGTCACATTTAACTGATGCACATCCCAGGTAGATTCGGTGTGTAGAGAAGTGGCGCGCGGGGTACAAAGCCCGCATCACACGGTGTAGTTTTAAACTGAGCGGCGTGTTTAATAATATCTTATTTAAATACTTCATTCAATATAGGCATTCTTTGAAAAAATATCGATAGCTATGTTTTTGTTATTGTAAAATATAATTTAAATATTAGCATACTTACATTGTTACACTTTCTTTATCCAAATTTACTTTATATGAAGACAATTAAAAATAATCTTTAAAAGGAATATACCCTCATTAAATATACCTACTCACTTACATTGGATTTTTCATTTAAATACGAGTTGAAATATAATATGTTCCTATGAATTGTTTCATTATATAATTTCAAGACATTTTATGAAATCATGTTAAGTATATGACCGGGATTTGAACCCGGTCTCTCCTTTGTTATTTCCAAATTATATTTTATTACTTGGTTACTTTTTATGGTGATAAACTAAAAAGATAAATAAAATAAGAACACACTTGACTTGTTTAGGTGTGTGTATGTTTTTAACGCCAGAGAAATCTTAATTTTTAATGTACTGAATTAAATTATATAAAATTGTCTTCCCTTGACTTTTTAATTTATTATTTTTTAATACGATAGAATCAATTTTTAAAAGTGTGATGGAGCCTTTATATTCTAAAAATTATTAAGTCCCCGCGTCAGATGTTCTTCGCTCGAGTTTGAGCGGCAAACTAAACGCAAATACGAATGGACGACGTGTATTGGTCAGACAAACCCCCGCGAGCCCCTTCTCAACACACCGAATCTACCTCGGGATGTGCATCAGTTAAATGTGACACCTATAGTTCGGCGCGCCGCACAGTAGTCCCACAAAGGAATTTAGGGCGCCAAAATTAAAAAAAAAAACGAAATATATCAGAGAGACAAACTAGCTATGATCTGATGTACTGTGACCTTGAAGGCTTCTAGTACCGCATATGACAACTCGCTTGAGGTACGTCTCGTTGCTATGGAGACGCTATAAGATGGTGGTTATCTAGAGCAAGTTGTATTGTCAATTTGTGTGTGATTTTCAAGCGCGTTTTACAGTGACTTCTTCCTGTATTTTAAAATTAATAAACATGGTGTTTCATTGAATTTTTCTCGCTGAATACTGTGACGGGACTAACATTTTAGTAAAGTATTTTAGATTTTATTTATAGATTTATTCTTAAATTATAATAACTTGGAGACGCCCATGGGGTTATACACCACTGTTCTATAACACGTCACAGGTTTATCTCAAAATATGTCGAAACAAATTTTAATAAATAGGGGTCGCAAATACCTATTGTGATCACTCGGAGCCAACGTTTGGATCAGTTAGGACCTTCCATTAGCAAGCTGCCGAACAAAGGGGTCACTTTGGAGAACCTTCCTGGAGTAAGGACGTCCTCCCAGCGTGCCGCAGACGGCGGATGGATCTCTCGGCTGATTCAGATAAATATAATTTTGTTTTACTAATTTATTTATTTTTTTGTTCAATTTGTTTATTTTCCTAGAGATTTTGATTTTAATTTTTACTAATTTAAAATAAATGAATGTTTCGTTGTGAAAATAATAACGATTTGTTTAGACATTTGATAGGGAAATATTCTAGTATAATTTAAATTGGTTCCAAATTGATTTTTATTCATTGAATTATACATTGAATATTTTGTTTTCTACAGATTAAATAAAGACAATCTTTCTTTTGTGTAAATAATAGTGATTTGTTTTTAAAACATTAGATATTTAATTTTGAACATAATTTATTTTATTTTGGCCTTCAAATTTATAAATAATTATCGTAAAATATTTCGGTTTATTTTATTTATTTTCTATTCATATTGATTTACTTTTCAGCGAACAAACAATAGTTTTGAAATATTTGTTTCCTGCAGAATTAAATAAAGACATTCTTGTTCGGGAAATTATCAAAATTTGTTTTAAACATTATTTATTTTATTCCGGTTTTAAATTCGATAAATAATTATTAATAATAACAAACTCATCATTTTGTACCTAATGTATTTATTTATTTATAATCTAAATTTAATGGTCATTTAATTAGGGACATTATTTATTTCATTTTTTAAATATTGTTATATTTGTTTTATTTTCAACTTGATAAATAATACCAATTTTATGGTAGTTCAATTAGGGTCATTAGGATTATATTTTTCACTTTATTTTGTCTTTCAATTGGAGTGATAACATTAATTATTTTATATTTGCTTTCAGACATTTTCAGCTTTTAAGGTTTTAAATTGTGTCGATTAGAATTACGAATTTATTGATTTATTTATGATATGAATTTAATGGTATTTTAATTAGGTCGTTATTGTGTTATTAAGTGTTGCGTAATATGTCGTAATCAGATAGGTATTGCATAAGTGTTACATCATTAGATGTAAGTATGATGAAATAATGATGATACTAATCAAACCCTTCCATTTCAGATAAGGATCCTAGAGAAAGGATTCATTTCAAATTATTATTTTATAATTAACCATAAACTCCTTGATTGTGCTTCGCTACTTTTGCATTTCAGATATTATATTAGATTTTATGTGCTTTCGCTTGCTTGTGTTTGTGTCTTGGTGGAGGGTAGTTAGAGATCATTCTTTATTATTTGAAATAGTAGATTGGTGTTTTAATAATACGCTTTGAGTAGTATTCTAACAATAATTGTAGTTGCGCTAGTGTGTGGCAAATAGTAGAATATATATATTATTATTTTATCTTATACTAACAATAGTCCTATCCTTTCTTCCCTAATACAAATTGGGAATTGACTAATATTCTTATATTCGTATTTATACTTATTTTATTTAGTTGCATGGAATTTATCTTTAGTCTCTGCTGGATGTATGTAAGCATGCGTGCATATTACTATATGTGTACTCATGTGGGTAGATGTAGCAGCGAATACTTATAAACTTAACAAACTCAGTCCCTGCCTAGAAACGAGAAGCGGTAATCGTTCCATTTTTCGTCATATTTCTAGGGAAGAGTACAGTCAGCGACCGTAGCGATTGCTCGTTAAGGCCCTATTATGAAATATTCTATAATAATTACTAACCTTTATTTTATGTATTGGGTGCATGCTTATTTATTTATGTATACCTTAATCTATGTGTGTTTATCCGCGAATTAGTCTAACAAGCACAGAGATTCAGCACTTGTCTAGGCCGGCTGAAATCGAAATAGGCGGGCCGTTGGGGGCCTATTTCCCCCTCCCCCATTAGGGGGGGGGGTGTGGTGTAGATAGAATTGTAGAATTTGAAACTGTGGTTGTGGTAAATAAGTAGATTTTGAATCTTTATTTCTAATAACAGACAAAATTCTCTCAAGACAGTGGATTCACAGCAGACCAGAATTGTCCTTTAAATTCGAAGGGCAATCGAGAAAGATATAATTATTTGTTAGAAAACTAATAAATTATTTGCAGAATGACTATAATCACGATGTGACGAGAAATTGTGCAATATTTATCTATTTATTTTATGTCGCTCTTATTGCAAATTAAATACAAATCAAGGAAGAAATATTATTTAAGTAATCGTTATTTAAGTATGATGTTTTACCATATTTTATTTCATAACTAATTGGACTATTTTATGTTTCAGGATTATCCAGTTGAATAATAAATCTCAATTAGATTAAAACCACAACGTTTGGGTCCTTAGGTTAGTTTCTAGACGATCACGATTTGGCCATTTCGTAGACGGTTGTTCTAGGTTTTCTAGATAGTCTTTCAGATACTAGTAGAATAGAGCTGACAACGTCATATTCAGCTTAGGATTATTCTATAGCTAGATTTAGTAGCCCTAGCTTTGCGGATGGTCTGCTTTGCTCGCAGGGCTTAGGTAGTTGCAAAATATGGTGCAATCGATAGTTTAGATATAATGGGGTTGCGACATATAGTGTCATCGTAGGTTTAGGTATAGTAAAGCTTAGATTTAGCTTAGATCTAGTTAGGTCAGTTCAGGTTCAAAGCCTCTCGTTAGGGGGGGCTGTGACAAATGGTGCCATGTGTCCAGGATATCACTTTATCATTGTAAAGTGAGATTTGGGTTGCTGCGGCGGCTTAGAATATTTGGGGAAGGGTGAAGAATATGGAAGAAAGTGGTAGGCTAATAATCATTTGGGGGATGGGCCTATTTTGCAAATAAATAAAAATTTTGCTTAATTTTAGCCAGTTCAATTCAATTTTAATTAGATCTAATAGCTTATTAATGTAGGAGGGCGGAGTAAAATAGCCATTTTTCGAATAGACAGTAATTTAGCTAGTTGGATGTAGATTTAATAGCTTATTTACAAAGGGGGGGGGTTTACTTAGTACTTTTCCTAATAAATAATATTTTAGTCATTTAAATTTGATTTGATGTAGACTTAATAGCTTATAAATGAAGGGGGCGGGGTTTCTTAGTAATTGTGCAAATAAATAATAATTTGGTCATTTAAATTTGATTGGATGTAGATTTAATAGCTTATTTACAAAGGGGGGGGGGGGGGGTTTACTTAGTAATTTTCCTAATAAATAATATTTTAGTCATTTAAATTTGATTTGATGTAGACTTAATAGCTTATAAATGAAGGGGGCGGGGTTTCTTAGTAATTGTGCAAATAAATAATAATTTTGTCGTTTAAAATGTGGTTTGATGTAGATTTAATAGCTCATTAGCAAAGGGGGGCGGGGGGCTTGGTCAGTTTGAAACATTAAATTCACTTTTGAGCAAAATGTCTTATGGATTTATGTTTGGTTGACAGAGAAGAATGAGACTTTATGAAAGAGTGGAAGTATAGTGTTAGACAGGAGAAAAGAAAGAAGATTTAAAAGCTTAGTGTTAGATAAGTACCTAGTAGAAGAATGAGTTTGTATCGTAGGGGAGGAAAGCATAATCATTTGTCTAACTAGAATGAGTTTTGTCTTAGGCATTAATTTAGATCATTAAAAATATTAAATAGTCGTCGTATTTTATAGGATAGCATCAAAAGATTGTTTTTCTATAGGTGTGATCGGGGTTGTTCGACGCTGTAGGGGCGTCGGGGAGACTCGGAGAGGTGGGCAGCCCACCCCGCGACCCGTGGACTGCGTGTAAGGAGGTGTGCGGCCGTCGTGAGCTGGATGTTGGTCCCGTGTTCGTGGTAGTGTATGGTGCGCAGGCGCGCTCGTTATGAGAGGCGAGGCTCTGCGCGGTCTAGGTGGGCACGAGACAGCTTTCGTTCGGTTGCGCAATTCTATAATTTTGTTTCGTACCCCTCGATTTTGTTAGTAAATAAATTGATAGTAAAAGGTGTTTTATAGTATTTGGGTTTTGTGTCCTTGTTTTGTTGTCGTTTGGAACTCAAAGTGGTAAATAATTGAGGTTGGTATTTATCTTTGTGCAACGAGAGCGTGCGGTTTTGACAGGAGTTGGGGAGGGGGCGTTACTTGCCGTGTTCTGTTCCTTCGGTGCAATGCTGAGGATTTTGTGGATAGTGTGGGAGAGGGTCGTTAGATTTACGCAGGTCAGGAATAGGGTAGGGCTCGTTTTGGTTGGCTTTTGTTGTCGGTTGCTGTCTTCTGTTCCTTCGGTGCAATGCTGAGGATTTTGTGGATAGTGTGGGAGAGGGTCGTTAGATTTACGCAGGTCAGGAATAGGGTAGGGCTCGTTTTGGTTGGCGTTTGTTGTCGGTTGCTGTCTTCTGTTCCTTCGGTGCGATGCTGAGGATTTTATGAATAGGGTGGGAGAGGGACGTTAGATTTACGCAGGTCAGGAATAGTGTAGGGCTCGTTTTGTTCTCTGCACCCTTGATTGGATTCAGAAAAGGGTGACTGCTTGTGAAATGTCTGTTTAGTTTGGTTGTTTTAGAGAAAATAATACTTTGCTTTTAGTTAGTAAGTGGTCCTCTTATGTTTTAATGTATTTTCTTGTGAATACATAAACATTCTAGTTGTAGTTTAATTGAATCGATCTCGGTAGATCAGTGGTTTAGGCTTGGAATTCAGATTCAGTGTTCCCGTGTCGGTTCGCGGTCGGGTCGGGGTTTTCTCGTTTGATATTTTTACTCGGGGTTGGCCTGTCTCAGATAGAATGAGACCGGTTGACTGGGAAGAATTATTGCCTCAGGCAATAAGTTCCGCTGGCTATGCTGACAACATTGTATAGGGAAATGTTAATTTAGTTATTTATTTATTATGCATGATAATATTCAGTGAAATTCTACTTGGTAGTAAGGTTGTCGGTTGCAAGATAATTTTTTGTGAGGCTCGGTTTCCGGACGGATAGTTAAAAGTTTTTTTTTTAACTTTTGCGTGGCGTCGGTTTGTCTCAAGATTACCTTAGAAGTTAGGTAGTGTTGTGTGTTATTAATAGCTAAATTAATAATGTAACAATACATTCTTTTGAATATTTCATCTAATTTTATTTTGCATCTTATGCGCGATATAAGTTAATTATTATTTTTTTGGTTTGTGGTAATCTAATAAAAATAGAATTATTGTTTTGATTTTTATTGGATTTTTGTGTCTTTACAGGGTGTTTAATGAGTTATTTATATATAATTTATATTTTGCAGGATATGAATACTTAGATACTATAATGATTGTTTGAGGTAGTTAGAGTGATAATTCATTTTTTTTTTTTATTTTTACTCTCAAATTTTAATTAGTAGATATTTCCATAGTGTGCATTTTAAAGTAGTTATAATGTTTTTTTTTATATTGTGAGGTGAGCATTATTTTTCTTCATAACTTTTGTTTATGGGAAGTTTTTTTAGAATGATTGCATAGTTCTTCTTCTTCTCACTTGTGTTGGATAATGGGAATGTTTTGTTTTGTTGATACGCCGGGAATTTAGTATATAGTGGGATTTCTTTTGTCGTTTAATATCTAGATTAATATAATATTTTGTATTCCTTATGAAGTGGGTAGTTATCAACATTGTAGTCCTAGAATGTCTACTGTAGAGTCCTGTTCTGAAGAATAGTATTGAAGTTTTGCTGATACGTTTAACTTTTGTTGAGGTCTGTGAGAGATCAGATTTGGCTTATCCACTTCCTGGATGATCCAATCGTGCTCTCTCAAAGGGGGGTCTGTGACGGGACTAACATTTTAGTAAAGTATTTTAGATTTTATTTATAGATTTATTCTTAAATTATAATAACTTGGAGACGCCCATGGGGTTATACACCACTGTTCTATAACACGTCACAGGTTTATCTCAAAATATGTCGAAACAAATTTTAATAAATAGGGGTCGCAAATATCTATTGTGATCACTCGGAGCCAACGTTTGGATCAGTTAGGACCTTCCATTAGCAAGCTGCCGAACAAAGGGGTCACTTTGGAGAACCTTCCTGGAGTAAGGACGTCCTCCCAGCGTGCCGCAGACGGCGGATGGATCTCTCGGCTGATTCAGATAAATATAATTTTGTTTTACTAATTTATTTATTTTTTTGTTCAATTTGTTTATTTTCCTAGAGATTTTGATTTTAATTTTTACTAATTTAAAATAAATGAATGTTTCGTTGTGAAAATAATAACGATTTGTTTAGACATTTGATAGGGAAATATTCTAGTATAATTTAAATTGGTTCCAAATTGATTTTTATTCATTGAATTATACATTGAATATTTTGTTTTCTACAGATTAAATAAAGACAATCTTTCTTTTGTGTAAATAATAGTGATTTGTTTTTAAAACATTAGATATTTAATTTTGAACATTATTTATTTTATTTTGGCCTTCAAATTTATAAATAATTATCGTAAAATATTTCGGTTTATTTTATTTATTTTCTATTCATATTGATTTACTTTTCAGCGAACAAACAATAGTTTTGAAATATTTGTTTCCTGCAGAATTAAATAAAGACATTCTTGTTCGGGAAATTATCAAAATTTGTTTTAAACATTATGTATTTTATTCCGGTTTTAAATTCGATAAATAATTATTAATAATAACAAACTCATCATTTTGTACCTAATGTATTTATTTATTTATAATCTAAATTTAATGGTCATTTAATTAGGGACATTATTTATTTCATTTTTTAAATATTGTTATATTTGTTTTATTTTCAACTTGATAAATAATACCAATTTTATGGTAGTTCAATTAGGGTCATTAGGATTATATTTTTCACTTTATTTTGTCTTTCAATTGGAGTGATAACATTAATTATTTTATATTTGCTTTCAGACATTTTCAGCTTTTAAGGTTTTAAATTGTGTCGATTAGAATTACGAATTTATTGATTTATTTATGATATGAATTTAATGGTATTTTAATTAGGTCGTTATTGTGTTATTAAGTGTTGCGTAATATGTCGTAATCAGATAGGTATTGCATAAGTGTTACATCATTAGATGTAAGTATGATGAAATAATGATGATACTAATCAAACCCTTCCATTTCAGATAAGGATCCTAGAGAAAGGATTCATTTCAAATTATTATTTTATAATTAACCATAAACTCCTTGATTGTGCTTCGCTACTTTTGCATTTCAGATATTATATTAGATTTTATGTGCTTTCGCTTGCTTGTGTTTGTGTCTTGGTGGAGGGTAGTTAGAGATCATTCTTTATTATTTGAAATAGTAGATTGGTGTTTTAATAATACGCTTTGAGTAGTATTCTAACAATAATTGTAGTTGCGCTAGTGTGTGGCAAATAGTAGAATATATATATTATTATTTTATCTTATACTAACAATAGTCCTATCCTTTCTTCCCTAATACAAATTGGGAATTGACTAATATTCTTATATTCGTATTTATACTTATTTTATTTAGTTGCATGGAATTTATCTTTAGTCTCTGCTGGATGTATGTAAGCATGCGTGCATATTACTATATGTGTACTCATGTGGGTAGATGTAGCAGCGAATACTTATAAACTTAACAAACTCAGTCCCTACCTAGAAACGAGAAGCGGTAATCGTTCCATTTTTCGTCATATTTCTAGGGAAGAGTACAGTCAGCGACCGTAGCGATTGCTCGTTAAGGCCCTATTATGAAATATTCTATAATAATTACTAACCTTTATTTTATGTATTGGGTGCATGCTTATTTATTTATGTATACCTTAATCTATGTGTGTTTATCCGCGAATTAGTCTAACAAGCACAGAGATTCAGCACTTGTCTAGGCCGGCTGAAATCGAAATAGGCGGGCCGTTGGGGGCCTATTTCCCCCTCCCCCATTAGGGGGGGGGGTGTGGTGTAGATAGAATTGTAGAATTTGAAACTGTGGTTGTGGTAAATAAGTAGATTTTGAATCTTTATTTCTAATAACAGACAAAATTCTCTCAAGACAGTGGATTCACAGCAGACCAGAATTGTCCTTTAAATTCGAAGGGCAATCGAGAAAGATATAATTATTTGTTAGAAAACTAATAAATTATTTGCAGAATGACTATAATCACGATGTGACGAGAAATTGTGCAATATTTATCTATTTATTTTATGTCGCTCTTATTGCAAATTAAATACAAATCAAGGAAGAAATATTATTTAAGTAATCGTTATTTAAGTATGATGTTTTACCATATTTTATTTCATAACTAATTGGACTATTTTATGTTTCAGGATTATCCAGTTGAATAATAAATCTCAATTAGATTAAAACCACAACGTTTGGGTCCTTAGGTTAGTTTCTAGACGATCACGATTTGGCCATTTCGTAGACGGTTGTTCTAGGTTTTCTAGATAGTCTTTCAGATACTAGTAGAATAGAGCTGACAACGTCATATTCAGCTTAGGATTATTCTATAGCTAGATTTAGTAGCCCTAGCTTTGCGGATGGTCTGCTTTGCTCGCAGGGCTTAGGTAGTTGCAAAATATGGTGCAATCGATAGTTTAGATATAATGGGGTTGCGACATATAGTGTCATCGTAGGTTTAGGTATAGTAAAGCTTAGATTTAGCTTAGATCTAGTTAGGTCAGTTCAGGTTCAAAGCCTCTCGTTAGGGGGGGCTGTGACAATACGAATCTGTGCTCGTTCATTACTGTAATTTAATCGGTAGTCTGGAAATTTGCATTTGAAGTAAGTACTTTTTAGTTACTTTTAATTGGCTAAATGTAGTCTTACAAAATTTTCCCATCCTTTCCCATAAAATCTTTTCAAATAAAAGTTTCTCCTTAAAGCCTGATCTATCACCTACATCACATACATTTCCCCCGTTTCCCCCCCAAATCCTTAAAATGTGATTTATACTACTAAATTAGTGATTACTGTTGTGTAAATTTTAGTTCTTCAAGCAATCATGTTTTTTATTATTGAAATTTAATTTGAATGCTCAGGAGACATTGGCTATACCTACCTAACTATGCACAATATCTATACGGAAGATACCTGTTATTGGAGCACTGGAGATTATAGGTTTTTGTTTCATGACTAATGTCATCAGATCCTTATATCTCCACAATAAGAAAAAAACAAATCAAAAAAATGCACCCTTGTACGAAGAGGTGCTTCATCTGTTGATGGAAGAAGCAGAGCCGCATCTGGCAGAAATAGAAGTGGAGCCAGAAGAAAGCTCGGGCGAAAGTACAGACTCAGATGTATATCGAATAACCACATCCGAGGAATCTGACTCGGACCATGTTTAAAATGTTTCTATGTGTGCATATAATATATTTGTAAAATTATAAGTTGTTTTATTTCACCCATTTTTTTTTCATTTTGTATAATTTAAGTTTATAAATGAACTCATCACTTTGAAAAACATGCATTTCAATCCCCCAGAAAATTCCAAAATGAAAGGTTTGCTCCCCTTTCCTGGTTACATTTTTTCAGCACTCAGCGCCTCAAAAAATTGATATCCCACACGAAAAATTCTAAAATTTTGTATTTGCCCCCCCCCCCCCCACCCCCCTGGCACCTCATTTGGTTTTTTCGCAAAAATAAGCCCAAAATGAACTCAGCGACACAAAAAGCATATATTTTGATACCCCACACGTAAAATTCCAAAATATTAAGATTTGTCCCCCTTCCTTGGCACCCCATTTGATTTTTTTCGTGAAATTAAGTCCTAAAATGAACTCAGCGACACAAAAACATGTATTTTGATACCCCACACGAAAAATTCTAAGATGTTATGATTTGCCCCCCTCCCCTTGGCACCCCATTTGGTTTTTTCGCAAAAATAAGTCCAAAAATGAATTCAGCGCCTCGAAAAACCCCATATACACCAAATATCAGAAATTTGGCGCCCTAAATTTTTTTGTGGAACCACTGTGATGGCGCCTACCTATGGCCTTTTCCCGCAAACTTTGCTTTCTCATAGCTGTGAGCATTCATATGTGAGACTTCAAAATACTTGGTTGAGCCAACTCTTTATGAAAACTCAAAAACAACTCAAACTTTTAATTACAAACTTTGCATTCAAATAGCTTTCAGCATGTGGGTATTTAACTATTTGATTGATTAAACTTTTTCGTGCAAACTTTGCATTCGCATGGCCGAAATCTTATGTGAGACTTTAAAGCACTTGATTAATTGAATTCTTCATGAAAACTCAAAGAACAACGTGAACTTTTTATAACAAATTTTGCATTCAAATGGTTTTAGGATGTGAATGATTTAGTATATGATTGATCAAACTTTTTATTTCAAACATTGCATTCGTAAGGCTTTTTCCGCTATGAAGTCGCGTGTGTGCGTTAGTTTTCTGATTTGGTAAACTTTTTCATGCAAACTTTGCTTTCTTATGGCCGAATTCATATGTGAGACTTTAAAACACTTGATTAATTGAATTCTTCACGAAAACTAAAAAAAAAACAACTTGAACCACACATTGCATTAGTAAGGCTTTTCTCTGCTGATGTCGCGGTAAACTTTTTCATACAAACATTGTTACATTCAAATGACTTATAATGAGTTATTAATATTTGATTGATTAAACTTTTTATCGCAATTGTTGCATTCGTATGGCTTTTCTCCGCTATGAGTTCGCGTGTGATTCTCGAGTCTGCAAACTTTTTATTGCATTAGTAAGGCTTTTCTTCACTATGAAGTCCCGCTGTGCGTAAAAATTTCATGATTTGGTCAACTTTGCTTTCTTGTTGTTGATTGTAGAGATCTCGAGATGGTCCACCCGCGCACAGGAATAGAGATGACAATCCGAGAGATGCAGGCTCATTACTTTTACACAGTAATGAGACTTTATCTTGACAATGTTCTTCAAAACTGTGATGCGGCAGAGTTAGAAAATTTGGAACTTATCACATAATGGGGCTGTGATGGCTCTCATCAAATCGTCTATCAACAAAAGTTATCCGATAGCTTAAACGATGACTCCGACATATTTCAAAAATCGTTGATGCTCTTGAGATTGCAGTCACATGTTAAAAAAAGTTTTATGGCAAAATCCCAATCCCAATTCCATTTTTTTGTACAATGTAAGTTCGAACTAAATATTATAATATTGTATCGACATTATGCATTTTTATTGATTTCCAATAATAAAATAAGTATAAATAATTTTAACCTTCTAAACATCAAAAGAATATGGGCGTAAGCCCGTAGTGGTTAAAATTAAAAAAAAAATACATCTTTAAAATCGAATTGTTTCAATAATTGCACCAAATATTTGCATAAATAATTTTGTCCGGTTATTAAGGTAAAATGCTCGTCAGTGCGACGGTCCAACTAAATGAGAATTAAATACAGTTTCAAATGGCACAAATCACTCTTTGAGGGTGGAATGCCTAAATAATAAAAAAAAATACAGTTTCAAGATACCTAAATTCACTGCCTAAATTCTAACAAAACGACATGATATCAAATCGATTTGTATGGGAATTTTATGAAAAAATGTAATATCTTTAGGCCAAGCGCCGGCCGTTGGCAACACTGTATTCTTGACAGACTGTACAATTTAATGTGGGTGAATCCGCGGTGCAGATATCCGTTAAATCGTAATGGCATTAATGGGCAACACGGGTGCTGATCACAAATCATTTGTAGGTGATATTGTAATTTATGAATTGAACGAATATGAAATAGAACTATTTCTAAAGAATGTGAACGTCGACGTACCTAATGAAAGTTGCGAGTATGAGGCTCGTAATAAAAACTTCCCGGAATCGCGGTCTTTGGGGATATATTATGTGCAAAATAAAAGCAGAGAAAAGCTATACAAGTGTAATATTTGCAATAAATCTTTCACTAATTCAAGTGCTTTAAAGAAACACATGCGACTGCATAGCGGAGAAAAGCCATACGAGTGTAAAATTTGCAGTAAAAAGTTCACTTGGTCTAGCGATTTAAAGAAACACGTGCGACTACATAGCGGAGAAAAGCCATACGAGTGTAAAATTTGCTGTAAAAAGTTCTCTCGATCTGATAATTTAAAGACACACGTGCAATTGCATAGCGGAGAAAAGCCATACGAGTGTAAAATTTGCAGTAAAAAGTTCTCGCAATCTAGTACTTTAAAGACACACATTCGACTGCATAGCGGAGAAAAGCCATACGAGTGTAAAAATTGCAGTAAAATGTTCACTCGATCTAGTGATTTAAATATACACATACGACTGCATAGCGGAGAAAAACCATACGAGTGTAAAATTTGCAGTAAAAAGTTCTCAAAATCTGGTGCATTAAAGACACACATGCGACTGCATAGCGGAGAAAAGCCATACGAGTGTAAAATTTGCAGTAAAATGTTCATTCAATCTGGTGGTTTAAAGAGACACATGCTACTGCATAGCGGAGAAAAGCCATACGAGTGTAAAATTTGCAGTAAAATGTTCATTCAATCTGGTGCTTTAAAGAGACACATGCTACTGCATAGCGGAGCAAAGCCATACGAGTGTAAAATTTGCAGTAAAAAGTTCACTCGGTCTAGCGATTTAAAGAAACACATGCGACTGCATAGCGGAGAAAAGCCATACGAGTGTAAATATTGCAGTAAAAAGTTCAATCATTTTGGTTATTTAAAGACACACGTGCGATTCCATAGCGGAGAAAAGCCATACGAGTGTAAAATTTGTAGTAAAATGTTCACTCGATCTGATGCTGTAAAGACACACATGCGACTGCATAGCGGAGAAAAACCATACGAGTGTAAAATTTGCAGTAAAAAGTTCACTCGATCTAGTGGTTTAAAGATACACATACGACTGCATAGCGGAGAAAAACCATACGAGTGTAAAATTTGCAGTAAAAAGTTCTCGCAATCTGGTGCATTAAAGACACACATGCGACTGCATAGCGGAGAAAAGCCACACGAGTGTAAAATTTGCAGTAAAAAGTTCATTCAATCTGGTGCTTTAAAGAGACACATGCTACTGCATAGTGGAGAAAAGCCATACGAGTGTAAAATTTGCTGTAAAATATTCACTCGATCTAGTGATTTAAAGATACACGTGCGACTGCATAGCGGAGAAAAGCCATACGAGTGTAAAATTTGCAGTAAAATGTTCACTCGATCTAGTGATTTAAAGATACACATGCGACTGCATAGAGGAGAAAAGCCGTACGAGTGTAAAATTTGCAGTAAAAAGTTTTCTCAATCTGGTGATTTAATGAAACACATGCGACTGCATAGCGGAGAAAAGCCATACGAGTGTAAAATTTGCAGTAAAATGTTCACTCGATCTAGTGATTTAAAGATACACAATGACATACGACTGCATAGCGGAGAAAAACCATACGAGTGTAAAATTTGCAGTAAAAAGTTCTCGCAATCTGGTGCATTAAAGACACACATGCGACTGCATAGCGGAGAAAAGCCATACGAGTGTAAAATTTGCAGTAAAAAGTTCATTCAATCTGGTGCTTTAAAGAGACACATGCTACTGCATAGTAGAGAAAAGCCATACGAGTGTAAAATTTGCAGTAAAAAGTTCATTCAATCTGGTGATTTAAAGAGACACATGCTACTGCATAGCGGAGAAAAACCATACGAGTGTAAAATTTGCAGTAAAATGTTCACTCGATCTAGTGATTTAAAGATACACATGCGACTGCATAGAGGAGAAAAGCCGTACGAGTGTAAAATTTGCAGTAAAAAGTTTTCTCAATCTGGTGATTTAATGAAACACATGCGACTGCATAGCGGAGAAAAGCCATACGAGTGTAAAATTTGCAGTAAAATGTTCACTCGATCTAGTGATTTAAAGATACACATACGACTGCATAGCGGAGAAAAACCATACGAGTGTAAAATTTGCAGTAAAAAGTTCTCGCAATCTGGTGCATTAAAGACACACATGCGACTGCATAGCGGAGAAAAACCATACGAGTGTAAAATTTGCAGTAAAAAGTTCTCGCAATCTGGTGCATTAAAGACACACATGCGACTGCATAGCGGAGAAAAGCCATACGAGTGTAAAATTTGCAGTAAAAAGTTCATTCAATCTGGTGCTTTAAAGAGACACATGCTACTGCATAGTAGAGAAAAGCCATACGAGTGTAAAATTTGCAGTAAAAAGTTCATTCAATCTGGTGATTTAAAGAGACACATGCTACTGCATAGCGGAGAAAAACCATACGAGTGTAAAATTTGCAGTAAAAAGTTCACTCGATCTGATGCTCATCCGTCAGTGTGTACAAGTCCTGCAGTCCCTTTTTAAATGCTTATTTATTGAATTATTATGTAGTTATTCAACAATGAAATTTAAAGTATGTGAGATATTTTAACACATACTTCACCTATCTCATTGCTAAGTCTTCTTCTTCTTCCTCCTCTTTGTTTAGATCTACGATTTGTTTAAGAAGTGCTCAAATCGGGCTCCTGTGATGATGAAGTCCAGTTTTGTATCCATCTTTTTGGGGGACGTCCTGGTGGTCGGCATCCATCTGGGATCCTTTGTATCACGACTTTTTCAATTCTGTTCTCTTCCATCCTTTCGACATGGTCCCTCCAGAACCTTCTTCTCTGTCTACTAAATCTTACGATGTCGTCGACATTGCAGGTTCTTCGTTTCTCATCATTGGGGACTCCGTCTCTTAGGGGTCTCCTTCGCAACGTTTTCATTTCGGACGTTCTAAGAAGCTGTTTTGTACGTACGGTGTCAGCTCTAGCTTCGATCCCATATTATGTCATAATTGGTCATGGAGAGTTGTTGTTAATTACATTGAAATAATCCGAATTGAAATTTTAGTAAAGGGAATTTAGTGTATTTTAAGAATATGCGGTGTTCAGACGAGGCGAATATCGCCAGGACACTAAAATATCGCCAGCCAATTTGTTACAGAGTTATAAATGAAACACTTCTTATAATATGAGACACCTTTTAATATCCCAATAGAATATACGAACAATGATACAAGAGCGAGAGCAGAAAGAATGACAGGTAAAAAATAACCAGAGACAAACATTAGTTGCATATTAAAATATTTCATAGACTGTTAAATCTCTAACTCCAACACTCCCCTTGATTTATCAATCTTCAATCTTAAACCCATTCCTCTGGAACATTTTGTGTTCTTCTCTCTTGGGACTGCTTTGGTAAGTGAGTCAGCTACCATATCATTTGTTGAGATTTGTACAATTTTTGTTTGGCCCTCTTTCACCGCATCCTTCACTACATGGTGATGGATATCTATGTGCTTCGTTCTGGCATGAAAGGTGTTGCCTCTACTTAAATCAACAGCTCCCTTGTTGTCACAACATATCGTCACCGGTTCATTCCTGGAAGGTAATTTTAATTCTTGGTATATCTTTTTGAGCCATATAGCTTCCTTTGTTGCTGCAGAGAGCGCCATGTACTCAGCTTCCACTGTGGAACTTGCAACTGTCGGTTGTTTCTTGCTTTGCCATGTTACTGCACCCCCAGCAATTGTAAAAACAAATCCCGTTGTAGATTTTTTGTCATCAGTACACCCTGCATAATCAGCATCACAAAATCCTATTATTTCACTGTTTCCATTTGATGTAGGTATATGTTAACTTTGTGTCTGTAGTGCCACGAAGATATCTCATGGCTTTCTTTGCAGCTGTCCAATGCATTCTTGATGGATTGGAATAATATTGGCATAATACTCCAATGATGTATGCCATATCTGGCCTCGTTGCCTTGACAGTATACAATAAGCTTCCAACGGCAGATTTATATATTTCTTCTAAATCTTCAGCATTTTCTTGAGATTTGCATAATTTTTGGTTCGGGTCCGCAGGTAGTGTTGTTGAATTTGCTTCATGCATATTAAATTTTCTTAACCTGTCGTCGGGTCCGTAGAAAAAATGCCTATGTGACTTTTGTCCATTTTACAGGAGAGCAGTTTAATGATTCCAATACACATTTTTTGAGATTCCTTCATAACTATTTGAGCTATATTCTTCAAACTTAAAATTTGTAATAGAAATAAAACTATTTAATATTAAGCATCTTAAAAAATTCCCTAACGTGTATACTTTTCTAGAAAAATCACATAGGCAGTTATTCTAGGGAAATTTTTCAGCCTATGTGAAGATGTTCCTTTTTTCTACGGACTTCGTCTCGTAAATCTCGTTCCTATGTTACGACGTACCTTTATTCTACGGAAATATTTGTTTATTTGTTCAGTCCTAAGTACAACAATCATTGTTTTCTTTAAAATAAACATAAAATATCGTACTTTCAATAATATTCACATTATGATTTGGTTATTTTTTATCAAACGCGCATATAAAATAGCAAAAAATATTATGTATTCAAATAAAATGATGCAACACATAATATACCATATCACTTTTATAAGCATGTTATTTTTTGAAAAATATCAGGTTTTAAACCTCTTTCCGACCTCCTCAAAACTTTTTTGAACTTTTTTTTAAAAAATTTTTTTTTCTTTTTTTTTACTTTTTATTAGAGATTAATCAGACTAAACAAACCATATGAACTATTTTTACCAATGTTATATTGTTATGTGCGTAATTTGATGACCAGACTCTATATCTACTGTCTTTCACTCCAATAGATGGTTCGAGGTTAAATTAGTGTAAAAGCGTGGACGTGGATCTCAATTCGAGTGGTCGTGGGTTCGAGTCTTCGTCACACCGTCTGGAAATTGATTTTATTTTATTGCTGTTTTTTATTTGTTTTTTTTTTTTTTTTTTTTTTTTTTTTATTTAATTTTATTTATTCAATTCTTTTTATTCTGTATTTGTGAGTTTTTTATTTTTTTTTTATTTTTGTTTTTCATTGCTATAATCAAGCTTAATATCAAATTTATCCTTTTACTTATTATTATTTGTTGAGCATATTTTGACTGTTTTTAATTGAGGTCTCACCCTATTTGCTGGTTATTATTGATATTTTTATTTATAGGATAATTTACCTGTTGATATTTTTATCTATTTAACGTGACTTAATTCTTGTTTTTGACTTAAATCTTGTACATACTTCATACTTATAAATTCTGAATAATCTTTGCATTTTCATGAAATTTTTATTCATTATAACTTACCTATTGATATTTTTGTATTTTTAATGTTTTTCTCTTTTTACAGCTTTTGGATTTCTTAATTTTCATATTTTGTCTCCTATGACTTTGGTCTTAATTCATTCTTGGATACCTATGAATTGGAATAGTCTTGACATTTTCATGTTATTTTTGTTTAATATAATTTTACTTATTGATATCATTATCTTTTAACGTTTTTTAACTCTATTTCTTATTTTCATATTTTCTTTGTTTGTTTTAATTAATATTATTATTATTATTTTTTTTTAATCTAGCATGTATGTAGTCAATGCCCTTTAATCAGTGTTACTTATACCTATTATTATTCTTGATTGATCTGGTTGGTGTGCATGAATTGTTATTGTTTATATTTTTTTTCCTTTTTTATCATTTGACTGTATTTGTTGCATATTTTTAGTATTGTTTTCAAGTGAGTACTTAGAGTGGTGGTTCTTTGTTTGTGTGATTGCTGAGTGACTACATAAATTAAATAGATTGATTTGCAAATGGAGAGTATACAGAAATTGAATAAGAGGAGAGCCTTGTCTACATCCTCTTCTCCTGAACCTGGTATTGCCTCGGTTTATGCTGGGGCGGAGGATTGTCCACTCGAGACACTGAGATGCCACCGGGTTCCATTGTAGAATTATCCAACGAAAGAAAGAAAAGGAAGAACAAAATTTATTTAATAATCGCGTATTTTGTGGAGGAGGACTTTCTCTTCTAAATATATTGAAAACGAAACTTATTAATTACGGCAACGTAGGTATTTAATTTCATAACAATTGATGAATTGTTTCTATAAGTCTTTCAATGCACAACATTCATAGGCAAATTTCTAAACAATCAGCTGTTGTGCGCACGACGAAACAGAATTCTAATATACGAAGAAAGTATGTATACTGAATACACACACAGGTAAGTAGGTAGCTATAAATTTCAAAGTCGCAAAATGGTTAGGCCTTGACAACACACAATGCACCACGGTATAAGTAAGTAGGTAGGTATAGATTTTAAACCCGTGCAGTGAAGGACCTTGGCTAATATACGATACACTGAGGTATAAGTAAGTATGTGAAACTGCCTCGTGTCATTCCTACACCGTATGAATTTGAGAGCGCGCGGACCAAGTTTTTACGAGAAATCGGGATTCCTTCTCTATAGCCGGTATCATTTGTATACACAAAGAAAAAAATCGTGGCGAGTTGGTCGTTGACCTCGGCTATACACAATACTCTTGGGTATGTATAGGTAGGTATTCTAGCCCAGTGTGGGGAGAGTTTGTCCTTGGCCGCTTCCTGTGCCAACAGGTAGATTCGCTTCGCGACAGTTTATACACACACACACACAAACATGTTTCGGCGCGGAATATTTGACAAAACAAAAAAAATAATCCAGGGCTGGTTTCGTTTGTTGACTAATGAATGTTACCAAAACTTTCTCGAAAACTAAACTTAGAAAAATTATTGCTCGTCTAATTCTTTGATCATCGACCTTCGTTAGAGAAACAACAAGAAGATTTCTCAAAAAAAAGGAGAGAGAGAAAAAAGAAGAAAAGAAAAGAAAGAAAAAAAAAATAATTTTTTGATCAATATGTGGACAACAATTCTCGCTCTAATTTTCTACCACGTATGTGAATTGAGAGAAGAAAAGGAAGATGTATGTAAGTACTTATCTGAAAATATCTCTTCCGAGAATATTTATTTATATAGGGCAGTATTATTTTTGACAATTCACTTCGTGACATGCAACACTTGCAGTATACACAAAAGCAAACTTCTATATAGTGCGTTTCAAAAAATTTATAACTTGAGACGCCTCAATATAGGTCGAAAGCAGAGAAAAAGAATACCGACGTTGAGAAAAAAAAAATAGGTCACCTAAGCAATCTTTGTTAAGAGAGTATAATGAACGAGAGAAGAAAAATTTATAAACTTGGGACGTCCCTGGCAGATTCCGGCAAAAGACATTTACTGCATTTACTGTAAGTTCCCGCCCATAAATTCGTTAAAAAATGCTACCGAGGTACTTTATGGACAACGGTTTTTTTGCGGCATTTTTAGAGAACAAAGGAATGCATCGAAATATCAATTCTCGAACAAAATATGGACAGTGGACTGCACAAAAACATTACATATGACAATAATTAATATTCAACAGTCAGTTTTTCCTGTCAAAAGGATACCTTAAAAGGGTTTATTTTTAGTGTTCATTTATTCTTGATGCTATTATTGATTGGAGATGGATTGACTTACTTGATGCCATCACGGACGGGCGCCAATTGTCAAGTGGTGAAATGGGCTGATGTACAGATGTCAAGAAGAGGAGAGGTGATGTACACATGTAGATGTGGACCTCACAGATCTGAATCACCCCACAGGTGATTGTAATTGTTACGTAGAATCTTCTTACTTAATATCGTGGAGACACTTCCTACCTTGATGGAATGGATGACGATGAAGACCTCTCTGCCAATGCTCACCTGAGCCAGAAGATTGTGAGTTGCAGGCTTCCTCTATGGTCATCACTGGCTCCAACAAGATTCACCATCTGGGTACACTACGGCTAGCTTTACGATGACAAACAGAATTGTCCTCGTATGGTTCTTAACACAGAGCATGAGACACAATGGTTCATTGAGAAAGTTCTTAGATATTATTCTCAGATAAAGTTCTCAATTAAAATTCTCAAATAAGATTCTCAGGGGTCGTGTAAGTTCGTAAGTAAGCAAGAATAAGGCTCTTATGAACACTGAGTTAATTATAAAAGTCACTTTCACAGTTTCAAGTTTTATTTCCAAAACACACGCACAAAGGTTTACAATGTTCAAGAAAGAGGATTATATTTTAACAGGAAAAACTTATTGTTAACTTGTAATATTATTTTGGAGTTCGTAAAATTACATACAACTCTATAAATTACTTATTTTTATCAAACAGTTCTATATTCGCTAATACACTTAATGTTCGTATCAACAATCTTTAAATTGCCACTTTGATGATTTTAAATATAACCGAAAATGATTTACAAGGATAAATTACGTATTATCCATCGAACGGAATCAATACGAAAAATCGATAGAACAGGTGGATACCACACACGTCTTATCCGAGACTGTTGGTGGCGCCGACTGGTTACGTGACGCGCATACAGGTCAATGCGCGGGTATCCACTGGGGAAGAGGAGAGGGGAAAGAGTCCTTTCTATGCAAAGCGAAGTGGGTATAATGAAGTTAGGTACATACATTCTCAGAATCTATACTTAACAGTATTGGAAATTATCAATTATATTTGCAATACGACACAGTTTGAAGAAAACACAGAGAGAATCGATAGTGGTGAAGTTTGGTTCGGAAGAGGACAGAACAAAGATGAAGCAGGAGATTGCAAAATCAACAGACCTCTCTGTTACCGAGGGAGTGAAAAAGAATCCCCTCATTGTTTTTAAAGGCCTCATCAAGGGTATAACTGAACTTGAACTTAACGAATCCAT
Organism: Mystacides longicornis; assembly: GCA_963576905.1. Classification (NCBI taxonomy): domain Eukaryota; kingdom Metazoa; phylum Arthropoda; class Insecta; order Trichoptera; family Leptoceridae; genus Mystacides; species Mystacides longicornis. The sequence goes on along the minus strand of OY756424.1, from coordinate 9,606,825 downwards.
AGTTTCTCAGAACAGGGGAATAATGTTAGATGAACCGCTCAAAGTAAAATTTAAACGTAAACACAGAAACTCCCTTTTGTCAAACTTTGTATGCCAGGTGAGCCCAAAAACATGGAAAGTTTTAACCGAAGCTGGTAGACTACATGTTGGATACCAATATGTGCACATAGAAGATATGAGCCCACTTATTCAATGTTACAAGTGTCTGGGCTTCGGCCATATGCATATGCAATGCAGTAGTAGAGATGCTTTCTGTGCACATTGTTCGGATAATCACGACTCTCGCGAGTGTCCTTCCGAGGAACGAGAAAAGTCCTGTATTAATTGTAAAAAACATAACAAAGGGGAACTCAACCATTCAGCCTTGAATAGACAGTGTCCAGTACGATGTTACTTTGAAAATATGGCAAGAGAGGCCACCAACTATAATTGTTAAGGTTCAATATGGGGACGAAAGTAATAAAGCAAACAAGGGGATGGCGAGTTCTTCAGGGGTTTTCACTATGATATATGCCAATCTGAGAAGTATTAGAAATAAAATGCACGAAGTTGAATCAATGCTTGTTATGTATCCAGATGTAGAAGTGTTTGTCTTTTGTGAGTCTTGGCTCCAGTCGAATGAAGTGGATTACTTTGGTCTTAAGGGTTTTAACGCGATTTTTAACTGTAGAAATTCTGACTCAAGAGGTGGAGGTACAATTATTTATATAAAAGAAGGACTTGATTACAAACTATGTTACGAAGCAGAAAACTACAATACAATCGTAGTTGATATAAGGACTTCAGTCGGCTGGAAGAAAATATGTGCATTATATAGGCCACCGAACAGTAGCCATATGATAAATTTTATGGAATATCTTGAAGCACTGCTCTCTAAATACAAAAATATGGTGGTGATTGGTGATATGAATATAGATCTTTTGGAAAGAAATCGCACAGTGAATGATTATAAATTTATAATAGAATCAAATAACTATAATATAGTAAATAAACTGGATGATATTAATGCAACAAGAGTAACAGAAGACTCTAAGACAATAATCGACCATGTACTGAATGACAGTAAAAATGTGTTTTCAATAGAATTGCATGATTGGTCCGGACTTGACCACAGATTATTGAAAATACACATAACGGACATAATTAAAGTAAAACAGAAATTACAAAGAACCGAACGAGAAATGATAAATAATGAATTGTATGTGCAACATGTATCTGACAAATTGGGTGAATTACAGGCTACAGATATAACCTTTGGGAATATCTCTACAATTATTCTGGAATCAAGAAAATTGGCAACGACTATAAAGCGCTGCCGAGTCAGAAGGAACAATGAATGGCTTACTCCGCATATTATGGAAATGATTGGACGCAGAAATAGACTATACGCTTTGCTAAAGCGCAGTGAAACGAATGAAAAATTGAAAAATCTCTATAAGCAATATAAGAACAAGGTGACGAGTGAGATAAAGAAAACGAAACAGAATTATTTAAAGACTAAACTGGAAAATACCAATGGAGATAAAAAAAAGTTCTGGCAGGTAATAAATGAATGCCTTGGTAAAAATACAAACAATAGTAAATGTATTAGAATAAAGGAATTGAATACCCCTGGAGAAACTATATCTGATGGAAGAGAGATTGCCAATGTCATAAACCGGTACTTCTGTACTATTGGAAATAAACTTGCAGAAAAATTGAACAAGTCACATGATCACCATAAGAAAAGAAGCTGTCGACCAATTACCCCGGTCAATAGTATTTTTTTATTACCAACAGACGAAAGTGAGGTAGCAACAATAATTAATAATTTGAAAAATAGCAGATCATGCGGGTGTGACGGGGTGTCTTCAAGGGACCTTAAGATCTTGTGTCATGTTTTGTCAGGGCCTATTGCATCGATTATAAATCGGTATATCGAAATTGGTGAATTCCCCAATTGTCTTAAAGCTGCTAAGATTATTCCTATTTATAAGGGAGGAGATAAGAGAGAACCAGGCAACTATAGACCTATAAGCCTCCTAAGCTCCTTTAGTAAGATATTTGAGAAAGTTTTACATAAGCGATTTATTGGTTTTATTAAAAAGAATGGAGGCTTTGACCCAAAACAATATGGTTTCCAAAGTGGGAGTAATACATCTATAGCTCTAATTGATGTCATGGACTATATAAACAGTGAACTGGATAGGGGCAGATATGTAGTACCAGTTTTTATCGACTTGTCTAAGGCGTTTGACACGGTTCATCATGCCACACTGCTACAATCATTAAATAACTTGGGATTTAGAGGAAATGTGTTAAAACTAATCTAAAGTTACTTGGAAGCTAGAAGATCCTTAGTAAAGAATGATGATTGTTTGAGCGAAGAGTTTCCTGTCAGTATTGGGGTTCCACAAGGGTCAATCCTTGGCCCTCTGCTGTATTTGTTGTACATAGATGATATGCGTTTCTGTGGTGTGAGGGGAAGATACTTCGTTTATGCTGACGATACTGTAATTATTTATAGCGATGGCTCTGATGTCTCACTGCAGAGGATGATCAATGAGGATCTTGATGCTTATATTTCATGGCTATATGATAAGTCACTCACCATCAATGCTGATAAAACAAGGTATATGATAATGAAGCAGAAAAACAAACCTAAAATCACCCTCAAAATAGTTATAAATAGATGTGAAATTGAGCGTGCGGACTGCATTAAATATTTGGGTGTAAAAATGGATGAAAGATTATCATGGTCGGAGCATGTGAATTACATACTGAATAAGCTGGGGCCCCTGATCGGAATATTAAGAGAATTGATCTATATGATATTGCTACGAAAAAAATGATTTATAACGCATTTATATTACCCCATATAACCTATGGCTTAGTAGTTTGGTCGCAATGTAGTGCTCAACTAAGTGAAACTATAAAGAGGGCCATGAACAAAGCATTGAAGGCAGTCTATAATCTGAATAAATTTACAAGATCAAGTGAACTATATAAAATAACGGAATCCTTGAATTTGGATGAGATGATCAACATTGAGAAGATAAAGATGCTGCATAGGATGAAGAACGGACAGATTAAGTCGCAAATATGTATGTTGCCTAACAGTAGTGTACATTCCCGCGACACACGACAAAAGAATCATATTAGGACTGAGTACCCCAGGACTAATAGAGTCAGAGATGGGTTCATGTATTCGGCTGCATTGTTATATAATGCATTGCCAAATGAGGTAAAACAAATAGAGTCGATAAAACCATTTGCGAAGGCGATGAAGAGATTAACATTGTGTGAACGCGAGTGAATGAGTTAAAAATATACTGTTTGTGTTTTCTCTTTTGCTGGCATTCCATCCAAACATGGATGATTTATGCCCTCACTTACACAGTTTAGGTATGTTTTGACATTCATGTTGAAAAGGATTTTTTTTCTTTTTTTTTTATTAATTTTAAATATTGACAAAGTTTCTTTGAACAAACTTAATAAGCATTTATTATTTTTCTCCGAATTCAAGTGCAACATATAAAACATATTGATAGGATAGTCTACATTACTGAAATTAAAATAGAGAGGCATCACATCTCTTATCGGACAACCCAAAATGTACTATTTACCTATAGTAAGATAATATTGTAAATGATATTGTTTTCTTGTTTACTGTGAGGGGCATGTATGTGATAGATTAACTGTTCTTTTTATTGTTGTTATTTATTATTAGTTATATATTTTATTTATTTATGTTATTTATTTTTTTATCTCTTTTTATTTTTGTAATATCAACTGTATTTATTAGTATAGAATAAATAAGTGTAAATGAAAATTCTATGCACAGCTATCGACCCCCTTATACCAGCGCAACATGCTGTCTGGGGGCATTTTGTTAGATTAAGTGTTCGATTGTGCTTGCTTGTGTTTCTGTTTGTATATGTTATGTAACATTATTTTTCTTGAATAAAGATTATTATTATATTATTAAATGTGTGTTAATTTTAGAAAAGTCTTCTTCTTCTTTTTTTGGAACCTGGTGATCTGTTGTTTTGTTTAGATAACCCCTTCGCGGATATAGACTACCTAATAGATGGGTTTCTACATTTTCAAAAGGTAAAATATTATAAATAAATAAATATAAATTACTCAATTGTGAGTGGAATTGCAGAAATTAAAAAAAAAATATAATAAAGTTAACACGAAATGGAGGTACTTTATTTCAAGTATATTTTCCTCGATGCTATCCAATGGATATGAATGGTGGAATACCAGTTATGGTACCAGTAATGCTTTCAGGATGTCAAACACAAGTTATTTTTTTATTAATAATACAATAAATAAATATATTGCATTAATTAGGGGCTTATTCATGTTCAAAAAATGTTTCTAGCTATTATCGTTATATATACTTTCAAGTTGTAATTAATATTTTAAATGTATGGAATCTAATTATTCTCTTTCTGTTCATACAGTGTACATATTTGGTCCATTTTATAAGATTTTTTTTATTTCTGGTGTTAAGTATCTACTTTATCTGCATATGATTCTGAAAAACATAATTATTTATATTTAATTACTGAATCTACACCTTTTGCTTTTGGAAAGGGTGATTTGGCACACTGCTTTCAACAGGAATGAGGACTCATGGTGAAAACTATTACCTCATCGTTATGATATTGGAAGGAAAACAATAAAGTATATGACTTAAGTCATAACTCTTTGGAACCTTTTTTACTAAAGAATCACGTCATATTAACATCAGCAACACTCTAAATTACGTACTTCTTGTTTCACAAAGCTTTTCCACATGAAATGTGTATTATGATGAATCCTTTTGCATATTTACAAATTTTGTAAGTATTTTATGTTAACAGTAAGGTTTAAAGCTATATTCGCGTAGATTGCTTACAATAGAGATGCAATATATTATCTAAGTACTCTTATTTAATCAGTGATGTGCTTAATTTAGATTTTCTCCTCCATAGGATATTTTTATTTTTGTGTTTCTGCACCATTTATGAAAGTTAGCATTTATATGGAAACTATTTTAGTGTTTAGATTTGAATTAATTCTAACGATTATTTGATTCATCAGTCACTGTACAAATTAAACATTTCCAGACTGCTAATACTTCTCATACTTATTCGAATAAAATATGATGTAATTTTTTGATTAAACTGTGTTTCCAACAGGATTTATGTATTTATAGGACCAGTTGTAATTTCACAATATACTCATATTATTTTTCTACTTCTGATGCATTTTTCAGCCCTAGTTTTAGGTATTGTTTATATTTCAAGCATTTTAAATAGATTTAGCTTTTCGTGGAATGTTTTAAGAAATATTTATTTTAAAATAACATATAAAAAAAATAAACAAACGTATAACATTAAATTTAATTAAAATTATTAAAGTAAGCGTCTTAAAAACTACCACGTTTTCATACAAATTAACTTAGGCTTATGTTAGTACCTTTTTATGAACCGTATATATATTCAAATGTATTTAGAAGCTTAATGGCACATATTTACGAAATTTTAGTTGCAGCATCATACGAGTGATTTGTTTCATAAAATATTGTATAAAAATTATAAAATATATTAAATACGTTTGAATTTGTAAAAAAAAATTATCTCAATGAAACACCCCACCAATATACAAGTTTTAATGTAAAAACATTCTTAAAAATATATATAATAACGGAAATAGTTAGTAGAAAAAAGGTGTATGTTAAAATGTGTCCGTAGAAAAAAGGTCGTTATGAAGATAGGACTATGAAAATGGAAAACAATTCCGTAGAACAAAGGAACATCTACACATTGGGCAGTGGGGTATCCCTAGAAAAACGGGTCATCTGCACTTAGGACATAAAAATTGCAAAAAATATATAATTCTCCAGCGGTAAAAATATTACGATATTTTCACTCAAAATAATGAATACAACTCAAAGAGGTGGATAACGATGTTTTTAAAAAATACACATTTTAATCATCCTATGTGCACAACGGAAGTTTTTGAATGGAATATTGTTAAAATAAATAATAACTTCACAAATTTTGGTTAAATTTTAATTATTTTAAATAGTTTATAAAATAATGTTTAATTTCTACTTCTCCAATCAATTTTTAACTTGATTCTCATCTGAAGTTAATAATTATCAATACTTTAGTCGGTTTCGCTGAACCAATCCTTTGTACCAAAATACTATTCATAAGACATTTATAATACCAATTTTGTTTTCTTTTATATCTTAAAATATCGCAAGTGTAACTAACATTGTAAACTATGATAAATTGGTGGTTGATGATAGACCAGCGGTTACGACGCCGGCTTTCGCACTGTTTCGTGCGGAGGTTGTGGGTTCGAATCCCGGCCGTGTCGACCATTTACCGCTTTCACGACACAAGCATTTGCTTACTGTGAAAGATGTCAAAAGTGTATTTGTGTTCACTTCGAGTGAGCACAGATTCATTTTAAAAAAAAAAAAAAAAAAAAAAAAAAAAAAAAAAAAAAAAAAAAAAAAAAAAAAAATATTTAAAAAAATGTGGATACAAAACAAGTTTGCGTTAAAAAGATTCATGAGAAATATATGAGCGTTCGCATCGTATAGACTCCGACGAACAAGTGCGCATGTGTACATGGGTCGTACAGTTATGCATCGTTGGTATGAAAATGAGCACAGTAAAACTGCTTAAGTGCACATGTCACTTTTTTCTTCGGAGATTTTTTCACATAGGACGTTTTATAAAAAAATATCTCAGAAACTATTAGTGATAGAAAAAAACTAAAAATACAGTTTTGTAGAGCTTTTAAAACTAAATTAAACTGCATTAAAAACTCATTTTCGACCTATGATCACATGGACCTTTTTTCTACGGGCACGGCGATGTTTTCTATATAGTCAGATTGATTTAATGTTGTTATTCCTTTCTTTCTGTCTCTTCTTATTTGTACTCCAAGGCATTGTTTTAATTCACCTAAATCTTTCATTTTGAACTTCTCAAACAAATTTTGTTTAATCCAATTTGTTAAATCTTTTGAGTTGGAAAATATTATTAAATCATCCACATAAACAGCAACAATTACTATATTATTATCTTGAATTTTGTAGTATACACAATTATCAAAATTTGCACATTTTAAATTTAGTTTTCTGAGATTTTCATCTAGTTTATTGTACCAGTTTCTTCCGGACTGTTTCAAACCATACATTGCCTTTTGAAGTCTACAAACTAATCTACCAATTCCCCTTTCTTTGGAGACTTCTAAGCCTTCTGGAAGTTCCATAAAGATTTCTTCTTCTATGTCACCTTGTAGGAATGCCACAACGGCGTCTACATGATTCATTTCCCAATTATGAATTGTCGCTAAAGCTATTAAAACTCGTAATGTATCATATCTTACGACAGGTGAAAATGTTTCAGTATAATCTACTCCTGGTATCTGTGCACAACCTTTAGCTACGAGTCGTGATTTGTATCTCTTTGATTTTTCTAGGCTATCTTCTTTAATCTTAAATATCCATTTGCTTTTAATTGTCTTACGGCCTGAAGGTAAGTTTACAATTTTCCATGTTTCATTTTTCTGATGGGCTTCGATTTCTTCTAAAATTGCCCCTTTCCATTTAATAGCATCTGAACTTTCCAATGCTTCTTTGTACGTCTTTGGATAATAATTAGCATCATCAATATTTGCTAAATTACATTCATGCTCCTGATTCACTGCCAACTCGTAATCATTTAAGTAGGATGGTACTTTTGTTACTCTATTTGATCTTCTCACAATATCATTATCTTGAGCAGGTAAATTCTCAATTTCTCTTTCTTCAGATGTTGATGGTGAGACTTGCTCAACAGGCTGCACGATAGTGAAGACTTTTTCTTCATCATAGAATTTGTGTTAATTTTTCTGTGTATTATTATTGCTCAAATTTTCTGAAGCGTTAATAAACTTAGTTTCAAGAAAAATTACATCTTTGGCTTCTGTGATTTTAAGTGTGGAAGGATCCATTAAGCGATAACCTTTGCTTTCATGACTATATCCTACAAATATCATTTCTTTTGCTTTATCATTCCACTTCTTACGTTGCTGTTTTGGAACATGCATGTATGCTAAACATCCAGATATTTTCATGAGACCAAGATCAGGTTTTTGTCCGGTCCACGCTTCATATGGAGTAATATTATTAACTGCCACTGTAGGACTTCTATTTTTGCAATAATTTGCAGTGTTGACTGCTTCGGCCCAATAACTGGAGTCTAAATTTGCATATGAGAGCATTGCTCGTGCTCTTTCCACAAGTGTTCTGTTGCAGCGTTCAGCTACCCCATTTTGTTCTGGTGTGTAGGTAATAGTTTTCTGGTGATGTATTCCATTTTTATGAAAATATTCACTCATTTTTGAATTTATGTATTCTGTACCTCTATCACTGCGAATGGCTTTTATTTCATTTCCTGTTTGTTTTTCTATGTAGGTTTTAAATTCAATAAATTTCTGGTATACTTCATCTTTAGTTTTAAGAAAAAATACAAATGTCATTCTTGTTTTATCATCAATAAGAGTGAGAAAATATTTGGATCCACCAATCGAATCAGTCTCCATGGGACCACACAAATCTGTGTGCAATAATTCTAATATTTCCTTAGCTCTTGTTGCTTTCCCTTTTGGAAACGGTTTAACATGCATTTTACCTTTGATACATGCAATACAATAAATATTTAATTTGGGTATTGTCGAAATTCATCCATTTGGTCATATTTTTTAATCTTTGTAGTCCAGAATAGCTGATGTGAGCCAATCTATTGTGCCACATTTCTGGAGATTCTTTTGACAGAGTAACATTAGCATTGCTTTCCTCTGTGTCTAGATAATAAAGGTTATTTTCCTTGCTAGATGCAGTAGCTAGAACTAATTTTTCTTGAAATATTCTACAGATGTTGGCATCAAAAATGACATGATACCCATATTTCATTGCCATATATTTTACAGAGATTAAATTTGCGGACAGTCCTGGCACGTATAACACATTTTTTAATGTTACTTCAGATATTTTTCCACTTCTCTTTATTTTTAGAATGACTGAACCTTCTCCACTACTTTGAAGATTTGTACCAGCTGTCTTTATTACAGAAGGGGTGGTGTCTTTGTAATCAAACATCCATTCTTTATGAGACGTCATGTGTCTATCTGTTCCGGAGTCTATTACCCATCTGTCTGAGTGTTGCTGTTGAGCGTTCAATGCAGACAGCATACTAGTACCTTTAAAAGGTCCATATGCAGAATTATGTTTACCGGATTTGTCATTATTATGTTTATTTGAATTTGAAAATTTTTTATTTTTCTTGTTCCAACATGACTTTTCTTTATGACCTATTTTTCCACAATAGTTGCACTTTCCTTTGAATGGCACTTCACTATAAGATTTTCCTATATATCGCATATCATTAGCTTCTTGTTTAGCAGTCAATGCACTTTGTTTGTTATCCATTTTAGCATATTCTGTGAGCAATTTCTCACATACAATATCAGTTGTTAAATTTAAAACACTGTTTTCAAGAGCCATTGTTAATGGCTGATAATATGCTGGCAAATTGGTCAAAATATTTGCTGCTATGGCTTCATCGGGGTATGACGGTAGAATAGTTTTCATTTTACTGCCAATACTTCTCATCTTTTCTATATATTCCTTCATATCTTTACAGTTTTCTAACTTGGTTTTGAACATTTCTTGATATAAGGATATAAATCTATTGGGATTATTATCCGAATAAAGACTTGCGAGTCTATTAGTGTTGTGTAGTTCGCGAACGAACTAGTTCGAAAGAGCGCTCCCACAGGTGAACTACACGAACTAGTTCCCTCATTCCCCGTTCCATAGTTCATTAGTTCGTGACGTGACCGAATGAGCGAGAGTGTGTTGAGAGAGACCGCCGGTCGCTCACTGCACACGCGCGTCCCGTTCTTCGGCTCTTTCGACCTAGTTCGTTCGCGAACTAGGTCGAAAGAGCGCTCCCACAGGTGAACTACACGAACTAGTTCCCTCATTCCCCGTTCCATAGTTCATTAGTTCGTGACGTGACCGAATGAGCGAGAGTGTGTTGAGAGAGACCGCCGGTCGCTCACTGTACACGCGCGTCCCGTTCTTCGGCTCTTTCGACCTAGTTCGTTCGCGAACTGCACAAGACTAGCACCGAGCGAACGCGTTTTCTCGGCGACAGGTCAAATCCTCAATGAACGCAGAACACTGTTGTCATCGAATAAAATGTCCAAATTAATATTCTTACATAGTACCTAATATGTAATTTTTATTGTATTTCATTTTTTTATACAAAAATAGATAAAACTTAAAAAAATTATAGAAAGGTATTTTAATCACTACTGCTATTCATTCGGAGGTTTTTGCTGTTTTTAGAGTACACAATTTGTAAGTAAAAGTACAGCATTCCATAGTCTTTTCACATGCAGCCAGAGCAGTATCAAAACGAGCGAACGATCTGCCTTTCACTGATCCGAACTGGGAGCTGACGAACTAGAAGAGCGAACTAGTTCGTTTAGGGGCGGAGAACTAAACCGATCGATCTCAGTCGCGAACTACTATGCCCAAGACTAGAGTCTATCCCACATAGCTTTTGCGGTTTCGCAACTTTGTATTTCTTTTATAATTGTTTGTCCCACGCTGCTTACAATGGCCGCTCTTGCCCTTTTGTCAATTGATTGTTGCACTTGATCATTTTGACACGCTGGATAGAGTTCTCTATCTTCTAGATGATATCTTATCGTGAATTTCCATTCGTCGTAATTTTCACGACCTTTTAGTTTGTCAAAATTTGCGGGAACTGCACTTGGTACCGCCATCATTAAAACACGTGGTGACGCTATATTTTTTAGTGTTACACACGCGACAACTTGCGAATTTAATTTTTAAGTTATTATTTTGGGTGCCTGGGCCCATAACCTGTTGCAGAGTTATAAATGAAACACTTCTTATAATATGAGACACCTTTTAACATCCCAATAGAATATACGAACAATGATACAAGAGCGAGAGCAGAAAGAATGACAGGTAAAAAATAACCAGAGACAAACATTAGTTGCATATTAAAATATTTCATAGACTGTTAAATCTCTAACTCCAACACAATTGAACCGTGTGAACAGATTGTCGATAAATCTGAAGCGATAAAAATGGTTGAAAGCGATATCGCCTCAAGTTGAACGTCTTTCAACTTTTGTATCTGGTGGAACGATGCACGCATGCGCAGATTTGCGCGGCGTCCGTATGTTCTGTTTCTTGACAGTTGACAGCACTGCTCTAAATTTATTTCTCCTTTGAATCCAATTCCGCACCCAATATCTGCGTTTTTTTTTATTTTTCCTCAATTAGGAGTCTCCCTATATTGTTTAAAACAATATTTTCAACTAACCCCAATTACTCCGCGACTTCTACCTCGACATCCGCCATTTTTAACCCTTAATTACTCGCATGGGGTCAACGCACTTTTGTGATTAAAAAAATAGTACTTCCCGTGTTCCGAATTTCCCCGTGCCCCCGGTAGCTTCTTAACTCGTATCAAAGATTGCATTTTAGCAGCAATCATGTCACGGGAGCGGTAGGACGCGTCTCTACAGTCTTGCGCAGTGACCCCATGCGAGTAGTTACGTAACTTTTATAAAGGAGGTGAGTTAATTCTTTTTTATATTTTTTCGTGTATTATTTATTCAATTTATATTATTATTAGTTTAGTGTATAATTGTATGTCGTAAATATATATTTTTATGTTTTATAAAATAAAATTATCCAAAAATTATATGTTATCGTGATATTTGTTTTTTTTTCGAGAATCAGTCATGGTTAGAACGGAGTTGCAAATTTTGCGACGGATGGCAGAAGTTTCTGACGAAAAAGTTGGAGGCTCAGATTCTGAGTCAGTCAGATGACTTTGTAATCAAATAAAGTGATCTCGATAGTGATATCACCAACCACGACAAAACGTGTTCGTTGCGACAACTGTTTGCGGAAAAGCGATCGCAAAGTGGCAACAAGATGTAAAAAATTTCCGACATTCTAACCCTAATTTATTTATAACTGAGCAGAGCTCGTGCTTTGGGGGATTATAGGGTTGTATTTATTTATTCAATAAGCAAGTTACATTAAACAAGAGAAAACACAAACACACCAACATACAATAAACAAGCATTACAAAAGAACAATTACAATGATAATAACAATTACAAAATCATCAGAGACGGTAAAAAGTAAAAAACAGTCAAAATTAAGACACATACATTCAAACCAGAACAATAAAAATAAAATTATAAAATTAAACGGACGATGGACGATGTGTATTGGTCAGACCAACCCCCGCGAGCCCCTTCTCAATACACCGAATCTACCTCGGGATGTGGATCTGTTGAATGTGACTCCTATAGCCCATTGCCGTCTAGAAACAATTTCGTTAAAACCACAGATAAAACCATAGTTCTAGACGGCAATGTATAGCCCCACAGTTGTAGTTTGTTGATATTGTAAAAATTGCTTGTGACAATGAGCAAGATGGAAAAATTTAATTCGATTAAATTCACTTACAAATTTATAAGTAGGTATGTTTTATTTAAAAAAAGGTGTCTTATGACTGGAATAATAATTATTCTTCTGAATTATTAATGGCGTTATAATATTTGGAGATACTTTTATTACAATACAAGTTGTTTAAAGCTCTAACCAAGAAAAATAAGTCAATATTTTTAACGTAAAAATTTATAAAAATCTTCGGTACCTATATTTTATAATGGCGGGACGCAGTTTGCCAAGGCCTATTCTATAGAGAGTGTTCTATTCTGAATTGGATAAACACAAGCTTCGATTTTCATCGTTTGCCCTACATATTTCTGGCAGCCATTTGTTAATAATTGTGTGAAGTGAAAAATCTACGATGAAGAACTTTTGCAAACTGTGACCTTTAATATTATGAGACTTTAGAGGATTGGTTGAATTATTTTTGCTTGTTTCATTAATTATTTTCCACATCTTCGGCATATTGTGCGCGGGGAGTAATATGGCATCCTCCAACTATCATATTGATTAGCAAGATAGATGAACACTGCGGGCTTTGGTAGAAGGATCAGAATAGAGAGAGAGTGCAGGAGCAGTTCCGGGTAGCAAGAGATAGAAAGGCTTCAAACAAGTGATTACTAACGTGGAAGAGTCCTGATAGGGCACAAGAAGAAGAACTTTTTGATCGACTAGGTTTACTCCTCACATTGTTTTTTGAGGTCAATTTTAAGTGTATGTCATTGTATGTAGCGTAAACATTTCCTGGTTTGATTACATTGTTTATTATCACGAAAAAAAACATTATAAAAAATATGAGAAGAAGTGAACTCTTTGTACTTAGATACCTCATTTTTTTTTCATCAATCAGTTGCAGTTTGTTTTGATATTCTTAGTTTTTGATATCGTTTATCAAAAAAAAAAAAATGTTTCTTAAGATTGGAAAAATAATTATTGTTCCGAATTAATGGCATTATTAAATTTGGAGATATTTTTCTCCATATTATATTTACTTATTTCTTAGGCAATCCAACCAAAGAATAGGGAAACGAATATAATGATCGATCTTTCTCAATATTTTGGATTGTAAAAATAATATTATTTGTTAGACATTGATAACTTTGAACATTTGGAAAATAGACCGCAATCGCTTCCAAAATAAATAAATTCATTAACTAAAATAAATGACTCGTTTTTTTGTAATTTCACAGAACCTTTGTAAAAATTACAACAACGGTTATAAATTGATTTGTTCACTAACTAGATTGAATAAATGTTCTATAACTTTTTAAGAAAGAAAATTATATAGCAATTATTTTGGAGAATTATACCTACTAAAATAGCGCAGTGTTTCAAGACTCTGCGATGAAACAGCACGCCTTGGCCTTCGAGTCAATGCGAGTAAGACGGAGCTCATGGCAAATAATGCCTGCCCCGATAAACAACTACCGATGGTCACCAGGTCTCCCGGGTGGATAAATTCAAGTACCTGGGAGCAACCATTACCACCACTGGTGACCTCGGGGCTGAGCTCCCGATACGTATAGGTATGGCAAGTGGCGCCTTTAACAACATGACCAAGATTTGGAAAGCGTCGGCGCTTAGTGTCGAGACGAAATGTAAACTGTTTGATGCGTGTGTGTTGCCCATTCTCCTATATGGGTGTGAGTCCTGGCACCTGACCGAAGCCCAGGCACAAAAAGTCTCAGCTTTTGAAATGAAGTGCCTCAGGAGAATTCTGGGCGTAAGATGGTACCACCGCATCACGAACGACGCTATACCCCGGCGCACCCAGCGTGAGCCCATCATTTCTACCATTATGGGAAGGAGATGGACTTGGCTGGGACATGTGTTAAGGATGCCGAATGACAGTTGGCCGAGGAGAGCGCTGTTTTTCCTCCCATCAGGGTCCCGAAGACGAGGAAGACCCTCTCATACTGTGTTCCGCTCCTTCGAAGCAGAGCTGAGGAATTTGGACATAGTGTGGAGGAGGTCATAAACATTGCGCAAGATCGAGCGCAATGGAGAGTTCTTGTTGCCTCTCTATGCCCCTGAGTGGGGCGTAAAGGGAGTTTGGATGGATACCTACTAAAATATATTATATTATTATATTCTCTATAACTGCAGTAGACCTTTATCTGAAAACCGGACTTCGTGAAAACATACAACTTTGTCTTTGTGGCATAAAATAAACTGAATGAAATAACAATCTATTAATGTAACTGGTATTGACTACAAATAAGTCTGTCTAACTATGGCCGGGTTCGTCGTAGAAAAAATAACGGATGGATTTAGTAAATTTATTGACCTTGCTTAATGTGGAAACACCACGACGAAAATAATAATTACTCACTTAGGGTGTTTGTAAACAAAACAACATGCTTTCAGGCTGGCACGCCGAGCAAACATACGTAGAGCCTTACGCCATCACAACAACCCCAAGATTTGCCGAGACTTATTTGTTTCACCCCAGACAAAAGGTTATTATTTCAGGGCAGGCCGGGGAGGAATGAAGATAAATAAAAAGTGACCTTGGTTCCATGACGTGGTAGCTATCATAATAATAATGGCAACAACACCAGTGGCAGAAATATATTATAAATTCGCTGTGTGAATTCAAGAACTGGAAAATTCTCCATAATTTCTCTTTTTTATTGTAAACTTTTATCACAAAAGGTTTATGCAGACTTAACATCGATGTTATAAATGTTCAAAGTGGGATTAGTACTCGATGTACCTACATTACTGAGCAAATTTTGGTAAACGCTATATTTTTACTCGATAACGATTCTAGTATTAAAAGATTCAAAGCATGTATTCGTGTAAGCTCGAGTGAGTACAGATTCATTTTTATTAGAGAAAAATATAAGCTTTTCATAGAAATACTTTTGAGAAAAGAATAGTTGTATAGTGGAAATAAAATACACACTAAACGCCAAAAAATTCATTTTGAGATAATCTAATAAAACTGATTTTTCCCCCATATAGACATAGTACTACGATGATTTTTGGATCTGTTTTTTTACGCCTTTAGATCATCGATATGGACTTAGTGCAATATTTATGCTATTGGCAATGGTTTATAGAACATTTCCTCATACTCAACTCATTTTTTCCATGTTTGGCGCTTAGTGCGTATTTTATTTCCACTATACAGTTTATTTTGATATCAATAAATTTTATTTCAAACTAGCTTTCCCTACAGACGTTGTCCTGTATTCCTAACTTTGAATATTGAATTCAAATTTGTATAATGAAAAATTAATTACCTTTTAACCAATGTGATTCTGGCCGATATATCTGTTTTAAACCATATATTTCCACTTGAATTCTGTCAATCGCACCAACTTTCAAACCACTGACAGTTTCTATTAAACACCAATTGAATTTCAAAATTAGAATTAAATTACCTATTTGTAGAAAAGGACTATGAAGATTGCCTACTTTGATTTCTTTAATTTTCTAATTCTCACGCAATTTTCTGAATTTTTTCTTCCATAAGAACCTTCTCATATCAAAAGCAAACACGCCAAAAAAAGACTTCGGTCAAGCCATTTAGGTGTGATGCGATGACCACGCAAAATAGCAAGCAATGGACTAGAACAGGCTGATGATGATGATATGAATAAGGCACAAAGAAACCGTAGTAAGTCACACTCTCAGTCTGGTTATTGATTCAAATAAACAATATAAAAATTAAAAAATAATTATTGAAACCTTTTATTTAGAAAATATTGCGGTTTGATGTTTTCTTTTTGTAGATGGAGCAAATAAATATAATCTGAGGTCACCAATAATATTAAGATCGGCTTCAAGATTGTGTCAGTGCTGTGTGTTTGTGTGTGTGTTGTATTTGTCGACTCACCCTTTGGGGTTTGATCAAAGTGGTTGGGGCCTCCCTCTTTTGATTCTATCTACGAAATACGATGTAATTTTAAATTTAGCATGGCCCATGGTGCTACAGAGGTTGCTACATAGGTAGGTAGGCACCGCCACTTATCAGATAACGCCGACTTGCCTACCCTCCCTTTACGACCGGATACGTTCTTTTTCCACTCGCGAGGGCAAAATTTTTGTGGACTGATTGCTCGTTTTTTATCTTTTTAAACTCACATTAACTTATTTTTGCTTTCAACAATATTTTATCGCAAACAAAAACATTAAATAACTTGTTTCAAAGTTCCATAATAATTAATTTCATTTCATTTTATGAAACGGGAAGTCGATGATGTCTGTTGTTGAAATACTTGATTATGTCATGAAGAATTCGTTTTGGGGCTCAATTCCTTTAAGCATTCCTATATGGATATAATAAATATCAGTTAAAATGTAACAAAAGATTTATACTCATTATAATTTTTAAACTTTTGGAATATCAACTTTCACGTGGAGTGATAAATGCAGTATTTAAATAAGATTAATTATTATGTTTGATTTGATGAGAAGATATTACATACAATAAAAAAAAAGTTTCTCCTAAAAAAATTCATGATATAACCAGTCTCGATTTTATTGACATATTTACAATTTATATAACTTATGTTTCTAGAATATTGTACACGTAATTATCACTGGGTATTTATGAAACATTTTGTTGAAATGGTTTAGCTCGAATAAAATGTTTACTGCTCATCAGGCAGTGACGTTAGGGCGAAATTTAAAGCTTTTATGCCGAAATTAAGGGTATCGCGTAATATATGAGAGACCAACTTGAGTTGTAAAGGTATATACCATTATTCTAATTTAGTGCGCTATACCTCACAACCAGAACATCGTATAGACAGACCCCTACCAATATTTTCCAGGTAGATTGTGGAGTCAATATATATGTAGATTAGGGTGTATAGGGTAAGCACCAAAGCAGGGAAAGAAATTGTACTCTTTAGACAGATACCCAACCGAACTAATCAGAGCAGGTTTATAAGAGATATCGATTGAAATTCTACTTTTAAATGTTGAAGCCACATTCCATATTGATGGTCTATGTAGGCTGTAGTTAACGTTGCGCAAGATCGAGCCCAATGCCCCTAAGTGGGGTCTTAAGGGAGTTTGGATGGATGGATATGGGCTGTCAAAGGCCTTTTCAAAATCTACTAAGCAACAAGCGACTGGAGAGTGAAACTCTTTACACTGCTGAAGGATGCACCTGGCACAGAAAAATGGGGTCCATGCAGGACTTGCCAGGTACAAAGCCGCATTATTGCTCTCTCAGGACAGCCATGACAGGCCCACGAATGCGGCGTAGTAATATCTGAGATAGTACCTTACCGGGAACACTCAATAAAGTAATTCCACGGTAGTTTCCGCATTCAAGGGGGTCTCCCTTTTTAAATATTGCGACGATGGATCCATTCCGACAACCTTTTGGGCACCTCTCCTCTTCCCACGCCATTTTAAATATATCGAGAATTGATTGGCAAAGGGTGTCTATGATTTGTTTAAGGAGCTCTGCGTGGATTTCATCGTCTCCTGGCGCTTTGTTATTCTTTAATCTCATCCCGGCCAGCACCATCTTGCTGCGGGTCGGTGCTGGATCTTCACATATCCCAGTTGCCTGAGGTATATTCAGATCCTCCAACTCCTCCCCAAAGTTGTAAGGTGAGGAGGGCTCGGGGCGGTTCAATATTGACTCAAAGTACTCCCTCTAAAAACATAATACCTAATTATAATGATAAAAATTTATTCATGTGCCAGGTGCCTATATAATCAACGTGCGTTTTGAGTATTTATTTATTTCTATTTATTGAGAACAATATAGACCCCGTTGCTTAATACGCTTGTGTGTAACGAGTAAAACATTTTTATCATTAAAATACTTTGGACAAAATTAGTTAAATATTAATGAATATGTAACCACTAATGACTCTAACAATTCATTACTAATGTTCCATTTTTAAATGGAACAAACCGGACCGTCTTCTACTGTTATTTCGAAGGCTGGCTTAGTGTGATCACTTTACGTTAACAACGTTCGCCATTAGGTGGTAATATTTAAGTCTCCAAAACTCCTAATCATGAGAATTCTCAACATGTTCAACATGTCGAAAAATCTCATGGATGCAACAAGTAGATATTTAATAATTATTAATGAAATTTAGTGATTAAAGTTGGAAATTATTGAGAACAAGAAAGCAAATTTAAAGACTGCGACTGCTGTCATGTATTTGGCCCCAGGATATCACTCTTTCCATTTTTGTAAATGTCTCATCTTTATTGCCCATGGGCTTTGTTGGTGTACAACGTTCTAATTATGTCTAGATTCTTGTGACCTTTTTTCAGGACTAGATCTTAACGAATATGTAACAACTAAAAATTCCAAGAAATCATTACTGATGTTCGATTTTTAAATGGAACAAACCACTACGGGATTACGACCATCTTCTACAGTTATTTCGAAGGCTGGCTTAGTGTGATCAAAAAATATTCAATGTACTACTCCTGGTTGTATGCAACATTTTGAGCATTATTTTATAACAACGCAAACGACGTAACACAAAAAACTCACCGACTCGGTAATAATTATTGTACCACAGCAAAACTTGTTGGACGATAGGCAAAGAAAAGTGTCATTAATTCTTTGTTTGTCCTTCAAAAAATCTGTTGCCCTTCCACGTTGGGGACTGCGCACAATCTGACATTTCTTAGCGTAGTAGCAGTTGTATATAGGACCAAGTAGATAATATCATATATTTCGCGCGGGGCTACGAGTGTTTCAACGAAAATATCGAGTAATTGACCAACAGAATCAATTAAAATGATTGATTTCATAAAAAAAAATTTTTTTTTGCTAAGCTGCGTACCTACATGTAAGAGCACGCTTTATTTACATGTTTCACTGTAATCGACAAATTTATGAGATAGCTCTGGCTCTATGTAATCTTATTAATATACCGGGTGAATAATTACTTATTTTGCTCGCAAAAAAAAAACAATTTGCTTTAAGTGAAATTCAAAGTATTTTTTTTTATTGAAAACATGAGCTAAAAGAGAAGTAGGCTTTATAACTATAACTATCAAGATACAAGAGGCTATATAAAAAAATCCGTCACTTCATATTTATTATCAAACAAATAAATAATTAACCAAGTTTGAATAGATATATTTCTATTCTTTACGTTCCCCATGTTACCACGTGCTTCCCTTTTCTATGATTATCAGTTTTTTTTTAATATCTATTGCTTTAATTTTTAAAGAAAATAATTTTTCGTTTTCTAGCATCTGTGGCATCTAATTAAAGTAAAAAATTAAGTCTTAAATTAATGATCAGAAATAATAAAGCTTGTCATAAACCGTTTTTAAATTCATTTCTTACTGACTATGTAAACAAATTTCATATAAAGTTTGCATATAAATTTTCTTTGAGTTTATTATTTTGTTTTCAATAATTACTGAAAAGGCGTCAAACTTCCTTATTGTTTGTCATTTTGCCCTTTTTTTATTTATAAGCATGTTTTATATGATTCAAGTTTTCCAACAACAAAAAAAAGTAAAGAAGCCTGAAAAGTTAAAAAAAAATCATGAAATCCTTTGCAATATCACAATAATATGCAAAAGTCAGAATGTGGAAGAATTTAACGAGAAGAAATAGAGTAGATTTGTGTTGATTTTTTCTTTTGATATTCTATAAATACATATAGGTAGTGTAGTCGCGTATATTTGTCAAGTTTAGTAAAGTATTCCAAAAATGAGTCAGGAATGTGGACGTGTTTATGGCGTAATATTGTATGGGGAATTTTAAGTTGTATCGATTAGGAATTCTCGTGTGAAATACCTCCGAAGTATTTTTGCCAAAACAACTTGGTCGGATAAATTGGCTGAAAGCCAGCCACCGTGCACACTCTTTTCGGATTGTAATCCTATAACATTGTATACAAGGACATAAATCTTAGTCGAGAAATCTAGCACATTATTTCAGATAGAATATTATTATTGAAAATATCACAGTTCCCAAAAAAATATCCAATTCGTTTCTTGTTAATAATTATTATACAAACACATCTTGTATTAAGAGTCAAATCTTTCCTTTATGATTTTTATTTTAACGAAAGCTTTATTTTTACATATTCGGATCTGCGTTGACATATTAACACCAAATGACCATTAAAAAAGTCAAAGGGTAAACTTATCAAAACGTATGTTTATCGTCAATACATTTAATAGGTTTTGCTCTCTCCAACCAGATTTTAGATTGATGGTGATGTCGGAGACAGTTGGTTGAAAAAACTTAAATGAATGTTGCTAAAGACTAATTGAATTTCGCTAGCACGAAAACCTTCGTCATTATCTTGAAAGGAAGCATTGAAATCTGGCAGTAAATAATATAATCAGCACATATTTATTTATTAAATTTATTTCTATATAATTTGCGGCTTTTTTACGTCATTATATATATATATATATATATGTGTGTGTGTGTGTGTGTGTGTATTTTAGAAACATATAAAAATACAGTCCTGTAGTAGTCCTTACTGTATGGGGATTGGATTAGGTTACATATATATTTCAGTACTTCTGGAATGAGTAAAACAAATGAAGCCTTCCTTGTCAATTTATAACTTCCATAAAATTCTTAATATTCAATTATCCAATCCAATATGCGAAGTTTAAAAAAAAAGATTCTTAAATCCTGTAAAATAAAAGAGTCTTAAATCCAAACAGCTGATGCACAATGCAATCCTGATACCATCCATGATGTATGGGAGTGAAACATGGACATGGCGTGGCTTATGTTAGTGTAGGAAGAAAATTGACCAAGAGCAGAAAATTCCGTGATATCACAAGTAAAGATAACGTATAGAAATTTCTATTAATAAATTAAATTATTTTAACATTCTTAACATACGAATTAAAGTATTCTATGTATGATGGTGGCTGAATTCTTCGTTTAAGTTACCTACCCAATTTTGCAAGTCCATCTTTCCCATTCTATGTTAATAATTCGCAACTGTTTCGGAAGATTCCGTTAATCCAATACTCATCAATGCCGAATCACTCGAAAACGAGTGCAGAGCTAAAAAAAAAAAAAATACTCATCAAACTGAAGTCGGGAAGTATTCCTTGTGATGTCAATAGAATACAGCTGCGCTGGTACCTAACCCGACCCGCATTAAACGGAACAGTTTTCATATAAACGACACACAACTATTTAATATGGAGGGGGGGCATTATTTATGAGCTTCAGATCTGCGCCAACGTGGAGACAAAGTACCGAGAACAAACACAAATGCTACGTTTTCCTAGAAAATAAAACTATATACGAACGCAGTATTCTTTAAGTACAAAACATTCTCAGCCGTAATACTAGAACGTTATTCTTCGAATAAACGAAGAATACGCAAAAGTGCTGCTAATAAAACAAGGAATAAGCTATAACAAGAAAAATTTCCATCCCAACTTTATTCCTGGCTAGCCCCAGTTATAAACAAGTAATAGCGGCGTTTAACGAAACAAACTACCACTGTATATTTTGACACAGCATATCAAAACCTGCAACAAGTCCGAGCTGCCAAAGAATCGAGTCGACGTTCGGAAATATTCGTACTGATTCGTACATACTCGCGATATTACGCACACGAACTTTCTCGAGTGTCCAATCGGGTTCATACAGAATTCTTAGAAATCAACCCCGTAGTATGGAACAACCGCAAGTTTCATTGATAAATGTAAGGATGCCAAACTATTCTGCAGAACAGTTATAACACGGTATAGGGATGATAATTAGGAGCGCGTGGTATAAACGCTTTATTCCGGAATAACTACTCCCGTCATAACGGTGTTATAACGTAGTTTCTTTCACTGCCGACAGTAAAATGTTAAAAGAGCGAAAGAGACAGTGTATGTAAGTCACAGCACG
This sequence comes from Mystacides longicornis, assembly GCA_963576905.1. Taxonomy (NCBI): domain Eukaryota; kingdom Metazoa; phylum Arthropoda; class Insecta; order Trichoptera; family Leptoceridae; genus Mystacides; species Mystacides longicornis. Next base: position 9,584,443 of record OY756424.1, on the reverse strand, counting down.
TAGCTTGGATACCGCAGTAAGCAAGACGGCTAATGAAATAAAATTAAACTTTTCTGTGTATTACGTTTCTAGAAAACCATTGCATTTTGAAAGGGTTTCAATTATTGAAAACTAGTTTATGGCGATAAATATATATTTAGTTGATCGATTTTTTTTCTTCCTTACTTTCTTTATAATTTTTATTTAAACTTTTATGTGCTAAGAAGGGAGGAAATACAAAATATTAAAAAGGTGCTTAAAACATTTCGTTTTTAAATCATTTTCCGGTTGCCTTTTATAAAGTATAAATTTGTGCTCAGCTCAGCTAACAATACACCTAAGAGAGAAGGGGTTTGCGCACAAAACATCATCTTCAAATTATATTGTATTGTATTATTACATTCAAGCGTATACATAACAGATTCTCAAATTGATATATTTTATGGGGAGTCGTTTATACACGTATGGGGTTGTACTATGCAAACGTTGCAAATGATACAAATACATATGGGTGGACACAATAGATTGGAGAAATAGTATCTTACGTATTGCAAATCTAGTAAACTCAAGCAATCGAGACAAGAAGGCAAATAAACCGGGTGCGCTGCGCTTTTGATCTTTATAGCTTGTCCCTGCGGTGTGATTATTCTGCTTGAACCGGCTTGATTTTATAGATTAATCTTTGGCTTATAAAAATAATAGCTTTCTGTTATTTCCCAATGCATTCTTCAAATAAAATGGATGTTTGAGTTATTTCATCTTTGAGAAGTTCAAAAAATCACGTGCCGATTTATCCGTGTTCCTTTTTTTTTGGCTGAGAGGTTTGCATATATTATTATGGAAGTAGATTGTTGGCGTTGAGCAGCAGATATCGAGAGCAGTTAGATTTTTTTTTTATTTTGCTTTTCCCACCATTGATTCATATGAGCACTTGGGTACGTCAATAACTTCATCCGTATGCAGTTTAATTTCTACACTCAAGTATTGAGTGTTGTCTTAACAAGATGACGTCACACGAATTGTTGACAACAATAATTTGTATGTATAATTTGTATTGATCAAGATATCAAAGTGTTAGATAGTCATCGGCAAACGGGTGTGAGACTTATGAGATAAAAAAATCAACAACCAAAAAAACTATCAACTTTTTAATTGGCAAAGGCCTTTTGGTAATACCTACGACCATCCTTTGTTGCAATGAATGATGGTCATATGACCAAAAACAATCATACCAACTCGTATATTAGGATTAACAACAAATGAACCGTCTTAAGTTGACTTTAAAGAGCGGCCAAAAACCGAGAATCGACAATATAATTGAGTTTTATTGTAAAAATGGTTGATTTTGTGTGTTCGTCTTGTTAATTTTTTTAGTAAAGTGTTTGATTTTTATTTAAATTTTAAACTTTCAAACTATTTATTATCTTTTGATGATGGTATCATGCCGTTTGTGCGAATTTCCTTTTATAACCGTTCGATAATAATTATATAAGCTAATATAAAGGGTTGTGTCCCTAGTTGTACAAAAATTTGATGTGACGCATTTAATATTTTTCATACATCATCATAAAATATATTATCTAATGTTTAAAAACTTTTAAATGAAAGATCTTCATATCGAAATAAGCAAAATAGACTTTGACTGAAAATGTTATCTTTCGCATGATGTCGTAAAAACAATGTTGAACAGATTCTGTCTATAAAATTTAACGATTTTTAATGATGGACGGCTTCTGTAATAATTATATTTGTGTGTAGGGCTTCCACTATACCCATATACTAGTAGGTAGGTACAAACGTAGGGAATCGGCGGCCGGGTAGAATTTCCCAATCATTGACGCAATGTCAGACAATGTTCTTGGTACATTGAGTGTAACGGTGCCATTTCCTCAAGCAATCAGGGCGCGCTGGAGCGGACTAATCTTACATTATTGACATTAATATAAGGAATTTACCCCATTTACCGACTTCCATATTTCAGAAAGAGGTTTGATTTTATCCTACAGGATTTTATTATTTTTTTTTCTTTTTATCATTAGTTCAAAGATTTGTATAGAGTATTCATTTATCAATATCGGTATTGTTGTTCAAGAAAACTGTTTTTAAAATTCAAAGAAAAAAAGCAAAGTTTAGCAACTTTGTTATAATACATACCTATATTTCGAGTCTTGAGCATAAACAGTACATACTTAATGCGGTTCAGCATAATAACTTAAAAATATTTGCTCTGAAATTTCATTTTTGATTAATAGCTGTGATAAACAGGTGTATGTCAGTTCTTGGGTGATGTCAGCGAAGAGGCATATTATATACTGTTATGCTGAGTGCGATCCTTTTTTATTAAAGTAAAATAATGAAATTGGTAGATAACGTCTACTAGAGCTAGAAAACTTCTTAAAAAAGTCTGACTTGTTCCAAGAGTCGAAAACAGTACCACTAGTATAAGTTTTCGATGATCGAATATCGAAACGATCATCGAAAAAGTTTCGAAAAATTTCCATACAAAAATTTTCGAACACTATTTGCACCCTAATAAGCGCTTATTAGCGTGCAAATATGTAGCTATCGATTGAACTCGTAATAGCCCCTCAGAGACATCTTTTAGTTACACGTCATAATATAATACAAAAAGTACCTACCTATGTTTATTAAGACTTACTTTTTATGATAGAATTGTAACTTGATATAACTAAATATAAAAATAATATAAATATGTGAGTCCACGAAAAAAATACATAAGATACCTACCTATCAGTAAAAATATGTTTGTAAACATAACCCAGTTGGTACTAGATTTCTAAGAATGTAAGGCAGGTAGGTACCTATACTTTGTGGGATGACATATCGTCTGTTTGTTTGTTTGCAATATGAAAAACCAAGAAAGGGTTCCCGGATTATTTATTGGCAGGGCGTGGAGTTTGGTGAATTTTATACATTTATATAAGGGAAGAAATCACAAGGAAAAAAACATCATTTTTAATGTTCGCGCGTTGGAAAAATTAAGTAACCACTCGTTTTTCTTCCCAAAGCTTTTACTTACATTTCAATATTTTATTCAAAGCAATGGCATTAAAGTTGCATTAAGTTAATAAAGAGTGTAATTACTAGTACCAACGCTTCACGAACGATGCTATATGCCGACGCACCCAGCGTGGGCTCAACACCATTATGGAGAAGAGATTGAAATGGCTGAGACATGTGTTAAGGATTCTGACTGACAGTTGGCCGAGGAGAGCACTGTTCTTCCTCCCATCAGGGTCTCTAAGACGTGGAAGACCCTCTCATATCGTGTTCTGTTCCTTCCAGGCAGAGCTGAGGGATTTGGACATGATGTGGGGAGAAGTTCATAAGCATTGCGCAAGATCGAGCACACTGGAGAGCTCTTGTTGCCTCGCTATGCCCCTTAGTAGGGTTCAAAGGGAGATTTTATGTGTGTGTTTAAAAGCTACCTAAAGTTATTATAGGTATAAACAAATTACGAAGGTATTGTCATCAGGTTGGTTGCCCCAGCCCCTGCTTGAGATATTTTTTTTTAATTTCGTTTTAACTTGAAGGGGAAATCTGTCATGGAGAGTGGGTAAGCAGGACGCTAATCAGGCTAAAAACCCTCCTCCTTCTCTCACATCTCGGTTCCTGGCATTCGGGTTGCTCAAAAACTTGACTTGGTCCTATAGTGCTCTACTTTGCTGTCTTTCGTCTGCTTCCTCTCTTTTCAAAATATTTTCAAATAATTGCTGTTTAAGCCTCCAGTTCTTCTTAAGTGCCAGCATGGTGGGCATACCCACATCCTGAAAATGTTATGACGTTGTCAGGTGGGTATGCAAATTGAAGCAAAAAGTAAATGAAAATTGAAGACAGCACCAGTAAAATATGACACCAGAAGTATTGCTATTCAGGAGCATGGTTTCCAAAATATCAGTCATCTAGACGAGCTAGGGTTGAAAGAGAACTAGAGGGAAATCAAGGTCTGGCAGGAAACAGATATCCTGGCTGCGCAATATAAGGGAGTGGGCCGGCATTCGGACTTTGGAGGAGCAGTCCCGAGCAGCGCAGCACAGGGGCAAGTTTGCTGAGGTAATTGCCTACGTTGGGGTACCAGACAGGGTACATAAAGAAGAAGAAGAAGATTTTTCCACCTTTTATTTTATATCCATATCGAAGATCATTTGAACTCGTATGTACATATCTATGACTAGAAACGTCAAAGAACTGTCAGTCGTAGAGGATTAGGTGGTATTTTACACAAAAACTTGTCTATGTTCAAAGAGATGAGCCACACGTGGATATTATGCTCGCAGGGAGTACACTTGAAAGGTCATCAACTCATTTGGCGTTAAACAGTGCACCCCTAACAAAACAAAGGACGCTATAACTTTTTAATTTAAAAACAAAATTTTAATCACGCACACTTTCGAAGACCTCCTCTAGTACCATATCTGAGAGCACGGAATACGGTCTCCCTCGTCTTAGATATTCTGATGGGAGGGGGAACAACGCTCTCTAAGGCCAACTGTCAATTGGTATCATTAAAACACATCCCAATTATGTAAATCTCCTCGCCACAATGCTGGAAGTGATGGGCCTGCGATAGGTGCATCGTTTGTGATGCGATGGTACCAAATTATAAAATACATCGCGAAAAATTCATCACAGACGATGAATTGTTTGCGATGAATTTACCGGCTACCATGCCCAAAATTCTTCTCAGGAACTTTGTTTCAAAGGCTGGGCATTGGCCAGGTGCGAGGACTTGGAGGATTTTTTAAGATTAAATCCCAGAAAAATCCTGAAATATTATTGTTCGACTTGAATTGTCAATGCAGAAAATAAATGGAATAATTATTATGTAAAATCTTAAATATAGGTAATTCTACAAATAATGCATGGGTGTTAACAAAGAAATAGATAAAATTAAAGCCTTCGCCAAAATTGCTTTTTAAAAATTATGATGAATAAAAAACTTCATGTAGTGCCAAATCGGGTCACTCTGACTTGATAATCACCACAGCAAAGGACATGTTCATCGATACGTTGCTTTCTATAGAATAAATTATCCAGTTAACTCATCTACCTAGTGGATTTTCTGTAATGGTTTCATACTACTTGGTTAATACTGGTTTTAAAGAACCAGAAATTTACCTTTCATCCACTCGTTACATGACATGCTGTGAACACATTTTTTTAAATTTAAAAATTTTAAATATCGTTTTATTTAATTAAATATTTTTTTATGAAGTTATTTTAGAAAAATTGGATTTAATGGGTTGTTAAATAGAAGTGAGAGTGCCGGTTTGCGAAAGTCCTTGGATTTTCCTTGAATGCACGAGCGGTGTATTTTACGCACAGAGTACGCATAGCCTTCCGTCTCTTTCCTGTGAGGAGGGCGGCCTCTCCTCCTACCCCGCTGTGCTGTATCACCGCACCGGAGCGGCCGCTGTGCCCTACGTACAAGAGAAGTGTAGGGAAACTGAGGGGGCGTCCCGGGCCATCCCCTTGCTAGTACACCCTGTTCAACAAATACACATCAATTTTATTTTCAGGACTTCGGCATTTTTTCAAAGTCATAGGGTAGTGTTTTTTTTTTTCAACTAATTAGCCGACCTCGGTTTCCTAGTGGGATAAGCACCGACATCTGATTAAGAAGTCTCGGTCGGGACAAAAACTTTCCATGCACGTGAAATATCTAGTTGGGGTTGGATTCCTGTCCCAGATTGGACGGGATCGTTTGACTGGTAGAGAACGATTTAAGCATTCAGTTCCACCGGCTTTTCTGACACATGTGTTATGGTCTGTGTTCTTGAAGTATGAAGTACGGTAATGAATGTGTCAGTGTAGAAAATTGATAATATTGTTACGTGATTGTTGCTGTAGTAACAAAATCATTGCCATAGTTTTGACGGACCGCTTCCTAGAAACCCAGTGCATTGGGAACTAAAAGGTTTGTATTTTTCAAAATTACTGGTTGTACGCTTCACACCGTCATTATCAGATTTCCTGTCAATTCGTGTCCACCACGATAAGGAGCTTAGGTACATTTTTACGTATTGAATATTCTAATAATTTCCTCCTCTTAATTCTTAGTTTTCTCATTGCTTAGTTCGTATCCCATGTTTTTTGAGCAGCACCGATAGCGATTTTTGTTTCCCTCTTTGTTGGGTGTGTCTTGGATGTTAAAGTCCCTTTCGTCTGATTTGGTTCGTCCTTTCCTTCGTAGTCTTAAATGAGATGAGCGCACTCCATTCATTTCAGGTCTCTAAAGCATCTAAACCATATTATGGATATACCATATTGCGTCATCAACGAGTTACCAATTAGTTACTTAAGTTACCAATTATATTGTTCTTATCGCAAATCTTCCAAGTTTAATTACTTTTTTATCATGATTTATCCCTCACAGAGGCTTAAGCCCTCACCCTTATAGAGCCCCCTTCACTTGCATTCAGGTTTACCGCGAAAGCAGATTATTTGGTTTTAAGGAACGAGGCTTTTGCACCGTTGTGACTTTTCTATGGTTGATCTCCGGGACGTCGAAATAAATTGATGCAAGACGATAGAATATGAAATAGTCTTTCAAAGAGGTTCAGAGCGATTTCATTAAAAAAAATGTACAAAAGTATTACAAAACAACAAGTATTAAAAAAAAAACAATAAAAATAATAAAACAAAAAAAAAATAATAATAAAACAATACAAATCAACCTAATTAAAATGACAGCCAGAGAGAACCAGATACAGGGAAAACAATCTTGGTTAAAAGAAGAGACAAATTTTGGCTTGGATCTCTGAAAAAAAAATGAATGAGTTTTATTGTATGGTAAAATGATACAACCTGTAGGTTTACGTGCGAAGTGATTTTGCAGTGAGGGTGTAGTCCATTCTCCCGCAGAGTCTCTCACTCACCCCGTAGATCTGCGTGCTTCCCTCGCCGCACTGCCCTGCCCGCCCGGAACGCTGACTATCAGTCGTGAGCTAGCGGTCGAGCTTCCCGGATCGGTGCATAGTGGAGTGTTCCTGGATTCGGCGGCGAAACGCGCGCGTTCGTTATCATTCAAACTATGTCCCATCTGACGCTGCAGCCTGGCGATACTTCCAATCGGTCTAATCATAACAGAAAAGTTGCTTCAAAATGTTGCTAGTTTCCCTATTTACACAAACCTCCCTTATATTATGCTCGGGCATATGACAGTGAACGCGGTTTTGTAAAGTCGAGCAAAATATCACGTGTTGAATATGAGGGCTTATTTGTGATTAAAGAAAGGAATGCTTCTTGGGATGTTCTGAGGACATCCGTAGGGCGGGTAAATATGTTTCTCTTACCATTTTATACAATTAAAATTTCCCATTTTTTTTAAATAGAAAATAATTAAAAACATGTTTTTATTAATTAACAGAAAAGTTTGTTCTTATATATTTTTTTGTTCGTTGGCTTTTTGTCCAAGGCCAGGTAAGGTCAAACTTGTAAACTTTTGTCCTGTAGATAAGAATTGGACTCCATTGTTTAAACTCAACTCTCAGCTCTGATTCTGTTGTTATCTAAAACCATTGAGAATTTTTCGTTAACTTAAGGAGGACACATGCGTTAACAAGTGGAATTGAACAGATAGAAAAAAAAGGAAATAACAAAATGATGGACTAACAATAATTGTTGAAATATTTATATTGTCTTGAAGGAGTATAAAATATCAGTAAATATGCTTTTTTCAATAATAATTATTCATCTTATTAATAAAATGTATAGCTGTGAAATTATGAGGCTATATTTAAACGTCTCCAATGCTTGAACCTTAAATAATTTTATGCCCTTTAAGCTTAAAGGGATTGGCTAAGAGAACAGATTTAAACTCTTTTCTATTATGAATAATTCTTTTTGTTTTTTCCAACGTATTAGGTACCAGTTTCTCTATCCACACTCTGTCCACTTCTCAACACTACACATCAACTTCTACATCTTTCGTACTTGTCCATGTTTAACTTCCATTCATCATGGATGCTACTTTAATACAACATATCTTTCAAAAACAAGCACTTTTGTTTTTTTAGCATTCATCATAAAACAATCATTTCACCATAATTTTGATATTATGATAATAAATGGTTGTTTTTCTATTTTATTCTTTTACATATGAAATTTGAAGTTTTTTAAAGTATCAATACCTAGTCCTCTTTTACATGAAATAAATGTCATTGATAAGCGAAATCAAGAAATTGCTTAAACATTACAATAATTACCTAAAGATGAAAAATTTTAGTGTAGGTACCGTCCCCTATTATTTGGCCACACACTGTATCTTAAGGTGATTCACTTACACTTGATAATAATATCTTCGGGATATATTGACAGTAGTGAGTGTTATTTATAGATGTAAATATTTTATTATGTCAAAAAATATTTAAACAGAATATGACGTCTTTTCATAGTAGTACGTGTGATAACTAACTGTACATGGACTTAGCACACCATTCAAAATCACTCCAAAATGGATGTCATCCTTTGTGATAAAAATATGAAACATGATTTTTTTTTAACCGTTATAACGAAATTCTGAATACGTTATACATACATTTTAGTATTATTAAATTTAAAACAGCAACATGTATATTGTGTATCCTGGTGGAAGGATCATGACAAATTTGGACCAAGTTTTTAACACTGACGAACAAGTGACGTGACGTCTTGGCCCTCGTCCGCGTCGAGTTTCCATATTGACGATCCATTTGGAGTGATGGACGAATTGAATTTCGGACTAATGGATATTTGACTCACTCCATATCATCCATTTGGCTTTCCCCACTCACGGTCGTTTATTTTTTTGGAGTGACATCGCTTCATTTGGACGAATGGATTGATCGTGATTAAGATTATAAACAGCAAATTCTTAAATTTATTTCATGGTATCTGTATTTACTTTAAACACCTTTTTCGTATTTTCAAGATCCTACGTATTTTGATACTTTTTGATTTTTTTTTTCAACATGAATTATTACAAACAGTTTTGCAAAAAAGCGGACGCCTTTGAAAAAAACTTTTGAAAAAGAGTTAACTGTGTAGTTTCTTTTTAATAATAAAATCCGATTTATTCTGATTGAGTTAACTGAACAATGCACATTATTTGAGCAGAAGTGAAGTATTGAGCAGACGCGTTCCTTTCGTTCGCTTATCTTGCACATATTATGTATGTAGTTGATAAACCATAAAGGAAAAAATCTTCCACAATCATTTCGTTTTTATTTTCGCTCAGAAAGAGCCAAAACACCGCATGCGGCTCGAAAATCGTATTTTCCGACCTCTGCTTTCACACAACCCTTTGTCAGGTCCACCCAATGTCACAAGTCGCGTGCTTGGACAGTTAACCACTTCAACTGATAGCCCTTTTAAATAAATAATATATGTAGTAGTGCTCTATTCGCTACAATATCTAATTACTTGCTATAAATTAAAATAATTGTTAAGTGGCGTAGTGTGCATTTAACGTTGTTTGATTTGGTTTACAAGGTTCCAACATTCATTTATTCCAATTACACTTTGGCTCACATATTCCAATAGTTTTTGTGTCGATAGTTATCTTACTTATATCGAAAGAAACCATTTTTTATAAACTCTTATACTTTCTACAAGTGGTTGATAGACCAGCGGTATCAGTCGGCGGCTTTCGTACGTACCTATAGCGTATTGAAGGTCGTGGGTTCGTGTCCCGGTGCCAACCATTTCCACTTTCACAACACAAGCTTTGCTTCATGTCGAAACTGTATTTTTGTGTTCACTTTGAGCGAGCCCAGATTTATTTATATAGAAAAAATAGTACGGTAGTTTAAATGCATAAAGTTTTTTTTTTTTATTTTTATATTTTTATTAAATAAAGTCTTAAGTATAACTTTTTAAATTCAATACAAACTATTAGGGGGGAAGGAAAGGTAAAGAAGAAAAAATATCGTAGAGATTATTTTGTAGTCCGAGTCTGTATGGGTTCGTCAGTCAGTGTGTCCTATGTCGTCTTGTGTCGGAAAGTCTGTACTAACCAAAGAGTTCTATATATTGAGAGTGGCTTACTTGCCTTGTATTTTATCAGTTATTCATTTTGGTCAATTAACCAAATGTATTTTTTATGAATTCAGTCTGTCACAGACGTTGCTAGGTAACGCATCGTGTTGACTACATAAAAATAAAATTGTTGCTTAGTGAACATTTTGTTACTATAGTAAACAAATATCTACTGAAATATAAACAATGCACTAAGTAAAAAGGTTGAATTCCATTACATTCGCAGTATAAGTTATTTATATGGAAAATTAAAATTTTCTAAGTCATCGTTATGAATGTTTTCGGCGCATTATTTAAACACAATTGGAACATCACCCGCACACCTCCCGTCCCTCCCACCAAACTGGACACAAATTTAAAGTTAATTTTCTTCCTATTAGCCACTCTATATATAGAACTCTGGTACTAACAAACTATGCCCATATTTTAAAAACTTTTATTACCCATCACACCGTTTCCCGAAGGTGGTAGGCAGAGAGTACGGATTTCCATTCTTTCCTATCCAAACAACCCTCTATCGCTTCTTCCAAACGCATAACAATCCGCATACATGCTCTTCTATTCCTTTTGCATGCATGCGGAATGTTATACGTTTGGAAGAAGCGAAAGAGGTTTAAGATTGGAAAAGGCTTTCCTCTTGACTTCCATAACTTTCTTCTGACGCAATTCTCTTCCAGTGTAGGACCACTTTTCTTGTAATATCGTCGGAACATGTTGGAAACTCAAGTAGGTTGTGCATTTGCACATACATTTTTAAACTCGTGGTATCTTTCGAATGGAATGTCCGAATTGAATAATACAAAAAGTTTTATAAACATATTGAAGCAGTCTGAATATTATGATGTAATTTATTTTGATAAGGAGTAATATCAAGGCGCATGTAGAGAGAATGAACGAGGAGAGGATGACTTACGGCCGGTTTCAATAACCTATCTATCTCCTATCTATGGTTAAAAATCTATCTATCTTTACACTTTGGTGTTTCAATAAACAAAGAATAGATAGAATTTCTGTCTAAACTTTCTATCTATCTTTCATTATATGATTTGTATAGAAATCGGCGATATAGCGTTTCAATAACCTATCTCTAGTAGCTTGTGACATTTGTGATTACTGTTTTTTCTATGATTTTCCTAACCCCCGATTTCGGCGGTTTGTTTTTATTATCCCCCGATTTCGACGGCAAGTGTTTGGTATAGCAACAAGTTTTTTTGAAAGTTTTGTTGATGTTGAAACTCTGACGTATATTCGAAAATTGACATGGACGAAGTATTTGACAATTTCTATTATCAAACGCGGATAGTTTCCATGGTAACTGACATAAATACTATCTATCTGTTGTTTGTTTATTGAAACGCGGATAAGGATAGAATATTAACTGCGGTTAATTGACGGATAGCGTTTAACTGATTACTACGGATAGGTTATTGAAACCGGCCGTTAAAGGATAATATATAAATCTGAAAGAATGGGTGTACACAGACGAGGCCGACCTCGAATGACATGGTCCGACCATATCGGTTCAGTCTTAGAGGAGGGCCAAGTCAGGAGCAAAATGAATAGAAGAGAATGCATGCGGAATGTTATGCGTTTGGAAGAAGCGAAAGAGGTTTGTTTGGATAGGAAAGAATGGAAATCCGTACTCTCTGCCTACCCCCTTCGGGAAACGGCGTGATGAGTAAAAAAAAACTCTATGTAATTTAAAACAGATCTCTTTGTAATTTTAACTCTATGTACTTTTACAACTATCCTATTGTAATTTAAACAGAATTTAAATTTTAATTAAATTAAGAACCAACCTTCACTTGCTGGCTCCTATTAATGTGAAATTACAATTTCTCATTCAATAAACGTTTGGTCGACGTTGAATCCTTCATAATATTAACAATTTTTTTTACTGTCAGGTGAAAAAATATTTGCAAAGAGATTTCAACGAAAATATGCGACACAAAGGAATACCCCAATTTTATAAATCAAATATGGAATGAAAAAAAAAACTGGAAATCAGGGACTATAACATTATGAACTGTTGCAAGCTTTTTCAGTCTCCTTTTTTAATAAACGTATCTATGTACATTGCAGGTCCTAAATACATACCAGAGTTTGACCAACTTACTTGAAACTTTTACTTTGCTGCTGCACTTCTTGAGTGGTCTGCTTGGTGGTCGTCTGCCAGTTGGCATAGATCGAGTCAGCTGCCATCTTTTAAATCCTTTCATGATCTGTCTACGTGATCTATCCAGGAAAGCCTTCTAAATCTATGTACCTCGTCATTCAACGACTTGGACATTACAGGTCCTTCTAATATCGGAGTTCCTTACTATGCCCTGGAGTGTTGTTCCTGCAATGGGGCAAAGAGTTTTCTGTTGTTCGTAGGAGGCTCTTGGTTCTTTTTGTATCGACTTTTGACTATACCGTATGTCAGGATTGGTCTAATGTAGGTTTTATAAATTTTATACACCTTTTTATGAAAATCACGCGGACGAAGGAGTATGAAATTTCGCACACCTTAAGTTTATATAGGAAGGAGTGACGAATGCCAATATTTTCTTAAATTATGTATAAAAAATACATAAAAGCAATAAAAAAAACATTAAGCACACTACTTTATTGTATATTTTGATATTCACACACACTCCGATCTATTTGACATTGACACAGACGCATATATTTCAATTAGTTATTGTCGAATTTCGAGCTCTGGTCGAAATCTAGTTAATGTAATCATGAATCAATAATACCCAGACGTTAAGTGCATCATTCAATGGACGGGATGAAATAGTAGAGCAAATCAATGATGACTGGTAGATATGTTAATACGGTTAATAACGTAGGGAAGAATCGCGGTGCTGCGGTATCAGTTGGCGCTCAGTAGCCTTCCTTGTAATATTGCTCCTCTGGCTGATAAAATATTACTTTGTTATTATCTTGCTGCGTATTGGAAGATAAATCATTTCAATACAGATTTCATATAAGATTGATTACCCTTCAGCTTCACCATGTTGTTTTCACTCCCTGTTATTAATGCTTTGCTTTTTTATTTGACTTTTATGAACCTGGTATATTTTAAGAAAATTTATTATTAATTTTGATACAACGGTTGTTATTTTTTCCAAATTTATAAAATAAACATTTACCTATTCAATAATGTATGTTCTTCTTTGGATCCCCTGTCAGTTCCCTCCGCAGTATGCGTTCATTTTTGAGAAGCCTTCTCATTTGTCCGCTGTCCGGAATAGTATTCTTTAAACGGTTGTGATTTCTTTCCTTTGTTGAGTACCTACATAATTAAAGACATCTGACTTCTACCACATGACGATTTTTTTTAATTCTTTAAAAAATGAACAAAGCGGGTGATACCTACTTCATTTGTAGCGGATCATCAAATAATTTATATGTTTACCGACCTCGGAAGCCTAGATATATAGGCGTGGACTTCAGATTACGAGATCCCGGGTTCGATTCCTCGTCGAGTCTTAGTTTTTTTAATTGTTTTTTTTTTCGCTTGAAATTTCTACCCGGGGTTGGCCTGTCTCACATTGGACGGGGCCGGTTGACTGAAAAAAATTCATCAGGCAATAAGGTCCGCCGGCTATACTGCCACCTTTGTATAGAAAAGTGTTAATTTAATTTAATTTTTTTTTACATATTAAATACTGTAAGCTTGATTGTTTTTTACCTTTACGCAACAAAGGATGTAAAGATTGGTTATGCAATCCTTCCATGCGCATGAGACCCTGATCATTCTTCAGCAAAACCATATTAAATACTTAATTTAAGTGTTTATGGCACTGAAGATAGTAGTTTAAAACTACCCTATATTGTTCATTGAAAATACTTTTATAGTGTATTTGTCTCACAATTACCAAATATGACATTTAACTTGGCCATACAATTTGTTTTTATTTTTAATAAGATTATTTGAGAGCACTCAATAGTTTAATTTTTTGCGTCACATTGAGATGGACCCATGCGGGATAAACAATTCAAAATTTTGCAAAAAAATATGGAATCAGGTGGACTGTGAAGTCAAACAATCGAAAATATCAAAATACTGTAGGGATAACGTGGAGAGCTAACTCTGAAAGGGTATTGATCTGCCATCATAATGCCGACTCCCAGGCAAGAGATGTCAACATAGCGGGACATCTGTGTTTCAAAAATAATCCTGGATATGAGGAAGTAGAAAAAATATATTAGAATATTTGCAAGAATTTTGCCATCACTAATTTTCTAGATTTTATAGGAGATATAAAACAATTATTTATTACCCATTTTTTTTAAATCACGTGAATCCGGGGCTGCTAAAATTAAATTAAACCTTCGTAGAATGAAACTTATACTATGATAATATTTCATTGTAATAATGTAAGGGAAGATTATATTCTGTTCTCAAGAAGCGCAGTGTATAATGGGGGACAGGATTAAAAATCTCAATCCCAACAAAGAAATTGCACATTTCCGTAAGTAAATTGCTTCGTGGAATACAAAAATACGTACGTGTGCACACAATACTATAATATAATGGAAGATATTTAGCATTTAAGCTTTTGAATAGTAATGGAACAGTGAAATGCTATAATTGAACGCGCAACTATTGTGAGAAATTTAATTTATTACTAGGAAGCTTTTAAATAGCTTATCAGTGCTACCTTGTACTGCATGTTATACAAGACGCCAAACGTTAATGCTAACGCCCGTTTTCACACTTCCAGATAGCTTCTGAGTTAAGAGAGTTTTTCTCGCCGTGCTACTGTATAAAATGAGTTGCTTTATGTACTTTGTGTCTAATCTAACAATCAAGTCAAAATATCTTGTAACGATATTTAATATCATGGTGGGAAATTGAAAAACTTTGTAACTTTTTATTGCTCAATGAATTCAGTGTTAATTTTTTGAATATTTTAAAACTTTCATTTATTGAGCCCGCTGTCCGGATATCTAAACCAACCCACGGCCACGTGATGAATTTCTCCTTTATAAAATCTAAATTCAATTATTGTTCTAAGTGTGTGTTCTAAGGGAGCGTTCACACCATAGGTTCGATCTCGGTCCCGTCTCGCCCCGTTCTCGGTCTGGTCTCGCCCCGTTCTCGGTCTGGTCTCGCTCCGTTCTCGATCTGATCAAAGTTCGTTCGCGGTCTGTTCTCGCTCATAATTAGGTGTTATGTGTTTAATTCTCGACGAAGAAGAAAATGTTAAGAAGGCTAAGTTAAGTAAGCCCGTAGTGCTTCAAATATGAAAAAAAATACCTCTTAAAATCGAACACTAATTATTGATTCAATGATTTGCATCAAATGTTGGTTATATAATATAAAACATAATTATTTATTAAATTTGCACCATTCGCAACTGTAATAGAATTCCGTTAATAAATGTGTTAGGACGTGTGCTGAGGATGCCGAATGACAGGTTCCCGAAGGCGAGAAAGACCCTCTCAAACTGTGTTTCGCTCCTTCGAAGCAGAGCTGAGGGATCTGGACGTGATGTGGGAGGAGGTCTTTGAAACTGCGCATGATTGGGTGCAGGCCCTTGTTGTCTCCCTATGCCCCTAAGTGGGGTTACAAAGGGAGTGTGTTATTCTTATGTTATTTGTTAATATCATTTAAAAAAATCAATTATTGTTTAAATAACCTTTTTCAAAAGTCCAAACAGATATCGTTATTACATAGATAACTTAAATAATCAATAGTTTTCAATTATTCAATACGAATTATTTAACAATAATATTATATTTGACACAGCCGTCACTTCGACGGTTAAAAGCTGACTGAAGCAGGAACGAAAGAGTGTTCACTGACTGGTTCATGACGGGAGCGACAATCGAGCGAGAATGGAGCGAGAACGGACCGGAGCTTGATCGGAACCGATAGTGTGAACACTTACATTGGTTTCCATTTAACCAATATTATTCCAGACCGAGAACGGAGCGAGACGGGACCGAGATCGAACCTATGGTGTGAACGCACCCTAACTGGAAAGCGTTCGCAAGACCGCGTGTCGAGCGTCATATGCTCAAACGCGGACGGACCGTTCGAATTGAGAACATTGTATCATCGCTCGACACTCGGACGCACGATCGCTTTTCAATTAGGACAGGGCCTTATACTTTTCTGCGCAACACAATTGTAATCCAATTTTCTTTGACCAACCATGTTTCTCTTTTCTCATGGTCTCAATTTTTGTCAGTCTGCCATTAACTTGTCAAGTCACACATTCTACCAATTAAATTTAATAATTATTGTAGACTTCGATATAACGAATATGATTTTAAACCTCTTCAGTATTCAACATTTTTCAGTAAAATTTTTTATCTATGCGATATTTAAGAAGAATGTAACAATGTTTATACAATCGCAACATTTTTAAAGGCATATAAGATTGTATATTTAAAAAATATCTTGTACATGTACAATGTACATCCATCTTACATCCTTTGATATTCACTCATCTATTATTAACCTCATATAATCCTCAACTTACCAATCAAACGTGTTTTTTGCCTTCCGTGTAGTCGAGACTCTAGAGCTCTATAAAACAACCTCAGTATGGCAATAAAAATGTACTTATTTAAATTTTGATACTTCAGTTTACTTTCATATTATGACAACGCATTGAGGTTTTTTTGTTAGCTCACTAACTTTCAGCTATCGATTTATTTTGTAAAATAAACATTTTAAACATCTTATTTGATGGCTTATAATAAGGTTCGTAAATGTACCGCAAACCATTTACATTTCGTGTAGGTAATTCTAACGCTTGTCTAATGGGGAGGCTAGTTTGAAGCTACAAAAATAAACGACATAGCTACTTATTCAGACGGTAAAATAGGCCCAGGAGCAATTCATTTCATCAAGCGATCTTTCACCGTATGTAGGGCGTAGTATGATATCAAAATTTGTTTCATTAATCTTTGAAGGGATTTACAGAG
The DNA here is from genome assembly GCA_963576905.1 of Mystacides longicornis. Taxonomy (NCBI): domain Eukaryota; kingdom Metazoa; phylum Arthropoda; class Insecta; order Trichoptera; family Leptoceridae; genus Mystacides; species Mystacides longicornis. The sequence goes on along the minus strand of OY756424.1, from coordinate 9,567,496 downwards.
GTGTCTTTAAACATTTTTTTTTTTGACAATTCGTTGCTTTTCGCATGTTCTATCATGTCTCTCTGACGTAACGATATGAAGGATATACGTATACTTTCTAGACGCATACAAATATGACAGCTGATACATTTTGTCTATGGTTGATGGATTTGATTATGGTGTCCATAATGTATTACATATTTATTATTTATAAAGGTATATTTTTTCTTTCGATTGATCCTAAATTTCGAATATAACCGACGGACGGTAAATTGTGAATATAACCGACGGACCCTAAACCGGTCTTTTTGACAACTTGAAACAATAATTCGGACGTGGCTTTAAGCCACTTAAACTTGTTAGACACAGCGTGTGTCTTTAGACTTTTAACAAATAAACTCTGTTCTGTCATTATCATCAAACAGTTACACCTATCATGTGTGGTTATTGCGTCGATCATTTCATACAATCGTAGTAGCACAATCGAGTATCCGCTTGTTTTATTTTTTATTTTTAAAGAAAATGACTATTTTCCTAAAGAAACGCATTTAATACAATACTACCTACTTCATCAATACAATACATACTAGGTAATTAAAAAAAATCACATAAATTAACTATTTGTAATGTAAATATTATAAAATTATACAAATGCTGGATATTTCTATTTCTTTTATTAATTGAAATAAAACAAAACAGAAAAAGTTTGTCTCTATTTCGTTGACCTTAAGTGTGCCTATAAAGAAGATACTTTCACTTGTGGTAGATAATATATTTAGAGGTTATCTCCTCGCTAATTTAAATCAAGTTTTTTCATTTCTTTTATCTGTGACTGTAATAAAAGCCGCGATACTAATCTATGCCTCGATTTGCTTCAGTCAGGCGAGCTTTATTTGTAACGAATGAACTTAATTTACATGGAATAATCCGGCCATATTATTTATTCTCAAATATTTTCAAGGTATGTACCTATGTATGCGTAGGTATGGCATACGGCGCTACAAAGAAAGACTAAGTTCCCTCAGTAGGGTTGCCAGATGTCCGGTTTTCGATATGCTTGTCCGGTCAAGAAATGTCAATGTCCGGTTATGAAACTGAGAAAACGACCTTTTTTTAGAAAAAGTCATGTTTCCAGATACCAAATTTTAGAAATGACCTTTTTTTTTAGGAAAAGTTATGTTTCAAGATACCAAACCTCCACCCCCAGTCCTGTCCGGTTTTTTTTTCAACACATCTGGCAACCCTATCCCTCAGCCATACCCTGTAGTATAGTTATCACATTTTCAAGGTGATGACTATCTTTATTGTGGGGAAGTATTCAGATTTAATTTTGTAAGCAGTCAAAATTAATTATAATGTTGTCGATATCTAAGTTAGATCGGGAAGAGAAAAATGGCGTGAGCGAAATGACTGAAATGAGTACTTCTCAAAAGGCAAATTACAATTAAAATGATTGCAAGATCAAGAACTTTATTAACTTAACGTTTTTAACTGAATTGGGCAATCATCCCCTTGGTGTGGCTCTAAATTTCTATAAAATGCTCCAAATAGTTATCAAAAAGGGTAACAGTCGCGTAGTCGACTGAATATTTCAAACAGATAGAAATATTTAAGTTTCCATTAAAAACTTAACTCGAGTTAAACTCGGGGCTTAGCGGGAGTCGATACTATAGTCATAGTCCGTCTAGGTAGGTAGGTACATACATCTCTTGCGCATTCTTTTTGTTTCATTGTGCCGAATATTCATATTGAAATTAATGTTGTAACCTATGTTATAACTTATATTTATCCAAATATAAGCTTATCTTGAATTTTACATTCGTTGAATTCACTTTTGATTTATTTTTTTTTGTAAAAATCTTTACGAAAAAACGAGTCGCGTTGAATTCGGGGGCGCGTTACATTCGGGCAAATACCTACGGTAAAAAGTAGTCAACAATGTGTTTAACTAGTTGAAAGTTAAAAATAATGTATCAAGTCGAATGTTTGTTCTCCGAAATATTTGTTTACGCAAAAAAAAAAACAGTTCAATTTTCTTTCTCCGAATAAAAAAGGTAATTTTGATACGAACACAACAACTCCCCCTTTTATTTCAATCAAATTCGACAGTCATAGCGAAGTTTAGCAAAGTTTTGGAACGGTTTCTTTTTCTACTTGGCGCTGTTCCGATAGACTATAAATAAAAATAATACTTGGTATTTTTCATAAATTGTTGCGAATAAATTGACTTTGAATTCCTATGAAATCGATAAACTTTTTATTGCTATCTGTAACCACATTCTGCACGCGATTTCTATTCATTCTTATACTAACTCCATCAACCTACTCATTGCGACTTTTTCTAGAAAGAAAACAACTTCTCAAAATCAGATTTTTATCACAGATAGATATATTTCAAATTTTCTATAAGAAAACATTTAAAAATCGTATTTCAGTTATCATGTCTCTAAATCAATTATTAACCTACGTACCTACCTACATATTTTATTGACTGGTATTCATCAATTATGGTATAAAGTTTATTTTTTAATGAATAGGGGATCACTACAGTGATCATAAATATATTTTTTGATGTATTTTATACTTATCAAAGGGTCGTGACATGAAAGTGGAAATGGTCGGCACCGAGATTCGAACCCACGACCAGCAGTAGGTACCTACCCGTATTCTAAGTTTTATCGGAAGGTAGTCACGGATGTAAAGTGATTAACACGATACATTTTGTATGGAAAACGTCTATACGTATTGAATGCGAGAATCGCTTTTGTTTCTAGAAATATCATTGTGGTGGTGCTACACACGTTTTCCATACAAAATGTATCGTGTAATACTAATTTTACTTCTGTGACTACCTTCCGATAAAACTTTGAATACGGCTCCCGTACGCTATGCTTACGAAAGCCAACGACTGATACAACTAGGCTTCCAACCATTTCTTGCATATCTATCGCATGTCCTGTAAAAGGAAGTTAAACAAAAAAGGCAGTGATGGGTTGACCATCTAAAACCCTGAAAGTGATTGGTAGCTTGGCGGTCCGTCGCCGTCTTTCGTACTGTTTCTTGTAGCTTACTATGAAAGAGGCAAATAGTGTTGCATCTATATGTATTCATCATGAGAGAGCAAAGATTCATATAAACAATTAAAATTAAATATATCAATAATCTTTAAAATTCTGCATCTAGTGAAATAAACAAGAATAAAAATTATCTTTGCTAGGCCATGCGCAATGTTTTAAATATATGATTTTATCAGTAATAAGAATACGATAAACTAAATCTCTCACATCGAACAATATTCAATGGATGAGTAGGTACATTTCGTAAACATTTTTTTTATTTGAAAAAATAAACCTCGTTTGTGTCTAAGAGGCCACAATTCAACTTATTTTGAATAACCAATAAGACCTCAAACATTTCCTTATAGAGTTTGTTTCAAGTTTCGAGAGAGCGTCTAGGTATGTAGTAGTGAATGTCTAACGCCATTACGTACAATAATGTCATCGCCGATTGTTTGAATTGCCGCTGTTTGACAGACAGTAGATAGGTACCTACATTAATAACATGACGTACCAACATCGGAATTATGCAGATGAGGTTTGAGTTGACGCCTAAGTTAGTTAGTTCTACTCAAGATTTAACAGCAAACTCTCAAGTTATGTTTTGTGATGTTGATGCAAAACTCGTATCTATAATAATTCAGATGTTGGCAAACATCGCTTGACATATTGTTTTCTTCGTTTGTTTCCTAAACATTATATTATTAAAGGCCTAAAAGCTTACACGGCTCTTACTACGTTTGAATTTGTGTTTCAACGAAACTTAGATACATGTTATCTATACTAACATATAGATTTAATCTAGCTGTGTGCATCTGACTGAACGACTGAACTGATTTGTATGAAAATTAATGTGTGTGTGTGTGCTAAAGCTGCCACGAAAATGGTTTTCATTCATTATTTGATGCACCATGAAATCCTGATACCATCCATGACGTATGGGAGTGAAACTTGGACATGGACGAAAAATCTGAAAGTTGGAATAGTTGATGTAGAAATGAGATCACTGAATCTGAAAGAATGGGTGCACGCAGACGAGGCCGACCTCGAATGACATGGAGCGACCATATCGGTGCCGTCTTACAAGAGGGACGAGTTAGGGGCAAAAGGAATAGAAGAGCATGTATGCGGAATGTTATGCGTTTGGAAGAAGCAAAAGAGTTTTGTTTGGATAGGAAGGAATGGAAGTCCGTACTATCTGCCTACTCCCTTCGGGCGTGATGGGTAAAAAAAATTTACAGATTGAAATGACGCGTTTGCACTTTCGAAAGGTACATAAAGGCTCCCGCACACTGCAAATTAGTTTGGTAAATCCCCAGCAAACATAATAATTTGTATGAAGATTATCATCATACTAATTTTTTGAAAAGCTCAACCGCTTTCGTCTATCTCGCGTTGACGTTTTCACATGACTAATCTGAGATATTCTAAGAGGTGTGATAATGGGAACTGTATTATTAAAAAAAAAATGTTGGTAGTCCTTTTGCAGACATTTAAATAGCTTACTCGATCGCGAATTTAAGGCCCGTTGCTAACTACTTTCATCTTCTTTTGTTAATGGTAAAGAATGTAATAAGTGATGTCAATTTTGGGTGAACCCAGTCACCTTTGACTTGTTCATGAATGACATCATATCTTTAAAACAGCTTTGACATTTTATTCTTAATGTCAAACATAAATTTAATTCCGTTTAAATTGAGATGATGTTATCTTAATCTAGAAAGGAAGAAAGATAATATTATAGATATAAATTTCTGGTACAACTTTATAATCTGTTTTATTTTGTTGATTGTTTAATTTATGGTCGACCGCTTCGCTCTATTTTCATTCTTCCAAACTTTTTAACACATAATGGCCGTCCCCACCGTAACCTCTTTCTACGGACATCCCCAAACCGTAATATCTCGGTCGCTGCTGCAGTCCCTACCCAAGTCGGGAGATTTATTGCTTTTTATCCGGACAAAAAAAGCAACTCCAACTCATTATCAACAATAACAATAATTGTGTTTTAATTTATGTTTATTGCCAATTTTGTCGCAAATAAATGGCTTATTTTACTGAAGTAAACCGAAACGATGTACGTCTTATGCACTGCTATGCCGATATACGTTTAAATTTAATGTTTATAATGAAAAATTATTGTTTCAAACATTCTTCGTTTACTCGGAAATACTGAGATCCCCACGCGTTTTTGAATTGATGGCCTTACGAGTTGGCAAGGTTTGAACATTAGAAACTTAACTACATAATAGATTTAGAAATTCAAGAGTTTTTAGACTTTTATTTCGCATAGGTATATTTTTATTTTATTATTAAACAACTATATACACAGTGATAGTATTATAACAAAACAATTACACAAATAATATGAACAACAAAACCACCAGTAAAGTATTTACGTATACATTAACAGCGAGATTGACGTAAATGAATTAAGTTCATAAAATTAATAAATAAACACTGTATAGGGCTTATTTATTGGCTTTGATGTTTATTTTTTATTCTACCTATACTAGTAATGTGTGCAAAAAGAATAAAATAAATTGATAAAAGAGTTGACGATTTAATAAATAAAAAAAGACATGAATAGCAGACATTCGACAACCTAAGCGCTTCTTAGAATTACTCAAACATTAAATCGTGAATTCCTGAAAAATTCTACTAACGGTAAAAGTAAAAAGTGCATTAAAATAATTGTCTGACTGCTATACCTAGATTTTCAGGATTACATTAATTGACGGTTGAAAATTACACGAATAATTGTTGACGTGCATTTTTGTTAATGGAATGTACTTAAATTACAAAATGCAATATTAGTAAGATTACGAAAGTACATTATTGAAAAATAATCAATTCTGTTTGTTTACTGTTATGTTCGTAATAGGAATGTTATGTGGTTGTCTAAGTAAGAAACTTGAATCTTCGAAAGCTTCGAACCCCAATGCCTATGCAGCTACCGGCCCCTTAGACAATTTGAATTTCGCGAACGACTATAAGCAATTTACAAACAAATTTTTCGTTAATGTAGAGTCCGAAAAAAATTAACTGTCCACTGGAACATATAAAAAAAAAATTTAAACCATAAGACGATTATATAAAATTATAAAAAGTGGACAGTTAATTTCTTCCTACTCTACATTGACGAAAAATTCGTTCGCCAAATTCAAAATTCAACACTGTTTTTTGTTCTTATTCAATCAATTCGTCCTTCGCTTTTTTTGAAAGATATGATCATAACATTGCATCAGCAACGTATCAAGTTTATTCGTTCACTGATGTAAAGCAAAACGAGTCTTCAGTTTGGTGACTTCAATTAATCACGTGATGTTTTTTTGCAACTTTTTAGACCCCCCTCCCCCCTGGTGATATTTGGTGATGTTTTAGGATACCCCCCCCCCTTACCCCCGAAAATCACGTGTACTTTTTTAGTACAAAGAATTAAGAAATTTATGATTTGTTTTTCGTCAATCTTTTAAATTTCTGAATGTGTAGGTAACTGTGTTTCTTTAAATTCATCAGAGATAAAAAATGCACGTGATTTTCTCACTAGAACCCCCCCCCCTCCCCCATAACAAAGTTACTGATAAAGTTCAAAATTATGGTAGTTAGGAACAATGGTATGGGAGGACGTGTTATAATATATTTCTCAATTATTTATATACTAAAAGAGTCGTATTTCACCAATCATGAATAATATTCGTAGTAGGTAATTCGATTTTGAATATTCTGAGTTGCATCAATTAATACTTTTGTTTCTTTTTGATTTCAGATTAAATCTATACAGTTGGTCTGTATATTCAGAAAAGGACACATTTGGTCTATTACATCCGTATAACAATAAGAAAATATTAAGATCAATCTTGTAGATAAAAATAATCTTAAAAAAAACTATGATTTCGATGTTTTAAGTGCCTCTTATCAATTAAGTTATGTTTGTGTATAAAAAATAGTAATTTTAAATAATAATAAATGCGCTTAATTAGGGTTAAAAAAAAAAATTATTTTGCGCTTTGATATTGCCTTACTATTGAAGTAAGCATCGTGGTTGTTAATTTTTTTTATTTGAAGAAATGACTCGAAATATTTAACTATTCAAAAGCCTAAAAAAGTGTTCTATGACTAAAATAGATGAAGTGTTCTTTAGTATTCTTTTGACAGAGTGAATAAAAAAAACAAGGAATTATAAGTTAGAAAAAACATTTAAAGATAATCTTATGAAGTATTAAAAATATCCCGACTGTGATGATCGGAATTGTATAAATACAAAGGATATCCGCTTGTTCTAAAAATAGTTTGTTTTGGTGCCAAATATGGCAGGGGTGTTTCACTTTTTAGGGTGACGGTTTGTTCAGGGGTTGTGAAGTGAGGCAAGCGGGCGAGGAGGCGCCGGGACGCTCCTGGGAGGGGATGGGGACCCGAGGACCAGGGAGGCTGTGATTAATCCAGGTAGGTTCTGTAATAACTCTCGTGTTGCGCAGATGTAGCGCACACACCCTCACACAAATACACACATGTATTTTACATAATAATAAGCCATACTTGTAATTTATGATATTATATCTCATACTTATGGTGACCATAATACATTTTTATGAAATTTCATACAAATTCAAACTTATCTCATATCAATATAGTTTGGATACAACCGTACTATGTTCATGGATAATAATTTTTATCACTCTGAAAACTTCGCATTTCTGCGTCCTAAGCATATCTATCTACTTTATATCCAGTCAAGCAACCATTAATACAACGTGCCTTTATTGTGTTACATGAAATTCTGGTGTGAAGAAACTGTATTGTTTTGTTTTTCTATTTTCCTTGCAATTTAAAACGACTTTGTACTTCGACTTTGACTCGAAATCGGTTCAACTGCTTTCTCGAGTTTTTGCGAGACTAACAGCGGTTTAATTTGATCCACCTACCTTCAAGATAATTTGAGTATTTCTGTTAGTTAAAGGTTCAAAATATGCATTACACTTAAGAGCCTTCATGTGTTGTCATTCTGGAACTTAAATTCAAATCGGGCATATCAATTCGTATAGAACGTCGTCGATTCGTTTTTGTTGATAGTTCAGAGTATCGTGTTGCTTTTGTTGGTTGTTCTGGTATGATACGGTGTAATGAGCAGAAGCCTTTATACCAAATTCTGAGGATTTTTATGCAAACTAGAGGATGGATTATTGAAAAGACTAACTACAAATATATACAAAATTACAATTTTTTTTTTAAATACTCTCTGCTCACTCTTCTAAATATAGATCTTTTGGTCACCGTTATCCACGGTATCGCGATGTGTGTATCCCGGATAGGTGTCCCCGATATTCACGGGGACATGTGGATACCATCTTAATCCGGATCGTTTAATTTAAAACTTATCGTCTCCTAAATCATTACGGACCCGAACTATTTTAATTATGGACTTGAACTATTCTGTTATTAAATTACTAGACATCCTGCAACATTGTTGCAATAATGGAATACATTCGCTCTGCAATTATTTAAAAAAATATTTTTAACACTCACGCGCCGTGTCCCTAAAGGAGAGGGCAGAGAGAAAGGATTTTTCACTTTTTTCTTTCCAATCAACAATTTTATTTTTGTGTGTGCCAAGGAGTTTAAATAACAAAATTAAAGAGAAAAGTCCGAGTTGTAGCATTGTTGAAACCTGGAAATGATCCATGTGACCCTAAGAACTTCCGACCCGTATCGTTGACACTGGATGAATTTACAGAGGGCTATGACCTGATTTTAGCAAATGACAAAGCAATACATGTTGCGGCTTATTGGAGTTGGAGCAGAAGAACATAGAAATATTTTTTTTGGCATGTGTGTTACGGTATTAACTTTAAATAGTATTTAGGATTTACATAAATACATCCAAGAGTCAAAATCAGCCTTTTACGACTGATAAAGCAATGAGAATATAACGCCTTCACTCTTTACTCGACAATACATCTTTAAGCTCTGTTTCTATCAATTTTGATAGGAATATTTTTATTTTAATATTATAAGATCAAAAAGATAACCATTCCTAAATTTAATTAATCCTAAAACTATACTCTAAACGCAGGCGCAGTTCAAAATAAATCGATATTCAGTTGAGGTTTATTCATCGAAGGAAAAGTCTAAAATTAGAAAATGTCAAGATGGCTCCTGGCCATAATTGTGATAATCACTTTCATCACGGTTTGATGTTCCTATCTCGGTTGGCAATGGCCCCATTGAGGATCACGGTACAATTAAGATAACGTGGATCCCATTCGGGGTGGATCCACGCTGTTGTAATAATATGGTATGTGTGCCCTTATCTGATTTTACCTTTGAAACTTTATATATTTTTAAATAGATAGATATAATATTCAACTCATTTCGTTTACTTTACAGTTTTTAATGAACAAGGATGAAGAAAAACAGTAACCCCACTATTTAAATAAATTGCATGCAAATTTATTTTGTTGGAAGTGGCTGCACAACTAGGAAGTTTTTTTACCACCCCACCTTATCTTCCCACCCTTCTTACTCAATCTTAACTCAAGATTAAAATATCTTTATTTCTCTCTTCTTATAATTACCCCTTCCGGTACAGTGAAAAAAAGTTTTTGTAACATTCCATCATCCAATCCATTTCTTTTCGACTACATTATACCTAAATTTTTCGTACAATTACTCGTACAAAACATGTTGATAATACAAGCGGATACCCGGCTGCCCTAGGACAATTATTATTTGACATGATCGAGGCACTGTGTTGCAACCTGTCCGGGTTTCGCGACGACGTCATCCGGGTGTCCGGGGGAAAACCAATATATCCGGGTCGCATCTTTATTCAATGATCTATTTTTAGCGAATTTTCACTTATCTGGATACCAAATTTTTGGAATGGCTTTTTTATTATTTTTTTATAGACATTGATAACAAGACCCTTTTTTTCTCAATATGATGTCTTAAATCAAGTTTCCTATCTTCTTACCTCATTAGGGCTACCATCGCCTTTTCATGCTCTTCAGAATTATTTCTTTTATATTACTGATCCCAAACTTACTATTCTAATACCTTATTGGAGGTTTTTTTGTGATGGCTCGTTCCATATGAATGATTTTACTTGCGTGATGTAATGTAAGGAAGTCTGCTACTGTCCATTCTTAAGCTATGGCTATATTATCGCCATCGCATATTCATCACCTCAAAATTTTCTGAGCTTTACACATCCATCGTAGCCTCGTACTCCTAAGTATAAATTAATTACCTCAGTTCTAATAATCTCTTCTAAGATCTAAGCATGTGTTTATATATCCATTTTTGCGACTTTTATTTTGTAAGAAGTATTTCACACTTTTTTGAGCACTCCCTGTTTAGGTACTACACATTTCAAGAACAGCCGTTTTAGTAGGTTTGTAAGTATGTGTATCTAATTATCATCACACAAAGCAATTTGAATTTTAAAAAAAACTAAATATAACTTTAAGAAGGCATTGTGCATCGATCGATAAACGTTAGTAAAGGAGATAATACGAAAACGATAAATCACAGAAAATACGAGTTTGAAACAAATAAAGATATAAAAAAAACGCGAGGGAGACTTGATAAGATTTATTTTGAAAATTAGTCCAGTCGGTGTGCTGCACGTAGCCTGTGGAATGGGACATAAAAAGGAATGAAAATACATAAACACAGCCAGAGATACAATATCTATACTAATATATAAAATGAAATCGTTTTATGTTTGAGCGTTATAATACAAGTTATACCTACTATGTTCTCAGAAATTATTAATTTATTTTGTTTTTTTTTTTTAAATCTTTATATATTTGATGTAATATTTCTTGGACTAATTCTATATGTACCTACTCATATTATACAATGTTTTTTTCGACACTTGAGTGATAAAGTTGTGCGGATAATAGACAAAAAAATATCTACAGAAATACGAAAAACCCTCGAAAAACTTATTGTTCTTCTTTTATAAGGGCATTTAATTTTTTTGAGCACATATTTTTGGTATTTATTTATTTTTTCTTCTAGCAGGTGGACTATTTTCTTTTTGAAATAATCTCATTTGAAAGCCAGAAAAACAACCTATCAAAATAAATGATCAAAAGTTACAATAACAAAATTACATAATTATTTTTTGGTTTTGGTTAATAAGTTTTCAATTAGGCACAAGTTTCATAGATAAATAAGGCATCATTCTACAAACTTTTTGATTTAATTTTGGGGTTTTCTTTTTTTTGTTTCCATATTAAAATTACCGGCAAAGTAGTTGATGAGAACAACGGAAAATTGAGCGTTAACAACAGCAGGTGAACAAAAGTGAATGTCGAATAAAATAAACACAATTTTGCATCGTACGTCTATACTAAGTTTATGTGACATTAACGCTGGCATCAGGTACTAACGAAATTTTGTATGGAAGCGTTTATAACGCCCCAACAGAATACTTCAGAAAATTCCGCAGCCCATACAAATTTCCCGCGAGGTACTCACTTATGGCCTGTGCACATCTGAACACGCGTGGTAACGCTACATGCAACGTGACATTGGTTACGTTACCGCGCGGGCTCAATGTGTACAGACCTTTACGTGAGTGAATAATGTTCGGAATATGGGTACAAACATGGGCGTCTTGACTAAATTAAAAAAATATTATGTGGCGGAACAAAGTTTGCAGGATCGGCTAGTATATATATTGGATTGTTTGTAAAATAAATTTTACCTTCCTGCCAGTATGAAATTGGTAGAGAGAACAAGTTGTATGTGAGGTGTTTAACTCAGTACAACAGCGAAACGTAGGTAGGTATATTTATTTACAATTTCATACAATAAATTTCAGTTGAATTATTTGAACTAATATCGGATAACTTTCTTATAATATTTTCGTATCCTGTAACGTTCGGGTGTACGAATGTATGTACCTATGTTATTACAGTTATTTTATTCTTCCATATTAAAGAAAGTAGTTGTGCATAGCAATCTATATTAGATGTCCTGTATTCGAAATCCGGTGCTGATGTGTTTTCCTTGTTCAAATCATCATTTTGTTGTCAAAATTGTAGTATGTCTTCCAACCCGCAGTTGTTCAAAGTAGATTTTACCATAAAAAGAAGTGAAATTACTGAATTCATGAAAACTTTATTATTTTCAAAATAAAAGAACTTCTTGTGTAATTTTGTTTTTGAATTTCACTCGTTTTCGAGTGATACTGTATTGAGGAACCTATAATGTTAACTTTGTCACGGCTCCCTCAATGTTTGGGAATCACTGATATAGTTGCTAGTTTCATATGGTTGGTACATAATATTTTTAATTTTGTTTTGCAAGATGCGCGGTGTATCTTGATGAAGGTTAGAATCTCCTGTAGTTGAAATTTTTTAATAAAAATAGAGCTAGAGAAAGAATTATGCACATTAGTAAACGCAAATAGATAGCTTTGTGTAGATAAGGCATTTTGGCAACCTATTCCATAGTTTTGAGAACAGAATGTTTTATCAAAAAAATATGATCTGTGTGGTTAACATAATAAATTAAATACACAGTTAGGTACTCAAAAAACAAAATGCTTTGAATATCGTCCGTTATTAGAAAAATAACATTAAAGTATTAAATTTTCAATAAAGTTGTGACCTTACTCGGAAAAATAATTAATCTTTTGATTTGAGGAGAGTGCAAGTTACAAGAAAATAAAATTATGGCGACTGATGGTTATGACTCGTGTGTCGTAATAAAAAACAACCGAATGCTCTAGAAATATGAGGTTGTTATTCCGTGATTGTCTTCTTTTATTTTCATAAACAGCACTAAAGCCTCTCTTTATTTCCTCTCAGTTCTCCGACCTTCTTCGTTCTATAACTCTCTTTCCTTCCTGTTCTGATTCAATTTATTGGAATTTTGGAACGAGCGTCTATCTGTACGAAATAAACTTTTTGCTTCAAATCTTTTTTCTTTCTGTGTTTTTCTTATGTTATTCAGTTTCTTCTAATCATCGACGATCCAGGCTATTATTTCCGAAAGAATTAGGCTGGGATTACTGAAAACAAATGTCTACCTGAAGAAATATATCATATTCTGAAAACTTGTGTTGTTTATTACTATCACTGAACTATTCAAGGGGATAAGCTGTTCTGAGTTTTTATTATTTTATGTTTTATTTTCAGTTAACCTCAAATGTTTTCAGACAAATAAGTCCTGTTATCAAAGTCCTCTTATACTCAAAAGAATTTTGATTATCTGAGCAGTTAACAAAAATGCACATATGAAATCATTTTTACACTTGGCTTTTGATTGAATGATATCGTTAGGCTACCAAAAAGTAATTGCCACACAGTGCTTCTATCTTTCCGCAATTTAACACCCTATTGTATTGTAACACCCTATAAATGTCCAATATCTGTATTTCATATATAGAAGCCTCTTTGATGGCGCATTTTGACCATAAGTAAAACAATTTTTATACCAAGCTGGCAAAGATTTATTTCATGAACGCCTATCAATTACGCCCGTCAAAGATAAAAAACTTTTTAACCTTATCGTGACTCGAATCCAGAACAACTTTGCTATCTTGCTTTGTTTTTATCAATTTCGTACAAATTTATATTGTACCCAGGTACTCATATTTTGTGTTGACACTGTTTCCCTTATGAGTTGTTTTAACGGCAGTTATATCTACATAGAATAACCCTATTATATTTCAGTAAGCGTGTTGAGGGTTCCAAGCTACGCTTAATGACACTAGGTATAAAGCTTACTGTAGTAACTACTGTCTCTTTAGCGCTTTTATTATTTTACTGCCAGTTAGTAGTAATACATTGCTTTGTACCTACTTTTCTCCAAGAATATTACGTTCATAATATTATGACCGCTTTTATTTTCTAGGACATCATAGTATTATTGTACCACCGCTTTTTACGAACATCAATATTTCACTGATTTTATGTAAACAAGAAAGAAAACATCACATGAGTAGCTAACATTGTATTCTTCATAGAAATATTCCCCTTTTCAATCTACTTCCTGTCTTTCTTGTTTTTCTTTGCCATCCCAACTTCTCTCAACTATTTTCACAGAAGCCGCACTATTTTTTCGTCGGAGTAAACGTTTACCCTCTCATGTCTACACATTGTATTTTACTAAGGAGTGGTCTTAGCGGCGACGCTTGAAGAACGACGCTGTTAGGGCTGCAATTCGACGCTCTCCTGAATATTTTACTTTCTTTTTCAAGAGATAATTTTTAAAGATCCAAAAAAAACTATATACTTGCAAAATCTTTTCAGAATACAGTTTGATTTTTAGATACGACATACAAAAATACATTCTCTACCTTTTATCACTCCAGTTGGAGCACAGAGAGACAATAAGAACTGAACATAATGTTGGCGATGGCAATGACCACCTCTTACACCACGTCTAAATCCCTCAATTGTTGACGAAAGGAAGGGACGATGCACAGTATAAAATCATCATTCTTGTCTTCGGATCCCTCATGAAAAAAAAGATCGTTATCTTGCCCTGCAAAGAAGATCCACAATGAAATTTACGTTGCTTGTTATTTAAGATCGGTGAGAATAATGTTTTTTTTAATATGTATAAGGTTACATTTTCTCAGCATGTTTCTCATCTCCTTACTCCGCCTCTGTTTCTTCATACCTCATCAATCACATCTTGTCAGTACGGTTAATCCTGTTTATACGTTTTTTGCACTCTTGACGTCTCTTCAAAGCGTCACGTCGACTTAGTCAACAATACGAAGTGGAGTGTTTAGTATTTTTTTTTATTCAGACTTTTGTTTGGGTTGTATCTTGTATATTGGAATCTCGACTATAAATTTACGAAACAAATAACTTTATTTTCTCAAAAATCAATACTTGGTCAAAGTAAGATCTATCCCTTGTAGTAAAAATCATCTTTCAAACTGTTTGAATGTCAGTCTAAGCCCGGCCATTATTGAACATTTTTTTTTTCTTGATCGTTCCTATTTGTTGAATTACGATAGATGCAAATCCTTATAACTAACGTTTATGCTTGGCCCAGATCTGAAACACTGAAATATGAGATAGTTTAGGTCTGGTGAGTATTTAGATTGCTCAAATCTAGATCTATGCATTGGAAAAGATCCTGCAGAAGGATTTGTGGAGGCCACATCGCTAGGATGAACGACGACAGGCAAATGTTATCGGCATCCAACGAACTGACATCAGGTAGAAGATTGGCGTAGTGGCCCCTTAAAAAACTGAAATATTTTTGCACCAGATCAACGGAGTGAATAACGAAAATTAGGAGAAAGAATCTACAGATGAAGATCATCGATGACAAAATTCGCTTCCCGGATAGACCGAAAGGTAGAGACCGGGCTTCAAAAGAAGAATAAGGGGTTTTAACTTTTAACCGGTAGCCTACAAATTCCCATTAGGTAGATCACCGCCCATAAGGCCTCCATAAAGATGGAAAGACATCTGACTCGTCTGAGCTACATCACCAAACTGAATCATTTGAATAAAAGCAACCGATCGCAAGAAAACTGAAAATAAAATAGCTACGATACTTTGACACAAAATTAAATTTAGGTAAGACTAGTTGTTGATAAGGAAAAAGTCATTCATTTACATTAGGAATAAAACAGTGTATTAGAAGACTCAAATTATCCAATGAGAAAATAGCTATCTCGTATATTGAATATTTCGGATTTATAGACTGCATTCATGCGAAAGGTCAACATGGTTTTAATAATCTCGACGCTTGTAGTAAGTAGGAAGTGTTGATAACTATTCATTTCCTATGATCGTTCGGGTCTTATACATAATTCATGTCTGAGGCCGAGTCGATAGTTCTGAATATTTCATAAACAATATGTAAAACAATCTGTGTAGCGAAATATGATTACGGCAGCCATAGGCTTCAACATCCGATAGACAATCGTACGCCTCTTTTATATCTCACTTGTATAATTTTTCCAATTTACTATCCGAGTATGGATGATAAATCTTCTTCTTCATCCCTTTTCGTAGACTCAAGAGTCTGAGAATTTTTTAGAATCTTTCCACCATATTGTGAATCTTCCTGGTTGGCGCTTCCCATTTGGTACTCTATGCAGTATATTATAGTTTGGTACTCTATACTATACTATATATAATAAACATATTTCAGGCATTACAGCCCAAATTAAGCCTTGGCCTTCTGTAACTTTCGCCTCCACAGCTCCCTTTCCCCAGCCGCCGCTCTCCAATTATTCACTTGCAAGAGTTTCGCTGCATCTCTCTTCACGTCTTCCTTCCACCTCAGTCTTGGTCTGACCACCATGCTTTTCCCCCTAGATGTCCTGTCAGAATTCTTATTGGTACCCGCGAGTCTGGTATTCTATGTACATGTCCATTGTCCAGCCCATCTCAATTGTTAGTTGAGATATTAGGGTCCTGAAATATAGTGTGCAATTCGTCACTGCGTCGGATTAACTAATTTTCTCCGTCTTTTCCAGGTCCACAAATTCATCTGAGCACCTTCTTCTTCTTCGACCATGTCCGCTCATTAGTTGGAGCATATGAACTCCACAAGTCCTCGCCACGTCACCCTGTTCCCTGCGGCCCTCACCGCCTCGTCCCAGCCGATTCCAGCACCTCGGAGATCAGCTTCGTACAGCCTCCTGATTGTTTGGAGGGGCCTACCGCGCCTTCTGTATACCCCAAATATAATTTTAGATACTTTGATGGTCGAAACAAGAGTGCTATATTTAAACATTCGTATAAAAAATATTAGGGCAATATCAAACGACAAAATGGCGCCAGTGACGCGAATTTATTTCCGTCGCGACTTACCCAAAAATATATTCGAAAAGGATCGCAATAATACGGACTAGTTTATTTTCGCAACAGTTTGTCACAAAGTGAGTGCTTTAAGGGGGTTTGTTTGATCTATAAGGAGATACGTAATATAAGAACTCTTCCAACAATTCAACTAAACCAAGAAAACATATTTTTGTTTACCAAAGGATTTGAGCAATAAAGAAAATTCTTGTTCCCACTCTAAACGGAATTGTTTTCTTTGTTTGAAACACTTGAAACTCAACATATTTAATAAAATGTCATGATGGAATATTTTATTTAATATTTGTTCCTTATTCAAATTACCTATAAACAAAATTATATGATTTTGATTCTAAATATACTTAAATCATCGTGGTTGTTTTTCATTTTCTGTAGAGAAATAAAAAATGTGTACCTGTTTTTTTTAAGTAGGTTACATTACATATCTTTTTTTATTATTATTTTTTATTTTTTTTTGAAATTGCGGTTTAAGTATTATAAAAATGCCGTTTTAACCTAGACTGCCCACATTGGTTTCAAATTAAACCGGTAAAGAGATTTGACCTGCAGAAGAATCTAAATTAGAAGTGGAAGACAGTGTGATGTGGAAAAGGAAATCGGCTCAATAGGAAGAAAATAGAAGATTGGACCATGCAAACCTTAAAGACAACTTCCAATTCCATCTATGAAGTTGATACCGGACACATATATATTATAATACATTCATAACGCATGCCATAACTTTTGGCATTCAACTCTTCTTCCTCTTAATCTAGATCTAGGATCTGTTTTTTTTTCTGGAATCATCCTGGTTCTTGGGATGCCGATGACAAGCTCTTCCTCCATCTGGTGGTCTGCGTCCCTCTGGTATATCCTCCGTTATTATTTTTGGGAGTCTCTCTGTACCCATTCTGCCAACGTGGTCTCTCCAGTGGCGTCTCCTCTACCTACCCCACCTCACAGGGTCCTGCAGGTCCTGCGGATTTCTTCATTTGGGATTCTATCTCTGAATGTTTTGCCCAGGATAGGTCTTAAGGTTTTTATTTCCGCTGTCCGAGACCAAGGGATGCAACCTCCTCTACAATTTTGTCCAATATGAGATTAAATAAAAATGGACTGAGGCTGTTACCTTGTGTAATGCCTGTCATTGTATTGATTTCTTGTGATTATTCGCCATCCGCCCTGACTCTGGTTTTTCATTTCTTGTGACCATTCGCATCCAACTCATGCCTATAAATTCTAGTACTTAATACTTTATGTTCATTGTTTTAAATAATAAAATCTGAAAACGATGTTATTTACACTCCATATAAAAAAACCTCCTGTAAATACCAAGCCAAAATAATAATTCTAAGCAATTTTGTGAATATTTATTACGCTTGAACAGAGAATTAAACGTTGAATGATACGATTTGAACCTTGTTTATTTTAATGAAAGCAATTTTATTGGAATTCCTGATGAAAAATTGTCGTAGCAATTTATTTTATTACTTTTCTATCTATAGGGGATGGAGGTTAGCATAAAAATGGACTTGGTTGCGGCTCGGAATAAATCTGATCGCAGGTAGGGGAACCTGGTCCAAAATGATACAATATTAGGGCACTAGGGTAAAATGACGTAGTACCTAGGTGTTCATAAAAAAAATAACGGCAGACAGACGGCAAGACCAAGTTTTTACGTGTAGAGTCAAATTTGTCCCGTAGTTTTATGAAGTTGTATATGTATAGACTGGAAGGTTTACATGAATTGAAGAATCGACCGACCTCGCAAGCCAATTGGCAAAGACAACCCAACTAGCAAAATCTGTACTTGTAGCACTCCCAAGAGTAAAATTTTGTAGACTTATAAGATACCTATAGCATACTTTAACCCTGGATTTGGGCGCAGTTATAGGAGCATTTATTTCTATAACGATCCTATAATCTGTTCTTATAAGAGACTTATAGCATTCTTCAATCACAAGATTTGGACGCACTTACAGGAGCATTAATTTCTATATCGATCTTATAACGAGCTTACAGAATGTAAATAATCAAATAATACACTTGACGAAGCGCAATTGGTTCTATAATGATCTTCAGCTATGCATTCACAAGCATAAATACTCCTATAAGTATCTGCCATAAGTATCTTACCAGACCAATCTTGTTTAATGTTTACTGGTAAAGTACTGTATAAAGTAAGTTTTGTTATGCTTTTTGTGCGTCGTGGAAGTTTTTTGTTCTTGTATTAAATACTAAAAATGTAAGTACATTTTCTATTATTAATATAATACATTTATTAATAAACAGCAAAATATAATTGATAAAGGACACTCATCTATCCACTGTTGGGAACGTGGGAAGTCATTTTCACTGTAAATATGTACCGCAATTTTATTATTTTATTCACGCGCTTCGGAAAAAAGCTCAATTTACAGTTGTTGTAGAATTTTTATTTCATCAGTTTTATATGAAAATTCGCCATTTTTAAAAATACTCTGCATTGAGTACTTTACAGAACCATTATAGGTACATTGTTACTTATAACAGTTTCAATCAAGATAACACATTGCCTCCATTTTAACAAATTAGGGTAGATCAATTTAACCTCATTATTGTTAGAAGTTTTTTTTTACTTATTTCTTGATGTCTTCAGTTAAATATTTCGACTTATTTTCGATAAAATTTAGATAACTGACAAATTGTACGGAATATGCAAGTCAGTTGATGACAGTGGAGGCTGTTTTTATATTAAAAACAATAAAATCTCTGGAAATACGAACCAGGTTTGAATTTTTTTAAGGCATTTGGGCTTTTTAATATTGCCTCGTCTCTAAATACATTAATAATTATTGGGCAGACATAAAGGTGCACATAATAGGCAATGTATGCAAAAAAATATAGGTACCTAAAAGTTATATTACTAGGAACAATTATTTTGAATAGAATTTATTAGAATTACAATAAGAAAATGTATATGTACTACATATATAAGTAAATTCAAATTGATATTCTCGAATTCTTGATATTACAGTCTACACAAAATGTAGTATTTGCAATCAAAATTTCCTTAAGAAAGTAACGCGGGAGGAATTCACGAATTATTTAATGTGAAAACCATATGAGTGTTATATTTTCTATAAAAACTTTTCTCAATAAAACAAAAAAAAAATAGTTTGCGATGTCATAATCGAGAACAATTTTGATTAGATTGATAAGAATTATAATAGGAAAATGTGTATGATGTAATAATACTATAGGTACTATATTCAAATTGATATTTTCGAATTTTTGGCTTTACAACCTATACAAAATATAGTATTTGCAATCAAAATCCCCTCTAGGAATAAACGCGGGAGTAATTCGCTAATTATTTAATGTGAAAACAACATGAGCGTTATATTTGCTATGAAAACTTTTCTCCATAAAACAATAAAATAGTGGTCTGCGAATTCATAATCGAGAAAACCCATATGAATGTAATATTTGTAAATAAAAGTTCACTGTTATCAACCAGTTCAGAAAGGCATTTGGGCTTTTTAATATTGCCTCGTCTCTAAATACATTAATAATTATTGGGCAGACATAAAGGTGCACATAATAGGCAATGTATGCAAAAAAAATATAGGTACCTAAAAGTTATATTACTAGGAACAATTATTTTGAATAGAATTTATTAGAATTACAATAAGAAAATGTGTATGTACTACATATATAAGTAAATTCAAATTGATATTCTCGAATTCTTGATATTACAGTCTACACAAATGTAGTATTTGCAATCAAAATTTCCTTAAGAAAGTAACGCGGGAGGAATTCACGAATTATTTAATGTGAAAACCACATGAGTGTTATATTTTCTATAAAAACTTTTCTCAATAAAACAAAAAAAAAATAGTTTGCGATGTCATAATCGAGAACAATTTTGATTAGATTGATAAGAATTATAATAGGAAAATGTGTATGATGTAATAATACTATAGGTACTATATTCAAATTGATATTTTCGAATTTTTGGCTTTACAACCTATACAAAATATAGTATTTGCAATCAAAATCCCCTCTAGGAATAAACGCGGGAGTAATTCGCTAATTATTTAATGTGAAAACAACATGAGCGTTATATTTGCTATGAAAACTTTTCTCCATAAAACAATAAAATAGTGGTCTGCGAATTCATAATCGAGAAAACCCATATGAATGTAATATTTGTAAATAAAAGTTCACTGTTATCAACCAGTTCAGAAAGGCATTTGGGCTTTTTAATATTGCCTCGTCTCTAAATACATTAATAATTATTGGGCAGACATAAAGGTGCACATAATAGGCAATGTATGCAAAAAAAATATAGGTACCTAAAAGTTATATTACTAGGAACAATTATTTTGAATAGAATTTATTAGAATTACAATAAGAAAATGTGTATGTACTACATATATAAGTAAATTCAAATTGATATTCTCGAATTCTTGATATTACAGTCTACACAAATGTAGTATTTGCAATCAAAATTTCCTTAAGAAAGTAACGCGGGAGGAATTCACGAATTATTTAATGTGAAAACCACATGAGTGTTATATTTTCTATAAAAACTTTTCTCAATAAAACAAAAAAAAAAATAGTTTGCGATGTCATAATCGAGAACAATTTTGATTAGATTGATAAGAATTATAATAGGAAAATGTGTATGATGTAATAATACTATAGGTACTATATTCAAATTGATATTTTCGAATTTTTGGCTTTACAACCTATACAAAATATAGTATTTGCAATCAAAATCCCCTCTAGGAATAAACGCGGGAGTAATTCGCTAATTATTTAATGTGAAAACAACATGAGCGTTATATTTGCTATGAAAACTTTTCTCCATAAAACAATAAAATAGTGGTCTGCGAATTCATAATCGAGAAAACCCATATGAATGTAATATTTGTAAATAAAAGTTCACTGTTATCAACCAGTTCAGAAAGGCATTTGGGCTTTTTAATATTGCCTCGTCTCTAAATACATTAATAATTATTGGGCAGACATAAAGGTGCACATAATAGGCAATGTATGCAAAAAAAATATAGGTACCTAAAAGTTATATTACTAGGAACAATTATTTTGAATAGAATTTATTAGAATTACAATAAGAAAATGTGTATGTACTACATATATAAGTAAATTCAAATTGATATTCTCGAATTCTTGATATTACAGTCTACACAAATGTAGTATTTGCAATCAAAATTTCCTTAAGAAAGTAACGCGGGAGGAATTCACGAATTATTTAATGTGAAAACCACATGAGTGTTATATTTTCTATAAAAACATTTCTCAATAAAACAAAAAAAAAATAGTTTGCGATGTCATAATCGAGAACAATTTTGATTAGATTGATAAGAATTATAATAGGAAAATGTGTATGATGTAATAATACTATAGGTACTATATTCAAATTGATATTTTCGAATTTTTGGCTTTACAACCTATACAAAATGTAGTATTTGCAATCAAAATCCCCTCTAGGAATAAACGCGGGAGTAATTCGCTAATTATTTAATGTGAAAACAACATGAGCGTTATATTTGCTATGAAAACTTTTCTCCATAAAACAATAAAATAGTGGTCTTTAAATCGTTTCCAGTCACTTAATTCCATATTTAACGCGCACTTTTCACGAAGAATAAAAACATTTGAACCACCTCCACAAAATGACTGGCGTTTACCTATAAAGTGACTGAGTTAGTAGTTTTGTGTACATTTGCTCTTATAACGTATTAATTAAGTACTGTTGGTTTTGTAAGAGTCTTACACTAGGCTATAGCAGCGAGAACTTATAATGATCTCAGCCAAGTATGTTAAAGAATCTAGTTTAAAGACTATTTGCACTTATAGTGTTCTTTTGAAGTACTATTTGTTTCATATGAGTCTTGAACAAGACTTTATGACGATTACTTATAATGATCTCGGCGAAGTATTTTATAGGATTCTTTTATCTTACAAAATGCTACTTTAGGATCAGCATTTTTCTCAGGACTATTAAGTCTTAGTGCATGCTCTTATAGGATTAGTCCTCCTATAACTTACCTATAAAATAGTCTTGTAGCTATCTATAAGTCTGAAATACAAAATCAAATGCTCTTGAGATTATTAACGCTTGTAGAATGCCATTATAAGTAAGAGTATCCTATAACTGTCCTGTGCGATAGTTTTGTAGCAAACTATAAGACTGAGATATAAAAACGAATGCTCTTGAGAATATTAAGGCTTGTAAAATGCTATTATAAGTAATACAGTTTACAACAATGCCATTATAAGAGGTTTATAAGTATTGAAAGACTTATAATCTTTCGTTATAGGATTACTTTGCTAGTTGGGAAGAGTCTGACTTCAGATCAAGAGGTCCCGGGTTCGAATCCCGGTCGCGTATGAAATTTTCGATGTGTTTTTTCACTTGAAATTTCTACTCGGGGATGGAATCCTGTCTCAGATTGGACGGGACCGGTTGACAGGTAGAGGATGCTTCAATCATTTAGTTCCGCCATCTACCTATGTAGGTATAGAAGAGTTTTATTTATTTATTTGTTAAGAATTAGTTGAATAAAATATTTTTTTGCGACATGAAGCAGTAAGTAAATCGAGTGAGCACAGACATTTAAAAAAAAATTGATATTGAAATATTTAGCTGACTAAAATATTTTTCATACTTATAAAAAATTCGTCGGCGAATCGATGATTTTTATATGACAATCAGTCAACAGATTTCGCAGGAAATATTGAAATACAACTGTTGTTACAGTATCAAATGTCAAATTATCCACATTGCTTAACGTCTTAAAGTAAAACTGGGACCCTTTAAGGTTTAATTATAAAATTGTATTGTATTATATAATGTAAAAAATACGCGTATTTTTCATTTGTTTTACTTAAGACACAACATGGTTTTTTGCTTGAACTATGTCATTTTCGGCCAGGTTCCCCTAGACATTAATTTATCAAGGTCTTCGTCGTTTATTTTTGTTCTTTCATCTCCCATTAATACCCCGCTAACAGAGTACGCGTAAGGAAAGAAAACTTGCCCACAAAATAATACCATAATAAACTATTCACCTTGACCGATATAAGAACAACTTTGAAACGCATCACCATTATGGGGTATTTCATTAAATAATCGCACTATTTTTACGTGACTGTTAGTCCGGTATATATCTTACCATCGATTTTTTTCCCAATGTTTTGACTAGCAGACCGCCATGAGATGGCGGCCCAGAGACTGGCATCAAAATAACCACCAGTATGGATGCCTCATGAAACAATACAGAGAGGATCAATGGAAGCTCAGACTTTGGATGTCGACTTTGGAGGGGAATAATACCGCGCACAACCTTGACTTTCCTACCTGGAAAACTTTATAATAGGCTCAGAGTGGGGGTAACCAGATGCAGGACCAACCAACGAAGATGGGGTTTCATTGAGAGGGCGAGGACGTGAGCTGTGACTGTGAGGAGCTGCAGGACGACTTACACTAACTTGTTGAGGTGCCTGTCGTTGCAGGTGTCTTGTGGTGTTGAGGACCTTAAGAAGGCAAATGAAAAGCCAATATCCGTCGCTGTATCCTGGAGTGGCAAAGTCTGAAGTAAGTAAGTATTGTGACTTATATTATGAAACAGGTGTTTTTTTTTCAATCATTGTAAGGAAACTTCACTACATTAATACACGTATTTTGCTATTTTTAAATTTGAAACACTGACACGTGCACCCTAGTGGAGGGATGAAGACAAAATGGGACCAAGTTTAAAACACTGATAATCAAGTGACGTGACTACTTGGACCACGTTTACTCGAGTTTTCCTAATGACGATCCGTTTGGAGTGATGAACGAATGGCTAAATGAAATGTAATCAATTATTATTATTATTCTTCGTTTCAAATTCCTTCTAAACCTGCATTTTCTCTTTTTAGTATGAAAGATATCATCAGCTGTCGTCAAACTTAATACGTAAAGCAATTCGATTGATTTTAAAGTGAAAAGATGGATACAAAAAGGAAAACGTTTAAAGAAAAAACTGCATGATGATGATAATAAAAAACACAACTTTGCAAAGTATCACTTTTATTTTTTATAAAAACCAAAATATTTTCAACCACAATGTGGCCATCTTCAGTGGTGATTTAAATTAAACTGTGATTTAAATTAAAAAAAAAAAAAAAAAAAAAAAAAAAAAAAAAAAAAAAAAAAAAAAAAATTAAAGTGATACTTTGCAAAGTTGTGTTTTTTATTATCATTATGGAAAAGTACCACAAAGTTGATAAAAATACTTTAAATAAAATAAAAAATGCATGATGATGTATATAGTGGATTCCTTTCACGTTTTAGAAGATTTCATCACGTAGGGAAAGAATAAAGAATATACTTGTACCTAGGAACATGGTTCTAAAAAAGGACTGTTGTTGATTCTAAGGCGTTTGACATTTCGATTGAATTCCTCCCGTCAGTGTGACAACAAAAGGAAGTCTTTTTTACTCCCTTGCAATGTTTCATGAATGGCAGATCAATGTGTAAAAGTTTGTTTTTTGCAATCAATTTAAGATGCAGTTTGAAAAAACTTTATTCAAAATCATTTTGGTTAAATGTCTTTAGGTAAAATCATGACTTATTTTAGCGATTACATGATCTTTATGAAAATATACAATTCTTGGATAAACTATCACATATTGAATGTGGATGTGACTAGACTACTGAAAAAAGATCCATGATTTCATGTTAGGTCGAACTTCTTTCAATGAATATTTTCTCACAGTTCTTGTGACTTAGTTTGTATTATTAAACTGAATGAAATCTGTCAAATGGTAATGAATTTACTTAAAAAGTATAAAGAAATCAACTAATAAAATAAAGGGAAACATTTTCCAACCGGACAATGTTTTTTTTAGATGAATTTGAAATAAAATTATCTGGGAATTTATTTTGATCGTAGAATTCTCTTGTGGAATGATAACTTTGTGTATTTAAACGAATATATAAAATAAATAAAAAAATTTAAACACAACTCAAAGAGATACCGACAGTTTTATAGACGGACTGACGTTTCTTACTATACATTGTGTGACGTTTCTTCATCCGTGTTCGTATCTGTTATCGATTTTGGACCAAGTCTAAAGTTTACATTTCAATGCTTGGTGAAATAACAGCGTCGTTTTTGCTACATCAAGTTTTTTTAAAATTTATTGGGTTTATCTGGGTTTATCATTTGTGTTGTTAATTTGGTTTGAAAACGAGGGAACTATTTTTAAAGCCCGTCTCTTTAAAGCAAATATAATGTTTTACTTATTAAAAAAATTATAAGAAAGGGTTGCTAAATAACCTCATTCACATCTCAATTATTCGCTCTCCCTTTGAACCCCATTCAGGGGCATAGGGAGGCAACAAGAGCCCCCCATTGCGCCATTTTTTATTGCAGGGACACCAGCTGCCTGAACCTCCCTTTCCTGATTGGGTCCAGGCGTCCGAGGTTTATTTCTTGCATCTTTTATGACCTTTTGAGGTTTAAGGACATAACATGTTCTGTCTAAATATCTTAATACTAATTTATAAAGTTGAAACCGTTTGATCTTTAATGCTATGCTGATCTCAGAAAAATAACATACCTGTATCAGATTTAAAAGAAAATAAACGTAGACAACGCTTAGCATTAGACCACTGAAGATCACTTATGACTCTAAGAGACAATATTTGTTTGTTCATTACGAAGAAAAACCATACGACGCACAGCTTTGTATTTGTCACTGAGATTTATTAGGTCATAGAGTGTCGAGAGTTGCGCGTTTTAAATATTGCCGTACATGTTATGTTTCACGCTCATGGGAATAAAAAATGAAATAATTTATATGACAGAAAAATGTGGTTTCCAGAGGAGAAACAATGTCGAGGAGCTGTGGATAAGATTTCGAGTGGACTAGAGATCAAATAGATCGCTGAAGCAAATGGACACTATAAATTACTTCTTGTCTAAAAACATGGTCGACTATGTTCCACTTTCTTTCGTCCCATAAGGGAGCCTAAATTAAAAATTCTTTGTAACCCATCTGTTATAAATTTTTAAACACTCTCACCCAGATTGAAATTAAAAAAAGAAGTTTGGCGATATTCTAAATTTAAAAAAATTAATAGATCTTCATTTACAAAATGAAAATTGAATTTATGGTAACCAGCCGCTATGTGTGTGTGCTAAACCATTGGTATTTATGAAACTCTTTAATTAATTTTCTAGTTTGTATTTTCTTTGCCAGCGTGACGTCTGTAATAATAATTATCTGTTACGTACGATTTCGTTGCTTTCTGAACTTTCATTTCTGTGAAAAAAAAAAGTATTTTTCATCTCAATATTAAATTTCCGACAATGAACGGAAGTTGATGAAGGGAGGAGTCATTGGGGGTGTGTTGTGGGGTGGGGAGGTTGCTGTGGGATGTCTGCTGGTGGTGGTTGTGTTGACAGAGGGATGTTTTCAATAAATTACAAATGAGAAATGAAGGTTGCACAAGGCTGACGATTAAAAAAAAATTTTTTTTCTTGATAATTTTGTACCCATGAGGTATTTTTTTTATTTTTTTAATAGCTCACGTTGTTGTAGGTAAAAAAAAATATTACTGAAAGCTTGAAAGATACTGTATAAAAAATCTGCTTACCAATGTTTTGAAATTCAATGGTTCAATGGTAAATAAAAATTGTGTTGTTATAGAATTTTTCACAGATGGCGTTGTTGTTAGTAAATCCGTTCCATACTTATTTTAATATTGTATTTCATTTTATTTTCTATCCCTTTTGCAATGTTTTATTAGTTATTCTGTTATCCGGAAAGGAGAAGAATCCAATAAATCAAACATCAGAAGAATCTGTTGAGCCGATCTCGAGTTATGTGTTCGCACTAACCCGACTTTAATTTATATTAGAGATTATGGAAGATTTTTAGGTATATAACATAAAGTCTATATAAATAAGAGAAGAAAAAGGAATTTTCATATACCTAAGTATATCCTATTATGGTCAAAACATCCCCCTTGTGGATAAAATGCCAAAATGGCGAAAAAAGATCTATTTGCTTGCGCAATGGGTTTCCGTAACTATCTAATAAAATATAGGTACCGATTATCACTTGGAGGAATTAATAAATATGGAGAGATTGACAGCTGAGTTTTGTATGAGAGCAAGTGATGCCACTAGAGGGGGTGTGAGGAAATATTGGCGGCCATCTTAGTTGAACCATATTTCAACAATTTGTATGGAATAATAGAAAATATATATCAGAACTTCGAGTAGATTGAAATATATTGTGTATTTGACTTAAATTATTAATCTCTTCAGTTTAAGGAAAGATTTGAAATAAAGTTCACGAAACAAAACCAACATAACATTAAATCATCATAATTTAATATGAAAAAAACTGTTATTAAACTTTAAAAGAGCAATAATATATCTACTCGTAAACGTAGTTATCAACAACAAAACACTACAAAAGAGATCCAGTAACACAGACATCAAAACACTGAATATGTTCCATTAAGATGGCGTCGTAATTGATTTCTCCCCCCGACCCGCGGCTTCAAAAGATTTGCCAATGAATCCATCCATAACCATAGATTCATCCAAGGATTATCACAATGACATATTATTATTTAATTAATTTAAACAGAAAAAAATTAAAAGATATTTAACTTTTAAAAACGATATTTCAGTCAATATCATGTTTGATTTGGGTAAACCATGTTAAAAAAAAAACAGAATTAAAAAAATACCATACATAACCAGAACAGTCAGTTCACTCAATTAGGTATTTAAACTAATTATTTTCTCCTTAGCAATCTTCTGCTCGATTCAAACTGGCGTTCGACTACAAACGAAGATTTCGCCAATGTATAGTACGAAAAAATTAACTGTCCACTGGAACATGTAAACAATTATTCAAACCAAACAAAGACACTTATATAAAAATATAAAAAGTGGACAGTTAATTTTTATCCTACTCTACATTGTCGAAGAATTCGTTTGTAGTCGATCGCCAAATGCATTTTGTCTAGGCCTGCTGATACGTAGGTACATCGTTTTCAGAAACATACCTAGTTCGTGTTTATAGTTTGTAAGATTGAAAAAAAAGTTAATACCTTCTTGAGTTTTGTAGAAATCGAAAGGTCTACACTACTTAAGAAATAGAAGATTATTTGTGTTTGTAAGGCTCCTCATTATTCTCTTTGTAGGGTGGTTTATTACAGAAATATACGTAAATACTTCCTGATTATACGAGTTGAAGTATAAATCTTTTACCTTTCTTGTTATAAGCGAAGGTTGCATTGCTGGAATATTACTTGGTCCGGAAAACACAGCAATTTTATGTTTTATTTGATGTGATGATAGCTTAATATTAGTCGAAGCTTAAGTTCGAGTGAATCCCGACCGTTTTTTACTATAAAATTTTCTAAGGCTCGTCCAATCAATGTATGGCGATTCTTCTGGCTTAAAATATGTTAATATCAACGTAATTTTTCTTTGGAACATTAACACTGTATTTGAGAAAATGAACACTAACCTTAACTTAGCGTTGTTTATAATTTGAACAAGTTTTCCGATATATTAAAAGTTACGCCAATATTGAAGTTATGCGGTAACCTGTTAAAAGTTATCTTGATCGAAATCACACAATTTCCAATAATGTGTAAAGTTGCTGGTTCAAAAATACTGACTTGGCATTAACCCTTTCACTGCCTCTGAGAAAGAATTTTTATTGATTTTTGGGTATAATTTTCATAACAGAAAACGAAATATAAAATAAATCCATACAAATATTGATAATCTCTCTTTAAACATACAGAAGCTAAGATTTTAAATTGTTGTCTAATGCTAATACTCATATGAAAGTGAATAATAATGAATATGTTTCAACCCATTATAGGTCTTAGCTGCTAAGTTTAAGTTTATTTATCCGGAATTTTTACTAATTGTCATTGATAGGAACAATAATAATTGTGACTGAATTGCTATATAACAAGTTTGCAGCTCTAGAACCGGGGCTATGCCATCCAAACATCGTAGTTTATATCGGTCGAAAATTCGTCTAATGATTGGGTCTAGGGATTGCAATCCGGTCTCATTTTGAATCCGGCCGGATCCAACCGTATTTTCGTCAATCCGGCCGGATCCGATCGGATCCGACCGGATTGAGCTAACCTTGATGAATTAACATTTTTAACAATAATAAAGGCTTAAAATAAAACGGTACGTATACGAAATTAATTTAATTAGGGTATGACTTCTTTTAAATAGTAAAAACTATAAAAAAATTAGTTTTTTTTAAAATAAAGTTACAAATTAGATTACTTTTTATAAAATTCAAATTGAAATTCATCGAAAATAAGTAGCATATTTATATAACCTGCTTGATTGATCATGATTTACGATGTGCAAACTAAAACCGACACAACGAAAAAGAAAGATTCTCAAAAAATCACCGCCCATAGTGGAATTAAACCATTCAAGGCAGAGTAAGAAACTCCAGATTCGGAGCTTCTGCGGTATCGAGAACGTCAGGCAATGGGGTAGAAATAGAAGGCCTTATTGGAAAGACCACGTCAACAGAACGGATCCGGTGATTCTGATAATTATAAGAAGATGAAATCACATCTACCAGCAGATCCTTGTACGAGCACCAAAGAGATGGATGAGCAGTTGGACATGCGCGTCCCAGGAATAATACCTATAACCGGGAATAATCAGAGACACTCCTATATATTTTTTTTTTTTTTTTTTATTTATTTTAACAAAACACATTTCAGATGACAACTATACATTAAAGTAAAAACAATATAAATTTATGGCCTTAAACTAAGTTGACCTCCATCGAGATGTGTCACATGTTACAAGAATAAGTCTTTGAGAAATTATTTCAGTTTTATCCTTGAAATTGTGACAGAGACTACCGAACTAATCTAATAAAAAGCAGACAATAATCACAAGTATTATTTTGCTTTTAAAAAGGTTAATATATATTTTATTGGCTCAATAATTGTTTAATATTCTCACCATTTTTCTAACAGGTGTCTTTTCATTCGATAGTCAATACTTTCAATACGATCAGTAAACACTAGCTTTAAAATCCTACATTGGGTACAAGGAGGCAAAAGCAGCATTCCACTGCACTCAGTGTTACGCATTTGGCTCCTTTTCTCTTTTTATCTTTATGGGTACCCACAATTTTACCTAAAATGACCCTGTGAAATTGCTAGGGATACGGGTTCGAGTTCTGTCCATGTTGAGTTTGTTGAAAAATCCTTTGATATGATAAACCGGATCCGATCTCCGGATCCGTCAATTTGCGCCGGATCCGATATGAGCATTTTGATGCCGGATCCGCCGGAATACCGGATCCGGTTTTCCGGATTGCAATCCCTAATTGGGTCATTATCGAAACCCCTTTTGGAATCTATAGATATCCAAGCAGTGTAAGTGACCCAGCTAATATGTAGTTAATCTACATTAGTCTTACTGAGCTGATCTTGTAGATGCCATAGGACTCAGTATTGTATATTATTCTACGCTACGTCTGGTCGTCATAGGTCCATAATATTATAATATGAGTAGCATGTGCGTTTTTATCTATTCACAAATTATTATTTTTTCTCTTGTTGTAGATTTTGCCCTTCACTACAGCGTTTCGGTTGTCTCAACTCTCATGAATTGCTTTGGAGACAATGTTTCACTTATAAGTTATAAGAAGGTATAAAGATTAGATCGAACTATAAAAAGAATGTTCAGTTTTCATTCGGGCTTACGAAATTGTCCTTAACCCTTGTTGATTCATCTTGGTTGATCCATAAATAGGTACAAGCGCGTTTTATTGGAAAGTGGCATTTTGTAACCAACCGACGATAGTAACACATAACGACCAACCCCTACGTGTAACGGCTGCGAAACCAAATAATAATTATTACCCACCGTCACGTGCTTACGTCGTTTGTCGTTCCAATTATATCGAAGATTGGCCGTTGAGATTTGGATTGGATATTAAACTAAGGCCATACCGATCGATTTTCTTAACATAACATTAAAATATGAAAAAAGTAATTCCTAACCTTTGAACTTACATGTTGAAAAGATTTAAATGAATAATTTGGTAATGAACTTATATAAAAGCTCAAGTTAAGCAAAACTCTACTAGAAAAATCGATAGATGGCGACGTTTTTCGTATGATTGAAGTTATAAGTAAAATTTAAAGGTTTATAATTAACAAGACCAGGTCATCGTCACTAATAATATAAAAAATATATTATTAAAGCACCTGATATAATTGATAAATGTCGTGCATGTGGCCAAACAGGAGAAACACTCAGACATATTTTGTCTGGGTGTTCTCTCCTGTGTGGTTCTGAGTATCTGCACAGACATAACGATGTGGCTAAAATAGTTCATCAAAAACTTGCCTTGAAATATGGTTTGCTCGATCTTGAAGTACCTTATTATAGGTACACCCTAATTTCGGTAATGCAAAACAGTAATACAAAGTTGTATTGGGATATACCAATACAAACTGACCGAACGATTAACGCAAATCGTCCGGACATTGTATTGGTTGATTGTAGGAACGGGATAACGTATCTCGTGGATATCACTATACCGTATGACGAAAATTTGAAAAAAGCCGAGCAAGATAAGATAATTAAATATCTTGATCTTGCTCACGAAATCAAGGATATGTGGCATACACCAACCACGCACATAATACCTATAGTGATATCGACGAATGGAGTTATTCCTAAGTCTCTTAAAGACAATCTAGGGAAACTTGGCATCTGTTGTGGTCTCAGATATGCCATCCAAAAGGCAGTTCTGTTGTCCTCATGTAGGATGTTAAGAAGGTTCCTTTCTCTGTAGTTCGAAGATCTCTCATGATTACATTACATCGTGATGTATCATGAGAGATAATACCGATATTTTTATATTTAGTACTAGCTTTTTTTACCCGTCCACCAAAAATTTGTAGAATAATGGGAGTTATAGAACCTGATCTATGGATGTTTACATACAGAGCTTTATAAAAGTATGGTGTACCTACATAATGTTAAATGTTCACTAAATTGTGTATTATTTTTAATGTATTATTTTTCATAGAATAAATTATTA
Organism: Mystacides longicornis; assembly: GCA_963576905.1. NCBI lineage: Eukaryota > Metazoa > Arthropoda > Insecta > Trichoptera > Leptoceridae > Mystacides > Mystacides longicornis. The sequence goes on along the minus strand of OY756424.1, from coordinate 9,534,528 downwards.
TTATTATTTAATTAGTTGTACTTATTTTTTTGTAACACCTCATCAGCAAGAAGAAAGCGCTGCAAGACATAATCATAGCCTGGCGACTTACTCTCTATGCTTACCCCATAGTTAATAAGACAGTGCTCGAATGTGGTGAGCAATGGGCTCTCACCACAATGTTGATTCTATTATTCTGCAATTAAGTACCAAAAAAGCTTTTTATGTTCCTTACTTAAAGTAAAGCTTCTCACTATGGAATATATCTACAAATATAAGTAAACTTAGAAGTCGGCACCTAATCTTCAAAATTTAACGCAACAGTTGAAGAATTTAAGGCCCACACCAAGTTTCAAACCTGCGTTTAGCTTTTTCATCAACAGCAGCCCGATTCACGGAAAAGTTTAAGTGTAAGTTTAGTTCGAAGTTCGAACGAAGTTCGATTCAAACCCTCCGTGAATAGGTACATAGACTGTAGATAGTCGCCGCCTACAATAATTATTATTACCAGCAGCCCTATTCACAAAAGTTTGAATCGAACTTTGTTCGAACTTAGACTTAAACTTTTCCGTGAATCGGGCTGCAGGTCTATTGCGTTTAAGTGCAGTAACTACACATTGAGGTGTGACTACTTTTACATTAAAAAAGTTCTCGGTAGGTGGTTCTTCTTATAAATCTGATATCCTTTACCCATCACAGCAAGCTTAACTGTGATGTAATCATGTTGAAAAGTGTATGATTCGAACCTACATGTAGCTATCTCACAAACTGATATGCTCCTTTTGACGTCATAAGTCATTATTAGGTAAGTTATAGGAGGTAACTACAATGCTTTTATAATTGGCAAACTTCAAAAGTTATAAATATGTACCATTTTATGAGAGTATGGCTTTCAGATTTGTCGGATCTGATCCATAAGATGAGATGAGATTGAGATGAAGAAGGAGTACTGATTTCTTTTCTCAAGGTCAAAAGATATTGGGGAAAAATGGTCTTTATCAGAAGATGAGAAACTCTCTTATGAGTTTTGGCAGGATTAAGAATATCTGGAGTACTCACCAAGTTTCACTATTCTTTATGAACTAGATTAAACAGTAAAGGAGGAACTCGACTAACTACCAAAAAGAAACTCGATTTTATATTATAAAAAACAAAAACACTATATTAGAGAATTCAAATAAAGTATCACAGAAAAATATATTTTAACTTAAAAACTAATTACAATAATATGCACTGGTAGGTTCTGAAGGAAAGAGTAATAAAATTGTATACTGAAAAAGCTTTTATACTAGGGTTATTCACGCAAGCTCTTTTTTCCAAAATAGGTGGTGTGTTCTCCCTCTGGTGTGAAATATCCTAAGTTAGTTGACTTGGTACAGACGGTGATGAATCTACATTGTTGATAAAATACGAGATGTATTCGTCGTATTCCGCTAGATGGCTCTTTATTCTGGATGGTTCTATATACACGTTGACATCAGATAGAAAAATAAAATGTTGCTGAAAGTTCACTGCCACACAGCCTCCCGCAAGAATTTATGGCATGCTATAAATTCTGATGTGGATCTGGTGATGGAGTGTGGAATGGAACTCTGCAGTCCTCTGGTTGAGCGGTTTGTAGATGGTACGTCTTAGATGATGACTTGGCTCGACTGGGCTGGTCGTTGTAGCGACTGGAACTTAATAGAAGTTGGACAGAGTGTTCACGACGTTAGTGCGGTTGCACTGGGGTAATATGATGGCTAAAATCGGTTAAAACAGCGTTGATGTGTTTTACCATATGAAGCGGCGATGTTGATTGCGCTCGGCCATTAATGCAGCAGCGATGGTGTTTGTGCTGTAGTAACTGGTTGATCCATGTGGTCGGTTGACGAGCAAGGAAAAATGCATCAGTTGTTTTCAGTGGGGTGTCATCGTGGTGTGATGTACATCTGCCACTGTTGAAAGAGAGACAGTAGTGGGGCAAAATTCGTTGGAGAAGTTTGGCCTCCGAGCTACGAAGTCTGTGAGACAGCTCGTGTAGTCTGCTTCTGATAAGTACAGCAGGTGAAGATTGCTATCGTAGGCTTCCATCAGTTGGATTTGTGTTGGTGTAGTCCAGCGTTGGTTGAGTAGTGTCGTGATGAGATAATATGCAACATATAGAATAAACAAAAAAATTTACAATAGAATTGGTATAAGTATATTTGTTTTAGGGTGGTTCTTGAATTTAAAAGATTTGATTTTAAATTTGAATTTGAAAATAAAAAATTATTTGAGTATATTATATACAAATGTTGATTTTGAAAAAAAAATTACAAGTTATATTTCACTAAGATAATTGTTCTAGGAAATTTTTTCTAAGTGTAGTGTTTCAATGTTGTTTTCTTTTTAATATTCAAAATAAAATTAGGAAAAATTTATTAAAATTGGTATTGAATAGGTATGGTTCACAATTGGTATATGTTTAAATACTTTTCTATAATGTTTATGAAGTGAAGTTACTATGTGAGATCTTTTATATATAATAAAATTTGTTACCAATCTGGTATTAGCAATATACAGTTGGTGGTTTTGTATTGGGATCTGTAATCATTTGGTAAAAATACATATTAGAATTTTTATACAATAAAATAAGTAAAAAATAGTGGGTAGACATAGTAATATAGTTGTACATAGTGTGTTTGAATTAAAATTTTTTATAATGTTTTATTTTGTCAATGTATGTGTGTCAATAATGTTAAATAAATGTTACTGATTTGGGAAAGTGACACTTTTTAGGATTTTGTTTTCAATGGTCTTTTGTATGAATGTAAATACATTAATTGTCTTTTTCTTAACTCGTTGAGTTGTATATTTGATGGTAATAGATTATACGTATGACGCTGTTGTCATGTGTGTATAATATGGACAATACGTATGACGTTATGTTCATGTGTGTATGTCCTTTTTAGACTATACGTATGATGCTATGATCATGTGTGTATGTCTGTTGCTCAGTCACTACAAGAAAGCTTTGAGATGAGAATCTCTGCTCTTGTGTGTATGTAGTTAGCCGACGAAATGGGAATTTCGGTCTGAACATGCGCGGTGCATTGTACTAGACGTGGCGTGAAATACATAGAGCTTTTTTGAATACATGTGTATGAATACATGTGTATAAGTATTAGGCCGTATTTGCATATGTAAGTTGACCTCGAATTGAATTCGGACTGAGATTCTTGAGACAGAATTTCTCTAGTCGCGGAAAACGTTAATAGCAATTGGCTAGTAGATGGTAATATAAGATGGTAATATAATTGTTTTACATTGACAATTTAAATAGAATATTTTTATAGACCATTGAAATATTTGTATCGTTGATAAGTTGATACATAAATAATCGTTTATTGACCAGAATAAAATAAGAATTGGTAAAATATGACTGAAATGTTGGTAAGATATTGACTATAGGAGTCTGAATGTCCTTTTGTGTGTTTACCAAATATCAATATGACAATATACAAATGTATGTGAAAAATGCGATTTAAATTTCTTGTTTTTCTTTAAAATGCAATAATGCGCTATGAAAATCTAATAAAAATGTAGGTATTTGTTTCGCTTGTTGTTTATGTAAAATATAAAAAGGGTTACCTCAAAGTTTGGCAACATAAAAACAATGTACTTGTAAATCTGCAATCAGATAATCAAAGGTTATTATTTTGTAAAAAAATCATTTAAATTTGCAATTCAGCATGCGATTATAGATAGTTAATGTATTAAATTAAGTTTTATCAGTATTTAAAGACATGAAAAGTTTTATGAAAAAATCTCGATGTGACATTGTATCGTGAAAAAAATTTAACCTACAAAATTTATTGTTCACAAATTTTAAGTTTTTTTCTTTTTTTGAAGATTTTAATATCGTTTTTACAAGGTTTAGGCATTATTGATTAAATGTTTGTAATAATAATTAGAAGGCGGAAAAAACAAGAGGCTTTTTAAAATAATCCGATAGGTTGAAAATTGTTTGGAAAAAATTATGCGCTGAATGTCGTTTTACAATGGTATTTTTAAAGATTTTACTTGCCTGATAACCCATCGGATGACTCATCCCTTCAGAACCAGTTGAATTTTAGAGTTTGCACATGATTTTACCCTATATTTATATTTGAGTTGTAAAATTGAATAAACTTCGTAAGCAATGCTATTTGACAGCTGCGTGTTGTAATTGAGTGCAGTCGAGTGAAGTTTGCGTCGAATGGGAATATGAGAGACGCGCTTAATTTTGAATGTAGTATGTGATATGAAAATTTTAAATTGTGGGACAATATTATTTAGATGGCTTTGTGAAAGAAATAATTCGGAATGAATGTATAGAGTGTTAAATATTTGATATGGATTAGTGGATGAAAGTGTACATGTGACAATTTTGTTAGAATGATTGTTGAGAAAAATTTGTTTGAGAATGTTGATGGATTGTTGGAGATTATTGGAAAATGGTGGATTAAGTAGATAATTGAAGCAAATTATTATGGTAATTGATAGAAGGGTGTTCGAACGTCGTAGGGTCACCAATTTATGGCTTTCAGATTTGTCGGATCTGATCCATAAGATGAGATGAGATTGAGATGAAGAAGGAGTACTGATTTCTTTTCTCAAGGTCAAAAGATATTGGGGAAAAATGGTCTTTATCAGAAGATGAGAAACTCTCTTATGAGTTTTGGCAGGATTAAGAATATCTGGAGTACTCACCAAGTTTCACTATTCTTTATGAACTAGATTAAACAGTAAAGGAGGAACTCGACTAACTACCAAAAAGAAACTCGATTTTATATTATAAAAAACACAAACACTATATTAGAGAATTCAAATAAAGTATCACAGAAAAATATATTTTAACTTAAAAACTAATTACAATAATATGCACTGGTAGGTTCTGAAGGAAAGAGTAATAAAATTGTATACTGAAAAAGCTTTTATACTAGGGTTATTCACGCAAGCTCTTTTTTCCAAAATAGGTGGTGTGTTCTCCCTCTGGTGTGAAATATCCTAAGTTAGTTGACTTGGTACAGACGGTGATGAATCTACATTGTTGATAAAATACGAGATGTATTCGTCGTATTCCGCTAGATGGCTCTTTATTCTGGATGGTTCTATATACACGTTGACATCAGATAGAAAAATAAAATGTTGCTGAAAGTTCACTGCCACAAGAGTATTTGCTCCTATGTTTTTGGGACACATTATTATAAGAAATGTAAATGAAATGACTTGCTGGTACGACCACCACTAATAATATAGTAAGTTGTTTTAAAATATCACATTATTTGATATTTTAACACAGAAACATCATTTGAAAATAATTAATTACCAAAATCCATGAATTCTCATCGTTTACATTAATATGTCGTGGAGGCATTATTTAACTAAGACTAAGAATCGCTATAAAACATCTATTGTTTGGAAATGGTTCAGGAGAATATATTATTAGATGTTTTATAGAAAATTACTTACCAAAATCCATGAATTCTCATCGTTTACATTAATATGTCGTGGAGGCATTATTTAACTAAGACTAAGAATCGCTATAAAACATCTATTGTTTGGAAATGGTTCAGGAGAATATATTATTAGATGTTTTATAGAAAATTAAAACAATATGTAATATTTTTCAGTTTATTTCTGGTTATAAATAAATGAAAACATTCTGTTTATTTAATTTCAATGAATATAACACACAACTACCATTTTGTAAAATGATAATTATACTAATCATACTAAATGTATGAAACCGAGGTTGCTTCTAGCGTATCACAGCTCAACAAAACACTTTTTTTATACAAATGAATCTGAACTCACCCAAAGTTAACACATAATAATATACACTTTTGACATCTTTCACACAAAACAATGCTTGTGTTGTAAAAGTTGAAATGGTCGCAACAGAATTCAAAGCCACAATTGAGTACACAGTATGTAGCCGTCAACTGATACCAGTGGGCTACCAACCTCCTGTTTCTGGTACTGTTACCGATGGTTATTAATTTATCAAAATAATGTCGTCTAGTATTGTAACAGCGTATCCATATGGCACAATTTTTAAGAGCATTGGCTGCCAGTTCATTTTTACCGATTGTGATTGTGTTTTTTACATTCCAAACTACGAAAACATTGAATACTTTCCAGTATACATAATTTGACTATCCTCATTCAATAGAAATTTTGGGGGAACTATTTAACATTAATCTGTAAAAAAACATTATGTAATTTAAATATAGACAAAAATAAGAAAAGAGGTACCTACAATTATTATCAAATAATAATACGGGACTTACCGATTTTGCATATTCCAACAATAAAATGCATACTTGTACATTTTAGAAATTCACTTCTGTTATTTTATCACTCTCTCGAGAGTGGATTGCCACAGTGGAAGTAAGAAGAAGATTGTTGAAAATATCTTGTAATATCTATCCTGTAAAAATATAGTTACATAAAATAAATTAATATAATAGGCTAGCTGCATTGTAATTATGCGATTATTTTGAAACAATATTTACTCAATTAACTTTGCTTACCTATTTTATTATTCCCAAAAAAAATGATTTTATAAGCCGTAAAAAAATTCAATGTTTACATTTTTATAGTTTGACAACAAAATAGACATATCCATAGATTGACAACATGACAATACATTAACCATAGAAAACGCTAAAAAATATCTGGATAAATTATTTTCTGATTTACTTATTTATATAAAAAACATTTTTCATACAAAAACCACTTTAAATGTGTAGAAGAATTATTAAAGTGGAAAAAAATCCTGAAAAAATCAATCTTATTTTGTTTTCATATTATGAAGCTCAGACAAAGAATTACATTTTAAAAAGTTCGTCTATGGTACTTACTCACTCTCCTACTGTCATGTTATTATCCTGACCACTGACAGCCGACGAAAACAAAAAGGATTCTATATTTGAAAATTTTGTAAGTTTTTTAATATTGAAATATTTTCTACGTAGGTACCTAAGCTATTTTAATTATTAAGATTAGGCTATTCATTTACCTACCTTTCATGATTTTTTTATAAGTATAAAATATGATCATTTGAATTTGCTGTTTATTTTGTATTTTATGTTCTAGTCATGGAGTTGCAGCTTTCTTCAAGTCTATCTGAAACAATAATACCTGGTGCATTATGCAGTCTAAATGGATTTTAAGAAGATCTTAAAAAGGTATAAAAGCTACACTTTGAAACAAATAATATTACTAAAAATTCTAAATTAATGTTTTAAGCAGCACATACATCAAAGATTGTTTTATTCTTATATGAAGTTCTTAAGTAGTTTGATATATTTCTAAACCCTTAATATCGATTCTAATCAAATTCTCATAATGTGTATTTTTAAAACAAATCCCTGTCAAAATGCGAAATTTTCTAATGTCGCCTTATATATTTACAACCATGGCCATGTTATCACTGTATTTTGCTTTCACATATTAATAGAATTATGTTTTTTCTAGATGGGAGCATTGCAAGGATTTTGGATATGTCAAGAAACGCTGCCGAACCGAATGCTTCCATCCACTCTGTGTTGTGTGTTGTGTTTATTAAAAATATTACCCACCTTGTTTAATGATGAATATAACATTAAATAAAATAAATAATAAGGAAGAAAACATAAGTTTGCATTTATCTACATAAGAATTTTGAAAAGTGTCGTTAATACCTACATATTATCTAATATCTGTTATTAATTTTTATGTGGATAAATCAAGTGAATTTTATTACCAAAATAGTTACATATCTGATTCTTTTCCAAAATAAACAGGAAGTTTTGTTTAATATTGTTTGCTGCAACATAATATTTGAGCTGTCAAATTCACTTTGGTAATGTTTTGAGATTCAGATGTGGGTAAGTACCTGTTTTACCGTTCAATTCTTGCTATTTTATGGATGTTCATACAAATTTCAAATTAAATTTTCATTCATAAATTTTATTACCTAAACTCTATTATCTTGAATCATTTTACATCAGTTCTATATAAAAATAATTATGTACATTACAATATGCAGAGAGGCATCTAATTTAACTTTGATTCCGATGGCTACAACTGTTCTAACAACGGTGGCCATATTCTTATAATATGTCAAAATTTCCTTCAAAATGGAGTAGCGTTTGATAAATTTTATGAAAATCATTATTTTATAAGGTTTATAACATTTGAATTACATTTGTATGTATTTCAAATCAATCTCCAATCTTTTAAATACATTTTCATACCGCATTACTCCGATTCCGTGTAATTTTTACATGAGTAATTTTGTTTTCAAAAGATGGCTTTCCGTGTTTAGTGAAATTTTACTATGAAGATTTCATAATTTTAGAAATTTATTAATAACTTAAAATATATTTAATGAAATGTAAATATTTGTATCTCAGATTACCACAATTGTATTTGCGAAAAACTGCGAAGAAAAAAATTCAACGCAGAACCTACGCTTTTAGCGTGATGCTCCGACATACAGTTGGAGTGAAACAAATAAATAAATAAATATACATACATTACTGAATTATTATGTAGATTATAAACCTATCTAATACCTTGTTTCTACGTACATAGAAATGGACAAGCATATAAAAAAGTAAAGTCAAACTTAGCCGGGACAAGGTTTTTTATATTAAGACGAACGTTTTGATGACTCTTTTGTTACAGTGCACAGATACTTTAGTTTGTTTTGACTACTTATAAATATTAAATCTTCATAGAAACAAATGTAAAATGAAAAGGGCCTCATAATGGACGCAGAAAACTTTTTGAAGCCGGTATATTCAAATGGAAGGTGGAACGGGAAATGGCGGGATATTTAAACTCATTGTAGGTATAACCTAAATATTGAACTAGATAAAAAGAACATATTGATTCCAAGTTTGTAATTTCTACAAAAATACGTTTAAAATATGTTTGAATGTTATAAAAATATTTCTGAAGGCTTGAAAAAAGTACCAATATTTTTAATTTCAATGGTTCAATGGTAAACAACTATTATTTTGTTGTTACATAATTGTTCCATTGATGGCTGTGGCGTCGCAGAAAATCCGTTCTATAGTTACTTTAATATTATATTTTATACCATTTCTTATCCATTTTTCAACTTTTTATTAGTTATTCTGTTATTCGGAGCGGAGAAGAATCCAATAAATCAACCATCGGAAGAATCTGTTCGCCCGATTACGAGTTAAAGGATAAGGATAAGCCCAATTGAGAGCAGACCAGAGAAAATAATACAGGTTCTTATATATTATGTAGTAGAGAAGAAAACACGTCTATATTGGTTGATGTCTGCTTTACCAAAAATATGTAAACGCAGGTAGCCCTCAGAAAAGGTGATGGATGTGAACTGTATTTCGAAGAGGGATATGAGTGTGACCTACCTGGGATGCTGGTAAACGGATGTCTTCAGACCGGCCGGTTCTGTAATTTTTCTTCTGCAATCTCTATTAATAGTTTTTCACCGAACAACACAATTTTGTTCACAACACGTAACACACAGTACTCAACAGTACTCTTTTTCCAACCACAATGGATAAGCCCAATTGAGAGCAGACCAGAGAAAATAATACAGGTTCTTATATGTAGTGGAGAAGAAAACACGTCTATATTGGTTGATGTCTGCTTTAATAACTTTTTACAATGTGTTCGCACCAACTCTATTTTCATTTATCTTATAAGATTTATATTAATAGTTTGTTCTTTCTGAATTGTTAAAAATATAGGAATTTCGAACGTTTTAAAAAATAATCGACATACAGAAAAACATATTCTGAGAAATAAAAAAAAATTAAACCAGGAAGAATTATTTGAATAATTTTACGTTTACGAAAGTTTTATTTTTTTGTTGACGGTTGATTCAAAACACGATTTTATTTTTAGCCGAGTTTTTTTTTCAATATTACAACTAGCTGGCATCCGAAAGTTTGCCGTCTCAGAGAAAATATTTTAAATTTTATCTTATTCAAAAAAGAATGATACAAATAATATTTTTTACCTACAAGTTAATGTAGGTATAGATGTAGAAATATGGCAAAATACTCGTCAATGTGGTGTGTAGTCTAGTGTTATCATCGCCGGCTTTCGTACGTACAGCGTATTGGAGGTCGTAGTTTCGAATCCCGGCGGTGCCGACCATCTTCTCTTTCACGACCCAAGCTTTAAGTACTTAGCTTACCTACTGTGAAAGAGTCAAAGAGTGTGTTTGTGTTTACTTCGAGTGAGAACATTTTAAAATTATGAAAATATGTGAAATTAATCAAACAAGATCAACAGAAACAAAAATTCAGAACCGATATAGACAATTGTCATGATAATATGACTTTTCTTTGAGGTCTTGTAGTAAGTGATGCCATCAAATGAAATCAAAATTCCCTTTGAACTCCACTCGGGAGTATAGGGAGGCAACAATAGCTCTCCATTGCGCTCGATCTTGCGCAATGCTTATGACCTCCTGCCACACCATGTCCAACTCCCTCAACTCTGCCTCGAAGGAACGGCAGAGAAGTCCCTCAGCATGCTTATAAACATAATATAAAAACAAAGTTTTTTCGGAATTACGTGAACTAACGAACTTTGATTTTTATATAAACGATAAGATAAGGCAAACTTTAATTGAGTTTGCTCGGTAATAATTATCACTCTTAGCATATTTAAATTTCTGTGGAAAGAAATAGATATTATACCTATTTTAATATTATCATTCGCCAAATGACGTTCAAACGTTATGTGTCGAGTGGAGAGACTTCCTTTTAAAGAGGTTTAAGTCCCCGCTGCGGAATATTAAGTGGGAGCGGCTGGCAGGTGAAGATATCATTTTGGATAATAAGAAGCCGCTTCGTATATTCCTAATAGAATACGTTTATAAGGGTGCAACCACACAGAGGAGATTTCGGACTCCTGATAAAAAAAAATCGCCAAACACCTTAGTCTGAAAAACATTCAGAATAAATACTGTTAGGAACGTTAGTTGTTCTTATATCACGTAAATTTTAATAAGCCAAAAACTGTTTTTTTAATAAATAAAAAAAAAAACACCAACCGGAATCGATTCATTTAACGCGACTGAAATGATTTTTTTTTCATTACAAAATACCTATATGTATTTTTTATTAAGTTTTTTCATTAACCTTCCACTCTTTCAGGTATAATTATTTACAAAACATTTTATAAAATAAAAGATGATCTATAAAACTACAAGCCAACAATATTTAAAAGATCTTACATTTTTGTCTACGTATCAAAGTGGGAAGAAAATAAATAAATGAAAAGTAGGTATATGTTCAAAGTTAAAAAAAAGGAACAAAATATAAGAATACTAGCTGGTCCGACCGTCGAGCTTCGACCTAATCCAGAATAAAAAAAAAAAAAATTTTGACTTATGAATTAAATACAGTTTATGACATAAAAACTGAATTTAATTTCGCTAATAATTTATTTCAATATGTATGCAAAAATTATTTTTGATTCGGATGCGGGATAAAGTTCGACGGGTCGTAAGTTTGTAATAAAAAGTAATTAATTCCTGGGGGGTTGATCGCGGACATCGCTGGCGAACGGACGTCTCGTTGCACCGTTTCTCAACGCAAAGAAATATTAATTTCATTTTTTTCGTTATTTAAATATTTTTGTGTTTATTTTATGGGACAAAGCATTCGGTGAGTTCGTTCCAATTTTTTTTTATATTTGTTTATAAATTTTATTTTGAAATTATTTTGTTTATTTTTTATAGTGTGTCGTTGTTTACACTTAGCTTGCTTGTAGACACAACATGTCGCCCGCCGGAGGGGGGCCCCCACCCCCTCCGCCCACTACTGGCGACGGGGGTAGTGTGAAACGCACGGCTATTGATAAAATAGAGGAAGTGACGCCAAAGCGACCTAATATTGAAAATAGTTCTAGCGTAGTCACAGAAATTTTTAAGTATGATGCCACTTTCTTACCGCCATTTATAGTTCACATACAAAAGAAGGTCGGTGATGAATTGGAAAATATTGACTCACTAAAATTTGGTTCGTTCTTATATAAAAATAAAATTAATTCATCACAAAATATTCTGAGAATAAAATCGATTGGGAGACAAAAATTGTCAGCAGAGTTTAAAAATTATGTATCTGCTAACAACTTTTTAGACGAGAGCATACTTCAGGATAACGGGTACAGAACATTCATTCCCAAATTTCTTGCGTCCCGTATGGGAGTAGTCAGGGGTATCCCCACCGATATCAGCGACGAAGAATTATTGACGCATATCACTATCCCTCATGAAATAACTAAAATTATTAAAGTTCGCAGACTGGACTATAGAACTACGGAAAATGGTAATATTGTGAAAAAGCCATCCCGTTCTGTAGTTATTACATTTTCGGGACAAAAACTACCATCTCACATATATATTTTCTATAACAGGATCCCTGTAGAAACCTACGTTTTACCTACTATTCAATGTTTCAAATGTTCAAAATTCGGCCACACTAAGCTTCAATGTAAAGGAAAGGCGGTATGTTATAAGTGCCAAGGTAATCATACAGGTGACCAATGTTTTGTACCAGATGATGAGATTTTATGCGTGAACTGTGGTGGTAAACATACCGCAGTCAGCGTATTATGTCCGGAATTGGCACGTCAGAAAAATATAAAAAGAATAATGGCTGAAAACAGCATTTCCTTTTTTGAGGCCAGTATCCAATTTCCGAAGAGCAAACCTGCTTATTCTTCTGTAGCTGCAGAAAATGTACGCAAAGTAAATACTCGCAGTCAAGTCACCCCTCCTCTCTCCCCTTCCGCCCTCCGGCTTCCTTCTCGTTCAACTTCAACAAGCTATAGGTTTAATAAAATTTCCCAAATATCTACCAGAGCTGTAGAAAGGGAAAACAATATACTCAGAAATCCCAAACTTTTAAAAGAGATCAACGAAATTTTAATAGCACCAAATGGAAACTCTCCTCAACCGGACGATGGGTTTGCTCTTAGGGCAACAACCCAACGCGACTCAGAAGACCCTGAATGGATACTTATGAGCTTAATGAAGCCATTATTGAGGGAAATCTGTAATCAATTGTTAGCAGGGAGGTTCCTCTCATCTGAAACTTCCGATGATGGTGTCCGAAAAGAACTTGATAATATATTAGCCGACAGGCAAGAACTAAACAACCCTAATCAGTTAGAAAAAACTGTCCAACTTGAAAATATTCCATCAGCCAAAAGGCTGCCCGTTGACTATTCAGATTTAGATTTTAGCCAAACAAATTAAGACTCAATACAAACAGTTTTATATCTTACTTTACTCACTTTATTTTTCATTTGATTTATATGTATTTTGTCATATTATGTTATGTCATTCAATATCCCTTTTGCTACAAATGTTCTGTTTTTTATTTTTTTTTATTTTTTTCCTTATAACATAAAAATACTATGACCAATAAAAATATTAAAATTTTACAATTTAACTGTAGAAGTATAACTTGCAATAAGCAGGATATTGTAGGGATAACTTCGAAATATGATATATCGTTAATGGCCCTTTCAGAAACTTGGCTGAGGCCTAATCAAGCATTTAATATGAATGGTTTTTGTTGCTTGAGAGATGATCGGCCTTCTGGTTACGGTGGGGCGGCAATTCTTATCAGAGATAACATACCTTTTACTCCTATCTGTATAAAACCACTTTCTTGTCCTTTTGAAATAGTCGGTGTTAGAGTGAAAAATGTTACATTCATTTCAGTTTATATTCCTCCCAACATTTCTCAAAACTCTTTTAAATATCTAAAATCAGTCATCGAAAATGCAACTAAACCATTGATTCTTTTAGGAGATATGAATGGGCATCACCCATTGTGGGGGTCCAGCAGCACAGATAGACTGGGAAGGGAGATTGTTGACTCTCTAAACGATTTAAACTTATGTGTGTTGAATGATGGATCACCCACTCGAATACCAGTTCCAAATCAGCAACCAAGTATCCCAGACCTTTCAATATCCAGCAGCGATATATCTTCTTCATTCGATTGGAAGATTCTTGATGAGGTTAGTGGGAGCGACCACTTCCCAATTATGTTAGAGTGGAATTTTTCCGGAGCTGGAGGAATTAACACTCCTGTCAGCCCTGGCAGAAAAGCTATTCGAAATATCAAGAATACTGATTGGGAACAATACAGGAAATTCACAGAGGAGTCCTGTAGGTCATTCTCGCCTCCTTCAAGAGATAATATTAATGAATGCTGTAAATCATTCTCAGATATGTTGCGCAACGTCGAAAATTTCAAAATAAATAGAAATCACAAACACAAACCTCACTCTACGTCTCCACCTTGGTGGAACGAAGAATGTGATGAAATGATAAAAAAGAGGAAAGAAGCTCTAAGAAACTATAGACGTAACGCAAATATGGAGAATTTCCTTATCCTTAAAAACGCCCAAGCTCTGGCTAAAAAAATATTTAAAAAAAGAAAAAGAGCTGGTTGGATTTCCTTTTGTAATTCCTTATCTCCACAAACTCCAATAGGTACGGTGTGGGCAAACATCCGAAAATTTCGAGGATCATTTCAATTTTCCAAAACGAAAACAATTCCTGAACCAGCTCTATCAAAATTTGTTGATAAGTTGGTACCCCCATATGTTCCGTTATTCGAGGAGACTAGTTCTGCGGCTCACGCTAGCATTCATCACAATTATTCACCACTTAATGCATCAAACTCTAGTTATCCGAGAGACGTATCAGATGAAGCTTCCCTGACCAAGGGTTTTTCTTTGGAAGAACTGAAATCTGTCATAAGCACTGTAAGGGATACTGCTCCTGGAGTGGATGGCATCCCGTATAGCCTTCTCGGTCTGGGTAGTGAATTATCTCTTACTTATTTTCTAGAAATTTTAAATGTTTGCCTTCGAGATTGTGTCATTCCGGATACATGGAAGAAACAACTAGTCATCCCCATTCCCAAAGTTTTATTAAGCCACCCCGTCGATGCAACTTTTAGGCCGATCGCTCTTTCTAGTGTATTACATAAGATTATGGAACACCTTCTCAAGAGACGGTTGGATTGGTGGGTCGAGAGAAACAAAAGCTTCTCTTCTCTCATGTTTGGTTTCCGAAGGGGAAAATCTACAATGGAGAGCATTGCACATCTAACAACAGATGTGTATTTAGCTTTTTCCGAATCTAAGCATGTTGTTGGGGTAAGTCTGGACATATCTGGCGCGTATGATAATGTTCTGATCCATATATTGAAGAACAAATTAGTAAAACTTAAAATCCCTGATAGTATTGTTAAGCTTTTGATATTTGTTTTGAGCGAGCGAACAATTCTAATAGAAGGTCATTCTGGTGTCGTGTATGAAAGAAGGGCTTATAGAGGACTACCACAGGGCTCTGTTATTAGTCCCTTTCTATTTAATGCTTACATTCATGATATTTTCGATGACATTTGCCCCGATGTTAAAATTCTTAATTATGCGGATGATTTCTTTGTATACTACCCAGATAAAAATATTGGAAGAATTGAGTTGGTAATGAACAATAATCTAAAGATTCTGTCTGATAAGTTGAATTCTTTGGGACTCACGTTGAATCCTTCGAAATGCAAAGTTATATTTTTCTCGAAATCACGAAAATCTCAACCGTGTACGATTAATATAAACAATGTTCCTTTAGGTCAAGTTCACGAACTAAAATTTTTGGGAGTAAACTTTGATAGGAAACTTTCCTGGAATACGGCTGTAGATGCAATTGTCAACGGTTCCCAGGGCGGATTAAATGCCATGAGAGCCGTCTCTAGAGTTTGGTGGGGTTCTCACCCAAAAGTTCTTAAAATGATGTACTATTCCCTAGTACGATCCAAATTGGACTATTGCAGTTTCTTAATGTCGCCTATGTCCAAAAACAACAGTAAAAAATTGGACAAAATTCAATATGAAGCCTTAAGAATTATTTTGGGAGCAATGAAATCTTCACCCGTTGAAGCGATGCAGGTTGAGAGTTCTATTCCTCCTCTTGATTTAAGAAGACAATTTTTATGTGACAAATTTGTGATTAAAATGATTTCCATAGAAGGAAATACTCTAATTGATAAAATCCATAGCCTTGATGATAGTATTAAAAAACATAAACGCTCCTGGGGTAAAAAACCTGTTCCAACCTTGGTGAGTAGTTGTAACTCCTTGGCAAATCTGGAACACAGAATCGAGAAAACAGACATCTCTCCTCTGTACTCAGTTAGTTTGGATTCTTTAACACATACTCCCCGAGTCATAAAGTTCTTCAACTACAAATTTACCCCAAATGTAACTAATAAATTCAATAAAATTATTCTAGATGATTGGAATGATTATAATCTTATATTTACAGATGGATCAAAGCAGCAGGACAGTGATGCGACAGGTGCAGCTTTTTTTGCCCAAAATGAGGGATTTAAGATGCACATTACCTTGCCGAAAGAAATTACTATCTTTTCGGCGGAATGTTGCGCAATTTTGGAAGCCATAAAATATATAACCATGTGCAATTCCGAAAAATATTTAATTCTGACAGACTCGTTGAGTGCCCTGCTTAAAATAAAAAGCCCGTCCTTTAATTGTGCGATGGATCGCACCATTCTGGAAATTAAGGAACACCTCTACAACCTTTCGAAACAATGTAAACAAATAGCTATTGGATGGATTCCAGGTCATTCAGGGATAGTTGGAAACGAGATTGCCGATAGTTTGGCAAAGGAAGCTGTAAACAAGAGTTTGAACTCAAATAAAAAAATTCCCTTCTCTGATATGTTCTGTATCATGAAGTCAAAAATGTTCCATGCATGGCAGGAGAGCTGGAATGCTTCGATTTCTGCATATAGAAGGAAGATAGCCACAGTATCCAGGACTCCGTGGTTTGATAAATTATCACTCCCTCGACAAAGTACGTCTGTCATTTGCAGAATAAAACTAGGACATGTGTGTACGAAAAGCTTTTTACATAAGATTGGGATAGCCCCCACGGAGATCTGTGACTGTGGTTTGGAGGATGAGACGGTGGACCATATATTTTTTGCCTGCGAAAACAGAGCATCATATCCTAATTTTTACTTGGCTCTCATTAAGAATAAAGTCACAATGCCCACCTCAATTAATCAACTTCTCTCTATATATGATCCAAAAATATATAGAATTATTTCCAAATTTATTGTTGATAACGATGTCAAAATTTAAAATATTGCTAGATAGACTTACCTATTTTAACTTCTCACATTAGACGAGTACACACTCTAACAAGGTGCTTAAATTGAATTTTTGTAAAAAAAAAAAAATACTTTATTCATTTTATTTATGACTTGTTTTTTTTTTTTTTTTATTATGTACATTCTTAATTTTGTTTTAATTAGGTTTTGTTTATGTGCTGAATAGGATAGAGAGATATATTTACACTCATTTACCAATGTATCTATCTACTTAATATAATATATTTCGTGTATGGCGAGTGCGTGTGCAAAAGACTAGGTGTACATATTTATCTTATATTTTCTCATGTACCTACTGCCTTAAAGTTTATTGTTTCATTTATATGTGTTAAAAAAAAATATCTTTGCCATGTTAATAATTTACTATATCTTCCCTCTATAAATCATTGTATTATGGATGTATAATCATTCGTGTATTTGTTTTCTTACTTTGAACAGTATATCTTGTGTAATTTAGTTCCACATGTTCGCATCTTGTATTATCAGATTGTTACTAATCAATCTTTTTTTTTTCATGTTGTTTTTTTGTACATTTTTTGTATTTTTTAAGTTTAAGTTGTGTTTTTTTCTGTATTTTTTGTTTGTGCTTTGTTCTTTATTTTAATAACCTATAATTGTTTTCTTGTTCTTATTGTTAAATGTATTTTGTTAAAATTAATCAACTTGTCAATGGCACGAGATACTCTCGTTATATCGAGGGTGATTGCCATAATAAAGAAAAAAAAAAAAAAAAATCAATTCCTGTATAGAAGTGTAACTTTAAAAAAAATTCAAGAGATGGCGGTGTAGTAGTTAATATATCACATGTGATATACGTTACGTTATTCTATATATTGTTGAAAGAATAGACGTCCATTAAACCCAAATTTTACCGAATTATTATGGTAAGATTATTATGGTACAACGGTACGCAGTATATAACGTGTATAACACAGATATAAAATTTATTAATATTTTTTTTTCTTAATACCTACATATATTCAAGTTTAAAGGGAATCTTTGACACATAATAAATGACAACTAACTATCTTTTTCGTAAAGCATCAAATAACGTGCCAAATGGAGATTCGCCAACCGCAAAGGAAGGGGTTGGTTATTTTTTGTGAAGAAAAGATTATCTCTTTAGATTTTTAGAGATCAAAATCTCCTATTGAGAACTTTTGCGCGAGAAAAATCGCTCTAGCTTATGTGTATACCTTGAGGCGAAGATACGATTCAATATTCGATAGAAGTGAAAAGTTAGAATGTATCTACATATTATATCTATATCGCTACCATCGCCGCAATTCTTGGCTCAGGTACGTTTGATATTTGTATCAATTTGTCTATACTGGCAGAGAAAATGTTGCAAAATATTTCGTAGCATGGCTCCAAAGCAGAATAACTGCAATAAATTGGAATATTTCATTCGATTGGTATGTACATATTTCAAGTTTTCTGGAAAAGGTATTTCAGCATTCTAAAAATATCTATATGGTTGAATTAACCGTCCAATTTCGTAGTTTTACTGTGATGGCGTCTCTTTGCTTAGAGTCTGCTTTATTAGATTTTCTCCTTTGCTCCTTCCATATTATTTTTAAAAAAATATTGCACTCAACCATAAATGGCCGGCAATTTAACTCCACAGTATCATTACAGCGTTCGTTGTATAATCCCTTCTAATAATTACGAACATTGTGGGACTCTTTTTCCAATACCTGTTATACTCTGGTGGTGAGAATGTTTTGAACAGAATTTGATCGCCCCTTCCTGAAAGTCAATGATTGGGTCAATTGATATTTATCTCAATCTTGTTTTTCAATTCTAATGGCTCATGGCTATAAGTTCATCCAATCTGTCAACTGATATTTTTTTTTACATTTGAATCTATTTCCGTATGCTCTTACTTTTTGTCCTGTTGTATGGACTGGAGAGTAAAACCATCAATATCATAGTTTGAAGTAAGGCCGATATCTATGAAATGTGGCTATATAAAAGGATGCTGCATATTCTGGGACAGGACGAAGAACTTTTCATGCGAAAAAGGAACTTTTAGTCATAATATGACTAAAAGTACATATTATGTAGTTTAGAAATGGAAAGCCACATATTATTTTGGTCACACATATCGAGTTGATAGTAATGGCTATCTTTTGTCTTTTTGGTGTTCCAGAATCGCGAATAAGATTTGCCGACCTCGGTAGCCTAGTGACAACTTTTAACCATAGTTTAAAAACGGAATACCACATTTTTGGTCACAATGTGACAAATTATGTGATAAATTATCGAGTTGATTTTAATGGCTGTCTTTTATCTTTTGGTGTTATAGAATCACGAATAAGATTTTCCGACCAACGCTGACTTCAAATCAAGAGGTCCCGGGTTCGATTCCCGGTGAGGTCAGAAATTTTGTGTGTTTTTACATAAAATTTTACATTTTTACACGAGGTTGAAATCCTGTGTCAGATTGGACTGGACCGGTAACTGATGGTAAAGAGTGCTTCAAGGATTAAGTTCCGCCGGCTATACTGACACCTATATATAGAAGTTTTATTTATTTATTATTTACACATATTAATAAGATTTGGCTACGTAGAGATTAAATCGGTACAAGCATTTCATTTACCAAAGTAAGTTAAACTATACAAAATTTATGTGGTGTGCCTGTACAATAAGCTTCCATTGATGGTTTACCTCAACTGACAGAGTTAATTTATATACCCGATAGTGATCCTTTCGGGTGATATCTCACCGTATTCCTTTGAGAGAGTAAGCGATGCATCTCACAGCGTATTGGTTTTTCACAGTTGAATTGTTACTTCCAGCAAGACTGATTCGTCTGGAAATATACCCTACCACCTTTTTAACAAATTCTCAGTTTTGTCTTCTCTTTTGCCACCTGAGGCAACATCTTTACTTCGATAAATTGAATTTACAAAGAGTTCAATGCTTTGAGAGGAGAGCAACACTATTCTTGTTTCCGGCAAAGTATAGTCTTTGAGATTTCAAACTGCTGGTAGTTTGTTAAGTTCTACAATATTGAAGAAATTTTTTATATTTTATGACCTGATTGGAACAGTGCTGTTGTTTCGGCTTATAACTTAAACGAAGCGCTACGTCCTTGAACAAGGTTAAAACGAACTTCTATATTTGGAGATAAATTTCATATAGATACTTCAAGAAGTGTAATCTTCGGTAAAATAATTTGTTTTGAAAAAAGTCCAATTTGATTTGATAAATGACCAATTTGAAGTTAAAAATCTATATATACGTAGTTATAAAAAGACAGAGTATAGGTTTAACGTTTATTTAACATTTGACGAAGAAAAGGTTTATTTCAAATCCTTCCAGACAAATATGAACGCATGAAAGAGAGGCAGGGTTGATAAAATATATTATATTTTTTAGCCGAAGAAAATGGAGGCTTTAGATAAGAATAAAAACGGTCCTGAGAGTAAAATTAAAGTCAACCAAATCCAAATAAGCAATAATATTCTGCGGAATGGAGATACTCGTACCAAAATACCCAAGTATAATTCAAAGATTCAGTGTGGATCGTCGACATTTTTGGAGTTGGTACTCTGAGCTTCCTTCCCTTCCACACAGCTTTAATCAAACTTTATAGATTCAAATATACGAGTAGGTAGATGCAACAATGTGTTCCATCAGAATTGGCTTCTGAGTTTTATGTGGCATTTATGTGTTGTGCTGTTTTGGAGTCGTGTAGGGATAGTACCTACCTACCTATCGTTTATTTAAAAGTTTATTTGTGTGTATTTTTCTTTTACATATTTAGTTAACCGTAGCTTATTGATACGGTCATTTGAAGGACTGTCTTTGGTTTAACGA
This sequence comes from Mystacides longicornis, assembly GCA_963576905.1. Taxonomy (NCBI): domain Eukaryota; kingdom Metazoa; phylum Arthropoda; class Insecta; order Trichoptera; family Leptoceridae; genus Mystacides; species Mystacides longicornis. The sequence goes on along the minus strand of OY756424.1, from coordinate 9,513,493 downwards.
ACGTTTGTTTTGAATATTTCAAAGCTTACTTATTGTCAACTGATCAGTAAGTAGGGCTGTGTTTTTTATGTTTTTTTTTACCCATTACTCTGATCAGTAGGATATTTTTTTTAATGTTTTTTACCCATTATACTGTTTCCCAGAGAGTGTAGGCAGAGAGAACATTCAAGCCTCCTTTCCTTTCTTTACCTTTCTTCTGCCTTATATATAAACTCTTTTTGTAATTATTCTATTAGCATACATTCTTTTAACATATTCAGACCATATCAAGTTTACAACTTTCATCGTTGGGACAACTTTTAGATCCTTACAACATTCATCCTAATATTCTCATTTTGCTCTTACCCTGTCTTATAGAGTCTTTCCACATATTCTTCTTCTCTCATCTCTTCTGCATTTAAATTTTTTTCGTCAATATCAATGAGGGATAAAATAATGAGTTGTTTTTATTTTATGAATAAAATCATTCACCACTTGAACACACAAATATCATCATCAGCAGCAGCAGCAGCACGACAGTCCTGAATGGACCTTGGCCGAGTCAAGAGACTTCCTCCAATTCTTCTGAGTTCAGCTGTCTTCCAACTCCTCAGTCCAATGGCACCTGCATCCGTGTTCATACCGTCCATCCACCGTAGCTTGGATCTTCCTTCAGGATGTGTGAGGGTTAAACTTCTGGTCTGGGCTTCTTAATTTATTTATATTATTTATACTTTATTTTGTTCCGCTTCTTCGAAGCAGAGCTGAGGAATCTGGACATGGTGTGGGAGGAGGTCATTAACGTTGCGCAAGATCGAGCGCAATGGAGAGCTCTTGTTGCCTCCCTATGCACCTAAGTGGGGTCTAAAGGGAGTTTGGATTGGATTGGATACTTTATTTATTAATTATATTTATTTATACTTTGATTATTTTTGTATTTTTTTTTTTCATATTTTTCGTATTTCGAATTTCATCTTTAAAATATTTATTAAGTGTTGGAAGAGGTCATAAACATTGCGCAAGGAGAGCTTATGTTGTCTCCCTATGCCCCTGAGTGGGATTCAAAGGGAAATAATTGTTGCTGTAATATAAATATTTTACAAAACTAAATATTCGAGGAAACCTATAATGAAAAGGAATGATGGTAGTTTTAAATGAACCATAGAATATTTTATTGTATCTTTGACGTGTTTTATGTATTTCTTATTACCATCCATAACACTTAGAAAATTGCAATCTTCTTAAAACCATCTTGGCACACAAACGCCAAGTAGGTAGAAAGGAAAACCAAAGTAAAGTAATGCTCTCTTTTTTCCTTCCTATTCTTCTAAGCGCTACTCCAAAGGGGAACCTATTCCAATTCATATGACGAATGGAGAAGTGAACGAAAAGTTTTACTGCAATGCATCATTCTTACTAGGCGAGGAAAAACAAGGAATAGATTTTATTTGGCTATCATTTGTTTTTCAAACATTCTATAGCCTTTTACATACGTCATTTTTACATCGAGCATGAATTTTCTTAATTTGAAGTATTTCATGAAGTTGTGATGTCCTATATTGTAATATAACGATTACAATAATTATTACATATTATAGATAATACTATATCACTTATTTTTTGTAAGGTTTGTGTATTTACGTAGTGAAAGTTCATTATAATGAATTAAATCAAACACAGTTGCACTTTCATGATATTTTATTGAGGCTCGAGCGCTTTCGTCTATCTCATTGATAATGTCTACATGAGATAGACGAAAGCGCTCGAGCCTCAATAAAATATCGTGAAAGTGCAACTGTGTTTGTTTTAATTCATTATAATACTATGTTAAGTAATTTCTCAAATAAATGAACAACCAATAAGGCAAAACTTGGTATTGAGAGACGATGAAAATTTCAATAATTAATATCAGTTTATTCGACACACGACAGAGTGCTAAAGTCAAGTGCAATAAAATGGTCGCAAACGATATCTTTCAGTCGGAGTTACATTAGTAACAACGTACAAACGACGTTTTTACGCTGTTACCATGTCAACACCGACTAAACGATATCGTTGGCGGCAATTTTGTTGCACTAAACTCCAATCCCTTGTTTCCTGAAATTGTATCCAGTGTAGTGCTTCGATTACCTAAAATTAGGAAAATATCCATATTACTTTTACTCTATAATGTTAACTGTTTTATAATGGTATCCCTCAGCCTCAGACCAAAGCAGGATTCGAACTTGCAAGTCATTTCACGTACCTATGTACTCTTTTCACTGTTGTCACAAACATATATTTATGTTGTATTTATTTTATGTCCGATTATTTTTGGGTTGACCTGACGTCTCATCTTCAGGAGCTATTTTTTATGTTTCATTATAAAAATCTATAAAGTTTTTAATATTAAAAACCAAAATGTTATAAAGCTAAACTGTAAAACCCCTAAAGAATTTTTATTCAAACTATCACTAAGTTTCTGTTACATTTTATAGTGTTATCGCAATTATATGTATCTAGTATTATATTCTTTTAGAATAGAACATAAATATTTTCAACAATAATATTATGCAAAAAAGTGGAGATGTTTCATATGAAAGCTTATATGAAATGACGCTATCGGAGTTGGAAAGGAAATTAGTTTATGCTGCGCGGTATCTGTTCATGAATATTGAAAAGGAAATAGGAATACTTGTCTGCACAACATTCTAGCTCTCTCTCTATTGAGCTGTCCTTGATGTAACACTCTTGATAGAATGCAAATGTTGAAATTATTGAACAAGTCGTGTTTATGAAATGACATTTCCCGACGTGTCATAAACATAAAACGACTGCTCAATATCTGACATGGAATATACTAATATATTTCTGTATAGATTATTCCATGCCGAAGTTTAAGCAAATAAAATTGTGCTCTTTTTTCGCTTTATGCTCGTCCACTCCGCTATGCTATTTTAAATATTGAGGTACTTTTAAACCAGGTGTTTATTTTGTAAGGTTTGCGTATTTCCGTCGTGAAGTTTTTAATATGTGAAATTGCAGAAAAAAAAACATGTTTTTCAGAATAAAAATAATCTTACCGTCTCCCCACCGATTTGGTGGTCTTCCCGGGGGTCTTCTTCTTTCAGGGTGACTCGTGGAAGACTGTCATCCGACATTCTGTTCAAATGTTCATTCCTATATCACCTTACCCATTTTTCTGTATTTTACATACAGATGGTGTTGTCCCTCAAGCGATCACGCAGTGTGTTTCCGATAATGTATCTCAGTCTTTATTTCGGAGTTTTTCAATCGGAACTTTGTTCTAGCAGTGTCTGCTCTGGCCTTTATTCCGTAGGTGGCTATTTTTTTTTTTATTTGTACAATTTTTAGAGGTCAGACAGTCATTACAATACAATCAATAAATATAGAAAAAGATTATGGACGAGCGAAGACCCCAACATTACCTAAACATATAGAACACCTCAAATAAAAAATACTTACATAACATCAAATTAGTAAAAAGTTAAAAAGTCAAATTAGATAAAAATATTACATTGCTATGGGTCATACACAGGAACCTTATCATCTTATCACATACTGTTTCATATCTTTCATAACTTTTGGTATTATAATCCATACATTTTGAATAAAATTATATTGATTTATTAATCAGAATAAAAACACCTTCAAATGTTCTTCAAACAAATCATTATTCTCTTATATCTGAAATGACAGCAGAAATGTTATCGCGTGGAACCAAAACAATGATATTATGAAAAGGGTTATGTACATAATATGTATAATGTGTAAGTACCCAGGTGTCTACATAATATATTGAAGGTGGTTGAAGAATGAGAAACATTTTATTATTCTTTGTGAAATCTTTGGAAGTTTCGCCCAAGAAGGCTTTTGTCAGCAGTTCCTACAAAAGTCTACTAATAATTTATTCTACTTTATTTTGTTTCTACTTCCTGGGAACTGCGGTGGGATTTCGTGCCATATTACTTATTTCTTTTGTGCTTTCCTTTTTATTTAGAAAGTGTCTAGTATAAATCTCGCCAAATTTTATTTCTGGCTGACATCTCAATTTAGAAAACCTATTTTTAATTAGTTACTTTTAAACTGTTCGATAGTGTTTTTCTTAAAAAAGATAGTGATTAATTATAAATTTCAACATTAGTATAGAACTGCTATCTTATACCTTCAACTTCTATATATTGTTAAAGATAGAGATAATCATAACCTTTTTATCTTATTATATACATTTAATATAAATGAATATAATTTTTTCTAGCGGTAGGTTTATTTTTTAAATGAATTGTGGGCTCACCCGAAGTGAACAAAAATACATTTGTGATATTTTCCTGAAAAAGCAAAGCCCGCGTTGGGGAAAAAGGAAGATGCTCGGTCAACAGGGATCGAAACCTCGACATTCAGAACGAATGTCGGTCACTTAACTGTTAGTCCACCAACGACTTCTGACATTGCCTCTACAGTTGCATGTAATACTAGTTGCATGTAAACATGAGATCCAACTGTCGATGGCCTGGGTCGGTATGTTCATTGTATGAAACGATGTCGTCACTAAATTAAATTCTTACGAAAATTGTTAAGAAAAGTTTGAGATGTACCTACTTCTATAATGTACATATTTTTTATAGGAAATTAATTTATCTAGTTGATGGGTTTCGGCGTTTTTCGATATTTTATAAAATTCTGAAATATAGGCATTGAAACTCGTAAATTTGTGATAAAAAAAATATTTTTCTTTATAACAAAAGTTTGAGAAACCCTGGAACATTTTCATTAAATATAATTTTAGATATTGTATTTTTCTATATACATACACATTTTTAGGGTTCTAGCTTTTACAGTTTTCTAGATATATGAAAAAATTAAGTATAAATTCAAAGGTTGATTACCCCTGACTGAAAGAAAATTTCAAATTCTGAGTATACAATTTTTGTAAGTATTCAATATTTTCTGAAATTTTAGGATCTGTGCATCAAGCGAATCAAAAGTTATAAGGGGGGGGGGGCACACACACACACCCTGACACACCCTCCCTCACCCTCACACACACACACACACACCCTCTCACACACACAGACACACTAAATGTTCTCCTCCGAATCCTGAGTAAATCCATATATGGAACATATATGCTGCGAAGCCTCTAAGTTGGTGTTTTTTGTCGTCAAAGTTTGAAAAACCGTTTAAAATCTAGACCTGGCCATACAAATCTCACGTATCTTGGCTTGATACTGCCGATCTGTCTCGAGAAATAATTTCTCTTCAACAAATCGACAGTTGGATAATATGCATCAAATAGATTTGCTGGATTGCGTGGTACGAGAATAAGAGTAACTGATGGTTCGAATTCTGGTCTAGATTCTGAAGTTTGAAATACTAGTGGTCGACGTTTAAATTCTAAGTTTGAACATTATTAAGGTGCCATTTTCAAAGACCGAACGATCGCTATTTCAAAATTTTCTTTAAAAAACAATGACATGGATATTACCCCCTATTCCAATTCAAATTAAGTACGCACTAAACTAAAATAAGAACGTTCCAATTTTAATTAGCCGGATTGGTATTCGAGAAATTTTAGAACGTTCCAATTTGTTCTTAATTAGACTTTAGTTTGAAATTAGTTCATTTTGGTATTCGAATTTCGTATTTAACTCAATTTTAGTGCGTTTATCTGTCAAAACGTTCCTAATCTTAGTTCACACCTAATTGTATGCGTCTAAAAAGTTTTTTTCAACCAAATAATTATAAAACAAGTTTATTTTTATTAAAAATATTTAAAAAGAAACTAGGTAATTAAGTATAATCTACATAATAATGCAGTTATGTATGCATATTTATTTAAAAACCGCAGACTATAGGTTTGATATTAATCGTCGTGGATCCTTGCAGGTATATTTATGGTAATCATAGATATATTTTTTCCAATTTCTCAAATATATTTAATGTTATTAACAAATATCTAAAAACTTCTTGATACAAAAAGTTCAATTATTGAGACAGTCATGTTTTAAAAGTTAAATTAAACATGTAAATTTTGTTTAGAACTTGTAGCATTACGGTAAGAAAATGTATAAAAACGATTGAAGTTTGATTTGAAATACAAAAAATGTAGGTACAAATCTTATACGTCATTCTTATTTACTAAAGATTTTCACATTTTCACAGAACAATATAAAGTACCTACGCCATGAAAAGATGGTAAAACAGGTATCTTTTTTATGTAGTATTCTTGTCTATGGCTCGCTCGGAGAGAACCCCAGCTAAGTAGGTCAAACTACATAACTATAAGTAGGTAGGTATTGGATACGTCAAATTTGAAATGTTGATAATATGTACAAAGTTTTTTATTTTATTATTATTTGACCACAGATAAACTCAACAAAAGTCTGTGTCCATTGGTATATACCTACCGCCTTCAAAATGCTTTGTGCGCTCATTATGAGGCGCTTTTATAATATATATAGATTTGTTAAAGAAGCCCCTTTATTTGCGCCAGGTAATTAAAATGTGCCATCGTAATAAGAAATATGACGTTTCGTCCTTCTACATAAATAGGTGTGCCATTTTTACAATACAGAAAAACTTATCCATACACCACATTAACAGGAATAAACACACATAATCAAAAATCTTTAGGAAATTTTTCCATTTTATTTAAAGAAAATATAACGTAGGGGGGGGGGGGTATAATTAAGTTTGTGGGCGTGAATGAGAATTGTTACAAAATATTTTTTGTGCTTTTGAAAGTTAGACGCGGGATTTTTCAAGCTTATATTTCACCACCCTCTGCTCACGTGAACATAACACCTTATGATCTATTGCCCGCATATATAAGTAGAACAAACCTCTCATATTTTCTGTTCGTAGAACCACGCATTATATTATTTACTTGACTTTTTTTTTCATCGTAATAGGTATAAGGTTTTATCATATCCCATATGTAGATTCAGGAAATGGATTCTTTCTCAGGTTGGACTGGACCGGTTGACTGAGAGAATCTACCATCAGATATTAAGTTTCAAAGGTTATTTTACATACTAAAGAAGATGTTGGCGCAATTACCTATTAACACAAGAAACGAGAATGTATCAGATTTGTACATGGTGATGATTTTTTTTTATTAAGGCTAGCACCCGTATGGTGATGATTTGATGTTTGATTTCGTTTTTGATAAGTACCTACGGACGGATTTTCTTTCATCTTCTTTTGTATTAAAATGGATAGCGAGTTTGCGTGGTCATCGCATCATGCTTAAACGGCTGGACCGATTTCGCCAATTCTTTTTTTTGCCATGTTGCCTTTTATCAGGAGAAGGTATTTATGAAAGAAAAAATAAAGATAGTCGCGTGGAAAATAAGAAAATTAAAGAAAAATCCAGATAGGTAAACTTTTTAGTACCTACTTTTTACAATCATATTTATATTCTTATTTTGAAAATTTGACAGGGACTATCAGTTGTAAGAAAGTTGGTGCGATTGATAGAATGCTGATGGAAAATATGGTTTAAAACAGATGCGTCAGTCGGAATCACAAGAGAAAACAAAATGTAAAACGCGATAAAAAAAACTACCATACAAACATCTTATAAGAATATTATAATAGTTGAAATAAATTGATGAATCATATTCGTAACGAACCTATTAAGGTTCAATCTAGAGTTATAAAATGTTTTATGCTTAGGAGTAGGAGAAGATCCGCTTTCCAATGAAACTTTAAATAAAACAACACGAACCCAGCGTTAAAATGATATTTTTATAGTACCTACGTGAACATGTAGTCTGTTGGTATAAACTTAGCTAGTACCTACCTACGTGCTTTATTTTAACCGTTCTTTGTGAACACACACTGGCAACGCTAGCGGTAATAAAAGAAAATCAATCAGTATGTAGTAAATTTTTTTTTTTATCGGCTTTGATTTTTGTTTCAACTCGAGATTTTACAATCAATAATAACAATCATTGATTGTCACCAATTATATTGATGTTTGTATTACTGTGAAATTTAAGTTCTATGTGAATTTGTAATACATTAATACTGATGTATGAATGTTTTATGTAATTTAATTATCTATCGTATGTTTTGTTCTTATTTGAAATTTTAATCAAAAAGGCATTTTAAAACTGTGGGGCTAGTACGAGTCATATCGAAAGCTAATTGCACGCAAATAAGCGCTTATTAGCGTGCAATTAGTGTTCGAAAATCAAACGATCGAATCAATCGTTTCGATAATCGATCATCGAAAACTTATACTAGGGCTACTGTAAAGACTGTTTGAATAGGTAAATAATTTTATCATACACACTATACAGTTTATTTTGATGCGGACATTAATTACTAATGTTTTAATTTTAAGGGTTAATTTTAATTTTCGTACAGACTCCGTCAATTGCCATTGCACGGCCAACCCCATGGAAGACGCCTTCTAGGCAGACCACGAAAGGGGTGGAAGGAGCTGGTAACGACAACACATCAAGGCGGGTCGAGCATACCTTTTGAATTACAGACCACAAGGCCTACATTACTAACCACTTTATGGCATACCTATCGTATTTTACTGCTTTTTTGTTTTGATCACTTTGATGTTTACAACGATCGCATAGATAATCTAATTCAAATGGTCGAAATGATTATCTTTGACAGACTCCGGTTCCACCAGTAGTTTTCTTCCACCCAACCTCATGAAGAGATGCCAGCCAAAACAACGATCTCATCGCTCTTCCTTGATTTACCTTATTAGGTGTACATAAGTCTTGAATGAAGCCTCTAGATTTTAATAATTTTTGCAGTATTCAGACATCTGCTGAGAATTTCGCGAAATATTAAGGAACAACTTACATATGATCAATCACTGTTGATAACACAAAAAGGGCTCATTATAAAATCACATTTTCACCGATTGTTTGTTTCTATGTTTTGGATAAAACAAGCCCCGATCCAAATTTTCTCAGTGTGACAAAAATTATGTTTGAGCGAAATATCACACTAAGGGTGACACCCTGGGGACCCATGTTTTTTTATTGGCATGTAAATTTTTATACCGAACAATATTCGTTTATGAATGCGATAAAAAAACAATACTTATCAATTAATGAAATCAGTTGAATGTCAGACATTTTCATGATGAAATCATACGCATATAATAGGATCATCTCCCTGACTATAGATATATATGTACATCAACGTAAAATATGTCCGTTTTACATCAATTTTATGTCTTAATAAAGTCTCTTATTGGACTGCCAAAACAGGCCCCTGTCTTATAATATTACATTGGCTGACAAATAAAACGAAATGACTAAATAAAGACGCCAATATAATATACAATAAACATTAACTTTTATGAGCAGGTCCGATCTTTTCCCTTTTGATTGTTTCTCCGATTTTCGGTGTTAATTAATTTTTAAGGCGAATTCAAATAATTTCCCAATTGATGGGCTGTGATGTTAAATTCGCTCGCAATAGGGTAAGCTTTCTATTTAATTTAATTTTAAGTGTCAGGTATTTAAAGGTTGAATTGATCGTATAAAAGATAAATGATTCAAAACTCTTGAAATTCTGTTGTAAGATAGATATCTTTTTTTAACCTTTTGCTGGCTACCATTGCTTGAATATTATTTACATGAATAATATTATTTCTTGTTGCATATAGCATGCAGAATGTGGTGAAATGCTTAATCTAAATGAAGATCGAAAAAATCAGAGCATATAACGAATTTCTTTTTACATAGATCATTAAATAGGTATCAGACCATAATGCTTTTTTCCTAGAAAATATCAAAACATAAATGCATATTCATGGATTTATTTATCCCTGTCACCTCTGCCTGCAGTTATGTAATGAACGCGCAAAAGAGACAGTTTAAGCTTGACGTTTAGTGGCGTTAAGCGTAGTTTGGATATCATAATAAACAAGAAAAAGGGTAAATTCATAAACTTTTACAGGATTAGTTAGTAATTTTGAACAATACCTATATTTTTCTTTGTATAACGGCCGTTCAATAATTTGGGGTACGCTTTTCTAGAAAACTATTGCAAAGTATTTGGTTGTTTAGGTTGCTAAACGAATATTAGTAGGTAGATGTGGGTCTTATAAGTGCAAAGTGAAACGCATTTGCAATTTAATGTCACTTTTTTTGTTTTTTTGAATTTGCTTTGTTGAATTCTATTAATTACCTACATGTTTATTTATTTTATTTTAACAAAATATATGGCACAAAGTGTCTTTGACAACAATAGAATATAACAAAAAGCATAATAACATATAGAATACAAACACAGTTTGAGGCAGATAGAATAAAACAATAGGCAAATAGAGTACATAATAGCAAACAATAAGCAATTATTCATGTAAGACTATTTAAAGTATAACAAAATTGCAGTGTTATATAGACAGCGAATTTTACACAGCTCATACTTTGTTCAAGTGACATTGACATAAACTACAAATTTTATTGTTTAAAACGCGTCCTTTTAAGTGTAATATTTTCCAATTTATGGATTATAGATTTTTATTTTATAGCTTTTATACAGCCACTCGAAGAATGGAATTTCTTTATAGACCTGCTTACATTGTTATATTTTATTAGAAATTCCCTATGAAATATAACAATGTTTCAACCATTTAATTACGGTTTGCTTTCAAATGAATTCTCTTCAAACAAACTTCTTGTTTTTATCACCAGACGACATTGTGGTTAGCCTAGTGCTACACAAATGTCAAAAGGGTATGTAAAAATAATATATCTGATTTATAAGACAATCGAAAAATTAAATACCCTTATTCATTTATTTATTAAACCATCCACGGCGTAAACGCCTTTTACATGTAATTTATTTATTAACAAAGGGACTTATATGCCTATCATCCTACAGCGTTTACTGTGAGTTCCTTTATTAATAACTAGAGGTCCGCCCCAGCTTCGCACGGGTAGATAGATACTTAAAAATAATTTAGTTTTCATAAAGATCCCTAACTTTTTCAAAATATTTTATAGCATATGTTAATCTGAAATAATTGCATTGCAATGTATCGTGTCACGTCACTTTACCACCGTGACTACTTTGAGCGGTATTTCTACTAAACTTGACATGACTCCCCTCAGTCCCCTCCCCGGCTCCCGTACGCAATCTGCATCGGATAAGTTGAGATGATAAGAGACTATGCTTTTTTTTCCAATACTCACATTTTTAAACTCGTGATAACTTTCGAATGGAATGTCCTAATTGAATAATTCAAAAATTTATACAAACATATTGAAGCAGACTTGAATATGAACTAATTTATTTTAATAAGGAGTAATACCAAGATACCAATAAAAATAGCCTTTTCTAGAGGTGACAATTTATTGATTTTTTTAAAATAAAAAAACACTTATTGTAGCATAACTATAATAGTTAGACATATGCTGTCGCGATACTTTTTGTAAATAATGATGTCTTCTACAAAATTGTTGTACATTGTTTTATTCTATCATCATTAGTTTTCACAGCGTTCGCGATAAGAAGAATATTTTAGGTAAAAAATTTTACACCTTGGGTTACATTATTGAAGTTTTCGTAGGTTACCCACTTTTTTGGAAATTAAATATAGCCTATGTTCACCGCCGATATTGTAGCTTCCCAAAAGTGAAATAATTTTTCAAATCGGTTCAGTAGTTTTGGAGCCTATTCGATGCAAACAAACAAACAAACAAACAAAAAATCAAATCTTTCCTCTTTATATATTAGTATAGACTAGCTGAATCGCCCGTCGAACTTCGACCTAATCCAGAATAAAAAAATAATTTTACTTATTACATGGATTAAATACAGTTTATGACATAAAAAATGAATTAAATTTAGCTAATAATTTATTTCATTATAATAATATAATTTAATAATATAACACTTTTCTATACAAAGGTGTCAGTATAGCCGGCGGAACTTATTGCCTGAGTAATTTTTTTCCAGTCAACCGGTTCCGTCCAATCTGAGACAGGCCAACCCCGGGTAGAGATTTCAAGTGAAAAAACACTTGGAAAAACTCTGACCCGACCGGGAATCGAACCTGGATGGGACCCCGGATTTGAAGTCCACCCTAGTACAACTAGGCTACCGAGGTCGGAATGTTTCATTATGTATGTAATAATAATTATTGTTGATTCGGATACGGAATGAAGTTCGATGGTTCATAAGTCTCTAATATAAATTAAAGTCGTGTTAGTGCGAACACTTATAACTCGAGATCGGCTGAACAGATTCTTCCCATGTTTGATTTATTGGATTCTCCTCTATAATGGTATACTTATAAAAAGTTGAATAAATGGAAAATAAATTATATAAAATATGATGTTAAAGTTAGTATGGAATGGATTGCACCGGTACTGTCACCGCCATCTGTTGGGGAGATGTCTGGTAGATTGATATTTTGGTAGAATGATTCTATACATCAATGTTTTCGCTATGTTTCCACAGCTGGCTATCTGACTTATAAAAAAATCTGTTAATACTTTTTTATAAGTCAGATGATGAAAATTCAATACAGATATCAAATATATAAATGGGTGAATTTTGGTACTTTTAAAATACCTTATTCACAATATTATAACCGTATAGCTTTCGATTTTATCACAATGAGTAGTCATGTATGTTAGCTATTGTCTGTTTCCCAGCAATAGTTTATTGATTTTAAGGCGGGATGAAGTTCGATGGGTCAGCTAGTTTGTAATAAAAACAATTAATAATTAATTCCTCTATAGATGTGTAACTTTAAAAAAAATCTAAGAGATGGCAGAGAGATGGAAAAGTTCCAAATTTCTTACCTTAAGAAGCTCATTTTTCCATCAATTATTGATTTGAAATAACAGCTTACGCTTTTCTCTACAGCGCTTGTTATGTTGCTTGTATAGATTTTGTACAGTAATAATTGGACTCCGTAGCTTGACGTGCAAACAAGTTTCACCATAATTAGCAACATGAACTACAGTAGAGTATTCAACTTATAATTTCGTCCAAATCCCAAATGTTGTCTTATTCAGCAGAAACACACCCAAAAAGGTTTTAATGGAATAATTGTGTAACATTGACAGGTTGGTCATGCCAAAAACCTTGGCATGCAACGCACGCAAGTTACAGTTCTTTGAAATATGCTGCTCTAGGGCTAAAACTGTCATAACTTAATATTTTAACGGGAGAGGAAATAACGTATAGCTTGTACTTAGTTTATTTGTTCAATTACTGAATTCTTCAATAACGCCTCTAGCCAAAGAGGCAGATACCAGACAACAAGATATTATTTGTGTTTTGGCAGTGACCCGTCACCGGTTGGTTATTTTTAGTAAAGTTTGCAATTGCTACAGATAAAAAGTATTGCATTTCACAATATTCCTCTCTGAAATTATCATAAAAATGATGTTTCCGTAAATATAAAAGTTCGTAAACTACTGTATCAGTGTTAAGTATTCCCAAAAAAAAACTTTGTCCTAAGTAAATGATGGGCAAAATTATAGGGATGTCGAATGAATGGCAGAAACAGACATAGTGGTGGCATACTATTCCACATTTTTGGTTGCAATAGGAGTTAATAAAGGAACTGGAAGCACTTCAAGAAGAAGATTATTCCAATATGCTTGGTCTAATCTTCATAATAACAGAACTGTAATTTTTTTCAAGTTCAAGTTTTGCTGAGAACACACGAATTTATTCTTATCTAAGAGTATTTACCTAATATTACCTATAATTTACAAATAATTTAACTCAGATTATTTTAAAAATCTATTCCTGCACCTCTACAAAATTCTCTAATACGTCACTGCCTGAATTATTGCCATTGAAAATTTGACTGGTTGAACACTTGAACAGTAAGAACCAATATATTATTTCTATGGATTATTACTTTATTTATGACCTTGTGTGGATTGTTGAGTGTTTTATCTGTAACAGTATGGGCCTCGCTTTGCGATATTTTACACCCCCGTAACTCCACTATGGGTGTTGAATAACGTCTATAAAGGTGAATTAAGGGCAATTTATTTGATGTTGTCTGACAACTTCCCGGTAATTTTGAGGAAACGACACCAACTAGTGACACGATGGGCATCAAACTTCGTTTTCGTAAACTAAATTTTTATTGTGTTCATTTTCGCCGCGATCTGTTGATATACAGGTCATGGTCTGGAGTGTTAATGACCATCGGCCCCTCTGTATAATCTTTAGAACCATTTTGTTTGATGCATTCATTTAATCGATTTGTGTTCGATGAGTTAAGATTCATTTTATTTAAAATATAAATAAATTGCGTTAAAATCCCCGAAATTTCAAATCATGGGAATTTACGACGTGTTCACCATTTCGAAAAATTCCGTGCCCCCTGGAGTACTCGAACCCTCATCCTTTGTTTTCTCAAACAATGACGCTAACCACTGAGCCAACCAACTCGACGATTATAAAATACCTTCGTTATACACACGTACATTAGCACTGATATAAGTTGTGATTATATTATTATTTAATCATAAAATTGAGAATCATATTTTGGTATTATTATTAGTAGGTACCTAACTATTAATCAATTAATCTGTTCTGAGGTATGTTGTTTACTATTAATTTGTTGACAAGTCATTTAAATGATTTAAAGGGTTCCGCTCATTAATTGCACTGTTTTTCATGTACATATTTATATTTTATTTAAATGTCTTGTGTGTTTTTGTTATTGTTTTTTTCAACAAAAGTTTTATATGTCGCCAGGATATTAAATATATTTTTAATTTTAAGCTATTTATATTTATTCCATATTGATAGTTAGCCCGTAGTTTAGTTTGTTAAATCGAACCCTATAGATTGTATCAAATAGTCGGTTCTATAGTATTTAAGATCTACTCCTGGAGAACGACGCAAAAATCTCTAATTTATTGTTTGGTAAGAACTCCATATCTTACTATATAAAAATCTAGCCGTTTTCTTTGTTACCTAACTCCTCCTTTATTACTGGACGGATTTCGATGAAAAAAATTGGAGATGTCGAGGGTTACCCAAGGATGGTTTAGATGAAAACAGGGGCTTTCTAGATACTATATTTATGTTTTAATTAATGTTTTTAGTTTTTGCGTTTTTTGCTCCCATTTCAACTTTTATGTCAAACCACGATCGAGTAAAACAACTACGTTCGTAAAAATGGTGATTTTATTTCTAAAAAGCGTACATAAGACCTAAGAATCGTTTGTGTTTTTATTAAACGTCATAAAATTGTCGTTCGTTTTCTAAGCAGGTATTATGTTAAGGTTTTTTCTTTATATTGAGAGAAAGATATAGCTAGGTATGTATTGTTAATACGAGTAGGTATGTCATTGTATGCTGAAAACTGTACATAGTTCCAGCAAATAGACTCAAGGCCAAGTTCATTTCATGAAGGCGAAGTTTAATATAAATATTCCAATGAAACTTATTTTAATACAAATTTATTGATAAAGTTTAGCAGGACTATCTGTTGAATACTCAATAAACTGAATGCAATTTAACTAATAAATAAAAAATAATCATGGGTTCAGAGGAGGGACGAAGTTCGACGGGACAGCTAGTCTTACTCTATAAAATTCTGATGGTTGGTAGGTACATTATTTGCCAAAATTTTCAAGAGAGATCCTTTCCTAAGAGTTTCCTAAAAAATATAGCTCACATTCGTACTAACAGTTTTATTATTTATCCCCCTGCCAATAAAAACACCTTCTAAGAGTTTGAGTTTTGGAGAATGCTTAATGCTTTTTGTTTCCCTTCACTTCCAATTAATTGTACACCCCTCGAACGGTTTCTTTCAATTGGACAAACTGTAATTAATTATTTGAATTTATTTATGAAGTTTTTTTTATTTCCTTCGTCACCTGAGTTTTTCGACCCGCTCAAGTTTTTTATGACTATTCCCCGGCGTTCGGTCTAAACTTTCGTGATAAAAAGTCACCGCGGATTTTTTCCATTTAGAAGCGAGCTTTTGTATAAATTACCGAAGAAACTGCTTTTTGGAATGAAGTTGCATACCAACTAGATTATAAAAATGTACGGAATTCAAGATAATCTTCAATCAGGGGAGTAGAACATATGCTTGGAATGTTAAAACTGTTTCAGCACGCTTTTGATACGTAATCTGCTTAATAATGTTAAGTATTTTGTATGCTTGCTTATCAATATTACATACTACTTTAATTTCATACAAACAAGGTTGTTGTAGAAATGTTAGCATTATCTTATGTCAGCTTACACAGCCTGAATATATTTAACAAC
Source organism: Mystacides longicornis (assembly GCA_963576905.1). Classification (NCBI taxonomy): domain Eukaryota; kingdom Metazoa; phylum Arthropoda; class Insecta; order Trichoptera; family Leptoceridae; genus Mystacides; species Mystacides longicornis. Next base: position 9,497,266 of record OY756424.1, on the reverse strand, counting down.
TTTATAATCTTATGGGTACATATTATTTAGACTCAAAAAAATATTAAATGACAAAAAACAATATTAAACATCTGGAAATAAGACTCAAAAGTTATAAATAATTGTTGCTTGATAAATTTATATACCTACCTACTTATAAAAAAATAAGTAAATTTTTTATTGGATTAATTTTTATCCTGAGATGTTTCAACACACCCTAAATTAACAAATAATTATTTTGAAATGTAAAATATTTCAACAAATAAGAAGAAAATACGTCTTCAAATTTTGGTTTAAGATATTAAAAAAAAAAATGTTTTTGTCGTTTTGTCAATGATATTTAACGTGAATTCGTATATGAAATATTTTATATTCCTACTTATTTAAATAATAACATTTTAAAACATTTAACTTATTCATATGAAATCTTTACATACTCGATAAAAAAAACTTTGTTTATTTTGTATTTTGTTAATAATTATAGTAGAAGGTGTATTTAATTTTAAATGCGGATGTTCTCAGTTTAATATTCAGATTATCAGATTCTTTTTATTTACATAGAATATCGCTTGGAATTGACTATAATTATTATTTGTTCGAGTAGGTATTGAATATATTTTCGATTTCTCTTTTAGCCTGTTTGTTTTGAAATAAATAACCTAAAATTGATTTTTGAAAAACGAACAAAAGTACATAAGTAAAATTGAATGTTCTAATAGTTCTTTTGTTTGTTTCACTGTTGCAACTGTATAGTTGCCACTATATAGTCAACAGGGTAGGGTTTAAAGACAGAACACACCCTCTTAGACCATACGTCCGTTTAATATCTAATTGGAAGCAACGACCCCTGTCTTGGTCGGGCTGCACCCTATGGAGACACTCAACCGATGTGCTGAAACTCAAGGTTGTCAAAACACTGTCATTCGTCACGAAGATTGTGTTGGTAAACGAAATGTCATTCAAAGCTTCAACGGTCAAAGACACCCTCATAATTATTTTATACGTTGACGTTTTCGCTGTAGATATGTGGTAAAAATAGCAACTATTACGTTTTTATTTTCTCGTTCTCTTCAAGTTGATAAGCGAAAACTCATGCCATTTTTATTATTCTAATTTTAAATGTAAAAGTAAAAGAGTTACAGTTTTTTTGATTTTGATTATTTTTTTACTTAAACTACTAAGGTAAATAAAAGAAAATTTTAAAATAATTTATCATATTGGGAAGTTTTTAAACAACAAGTGTTCAGTTTTTTTACTCTATAGAATAAAACTTGCTTTTCTATTCACGCCAAAAAAAAACATCTACAAACATCTTAATATTTATGCAACTTTCCGGTTTCTTTTCTTTTTTAAATCCCTGTCCTTGACGACAGATTTGATATGCCCCCCACCTAGACAATTTGAAATTGGCGTTCGTCTATTAACGAAGATTTCGTCAAATAAAATGAACTGCTCACTGGAACATATAAACAATAATTAATAAAACAAACAAAGACACTAGACATAAAAATATAAATAGTGGACAGTAAATTTCATATTTGCTTTACACTGTCGTTTGTAGTCGTTCGCAAAATTCTAATTGTCTAGGGCCCATCCAGTTTTTCTCGGTCTACCACACTTATCAACACCGAAAGGTGAATTGAATTGAAATATTCAACTTTTAATTTTCTTGTCTTTAGTTGTTGTGATTGTAAGAACACAAGAACTCGATTAATCCAACATGTACTTATAAATGGAGGTGGTACATAGAGCTTGGATTGTAAGCGTGGTCACAGTCAGGCCACATATATTTTTTTACCTAGAGGACCTACGGATGAAAGTATCGGACGTTTAGTTTACGCAGCGCATTCCCGATCGAAGACAAGGACACAGGATCGTACTGTTTCAGTTCTTCAGCGATTTAATGTCCAATTTTTGGTTTCTAGCGCAGGCCATCGGTCCAACGTTGTCAATTGGCTTCAAATTTTGAATCTCGAACAAGTAATTTTGCCTTTTAATTTGGTACTCCTTCTTCAATGGCGCTACAGCCCAAATCAGACGTTGGCCGCCTCGAACATGTCCTGTCCTCTGATATTGTCTTCTATTGATTTTTTAACAATACAATACAAGAATATTCCATTCGCAATCAAAACACTATTGCGCTATTGAAACAGTGTATAAAATATGAACAGCTATTTTAATTTAAAATAAACCACTAATTAAATTTTATAGAAAATATAATTGAAATCCGAACTGGAAGCATGAACCAACCCTCTCTTTGAAACAGTAACCGCCAGTTTTTCCGCCTTTGAGACAAAGTACATACTTAGATCTCCGTACAAAGTGTGGAGTGACCCTCTGTGCAAATAAACTACTTGGGGGTAATAATTGTGTAGCGTTCAGTCAACATGTTAATTGCTTTGAATGGGACTGCTTCTAATTAAGTTTAACAGCGATAAACAACACATCTAGCCGTTAACCATTTAATTTACTTTGATGAGGAGGTTGAATGCATTTCTACTTTAAGAACATTTGCACTTTATTGCGACTTTATAGTTAGTATCTTACCATAGTTTTTTCATAGTCATTCTGTTTCATCCCTCCCCAACTTTCCCATACATCAAACGATTTGTATACTGTTAGGTTCATCATTTAATGTCTCTAGTTTATGATAGTTGTGTTTTCTACTTATTCATTGGTTCGAATTTCTATTCTCGCTTCTGCTAGAATGTGTCCTGTCTTTTATCACCTGCGCCATTTTAACCGTCTCGATTGGCATCACAAACATTATTGGTAATGCGAAGGTTTTCCAATTTTTTGGTATGCTGGTCCAAACACAGAATATTTTCTTATTTCTATTGCCTTTCAACCCGTTAATTTGCAGCTTTATTAGTCATGTGTGACGTTGCTTTCAATAATAATTCTCCTATCATCTTTTGAGTGGTCGTCCTGGAGCTCTATTTAATTTGTCTCAAGTCGCACTTACAGAACCTTCTGCTCTATCGTCTCCATCTGACACTGTTTTCTACTTCACACATCTTTCTGAATTTTCTATTTTTAATTCTTCCCAGCAATATTTAGGAGTACTTACTTTCATTTCATTAGTTGGAAAAAAATGTTCGAGTATAAAAATATTCAAAACAGCTATATAGCTCGAACAATGTTGGGTTCTTGATAAAAAGTTGTAATTAGATAAATAAATTTAATGTTATACCTGAATGTAGCAAAATCTTCAGTTGAAATGCCTGTAAAAATTGGCGTGCATTTCTACGGAAGAATAAAAGAGCCGCAAATGTCTTGATATTCATTTTATTTAGGCAGAGCGCCAACTGATGCTGCACGTACCATCGATACATCTGATCTAATTTATGTTCTCCAGAAAGGAGATTACTTTATGAATACTAAGTAGCCAGATGTATAAAAAAATGAAATCCCACAAATATTGGTTAGGTCTTAAAGTTCGAGAATATTTTCAAAAAGATCAAGATCAAACCAAGTCCTTTGCGGAAACAGAATCTCTTAAATTCTTTCAGATTCAACCGCTTACATTGTTAAGATTCCCATTTCTGCAGCCTACTTCTATAACTGAGTACGTAGATTTTGTCTGTAATGAAAGAAAACCTCGAGAAACTGGAATAATGCTGAATGGACAGGAATAACGTCATTTAAACTAATATAGAAAGACGAAAATGATTTCAGAAAAGAACCATCACATTTAAATAAAGAGATCTGCATTTGATATCCTATTTCATGAAGAAGTCTTTAGCCTGTTTAAAATCATTTCATGACTAAGATATAATTTTTTGAAAATCAATTACGAAGAAAAACTAAACTACGCGCAACATTTATGACCAAAAATTATTGAGACATGCGTGTCTTTATTGTTGCCGTATAATTCACGTTCATATTGTGAATAAAATAAAAAATAGTAGGTACTAAATATATAGGCAAAACAAAGTTTGCCGGATCAGCTAGTCAGTATGTTTGTTATAAAAACACCTTTATGAGATCACCCCGATTCCCTATCAGATACGCTTAAGCTCCGCCAAAAATATATGAAAAAAATCCATTTCCACTGACTGTTCCCTTAAAATTATCGTAGTTCCTTAAAAATGATCCGCTTTTAGATCACTTTAATGTAAAAACTACTCGTTTCCATTTTTTTTTCTCAGATCCTGCACATTTTTTTAAAACAACTTAAACAACAAAATAAGTTTGCTCATGTTTTCATCATAAAAAAACGTAAACAGTAGTTATGTTTCTTGATCAAGATGAATTTGTTTGAGAAAAAATAAATTTGGCGGCCATGATGATAATTTTGACATGGGGAAAATATTGGATTGAAATCACTTGCAGCTATATTCACTTCGATCGATTTATTCAGCAATATTTCTCGTATAGTAACCAATTTAATCACATGGCGTGCCACTCAATAATGATGACTGATAAAAAACTCAGATACGTACATGTTTATTCCATTGTTTTATTATGAAACTAGATCGCAAATCGTTAATAGTTCATTTTCAAATAGATCCTAGATCGGACATGTTAACCGTACGTGTGCCGAATCCTAATGAGTTCCAATACGAACCCGTAACAATAACATTTTTCATCAGGCTTTATTTTGATAACGTTAATGATAATTGAAACCGCAATAACAGATACACATCTCCACTAATTTAATTAAACAAATACCTCGTAGAACCCGCAATTTGATATAGGCCATCAAAACAAGGATATACATCACAAAATATTATAGATATTTATTTTTATGTGAACTGCGATGAGTTATAAACAACATTTGAATACGTAGGTATAGGTCTATATTAACATAGGGAATTTCATATTTCTTCCAAGACTCTAACTTAATCTTAATAATCCTAAGAATTGAACTAGAGATGGTTAGAATCCTTGTATGACTGATTTTCGTACCATATACTGGAATTCGCCGGTTCAGGCTTTGGGGCCAACCATTTCTCATTTCTTGACATTGAAGGCAGAACCTATAATTTTATTCTGTTCATCACCATTATTACATAAAAAAGATTAACAATATTTTGAACTTTTGGTTTCTTCTTACTGATATAAAAAATAACTCAAAATAATAATTACGAAGTGTTTGATACGCATCGGTATGGCAAGTGGCGCCTTTAAAAACATGACCAGGATTTGGAAAGCGTCGGCGTTTAGTGTCGAGACGTAATGTAAACTGTTTGATGCGTGTGTATTGCCCATTCCGTTATATGGGTGTGAGTCCTGACACCTGACCACCCAGCGTGAGCACATCACCTCCACCATTGTGGGGAGGAGATGGACATGACTGGGACATGTGTTAAGGATGCCGAATGACAGTTGGCCGAGGAGAGCGCTTTTCTTCCTCCCATCAGGGTCCCGGGGACGAGGAATACCCTCTCACACTGTGCTCCGCTCCTTCGAAGCAGAGCTGAGGGACATGGACATGGTGTGGGAGGAGGTCATAAACATTGCGCAAGATCGAGCGCAATGGAGAGCTCTTGTTGCCTCCCTATGCCCCTGAGTGGGGTGGAAAAGGGAGATATCTTTGTTTATATCCTCACGGATTGAAAACTGGATTTTTCCTAGTAACATAGGTAATCAAAACCAATGTATTGGAAGACAATCTCTGACAAAAAGAGATTGTCTTCCAATACATTGGTTTTGATTACCTATGTTACTAGGAAAAATCCAGTTTTCAATCCGTGAGGATATAAACAAAGATATGTTTATATAGACTGGTGATAATCAGTGGTTAGCTAAAATGGATTAATAATCCTGGCGCTATCTACCTTCAAAATATTTGATCGAAAGATTATTTGAGGGATTAATAAAAAGATAGTTGCTTTCATAACCACCGCGTATTGGAAAAATAAATCCTCGGCAGATAACGAAAAAATATCAAGTACATTCAACAACACCTATTGAAGAAAAATAGAAACAAAAATTGGATTCTCAGTTGACGACTTGTTTCCACTACATTACGACAGATGGCATTCAGATAGAACTTCAGTTAGTAAATAAACCTTAGAATCAGTCCAAGTATTGTATCGATCCACCAGTAGATGTCACTAGCCTCGAAAATCGTTAAAAATTGGAATATTTCCCCCACTCACTGTATATACAAGTTTCAACGAAATGACAATTGGCAACAGAGAACAGCGAATGTTTCCTAGGAATAGAAAGCGCTTTTAAACTGGCCTAGGAGGTTGTAAGCCCTCAGCTCTGTTGTCCAAGATCTGATAGACTCATTGTCTGTTGAGATTGTCTTCCAATACATTGGTTTGGAAAAGGGAGTGTTGTTGTTTGAAATAATCTTCATTTCCCTTAAAGAGAAGACCCTTAAAGAGAAGGTGAAACAGTTGGAGTTTGTTGTCCCAGGAAACCCCTCTACAATAAAAAGAGGTCATAGGACCTTTATCGAAAGAAGGATAAAGAAAGAAGAAGAAAAGTGAACGTTCAACAATAATTTAAGATTTTCGAAGCTGGATTGCACCATTAAAAGATTAAGTGTCATTTCGTCGAGTTAGTGAGAAGGATGGAGCGTCTTTAACAATGTAATTATTTTGAAAATATTTGTTATGATTAAATACTACGCAAGTTTTGAAAAATACTGTAAATGTTTTGGATTCAATTCAATGCATCGGCCACTACTACGTGCCTTGTACCGTTTCGTGTTGTATTTTGTCATTATGAGAAACCGTTTGCAAATCCTTAATTTATTTTTCCAATTTTTCTCACACGAGCATTGGATTTTGTTTTGTATAATATGCAATATATTGCTTTCAATTTTCCAGGGATTTCGAATTGCTTAAAGTTTTACTGTCTTACTTATAAAAAATTCGTTAATCGTAAGATTACGTATAACTCGCCGATCAGTTTTTACTTAATTTATAAAAATATATTTAATCCGCGTTTGTTATGTATGAAGATGACATTTCATACAAAATTTTGTAAACAAACAAAATAGTAGCCCGGCAACGCGAGTGCTTACAACCGAGATGCGCTATGTCAGATTTGAATGATTTCGAGTAGGTGCAGAATAGGTGCCAGGACCTTATTTTTAAGTCCTTATAAAATCAAAAGTAACCTTTATGTTTTAGCCAAAATGAACTAATTTATGTTTGATCACTTCAATTTTAATATGTGTACCTACTTCAAAAGTACTCTTTGAATATTTTCTTCAAAACGTCAATATATTTATCATAAATTTAGTTGGTGCATCATGGCTGCAATACCTCGATGATTACGGTAATGCAATATTTTGCTTTATTTGTTTAAAATTTCTATTATTAAAATGATGAACCAAAACAAAATGGACCAAATATGATGGGAGCACCTAATTGGACGGGAAAACAACTTAAAAACAGTATATTTATTACAGAAAGCGTTGTTGTACACTCGAAAACATTGTTAGTTGACATAAAATCCAACATGGCGGGCTAAAATCTACAGAGATCAGCTCGCAATCAATGGATATTGGGTTAAACTACCTCGACGACGGCTCGATCGCAAATTTTCTACCGCTGAACTCTTTTTTCCACTGATCAGAGTTTTTAAATAAATCAGTTAAATCTTGGTATTTGATCGGACGAACGAAACCATCGGGAATAATGAATGTTGATTTTCATATTAATTTTTAGACTCGTCTTAACCAATCTTAACCTCAGTTATGTTTCTCCTCATAAATTACATAGTACATCGATTGTTATAAGATGATTCATGTATACCGACCTCGGTAGCCTAGTTGTACTAGCGTGGACTTCAGATCCGAGGTCCCGGGTTCGATTCCCGGTCGGGTCAGAGTTTTTCTAAATGTTTTTTCACTTGAAATTTCTACCCGGGGTTGGCCTGTCTCAGATTGGACGGGACCGGTTGACTGGAAAAAATTGCCTCAGGCAATAAGTTCCGCCGGCTATACTGACACCTTTGTATAGAAAAGAATTATCATTATTATTATTATAAAAACCCGACCATTGAGGTCTTTGAAATGTTAACTAAACATAATGCAGTAAAAACTCCATAGAACGAACCTCCATTTAAGGGACTTCGGTTATAACAGACAGTAAATCTGATCCAATTATATCAGATATATTATGCCTACTTACATAAACTAAAGTGTCGCCGCATTTTAACAGTATTAAGTGGCGCTGATAATAATCACTTAATACTACTTATAGTAAGTACTAGAATTTGAGAAATAATGCCTTTCTTCTCGTAGACTGCGCTAATTTTTAATATAATCTCTAATATAAAATATTAAAGTCGGGTTAGTGCGAAAACTTATAACTCAAGATCGGCTGAACAGATTCTTTCAATGTTTGATTTATTGGATTCTTCTCCACTCTGGATAGCAGAATAACTAGTAAAAAGTTGAAAAAATGGGTAAGAAATTATATATAAAATAATACTTAAGTTAGTAAAGAACGAAACACCTGCGACGCGCTAACGCCATCGCGGGCAGTTCCCTCTCATTCTTGCAAACGTAATTGCCGCTCTTACAGTAGCCCAACCCACTTACCCCAATTTCCATACAAAGTCAACATCGGGAACATAGAGGTAGAATGTCTGCGCACGCATATTATATTCTAGCGTTGTTCCCGCCTGAGTTTTGAATACAAATAAAATATGGATGGTTTGGAAATATTTTAATGTTAATATTTTTATTATCTTAATTAATTATGTATTTTTTATGGGGGCACAGTGCACATTATGTAGGGGGAGTTCCCCTAAAACCGGACGGCACCTATAGCCGGACAGTTGGTCTTGCAACCGAACGAAATCGTAAAAGTGTTTATCAATTGCACCAAAAGGTGCCCAATAACGCCAGTAGTGGCGGTGATGTCGATCAATCTCCAGTCGCGGCTGATACACGAGGTGGAGTATTCCTAAGTATGGGCGCACTGAATTTTTTTTACAGAATCAATTTTCTACCTTCATAAAAACCATAATCGTGACTCTGTGAGTTTACAGTTTGTGAATACGTATTAGACGGTTAGTGATCTTAGAATATTTGACCTTAAATTTAAAGAAAATATAGAAGTTTTTTTAATATGTTGTTTTTGCTCGGAATTTAGAGTCCCCTAAAGCCGGACACTTTAAATGTCCCCTAAGTCCGGACGATTTCGTAAATTTATTTTTACACATTTGTGCATTTATTTTCTAAGTAGATCGTCAGGTATCATGCCTAATGAACAGACCAAATTTGGGCACCAGTTCCAGATCGAAAAAGCATGAAGATAGCCATAAATATGATTATGAATGAATGAAGAAACTCTCCGTTCGGATGGCAGCAAACAAGTATGGTGTATGGAAAAGCACTCTTTTTGATCATGTAAAAAAAACACAAGACAAGGAGGTGAGGTAAATCTTTCCACGATGAAGGGAAGATTTAAAGTAACTTTCAACGAAAACTACGAAAAAGCGTTAACAAATCATATGGTTGATATGGCTAACCGGTGCATGCCTCTTACGAAGAAAATATTTCTTAAGCTTGCCTTTGACCTGGCTGAGAATCTAAAAAGAGATCATCGATTTAACTAAATACATAAAAATACTGTTGTGGAAAACATTTCTATTACGATTTCTTGAAGACATTCTGAGCTTAGCCTGCGAAGGCCGGAGTGAACCAGTTTAATGAGGGCTGTATGATTCAACAGACCTCAGGTTGGACGGTTCTAAAAAAACTTGAAAGAACTCCATCTGATATTTATAACTGCGATGAAACCGGTGTATGCAAGAAGTTTTTATTTTAATTGTGAACAATTTCTGTAAAATAGTTATTAGAAACTTGAATAAAAAATATGTTTTGTCATGTCCGGCGTTAGGGGACAGTTTTAAATTTTAGTTTTTTTAGTATGTAAATAATGACCAAATTTTTGTTTCTAATTCTAACTATTTTTTACTTTTAATGATTTCGAATGTTCGTATATATAAATGACTTTACTTTAAAATTAAATTCATTGTTCTAAAGCCATGTTTCGATTTTAACTTAAATAAAAACCTTAAGTGTCCGGTACTAAGGGACCTCCCCCTACATATGAACGGGCCGCCTCGGGTTAGAACCACAGGACAACGTCTTTCGGGAAAGCTAGTAATATAATATACTCGACTTTTAACCGAGGTTTTACTGTTCTTTACTGTACCGTACTTTTCAGATCTCATTTCTTTTAGTTTTAAGAATCACTCAATACGTCTTGTAATAGAATTTGACACATAATGCCTATCTGCTCATAGAATGTGCCATTTTTTTATACTATACTATTTTAATATAGTGGACTTGTAACTTTAACGATATGTTAACCGAGGTTTTACTGTTCTTTACGGTACGGTACTTTTCAGATGTCACTTCTTTTGTTTGGTTTCTTTGGCAATACGAGAACACGAGACAACATACTCTGAGGATTAACACAGAATATTAAAAGTGTGAAAAGACTTTATACTTTAAGATAATGAGAGGAGCCTTCATCACCCAAAAAACAGCGTCGTGTAAAAAATCTTAATGATGTCATTAGACTTTGTACATTTGTCTTTGAAAAAAAAACTAAACTAAAACTGTGAGCCTGAATGAAATGCGCCTTACATACTTTGCTCAAAGCATAAAAAGATAAAATTCTTTTTATCGTTTCTAGAAAACAGCTTTTAAAAATCCTGCGGAACTTTACATAATCCCTCTTTTCTCTATTCCAACACTTTCTGTTCGGGCTCTTTAACAATCTCTTTTGTATTTTCCCCCTTTTTCCTAAGAATCTTACATCAAAGCGGAATCATTACGAGAAAGAAAACCCACATTTACAAGCTTATCGATCTACGATATAAAGGTCATTTGAATGTTTTCTATTTTTTTTTTAGTTTTTCACCCAAAACAACGTCACATCGATGCCGCTGATAAGAATCGGATAAAAACAAGAACAAAAGAATCTTTGAAATATTTTCTTGGATTTATTTTTGTTTGATGATAAAATTATTGTAATCCCGATTTTTCGTTAATTTTTTTTGTCATTATAATCACGAAACATTATAAACATTTCGTGTGTCGGGGCTATTAAAATTTCCCTGATGCCGGCGCACGTTGTGAGATAAACCTGTGTAGATATCGCAACCTTCCCAACAGCACTAAAGTTATGTTGTAGCAAAGTATTAATCATGGATATTTTGATTTATTCCTTCAACTTGTAGGTCAAACTAATTCCTACCTCCGATATTGCTGATAACGTGTTTTATTCATTTCCTTGCAATGCATTATGTGGGTATGCTAAGTTATATAGTGTAAATGTACATATACTACGTAGGTACATACATAACAACCCTACATACATTATTATTCGCTGCTTCTACCCCTATGTGTTGTTAGTTATGTACGGGGCTTTACGGGTTGCAAGAATTATTATGTTCCTCCGCTATCAACAGCTCAATCTTTATTTTTCAGACTTTGAAACCCAGCCATTTTAATTTGTTTTTAAAAATCCAGTCAGCAAGGCGTCCTCAGGTTGCTTATCTCAAGACGCAATCATTTGAGAAACCTATACTTTAATAAAATTACAAGTTCTGAGTAATTAAACATATAAATTTACGTGATATTAATTGTTAGGTGCGAAGTCACTTGGTAGTAGTACAAAAACATACAATATACATTTACCTATATAAATTGATGATGGATTTGAGTAAAAGAGTAATCGCTCTCAAAAATTATGTGATGGTAGAAATAGCCGTGTATTGTGTGTTTTTAGTAAGTATCAATAATATTAATAGGACAGGTTTAGTGAAGTCGCATATCGGAGACCGGGGCTCAAAACTAACTATTTGATGTCAATCAGTATTTTAAGGGGAAAATATTATACAAATTTGAAAAACTACGAGCTTACGACCGTCTTCTTTTGCTTTTCATATGCTGGCTTTCTATGATCACCACGCTTTCGCGGTTTAGCTGGTCGAATTAGTCGAAATACCCGAATTTTCGAAATCGTTGGAATCTTCAATGTTATGAAAAATCACATTCGAATTATTTTTTATTTTATTTTTTTTTATTTATTCAAATATTTAATAAATATTTGTGATGTGCTTCGTGATTATTATACGTCTACTTTAACTTTTTTAATTCAAAACAATATTTCTCAACATAGGTAGGTGCCTACTTATTATTTATTTATAACTTCCTAATGAGGAGAACAATAACTAATTGGCAATTAGTTTGTAGAGTGAAAAATGCACACAGAGATAGTTGGACAAGAGTGATCGACACATCGCAAGAATTTCGCTGTTTTGCTACCTTTTGAATTGCCCAGTCAGATTGTAGCCTCGTTGGTTACGCTTGGGTGTAAGTAATAAGTTTCATGATCGATTGGGTTCTAACAATGCTAAGCCGTCAGACTGGTAGCGGAATACCCCACGTTTTTCCTCGATTTCGCCCCAAGATCTCAAAAATGACCATTTGGGTTTATTGCAAACCTATTTGAAGTTTAAAAAAAAAGAATAAAAAAAAGACAAAATGCACATATTTATAATAATGAAGGTATCAAAATATATTATACTTTTCGAAACGTCGGGATGTCCATTTCGTATTCCAAATCCTCTTCAACTGAATGTTTTTTTGTATCTGATGTCCCTTTTTCTACTCCCAAATCAGATTTGTTGGCAAAGATCCCAAAGGTTGTTGTCAATATACGTACCCCTCCAATCCTTTCACACTAACACTCGCAAACTCCAACATACTATCATAACACACAAAATATAAAGCATGTGTAAATTTATGTGTACGCAAAATGAGATCTTTGTGCAAAATTTCAATGAAAACTCACTCATGTTTATTTGAGTTTGATTTTGCGTGCATTTAAATCTACACATGAATCATATTTTGTGTGCAACGACGACACGCTGTGGTGATATTCAATCTCATGTTTTTCCGACATACACTCACGTAAGTACACATGGTTTATACTGTGCGCAAACGGCGATCGGAATGTTTATGTAAGTCTAGGAAAATATTTCACATTCATATTCATTTGGTTACTACTGACGCATATAGAGCTTTGTTTCGTGATAGAAAATCACAAGAAAATAGTACCTAAGTAGGTAGGTATATTAGGTCTGAAAAAAATATGTTTGTTTGTTTCTGAAATAGACTTTCTATCCCCCTCTTATACAACGCCAATGGTAGATCTACTTTATGAGAATCTCAGAAAGGGATCCCTCTGTGTTTGAATTCCGTCTTGAAAATCAATGCTTTCAGTATTATTTCAGTAAAAAAAAATAGATGGTCTAGTTACTAGACCATCGCAATTACGCAATGTACTAGACCATCGCAATTACGCAATGTACTAGACCATCGCAATTACGCAATGTACTAGACCATCGCAATTACGCAATGTACTAGACCATCGCAATTACGCAATGTACTAGACTCTAGTACATTGCGTAATGAAGCATTATTGTTGTCATTCATACTCCCAAGGTTGACGTAGTTTTGGTTGATTAATTTAAAGTAGAAGAATGCACCGACAAACCCATTTGTACGGATTTGTCGCGACTTTACTATTTTATTCTAATAAAAAAAAATATCATTTTCCTGAAGCGACGATTTTTTTCTATTCAAACATTAGCTTTAAACACCTTTAAAACTACTTGAAGAGATCACATATCACGATGTGACGGAGTTAGTCGATTGTTTTCAGAGTAGCAAAATGGCTTTTAAATTGGCCAAAACTTTACTAAACTAAAAAGCTCAAAACGTATAGGAAAAGTTTTGTATAAATTCCTAAGCAACAATTGTGTTTTACAAAAATGTACATTTTAAAAGCGTATAGTTTGATGTACCCGGACTCCTAGGTTTATAATATTGTCATGACAAAAGTAGTTACCCAATTCCTATAGATAATAATTGAGAAGTTCATCCGTCGATATATTCAATGGAACAACGTAACTCATAGATAATTATTGCTATAATATCGTACCTATAATTATCATCTTACGTTTGTCGATTTTCGCGGGAAAAATGTTGAAAATGACAATTATTCAATACAACCGTTGCTACGGAAAAAAACAAAATGTGCGCAGTTGTCAAAGTAGATGCTTTGAGGGACGATTTGCAGGACAGTCAAACAATTAATGTCAGACAGGTTTTTCTTCTGTTGACGTTTCAAATGTGAAGGTACATATCGTAAATGAAAGCATTTACGGAGACTGTTGAAAATTTTTTATCATTGAAAAATGCAGACGAAAAATCTGTATTATTACATAAGGCTTTTTATTATTTAACGTAATTTTTTATTGAGGGAGAATATTTTTTTTTCGATACACAAGGATATTAATATGGTAAATCAAAACGTTGTCAAAAAATAATATAGAAACATAAAGTCGACCCTTTATACGGAGAATTGTTTAGTATGATGTCTTCCGTCGAATGAAACCTCTACAAATTTATTGCTGTTTTTTTATTACTGCAAGCCCATACTTAACCTAATACACTCATCACAATGCGGAATTCCGCTTTAGTTGCTGCTCTTCTGCGGGTCCATAAACATGTGTGTCCTCGAACCTTTTTTTTCCACATGTCCACATAATCTATTTACGAGTTTTTCATTTATATGTTTCGATTTATTTTCAGAGCTTTCCGCTATATTAAAGAACATCTACTTTTGAAAAGAATTTAGTTCATATTTTTTAAGAGAAATAATAATCGGTCGAATAAAATAATTTATCACAAATCACTTAACCGAGCGTCGTTTTATTGTCTGTGCGTAAAATATACTTAACTGACGGTATTTTATAACTTGAATTACTTACAGTGAGAAATAGTTATTTGAAGACAACAAATAACTAAAATACAAAATGTTCGAATAAAATACCAACTTGGGCGAAAAAAATACTGACTGGGCGAACACAATACTAAGTGAGTGGCCTATAAAAAAAGCAGATTGCAGATATAGTGAGCCAGATCGGCTGAACAGATTCTTCCGATGTTTGATTTATTGGATTCTTCTCCGCTCCGGATAACTAAATAACTAATAAATATGAATTAAATAACACACAGTTGCACTTTCACAAAATTTATATTGAATCTCGAGCGCTTTCGTCCAACTCACGCAGACATTGTCAAGAGACTCAAGCGCTCGAGATTCAATATAAATTTTGTGAAAGTGCAACTGTGTGTTATTTAATTCATAATAATGAACTTTCACTACGTAAATACACAAACCCTCCAAATATAACTAATAAATAGTTGAAAAAAAATTGATTACAAATATAATAAAATATACCTAATATTTAAGTTAGTATGGAACGGATTTCTCGCGCTGCCACCACCATTTTTGTAAATTCCATTAGACTTTTGTTCACTTTAAGCGTATTTTTATGAGTTGGCCAAAAAAAATCAATTAAAATAGCAAATTTGTAATAAAGTTTATGCCGCCGTTTGGAATATAATATTATTTAACTCACAGAAAATATGTTTGTTCGTAACTTGGGTAATCTGTTCATTATTCACGTGTTACACTGATCTATTTCCCAATTAATTCGAATTATTAAATATATTGATTGAGTAATTTCAATTATGCAACGACGTAAATAATTGTATGAAGAACTTACAATATTTTACATGGCTTAGGCATTAAAACAAAATATGGTAAGTGTACTTTAAAATAATTTACGTTGGAAAGCGGAATTGAAAACGATATGGTATGATATCTTACCATAATTTACATCGGAGTATTAGGACATTTTTTGTTGTATGTTATTCTTACCACATTATACGCGATTAGGTATTTTCAACATAAGACATTTTACACTTCAAAACTTTTGAATAGTAGCATAAATTAAGGTTTTTTATACTCTCTTAGAATCTCCTTTGCCTTTTGTAACCGAATCAAGTGAAATAAATGTTCTGATGGACGATCTCCTTGAGAAAAAGGATGACAAAAGCTCAAAGAAGAGTAGGTGCATGCAACATCCATAAGTTTGTTTATTTTTAAATATTTTCCTAGATATTCTTTTTTATATCTAAGTTCTTAAACATAGGTACCTTTTTTTCACCAGTTGAAATTTACATTTCCGGAAGAAATGCGTGGTTTGCAAATCTACACGTTGAAGAAAGTATCAAGACGTTGAAGAAAGTATCTACTGCAGTATTTATCACCTGTTTATTTTAAAAAAGCACTATATCGAATATCATATTAAAATATGATTTCTCTGAAATACATTGATTTCGAACTCATCAATTCCAGTAACCGAGAGTAACAGGTGTTTTAAGTGGAAAAAATGCGTAGGTAAGATTTATTCCTTCCTCCTGAATACGAGAGTTGTCTCTATAAGGGGATATGTTTTGTTCAAATACTCACAGTTCGTACTCATTTGTAATAGGTATCTAAGTAAACTCTTTTATTACCCATCACGCCGTTTCCCGAAATTGGTATGCAGAGAGTACGGACTTCTATTCTTTCCTATCCAAACGAACCTCTTTCGCTTCTTCCAAATGCATAACATTCCGCATACAACTATTTTATTGTATTCAATAAATAGACAAAGACATTAAATTGATAAAAAAATATTGGTATTAAAATCAAAAATTGACGAAGGTTCAAATATGGAATATATTCCTAAAATCTCGTTGAATTAAATGCTCAATCCCTTATTTTCCGAAAAATATTTATTACAAAACTAAAATAATAAGTCAGCGTATGCGATCGCATAGTTTTCGGAGTAAGTCGAGTCGTACTATTGCAAAAAACATTCTAGTTAAACAATAAAAATATTTCCATCCCAAAGGCACATCAGCGTGATCAATGACACAAAAAAAAATCAAAATAAAATTTAAAGAATAAAGGACCAATCGATATCACGAATGTTTTTAAAACCAAGCCTCAAAGAACGTGAACAGTTTAATTTGATACTTAAACCTTACATGCGTGTTAATATTACGATTTCAATTAGAATAAAACAAACTCCATTAAAGTTTTTTAACGTTTCAAGTAAGTTCGGTCCCGTACACTGCTTAATGGTTAAAGTTCACTTTCTAACATAAACTTCAAACATCCATATAACTGGGAAATTAAGAAAAAAAGTAAAAGTTGAGTTTCCATTGGTTGATACCTTAAATCTTTGGTTTATAGAGTAAAATGAGCTACCTAGTCAGCTAATGGGTAGGAATGCAACTATTATTATTTTTCTGTTTTTTTTTGTTTCTGAATACAACTTAGATAGAGAAACAAACCAAAGTATTTGTAAGTAACGCGCGTGCTACAGGGTGGCGCAAAATGAAACAAGTTTAAAAATTTAAGAATAGAAAATATTTTTGGGTCAGTTAAAAAAAACTATATCTTGCAAGTTGTGGCCATTTTTTGCCTCACATAGGTACCTATTCGGGCTTTTTCGAAAACCTTTCCCAAATATTTCGCAAAATTTCAGGTGTTTCGAACGTGATTTTTAATTGCAGTACGGTTGTTGGATAATTCACGTAGGTACACTTTTTCTTTTAAATATCCTCAAAGAAATCAGTCAAGATCTATTAAATCCGGTGAACGCTGAAGCCAATCAAACTCGCTTGTTTGTGAAATAACGAGTTGCATGCTAAATCAATACAATTAAATTACGTAAAATGACCAAATGGTACTAAATTCTTGTCTCTAGGCAGTCTGAAAATGAGTTGTATTATTCATTAAAACTAATAAATAAAATAATAATAAAATATCCTTTATTGCGCACAAAAATATTAACAATAATATATTATTGTGGAAAGGGCGGGCTTATTGCCGAACGGCAATTTCTTCCAACCAACCCTAAACTCATATTTCTTAAGTAAATTCCGTAAAATGACCAAATGGTGCAATGCAAATTGACACATCAATCAATCGAGTTCTACTAAACTACTAAAGGGTCCCTAAGGGTATAGCAAACCATCAAGACTCTTATGCACTGGGTTTCTAGGGAGCGGTGCGTAGTCTGACAAAATGGCAAACTTTCAAAATTGTGAAAATGTCTTTTTTACCAAGGTAACCACATAGACAATGTTCTACTTATTCACCGCTGTTCATAGCAGTATCGTATTTCTAATAAAAAACTGACCTACAACAACGACGGTGTTTTCCTACCAAATTGGTCCAAACATCTCAGCTCTGCTTTGATAGAACAGAACATGTGTCGGAACCTCTTTCTTTTCTTTTGAACTCTAAAAAAAGAAATCAACTAAATTATGACCTTTTGTTTGGAAATTCTTGTCTCTAGGCAGTCTGAAAATGAGTTGTATTATTCATTAAACTCATATTTCTTAAGAGTTCGCTGCCGCCGTCTAGCGACCATAAACTTACAGTAACAATTACGTTGACAAATTACAGATAGACAGCGCTCCATATGGTGGACCGCTTTCCGAGGAAAACAGAGTTTTACAAACGAAAAACATTGGTTGGATTTAAATGAAATGTCAAAAAAAAAATCAAATTGATGATATATGTAGGTATATAAAATTTAAGATTATACGTGACTTCATAGTTATCAATCAATTCGGCTGAAAGGCCTCAATAAAAATAAAAAAAATAGTTATCTATCGTTATTTTAATTATTCGTAAGATTTTTCTGAAAAATATGATTACGTATACCTATCTACTTTTTCACAGTCACATTATGCATATTCGGAAAAAAACACCTTTGTATGAAACGGCTTTGTATTCTCAAACAATAGTTGCAAATGAAAATGCCTTTGATGTGGGTGTTTTCTGGTGCATAGTCAATCAGGAACATTAATGCGCTTCAGCCACCAAGCCAGGCCTCCACGGTGGTTCTTTAGAGCGCCTGACTCTATAACAAAGGCGCCAACAGCCACATACAGCAAGATAACTAGATAGATAAATATGTACCGGCATTTCGACCCATGCAATTGGGAACATCATTCATTGAATGGATGTACTCAATCGTGTTAATCTTTCTTTACATTTTGAATAGTTGTTCTGTGTTAGACTATTTCAATTATTTTTATTTAAGTATTTTTTTTTATATCTGACTAGCTTTTCCGACAGAAGTTGTCTTGTTGTCTAACTATGAATATTGAATTCGAATGTAAAAGTTTTTTTTTTCAAATAACAACAAATAGATTCGTTGGATATCAGAATCTGTTGAAATTTACCTTATTGGGATAGAGCGAGATAAACGTACGTATGTGTAGTGCAATTTTAATAAAACTAACAAATAAAAACCCAATATACTCGATAGGTATTCACAAATAAATTAATTTCCGCTCCAACGGAAATAATAATTGATGAATCGTTAATTAACTCTTTTCAATGTTTATTTTATTTATTCGATAATAATTATTATTATTGTTATTTTTAGCAAGTGTAAATTTACTTTTTTTAATTTAAATTTACGCCTGTCTTCAAATGTCTGATAACAATATTGTTTTATTAAGGCCACTATACACTGAACAGGTTTCCACAATCGACAATAATAATTGTGTGAATGCCACCATAAGCAATACATTTCCTTTGAAATCGACAATATTACATATATGTTTGACAAAAATTCCCCGTTCCCATTATTTTATACACACAATGGTGATGGCCTTTCAGTGTTGGATATCGACCATTATGGGTAAAAAATGAATTTTATTGTAAAATGGCGATAGTTTTCAGGCAATGTGGGATCGGTAAATACGTTTGCTAATTTTTTCACTGGTACTAGGTACAAACAAAGAGATCAACACCGAATATAAAATTCACACCTGGCTGGGAAACACACCCGATTTATCTTGCTCAGAAATATGCCATCCGTACTACCAAGGAAGACCACATACTGTATTAATGTTTATTTTCAATGTATTTAGGCTTTGATCAATATGAAATGCAATTTCATTAATCTTGAAAGATTTAAATTTCTTCATTACTACTTCACTTTTTTACTACATCTTTTGTATTTTTCTCCGTTGTAAGTTTGCAACGATGGATTTTATTTAAATTCTTTACAAATTATAACTGTTTCTAAAACGTAAAAACCGTATAGGTACATTAAGTGTATGTCTGCACCTATCTATCTCATTTATTATATTTTTTGGACCCATCCAAAAATAACTTTATAAAATTTTGAATATATTTCAGACATAAAAAACCCATTAAAGATGAAAATGCATCATACAATACTGAGGTTCGAAACTTCGATTTTAGCAACATAAATGCCGAAATAAAGCCTTCTAAGGCTAAGCCATCGGTACTTTACTCTTCTTTAGTTGTGTAACTCTAAGAAGTTTATGCGTAGTTTAAATTGCATAACTTTAAAGAACTTGTTCTGCGGAATTGATTCTTGAAAGTTGATGGATGCGCTGTCCACCCATACACCAAGTTATATGATATCAATTACTTTGGATATGAATAATCCAAACAAAGTATTAAAAAAGTTGAAACTTTAACTATAAAATGCTGTCGGGGACCGATGGGTATTCCTTGAATGTCGCTCCCAGGTCGGACACTTAAATAACTTTATTGCCCGTCATAAAATAAATTAAATAACTTGGAGGTGTGTCCTGCATTATAACATTTATATCCTCGGTTGCATTAAACACCGGAAAATCAACAACCATCACTAAAAAAATTTAATTTTGAGATTTTTTAAATGTTTGTTTGCCAGTAAGAAAAATAAGTACCAACCTATTCTGAAAATGACAGATCGCGAGTAAGCGATGTTATAACAGCCCCCGTAGATAAATTTAAATTGGCGTTCGAATACAAACGAAGATTTCGCCAATGTATAGTGCGAAAAAATTAACTGTCCACTGAAACATGTAAACAATTATTTAAACCAAACAAAGTCACTTATATAAAAATATAAATATTGGACAGTTAATTTTCTTCCCACTCTACATTGTCGAAGAGTTCGTTTGTAGTCGATCGCCAAAAATGCATTTTGTCTAGGCCTACAGATAGGTTGCAGTGTGTGAGAGAGCGTATGTTTACACCAATTATAAGAAGAGCTGATGTTTTCCTAAAATAGTAGACAGAGAAAACGAATCTTTTCTATTTTAAATTCAGACCCACTTTCGGCAGTTTCAATTTCAACTTTAATTTCATTTCTCATGCAACTTCGGTATCTTTAAATTCTTAACCGGTCGGCCAATTGATCAATTATTCAAGTCACAAAATTGTGCACTTTTGTCACAAAAATTGTCAAAAGTTTCAAAAAGATTATGAGAGATTATGTATACACAAACCAAAAAGAAGATTGGTTGACTCGATCCCTCCTAGGAACTTACGGATGCAAAACATCCACGTTCATATGGACGCCACGAAGTTCCTCCAAGCCTCTTTATCTTGCGCTAGTTGTACAGCTTCACAGTTTAGTCCAGCCTCTTTTAGAACTGGAGTGGTCCCGCTTGATTGTTAGTTTTGGCCTGCCTCCCCTTCTTGTCCCATTTGGATTGCAGTAAAGGCTTGCGTATTCAAGAATCTCGGGGAACATGCGGAGAACATGGACAAGCCAGCTCAGTCTGCGATTCTGGATGCAAAACAGCCCTCCATTATAGTATGACTATGTTCATATTATACTCGAAACTTGTTTAAAGTTCAGACATAAAGATTCTTGCCCATTTTCAAAGGTCAAAGACGTCTTCAGATAAAGAACAGCACAATACAATAATACCACCGCATTATAATTTTACCGATCTCTACATAATTTCGTCGGTATTAAATTTTATATCACACACTCTATGAATTTAAAACTTTTTTATTATCTTGTTTGTTGTGGAACCAGAGAATTCCGTAAGCCCTATTCGTAAAGCAATCCTATTGAATAATTTATTAATGCATAATAATGGAGGGATCAGGATGCATTGCAAATAACATGAATTATGTATGAGAGAAAAATAATCCTTTCTTTTGATTCAGTCGGTTTAGAAAATTATATTTCCATATAAATTTTCATTGAACGTTTCAATAAAAATATGCTGATTGTCGTATAATTTATCAGGGAAACATAGAATTGGATCATATAGAAGCTTTTGAACTATCAAAACGTTGAAGAAATAAATATGAAAATTTCCATCTTTACTACAAGGTCCATTTCCGACCGACCTGCAAGGACTGTTGTTAAAAAGTGTCTTAAATTATGAATTTTAAAGAATGTGATTTTTATTAATTGATGGAGGTAGTCCTTAATCTTCTATATTATAAAAATGGAGATCGATTTTGTATGGTCGTCGCATCACACCCAAACGGCTTTACCGATTTCTTTAATTTTTTTTTTGTCAAGTTGGCTTTTAAAGAATATGTAACATCTAAAGACTCTAATAGTTCATTACTAATGTTCGATTTTTGAATGGAAATATTGAATATTGGCTTTTGTCAGGAGAAGGTTCTTATAAAAGAAAATTTCGTGGAAAATTAGAAAATCAAAGAAAACTCTAAGTAGGTAACATTTTTACTACTTTTCACTATATAATTATAATTCCATTTTTGAAATTTTGACAGGAACTGTCAGATTTTAGATAGTTGGTGCGATTGACAGAATGCGGATGGAATATACATGGTTTAAAACAGACCCCTCGGTCGGAATAACATTAGTGAAACGATAATTAATTCATCGCCATACAAATTTTAATTCAATATTTATAGTTACGACCACAGGACAACGTCTGTCGGGAAGGCTAGTTTTTTTTTTTTTTTTTTTTTTTTTTTTTTTTTTTTTTTTTTTTTTTTAAATGAATCTGTGCTCACTCAAAGTGAACACAAATACACTCCTTGACTCTTTCACAGTAAGCTACTGAAAGCTTGTGTCGTGAAAGAGGAAGATGGTCGGCACCTGGGATCGAACCACGACGTCCGCACCAAACAGTACGAAAGCCGGCGTTGTAGCCGCTAGACTACCAACCACTTATTAATTAATATAACCAAAAAGCAAGTTTTTATTATAATATGTAGGTTATTTTGAGTTGATTTTTATAAAAATGTCCTTGTAATTTCATTACGTCTAGCTGGAGTAATTATTGCTTAATATAAATATTTTTTATTATTTTTTTTTGTAATTTTTTACTATCCTTGTTTAATTGAAACATGCATAAATAAATTTATTGCAAAAATCACGAGAGCTACTCTCCATTGATGCATCAGGAGGTCTTGAGTTCGTATATACGTACCACATACGTACGTCAGTGTTAGTGTAACAAAATGACAGTAGTTAAGGGTTAAGACAATATTTATTATTACATCTCAAATTCTCACGCTAGACGCATAAATGATTATCATGTCCACTAAAATGCGGCGACCCTTGTTTTGTGTTATAATCTATAACATCAACGGGATATTTTTTATTTGCTGACATTTGACAGGATTTTTGACAGGAAGTCCGTTATTTCGAGTTTTTTTATGTATTAGAAGATTACCTAAGGGGGTCGTCTTCTATTTTGAAGGTTGCCTGGTATCAGGGAGCCTCCGTTAGTTACTAACCTACCCGTTAGTCACGCATCCTTCGGCACGGACACCATGGACTGGGCATTGATACGGTTTGTAATTATTCCAAAAACCCAAAATTTGTTTATAGATAGCAAAAGGATAAGCATGCTACATATTTATCTAAAACAATCATTCCAAATGCCAGATGAATGGATAATATGAAGAAAAGATGCCTTTGATGATGCACGCCGATCGGCTGCTTATCACAGACTGGACACATTAGAAAATCGGAGGACAATAACTGACACATTATACCTTTACAAAATTATTAATAACATGACTGACACGACCGACTTACTGACTAAAATTAACTTTAACATCCCCATCAGACAGACCCGGGCTACACCTACTTTTAGACTTGCAACTTGTTCTACAAATTATGCCCAAAACTCGTACATTTATCGAGCTACCTCTAACTTTAATTCTTTTTTCAGCACAGTAGATATCTTTAACATTCAAACCAAAAATACATTTAAAAATTCACTGGTGAAATTATTGCATCGCGGTTATTAGCGTTTCACTCATCCCTATCCCCCTCCCTGTTCCTAGTCTTGTCCTAATCTTTAAGCAAACAAAAAAAAAATGAAAGATACCTATATATGTAATATATTTCTTCTCTAGGATTTTTTCCTTTGTTACAACTTATTTGTTCGTATATGACACCTAAATCACTTGAATTCAATATAACTAAGCGTGTAAACTTTGTTGGTCCACTTATCATTCTATTGTTATTGTAGTTTTGTTATGTTTTGTAAATGACTGTGTATTTACATTGATGAATAAAAAATAAAATAAAAAATAAAAAAAAGACTAAAGAAACACCAAAACCTGTAAGCAACTTACGTTGTTGTCGAAAACATAAAGGTTTCACTAATATCAAAGGGTTTGTTTTTGTAGAATACTGTGTCTATCTGTCAAAAGAGGCGGGCCAAGATTACAATATACCTATTATTATTATGAATTCTTCTGTTCTCCTTCCTATACTTTGCCCATAACAAGAAAGATAAAAATAGTAAACAACGGAACTAAAAATAGAAGGTTGCGTGCGAGGGTTGAAAAACTTATATCGGAATCATTTTGTAGTATGATTATATATTTTCTTAATAAATTACACACACTCGAACCGTCTTATAAGATTTATCAACAAAACTATTTCGTCCGTAAATCTAAAAGTATTCGATATTTCGCCTCTAAGGCGGAACAACGCTTTATTGGAAACATTAAAAGTTTTCGTTTCTGCAACGGTGGGCTTGGAGATAAAATCACGAATTGCTAATCAAACTTTTTTTTTCAGACTCATGAAAAAAATAATAATAATTGCGAAACGAAACTTAATCCCCGCGTAGTTTGTCATTAGCTTCGTTCGATTGTCATTTGATTTATTATTGTCCACGTTACGTTCCTTTGCTTTTGTTTCGTTTCATTCATTTGTTTTTATTATCATTATTCTTATCTACTAGCTTCAAATATCCAAGCATGCATGCCATTTCTTTAAAGTACCTTGTAGGTAAATAGCATTAGAACAATTTCATTATAATATGTAAATGCTCATCATCGCCTAACATTTGGTAAGATTTTTTTTTAAAGTAGGTACATAAGCAAAAGATTCGTTAAAATTTTGTCGTAAAAAATGTATTTCAACATTTTTTAACATTCGTTTGTTTAATAAATTTATTAATTAAGATAGGTTTATGGAATGTGAGAGGATGTATGGATGGAAAAATGAATGAAATCATTGATGTATTGAATGAAAAATGTATGGATATTTTATGTCTGACTGAAACAAAGAAGAAATGTAGTGGAATAATAGAGAAGAATGGTGTGAATATAATTTGGTCTGGTGTGACGGATGAAGAGCATGCGAAACAAGGTGTTGCTGCGATTTTGTCTGAAAGAATGAGTGAGTGTATGAAGGACTTTGGGTGTGTAAGTCCCAGAGTTATGTGGATACGATTTAAGAAAATTATCTGTTACACTATTATTCTGTTTTTCGAAGGACGTAGTGCGTGAGGACGATATGACACTTCAAAGGATCGAGCCTAGTGCGAGTTAATTAAAACCCCTTGTTCTCAAAAAGTTGGCCGCTGTCTTCATTTTCGCCATAACTTGGTATCAAAGGCTCGAAAATACAACATTTAAATGTAGGTAAACTATTTCAAGACTTTGATTTAACCAGAGTTGATTGAGTCGTTGACCAATGTCGAATTCCTAAGTGTCCTACTTGGTCATGTGCTCTAAGGTGAAAAATACCAACTATATATTTTGACAGCTTTAAAAAAAAATTGTCCTTAATAAAACAGGAAAGAAAACATTTAGTCCATCCAATAAAAAGATACTTTTGTAAAAAAATATTTACTAAAAGTAAAGACCATCTGGATATACCTTATATAAAAAAAACGTACACGTTAACACGAATTGATGCACAATTTACTAGGAGAGATTTCAACCCCATTATGCTCGGGGCAAGTTCAAATGTTTTTATTCATGCGGATTTTACGGTGTTACTAAAAATAATATAGAATCTCCGCTGGGATGTCACTCTATAAATCACTATCAAGGTGCGGCCATGGGACATTACAGGATGCCACCACTACTCTTTTACATATTGTATAGACAAGATAGTAATAATAATAACAATTGTTATACCTACAATAAAACATTGTTTTTGTCCCATTTCCTCTCACGCAAAACAAGTGTAAACTGAAAGGGATGATAATAATATGATATTACGTTATAACCTCCGCGTCACGGTATATAAAATAAAATAATAAAAACTTCCTGTGGAGTATAAGGGTGCAGTGATATGTAGAAATATTTTTCAAAGGAGTGAGTATTTTTTGTACTAGCGAACAGTGGCGATTCGTTCATTCTTTCAAGGTTGTTTTTTCTGTGTCTCCTGAAATTGGCCATCTTTTTCTTGTTTTTGACAGTCACTGATGATAGTGACATATAAATACCACCCTATTCAGGGTAAGTTACTATAGTTTGGCTACTGGTTTTCCCTCCTGTTAGTATTCTGGGGATTTAGTCACATAAAGGTTGTTCCTCTGATACTCGGTCGCCGAAGCCTCCTTTGTTTTCTACAAGGTGTACCATGTTAGTGAGGGTGTCATTTTTTTACTACGGCGTTCACATATTATATAGGGAGAACACAGGCATCAGAGAGCTAATAATAGTTCTGTTGATGCTTTCGTTTGATTTTAAATAAATGAGAAGCCTTCGTAGCAAAGCACGCCCTCTCAAGGTTAAATTTTACACTCAAAATATGATTTATGTGTGAATTCAAATGCTCACAAAATTAGACATTATTGGGAATCTAAACAAAATTTGGTTTAATAATAAATAAATTAAATTTGTTCAAAATTTTATTCTTTCATTCTTCAAAAAGGTCCATAGCAAACAACGTTCCAAATTTTTATGATATTTCGTCCCCTTTTCCAGGACTACCTTTTGAACCAAATATTTGTTTTTTTTTTCCAAAACTACTGTGTTTTAGACTGTAACGAGGTAGTGAGGATTTTTTGCTTCTTTTCCACAGAATCTACAGCTTCCATTCATGAGTTTCAGCTTCCTCAGGTGTTGCCCAAGTCTACAGTGGTAAAAAATAATTGGATATTTATTATAACACCAACGTTTTCAATTCAACTTATGCAGAATCACAAGAAATAAAGGAGTCTTATTTACGAACACTTAAAATTTACACATTAGCCATATTTCGTGTGCAGCGTCTCTAAGAGTAAGTTCGGCTCTGACCTCGGGCCTCCCTTTTATTGCGGTGTGTTTCTGCCCGATGTGTGATAACTTTACAATACGCTGCTGTGTCCATAATAGACATGCAACCGACACAGAGTAATTCTGCTTCCTGAACGTTTCACACGATATACGCTCCCTTTACGCTAAACTTTCTGTGTATATCCAATACCACCTACGTGTTATTCTTATTCGCTACCTACTCTAAATATCCACAGGTAGCTTCCTTTGAAATACGTAACGCTTACTTTAAGTGTTATTTCTTCCAAAATAGTATCGGGCCATTTTATACAATGTGTTATTTCGACATTTGATCAAACGAACTGCGTGAATAAAAGACAAAAATTCATAATCAATATGATATCTTTATATTAATACGTGAAGGAAAAAAATTGTGACCATTTTTACGAAAATTGAGCGGGCGTAAGAGTATGAAATTTCGCACACTTACAGTTTATACAGAGGAGTGGCAAATGCTAATATAATTTTTTTTGAAATTATGTATAAAAAAGATAAAATCAATAAACTACTTTAATTTTATGTATCTGATACACACTTCGATGTATCTTTTGTTTGACTGTGGTCAAATTGAGAATAGATTAATATTTTTTGTCATTAATAATAATAAAAAAAACTTTCTACATATCAATATTTCAAATTTGACGATTCCATGTCATTGTTTTTGAAAGAATATTTTGAAATAGCGCTCGGTCAGGCTTAATAATGTTCAAACTTATAATTTAGATTAGTCATGGTTGAATTTCGATCACTGGTCGACCACTAGTTTTAATTAGTGCCCTTATAAAACAATTTACATCAATATTTTTTTTGTCTTTTATTCGCATACTCAAATAGTTTGAACAAGTGTCGTAAAAGATTAACTTATGTACCTAGTAATCTATGTGATGAAAATAATAAATAATGTATGTTTTACATACTTTGTTCAAAATTACCATTCATAAATACGTGGGTAATATTTGTTGGAAGAAATAATTATTTATCAAAATATTATTTTCATGTTCATTTTTCAAGTAAATAGAATTAAATACTTCAGGAAAGAATAATATTATGAACCTTATCTGGCTGGTAGGTACACATCGTATATACACATCATAAAAAATAATACCTAATCTTTTTATGTCTTTTCATAAATATTTTGAAATCCAGTTGCTCAACCAAAATTTTTTAAATCAATTGAAATATAGAATCTTGCTCTTAAAAATACTTCTTCTTTGATGAGGATCGTTGGCTTGTTATCTTCAGCAGCTAAGTATCTACTCTTATGTGGTGTTTTCCAAGCCGTTTTGCCATCTTTTGGGAGACTTCCGTTGACTGTGAGGATATAGTTGTGCAGATTGGATGTTTGGTAGCGTCCACTGTCTGAACGTGGTTATTTACCAAAAAATATCATTTGTCTTCGAATTTGCATACTCCTGATCGCCTAGTTCAGCCTCCCATATCATTTAAAAAGACTCATTGTGCTTCCTTTGGTAATATTTTTTGAGATTGTGTGTTATTTTATTTTTTTATTTTATTTCTTTGGCATATCAACAGGTTATATATAAACATTCAATAATATACCAATATTAATCTATTCTCATGAAATTGAATATCCCGCTATTTTCAGTTCCACCTTCCATTTAAATATACCGTCTTCAAAAAGTTATCTGCACCCATTATAAATAAGGCTCTTTATATTTTTTGTAAAAATTGATATTATTTATAAGTAGTCTTTAGAAGTGTGTGTATCAAATACATAATACTACAGTAGTGTTTTTAATGTTTTTTTTTTATCGATTTAATCTATTTTTATGCATAATTTTAAGAAAATATTAGCATTCGCCACCCCCTCCCCCTCTTTATATACTATAAGTGTGCGAACTTTCATACTCCTCCGTCCGGGCATTTTTCATAAAATAGTCACAAAGTTTTTCCTTCACGTATTAATTTATAGATAAGAGACCTTAGCTACCTTATTGACGCGGGTCTATAATATTACAAAAAATCACTACGTCACATCAGACAAAATGCAAGTATATTTATATTACATCGTATTATTTTGACAAATGCAACTATATTCATATAACATCTTAATAGATACTTATAAAATGATACTTACAAAAGGAACAAAAATGTGGATTCATAAATAACTAAACAAAACGGTTTATTTGTTACGAGAAAGTTGGAAACAAATCAACTTATAACATCGGATACATTCAGAGGGGACACAGTTAAGTTGTGTTGTGTCATCATAATATTACAGCAAAGAAGATTTCATAATATTCTTTTCCGTTCTAAATAACATATTATCTAATATTATTACGTCCAATGTATGTATAATCAATTGTGGACAAACAGGAATAAGTTTTGTACAGATATCTTATATCTCAGACAAACTTTATTCTTCCAACAAATTCTTTGTTGTTTCTCCATTCCCTCATTCATGATCACTCCATTGCATATCATCCAATTTTGACAGATGTGAAACTTGAGTTTTTTCCGATCATCGTAACAAAATTGGCACTTCATGTATTTATTATTGTCACTATAGGTGTTGTTCTGGGTTGTATTAAATGTGTATGAAAATTACATAAAGTGAGATCATAGAAAAAGTCACAAAATTTATATTTGCATGTTTGTGAAATCATTTATTTACATTTTCAAACAATATCATTTAACAAGAAATACCTAGATACACGATCAGCAATGGATTTCTAACTAGATAGGTTTGTCATTAATTTGTTGTCAAGTTTTCAAAATAAATAATAAGATCTTCAATACATAGCTGTCTTCTTCAGTATAGTCGAGAAACTTAATGCTTGGAGCATTTTGTATCAGTCAATCGGCCTCGTCCAATCTGAGACAAGCTTTTCAAAAAATTTTGGCCTAACTTGGAATCGAATACGGCACTGCTTAGTGATACATTCGGTACCTATGCCACCAGACTAGCGAGGTCGGCAATGCGTAAGAAAATGCATTTCTTACAGGTTTTCTCTAGTTTTATACTTTAGCCTATAGTATTTACGTATTGAGGAAAGTTTAATTGAAAACCGTAATTCGTTTTTTTTTTTTTATCTAAAACTGATCTCTTGAGTGAAACCTTTTTCACGACGAGAATCGCTTCTGTTTTATCAACTATTTTCATGATTTGAGCATTCTTTTGAGTAGGTACATAGCTGCAACAATGGGTGATTGATCGTTCTCTGTGACACGCACAGCAACCTTATGAAGTTGTGACATGGAGTAAGAGTTGGCGTGATGCGAACACGAGCCCTAACTCCTATACAAACTGCTAGTAAGAAGCAGCCTATAACCATTCCCAATCTTCGCTTCTATATCACGTTCAAACACACTGCTAGACTAGCGAAGCAACCTTGGCCTATTTTAAATACACAAAAAAACAGATAGGTATTTTCCTTATTTCTCTATCGATATCGCGTAGCGTCTGTTAACGTTAAAAAAGAGGGTGAGAAAAAGAGGTCATTTCTAAGGGGATGCAACTGTTTATTCCATGTAAGCCGGACCAAATATGGGGTATATGGTTTGCTCAATTTTGAAGTATATTATTATATGTAGGTACACCCTAGTTCGGTTATTTATTTGTTTAATATTTCTACGACTTTTAAAGCCTTTCACATTAGATGATTTAGCAAACATAGAAATTAACAACACTTACTTATTTACGAAAAAACTTAACCTAAAGATCAACAATTGAGTTATTTTGGAATTAACGAAAATTATCCGGACATTGTATTGATTGATCGTAAGAACGGAATAACATATCTCATAGATATAAAAGCTGAGAAGGAAAAGATAATAAAATATCTTGAATTTACTTACGAAATCAAAGATATGTAGTACCTATGCTCCTGGCACCCATATGACACCTAGTGATATTGGCGAAAGGTATGAAATTATCCTAAGTCTCTTCAAGACAACCTATAGGGAAACTGAACATCTGTATTGGTCTGAGACTTTTTGAATTTCAAAAGTAAACATCCATTCCCATTTCAAAAAACTCAATTCAAGTAACTCTATCTTTATCTTTACTTTGGCCGGGATTAAATAAATAAAACTTCATAGTCCAAAAGTAAAGCTTGGCGACAGTTAAAAAGACAGTCAAAAGGGCGGACTTATCCCGAAGAATCTCTCCCAGTCAACACAATTAAAACAAAGACAACATATTGAAAAAGTAAAAATTGACAAAAATAATAGATAAATGCAAAAAATATACAATTATATTAGAAAACAAAAAAATGTCTAAAATACATACCTACATATATAAACATTTAAATATAATGAGGAGATAGACATAGTGTTAGGATGAACTAGATGTTGGAAAGGAAAAGGGAGGAAGGTGGGGACGTTTCTCATCTTACAATAAAGAATTGCAGATTTAGACCTGGTTTATTTCAAATTGGAAAATCTAGGAGATTATCGGTCGGCAAAAATCCTGGAATTAAGCTTTCAACATTCAAAATTCACTGTGTAATAATAAAAGAAAAACATCCTATTTTTGTTTCAGGTTAGCTGAATTAACCCTTAAAACGGGAAGTATCCAACTTTATAAAAAGCTCAAGACCGATTGTTCAACAGTGAAACGAATAATTCTCGACTCCCGTAGGGACCTACTGCTAAGCGCCCTCGTTATCCAGGGGTGTGCTTTTTATTTTCTCACCCTTACAGTCCGGGAGTGTGACTATTGAAATTTTATTCCGAATTTAACGTAATTATTAAACTTAACTCAACTACGGTGACTTTTAGTTGAACTATTTTCATGCTTAGCAACCATAGTCTAAAAATAACATAATGGCATCGTTATTAAGATTCCAATTAGATCGGTATCGCGATGTACATGCAGAGTAGCGCCTCGACCTATGTTATTAACATATCAGTTTACTTTTTAATGAAAATATTCTTTCTTACGTTTTTGCCAGGAATTAAAAAAATGTGGGCGACATTAAATTGTATGGCTTCTCAAGACCAGACACATAAACCGTAAATGAACAAATTCATTAAAACTAATACGTAAGTGAAAATATTTTATCAATAAGTGAAAGAAGATTTACTGTACATAATAGGATTAACCAGATAAACGAATATTTTGTTTTGACTTATAGGTATACCTAGACAGTACCTAATTCAATTATTGTGAGATGTTTTGTTGATAACGGCACATTTAATGATAGATATACCCCAAAAAAATAGGATTTTTGTGCTGTTTCTGTTAGCGCCAGTAGTTATAAGAGATGCGTATTGCATTAACTTCAAATGTTAATGCTTTTTTATTCGTTCTTAGGCGAGACAATGTTCATCGGGTCAGATAGTGTCAGCATAAAATAGATCGTAAATAAAATTTTGTAGGACATTCGCGTATCAAAATGAAGTAATCTTATCTACGGCCGCGGATATTTTTGGAAAAATAAATGTAAAAATTTACGAGGAAGCCTTGATAGCATTGTTACGTTTTAGTCGGTTGTCAAAACACGTAAACGTAGATGTGTTTTGTGCGTGAGTGTTGTGAAAATTTGGTGTTCTTTGACGATTATCACCCCTCTATAAAATATAAAGGTCGGAGTTTTTGGCCCGATTTTTTCTGATATCTTATAATATAAAAGAAACTCGGGTTAGTTTGGTTTGAATTCTTCTCCACTATGCATAACAGAATAACTAATAAAAAGTTGAAAAATGGATAACAAATAATATAAAATATAATATTAAAGTTACTATGTAACGGATCTCTTGCGACGCCAGCGGCATCTATGAAATTCCCTTAACAACACAATTTTTATTTACCCGACAACCAGAGTTTCAAAGCACTGGCACGCAGATTATTGATAGAATTTCTTTCAAGCAAAAATTATTTTAAACGTATTTTTGTATAATTTACCTACAAATTCGAAATCAATAGTCAAATTTACAAATCCAATATAAATATACTAATAAAAATATTTAATAAAATAAATTAAGTAAGGACAAAGACTACAGGAAATCGTCTGATGGGAAAGCTAGTCTATAATATAAAAGAAAGTCGGGTAAGTGCGAACATTTAGATTGGCTGAACAGATTTTTATGATGATTGGTTAATTGGATTCTTCTCCAATCCGGATAACAGAATAACTAATAAAACACCGAAAAAGGAATAGTAAATAATATAAAATATAATATTAAAGTTAGTATGGAACTTCCTAACAACAACGCCATCTGTGAAAAATTCCATAACAACACAATTTTTGACAACCATCGAATTTCAAAACATTGGAACGCACGATAGAATTTTTTGCAAGATTTCAGAAATATTTTTTTACATTCAAACAGTATTTTTGTATAAAAAACAAATTCGAATTCAATATTCATGGTAAGGACTACAGGACTACGTCTGTCGGAAAAGCTAGTTTCATATAAAAGTCGTTTTTATACCTATACATACCTACCTTCATACATCATATGCGAGGATGTTTTGGTTTTTTTTTAATATATTTTTCCTTGAAAGTTTTTTACGTAATCTTGAATGATGATGATTATGATATTTCTAGTAAGGACAAACACATTATTTGATGATTTTTTTGAGGTGCGGGTAAGGCATGCTTTAAATGACGTAAGGACAGTTGATATCTTTGGCGTGTTATCAAGAAAAGAAATATTCCTTAGATGAATGACATTTTTAGACGAGACCTTCATCGTTTGATGGCTGGCTCCTTAAGCTTACTTTGAAGCCTAGCGGTTACGCTGCTAACTTTTTTTTAAATGAATCTGTGCTCACTCAAATTGAATACAAATCACTCTTTGATTCTTTCACAGTAAGCTACTTAAAGCTTGTTCCATGAAATAGGAATATGGTCGGCACCTGGGATCGAACCCACGACCTCCGCACGTAATATTACGAAAGTTGGCGTCGGCACTGTTAGGCTATCAACCACTTCATTACTAAAGGTCGGTGGTTCATTGCCAGATGAAGATCATCTTCCTCCATCACATACAAGTTTTTAGTAGTTTTCTCATTTCTGTGTCAAAGAGTGTTTTTGTTCGTTTTGAGTGAGCACAGATTCATGTATAAAAAAAAGAAATGTTATCGCACATGGTAGGTAGGTATCTTGGGTAGGTTTTAAATTTTCAAAAATTTGTTCTGTTCTCCTTTAGTCGTTTTTTAGATAAAAAGTACACGAAGAAAATTAACCATATTTTTTATACTTAGATCGAATCAAAACTAATTGAAAATACATATCACTGTGATCTACCATTGAAGAGAGGAGATGGACTTGGATGGGGCTTGTGTTAAGGATGCCGAATGACAGTTGGCCGAGGAGAGGGCTGTTCTTCCTCCCATCAGGGTCCCGAAGACGAGGAAGACCCTCTCACACTGTGTTCCGCTCCTTCGAAGCAGAGCTGAGGGATCTGGACATGGTGTAGGAAGAAGTCATAAACATTGTGCAAGATCGAACGCAATGGAGCGCTCTTGTTGCATCCCTATGCCCCTGAGTAGGGTGTAAAGGAAGAATTGGATTATAGAGAGTCAGTCTTAGAAATGGCTGTCGAAAACGACAGTTTCAACAAACAAACTTGTGAAATTTGTTCATAAAAAGAGTTTTTTAAATTGATGAAAAAATTTCTCCAATAAACTCCACTATAAGTAGGTACTATTTTATACATTTTCAAATTCTTGAAATATTTCCACCACAGGGTATATTATTTTCGGCATTAACCTTCTATTATTTTTCTTTTCATCTAAAATTACGACAAACATTCGTAATGATTTTTATGTTTTTGTGGATTCGGAAACAAACTTATACCCGGGCTAAAAATAACTTTGTGGAATAATAATATACTATTATTATTATACCTGTGAATTTACTTTCGTACGTCAACAAAAAGTTTTCGACGAATCTTTCACCACGCGCCGCCCGTCCGCTAAGATAAATTCTGCAAAAGTGTGAGGTCTTGTTTACTGAAAACTTTCAATGGTTCTTTCTGTAACCATATTATATGTATAAAAATAACATCGCACAATTTATTTTTTTTTCTTTTGAGAAAGCAACCTAACATGCTCTAAAAAAAAACTTTCAAGATTCACAGAAAAAACAATATTTCTTCACTGCAATGTCACTCAGAATAAAAAAGAGCATTCAAAAATAAATTTAATTTATTCACATACAAACATTATTAATCTTTTAAGGTCACGCATAAACCTCAGACTTTACGATAGATTTTAATCAATGCTGAATCTTGCAATTACCATTCTAGTAATGTTTGATACAAATTACATACATACCTACTGCATTTTGTTTTCATTTTTTTTTTTTTTATTTTTTTTTTAATTTATTGACAAAAAAAATTGTACAAAAATTTTTAAATAGGAAGATGCCTAATCCCTTACGGGATTTTTGGCTGTTCTGCATACAGGTATTATACACTTAAAAATAACTTAAAAATAACTCATACACTATACATAAAGAATTTACTCAATAATAAGGAATAAAGTCCGGACCCTCCGGCAAATCAGATCAGCCAGCCAACTTTTCTATGTAATATATAACCTTTAATTTTATTTTTAAAGTTGGCCATGGCTTTGCATTCCTTAATGCCCGATGGTACAGGGTTCCAAATTTTAGGTATAATAATGTCATCCGTTCGTCTACCATAGTCATTGTGGAAGTTAGAAGTTTGTAGTTGATTGTTTGTTTTTTGTCTCGTCAGTCTGTCATGTGTCAACAAGTATTTGTCTTTTGGTGAATTGAATGTTTCTGTCAGTAAGTTTAATAGGATTCTCTGTTGGAGATTGAAGACATTTAGATGGGCAAAATAGCATTTATTTTGTGACTTAAGTCTGTGTGAATGTTTTTTACCTATGACAGTTTTTATTATTTTTTTTTGTATTACAGATATCTTTTCTAAGTTTGTTTTATATGCAAGACCATAAGAGGAGAGACCGTATGAGACTACCGAGTCGCATAAGGCTATATACAGCAATCTTGCTGCGCCGTAAGTTAATTTAGGACGGATCACCTTAAAAACAGCATTCATGCTTCTCAACCTCTTACATACGTTTTCAATATGTTGTTTAAAATTGAGGTGATTATCAATTGTAATCCCCAGGTATTTACACGATTGAACCTCAGATAATTTAGGACATGGACACTTTTGAATTCCTTGGTGTAGGCATGCGTGGCTGTGTGACTGTACAGAAACTTTGTATGTTGATTTATTTCGATGACTATGAATATGCATAATTTGAGTTTTGCTCTCATTTATCACCAGCTCTTTATCATGAGCCCACTTACATATTGAGTTATAGCACTCCTGTATGTTTTGTTCTGCTAGTCGAACGTTCTTTGAGGCTGATATGATGGCGGTATCGTCTGCAAATTGGTATATCTCGCACTTTTCGTTATCTATGCAGTCAGTCATTTAAAAAAAGATAAAACCTGCTTATATATTCATGTAAATAAATACGTAGGTATGTATTTTGTTATATTGAGGTTGCCCAAGCGTAAAAAAACATCATGGGATCATGGGAAGGATATCTTACCAATATTACAATCTTGTATTAAAATCGGAAAAGGCAAGCTTCTCCTGTTGTTTGAGAACGATTTGATCACTAGGGAGATATGGGGAGAAAAAGAAAATCTTTCAAACAAAAAACTCCCGGAAATAAGAAATAGAAATGCATAAACTTGATTTTTGCCATAAAACTTTGAAGGTACATATTATTTTCATTGAACAATTTTTTTTCTTTTCTAAATTAAAATAGGCAGGTACTTACTATGTAAAATGGTTTGTATAAAAAACAAGAAAACCCCGTATATATCCTACGCAGATTTTAACCTCTCGACAAAGTCAAGTATGGTCGCTAGCACTTTGTCAGGAGTGGATTCTCAAATTCCAGCAGATCGCATCATTATTTGTATGTACTCGTATGTCTGACGTAGTATTAAGTACCTACCTCGGTAGCCTAGTGGCAAAGGCTCCGACTTCAGATCAAGAGATCCCGGGTTCGATTCTCGGTCGGGTCAGAAATTTTCAATGTGTTTTTTCACATGAAATTTCTACACGGGGTTGGAATCCTGTCTCAGATTGGACGGGACCGGTTGACTGTTAGAGAATGTTTCAAGCATTAAGTTCCGCCGGCTATACTGACACCTGTGTATAGAAGAGTGTTATTTATTTTATTTAAGTAAAGGATCAATTGGCATAGTGGCAAGCGTCTCAGTTTAGGATCACCAGTGTGAGGGTTCGAGTATTTCGATATGTTGAACATGTTGTTTTTGGCAAGACAAGAACACACCTCAACATAAAAGTGTAATGTAAATATTCAGACGTCTATGAATATTTCTCTTTTTTTTTGTTTTACGGAATTCCATCTCATACGTATTTGTAATACCTATACATACATACATTCTCCCTTTAAGGCTCCCCGCACACCGCAAGCCAGCCCGGAGGAGATAAATCCGCAGCAAACCCAACCCGCACGAAACCAACCCTCTAGTTCGATCGAAGCAACAAACCATAAAGCCGGTCCTATAATATATGTAATACCTATACTACTTTTTTTTTTAAGTAAGATTTCATTTTTACCAAAACGTTTTTATCTTTTGTTTATGAATGATTGAAATCGCTGAAGCGTCGGATGAAGAATTTGATAATGTTCTTCGACGTTCTCATATAATAATTTGATGAAAAAAAACAGTATTCATATCTATAGAGTTTTTCCTCGTTTTATATCCATTCAATATCGATGATAAAAGAGTCCCTGTGGATAGTGCTCTCGGCATATTGAGTCAGATCAATTGGTAATGGAGTGGCATGATTGTTCCTCTTAGAGGTGGTATTGTGATAGGCTCGCACTCTCCAGGGATGAGATCTCCATTCAGTTCCAGCCTGGTGTCTACTGCTTAACCATGTCGTGATTTTCTTCTACCCTACATTATAGCCTTAAACAGGGTTACCACATCCATCAATGTTTTTAACATTATTTATTTTTTACAAAGATAATGTAAAAAAAATGTTGATGTAGCATAATAGTCGACGTGCTTTGAAGTCTTTTCCGCAAGTCAATCAGTTCTCTTAACTGAGAAAATATCCAATTCTGAGAAGAAGTTTTAAATGAAAACATCTTGCTTAAACTTTTGATGGCCTATAGCTATCGAAAGATAACCTGGCCACTGAGGCTGCAAATTATTTTGTCCGAGTATACCCCCGCTCTGTAATGCTATGCTGATATATTTGTTATCTTTACCTTGGCTATCCACGTTCACTCCCAAGCAGTAAAACGTGTGATCGTTACATATTGTTTCCTCCATGCTCCGCTTCTTTCCAAGTCAGTTCAGAACTTTGTAACTCGTCACACATTTGGCACACAATCTGCAACTGAGGATGACAGGGTTAATGGAGGGCTGAATACTATTTGGCGGAAGATGTTATTTTGTTAAAAAGTCTTTCCACCCTTATTCAAAAAATTTGCCCCGGGTAGTTTTCTCAGGCGTATAATTAAATTACCATTATATACATGTTCAATGGGCGGTGTTTGGTTTTGGTGGAGAAATCGTCTGACGTCTTATTTTGTATTTATTTTTTAAAATCTTTTGTATTTTTGTGTGATGCTGGTACTTAATTATGTAACTACCACAATTCCGAAGATACTACTGCTGGCACTTTTACTGTCCTCCTTTTTTATGTTAAATATTTTTTGTGTGATGCTGGTACTTAATTTGTGTCCTATAACCGAAGAAAACAAGATAAAAAATGCAAACTTCTTCATATAACCATCATACAATTTACATAGGGTAAGCCTCTTGCTGGCGAACATTGTAGTGTAGAGTTCGTATATACCGAAGGAATATAGAGCCAGAGCTATATATTTTATATAGAAGAGTATATTTTTATGATCGTCGATATTGGACACCATAGAAGCAACAACTAATTATTAATGGGCGATGACAGTTCTTTGTCATTGTTATTTCCTTGGTGACAATTTCAACGACCAAGTAAATAATAAACTCTTTTATGCGGTGTTCATACGAGGCGATATCAGACCAGACGATTTCGCTTGCATAAATAAAAATATCGCTCGGTCGCCCCATGATCGTGTCGTGTGATGTGTTCACACGAGTCCACCGACATACATTCAATCTAGTGTCCTGATTTTGACGTAGTTTTAAAAACGGCGGACGTCGAGGTAGAAGTTACGGAGTGTTTGGGGTTAGGGACCGTTCAAGTATTACGTAACGCATTTTTTCAACATTATTGACCCCCCCCCCCCCCCCCCCGAGATGCACCGTAACGCTCATTGTTACCCCTCTTCCCATTCTCTAAATGTTGCCTAACGCACATATTACAACTGTGTATGCCTCAAATCACGATTATTACTGGAAAGTAACTAAATACCTTTATTGTGGCGCCGGTAATAGAGTAGTAACGTTTTACAAGAATACCCCCCTCCCCCCCTTTTGCGTTACGTAATACTTGAACGCTCCCTTAGTTGAAAATGTTGTTTTAGACGATATAAGGACACTCCTAATTAAGGAAAAATAAAAAAACGCAGATATTGGGTGCGGAATTGGATTCTAAGGAGAAATAAATTTGGAGCAGTGCTGTCATCTGTCAAGAAACAGAACATACGGACGCCGCGCATATCTGCGCATGCGTGCATCGTTCCACCAGAAACAAAAGTTGAAAGGTAGCCAACTTGAGGCGAAATCGCTTTCAATCATTTTTATCGCTTCATATTTATCGACAATCTTTTCACGCGGTTTAATTGGCTGGCGATTTTTGGTATCCTGGCGATATTCGCCTCGTATGAACACCGCATTATGGAGCTCTGACTCTTTGTTCGTTTGGTATAAACGCACCATTAAATTAAAACAAAATCAAATTTTGTAACAATGATTGAACATTGTGAAACTCATATTAGTTCAGGGACCACATTGGTTAGAAATTTAGCAAAAAAAAAATGATGTGGAATTTTATTGTTTTACCTTAACGTAAATGATCACTTTGATAGTAAAGCTTTTTGCAAAGTTCATCCCTCTACATAACATTATAACGAATGAAGGGGTTGGTTTATACTCATTAGTAGGAAAGATGTATGCATGTATGACGAATAGTAACGGCGATAATTAACGTGTTACACCCAGGTGATATAAATTAATTATAAATTACTTCGCTATGTACTAACTGTAATTTATTATTATACTGCCACCTAACACACCCTGGTACGATTATTAAAATGTGTGTTTTGTATAATCTATGCGTAGTTGAAAAAGTACCGTGGGTTGCCGGCTAAGAATAGCACCTCTGCTCTTTTTGCTAGTTTTTCGAGCATCCTGTAAGAGGCAGGAAATTGAAAAATCAGATTGGGACCGTGAGGTTGACCACTTCACGTCCTTAACCTTCAATCGGTCAGAAAAGGCACAGTGAGTCTCGGACGCCTTCGAGCGCAATGGAGAGCTCTTGATGCCTCCCTATGCTCCTGAGTGGGGCTTAGGCCTTCCGCATTGTGGGATGGTTTGGGGGGATCCGCGGTGGGCTTGATTTGTGTGTGGCCGGCTTTTTGGTTTGATTCCTTCGATCGAGCTAGGAGGTCGGTTTTATGCGTGTCGGGTTTGCTGCAGATTGGTCTCATCCGGGCTGACTTGTGGTGTGCGGGGTGCCTTTAAGGGAGAATGAAATGAATGAATGAGTTGAAAAAGTATATTATATTAGAACAGCTCAGAACACTGACTTACTCCGAAGCGTGCAACACCCGCGGAACACACATACGCGCATCTACCTATGAAGTAGTGCGTGAGGTCTGTTTGAAAATACACATTAACATATAATCTATACAGGTCCCTCGTCAGTTAGTTGCTATTTTTTGTGTAGGCAAGAACAAGGGTATGACAACCACCCTGAGAACGAGAGAATATTGCAACAAAGCATACCATATAAAACTAACACCCCGTTTATATAAATGTGAATAATTGTGAAGAGTGAGAATTAAGATACCTCCAAAATTAATTTACACGTTGAATCGAAACTATGATTGTGTCAAATGGTGATGGGTTACCCCTAGTACGTAGTATGATAGAATAACATGACTAGTTTTATAGCCATGCAGATGCTCCATGGTCACAGGTGATAAAGAAACTGGATTTTTTTTTACTTAAACGATTGCACATTTTTCTTTTAGTGGAATAATATTCTTGTGCACGAAAACATTTTTCTTTCGTCATACTTGCGTCCGTGAAAAAAAAACATTCTAGCATTTTCTGAGACATTATTTTATCTTAATTACTTTAATTTAATACTTACACACATCCATTAATCTCTTGAACTGTATTTCAACAACGAATTTAAATTCATTCCAAAAATTGGACAAAACTTTATAAACATAATATTAATGAAAATAAAATAAAAACTCGTCGTCCCCAGGAGAAATAGGCAACCCTGTTTTGATCCTATCATCAAGTCGCTATACCCTCAACTCATCCAGCACGATAAAGTGGTTTGAATTCACTCGAGACCTGCGCCAACCAGCCCACTACAATCAAGATAAAAGATCGTTTTGTTTTCGTTTATCGCACTACTGTTAAGACATGGAGACTATCCTTTATAGACAGTCGCTCT
Organism: Mystacides longicornis; assembly: GCA_963576905.1. Lineage (NCBI taxonomy): Eukaryota > Metazoa > Arthropoda > Insecta > Trichoptera > Leptoceridae > Mystacides > Mystacides longicornis. The sequence continues at coordinate 9,455,528 of OY756424.1, read as the reverse complement.
GCCCCGTCTAATATATTATTTTATAAGTATATAACCACCTTATAAAAAAATATAAAACCTTTGTGTCAACAGTATCCTCTATATAATCATTGTGAAGTTCGTCCATAATCTTTTTAAATTATTGATGGTAAAACAATAATACGAGTAACATGTACCTATAAACAGGAAACATTATAGCGAATAAAGATGTGATATGGGATCACAGGTTCCTACATAAAATTGTTGCGGCAGAAATTTTAAATCTTCTTTTCGTGACCAACTTCGAATTTGTTATTTATAAAAGAAATACGTAGTATGTTTGAACGTTAAAAAGATATTTCCTAAATATGTTTAATGCTAATTGTTGTCAGATAAACAAACACTGAAACGAATAACAATGATTTAAACCTAACAAAAACACAATATAATATATCAAGTGGACACTTAATTTTTTTCCTACTCTACACTGTCGAAAAATTCGATTGTAGTCGATCGCCAAATGCACTTATTTGTGTCTTCATTTTGTGACACAAATTAAAGACTCGTCATTTATTTTTACATCAGTTAAATAAATACATAGTTAGAATTTTGTTTATCTGCTTTTTCACACATGATTAGAAATTGATTAGTTAATTAATATTTAAAAGCCATTAAAGCGTGCGAGTAATTACGCCATTTGCTATTATTTATATTCCCGCAATCGGATAGTTAAGTAGGGGAGACCAGCCTAAGTTGGCGATGTTAAGGGATTTGTAAGATATCACCTTTAATGGAATATATATTTAAATAAAATATTTTGCTTTATTATAGATAATACATTTGCCTACAATAATACAAGCATTATTTTTTACTAAAAAATAAGGATTTATAGAAAAATTGTATTTAGAAAACATCCTCAAATTCGTCATCTTACCCGTATGCCGGGTAAGATGACTATATGCATAGGGAAAGTTGACGAATTGCATCATAGTATGGGTTCTGTCTTACAACTCTAGATTAAATTAAAAAGATAAAGGAATAAAACATTTTTATTGTATTTAAAAACGAATTGATACATAATATCAAACATATGTACCTAAATCATTTAAAAAAAATCAACATGAAATAAAGAAAAAAAATAAAATAGAAATTAACACAATAAAATTAAAAACCAACTTAAAAATAAAAATTTAACGTTTATTCACATGAATCACACTTAAATTCCCCTTCTCCTTCGTAGTAACTGCACTTTTCGTGCCACCAGGATTTGCAAATCTTGCACTGTAACCAATCTTCAGCTGGAGGTTCTTCATAAACCTCCATACATAGTGGACATCGAATTACAACGTTTTCCATGACTGTTAATGAGCAATTACAACATGTATATTGATCAACCTTAACAATAAAAAAGTTCACAATAAAAGATGACAACCAAAAATATAATTTGCATTATGTAGGGTAAGATGACGAATTCGTCAACTTACCCGCGTCATCTTTCCCGTGAGTGATATTTTAAAAAGAGATACAAATATAATTCATAAATATAATATTAATGATTTAAATTTATTTACATGATATAGTAAAATACACCTATATATCAAATATGTAATCAGTTTTTATCTTAAATATACGGATATTCTTTAAAACGGTGTTTTGAAACACTGTTTTTTTACATCAATGACACAAAAAACAGCAAACCGCAGTTCACGTGCAAACACTTTGCCGACACGAGACAGGCTGATTTGATCCGTAGTCAGTATACTATTCTTGATTCTTTTCATCGTATAGTGTGTTCTCACTCATACATTTGACAGAAAAAAACAGCATTCGTCATCTTAGGCACTTCGCCAACTTAGGCTGGTCTCCCCTATAAACGTTGAATGGATGAACGCAGCAAAATAAATGCAGAAACAATTGAAAATCGCGCTGTGAATTGGGCACACCATGGCGTGTCCAGGGTCGATTCAATTAATTAAGACAGTGCCTCGTGAGCGTTTCTAGAAATTAAATTTCAGCGTTTCGTTGAATTTGTATTTCACAACTTTTTAAACGGTCCAACCAATTGAATTTCGATAATTTAATATTGCACAAAATTCATATTTGGTTTTTGGAATGTTAGTCTGTTGTCTATCCAACTTTTCAATGTTGGCTGTTTCATGTACCTAAAGATAATATATTTTTAATTGTTCATGGAGGTAAATTTTTTTCATAAATTGGTCATGGAGGTAGGTGTATTTGTTTCATAATTCATGTAGGTAGGTATATTTGTTTCATAATTCATGTAGGTATATTTGTTTCATAAGTTATGCAGAAGGTATTACTGTAAGTATGATTTTTTTCCGTTAGTTGGATTTTTATTGTCATATGCATGACCAAAGCCCAGACACAAAAAGTATCTGCATTTCAATCGAAATACCTCAAGAGAATCCTGGGTATAAGATGGTATTACCGCATCACTAGCGACGCTATGTGCCGGCGCACCCAACGCACGGCTATACCTTCCACCATTACGGAGAGGAGACAGTTGGCCGAGGAGAGCGCTGTTTTTCCTCCCAACAGGGTCTCGAAGACGTGGAAGACGCTCTCATATTGTGTTCCGTTCCTTCGAGTCAGAGGGAGTTGGACACGGTTTGGGAGGAGGTCATAACATAAGAACTGCGCAAGGTCGAGCGCAATTGAGAAATCTTGTTTCCTCCCTATGCTTCTGAGTGGGGTTCAAAGGGAATTTTGATTGATTGACTGATGTATGAAAACTTTAGTGTGGGGTTAGAGTGTTGCAACGAACATAAGGAGCTACAGACGAACTTGTCAATTATGATATTGCTCATAATTACTGATTACATGAATATCACCCGTCGTGGCAGCAAACTTAAAAGTGCACATAAAAACTTTTACATATGTCAATAATATTGAGTACATAACACAAATATACCCCGAGGTTTGTACGAAATTGCATTCCTTAATGCATGAAATCAAACTGTGTATTAACCTTTTGCTTCGAATTAATACTTGGCTTGTAGTACAGTGAACTGGAGATTTCACTTGAATACCAACAAGCCATGGGCTAACACTCTACTTGCGGTATTACGGTAGGTACGTGGATGAATAATGATATGTGCAAACAAAAAACTGAAAACTCCCCCACCATGAGAGATAGCGAAGGGGTAGCAAAGACACACCCTTACTTGTAGGGGAAGTACCCCTAACGCCGGACACCACCTTGTATCTGATAATAATTAATTTTTACAATTTCAACTAACTCATTTCAAATACTAGTTGCATGTATACATGAGATCCAACTGTCGATGGCCTTAGTCGGTATGTTCATTATATGAAACAATGTCGTCAATAAATTAATTTTTTACAAAAAATGTTAAGAAAAGTTTGAGATGTAGGTACTGATATAATGTAAATATTTTTTATAGAAAATTAAATTATCTAGTTGATATGTTTCGGCGTTTTTCTATATTTTTTTTTTATTCTGAAATATAGGCATTGAAACTCGTAAATTTGTCATAAAAAAAATCTTTATCTTTATAAAAAAAGTTTGAGAAACCCTGGAACTTTTTCATTAAATATAATTTGAGATATTGTATTTTTCTACACACATACACATTTTTAGGGTTCTAGCTTTTATAGTTTTCGAGATATATGCAAAAATTAAGTAAAAATTCAAAGGTTGATTACCACTGACTGAAAGAAAATTTAAAAATTCTGAGTATACAAGTTTTGTAGGCTTAAAGTATTACCTAAATATTTTCTGAAATCTTAGGATCTGTGCATCAAGCGAATCGAAAGTTATAAGGGGGGGGGGACACAGACACACTAAATCAGCTATATGTTAAGAATATCGAGTTCACGCGTAAATTTTAAGAAGCTTTGAGGTACCTAATCAAAGTTTTCTATTATTCAATTGGAGAGTCTTAGCGATAAGTATATTAATTTTGAAAGATTGTTGGGCCAATAAGAACTTTGTATTTACCGGAAATAGAATTTTTAAACTATGGAGACCGTTTACTAAAAATGTGTTATCAAAAAGAGGACAATTAAACAGAACATGATCAAGAGTTTCCTCCTCCATTGTACATGAGCACAACGGGGAATCCAACACTCCAATCCGGTGTAAATGAGAATTTAAACAGGTGTGACCTATTCTGATGCGGCATATGGTTGAGATCACAAATCTGGAGACTCCTTCACTGTTCAAAAACCAGGGAACGGTTGGCAACGATAGCTGTATATATTTGTAGTGTGAGGCTTTTGGATCAATGGTCCATAATTGCTCCCACCTACTCCTGCAACGAGTTCTCAGCGCACGATCAACGTCCCCCACGGGAGTGGCATCAGGTAAGCCCGAGCTGCAGGCGGACTTAGCCAACTCGTAACACGAAGACAATGCTCTCTTAAAAAAAAAAAAAAAACATTTATCTCATTCTTAGTACATAATATTAAATTTATTTCATTTGTGTTGAAATTAAATTCTGGACAGTTCAGTTAGGCTTATCATCCTGTGAAAATCCGCAATATGGCGCCTCGATCGAATTGAAGCGTTTTATTTTAGTGTGTGTCAAGTGTGGAGTTATCAATAATCGCGGGTATTATTCATCGAAAAATTAAATTTCTTTTGTACGTTTAAATCTCAAATAATTCCACCGGCTCTTTATCTCATTAAATAATTAATATTATCTACTTGTTGTATACATTGGATTTTTTGACATGTTGACCATTTTGAGAATTCTCATGATTAGGAGTTTTGGAGATTTAAACATTACCACCTAATGGCGAACGTTGTTGACGTAATATGATCAAACTAAGCCAGCCTTCAAAATAACATATCTACTAATTAAAATTTTTGAGTTTTTTTAACAATACATAGATAGGTACTGTTTGAGAAAATTTCTTACTTTTTATGTAGTGTAGTTACTTTGAGGAAAAAAAACCTTAGTTGTCCGTTACAAGGAATATTATCCCTGCGTAGTGTATGGGTTGTGCAGTTCTTCTTTATCGTGGAATACGTCATTCGTATTGTTGCTCTTACTTTTGTGTTTTTACGTGAAATTATTCCACAAAACCGAGCACGTATGAATGATAAAAGCAAACAGCATAGTTTTGAAGTCGCATTGTGAAAACTCTATTACAATCACAATGGCGTACTATGTTATGATTACGTTCTCTGGAATGTAGGAACCTTTCTAGGAAAAAAATATCTTCTCCACAGTTTATTATGGAAAATATTTTACCACAGAGTCAAATTGGACATAAAAATGAAACGAATAGATCAACTGAATATTTTTTTCGATGTTAAGACAAATAAATTGCAGATTTCGTTCGAATTCGTTTTTCAATTTACAATGCGTAAAGATCATTCTGTATTTTTTTTCTTTTTGGTCCTGTTGAATTGTGCCTGTGGAAAAGGTCTCCGCATTTCGTTTCTTAAGGATCTCAGAAGAATTTTTGGGTATAAGATGGTACCACTGCATCACGAACGACGTTTTACGCTGGTGCACTTCTTACATTATGGAGAGGAGGCGGACATTTGAATTTTTTTTTTCATAATACAAAAGAAAGTTTACATTTGCTTAGCTGACTGCATGAACGCATCGAATCTCAGGGGCGCGGGGGGTATTCCAGTATATAGCCTGATTCTTGGGAATTCAGTCGCTTTAGACCGTTTCTCGGGTGCGGACCGTGCGCTATGCATGCGAGAGTCTTATAAAAACAGTGATTCTGCGACTATAGCGCGTAGAAGATTCTGCAGTATTCGAGGATTTCGACATTTAAATGATGCGCCAAGCATCCCTCTCACCAGAAAATGGGTCAAAAAAAATGAAGAGACTGGTTTAACACTGGCAAAACTAAAATCTGGGCGGCCAAGGTCAACGAGAACAGCAGAAAATGTGGTCAGTGTAAAGCAGTATGTTTGTGAAGATCCGAATCTGTCAATTCGGAAGCGCGCCAAGTGCTTTAAATGTGGATTCAACATTAGATTTGCATAAAGATCTAAAACGGCAAAACCCAGGATGCCAGTCATAGGCTGGACTTTGTGAAGCAGGCAATTGAGCGTTTCTCGACGTTTAACAACATCTTGTTTTGTGATGAAGCTCATTTTCACATTAACGGGCACGTAAATAAGCAAAACTGCCGCTACTGAGGTGAAACGAATCCGAAAGACTAGCATTAGAGGTCACTTCCTTCACCAAAAGTGATTGTATGGGCAGCGATGTTGGCGCGAGGAATTATTGGCCCTTACTTTTTACGACCTGCCGAGCGGCCATTGGAAACTAGGGTTCGACTAAATGAAGGTTTACTTTTAAACGATTTTTTTTTAAAGAAATAAATTCCCAAATACTATACTTTTATAATTAATAAACATTTTTTTCATAGACATCTTATTTTTTATTTTATTTATTTGCAAAGTTTTAACTTTCTTTTGAGACACCCTGTATATAACAATAATTTTGTTTATCAAAATGTTTATTGGTCCATTAACTGTATAATATCTAAAATTGTTACCTATGTTTACCTATGTTACACAGTCACCTGACTGTGTTTATAAATAGGTGCTAAAGTATTCTAAATTAGTTGACACGTTTTCCGCAAGAGTATCTGAAAATGGAATTTGCATATAACTAATTGAATGTGACAAAGGATAATCGATTCAATAAAAATAAAAAATATATACCAAAGCCAACAAACAGTTAAAACGTAGTTAAAAAACTTTTTTTAAAAAAATAAATTTGATTTCCATTTCGAATACTCAAACACTCGTGGAATAAAAAAGCGCCTTTTTAAATAACCTCGATAAAAATAATATAACGCAAACAATTCGAATCACTTTGAGTCGAGAACGTTGCCAAAAAATATTCAAATAATGTCACACAAGTCACACAACGCTCCCAACAGCGTAGTAGTATGCACAGTTTACACTTACCACACGGTTTTATTTTTATTTTATTTATTTATATCTTCCATGGGTCAATGCTGTCTTTCAATAACGCTCACAACACTCATCGTACATATATGCGTAAAAATTTCCGCCGGAAATGACTGGTGATTTCTAGCTCAATTAAAGTATATGGTGTATTATTTTTAAAAACTTTACTTACTTAATTTGTAAGCATAAATGAGAGGATTTGAATAGCTTATAGGCATCTCATTATTAAATGATGGGAATTCCAAATACGGGAAAATTTAAACATTTCGTATTTATATAAAATCTTTAAAAAAATCAAAACATTATAAGATTTTACTAAAGTGAGCTACACATCGCTTAGGCAATAGTGTCTTTAGTCTTCATACCTTAAGCTCTCGCACGTCTATCTGTCTCTCAGTGACGATCAGGACCCCTATTCTGTAGCAAGTGTAGGGTAGTCACTTGGAAAAAGTGACTATTAGACGATACATTTTGTATGAAAAACGTCTATACGTATCGAATGCGAGAATCGCATATAGACGTTTTTCATACAAAATGTATCGCCTAATAGTCACTTTTTTTCAAGTGACTACCCTACACTTGCTACAGAATAGGGGTCCAGTAGAATTGATGAACCTGAACATAACGTTTTTTTTTTTTTAAATAATCCAATTTTAAACCACTAATTATGAAACTTTATACAATTATTTCTTCAAACAAGACGTATTCAAAGCAACAAATCTCTAAGAAAAAATACAACTAATAACTAACAATTCATCACTAATGTTCGATTTTTAAATGGAACAAACCACTACGGGCTTACGACCGTCTTCGACTGTTGTTTCGAAGGCTAGCTTAGTGTGATCACTTTACGTTAACAACGTTCGCCATTAGGTGGTAATGTTTGTCTCCGAAACTCCTGATCATGAGAATTCTCAACATGTTGAAAAATCTCATGTATCCAACAAGTAGAAATTTAATAATAGATGAAATATAGAGATAAAAATTGGAAATTATTGAAAACAAGAAAGCAACCAAATTTAAAGACTGCGACTGTTGTCATGTATTTGGTGTTTTTCTTTACCCTTTCTTTTCTTTACCTTTCTTTACAAATCTTTACCCATTGGTTGATTAAAAACTCTCCTATTCTGGTGGATTGAAATCCTAGATATCATTTCCTATGCCGACTCTAGCATTACAGAAAATATCGGTGAGCCGATTCGTAACTCTCCTTAGTTCGTATGGCTTCGTAAAACGTCGGATGATAAGAGAAGTATGACATCTGCTACATACTGGAATGCACCATACGTACAGTTTTCATAGCTATTCAAAATCCTTTGGGGTAGCATTGCGTACTTAGGTGAATGAAACTCATTCAGAGGACAATCTTCGGCAATGTGTTTAATTCCATAACCTTATGAACCAGCAACAAAAACAAAATTGGTAGCACCATCTTTGTAGAAATCAATTTAACTCAGCTACCCATTTCGTACGAGACACTTGAAAAACTCCCTAGTATATCTAATGAAGTGTTCGCTCGTATCGTTGTGACCAAAGCAATTCAGGATTACAAATTTATCACTAATAAAAAATAACCATATTAACGGTCATTTGCAGTGATTTTCATTCTTCATAAAACCAAATAATCTATTTATTTCCGTCACACTATTAGGTGACGTCATAGAATTCAGCTTCACAGCTGACAGTAAGTTCTGTCACGTTGTCGGTGCGGTATTCGTGGTTCTTGGCACTCGTTGACTAAAATACATATTTTGAGAAAAATACATCGCGCAGATAAGACAGACGAGGCATATTTCAGAATATTTCAAAGTATAATATTCCAACACTAAGTTAAAATACGTAAAAACATAAAATAGGTACGATTCGTTTTATATGCTCTAGAAATAAAAGTTTTTTATGAATGTGAATTTACACCGTGAAAAAAAAGGTTGAAAGTTTTTTTAGTGAAAAATGATAATTTTTAAGAAAATAATAAAGCTTTAAAATCATTTGAATTATAAAAAAGTGAAAAATGGTTCTAAAAAGTTTAATATTATGTTCTTAAGAAGCCATGAGAATGTTAAAACTTCTAAAAAGTGTAATAAGATGAAATGAACTAGTTGTGAATGACTGTGTTCAAAACAGTTTCATTTGTAGTGGGAGTTAAGAGAAAAAATTATTGGTTTATTCAGAATAAGAGGTGATTATTAGTTTAACTATTATTTTAATTTGCTAAGTTAGACACCAATAAAGTGTATTTCATAAGGAAACGGATCGTAAAAAAAACATCGTTGTTGCATTTTACGGAGCCTTTATAAACTCTAGTGCGTTCGACCATTTTTGTGTGGACATTGCCTTTACTTATATTATTTTGTACTTCTTGAAGGTATGTTTGATCTGGGAGTACGAAATACTTAAACCTTAGCAAACGCTTCTTTTCAACAGACATAAGAATTGTAGCCTTAAAAATATGCATAAACTCAAAACAATAATGAAAATACAGAAAATAGACAAATAATACCAATATTCAATAATTGTTATAAGATAGGTTTATAAATACATAAATACAATAATAATACTATCAATAGGAACATTTGTATATTACGTTTGCTGGAAGAGATCCTTCGGGATAAGTCCGCCCTTTGACTCTTTTAAATGGATTTACCAAAAATGTACTTTTGTTTCAAAGAAAGCTTTATTTATTAATTAATTGTTATTTGGTCAACGTTTTGCCTATTTAAAAGCAAGTGTTATATCTTTTTGAATAGCTAAAGAGATGTAGAATATTTTTAAATTATTTTCAGAACAAGTTCCATAATTTAAAAAAAAAGAAGCTACATGACAGCAGTCGCAGTCTTTAAATTTGGTTGCTCTCTTGTTCTCAATAATTTCCAACTTTTATCTCTATATTTCATTAATTATTTTTAAATATCTATTTGTTGCATACATGAGATTTTTCGACATGTTGAACATGTCAAGAATTCTCATGATTAGGAGTTTCGGAGACTCAAATATTACTAATGGCGAACGTTGTTAACGTAAAGTGATCACACGAAGCCAGCCTTCGAAACAACAGTAGAAGACGGTCGTAAGCCCGTGGTGGTTTGTTCCATTCTAAAATCGAACATCAGTAATGAATTTTTAGAGTCATTAGTTGTTAGATAATTAAAAAAAAAAGCGCTTCAAAGTTAAAAACACTTAGTGAAAATTCTTTAATCCTAACCGTTGTCGATCTGTATTTTTAAGCTGTTAGTAGTAGGTTCAGTTTTTGTTAATCATTTTTATTAATTGACATGTCCTCCCACTAGATACATAAAATAAACCGGACCCTAGGACCTCTAATCCGAAAAAAATCGATAAAAAGGCAAAACATAAAGGATTTTTTTTTCAAAATCTTTAAAGTTCAATATCTCGATAACAGTTAAGTTTCGGACACCATATTGTGGAATCAAATCCATCAGAAATGACCTAAATAATAACGTCCTATAATATTCTGTAACCCTGTATATTTCCTATAAAGACAACTATTTATGTACCGAATAATATCTACTTAATACACTTATTGTGTTGCCGATTTGGTACTGGTTGTTGCTTTGATAATATGAGTTAGATTGTTTGTTTGTAACTGTGATCTAATTGTATGACCTTGTATTGTTTGTTGCAGAGAGTGTCGGGGTCGCATGCACGCCACCGGCCACACGGACCGCTCCGGGGGCGGAGGGGGTGGCTCCTGGAGGCTGCCCCCCGATGAGACCCTGCAGGTGGCTGACCCCAAGACCAAGGAAGAGGTAACCACATACATGATACAATATTCATCTTCTTCTCAACGTGCCATTTCAGTTCAACCCAACATTGGCGATCACTTCGGTCAAAGCTCATTCCGGTTCAAACGATTATGACATACCTAAAAACCTAATTAAATTTAAAATTCAACTTATAATATGTAATTATTGTTGGTTCAGATGCAGGATGAAGTTCGACGGGCCATAAGTTTGTAAAAAAAACAATTCCTCTATAGTTGTGTAGCTTTAAAACAAAATTCCAAGAGATGGCGGTGACCCATTTTTTTCGGATGTCTTACTGATGTTTTATATTAAATTTGCATTCTTCCAATCCGTATTTATTTGATGACTTACTGACTGTTTACAAGTATCTATGATGATTTCACATGAAATAAAATACGCACTAAACGCCAAAAACTTCATTTTGAGATAATCTAATAAAACTGATTTTTCCCCCATACAGACATAGTACTATGATGATTTTTGGATCTCTTTTTTTACGCCTTTAGATCATCGATATGGACTTAATGCAATATTTAGGCTATTGACAATGGTTTATAGAACATTTCCTCATACTTAACTCATTTTTGGCCTTTAGTGCGTATTTTATTTTCCACTATACATATTTCACTATTTTACAATATTTATTTATTTATTTATTTCATAGAGACACCAACAGAACACTGAACAACACAAACAAAATAAAAACATGAAACAAACACATGGAATATCCAGCGCTCCAATAACAGGTATCTCCCGCATAGCTATTGTACATAGTTAGGTGGGTACAATCAACGTCTGAACATTTTAAAAAAACTCATAAAAAAAAAACCTTTCACTGCATAGGCATATTAAGTTAAAAAAAAAAATTAATGAAAGGAAATAATATATGTGCATACCTAAAAAAGAGAACAAAAGTTAATTAAAACGATGATTTAAAAATAAAAAAGAACGAAAAATGGAGTCGATAAAAACATAGATTATGGCCCATCATATTTCAAATAATAAAGACATATTATAATTAATCAACGGACATACTTTAAAAAATTTTAACATGACGAACCTCGTGGGATTATCGCCATTTTTGTTATTTTATTATGTTTTGACGAACCTAATTGGTGATTACTATACTCTTTTCTTTTTTATGTGAGGTGCCCTTGGGGTGAGAAGATGTTTCACTAAACGGCGCCATAGAAGTTGTCCAAATATTATTATTATAAGTAGGAAATAAATCACATGTAAAGCCTGTTACATTATTAGGTATATATTTTGTTGGATGAATAGACTCTATTAAACCCAAATTTTACCGAATTATTATGATATAAGATTAATATAATGCGCGTTATGTAAACTTTATTTCAATATCCACACAATCAGGCCAAGCCTGGTGGGATTTCTCTCACGTACCTACATAAATTTTGTAGGTATTTCATTTTTTTGCGTATTTTGCAATACACTGCCTTTTTTATTAATCTTTATTTTTAAATTATGGGATTTTGATCTACCAACTTATCTTATCTTGTATAAAATAAATCTTATTCTTTTTTTGTTTATATTTATTTTACTGATGAGGTTTAGCTGTGCATAAATCCTACAATTATTTTCTTCCCAAACATTTATTGTTGATTTTTGAGAAAAACATGTTTTTTCTATTCTTTTTTTTTTCTATTAACACTTTGATATTAACTAGATTATTAAGTTGAAAAATTCTTAAACATTTTCTTTAGACCCTTACTCTGTTTCTTCATTATTTCTAATGTGCGTCATTCAATTAACTTCGTTGTACGAAACTAAGCAATTTAGTTAGTCAGAAGAAAAGACAAGGGCGCAACTTATGTGTACCTTCTTTAAGGGAATGTTTACTGAGTGTCTAGTGTTTACATAGTTAATAAGGTCTCTAGACTGACATTACCTTCATATCAGCTAGGTTGCTGTCAGCGCCATCCCATCTTAACAAGGAGGAGCAACCATTTTAAGTAATGAGCTTTTTGTTAGTTTAAGAACAAGTTTCATGCAGCTTTTTCTACTTTTTATCTTTTCAAATCTTTGCAAATAATTGATATACCGACTTAAAACAGATCATAGCTTCACTAAACTTATAATAAAAAATCTCAATCTCCGTAAATTTTAGGAGCATTTTTATATCTTGTTTTGAAATTCTGACGCAATGGGTATTCGATGCAAATATATATTTGATTTTTTTCATGGGCTCATCTAAATGTGCATTTATACCAAACGAACAAAGACTCAGAGCTTTAAAATAGAGAAGGTACATAATCTATATAATAATTCAGAAATGTTTGTGTGCTTTCTATTGTATATGTGAACATCACGCTCAAAATACAAATGCTACGTCAGATATGAATCTGCGCAGAGCGGTGCAATTTGCTTGAGAAGGTTCTTAAATACAATTTGCTGCATTAACTTTAATATATTTGGAGCTATTTAAAAAACTCTATTTTTTTAGAATCTTCATACAAATTTCTCAAAAAGACAGTAAGCCATCTTTTGGAAACAAAATTACTCATGTAATCTTGGTTGAATGGAACGTTGAATGGAATCTTGGTATTACGGTATGAAAATGTAATAAAATAATCGTAGATTGATTTGTTATACATATAAATGTTATTCAAATCTTATTATTCTCAATAAATAAAGATTTAATGAAAAAATTTGCAAAATGATTCCTCCATTTTGAAGTTTGACAGATAGCGCAAATCACCCTCTATGGGTGGAGAGCCTAATTAATTATCATACACTAGGGAATGTAGCTAAGATTCAAACCACAGAGCTATCTCTCTCTCTCTCTATCTATGAAAACTTGCAAATTATGTCGGTAGGTGCGTATAATATTATGAGGTCGGTGAAACAAAAATTTTAATAAACATTAAAAGTGTCATTCTTCTTTTCCTGTGCTTATGTCAGTTATAGAGGTCTGTTAAGCAATGGGAAGCTAGACTAGAACCTGTTTAATTACCTACCGATCAAGCCTGACAATCGGAATCAAAAACGTAAAGCATGACGGGTATAAGCTAGCATGTTATATTTTCCTAATCGTTAATACTGGACACCATGGAAACAACAACTTATTAGTAGGCGATGACAGTTCTGTCTGGTTATTATTTCCTTGGTGTCCAGTATCAACGATTAGGAAAATAATATACTCTATTTTCAAAATCTTGGTTTTTGTTCGTTTTGATATAAATGCACCTTAAAGCGAACACATTTTTTTTTCGATAGGTATCTTTGATGGAACGCAAAACTTGTACTGAAAAAGAAAATATACACCAACGGGGATCGAACCCATGACCTTGAACACACTGTAACTAAGTTTGTGGAAAACCCCTAGGCTAAAAATGTTCCAATTTTTCCACAATTTTATATTCATGAGACTTATTTGATAAGTTGAACTCCCCGCTTAGTTATAAAAAGTTAATGGCCATTCCCCTGCATTCGGATTTGAACCTATGTCTGTCAGAATTCAAGACAGTTTGTCGTATCTTTGGCTTTTTTTTTTATTACATATGTAAGGTAAAAGCACCAGTGGTAGACAGTGCACCAGTTTTCGACATTTTGAATTAAAAATGTTAATATTAAGGAGTCTATGGTATTAACTTAATAGCTTTATGTTGCAATAATTTCTCGAATCCCTCTAGCGTCATAAGCAATAATTAAAATTTGAAAAGTGCAACGTTTTAGTTGACTTTTTGTCGGTCATCGTGTGTGCGCGTCTGTCATTTGTTGTTTTTGAGCAAAATCTTAACAAAATTATTAAGGAGGTAAATTTTTTATTTTTTTTTATTTTTCATTAAAATAAATAATAATATGTAGTACATTTCTTTGTTTAGAAACACTACAGACACTCCATATTTTGATGTCACACTAAATAATTCTGTTAAATTTAACAAATACTAAGTGTTAAGGGGGGTGTCGAATACTGGCTCAATTTTTTTTACAAACACCCAGTATTGGACAGGGGTGTCAAATACCGGGTAATTTTTTTTTCATGGTTAAAAAAATATCATATATTCATACAATTTTAAATGGAATGAATATTACGTGGTTCAATTTTGAGATTCGTATTCCAACCTGGTCCAGTATTAGACAGGGGTTTGAAATGTGTCGAGATTTCTTCCCTATCTCCATTCCTCTAGACATTCTCCACTCCAAGACTCTTTACTTAAGATGGTTTCTACTTACATGAAGATATAGAAGAAAAGGTCCAATCCTTAGAGACCAACAGGTTGATCGTCACAAGTACCTCGGCTAGTAAAGTTGTACACAGCACACTCTCATCTTCAGGGTTTGTGAAATTCGAGATTTGAAGGATCATCTTTTATTAAATCAAAGTCCAGAAGCACGTTTCACCATTTATTTTTTTAAGTCTCAAAGCATTCAAATTAGTCACATAGTTCGGTATATAAACAATTTAAATTTACATTTAATTACGTGTCGTTCAGGGTTTACACTTATCACTCTTTTCAGTTTGTTATTTTTAATTACACTCAAATTTCTAAGTCTATTTCTTTATTGGTTCTTTTATGACTGTTGTAAGGACTCTACACTAAATCTTGCTGAGATGGGGAAAACAAAGTCACCCACTCTGCAGACGCATATGATATAATCACAATACACAGTTAACAAAAATACACCAATGTAAACGTTATAAATTCTAGCTTTAAACTATTCTTAAATGTCTGTGTTAATTACGAAAAATTTCTCCTAGAAGAAAAACTACGCACTCCTAGTAAGAAGGCCGTCTATCGAATAATGACACACGTCGCGCACCTGTGGATTGCAGGCCAGCGGTGGAGAAGAAAAAAGGGGTTAAGAGTGGGGGATATCCTGCTTCAACAAAAACGTGGCCTTGTGCACACTTATTTAGGAATAATATCGGATCGCGAAACTTTCTGTCCCAACTTTAAGCGGCTATCCTGCGATAACTTTCGAACTAGTGTTATACGGACGGAGTTATCAAGACCCTACATCCGATGAATTAATTATTACTTTTTATACATACGACACTACTTCTGTCAGGGAAAATGTTGCGGATGCTGAAACAATTGTAAATTCTTTATTGGAAGATAACTGCCGGCTAACGTGTCAGAAAAAAGTGGTTCAAATATTCCTACTCCCTTCAAAATGGTATTATTTTGGCCTCAAAAGAAGGATATTTAACATAAAAAAGGAGGACAGTAAAAGTGCCAGCAGTAGTATCTTCGGAATTGTGGCAGTTATATCATAAAAAAGATAAACAAATTAAAATTGCCGCAAAGCACAAAAGAGCTGACGAATTATTGAAGAAAAGGGGGTACAAGGAAAAAAAACTGTTGTAGAAAACGTAAAAAAATACAAAGAGCAGCATTAGCATCAAATGAGATGAATGCAAAAAATTGTTTCAGTTGAGATGCATTCCATCTACACACCAAATTCATGTTTTTCAGAATGGAGACTTATTTACTTGCCATATTAGTTAATTCTGAAAAAGATTTCGATAGCAGCGAGGATGATTTTGACATTGATAAAGTTTTACAAAGCGTAAAAAAATACTTGATTTTTTTTGTTAGTAAAACTAAAATCTTAAATAAAATTGTAATATGTTAAATGTAATATATTAGTTTTATATAGTATGGTTATTCATAAAATATATCTATATTCACCATAAAAAAAATATAACAGTTTTATATACCTACCTAGTTAAAATGTTCATTTTTGAAACATTTTGACTAAATTACCTTTTCGTATTATTTCTTAAATTTCATTACCGTATTATTAAGGGTTTTAGTACACTGTATACATTGTAATGAAGCGTTTTATTGTATTTTCTTATAGTGTCGAATATTGGGTAAAATAAGTGTCCAATACTGGGGTTGGGCATTTTCGCCCATGTCTATTACTGGTTCCACTTTAGAGGTTTTTTCAAATTGATGTAAATTCACTATTTTTAGCAAAGTTACTCAATATAATGATGGTAATAAATAAATAAAGAATTAAGGTTTCCATAACAACCTTTATAAAAACTCTACCTTCTGAATTTATTTTTTTATATTTTATTTCTCTCAAAAATTTTCTTAATGTGTCTATCACTGGTGCTTTTACCTTACATTCATACACTCGTCCTTGAGGCCCCCCGCCCGCCGCAAGCTAGCCCGGAGGAGACCAATCCTCAGTAAATCCGACTCTCATGAAACCAACCCCCTAGTCTGGTCGAAGCAACCATATCAAACAGTCGGCCCCACACACATTAAGCCCACCGTGGCCCTCCCCCCAGACCGACCCATAATACGGGGGGCCTAAGCCCCACTAAGGAGCATAGGGAGGCACAAGAGCTCTCCATCGCGCTGGATCATGCACCTTTACAGGGGGGACACCATCTGCCTGAACTCCCCCAGATGCGACCCAGGCGACCGAGGCTTATTTCTTGTGCCTTTGCTGACCTGATGGCCAATCTCACGGTCCCGATTTGATTTTTCGATTTCCTGGCTCTTACAGGTTGCTCGAAAAACCAGCAAAAAGAGCAGAGGTGCTATTCTTAGCCGGCACCCCACGGCACGTTTTTTTATTATAGATTTGTTTTTATTTTGTTACCTGAGTCCTTCGGCAGATGCGTTGCCGTACCCACACAAGATCGTTCATTATGTTGGATTATAATCTAAACATTTGTATTCCATTAATGTTATTTAGCATGAAATGTGTGAATTCCCAACTAGTTGATTTATTAACTTCCGTAGTATTGCGGTCGATGCGAAGTTGGCTAAATATGAAATGAACAATGTCAGAACCACGACAAAGTTATTAGTGCCCCGATCTGCGGACAACAAATCATTGTGGGGAATTATTAGTAGTCTCTGCACGCCGCAAGCCCTGCAACAGTTGATACAATAAATTATTATTTTCAACAGTCATTTAGGTGAGGTTTGCTTCCTACGTAATAACGGCAGTAGACAGTTGTTATATTTTCATTCAGCATACTGCATGAGGATTGATAATAAAAGGGATGAACAGAACTAACAAGTGACTTATAATAAATAAGTAAAACTTTGTTATTTTTCGATGGAAATATTTGTAATTTTTGGAGGGTTTGTGTATTAAGGTACGTAGTGAAAGTTCATTATTATGAATTAAATAAACACAGTTGCACTTTCACAAAATTTATATTGAATCTCGAGCACTTTCGTCCAACTCACGCAGACATTGTCAAAAGACTAAAATAAAATAACAAAAATCAAAGAGAAGGCAATTATGGTACCACGGTAGTGGGAGAGGATACCATATAACAGCTGACAAACATTATTATTACTATAGATATACATATCATTAGAAAGTAAAATAATTCATTGGAAATGTGTGACTGAAATCTTATGAATTTGGAAGATGCTTAGTTACAGGGTCAACATACATTGATTAAACTTAACTATATGAATGTGAACAACACATGCCAAAGTTTGCACGCACCACATTCACAGCAGTAGACTCAAATTTTAAATTTTAAGGAGTCCACCGCAATGAACATTTTTTTATGGATTCATTTATTCAACGTAGGAATACCAGATACAGATACTAAAAAGGGGTAAAAACTAAAACGCATAGATGATCAAGTTTCCTGCTTGTCAGGTGCTAATGTCTTATGTCTTAATATTATATGCAATCGCATCGTCGTCAGTCAGAGCGAGGAAGCTTGAGAAGCTGCCGTGGTATTTATTCACACTCAGCAATCACAATAATATGGATGGTCTGTCTCCTGTTCTTTTGCTGATCTCCTGGCAATTGCATACTTGACATTTCGAGAAAGGAAACTAACAAGAATAAAGATATTTGTGGAATAATACCCCAACAGTTGAAGCAAGTCCAAACGTTAATAGGTTTGACCTGTACAAGTGTACAGGTTCTAGTAAGTATCGAATATTTAGAACCTTTACATGTCAAATGAAATCTATTATCAATGGAATATTAATGAAGTGGTTGGTGACCCAGCGGTTACAACGCCGGCTTTCGTACTGCGGACGTCGTGGTTCGATCCCAGGTGCCGACCATCTTCCTCTTTCACGACACAAGCTTTAAGCTGCTTACTGTGAAAGAGTCAAGGAGTGTATTTGTGTTCACTTTGAGTGAGCACAGATTCATTTTTATAAAAAAAAAAAATTTTGAAAATAAAACTATCAATGCCTAATTGTACTAGCTCTACACATTTTTGACTAATTACTGAGAAACTTAATCTAATTCAAAGAGTTTGGTTTTTTTTAACTCTTCATTCGTAATAAGTAATCAAATGTGGAAGAACAGATTGTGTTTATTTACATCCCATGTGCCGATCATCTTCCTCCTATAGCTTATTTTAAGATGGTCATAATAGTGTATTTGTATTCACTTTGAGTGAGCACAAATTTATTTATGTTAAAACAAAAAAATATTAAAAAGTTTCGCAAATTAAAAATAAAATGTGTCCTTGCTACTTATATGAGTACTTTATTGTCAACAAAGACGTTCCACCGTTGAGAAATTTATTTTACTAACATTGCTTTTGATTTTTAAATGATCGTAAAAAATAAACTTTTAGATTTGACGTAGGCTTTAGTTAAAAGTATTAAACACTTTTAAGGTTAACTTTCGTGGCATAAGTACAATCTAAAGCATCGAAATATCTAAGAAACTTATTATAGGATAGCTACAGGCTGCCCACCAGAAGGTACCTATTTTGATAGTGATGATAAATTTAAAGCATTCAACAAGTGACATTATTGTATTGTACGAGTATTCAACCGTTTTGCGAAACTCATATTTTTTTTATATAAGTAACATTTAAAATTGCCCACGAAACTCTTTTCATAGTAAGTAAGTTATAAAGAAAAAAAACCATAAAACAATGATGTGCAGTGTTTTTCTTTGATAATATATTGCGGCTGTGGGACCTCCGGGGCTTTAGGTTCTGAGGGTTTGGTGGGCGCTTTGGTGTGCCGGAGTGGGCATTGGGTTCGGAGGTGGATGGCCTGAGTCATAATATATTATTTACGCCTGTAATTGGGGTGCAGCATGATCTATGTATTGATATTTTGTTCACATTGTGTCTGCTATTTTTTGTTGTACCTGTTGGTGTATGATTGCGAATAAATAAATATATAAGCAACGCTGAACAACTAAATTGTTTCGCTTCTCATTAGGTCAAAAACCTTTCTAAAAAAAGAACACTATTATATTGTGTGTTCTATTGTAAAAACATTAAAAAATAAACACCGAGAGATAGCTTACGGTGATTTATAGTGCATATTATAATGTTTTGTGTACACGATGCATGTTGTTATCGAATGTGCGAGTCATGTTGTGAATGGTGATGCATATTGTATAAACATGCATATTATTGTATAAACATGACGATGCACCGCGGCTTACAACGACGACCCTTAGCCATTAATAACAGTGAAGTGCGGTCTCCGGAACACCCGTCACCGTGAGTTCTTTTAACACGGATGTGGTATGCCAGTCAGAACCAGATTTTTATTCATTAACTTTTAAAGGGCCACTGGCACTTAAAGGTGATTATTTGCACTGGCGTTTCCTCATTTACTCAGCCATCACTGAAATTATCGCCTTGAAACGAAAGACCGGCATAAATTATTAAGCTAATGTCTACAATTCGACAGTTACAGAATTATGATATTTGGAAAAAAATGTAATAAAAAGTTCCCTTGAAATTTTCCGGAATCCCTCTTTATTTTTTTTAATATAAAGCTATAATTAACCAAGAATATTGGTTAATATGATGTCAACGATTTGACAGTTTTAGAATTTCAAATACTTTTCCTGATTTTTTTTTAATAAAAAAGGCTTAATGCATATTGTTCCTGTTCGGGATATTCAAGCCGTGCAGAATGTATGGCGGGACAACCCGCACCGCTTCGTACGAGTGTAACATTTAAACGGGAAGGGTGTGCTTCTCATTAACTAAATAGATTCTATAAAATATTCCTCGTTTGACTGTTTGCAGTTTTTTTTTTTAATGAACAATAATTAAAGTACCGAAGCTCAGTTTAACATATCGGGCGGCAGGGCGGAGAGTTGGTATCAAAATAAATAAAAATACGGTATTGGCTGTTAGTCCAGAATCAGCCCCCCAACCCGATTTTCATATCATCGTTCAAAACTCGCCAAATCCCAGTTTCAGTTGTCGACCTATAAACATTCAAATTAAACCAAAAAAAAAAAACTACAACATTTAAAACATCATTCTGCGTAAATTAAACAGAATTAAAAAGATTAAATATATAGGTACTTAATAGTAGGCACTTATAAAGCTGCGTACTCACCTGTGTCAAATTTCCATAGTACGCGGTTGTTCGCAGTGGTTCGCCGCGAACCACCGCGAACGGAACGCAGCGATCCGACAGAAAACTAGGTAGACACCGATTTGTCACGTATCATGCAACGTTACCAAATTCATAATAGGTACGCGGTGGTTTCTGGTTGTTCGCCACGAACCACCGCGTAATATGGAAATTTGGTACCACCACATCACGAACGACACTATACGCCGGCGCACCTAGCGTGAGCCCATTACTTCTATTATTATAGGGAGGAGATGGACTTGGCTGGGAAATGTGCTAAGGATACCGAATGACAGTTGGCCGAGGGGAGCGATGTTCTTCCACCCATCAAGGGTCCCGGAGATGAGGAAAATCCCCTCATACTGTGTTCCGCTCCTTTGAAGCAGAGCTGAGGAATCTGGACATGGTGTGGGAGGAGGTCATAAACAATGCGCAAGGAGAGCTCTTGTTGCCTCCCTATACTCTTAATTGGGGCGTAAAGGGAGTTTGGATTTGGATTTTGGATCATTAGGTCGCTCCATCAAGGTTTTCTGGCCTTTTGTCTTCCATATTTCTTATCATAAAATATACTAAATAATGAAGATTGATTTAATAAAATATAGATATCAAAATTAAGAAATGAAGTTTACGTTTAATTTTAGTTTTCCTTAAACAGAAATCATATTTTTAAGTTATAACGAATAATTTTACCACAATATTTTGTTCTTTGGTTCGCGGCAGGAACCATCATCGGCGGTTCTATGTGTTCCTTTCGCGACGTACCACCGCGTACTATGAATTTGGTAACGTTGCATGTCACGTATCATGCCACGTTACAAATTTCATAGTACGCGGTGGTTCGTGGCGAACAACCACAAACCACCCCGTACTATGAAATTTGTAACGTTGCATGATACGTGACAAATCGGTGTCTACCTAGTTTTCTGTCGGTTCGCTGCGTTCAGCGAACAACCGCGTAGGTACTATGGAAATTGGTTACACCGCGCGCGGCGCAGGTGAATACACAGCTTTAAAATCAGACACCGAACAAAAGCCGCCGATATTATGGATCTTATTGCAAAATTGAAGTGGCAATGGGCAGGACACGTGGCCAGACAGCCAAATTCGAGATGGACTCCCTGAGTCTTAAAGTGGAGACCGTGGAAAAACAAAAGGGGGGTCGGTCGGCCATAGAAGAGATGGGCCGACGATATTGTTGCGGTCACCGGTAAAAAATGGCTTGAAGCGGTCCAGGATAGAGAGAAGTGGAGACAAATGGAAGAGGCCTACATCCAGCAGTGGAGGAAAGGCTAGGAAGAAAGAAGAAGACTTATTTAAAAGATAAAATAAAAAACAAAATAGGACCATAAAAACCGCAAAACTAGGTCATAATTCAATAGAAAATTAAATTCAGAATTTATAATGATGATATTATATTGTTACTCCAACAATAACACACACTTGACTAGGTTCAATAATATTCAGATAATTTCATAAGTACAACAACAAACAAACAAAAAATAACACAGGCGACTGACGATGTTTATTTTTGTCACGATCTGTTGGAATCTTCGCGTGTGTCAGACTAATAATGTGAATTCCTTCCTTGTTTACGATTATGGGTGATAATATCCAGGCAAAATTATATTATTCTCTCTTAATATAGTTTTCACACTAAAAATGCTACCAATTTATTACACATAACAAACAATTCAATAAAACGTACATATTAAAACCATTAGTTTAAGTATTTGTGTATGAACGAAAGATCAGTTCATTTTATTACATAAATTTTAACAAAACCAAAATAATTATATTGTTCTTTACTTTATTTTTCACAATCCGATGAAGGTTACAGGTGACTTATAAAGTTTCTAAGTCACCTGTGACCATGCAGGACCAGCAGCCCGATTCACGGAAAAGTTTAAGTCTAAGTTTAGTTCGAAGTTCGAACGAAGCTCGATTCAAACTTTTGTGAATAGGGCTGCTGGTAATAATAATTATTGTAGGCGGCGACTATCTACAGTCTATGTACCTATTCACGGAGGGTTTGAATCGAACTTCGTTCGAACTTCGAACTAAACTTAGACTTAAACTTTTCCGTGAATCGGGCTGCTGTGCTTGCGAAACTAGTCAGATTATTAAATTTGTGGAACAACAAATAAATTGTTTTATTTAAATTACCGTATCAACATATACCTACTCACCAAATTTTTTTTTTTTAATTGAAGTGAACACAAATACACTTTTGACATCTTTCACACTAACCAACAAAGGGTTGTGCCGTGAAAGCGGAAAAAATGGTCGGCACGGCCGGGACTCGAACCTACGACCTCCAATACGCTGTGCGCAATGTTTATTATGTTAATAATTGTAATTTTTGTTATTATTTTTATATTTCGATAAGATTTATTTACCAGGTTTTGCAAGTTGTTTTTCCTTGTAATCAATATTGTATTTTTATTACTGTTATATTATTGGTTGAAAATAAAATAAATAAATTTATAATGAGCTCGAACGCTTTCGTCGGGTCGGATGGCCCATTGGCTAGGGTCTCTCGTTGAGGCGGATAGGGATGCGGGTTCAAATCCTGCTGTGGGCATTTGATTTTTCAAATAAGCCGAGGCGTACAGACGTGTCCCCTGTTGTCGAATTTTTCGTTAATAATATTGAACTATTCAACCAAATATCGTGGTTTGCACCTTATGAAATATCGATTTTTGGCCGTCTTAAGAGAGCTCTTAAAGAAATATCATTTTTGGTCGTCTTAGAGCGCTCTTAAATTCCGTACACTGACACGTACGTTTAGAAGAGTGTTTATTTGCATTTTAGGAGAATTTTCTTTCTTCATTCAAAATGTTAAGATAAATCATAAAATGTTATTTGAACCAATTTGAACCCTTTATTTTAATATTGATATTTTGCTTGTTGCAGGAATTGATGTATGCCGGAGATGGCCACAATTGGAAGAGCATTATTTTCTCGCTTATGGTTATTGGCATGGTGATAGCTGGGATTGTTACTGCTATTTATTTATTGGGGTAAGTACCTCCCTTTATTGTATCAAATACTACTTATCCTAGCCCATCGCAGTTCATTTGCTTTATCACGTCAAGCAAATCATATTTAGTTGATAATTAATAAAATTTAGCAGTTCGTTGACAAGAAATTCAGATATCCATTATCGTCATTTTTCTATGTACCTACCTGAAGTCTTGGGGTCACTCAAAGTGAATACAAAATACGGTTTTGACATCTTTCACATTAATGTGTCGTGAAGATTGAAACGTTCAGCACCCGGATTCAAACCCATGACTTCCTACTGTAAGCCGTCGACTTAAAGCATTCGGCTACTAACAATCACTTCAAAATATTTTTATTCCTCGTCGTGTTGTTTGGATGACTTTATGACTGACTTTATGCATACTGACATGACTTTATGCATAAGTGAATGTCAGGTTGATTAAAAAAATTGATTATTCATTTTATACCTATTCGTTCGTTCGGTGTTAATATTATTTTTCTATTTTTCGATACTATGCATTTAAACGATGAAGGCATATGTGGCTGTCTTCTGCAGCTACAAAAATACTTTCAGCATTGTGTTTAATCTCTAAACCCCACTATTCGACATAAGAATCTGTTACTTCCATAAATAAACTGATGGGAAAAGATCAGTAATAATTGATTACGTCATATTTACGTTAAAATATCAAAACTGAATGTCCAAGTCTGATAAGAGGCAAACGCTTCGATCAAAGCCCGAAACTTTCACAAGCTTAAAATGTTGAACCATCATTCAAAAATATATCCAGTCACACAAAATACATAAAAAAGCTTACGTGAAACCGTTTTTCCCTAATTAAAGGCCTCAACTTCCAAACCTACAAAGGGTTCGACCGTCTAAATAACGAAATTTTAATCCTAAGGATTTCAATTTGGAAACTCCGACCTTTTTTAATTAAACGTCCGCCATTTCAAATGAGTATTTATTGAAAACCAATACGACTAATTCGCATAAGTTATTTTATTATATGATCGTTACTTACATACATTAAAGACTTGGCAAATAAGCTTCCGTATCTTAAACAAAAATATACTTAATCTGAGTCTAAAAATAGCGTTTATTTGGAGTGTACGTTTCATTGGAGTTGTAAATTTGTAAGAAGAAAATAACCTTCCATGTCTGTAAAATATACGGCTCTATAAACACAGTCAGAGTGCGAAAACATGTAGGCAAGACTATTAAAGTCCTACTTAGGAACTAACAAAGTTAAAAGCTTCTGATGAAAATTTCTTTGCGAGAACTTTATTAAGTGAATAATAATAAAAAAAAAATTCGCAAAGAGATTACGGCTTCTTGAGAGGTTATATTTCAAATTATTGCTACACCGACCGTACGAATTTATGTCTCTTTTTTTTTAGAACTGTATTTTTACTCATCGGTGTAAAATTTTATAAAAGGTATGCCAATGATATTATGTCAAGGTTTGAATATGGATGATTGTAATAAATCCATTGATGGCACACACCGAACGCTGATTGATGTGTCAATTAACAACGGAATGTCGTAGTTTGATGGCACTTTTTAAAATAAAAAATAACCAACGTAAATTCGTTTCAAACGAAACTTCGTTTGACAAAAAAAATCTGAATTTATAGTCGTTCAGGGACTAGGATTGTACTAAATGCTATTTTAAATATTTGCTATTTTTTAGACTTGAGGATTTATCAATGATAAGCTTTGTCCTAAATCCAAAAGAAAAAAACACACTACCCTGCTATGAGATTACTAGCACCTGTTTGCAGGAAAAAAAGTAATCTAAAATTTCAACCTTCCCTAAAGATAACGCTTTTAGAAGGAAAATAATAAGGAAAATACATAAGTTCTTATGAAAAATATGACGTTAATCAGCCGAATGTGACATATGAGAGCGCAGTCATCTGCGTATTGTAGATCAGTTACAAATCTATTTCTACACTATTTCGCTTTGAGACGGCCGAGGTTAAAAAATAGTCCACCAGCATGTCTGTAACGGATTTCGATACCTCGCGTTGACAGTTTTCTGTCATCCAACAGTAAAATATGACCTTGCTATAAAGTTTATCTTTAACTTCATAAAAGGTTTTAGACCCTAGTTAGG
The DNA here is from genome assembly GCA_963576905.1 of Mystacides longicornis. Lineage (NCBI taxonomy): Eukaryota > Metazoa > Arthropoda > Insecta > Trichoptera > Leptoceridae > Mystacides > Mystacides longicornis. Next base: position 9,429,433 of record OY756424.1, on the reverse strand, counting down.
GCTGACTCTGCGTTTGGGTATTATTAGCCTTGTTAAATGACATTATTTAAGTTGGGAATGCTCATTGATACAGAAAGAAATTCGCGTTTACAAGCCTATATTCGGACTGTATATACGAGTATAACCGAAACCTAATCTTTAACATTATTTGCTTTCCTTGTTTCAGTTATGTGGATGAGCTGCTCTACTGGTCCGGGCAGCGTATGAGGTTCGAGGAGTTTCTTCGAGGAGAGCTCTCGCCCAAAAGACTACCACCAACGTGGGTCTCTCCCACACATTTTGTCTTCCAAAGCGACGATGGCGGACTGGCCGTGCTGGATACAGCCAACGACACCATCGCCACTCTAGTTACTAATCATACTCTTGTAAGTTACTTAACATAACTTAAATATTATTTTATACTAGCTTTCCCGACAGTCGTTGTCCAATGATGTAACTATGAATGAAAATGATTTTTAACCAATGATATTCCGCCTGATGCATCTGTTTTAAACCACATTTATCCCACTCGAATCCTATCTATCAAACAACTGGCAGTTTGTGTCAAACGACAATTTGATTTCAAAATTAGATTTATTCACTTTTCGCGTTTAAATTTATAAAAAAATGAGCTTCAATGTTAACAAATTTAAAAAAAGGTTGAAGAAAAATTCTATCAAAAATCTACGTGCCAATTTTTTAAATGTCGATGGTTGTCAGGTAAATAAAAATCGTGTTTCTATAGATTTTTTTTTCACGTGTAGATTTGTTGGATCAAATTTTCCATACTAACTTTAATATTTAATTTTATATCCATTTTTCAATGTATTAATCAGTTATTCTGTTATCCAGAGCGGAAAAGAGTCCGATAAACCAAAAATGGCAAAAATGTGTTAAGCCATTCTCGTGTTCGAACTAACCCGACTTTGCTTTTTTTTAAATGAATCTGTGCTCACTCAAAGTGAACATAAATACACTTTCGACTCTTTCACTGTGAGCTACTTAAAGCTCGTGTCGTAAAAGAGGAAGCTGGTCGGCACCTGGGATCGAACCCATGACCTTCGAACGAAATAGTACAAAAGCCGGCGTCGTAACCGCTAGACTTATGTATATATTTATATCTTTAGATTTTCACATGAAATATCCCGGAGTATGATCGTACACAACCGTTAATACTTCATAAAATTATATCGAACCAATGAAATTTTCATAATAATAAAAGCTCTACGATGCAATAAAATTGTCAGTTCAAAAACCTCAAATTAGTTCCTAAAACTGTTCTAAAGAATGGAATAACAATACGTCACCAGAGTTTTGTATCTTGAATTTTCGGTAGGTATATTATAACATAACCTTTTTACTACTATAAATCAATTAAATTCCTTTACAGCATTTTCTGTCCTTTATCGCAACGCATCAAAGACATTCCAAATGTTTCGTGAATCATCCTTGAATTTCTATTGCATTCCATTCTGTTTCAAATTTGCTACGCACTAGCGACAATCTTATAATTGTGACGTAATTCTTAATCAGTTCCACTTAGCAAAATTAAATTGCTGGAATAAAATGCATTTGTTTATAGTTTCTGTTGAATGTACCCACTCAAATGACGTATATGGCGCCTAATTCATTTCTATACTTTTACCTACTTACGTATACAACAACTTTTTACAATCATTATTTTATCTCGATTGTTTTTTTTCTTCTTTATTGCTTTTTTATAAAAACGAATCTGTGCTCACTCAAAGTGAACACAAATACACTCTTTGAATCTTTCACAGTAAGCTACTTAAAGCTTGTGTCGTGAAAGAGGACGATGGTCGGCACCTGGTATCGAACCCACGATCTCCGCATGAAACTGTACGGAAGCCGGCGTTGTAACCGCTAGTCTACCAACCACTTAAAATTTTTGCATCCATTGCTTGACAACGGCCTCACTACTTCTACAGTTTTCTTTCATTCACCAACTGCGTTCATCCAGTCTGGGATACCAGAATACTTTGGCAGAGGCCATCTGGCGCTTTTCTAACAGGTTCTTGCTTTTTTGACCATACAAATATTCATCTAAACTAAATTTTATTATGGAAACCTATTTTTATTTTCGTTTGGTAGATTTTCAATGGACTCTTTTTGACATTTGACCCACCGAAATTTGTTTAGGGTTTAAAATGTAACATTCTTTGGTGACAGGTCATTCAAAAACTATAAATATGAATAAACTTATTTTTTACCCATTTTATTTAATCACACTAATGATACAACACCGTTGATGCGGATTTTTTCATCCAAACACAAAATAGACGAAACTTACTTATGAAGTATAAGTATCTACACATAAATAAAAATAATTCAAACAAAACTGATTCTTTCAATTCAGCTTAGATTTAAATATGAATCGTATCTCTTAATAGATTTCCTAGTAAAATCTTTGTCAATACGAGATACTTTTAATATACTCGTAATTATCGGTGTTCCAATTTAAAAAAGCTGTTATTACAAGTTGTGCTTTTAACGAGGCAAACTTAGATGTCAAGTTGGATGTTAGTTTCGACTCCGCTACCAAATTACAAAGCACGTCATTGGGAGCTAATGAAGAACTCAAGCACCGTAATAAAGTACGCCGAGTTGTGTAAAACAAGAGCCTTGTTTATCCTTCTTACATTGTGTATCGGATGAAAAGGAATCGTTTTGAACTTCCGTTTGCGAGGATTATCATCATCTTGTTCTAGGGGTAGGAAGTTTTCCTATTGAACTATCCCATTGCAGATAACAAAACCTCCACACACACACATTCAATAGCTCGATAAAAGGCTTAAATATTAATTTAAATAAATATTTTACTAAAAATTTGAATTTTGTTATAAAATCTGAAAACGTCTGATTGAGATCTTTTAGACAATTTATCAAACCATCAGACCCGGCTTGAGGATTAACCGTGACTAAACAAAGGCGAGCATTTATAAGGTCTACAAATTGTAGATACACAATTTCGTGCTCCCTCATTTATGATCAGGGCACGTGTGAATCTGAATTCCATCAAAGAATCCAAATGGCAAAAAGAGTTATGACCAATCTGGGGAAGATATGGAGGAGTGATTAGTCTACCCACGAAGATTAGATTAGTTAATTCCCTTTATGATGCAGAAATCTGGACTATGGGTAAAGACACGTAGAAAGCCGATTCCGACCCGAAAGATGTTACGTATGCCAATTTAAATGCATTGAAACCATAGACTACTATTACAATATTCTTTGCGCCGGTCGGCGCGGGTCGGAATCGGCTTTCTACGTGTTTCCACCGTATGAAGTCTCGTGATCGATCCAGGGTGGACCCTCTCCAGATGTTGTGCTTGAGAAGCGTCCTCCGCGTGTCATGGACAGAACATAGAATTCCATCTTGACAGAACTTAATGTAAGAGAATGGCTATCCATGGTGTGTGCGCGTCGTGTGATACATTTCTTTGGACACATTGCGAGAGGTGGAGATGATAGTTTCGAGAGGCGTACTGGGGAGAATCGAGGCACCAGAGCTCGGTCTCCGAAGAGATGGAGCGACTAGGTTAAAGAGGCAACAGAGGGATACTGTGGGTGGCCCTGCACATGACATTGGACCGGGAAATTTGGGGACAGATTGTTTCAAATATTGAGATTTGCATCATCTCTTTCTTCTTTCCATTTTAGTATGTTCTATAGGGCTCTGAAACAAACAGGTAATTAGGCCCATTTAGTAAAATATCTCCAACATTTCTGTTATTCACTCTACATTAGAATCATCATGATTAAACGAAGAATGAAACACAAATTACTATTACGGCAGACTAATAACGTGGTCGGTTTTAAAATCACAACCGTGGCGCTTTAAAACTAACCGCGAAATAAACTTTCAATTAACGAAACTAATTGGCCAAACAGTAAATCGGACTGATTCCAAATGACACTCATGAAATAAGCTCCATTAAACATTATCTGCGCATACTTAGAGCGTAGTTGCGTGCTATCATTATTCGAAGGCTAGCTATTGATATAATTACAGTTGGAACAAGCATCATATTGTCACCAATAAGCTATTTTAATAATATAACTAATATAGACTAGTTATGTGAACAGTTGGGCGGTTTCAATACTATTTGCATCAGAACTCACGTTATTTGGGAAAGCCAGAATTCTTTATATGGGAGCCCATAATGCAAACTTGTTAAGGACTATATTTAAGGAGCCCTACTCTGCCGTCCTAAGCCAAAAGGCGTTATCTCAACAAAACCTACTTTCGAGATAATTGATATTTTGTAAAAATCATTTTCCCACTAACTTTTAATAAAAAAAATGTGTATATTTTTATTGCTTTTAACACTATTTCATGTCTATTTATTAAAAGTGTAAACAATATATCACTAAATTATGTATTTCAGTGTTTTTTATGAGATACCGCCATTTTACTTAAACTATTTTGATTTAAAAAGTGAGTTAACGCTTTCGCTGTTAGGCTTTGTATGCAATTTTCTACACAAAAATGGAAATATTCAGTTTGGTGAAAAATTGATAGTTCTATTTTGATAATAAGGTCCATTTATTTTTTTTAAATAATTTTAATATATTAAAAACAAATTACGATGAATTAAAAAATGATAGGATATTTTATTCGAACAAAAAAAATCCTCAAAAGTTGCGATTTCTCTCCAAAAACTCGATCTGTTTTCAGGTCTTATAGGGTTTGGAGTGATTTCAGAATACCATATTTTTGCTTTTGAAATTTCAAGTTTTATTAGTTTCCTTTCTTTGGGGGTGGCAGAACATTTTCTTTTATAATTTTACATCCGACGACACAGGCTGTTATAAAATCATTTTCGAACCTAGTTTTATAGAGCAAATCGTAGCTGCATCTGTTTACTTCGATTTGCACAATATAATTGATATAAGAGGGCGGTGAAAATCGAGAAAGCTTGTTTTGTGTCGTATAGTCATGCCTTTCATAAAAGTTGTCTAGAGTCATTTTCTTAATCTTGACATTTTTTCCGGTAGAACATACAGCTGGAAAAAAAACTTCAAAAAACATCACAGCGAGCAGATTAATCGTAATAGTTAATAGACAAAAAATACCCAAGAACCAAATATATTTTTAGACTAATAATTAAACCCTTACTTGTAAACAATTAACGTCCACTTTCCTGTAGAACTGTGGATATATCTCCGGTTATCAAAATAAATTGTTAAATTTGCGGAATATAAAGATAAACTGAAGAGTGTCGAGAGAGAAAACAATAATTGTCGATAAATTAGAACTATGAGATAATTCAATTTTAATGCTTAGATAAAACTTATTTATTTATTCAAGATTTCATCGGCTTAAGATCCTTTTACATTAGATAATTTTTAAAATATAGAAACAATAACTTAATAAAATATAATTACATGCTAATGATAAAAAAAACAAATAAACTACGCAGTATCTCCTGATCCAGTGTAACCAGGTACGTGTCGCTCCATGATTAAAAAATGTCTTTTGTAAAAAAAATAAGAAGCATCGAGGCGGCAACTCCAAAATCCTTCGGAACAGAAACTTAATTACTGCCTTTTACCTTAGTAATTATGGTTGTGCCTATTTCCCTATTTCCTTAGCCTTTTTCATGTATCTTTGACATACGGCTCTTTAGCTTCACAAAAATGGCATACGGCTAAATTTCTTCAAAATTTAGAGTAAACTTGAGATACGAAATATATTTTTAGGTGTGTTTTTCTATGTTTTATATGAGATATGAATTTTTGGCTTAGTCGAATAGATACAGTCTGGTGTCAGCTATCAGAAGCGATAAAAAACAAAAAAAAAATTTTTTTTGATATACCGCCATTTGGCTTAGCACGGCAGTAAGGTAAAATAGTCCTACTAACCACATTTTTTATTGAAATAAGAGATTTAATTTAGTAAGATAATCGTTTGATAATTCGTTTGAAAGTTTGAAAATTCCAGGAAAGCTAGAGAATATGATTCAAGAATTGGAAGGAATGAACATTGACATATCAAGGTTCGGAAGGTGTCACACTTGGGTCATGTTCTTAGAGGGGAAAAATACTATTTGCTGCATATAATTATTGAGGGAAAAATAGAGGGTCGACGAGGAGTGGTCCGACGCGACGTTAGATATCCTGGCTCCGAAATATTCGTGAGTGGACGGGGATCACGAGTGTAGAGGAATTATTTCGTATCCCACATCAGGACTGGGATACATTATCAGATAAAGAATTCGTTTTTACACTGATTGTTCTTGTTAATATTATTGAATTCCTACTAACTATAGTAGAAATTTGTATGGAGTACTCTCCTCTAGTCTTTTATTCTTTTTTTCATCAAAATTTTTGTGTGAAATGAAAACAGTATAATTTTGATTTTGAAGTTTATTTGAAGATTGCTTACAAGTTAATGGCTAAGCACATTGCAATCATTATAGATATATGTAAATATAATATACTAGTAAATAATAAAGTGGAACATTGATAGAAGTCGTGGTGAGTATACGGCAGATGTCCGAACCTAGAAATATCAAGATAAATAATTCTTTCTGAATGCCAATTTGGACTGAGAAATCACGCCACAGTGGAAGCCAACATCGGAAGGAACTGCCAGACGTATGAAGAAGAAAATGGCATATTTACCAAGATACCTATCAATCATCATTATTCTTAAGTATTGTAAGTTGAAAAATGTGTGTATCTACATATATGATAAGAGTGGTTTACGCGTAGGTACTTAACTCTATAATAATGGAATACTGTTTTTACCCATATGATTAGAAATGCAAACCCTTACGCTACATTCTAAACTATTTAAAAAAATATTCTCATTTAAAGTGAAGCTTTTTGAATACGAGCAAAATAGATACACGTTTTATGTAAATACTTAAGTAGGTAAAGAGTTTATGAAGTTCCGTTGTTTCACTACAACAATAATGGTCATGAGTTCCGCCAGAGTCCTCACGTCCGCCGTCCGCGCGGCCCTTCTCGACAAACTGTCCTTTTTATTGGTGGCAACTGTGAGTTAATCTGTGTGTTTGTTGCTATTGTTCCAGAGGCAGCTCAACGTGAAAGGCTACCAGTGTTCGCCTGACCTGAGATACGTGTTGTTCCAGCATAATGTGAAAACGGTAAGTCTGAACTCATAATGTTACTTCTTCTACGTGCTTCTCCCGAGATAGGCTTTTTAGAAGAATTATTGTTAAATGTATAAGACTCAACTTCCTGTAGGAACTTATATGTATAACTAGCTTTCCCTACAGGCGTTGTCCTGAAATAATAAATAAAATAAATAAATAAATATAACACTTTTCTATACAAAGGTCTCAGTATAGCCGGCGGAACTTGTTGCCTGAGGCAATTTTACCAGTCAACCGGTCCCGTCCAATCTGAAACAGGCCAACCCCGGGTAGATATTTCAAGTGAAAAAACACTAAACACGAACCTGGGACCTCGTGATTTGAAGTCCACACCAGTACAACTAGGCTACCGAGGTCGGGAGAAGAAGAAGTCCTTACTATGAATATTGATTTCAAATTTTTAATTTATACAAAAATTCGTTTATAATATACTAGCTTATACCCGTCTTGCTTTACGTTTTTGATTCCGATTGTCAGGCTTGATCGGTAGGTAATTAAACAGGTTCTAGTCTAGCTTCCCATTGCTTTGTAGACCTCTATAACTGACATAAGCACAGAAAAAGAAGAATGACACTTTTAATGTTTATTAAAATTTTGTATGAAGATCCTAAAAAATAGGGTTTTTTAATTAGCTCTAAATATATTAAAGTTAATGCAGCAAATTGTATTAAAGAACCTTCTCCGGCATTTTGCACGGCTCTGTGCAGATTCATATCTGACGTAGCATTTGTATTTTGAGCGTGATGCTATGACATACGGTAAAAAGCAAAATAAAAAAACATTTCTGAATTATTATTTAGATAGAGGAGGGGCTAATGCGAGTTTTATTTAATTTCCCAATTTAGCACGCAACTTTCTTAATTTTTTATTTCATAAGAACCTTCTACTGATAAAAGCCAACACGACAAAAAAAGAATTAGTGAAATCGGTTCAGCCGTTTAGGCGTGATGTTCACATATACGATAGAAAGCAGACAAACATTTCTGAATTATTATGTAGATTTGAAAGCTCGAAAAAAATCCGTCAAAAATGTGCTTACCAATATTTTAATGTCAATGGCTGTCAGCTAAGCAATAAGTTTGTTGTTAAAGAATTTTTCATAGATGTCGTTAATGGCGTCGCAGGAAATCCGTTCCATACTTTCTTAAATATTATATTTTATATAATTTCTTATGAAGTTTTCAACTTTTTAATAGTTATTCTCATTCTGTTATCCGGAACGGAGAAGAATCCGATAAATCAAACATCGGAAGTATCTGTTCAGCCGATCTCGAGTTATAAGTGTTCGCACTAGCCCGACTTTATTTTATATTATAGATTTATTAACTCCAAATTATAGATTTTTTTGTCCACATTTTTTTTATTTTCTTAGTATGTTTTGTAGACACCGCTGTTTTTTACTGGCTTAATTTTTTTTAAACAGAGCATCGAATAATCAAGCGTATTCGAGATTTGTGTATATGGCTCGTCCTAGAGAAAAAAAATATTAATTTATTTATTTACCTATTTTATTCGAATGTTTAAAGGTAAAATATGTGTACTCACAATAATTAGCATTTAAAGTATCCTGATGGATGAATTGCTAAAATAAAATTGCATTATATACTTCACCAGTGACAATCTGATTTTCATTTATTGAGATCACTTCATTTCAAGGAAATATATTGCACTTTGAATACCATCTCATTTCTTTACAACGTCGAACTAAGTGAGTACAACAAATTCGTCGTTGGTTTTAAAGAGAAATAATATACAAAAAAAACGAAGAAGTTAGTATTTTATAATCTCTAAATAACTTTTTTCCATTTCGCATTGGTGTTAAAACTAACCCGATGTTATTCTGGAAAATGAAAATAAAAACCTGACCACCGTAAGTGAAAAGTTATCATCATATTATATACTTCTTTCTTTACCTTAAATAAACTCTGGAGTTGGAGACACACCACAATCCACTTAGCCACTGCAAGATGCAAGTCTTCTTAAACCCATAATTACACCAGTTATTTTCAATTTTATCTAAATTACATTAAATTCCATTTGTTTCTTTAAACCCCTCTTAGAAAACACATACATATTTTTATGAAATAAATTAAAGCATTACTTTTTCAAAACATTTAACAATCGCATACCTATTTTCCAATTAACATAAAAATTTGCAGTATTATAACAAAATTATTTTTGTTTAGTTATTTTTGCAAAGTTTGTTTTATTTGGTAAATTTTCTATAATGACTACTATTGGTAAAGTTAATTATTTTTTAATAATGTGTTTGAAGAGTCACATTTTTTCATTATTAAGTTTGTAAATTTAAAATAAAAGAATGTAAAAAGTAAAAATAATAGTAGGCTGACTGATCTCATAATCTGATGGTGAACACAAATATATTATTCGTAATTTTTTTAAATAAGTAAAGATATAAAACTTTTTGTGCTCCACAAACCAGCAACCAGTACGCCAAATTAGCGGCCGATCTGCTTAACTACCAACCACGATTCACTCAATGTGCACTTCAGCAATTTAACAAACTTTAGGGATATTGAAAATACGAGTACTTAGGTACTAAAACATGCGCGGGCCTTCTACCACTATAGAATAAAATGTACGCTTACATCTTAATAATGTTTTGTCTGAAGTATGTATTACATTTTCGGTCGACTAAAAAGTCGTTTTAAGATTTTATTTAGTGCACCGTTGTGTGAATAGGTCAGTTATCATTTTTGAAGGTTAAGTATATTACTAGAAAATAACACAATTTTTTTGTCAACAACCAAAAACTGTCATCAAACAGATATTATACATAGATACTTGTAATGTATGAACACTAGTATTTATATTATTATCAAAAAAATACATTTCGAATTCTAATGTAATTTAGTATATAAGAGTATATGGCAATTCTTAGCAAATTAATATTTTTAATTTGCTGAACTCACTAGCCTAGTGGCCCTAGTGTCATAGGCGCTGACTTCTGATAAAGAGATTTCACGTTCGATTCCCGGTCTTTTGAAATTTCTTCTCGGGGTCTGAATCCTGTATCAGATTGCACGGGACTAGTAGTTGATCGGTAGTTTAAGCAGCAAGAATTACATTCCACCGGCTATACTGACATCTTAGTAAATAAAAGTATAATTATTTATAAAATTGTTCTGCTCCAAAAATGTTTGGGCATGTGGAAAGAATGGATGCAAACAGAATGACAAAGAGAATTCATAAGGCTGAAAGGAAAGGTGTAAGAAAGCGTGGCCGCCCGAGAATGACGTGGATCGAACACATCGATTCCGTTCTCAAGGAAGGAAGGTAAGAAGTAAGAGAAATTGGAGAAGTTGTATGAGAAATGTTATGTCGGTGGATGAAGCGAAAGCTTGGATAGAAAAGAGTGGAGGTCCGTTCTCTCCGCCTACCCCTTACGGGACACGGCGTGATGGGTAAAAAAAATGTGCACACTCTATTTCCATTCTTTTTGTATATCACCGCTTATTCTCTTTTGCAGATCTTAAAAAAATACGTTAATGATTCTTAATGTACTTTTTTTCAAACATGAGTTGCTCGTTTGTAACAATCTTTCATAGATAATTATTACAATATTCTCTATAATCAATGAGCAGAATAAAGCCGGGGGTTGGGGGTATGTAAAGGCTCCGCAGATAGTGAAAAGGTGAAATCCACCTTAGATAACTTTTACACAAGGGTATCCGCATTGCGGTACGTAGGTTATGATTAACCCACACTCACACATCAGACTATCTGTCTACGTGGATGACTCTCGGATCGTTCATCTTGGATTTGTGTCGGCAGGGTGGCCCCGATATATCAGCTACCGAGCCCGCATCTATACCTACGGATTATCATACCGCACTTCCCGGTTCTTTCATTCAGACCGACAACTGATTATTTCCATTCCTCTTTTCTCTAAATAGGTACGTAAACTTTTTTTTTGGATAGAATATTATATTTCGTATTTTATATGAACATTAATTTCTATGAACATTGCTTCATTTTCTCTGATGAAAGAGCTGATGAAAGAAAGCTGGTTCTAATCGACGTTGTCAGAAGAAGGTTAAAGTTTTCAGAAACTTCCTTTACTGACCGGTTTTGTTGAAATATCGGCGATTTGATTGTCAATTACTTGGCCGTAAAAATACCATAAAAATATCAATATGATTATGAGGTCGGTAATAATATACTATTTTCAATAAAACTAGGGGTGGAAAACTTTGGAAGAGGCCTACATCCAGCAGTGGAGGGACGGCTGACAAAGAAGAAGAAGAATAAAACTAGGCTCATCCAAAGTAAAGACACAAAATGTGTGAAGTGGATGTTGTTCGGCATCGTGAATCGAACCTATACGACCTTCAGAATGCAATTCAGCAACCTAACCGCAAGACTACAAACTAATAATATAATATGACACTTTTCTATACAAAGGTGTCAGTATAGCCGGCGGAACTTATTGCCTGAGGCAATTTTTTCCAGTCAACCGGCCCCATCCAATCTGAGACACGCCAACCCCGGGTAGAAATTCCAAGTGAAAAAACACTTTGACCCGACCGGGAATCGAACCCGGGACCTCGGATCTGAAGTCCACCCTAGTACAACTACTTCAATATTAATAAGTAATAATAATTATTATACTCTTCATTACTTTTTTAGTTTATTCATATTATATTAAAATATTACAATACAAACTACATTGTTTTAACTGTATACAAAAAATATTTATTTACTTACATAGATACCGTCCTAATATGTTACCTTATTTATAAATTCATTTTATTTTTTATACTGCTGTCGAAACTTTATCTAAATCTAAATCGTTGTCTAATAACGATTTAAAATAACGCGATAACAGATTAAACTGTCAAAATTTCTACACAACACAAACCAAATTCATACTTTTATTACTGAAGCGAATAGTTGGCAAATTAGTCGAAATAGTTGTGCATCTGAACAGACGACATTGACTTAATAATATAGTGTGTGTCACTGAGCCGATGATGTCAAAGTGTGGGTTAATTTAGTTCCGTACGGACATCTGACAGTGACAAGTAAGGGCGCTCTTGAAACGTGTCTCATATTGCAATCTTCATGGTCGAATGCATCATGGAGGTCATTAGTCACTAGTCAATCAGAGATACACAAAACGATCTAATATTTAATTCACATCTAATATTTAATTTATTTTATTGTTGGGAGAAAATTTAGTTTTTTACATTTCAGGTTTTTATTTTAAATGTTTGGTTTGCCACCTGTTTAGATAATAAACAAACTTTTAGATCACAAGTAAGATATTTTTTACCTCAAGATGTCCCCAATTGATCTTTAACGATTAATTAAACAAAAAACAAGGTTACGGAAAAAATGTCTGATATAGTTTTTTTACTGTTATTTTGCTTAGATGAAAAGTTCGCGTTACTCGCCAATAAATTACAAATTACGCGAATGCCTAATACCTAAAGTAGGGTTTATTGCAAATGCCAAAAATTCAGGTCTCTATACTATTTTTTTATATAGTAATAATAATATATATATATAATAATAATAATTTATTTGTATTAAAAGTATAAAAAACAATACAATAATAATAAATCAATAAAAATAAACCGTTAACAATAGATAAAATATAAATACGTATATACAAGAATACAAATAAAAATAATCCCAGACAGCACCAGGTGCTGGTATAAGGGATCGGGCTGTACTTTTTTGATATATTATAAACACTATTGTTGGACAAGCTAAGGTCACTCTCGCCTTTCCAAAATATACTTCTTGAGACGCTTCACAAACAGTGCTTCGCTCCCACAGCCCTTGACTTCTTCCGGCAAATCATTAAATATCAGGAGAGCAGAGTAAAGAAATCCATATCTGTTCCTATCAGTTCTTGGAACGTTCTCCACTCTATAGTGATTTCGCTGTCTCGTGCTGTACGCATGAACATCACTGTTTGATATTAATGCCATGTTTGATTTAATCTGTTTGTTTTTCAATTTATAAATCATTTTTGCTTTTTCAGATTGAATTAGTTCATCTAGATTATATACATTGGCCAGTGCGTAGACTTCTTTTGTTCTTGTAAGCCTGTTCAAATTGAAAACCACTTTGAGTGCTTTGTTCATAATTCGCTTAATTAAATCTTTAGTTTGTATACTGCATTGAGACCATATCATCAGTCCGTATGAGATTCGTGGTAGTATAAGTGTGTTGTACAAAAGTTTCTTCGTTACAGTGTCAAACCACTCACTTCTTCTCATAACTCCAATAATGGGGGTTACACCATTCAACACAGACTTGATATGATCTTCCCAATTCAATTTGTCATCCAATAATAAGCCCAGATATTTTTAACAGAAGTCGCTTTCTGTATCTCAGTATTATTTATATTGACCTTGAGATCTATCATCTGTTTGTTTCTTTGCTTTAATAACATATATTTCGTTTTTTCAGTATTTATAGTCAAGGAATTACTATATAGCCAGGAAACAAATTTTTTAAGATCATTATTCATTGTTTTTTGAAGATATTCTTTTTCATAGCCACTGTATATCAAGACTGTATCATCCGCATATATAAAGTATTTAGCCTCCATTTGAGAATACCTTAAATTGTCTATATAAAGTAAATACAGAAGTGGACCCAGTATTGATCCTTGTGGTACACCGAACACGGTTTCTCCTTCATCGCTAACACATTTTTCACCATTTTTTGTTACAGACTTTCTATTACTCAAGTAACTCTTCACCAATTTATAAGCATTTCCTCTGAATCCCAAATTGTACAATGAGTGTAATAAGATTTTATGATCAACAGTATCGAAGGCTTTAGACAAGTCCACAAAAACAGGAACCACATATTTTCCCTGATCCATTTCATTGTTTATGTAGTTCATGACATCTATAAGTGCCGTCTGTGTGTTACTTCCATTCTGAAAACCATATTGTTGCGGATCCAGACCACCAATTTTTTCAACATACTTCATAAAACGAAGGTAAAGTACTTTTTCATATATTTTGCTAAAGGAACTCAAGATACTGATAGGTCGATAATTACTGGGTTCCCTCCTATCTCCCGACTTAAAAACAGGCACAATTGTTGCAACCTTAAGGCATTCCGGAAATATTCCTGTTTCAATACATTTATTGATGCATTCAGCAATTGGTTCCGAAACTATATCATTCAAATTCTTCAGATCTATTGATGATACACCATCTCCACCACAGGATGCACTATTTTTTAGATTTTTAATAACTGTTATCACTTCCATTTTATCAGTTGGTGCAATGAATATACTTTGAGATGGAGTTCGGCTATAAAAATTATTGCTCTTCTTTCCATTCACAGTTTCTCGTAGTTTATCTGCAAGACTTTTTCCTATGGTACAAAAATATTGATTAAGGACATTTGCAATGCATTGTTGGTCACTGGTGTCAATATTATTTGTCAGTATTTCTTTTATAGTATTGGGCTCTTTTCGGGTATTTTTTCCAAAGGATTCATTTATAATTCGCCAAAACTTCCTTTTATCTCCATTAGCATTTTGTATACTACTTTCAAAGTGTTGTTTTTTAGCCTTTTTTATTTCATTCCCAGCCTTTCTTTTTGCTTCCATGTACAATCTTTTCAAATTAATAGTCTTGTTAACCTTATATGAAGAATATATTTTATTTCTCTCCTCGATCAGTTGAACAATTTTAGGGGTAATCCAATTACTATCTTCACGAACCCTGCATCTCCTCACCACAGTAGATTCTATCTTAGCCTGCGAGATGATTTCAATTATCATCTCAAAGTTACTCAAATTTGGCAAGTTTTGCATCTTATCAGATACCAAACTTCTGAAACGTGCCTTATCAATACTTTTAATATTTACATATTGAAACTTTTTCTTCGGTTTTTGAACTTTAGTCACCGTAACATCTAATACTTTATGATCAAGTGTTGGCCAGTCAAGCAAATCAATATGAAAATCATTGGAATCATCATCACCAAGAACATGGTCAATTAGTGTGGCAGAATGATCCGCAACTCGTGTTGCATATATTTGATCCATTTTATTAATTATTTTATAATTGTTGGACTCAATGATCTTCTTATACGTGTACGTTGTGGTGGATTCCTGGTTCAATAAATCAATATTAATATCGCCCACCAAAATCATGTTTTCATGATTAGACAGCAATTCATCCATATGTTCAAGAAAATCCACAATGGATGTTGAACTCGGTGAACGATAGATAGCACATATTTTCTGTTTTCTTTTTTTCCCTAGTATCTCCACAACAATTGTATTATATTTTTCGGATTCATAAACCAGTCTAAAATCTAAATTATCTCGAACATATATAACAGTACCGCCACCTCTTTTATTTTCTTTTCTGCAGTTAAATATCGCATTATAATTTTTAAGTTCATAATATTTTGTTTCATTCTCTTGAAGCCACGTCTCACAAAATACCAAAATTTCATGGTTATTAAATTTATTCACCAAAATTTCAACATCATTCGTTTTGTTTCTAATACTTCTAATATTAGCATATAGTATTCTACTTACCACCTTAGCAATGGAAACAAGTATAGTTTGTGGCTTCTCGTGCCAGTCTATCGTAATACATTCTTGTATTACATTGTTGACTGAATGCAGAGTGCGAACTTTCCTTACCTCGGACTTGACAATTTTCACATTTTTTTAAATCATGATTTTCATTACATTCTCTTGTATAATGCTCACCTGTACAATGAGCACATTTTGTACTATTTCTACAAAATTTCTGTACATGTCCGAAGCCCAAGCACTTGTAACACTGTACCAGAGGTGATTCGTCTTCAACATATATATTCTGGTATCCTATATAAACTTTACCAATTTCGGTGAGGATTTTCCATGTTTCTGGCTTAACTTGGCATACCATATTTGCGAGTAAGTTATTCCTGTGCCTTCGTTGGTATTTCACAACGAGTTTTTCATCAATGTTAATTTTTTTATTTTGCATGGCAAGTGCATCGTTCAATTCTTCCCCAGTTATACCCTTTATAACACCTTTGAATACAATGAGAGGATTTCTCTTATTTCTTTCCTCCACCAAGAGCTCATCGATCTTCCCCGCATGTGATTTTAAAATATCGCAATCTTTTTTGCTTTCTGTCTTTATGACAACAGAGTTCTTTAATGTTTTTTTTATACTACTTATACCTATTCCTAGCTGCTTTGGATTTATATTTTTCTTTACCAAGCCTTCAATCTCATCACTCGTTTTGGTATTATCATTTGCTCTTATTATAAGGTCGTGGGTGGATATACTTTTTGCGAGGTTACTCTTGAGGGCGGAAGCATATGTACCACCTTTAGGAGATTCTTCACTTTTATTTCCATCTGTAGAAGTCTGCTTCAGCAACAAAATAGAGGACGCAATATCCTCCACCCGAGTCTGTATCTGGCACAACTTACTATCAATTGTATCACTCTCTCCACGCTCGGAGTTTCTACATTTTAACAAACACTGTATAATAAAATTCATGTCGTTCAGAGACTTTATCAAGATATCCTTTAACGTACTTTTCTTACATTTTACATCATTCAGAGCCTTTATGGCCGCATCATAGGCGTTTCTTGTTCTATCTTTTATTCTTCCAGGTTCCATATCTCTTTCGATTGTATCGACATTTGATACCGAAAGCGACCTTCTACCACCCGCATGCACAATCGTATCAGTTGAAAGACGCGACATAATAATATTATTATAGGACCTTGGTTTTTTTTTTTAAAAGACTTCAATGAATGTTCAAAATAATTAAATGAAACCCGAACTTAGTGTGGGTATTTGTATGAAAAATTAGTATCGCACTAAATATCTTTCCTCGTCGATAATATAGCAAGGGGTCACCGCGAACTTTTTTATTCCTTTTTTCCTGCTTTATCCAGTAGACATGTAATTAAGTTCAGAAAAATGCTTTTCCGAGCAGCGTTTCACTTTAAACAGGTTTTTCGATAAATTTATTCTGAATAATAGGTATAAAACAACACCAGTGGGAATTACAGAGAAACCAAACACAGATCCGGAATCCTCACAAAAAATGCAACACAAGAGATGTATCACACAACTTTTCCGTTGATTTTCACAAACTGTCAAAAAATGAAAAATGGCTTTTCGCGGGGTTTTCCAAGTCAAACTAGTTCGCAACCGCGAAGTTTTCTATAGAATGTAACCTGTGCAACACGATGTAGGAAACAGTTTAGGATAATTCACTCAAAACCACAACACAGATCCAGAATATCGATTTTCACTTTAGATTGATAACGACTTTTCTCGAAATTTTCCACGGACACGCGGAATAACAATCTGTATATTGCTGTATATTACTTTTATAGCTGGAAAGTATTACAAAATTAATTAAAAGTGAACCGGATAACAGATTCGGATGATTATCGACTCAGGCAGTTCGGGTCGCTACAAAATGTTTCGTTACCCATCACTTCTGTTTATATGTATGCCTACAGCCAAACGTCAGGTGACGTCACCCTTTAATAGTCTATATTATTGTATAAGAATTGAAAAAATGAAAGAATTGTTCCATCTGAGGCAGAAAGCGGTAGATTATAATTCTTCTATAGTATACAAGTTAGTCTTATAAGGTCTACCGGCAATTTCATCCCACTAAGGAAGTAGCGGACAATAGTAAAAAGAAATAAATTATCAATAGAGTCGTTATCTTCCGATGTTCCTGTAATAGATTCCCTTTTGTTTGCGAGAAAATGAGAGATTGTCGGTGATTGAATGAGGTGAATTCTCCGGTAATGAATATCATTTATCATCAAGAATATAAGAGAGTTAGTACATACCATAGATTACAATAATTTAATATACGTATAAGATCACTAGAAACTGTATACAGTACCTACCTATGAAAGACTTTGGCATATTTTACGCACACGCACAAATACGGTCGTTTTCGGTTAAAAGTGTCACTGACCGGAAACTACCTCAAAACAAGACTTGAAACACTGAATCGAAATATAGTCTGGCTCTTTCTAATAATTCTAAAACAACCAGAGGAGGGCATGCCGTAGGCCCTAGATTATTTCAGAATAAGTAAAACAAATCAACTTTGAAAAAAAATGAACTTTGTCATACAATAGATTCAGGTTAGAATCTCTATTGTTTTAGTACTTAATTTCATAAAAAAGTTTTAGCCCAAGCTTGTCCATTCAGTGTTCCTGGAGGTTTCATTCGATATAAGTAGGTACTCGTAAATAACGACGTAAGCTGTTTGTATTGGAGGGTCTAAATCTACCGTTTTGCGGTAATATTAGTATTGATTGAATATTCCGTTAGCTTGTGAACGCAGGAAAGTAATAAATTATTTCTATTTACTCAATCTTATTATTCGTGGTGCAGTGAAAAACCTTTCAAATTGGACAAGCTGCATTCACACAAGTTCTTCAAAGTCTTGCACCATCAGCCGTTATACAACTTCCTGCAAAAACTTTTTCTGCAGTGTTTCTCAACAAAATTTTGTCTGAAATATGCACATCAACACCATGAGTATCAATCGATTGTACTGTTTATTTGTATTCTGTTCTGTTGCAAGATCTCTAACATTTCGTGGAAGCTTCTTGCCAATTATTTTTCTTGAAATCTTTTGAAGCATAGAATAAATTTCCCGCCGGTAAGCCACGTAACATCTTTGAAATTTTTTTCAACGTATGAAAGATTTTCTCACTGCTCTGACTTTTTGTTTTTCTTTGATAAATGTATGAACAATTTGCTTATACGGACGGTCGGCACCGAAACTTTAAGGTGGGACACACCCGGTTATTACCTACACACTAATTATTGACGTCTGACTGATAAGCGTTTTTATTGGACTAAAGATCAACGACCTGTCTTTAATTCCCTAAAAAAGTTATAAAATCGTACTTTTTTGGCCATTCTCTCCAGCAGTAGAGAAAAGATAGTTTTCTTCTTTTCTTCAAAACTTCATACACAATGAATACCTACTTATCTACGGAAATTTTTATTATTCCTGGGTAGATTTTAATTTCGACTTCATTCTGCGTTGCTGTGTTCAGTGTTTAAACATCGTATAAAACATATCCACAAAGAGTTAAAAGGTGTATAAAGTGAGTATTAACTAAAGTCTTAAAATAGATTTCTGTTAGCGATGATAGAGGAATAATGTTCACATGTTGTGGTCGCTCGTACACAGTTAATTACGTTAAGTAAATAGTCTTGCCCACCGCACGATATATTGTGTTGCACTAGGTCAGTGCAGTGCGCCGTCCCTAATGTGGAAACCCGATTCCGTGAAATGCAAGAACGCTGTAAACTGCCCCGTGGTCTGCAGCAATACGCCAGGGACTTGAACGGACCATTACCGTTTTATCATCTATCTAATGGCTTAGAAAATTACACTAATCGAACATGCATGTAACATATATTACATGATTTCTTTTAGTTTTAAGACTAGACATTTAATGACGTAAGGCATTTTAAAAGAGCATAAACAATTATTGTGTGTTCATTTACTGTGAATAATTATTGGGGGTGCTTCGAAACAAATATGTATAAAAATATGAATTTCATTGGTTTTCACTGGGGCACGAAGAGAGAATAGCCGAACACTCCACACTAAAAAAAACTCTGCATTGATTGGCAGCCCTACTGGATGCAGGAGTGTTGGAAAACGGAGACATTATTTTGAGAATAAGAAACTGAATGCCACAGGGTAGCTGACAGGGTGCATGAAATGGCAACGACTGCTTGAGAAAGCCCACACCCGCAATCGATCGTATGGCCATGGATGGATAGATCTATATTCTGCCCAAAATATGGACGTTTGTTGTAAAATTTGATTTTGGACGAGATACACGCATTGTAACTGTTTAATTATATGCAAATTTATGAATAACTAGCTTTCCCGACAGCCGTTGTCCAGTGGTTCTAGCCCGTTAATATGTACATAATGTGCACTGCGCCCTCATAAAACAATACATAATTAATTCGATTGAGTTTTAAGCTAATAAAATAATAGCATTAAAATATTTCTGAAACATCCATATTTCATTCGTATTCAAAGCTCTGGTGGGAACAACGTAAGAATAATGCGTTCGCGCTCACACCCTACCTCGCCTATGAAGTAGGTATGTATACAAATGTGTCCGATACCTAATATTGTTGACTTTGTATGAAAATTTTCGAAAACGCTCGAAACGGTGCGGTGGAGTAAGTGGGATGGGCTACTGTACTACAATCACGTATGCGAGAATGTGAGGGAACTACCCGCGATGGCGTGGGCGCGACGCACGTAACCGTTCCATACTAACTTAAATATTGTATTTTACATAATTTCTTATCCATTTTTTTTCAACTATTAGAGATTAGTTTACACTACCAACATTTTAGGAGTCCATCAGTTTGTTGTATGAAATTCTAATTCACAAAATTGTATGTAGGTAGATATAATATAAGTTATGAAAATTTTTGTAGCCACGTATTTACATAATATTAATAATACTGAATGTATCTTGACTCTGTGGTTTTTTTGTGTGTTGACATTGTTTTTCTTTTTTTTTTATCTTTGTGTTTGACGTCCCTATTGTCCTTCTGCCATTGACTGGCTCAGTGATGTTGTTTCGATTCGATATTTCTTCTGTAAATGTAAGTTCTTTGTAAATGTTGTATTGTTTTATATCTTGACTGTTTTCAAAATTTCAAACCCATTATTTTTCCAAAATTTCTATTATACAACTAAAACATTGTTGTCTTCGATTTTCTACTGTATTTGTCTTGACTATTTTTGAAACTACAATTTCATTTAATTCTCTAAGATTTATATATTTAAAAAAACCGTTATTGGTGTAATATTATGTTTTTGTTCTGATTTTGTACGACATTATGTAATGTATAACATGTAAAAGGCCTAGGCCGTGTATATCATAAATAAATAAATAAATAATATGTTGGTAGATAGGTAGAGGTATTAAGTTTCAAGTGGGATGTTGATCCCCAGTCAATTAGGCAAAATGATAGTAGTTCGTATTACCAATTATTAAGAAATGAAACGTGTACTAGGAATACCAGAGTTGCCATCAACACAGCCGGCTAATATAAGTGTAACCTAACACATTCCTAAGGTTGAAAACTGGGATTATTTTGGGAGTCAAATCTTTTCTAAAAGACCTGTATTTTTTGTCCCTTAAATACCTTATTAAATAGAAATTATTGGTATGTTTTGTACCGATGTTGTTCGCAATATTTTAGATTAGCTGAAAATATGAAGTTTTCAATAAAAATATATTTTTCTAGCTTATTAATTAAATTTATAGCCCATCACCTCTACCATAGTGGGGAGGAGATGGAGTTAGCTGGGACATGTGTTAAGGATGCCGAATGACAGTTGGCCGAGGAGAGCGCTGTTCTTCCTCCCATCAGGGTCCCGAAGACGAGGAAGACCTTCTCACACTGTGTCCCGCTCCTTCGAGGCAGAACTGAGGGATTTGGACATGGTGTGGGAGGAGGTAATAAACATTGCGCAGGATCGAGCGCAATGGAGAGCTTTTGTTGCCTCCCTGTGCCCTTGAGTGGGGTGTAAAAGGGAGTATTGATTGATAAATTAAATTAATGATTGTTAAAGTTTTTTTTTTTCAATTTTTTGATATTTTAAGTAGGTAACTTTAATTTCCTAAATAAAATTGTGTACTTTCGTTTTTATTAGAAATCGTTCTATAATAATATGTTAGTTTAGGTTGGGTACCCACACTTTATATATTTGGAAAAAAAAATACTTCCACTTATTTTATAATGCTTGCACAACATTTCATCCTTTCAGAAACCAAAGATTGAATAAAAAAATTGGTATAATATGATGGGTTTCAAATAAACAAATTCAAATGGGTTTCATGTTTTTTTAGCAATGTGTTCAAATCAGCGATGCCTCAAAACATGAAAACCAAAGTCTTTGAGCAATGCGTTCTCCCCACATTGACGTATGGATGCGAAACATGGACTCTTACAAAGAATACCATACCGTGACGGAGCATAGGTGAATACTGTAATGCAGGCTAATGAAAGAAAAAATCGAAAATAAATAAATAAATATGATGAGAGACGCACAGCGCGCTATGGAAAGATCAATGTTGGGTATCTCAATACGTGATCGAGGAATACTGAAATCCGAAGGCGAACTCGAGTCACAGATGTGGGAGATAAAATTGCCAAGCTCAAATGGAGGCGGACTGGTCATGTATCCCGCAGGGACGAAGGAGTAGAAGAGTGCCGGACTGGAGACCAGAGACTGGCCGAAAGAGTGTGGGAAGACAGCCGATGAGGTGGAGCGACGACATCGTGCGTGCCGTTGGGACAGAGTGGATGGGGATGACCAGGGACAGAGAGGAGTGGCGTGAGCGTGAGGAGGCCTATGTCCTGCAGTGGATAATTACGGGCTAAAATGATGGGTTTCCCTGTATGTAGAGACAAATTAAAATACGAACCACTATAGAATCTTAGCCGAAACTGTTGTGGTTCTGATAGTCGAAAGAATGCGGGATGTTAGATTCGAATTCTGCCTGGAAAACTAAATTTTTCGCCTTGTTGCTCGAACAATGCGTAAAATGAAAACATTAATCTGACTCTCTTATAAGACCGTAATTTCAATATAAACGTTCAAAATATATCATCAAAAAGTTTAAACAAATTAAATTTGTCGGTGAATCCAAATAAAGGTTTTGTATTTTCATTAAAATAAACCCCTATTGTTTGAGGTTAAGAAATAAAGCAAATACTTTGAAAGTGAAGAAGGAAACTTCTCCAATTGTGTCCACAATTTGAAATTGCAGATTTCTTACTCGGCGACAAAGAGGGGGTTCGGGTAAATATTAAGTTGGTAATCTGGGGACTTTTGTGACCGCAAATAGGAAATGGTCAGTATTAAGGGAGATTAACGGGATTTGGGTGGGATAAGCGTTGAAGTTTAGTGGACGGAAAAAATAATCCATACCGGTTATTTGTCATGTCCAAGAAGTAAGAATAATATAATTTGTCATTCAGCAAAATTTTTGAAGGGTTCCGATTGTAAAATTCAATGTTTCTAGAACAGAATATTTTGAAGAGTTTCGAATAGTATATATGTCTGTGTGTTTAAGAACGTGCAAAGTTTATAAACTTTAAATCAATATTAATAAAAGATAAAAAAGGTTTCTATGTCACTCGGAAACCAACCCAACCAATGTACTCTAAACAAATTTCGTTAGAAACGTAATAAAGCGAAGATGGCTTGAGATCATCCATTCATATAAAACACAAATAAATACATAATATATAACAACTAATGACTCTTAGAATATGTACATACATTACTGATGTTCGATTTTTAAATGGAACAAACCACTACGGGCTTACGACCGTCTTCTACTGTTATTTCGAAGGCTGGCTTAGTGTGATCACTTTTCGTTAACAACGTTCGCCATTAGGTGGTAATATTTGAGTCTGCGAAACTCATAATCATGAGAATTCTCGACATGTTCAACATGTCGAAAAATCTCATGTATACAACAAGTAGATATTTAATAATTAATGAGATATAGAGATAAAAGTTGGAAATTATTGAGAACAAGAGACAAATATATACCACTGTCAACTTTGACACTATACAACCATCTTACTTTAAGCTGTTTTCATTTGAAATATAATAATACGGACATGGTTCAAAAATGCATTTGTTAAAAACTTTCAACTTAAAAACTCTGATACGTAATTATTCTCATCAAATAAATGTACCTACCTATAATTTATGGTTATTGCGTCAATCATGTCCAACTGTTTTAGCACAGCTTGGTATCGGCTTGTCATACCAATTATTCATCTTTCGACGTATCATACTGCGTTTATGTATTTTTAACAACTCTATAAAGCATAAT
This sequence comes from Mystacides longicornis, assembly GCA_963576905.1. Classification (NCBI taxonomy): domain Eukaryota; kingdom Metazoa; phylum Arthropoda; class Insecta; order Trichoptera; family Leptoceridae; genus Mystacides; species Mystacides longicornis. The sequence continues at coordinate 9,405,400 of OY756424.1, read as the reverse complement.
AACTATTTTCGAATTAGATTTTTTCATGGACTTCCAGTTTTTTTACTATGAATATTTAATTCGAATTTGTATTATGATAAATTGATTACCTATTTAAACCTATTATAATTCTTACCGATTCATCTATTTTAAACGATGTTTTTTGATGTCATTCTGATAATCGCATTAGCTATAAAAAAAAACCCGACAGATTTTAAACAGCAATTAAAATTCAAAAGTGCCAAGAAGAATACGTACGGTCAGTTTTCTTAAGTTTTAATTTTCCTTTTTTTTCTTTTCTAAGAAACAAAAAAAACAAACAAAAAAATAAGCGAAATTAATCCTACCGTTCACGCGAGATTCGATGACGGACGAAAATAGGGCTCCATTTTCTTATATTATATCGACACGACCAAAAACATTACTTAACATGTTTTGATAATATGATTTCATTACTTGTTTAGATCGTTTTTCTCTCTATAACACCCTTTTCTATTGTTGTTATATTAAGGATTCATCGTCTGCCGCCCGCACCAAACCCACAGTGCGTATTCAGCTCTAATGTGAGAAATCGACAGATGATGCAAACGCTTCGCACACGCACGTCCTTTGCTCAAAGACACTATGCCTTCCTGGGTCCCAAAATATACAACATCATAATGCCAGATATAATTGAATCAATTTCACCCAGTGGGATCAATCTGAACAAACTTGTAACAGGGTGGATGTTGGAGAGGGGACGAGGTGAATGTGAGAGAGCGCTGACTCACATCCTGCGCTGATTGTTTGTGATTGCTTGTAACGTAGAGTGCAGTGGACCCTTATTACTGGAATCTTGTTTTATTAGTCTTGTTATTTGTAAAGACATTATTATTTGTACTTTTGTTTATTACTATTGTTTTTATTTTTTCACTGTAGGTATTATGCTTTTTTGTAAGATGATTGGTTGGTTACATGATTTGATTTGAAGTAGTATTGCCCCAGAACAGACTTTGTCTAGTGGGGCAGTAAATTCCAACAATTATATATGTAAACTGTTTGTTGTGTAATTGCTAAGGAAAATAAAATAAATAAAAAAAAAAAAAAAAAAAAATCTATTTCTTCGTAGTAATTGATAATCTAAAAATCATAATTTATATCAAAAATATTTATTTTGATAAAAAAAGTTTCTTAGTCTCCTGTGACCATGTAGGACGTGTGCCTGCGAAACTAGTCAGGATAATTTTTTATTTGAACTTTATTTTAAAAAAGTTTTCTTGAATATATTTTTTTTCAATTGTTTGCATTTAAAGAATACCTTCACCTTTCATTCAAGTTGATAACACTTAAAAATATATTTCCGTTGAGAATCATTTCACTTCGTTGACATCAGCTGTGTTCCGTTTCAGAGAAAATTCAACGATGCAGTCATATTGGCCATCTTAACAATTCGTGTCTTTTCTTCTTACCGTGAAAGTCCTTTCTATTTCCTATTGATGCATTTCAATTCATCCATTTAGCAAGGAGATATTCACAATAAAGTTTCCTTCTATTGAAAAATACTACTCGATTTTTCCTCTAAAGACGTTTTATCTCTTAAACTTTGTTCGTTTCTATATTGAATAAAATTTTCAGGTTGTTTAGATAAGTTGAATCTACAGTTATGTCCGTATTTTGGTGAATTGCCATGTGAAAATAAGGACATTACGTTAGATATTATATAAAAACAGCTTCGAAAATTTTAACACATTCATAGTAATATTTCAGTAAACCAGGAAAAAACAGTCATAGATCAAAAATGAAAAAAAAAAATGTGATGTTAAAATTACATGCTGATATCGTTTGTAGATAACTGTCATCTATATATTAACTAGCTGACCCGTCGAACTTTGTATCGAAATAAATAATATGGGTTTTATGGTTTTTGCAACAGAGCTCAAATTCGTTTTTTTAGTTATTTAATAACAATGACTATTTACTGGCATTAGCAAAACCTGCATACCACGCTGCATTTATTGGGTCTGAGTTTATTTTTTCATCAAAAACTTTTAACTTATGTTAATATGGTGTGGGAGGAAGTCATCATTGCGCAAGATCGAGTGCAATGGAGAGTTCTTATTGCTTCATCTTGCTCCAGAATGGAGTTCAAAGGGAGTTTTAATTTTGATTGATTTGATGTTAATATGTAAAAAAAGAATTAAGGTTTGTCATTATATTCGATATTTTAATAGTTATTTTGCTCAGTTAAAATAATATTGATTGATTGATCAAATTACGATAAGGAATATCTCCGTACCGATTCAAAATACGCATTGAGGTGTCAATGGTTTTTTACCCATCACGCTGATTCCCGAAGGAGGTAGGCAGAGAGTATGGACTTCCATTCCTTCCAATCCAAACTCATTCACTTCCTCCAAACGCATAACATTCCGCATACATGTTCATAAGTGTTTTTTTTTCTAATACTTGATGGTGTGTAGTGTACCTATGTAGAGTGGGGAGAGGAAGAACCCTCCTGATATTAAAGAATAAGAAAGTAATGTCTGCAAACTTTGCTGGTTTATGTATTGTACTTTTCATTATATTGTTATTATTTGTTAAAAAAAACTGTATGTTTGCGAAAATACGAAAAAAAAAAATCTTTTACTTCTGACTTGGCCCTCCTGTAAGACAGCAACGATATGGTCGGTCTATGTCATTCGAGGTCGGCTTCGTCTGCGTGCACCCATCCTTTCAGATTCATATATCCCTTTCGTCATTCTCTCTTCGTTCATTTTTTTTACATGCCCGAACCTCCTTTCTTCATTTACTTTCATTCTAGTCACTACACTAACATCCACTCCACATTCCCTTCTAATATTATCATTCTTCATCTTATCAATCAGTCTCTTTCCGCATATCCTACGCAGTGATCTCATTTTTCCACAGCATTTATTCCAACTTCCAAATTGTTCGTCCATGTCCAAGTTTCACTCCCATAAATCAGGGATGGTATCAGGATTGCATTGGGCATCAACTGTGGTTTAAAAAGAGACCTTCTTAGAGGTCTTAGTGCACCGCCAACCCTTCTCCCAGCCAATTTCCTTCTTTTGAACATGTTTAAGTTTTTTTTTTTTCGATTAAGTTTATAATCAGTATTCGTTGTCAATCATGTAAACAATTCAGTTTAATGGTAGTTTTATAAATCTCTGTAAACAAACAAAAAAATATTCTACTTGTTCTTCATTATACCTAATCATGTATTCATTGTGTTAAAACTTACCTAAACTCCTTATAAAATGAACTTCAATTAAGTATCTATTAACTCCTTAATAGCAAAGTTATGTATACGATTTTGTTTGCTGACGTTTTTAAAAATCTCTGTAAATAAAGAAAATTTTAGAAACTCCTTATACTCCAATAATGTATAGGTATTCCTTGTATTAAAACTTACCAAAACCTATCATAATCATTAATTGCAATGAATATAATATGGCCTATCCAATCAATCTTTTTCATACGATATATTTTACATTTGCCTTCTATCAATCGCAACAACTATCAACCCACTGACAGTTCTTTCAAATGTTAATTAGTTAAAATTCAAAAGTATAGACCAAATTATTTTGCAAAAAGTACTAAAAAGATTACCTACTTTCTGTGTTTTCAATAATTTTCTAATTTTCCATGCACTTTTTTTTCTATTTTAACCTTCTCCGGATAAAAGCCTACACGACAAAAAGAATTAGCGAAATCGATCCAGCCGCTTAGGCGTGATGTGATGACATCGGGAAATAGCTCTCCATTGTTATAGTTTTCTTTAATTTTCTAATTGTCCATGCACTTTTCTTATTTTTTTCTTCTAAATCAATATTTTTCTGATAAGAGCCTACACGACAAAAAATAATTAGTGAAATCAGTATAGCCGTTTAGGCGCGATGCGTTGACATCGGGAAATAGCTCTCCATTTTAGTTAGTTTTCTTAAATTACCTATCTAATTTTTCATGTATTTTTCTTATTTTTTTTCTTCTAAAAGAACACTCTCCTGATAAAAGCCTACACGACAAAAAAAGAATTAGCGGAATCGGTCCAACCGTTAAGGCGCCATCCGATGACCACGCGAAATAGCTCTCCATTTTTATATATAAGATTTCGTGGAATTTTAAATGGACCGCAAAGAAATCTCTAAAAATCTTTGTAGGCTTTTTTCTCGATACTTTTAGAATACATAATATATAACGTTCTTTCATGCGATACGTCAATAATTGACGATCATCGTAGCAAATAGTTGTCCGCATTTTTAAGAATTATCAAACTATAAGTATTCGTGTATACTCGAGCTAACCTCTTGTTAGTTTCCTTACCTAAAATTTAATCAGTGAAATTAGGCAAATTATTGCCATACTGAAGTGATAAAGTTTTTAAAAAAATATTTTCTTGATCATATCATATTGTTTTAATACGCAATTATCGAATATTGTGTACCTATCTTGATAAAGATACCTATGTTTGTTTCGAAACTTAATGGTTGCTTACCTACGTAAATAAATTTGCGCTGTCAAGAAATTTATCACAGAAAGGAATAACCGTTCCATACAAAATGTATGGGTATTTTATATTCTTAATATTTTTATTCCTTATCAATTTTTCATGTTTTTAATAGCTAGTAGCCTATTCGGGACGGAGACGAATACAACAAATCAAAAACCATGAAAATCGGTCCAGCCGACGGAGACGAATACAACAAATCAAAAACCATGAAAATCGGTCCAGCCGACGGAGACGAATACAACAAATCAAAAACCATGAAAATCGGTCCAGCCGACGGAGACGAATACAACAAATCAAAAACCATTAAAATCGGTCCAGCTGACGGAGACGAATACAACAAATCAAAAACCATGAAAATTGGTCCAGCTGACGGAGACGAATACAACAAATCAAAAACCATGAAAATCGGTTCAGCCGACGGAGACGAATACAACAAATCAAAAACCATGAAAATCGGTCCAGCCGACGGAGACGAATACAACAAATCAAAAACCATGAAAATCGGTACAGCCGACGGAGACCAATACAACAAATCAAAAACCATGAAGATCGGTCCAGCCGACGGAGACGAATACAACAAATCAAAAACCATGAAAATCGGTCCAGCCGACGGAGACGAATACAACAAATCAAAAACCATTAAAATCGGTCCAGCCGACGGAGACGAATAGAACAAATCAAAAACCATAAAAATCGGTCCAGCCGAAGTGGCCCGTTAATATGTACACAATGTGCACTGCGCCCCCGTAAAACAACACTAAATTAATTCGATTGAGTTAAGCTAATAAAATTGGCGCTGTAAATCTCAAATTGTTTTTTGTTTCTCTGATATTCTGTAAAAGCTGTTGTATCTTTAAAATAAAAAAAAATAATAACATTAAAATATTTCTGAAATTTCAGACGTCGCTAAAATTGGTCGGGGGGAGCAAAGAAAATATTTAGGCGATATTTTTGTAGTGATAGTAAGAAATAGTGCTCCTGTTAAAAATAAAAAGATATAGGTAAGTACCTACTACTTAAAAATTAGAAAGTCATTAAAATTAATATGACATTATAAATCCATTTTTCTAGAAGTCTGGGGTACATTGGAAGCAGAAGAAGAAGGTTGTGGCATTGGATCACTTATAAAAGCATATTATTCATTTTTAGTTTATGTTTTTTCGTTTCCGCGTTTTTTTATATCGCTCACTTTGGCTTCTATCAAAATACTACAACCGAAACCGAAAAGCACCATGGACCTAAAAGGCGCTAGAAAAGTCGCTAGAATATTTTGTCATTAATGAAAATGAAAAGTCGTTTTCCATGTCCAAAAGTCGCTAGATCTGGCGACAAAGTCGGCAAGTTAGCAACACTGCCGACAATATTGTTAACGTTTTATGATAACGTCCGAATACCGAGGAGTAAGTGGGATGGGCTACTGTAAGAGCGTATGCGAGAATGAGAGGGAAGTACCCGCGATGTCGTCAGCGCGTTCCAGGTAACCTTGCCATACAAACTTAAAAGTTGTATTTTACATCACTTCTTAACCATTTTTTAAACTTTTTATTAGTTATTCTGTTATCCGGAGTGGAGAAGAATCCAATAAATCAAACATCAGAAGAATCTGTTGAGCCAATCTCGAGTTATAAGTGTTCGCACTAACCCGACTTTCATTTATATAGTAGATACGTGAACCAAAAACTTTGTGACCATTTTTACGAATATCGCGCGGACGTAGGGGATTGAAATTCCGTTTAGTTATAGTTTATGGGGTGAAATGGTTAGGCATTTCTTTAAAATTATTCATAAAAATACATAAAAACAATAAAAAAAACACTGCTCAAACACACTTCGTCGTATTTGACATTGACACAGACGCATATATTCTTTTGTTTCTGTGGTCAAATTGAGAATAGATAAAAATATTGTTTGTCTTTAATAATGATGGAAAAAACTTTGTATATATTATCAAAATTTTAAATTTGACGTATGCATATCATTGTTTTTTAGAAAGAAATAGCACTCGCTGCTTTTATCATTGAAACCTCATTAATATTCACTTAAGTATAATTTAATAGGTCTGGTCGAATTCGAGTACTGGTCGACCACTAGTTCAAATAAGTTATATCGAAGTTAGACAGAACCAAATTCAAATATTTTTATTGAGAAAATAAAAAAAACATTAAAAATACATATACACAATAATAAATTTTTTTACATTTTTTTATACATATTTTACCCCCAAAATTGAGCAGAGCTCGTGCTTTGGGGGATTATAGGGTTGTATTTATTTATTTAATAAGTTAGTTACTTCAAACAAGAGAAAATACAAACACAGCAACATACAATAAACAAGCATTACAAAAGACACGTGCAACAAAAAGTACAATAATTATTGCAATGACAACAACAATCACAAAATCATCAGAGGCGGTAAAAAGTAAAAAACAATCAAAATTAGATACATACATTCAAGCCAGAATAATAAAAATAAAATAATAAAATTAAACCACAATAACAAAACCAGTTCAATAACCTTCTGATCTAGCCTTCATATTCGAATCAACAACGGCGGGTATCAGCTAGTTCTGAATAACAAAGTTTTGTTTTGTTTAATTGAAAGGTCGGTAGTTGCGGTCGACTCGTGGCGCTAACATCGCAACTATTTAAAATTAAATTACCTCGCTGGTGTACAGGATTGTAGTTTTTGAAAAACTACCTTTGACATGTTTGCGGTCTATTTCACAAAAAGTCTCTACAAACTTATAATAAACTCTAAAACCGTGATTGTTTTTGAGTACACATCGAAGCAACTAAATATTTAGCCATTATTTTATTAAGTTATTTTGTTGTACATGCCGGTGTTCGGTGTTGTTTCATCATTTTAGGAATATCAATTATTATAGAAAAGCGATTAAAAAGTTTTTTATTTCAAATGCTGCACATCATATCGGTTCTTTTCCACACTTTTCTTTCCAATGTTGTCTATGCGTCACGAATTATTGAAACAAATAAATAAATATTTTTATACATAGGTGTTAGTATTTATAGCCGATGGAACTTAATGCTAGAAGCGTTCTCTACCAGTCAATAGGTCTGGTCTAATCTAAGACGAGATTTCAACGCCGAGTAGAAATTTCAAGTGAAAAATTTCAGATCTTTTTTCACAAGTCAGCGTATATGCCACTAGGTCGCCATGGTTTTTTATTCTTGACCAAAAGTCAAAGTTGCAGAAAAAGAAGCTCTGTTTTCATAACATCTCGAATACGAATCACTTAATTAGAATAAAATAATAAATAAAAATACACCATTCATTGGAAATAGTATGTATAAATATCGAATCACTAAAATATGACGATTGTACCTAGTTTCAACATCATTTTGAAATCAATTTTATTTCACACGAGAAAATTCAGATTTTATAATATGGAAGGAAGATCAAAATTGAATAAAACAAAACTCAATATTAATTTGGCAGAATCAAAAACTTTTCTAAATAATAATTAAGAAGAAAATTTAAATTTTCCCTTTATTCACGGTCCGTGAACACTGAACACCTTCGGCTAAGTGTACGAATATAGATGGGCGCGCGAACCAACCCACAGAGCTAAGAGATTTCAAACCAAATTGGGCTAAGTGCAAATAAATTAGCGACTTTAAATTTCTTGCTCGAATATTTTTATTTCAACGTTTTTGTTAGTAAATTTATTTTGGGCATTAAAACAAAAACAGTAACAAAGCATGCATACTGAAGATATGAAGATGCTCAGATTGGCTGGAGAATTAACAAGACACGACAGATCGAGAAAATAATGTCAATTTCCGAGGAAGCTTCTAGGTGGCACCCATTATTTTTATTTTTTTTTCATAATATGTACTTGTGTAAAGGGAGGGGAGCACAAAAAAAAAACAATCTAAACACACAAAATAGTTTCACACTCCATAAAATATTTCAATCATCAAAACAATAACACTAAACTGCATTTATTTATGAATATAGGTATCTATACAATATCACCTGGTTTGTAAGCGGTGTTTGTCCACTGAATATCAATAATAATAATAATACATTAATATCCACAGCACAAATCTAACCATGCAATTGAACACCCATATTCGAAAAGATAGCACGGGCATGTCATTGTTATGAGGTGACCACGTGCAATAAAACTATATACGTTGAAATTCTGGCCAACAGTCCAGGCCAACTGAGAGCTAGCCTCAAATAATGGGACAAAGGCGAGGGCAATGAAGAAGGATGTTATGACTGAACTACAAGGAAATTTTTTACCTAAATGTCAAGACATCTGACATAATAAAATATTATCAGTAAGAAAGAATCGAATGTATGCCGAGGGTTGCCAGGTGTTCGGTATTGTACCGAACCGATCGGTATTTTAGCACCGTGTTCGGTATGACAAAAATACCGTAAGTATGGGCGGTATTTTTTTCTTTTGTTCGGAATTTTTCTATCGGCAATCGATGTTGCGTAGCATCCGCACATAAGTTTGTGCGATGTTCCCCCTATGTGCTCGCGCTCACTTTATTTGAGCCATTACATACTTCCTCTATGCAAAATCCGTTGCAAATTAATACATAATATGTTATTTTATCTCTTAACCTATATAAATTACTGTCACTGTGTTACGCCTATAGGGCTCGGGAGACAAAAACATGAAAATATTATGCAATACCTATAAGCGAAACAAACAGAAAAATTTCAAACTACTTCGGTTAGTATACTAAAACCCGTGGGAGGTATTGTGTGAGGACTGCCCTCCCTGACCCCTCTGAGTAATCCTTTCAGAGGCTCTTCTAATGAATTTAATTTAATGGTTACTCGACTGTGTAACTTGCAACACAAAACAAGTAAAATTTAAATCCTCATATAATACGAACTTGGGTATGAACAAATATTATGATTAGTAAACTAGATACTCAAACCTCTACTGCAACCAGCCAATTAATCCAATTTGGTATCACTACACAACAACTATTATTTATTTAAACACTACTAGCAAATAAACTCAATCACTAGATGTAACTATTAATCTCTACTTGTTTATTTTAATACGTCACTACGCGATTGAAGTATACCCGACACCACTCTACGCTTATTTCCAAAAATAAACCGAAATTACACTTTCACCGAATAACTAATTATTTTACAATAAATCTACATATACTGTCGAATCAAAACACTACGTCAAAACTCTAAACAACTCAGGCAACCGTTAGTAGCGTAAGTCAATGTGCGTGCAACTACGTATTAGCGTGTTATGAGAGCTCGCCTTGCAATACAGCTATTTTTAAGAAAACTTCCGAGAGGCGGAGTCAGGACAAGGAGGGGGGGAAAAATGGAGTCAAAGGATGATCTTATTGGTGGAGGCGCCTGTGATGTAGTGTGCGAGGGAGACAGGGTAATTGTTTTTGTGACCACTACAAAATGTCTACGCGCGTGAAACATATAATAAAATAATATAATTATAACATATCTTTCCGTATGAATCTTCATACCTAGTAATCAATAAATCTTTTCTTTATACATGATTTTTTCATCTTAACTGATAGGTTAGTATTATGATCTACGTTTTTCATAAACCTTAATTTAATACATTTCTTAATAATAATCTTTTGAAAGCTTAATTCTTAAAATTAATTACAACCTTATGAATATATGGAAATCTTATATACTAGACATGTTCAATAATTGTCTTAATATTAATTATTATTAATCTTATTACTAATGTTGGCCATTAATCAATTCTATCTTAGGTAATTCTTAACCTACACATAGGTATATTCCTTCTTAATTAAGATGCTTATCAGTAATTAAACTAACGTGCCTGAATCAATAATTAATCTAATAGTCTTATAATATCTTATATTACTCCTTAAGCATATGTGTTATAATTTATCATTTCAAAACAACATTATAATCTCTACACATTATTTATTCAGTATTTAAGTCTTGTTTAAACCATAGTCTATTATAGAACAACAACATGCCTACTTCTGTTAATTTACAGTTACAACTACATAGGTACATAATTTGATAATCAAAATACAATGCCATCTAAACAATTATATTTGCCATACCAACCCCTTATTATATTCTATATTTTATTATTACAAGGGTTTTTATTCATTAATTCGCAAAACAATAATATGCACTCAAGAGCTACCCTTATCTACGGTGTTTCGAAGCATCAAAAAAAACCCGTTTCACTAGAATATTGTGAATCCTTAAAATTAAACAAAAGACTATGTTAACTATGTAAAACCCTTATCTACAGTATCCGAGTAAATTAACAAAAGGGCATTGTAATTCATATTGCCTGGTCAAAACCTGGAGCAGGGCCATGTTCAATTCGGTCGCGCCTTCCTTGTCTATACGCAGAACGAGAGTGAATTTACTCTGAGGTATTGCAAAACGCTAAGGTACTGAATTTGTAATTTATCCAACAGTAATGTGACTCTAATATGGATCGCCAACCCACTTCAATTTATTAACCTACTATACATTTTGTATTAAAAAAATTAACCGCCCATGGCAAGTGCCTTCCGGCATAAGCCCGGGGCACGCCTCTGTTCGTCTTCACCCAAACTAACGGGAATTCTGTTGTTTACCATATCGGTGTTCTGGGATAAGCCCGAGCCTTTGTTTATCTATCAGAACTTTCTAAAAATTTTTTTACAATGCATCCTACCACACTATTTTTCTAAGAACGGATTTTTGGACGCTGTAGGGTGACCACAACAACCGCCCCCTCTCAAACGTTCAAAATTCGTTCTTTTTATGCACTCAAGAAAAAATGTAATATACATAATATGCCAGGGCGCCAATACATTCAAAGTAAAATATAAACAGGAAAACTGTGAATGTATAAGCCAGTTATCCTAATGTTAAAATTTAAAAAACTTCCACCACCACAAACAATTGATACTCTACTATTTTCTACATATTGTAAGTTACAACACTCTACTTATTAATCCTACCCATAACCTCTTTTTTTTTTTTTTTTTTATTTTTTTTTTTTTTTGTTTTTTTTTTTTTTTTTTTTGTTTTAATATGCCTACTATATATATACCTAATTTATATTACTAACATTAACATATATTACTCTTACGACATTACTACCTTAAACTTTATTCCGATAGATAAACAAATCCCAATGTAATCTAATTTTACTTATTTAAGGTCCAGTTTCCTGAACCTCTTCCTGCTGATCAGGGGCCAAATTAATTTCATCTGAATGTACTTTAATAGGTTTTCCTTTACGATCTATCCAGTAAACGTTCCCCCGTCCTACTGGTAATAGAACCGTATAGGGACCGGAGTATTTTGGTGCAAACCCAGCATGAAAACCCGCTACGCGTTTTGAGAGTGGGTGTTCTCTCAACATAACCTTCTGTCCAGTGACATAACCAAGGACCTTTCCGTTGGTCTGGGCGTATTTACTTCTATACCGGTCCTGGTTTTGACGAATATTTTTATTTATATCTAATCTATTTGATCTTTCCGGATTAGTATTTGGGGCTACCGACGACCATTCGCCAGGTCGTTTAATTTCGTAGCCAAATAGAGCTTGGCTTGGAGTCATTCCCGACGCGTCGTTACGTCTTCCCCTAATTGACTCTAAAATTGAGCTTACGTGCTCATCCCAACGCTTGTGTTCACGCCCTAATAGGTGAACACGGAGCAATTTTTTTACCTCTTGATTTCGGCGTTCTGTTATGTTAGCACGGGGTAGGTAAATCGCTGTGGTCCAATGCTGGCATTGCCACCTATCTGTTGCCGAGTTCCAAGACTCGTGACTAAACTGTGGTCCGTTGTCTGAGAGAATAGCCCTAGGATACCCATACCGTGAAAAAATCTCTTTCTCTAACAACCCTACAATCTGTGGTGCTCTCCCCGATCGCATAGGAAATGCTTCTACCCATTTTGTAAACATATCTGTAACTACTAATAAAACCGTATTCCCCTTAGTTGATCTAGGGTATGGGCCCATCAAGTCAATAGCTAAAATCTCAAAAGGATTTTGTGCTACCGATGATCCTAAAGGCGCGCGTGGACGACTTGGTAACGCTCTCGCTTGAGCACAAGTCATACATCTCTTGACAAACCTTTTCGCATCTCTATTTATGCCTGGCCAGATAAAATATCTCCGAGTCGCTCTAAGCGTTTCCCTTTCACCAGGGTGGCCAGCATGCCTACTGTTATGATAAAAATTTAAAACGTGAGGGATCATAAATTTCGGTACGATCAGTTTCGGAACTGATTGTCCGCTAACCTGTCTATATAAGTAACCATCAATTAATTTGTATATCTCCAACCAATGCCTATCACGGGCATTTGTTGGTGGACTGTTGGCAGAAAGTAAGCTTTCCAAATGGTTTATCATTCGAGACAACCGCTGATCGGTGCGTTGGGTCCCACGCACACGATCTGCCAGTTTTCCAGACTGCTGATCTTCAGCGTCCCGAAGATCCAGACCGTTCCCAATGAGCGTCACCTGAGGTAGACCTCTATCTGCTTTCCAGCCCTCCTGGCTAACATTGGGGTACATTCCCCTATCTAACGAATCAATATCTTCAGTGATATTAGATTCGGCCGGATTCCTCGACAAGAAATCTGGTAACTCATTTTTCCTACCTGGGCAGTGTTCTAACGTAAAATTAAACTCCTGTAATAACAATGCCCACCTAGTTAACTTAGCTCTTTCATCTTTGACCCGTTCTAACCATGTCAACGCTTTGTTATCTGTACGTAGGATGAAATGTGTACCTTCCAAATACTGACGATATTTCTTTATCGCCCAAACAGCCGCGAATGCTTCCTGTTCGTTCGAATGCCAGCGTTTTTCTGCATCAGAAAAACGAGCACTAGCGTAAGAGACAATATCACGACCGCCATCAGGTCGCTCGTGATATAGAACGGCGGCAACGCCGAACTTGCTGGCATCTGTTTGCAATACGAATTGCCTCTCGAAATCTGGCCTGCATAGGGAGAGTGGCCTACTTATAGCAATTTTAATGCTATCCATTGCATTTTGTGCTGAGGCATTCCATTTGAATGGCCTCTTCGTGCTCAACAAATCAGTTAATGGAGCTGCTATCTCTGCAAAACGATAAAGATACTCGCGCAACCAATTCGATAAGCCGAGGAAGGACCTCAACTTCTTTCTTGAAGTAGGCACTGGGAAGTTTGCAATGGAGATTGCATGTAACTTCTGGGGATGGTTACCACTAGCCGAAACTACGTGACCTAAAAATTCTAATTCTGTGGTACCGATCCTGCACTTATCTGAAGCGCACCGCAGGTTATACTGCTGCAACCGTTCTAAAACTAATCTCAAATGATACATATGTGAAGCCCAATCTTTAGAATAAACGATCACATCATCGAGATAAACAAGGCAAAAATCGCGTAGATATCCAGCCAAGACCTCTTGACTCATTATCCGTTGAAATGTTCCTGGGGAACCTTTCAAACCAAAGGGCATAACTCTAAAATGATAGCAAGCTCCGTCAGGGGTTGAAAAAGCGGTTAAGTGTTTACACTCCTCAGACATTGGGATCTGCCAATATCCTTTCTGTAAATCAAATGACGAGAAATATTTCGCGTTACCTAAATCTTTTAACGTTTCATGAATAATGGGTAAATGTGATGGTTCGTCCTCAGTGACGTCGTTGAGTTTACGATAATCTACACAAAAGCGATATTCATCCTTCCCTCGCTTGGGGACCATAACTACCGGAAAACTATAACATGATCTACTGCTTTCGATCACGCCATCAGCCAGCATGCCTTCCAGCTGGGCCAAGAGATGCTTCTTTTTCTCATCAGAGAGCCTATACGGAGGTAAACGAATCGGGCGTGCATCTTTCAGCTTAATCTCGTGAGGTTGTAGCGGAGCAGGGCCAGAATATGGAAGAAATACCTCTTTAAAATCATTTAAAATACCTATTAGACTCTCTCGGTGTCCGCCAGGTATATCGGATTGCAACTCTGGCAATTCGACATCACACTTCATCTCCCCACGTACTGGTATCAAATGCGTCGTCACTCTTTCTACTCTACCGAAATGAAGGCAACCCCTATGAAAATCTATAACGCACTTTTGTGACGTCATCCACGGCACTCCGAGAATAACATCATCCCTAAGCTTATCTACGACTAAAAACTCACAAATAACCTCTATACCCTGAACTAAAATATTTGTCTCAAGTCTAGCCGTTACCTCCATGTAAGCACCTTGTTCTGCTAAATATAATCTGTCAATATGGGTCTGTTGCTTACGCAAATTTCTAGTTAATCGGCTACATACAATATTATACGAAGACGCAGAGTCCACCAAAGCTGTACACTCTATATTATTAAACGACATTCTTATTCGCGGGAGTAATGGCGTTCCCGAATCTACAATAGCTACACACTGCGGTTCTTCAAAAAATTCTATCGCATCTAAATCTACATCTGATAACCTTTGTCTATCTCTATCGCGTTGTGGACTCTCTACCTCTTCGGAACTTGAACCCAAAAGTCTAAAATTATCGCGCTCAACATCTTTACCCTTACCTTCACGATGTAACCACGCTTGAACCTCGACTGGCCCATCACTACTTTCGCCCGTATCTTCCCATATTAGCACCTCATCTAACGTTTCATTATTATTTATAGAAATTGGTTTAGAAACTATGTTTCTAGACCTAAGCTTCACATCATTATCAAGGACCTTTGCTACAGGTTGAATAGTCGGTCGTAACTCTGATTCAACCTCCCTATGTTCTAATCCGTTTTCTAGTGATTGCCCTGAGACGGCTTTGATCCGGCGTTCCGTCCAGGGCCTTGAGCGTTTAAATTAGCGTTCTGGTTTCCGTTTTGCCTACCCCTGTTCTGATTCCAATTATTTCTATCCTGTCCTTGCCCATTTCTATTCCAGTTATTATTATTCCTATTTTGACCCTGTCTATTATCAAAGTTATTCCTTTCCTGTCTATTATCAAAGTTATTCCTTGCCTGATTATTGTAAAAATTATTATTATCCTGTCTATTATTGTTAACCGTATTTCTATTCCTATTCTGACTATTAGATCCGTTGTTATTTCCACTGTCCCTTCTAAAGCTATTTCTATTTTGATTTCCTCTATTTTCAAAATTATTCGACTGATTGAAATTATTATTATTAGCGTTTCTAAAGCTACCCGACTGATAATTATTATACCCTTGCCTAACTGTCTGCAAATTTCCCCTGTTATTATTATTTCCCTGCCTATGGAACTGTCCGTCGCTATTCCTATTATCAAAAGCCCTATCGTTCCTATTCCTAGTCAATGGACAATTCCTCTGAACATGCTGCCCGTTGCAGTTATAACACGAAATGCTACTACGCCTTTGAGGCTGATGTGTCGCTTGTTGTGGCTCATTATTTATTACAGGGTATACTAATTCTGTCGGGAAATCAATTTCAGAGACTCGGTTCTCTAAACTGTCAAACGTGATGTCATCTTTGGTGAATTCTCTACGCAGAACATTGGTGTAACGTGGCAGCATCAAATTTAATAGATGGAAAGCAAATTCAGCGGAATAAATAACATCGTTGCCATAAACCCGGTCATAAACTTTCGTCTTTCTACTTAAAAATGAAGACCCAGACTCATTCTCTTGCTGTTTATGTGAGAGTAAATGGCCAGTCAGTGCCAGTCTGTTATTGTCGATCCCATACCTTTGCAACAAAAGAGCGCTGAAGGCCGACCATCTCAGCAACCCATTTCCACGGCTGGTCCACCAGGTTTTCACGTCACCGCGAAGTTTCAGAGCAGCCAACCTGACTTTCTCCGATTCCCTAATGTTCCGAAGAACAAAATACTCTTGGCAATCCGCGATAAATGCCTTCGGACATTCTTGAGGTAACCCGCTAAAGAAGAAGTTCTCATTGAGAACTTCATCTCTCACATAAACGATCTGCGGTCTTGAATCAAAATTCCTATCCCTCGTTTCTAATGTGTCAGCTGGTGGCACATTATGGTCATCATCGTCATGTGACGAAATGGGTGGCGTTTCGTCAACGCCTAACGAACCTGCCGAAGCAGCCCCATTTCTCGTAACCACCGCGAAAATAAAAAGTTTGCAAACGCGTAGCAACAACTCGAACCAATTGAAAATAATCATTTTACTTGTCGATGTAAAATGGGATTTAAACTAATGAAATTGATGGATAGTAAGAAAATCTTATTGGATTCTAGTATAAACCGCGACGTCTCCACGTGTTCAAATATTCCAAATTTCTATAAAATTCACTATAAAAATAATACAAATTGAAGACTCGTCTCAGGGTGAATTCGTCAATGCTTAATATATAACTAAACACACGTTGGCGCCAAGTTGTTACGCCTATAGGGCTCGGGAGACAAAAACATGAAAATATTATGCAATACCTATAAGCGAAACAAACAGAAAAATTTCAAACTACTTCGGTTAGTATACTAAAACCCGTGGGAGGTATTGTGTGAGGACTGCCCTCCCTGACCCCTCTGAGTAATCCTTTCAGAGGCTCTTCTAATGAATTTAATTTAATGGTTACTCGACTGTGTAACTTGCAACACAAAACAAGTAAAATTTAAATCCTCATATAATACGAACTTGGGTATGAACAAATATTATGATTAGTAAACTAGATACTCAAACTTCTACTGCAACCAGCCAATTAATCCAATTTGGTATCACTACACAACAACTATTATTTATTTAAACACTACTAGCAAATAAACTCAATCACTAGATGTAACTATTAATCTCTACTTGTTTATTTTAATACGTCACTACGCGATTGAAGTATACCCGACACCACTCTACGCTTATTTCCAAAAATAAACCGAAATTACACTTTCACCGAATAACTAATTATTTTACAATAAATCTACATATACTGTCGAATCAAAACACTACGTCAAAACTCTAAACAACTCAGGCAACCGTTAGTAGCGTAAGTCAATGTGCGTGCAACTACGTATTAGCGTGTTATGAGAGCTCGCCTTGCAATACAGCTATTTTTAAGAAAACTTCCGAGAGGCGGAGTCAGGACAAGGAGGGGGGGAAAAATGGAGTCAAAGGATGATCTTATTGGTGGAGGCGCCTGTGATGTAGTGTGCGAGGGAGACAGGGTAATTGTTTTTGTGACCACTACAAAATGTCTACGCGCGTGAAACATATAATAAAATAATATAATTATAACATATCTTTCCGTATGAATCTTCATACCTAGTAATCAATAAATCTTTTCTTTATACATGATTTTTTCATCTTAACTGATAGGTTAGTATTATGATCTACGTTTTTCATAAACCTTAATTTAATACATTTCTTAACAATAATCTTTTGAAAGCTTAATTCTTAAAATTAATTACAACCTTATGAATATATGGAAATCTTATATACTAGACATGTTCAATAATTGTCTTAATATTAATTATTATTAATCTTATTACTAATGTTGGCCATTAATCAATTCTATCTTAGGTAATTCTTAACCTACACATAGGTATATTCCTTCTTAATTAAGATGCTTATCAGTAATTAAACTAACGTGCCTGAATCAATAATTAATCTAATAGTCTTATAATATCTTATATTACTCCTTAAGCATATGTGTTATAATTTATCATTTCAAAACAACATTATAATCTCTACACATTATTTATTCAGTATTTAAGTCTTGTTTAAACCATAGTCTATTATAGAACAACAACATGCCTACTTCTGTTAATTTACAGTTACAACTACATAGGTACATAATTTGATAATCAAAATACAATGCCATCTAAACAATTATATTTGCCATACCAACCCCTTATTATATTCTATATTTTATTATTACAAGGGTTTTTATTCATTAATTCGCAAAACAATAATATGCACTCAAGAGCTACCCTTATCTACGGTGTTTCGAAGCATCAAAAAAAACCCGTTTCACTAGAATATTGTGAATCCTTAAAATTAAACAAAAGACTATGTTAACTATGTAAAACCCTTATCTACAGTATCCGAGTAAATTAACAAAAGGGCATTGTAATTCATATTGCCTGGTCAAAACCTGGAGCAGGGCCATGTTCAATTCGGTCGCGCCTTCCTTGTCTATACGCAGAACGAGAGTGAATTTACTCTGAGGTATTGCAAAACGCTAAGGTACTGAATTTGTAATTTATCCAACAGTAATGTGACTCTAATATGGATCGCCAACCCACTTCAATTTATTAACCTACTATACATTTTGTATTAAAAAAATTAACCGCCCATGGCAAGTGCCTTCCGGCATAAGCCCGGGGCACGCCTCTGTTCGTCTTCACCCAAACTAACGGGAATTCTGTTACCATATCGGTGTTCTGGGATAAGCCCGAGCCTTTGTTTATCTATCAGAACTTTCTAAAAATTTTTTTACAATGCATCCTACCACACTATTTTTCTAAGAACGGATTTTTGGACGCTGTAGGGTGACCACAACAACTGCTTGTACAAAAAATCGGCGAAACCTGGGAATACCAGAAATTTTTAAAATAGGTAAACTTTTTTTCTCTCACTGTTCGCTATTTTTTGGAAAAGACCTGGCAACCTCCCCTTAACATAATAATAGGTATACAATATTAAAACACAATAACTTTAATTATCAAGTCTAGAGTGATCATACCTACACAATAAGGGCGATATTAATAATTATTATAAGTATACAACGTTAACAAGTCGCTGGGCTGTTAACCGTTTCACCGTCTCCTATTTGGGCCCACGTGCAAAGCGCCTCTGAAATGCACGTTACAAAATAAATTGTTTCGGTACATTTTTTAAAGCACTTTAGAAAGTTCATAAACCAAAAAACTAAAACGCGAATGAATTCAAATAAGAAAGAGAAATAAATCACAAAAAAATGATATTAAAAATAAATCAAAATAAAGCAATCAATATAGTGGATACGTATTCTTAAGTTATAAGCTTTTGCAGTCTTTCTTCTTCTACACTTTATAGAAATCTTAGACTGTTTATTTAAGAATTTCCAATTTCTATCATGGGATGTCAATATCCAGCTGTTCCGGCATTTCTTAGGAGATCCCAATGGTCATCTATATCCCTCTGGCGAGTTGCCTTCTCTCTCTGACCCAGCTAACAACGTCCTCTATACCTTACGATTTTGTGGAATTCCTCATTGGGAATTCTATCTCTTACTAATTCTATCTTAAAATAGCCTTTGAAACAGAGCTGAGGGATTTTGACATAGTTTGGGAATAGTTCATTGACGACGCGCAAGATCGAGTACGGTGGATGGCCCCTATGCCCCTAAGTGTGGTCAAAAATAGAGTATTTGATTTTGTTGTGTATCCGTTTAATTTGAAAATGATGGTTTATTTGAACAAAATTGACATTGAAAAAAGTACCTAATATTTCACAAAATTAGTTGCCACTGATTAAAATACCTTGCCTGCGTACTTGGTGTTAACGATCCGGGAATCATCATAATTATATTAAATCGAGTTGCCATATTTTTGTCGCACAATTTCGCCCAGCACGTGCCAAAATTGGCGCCCTATCTCGCACTTGTCCCTAATATGGAACACCGCGCCGTCACGGCCCCGAGAGCCTCTCGAGATGGCAGAGGGTATTAAATGCTTGATTGAGTGCCCCTACATTTTCCTTTCAGTGAGCACTTTTTAATGAAACATTTAAATTTGATTGTGCCGCTTCCACGCACTTCCTGAAGGAACAAACGTTCTACTTTTATTCTCTTGAACCCTGTTTATTGAATTAATAGCTACATTATTCTTGATCTAATATTCTTGGTTCTTATTTTTATTGTCGAAATGCGAATACTTCTTGTCTTCACAATTACTGTTCTTTCTCTGATATTTTTTTTTATAGTTCTATTCATTGATCTACCTATACAATGACATAAAATTATAATGGTATGGGAGGATATCATTGCCATTGTTCAAGTCTGATCCCATTAGAACCATGAGGGCTTCATTTGCCTCCATATTTTTCCCAAATCTAGCTTATAAACATAATATATACATTTCGAGGTTCTCCTACATACGTTTTTACAGGAAAGATAATAATAATAATATAACACTTTTCTATATAAAGGTGTCAGTATAGCCGGCGGAACTTATTGCCTGAGGCAATTTTTTCCAGTCAACCGGTCCCGTCCAATCTGAGACACGCCAACCCCGGGTAGAAATTTCAAGTGAAAAAACACTTAGAAAAACTCTGAACCGACCGGGAATCGAACACGGGACCTCGGATCTGAAGATCTAATGTCTTTATTTAATACTTAAATGTACTGAATGATTATTTTTGACGGATCCAATAACCAAGGAGATTTAAAAACATAGAGTAGCTACTGTAGTATTGTTAACCACGTTGAAAGAATGAGCCGAGATGGACATCCGAATGTAGCAGACCTCAATATTTCGATGGGAAATCACCAACCAGGAAGACCCTCCAAGAGATGGCGCGACAGTTGGAGCTTGGTGTCCCAAGAGATCTCTCTACAATGAAAACAGGAAACCAAGCCTAATAAAGAAAAAGGAGAAAAGTATTGCGTTTATCGTGCTATTTTCTTTAACGTTCTACAAAATGTTGAGTTTGTGTTTGAAAAGTAATGTTTTTTTTCTATTTCGATTGCTTTCTTGTTTATATAAATGAGATTGATTACTAGGTTTTCAAACAAAATCTTGTATTTCTTTTCGTTGTTTACATTTTCAGATAACCGGACTTGAAAACGAAACATCATAATCACAGCATCAATAAAACGTCATGTCGTAAAAAATGCGAATATGTTTGACATCTTATATCAACATGTGAACAACTTCAAAAGTTTTGAAATACCTAACGAAAATTATCTTATTTCAAATGAATATTAAAAAACACACTTTTTAAATTATTCTAAGATTTCGATAACTACTTTATAATAGAAACATATTACGTACATAAATGATGATAATTAAGATTACCTATAAGGTATAAGATAACGTACAATCTTATGTCAAATGAAAAAATTCAGGCATAAAATTTAATAGTAACCGGAATCCTTAAATGTGTGAAATTCACTTGTACTATGTGAGAAAGTCCTTGTATTATTATTGAATTTCTTTCAGTTTTAACTTTCCGAACCCTCACAAATAAAGAATAGTGTATCCTCAATGTAGAGCATAAGCAGTAACTCAAATAAGTAATATCTGTGGTTTTGACTGTTTTCTATTCCACCTAACCTATGTTTTGTTTTGTTAAAATCGTTCAGATTGATAAGAACGTGAAACGTAATTGGTTATCCATCACTGACACCAGTTTGACTGGAAGGGGTAAAGGAGATAGATATAACTATTTTATGATCTTTATTTTTATACTTCAACAAACTAAAATGTTCTTTCTTCCTTGTTACAGGTGTTTAGAAGAACCTTTACAGCGCATTACACTGTGTACGATGTCACCAACGAGTAAGTAATTGTCTTTTATTCTAAATTTTCCCAAATTATTTATTTTTGATAAATTATTTAAAAACAAAGCGAATTTTGGAAACCAGAAATATTGGAGAGTTTTTTAAGTCTAAGTTCAGCATATTACAGGGGAAATCCTTTAGTAAAAACACGAAAAGAAATCGCGATAAAAATAAGATTATATTTTATTTGGGACTAAATCTAACGCTGAAATCTGAGACGTCACAAGAAAAAACTATAAACAACCGAGTATCTCCTAGTTTTAGATAGGTTTATAAATGATCTTTGTCGGTTTTTTCCTGGAGCTTTTGATTTGTCTATGCGAGTGGGTATGTATTTAATATACTCGGGGTTTTGTGACAAGGTCTTAAAGGCTTGAATACACTTTTTTGTACAAGTTTTGGCTAAATAGAAACTTGTAAGTTTTTGTTATTTATAGCTGCCAGTTATAAGAATAAAATAAATACATTACATTAGCAGCCAAATACGCAGGTAAAAATGCAGAATACTCAGATTGAGATCTGAAATACAAAACGTTTAAATTGCAAATGTATAGAGAATATCTGCGGTCCGCAATTACCCACCAAGGAGAGTATGAAATCGAGGAGTTTAAGAGTACAATAAGCATAGCCAAAAAACCGATAACCAGTCCCAAACAATACACGACTAGAAGATATTCAGAAACCTGAAGGTGTAGATTGTCCGCTCCCTTGTGTTTTCGATATTCTTTCATGGAGTGGAAGTCGTGGATTCTCCGAGCTGGTAGATCCAGAATGGGCGCTTCCTAAATTTTGTTCCTAGAGAAGAATACAATTTGTTTGGCGAACGCACATTACATTACACAGACACTGAGATTTCTAAAGCTGGAAAACTTTTCAAGACCGTGCAAGAAATAGGAGAATGAGAGAGATATGTGAAGCTGAAGATAACATCAAAATCATGCACAAAGAATGGACAATACCTTACTCCCTTATAGTCCATTACACAACCACTCACAAGGAACCCGACCTTGCAAAAGACCTCCTTAAATATGGAAAGATAGTTGTGGATCAATATCACAAGGGAAAGAAAGCCTGCATACTGCATGCCCTAAATCAAGGCAGAAGCATTACATCACATGCATACTTTACTCTTGAGCACTATCCAAATAAATCAATTCCAAATCGCTTATAGCTCTGTCAATTTGAAAAATTATGGCATTCTTCAGATTGCGCATCATTCCTACACTCGACAAAGAATCACTATTACATTTTGCTAAAATTGCTATAGTAGGAATCTAGATTTCAGATATTTACAAAACTTGGCATTGGGTTCATTGGTTTCAGTAGATGTAAGGGATGTCAAACAAAATGTTTATTTTTGCAGTAAATTTACAAAAATAGTCTGAACTAGTCTTAAGGGAGAGAGAATTTCTCGAAAGTCACTCAGAATAATATTGTTCCAATATCAGTGTTACATTTAAGCAGAGAGTGAGGGAGACAGGAGACCTTCCTAACCTTCCTTCTACAGTATAAAGAACAATAATGAGGGAACTTCCGCGCCTTCGCATCCATAGATAAAAAAACAGAGATAGTAAAAATACCCGCCAACAATATCGTCTTAGCATCATTTGCGGTATTTTAAAATCGATTTTCCAGCCACTCAAATAATAACGATCTTCTTTTTTCTTTACATAGAACTCTCATGTCAAAGAAAACAGTAGGTACCTACTTATTTTATACGTCAACAAATTGTGGGTAAAGTTAGATATAACAATACTTTTAGACTCTAGGGAACAGTAGGCACGTTGTATTAATAAATGCCACAAATTGGTTAACAAACACCTATTTTCTCCGTAAATACTATGATGTACAAGTAGCGCATAATCAGCACTCTAGTACCTACTGATTTTCGCAATAATCGCGAGATATTTTGCAATTTTTACCATATGGTGACTTTCTTCTTCTTCTCCAAATGCCATGTTGGGACCCCCAAACGTCAACTGTTTTTCGAAAGTATCTGTCCTTGTCTTGAGCAGCTGCAAAAAGTGGTAAGACTCTCCTAATTCTAGTTCAATCTCTGGTACTACGGAGTCAAGAAATTTGTTTTTTCATTTTCATTTTATTTTGCCACAAATTCTTCTAGTACCTATTGATGCTGGTGTTTTTTTTTTAATTTATTGACAAGAAAATGTGTACAGTGATTTTAAATAGGAAGATTCCTAATCCCTTACGGGATTTTTGGCTGTTCGTGCAACCTCCTAACCAGAGCGGCCCGTTCATATGTGCACTGCGCCCCCAGAAAAAAAAATATAAAAAAAAATCTGATTAAGTTACTAACAAAATAATAACATTAACTTATTTGTAAAACATCCATATTTCATTCGTATTCAAAGTTCAGGCGGGAACAACGTGAGAATATAATATGCGCGCGCGCAAATTCTACCTCACCGATACGAATGTGCCCGAGAATTTTGTTGACTTTGCCGTGGAGTAAGTGGGATGGGCTACTGTAAGAGCAGCAATCACGTATGCGAGAATGAGAGGGAGTACCCGCGATTGCGTTGGCGAGTCACCGGTGGTCCGTTCCATACTAACTAAAATATTGTATTTTATATCATTTGTTAACCATTTTTTAAACTTTTTATTAGTTATTCTGTTATCCGGAGCGGAGAAGAATCCAATAAATCAAACATCAGAAGAATCTGTTGAGCCAATCTCGAGTTATAAAGTGTTCGCACTAACCCGACTTTCATTTATATTAGAGATTTTTATCCCGCCACCACGCTGTTCAAATGCATGACTTTTTTTCTTATATTAGGTTAGATATTTCGATAATTTGGGAAAACGTCAAAACTATTACCAACTCAACCGTTGTAACAAAAGTAAAATTAGAAATCTTCTGGACCCTAGAGGGCGTCGCTCTTCGGTTGTTTTAAAAAGAAACAAATGAACGTGGCCAGGAAGAGGTGCCGTGGTGAAAATAATAAAATCATTCCTTCCCAAATATTTTGTTGACCTTTTCGGAATTCAGGGCATCCACACTTCGGGCAAAACGGAGGGTGTTATTATTTTTCCTCACTTCATGATAATTTATTTCGGAGAACGGAATATAATCCCTTTAAATTATTCATTTTATTATTATTCAGAATACTGTATTATAAACAATTAGTTTCGAAATGAAATCTACAACCCTTTATGAATATTTGTACATTATATTAATGTTACCCAGGCATGTGGTTTTATCGCCAACCTTCGCCCACCTCCTGAAAAGCTCGAGTTCGAACCCCAGCGACTTCTTATTTTCCAACACAAACATTCCTTATGACCGTCGCATTATCGGCTGGTTTAGAATGATCATTTTACACTATAGAAACCAGTCACCGTTATAGGTTCCATTGATCCAGGTTTTTACCTCTCCAGCGATGTCGGAGGCAGGCTTTGAAGGCAGGCTTTTACAATAAATAATATCTTAACGATGTAGGTACCCATGTATTATTTGTGTCCAGGAATATTCATTAATAAAATATAACCTTTAAAGCCTTGCTTCATAGATTATATTTTATTACTTATGGCGTAAAAAGATCATGATGAAAAAAATTAACGAAAAATAAAACCTGAAATTTTTGAAATCCTTGGAAATTCTCAACGATGCCCCGAAAAAAAATCAATTACCAACATTTTTTTTAAAATGAACACAAATAGGTACACTCTTTGACTATTCCGCAGTAAACTACTAAATTCTTGTGTCGTGAAAGAGGAAGATGGTCGGCACCTGGAATGGAACCCACGGGCCACCACATCCAGTAGGTAAGCCGGCGACGTAACCGATAGGCTACCATCCAATTCAACTAAGTAAAACCACATTTATTTAAGTATATTCTTCCATTGTCATTAGGTACTAATTATTAATATTCAACAAAACGTGCAAATGTATGTATTTATGTTAATTTATGTATATTTTGGTTAATCCTTAATGAATGAAACACATTAAATAAATAATACAAAGAAATTTACATTTCATAAATTTATTGTTTATGAAGTTTTGTATTTATATATAGGTGAGTATATTCTATATTTATTTATTCCATAATTTTTTTTCCTGGCAAAAACAAACGAGTAAACACTATGTCCAAGGGGATATATGGATCCATTTTTATATATTCATTACGAAGAAAAACAACACGACACGCAACGCCATATAAATTACAGTCGTTTATGACCATAGAGTGTCGAGACAGACATGCGCGTCTTAAATGTTGCCATGTATGATTGTATGATTCACAGGAAGAAATTAAAAAAAGTAATGAAATAATTTGAATGGCATCAGAACAACGCTTGCCGGATCAGCTAGTCCGGATATAAATTGAATAATCTCTAGGGAAAATATTGAATATGAATATTTTTTAAGGGTTTCGGGGTGTATCGATGTAATATATTTCATTTCAATCGAGAGTAATGTACCAAATATACAGAAGCGAATATGTTAATAAATCTTGCATGTTTGTAGGCGCCGGAGTAAGAGGGTCCTTCCATTACGGACCTTATGAAATTATTACTTTCATTTCTTGGCGTCCCACCCAGGAGGTGCCTACCGCCCACCTCGAATATCATCCGCTAACCCCTTTGCGTTTATTTCCCGCAGTCCAAATTTAAATATAGAACTGTCGTATATTTTGGTTTGTGTTTTCAACCTACGCGTTCGATGTTTTACGCTTCGGTAGGTACCTACCTACACCGAAGCAAGTGTCAAACGATCCTATGAAATTTGATTCCAAGTAAAGATCATTTTTCCTGTTAAATATACGTATTATGTGACTTTAGAAATATGTTTATAACTAACAGATATCCGGTCTGCTTTCCATCTTCCAAATATCATTAATTTTCAAAACAATCATATTCCATGAAAATTTTTTCATTTTAGAAATTTCCAAAATTTTGTTATAAAATGGTTGGCAGGATGGCGGTTACGACGCCGGCTTTAGTAATGTATCGTACTGGAAGTCGTGGGTTAGATCCCAGGTGCTAACTATCTTCATCTTTCGCGACAAAAGCTTAAAGTAGCTTACTGTGAAAGAGTATTCACTTTGAGTAAGCACACATTCATTTAATAATAAAAAAAATATGATGTATATTATTTTAAGTAATTTTTTCAGCCTCGAAAAGTCTTCGAAATAGTGGAAAATTGGATCTATAATGATAAAATTTTTGTTTCTAACAATGTTAAGGCACCACATTTGAAACGTAGAGGATAGGTACACGAGAATTGGACTTGAAATCCTGAAAATTCAAAAAAAAAAGTAATATCTTGATTCCAACACCATCATCTATTCATCTTTAACTGAGCAAAAAATAATTTTACATTTTCCCATACCCCACACTTACAACTAAGAATATAAGCGAAGCTCTTGTATGAATAAAATATCTTAGAATTTCTTGGTTTAGTATCTTTGACATTGTAACACTATGGTTCAAATTAATTGAAAATATATTTTTTCTGTCTTCCTAAAATGTCAGTAGGTACTACATGCCAACAGGATCATTAATTAGTTTAAACGAAACAAACAAATACAAAAGAGTTAAAATTAATTACCCTTGAGACGAAAAATGAATTGTTATGTATGAAATTTAGGTTTATTTTTAGAATTGAATAGTATGAAAGTAACAATAGAAAATAATGATTTATTATATTTGATAATTTTTTTGCTTGAATGAAGGTAGTTAAAAATAGAAAATATATGAAACAGACGAAAATTAATGATAGAACAAACATCTTAATGATATTTTATGTATTATTTTAACCCGCTTTTGTTTGTCTTTTACACAATTTTAATATTTTATTTGTTTAGAATGGAACATTTTTTTTCGCAAATTTATTTTCTTTTTTTGGAATAATATGCTATTTGATTCAATACGTATCTATTTCGACTGATTTACTAGTATGGTACTTAATTTTTGTGGATAATAATTGTGTGGATTTATTGCAAAACGGAACCATAATAATTTCGTTTCATTATTTGGCCTAGACAAAGTGCTGAACTTTAAAACATAGTTAGACCTTTTTGTGCCAACAAACCAAATTTTAGAGATTTAAATAAAGACAGAACTTGAAAAGAAGTGACTTATTTTTTTAATGGATGTTTTGTTGAAAAATCTATTTGAAAAGTTTTTAACAAACTCGTATCTTGCGCTGTTTCACTATCAAACTTACATTAAATGTTTAAAGAAACAAAGTTGTTAAGAAGAAAGATGAACTGCAGAGCGGCGACTTTTAATGGAACAGCAAACAAGGAACAACGGGATGTCCTGAAATAGGAACATGTCAAATGGAAAAATAGGTACCTACACTTTTGTCTGTAACCGACTTTACAAAAGAGATTTTGTATGTGCCCGATCTTTTGTAAGAATAAGTTAAAATTTTATAATAAACTTTTTTTTAGTTTTGCCGGTTGCTTTTTTTTTAAGGGAGTTTTAACTGATCTGATTTTGGAATTAATAAATTCCAGAATGATTAGTCAAACAAATATCATCTTTTGATTCTACGAGATGTTGAGGATCTTTCTCATTCGTATAAAACCCACCTAACTTACACAAGTTTTTTCTTCCTTCGTTTGTTTCATAGAAAGTCCCGTTTGCTGCATTTTAGCCTTCCGAGACATGTGATTTTGTCCCATGTTACTCCCGATTTTCATCCGATTATTTTGAATTCACTACATTCATCGTTAATTTTTCCTTCGGGCCCGTTATGGTCAGCATTACATTGATCTTGTCTGGTGACAGTTTATTTCTAGAATTCCTCTCTCTTGTTGCCATCTAATCAGTGCTTTCTGTGTAGTATATGCACTCTTAAGAGCATACCTTTCTGATCTTTTTTAGGCACGAATAACAGAAATCGTACCTTATTAAATATAGGAGCATATGGATGATCCAGATTGTCAGGCCTATATGGTGTCTCCTCTTCGTCGAAAGATCCGTTGACTCTGTACAGTTTATCCCTCCTCCGCTAGCAGATTTATTGGCACCAGACCTGCAATTACCATCCTTACTTATTGCCTCTTATATCAGAATTATTTTCTTTTAGGTATAATTTTTCACCAAAGAAAGTATTAGAAACTTTACATTTATATCCTTCAAAAATTCATCGTGACATTGATAAACTTGATTTCAATTTTAGTTTAGTTTAAACATGGCATGGCATTTTTTATGACATTGGAACATATTTTGATATTGTGGACAAACGTATATTTTAGCAAATATTAAGCAGTCTATGTACACAATATATTTCACACAATACACCAACCGTCCTTCCCAGGGAGATGTAATTTACAAAAGTTTGAGAAAAAATGCTTGCGAAATAAAAAGAAACGTGTCCGGAATTCGAAAAATTATATGAAAACTGTTCTCTGTACTGAATATTATGATTGTTGTACGCTGAAGGTATATTTGGAGTAAAATGATGTAGAGGTTGTACACGAGTAAGTGGTGATATGAATTCGATACAGTGGCTGATGGCATGCTGTATGTTACTCTACTTCAACACGTCCTTGTACGGTTGCTCTGTGGAAAACAATTAACTCATCCACGGACATAGAAGTGGTTTGTTTTGTTGTATTCCAGTCGCACACTCGTTCAAGAGTTTTTTTTTTTCAATGGAAAACATTCAAGGTTTTAAAAGCGTGTTTTGAAACGGAGCGATGGATGCTAAGCGGCTTTCAAAGCTCTCGTTGTAAGAGGCATATTGAAATGCGTTTGAGACACCGTTTTTTTTTTCAAAATTCTATTTGTAGATTGTTTTCAATTGTTCCGTTTGACCCGGTTTCAAAAATTATTTTGAGAATGAATATTTGTCTTTTGTTTACATCCGCCGCATTACCTTCTATGTGACGGAGAGCCTTCTTCAAATTGTTTACAGTATTTTCTGTACCGCTCCCTCATAATCCAATTAATGCCCTCAAATTTGATGTCGTCATAAATTTGTTTCAGAGAACTTTCAGCATCATACTTATTTTTCATAATCTTCATTGGAATTGATTAAAATATCAAGGAATATGATAACATAATATGTAGGCCCAGAACAATTACAAATTATGGTTGCAACAGGAATGATCTAAGAGCGAAAATCGAGGAAAACATACAAATCCCTGGTTATTCTTTGGATTAAAGACAGAGCAAGAATTGAATCAAGCTAAATAATAATACACTTCAAATACAAATCAAATGAGAAAAAAATTTATCAGCATCCAAATAATATGAATACAATAATAATCATAGCATTGTTGATCCCAATACCGGTCTACATACTTTTTCCAATGCAATATTGAAGAGTACCTAGACGAGAAAATCGCGTCGCCTAGATTCAAGCAAGCCGCAGAGAGTTGGCTTCCAAATGTTTTTTTTTCGACAGGGATACTTAAACCATTCTTTTAGGCTTTTTCAAGTCATTGTAGTGGCATACTCGACGTATCTAGCTATATGATTATTGTTCCAAGACAAGTTTTCATATGCGATTTAGGATTTTTTTAAGCCCTGCACTCGTTTTCGACTGATTCGGCGAATATGCGATTTAGAGAAGTTTGATTTTACCATTGAACCCTCTCCAGAATTTGGCTTTGTGTGAATATAAGTCTAACCACACTGATGGTCACCCATAATAAGATCATGCAGCGCTTCCGGGTATAGAACCTACAAAAATACAAACAGAAAAGGTTCTAACTATTATATTACTTAAAAAATTTGCAAAAATATGTTAGTTGGATCCCTTTCAATGTAAATTAATCGGAGGGAATATAATATATTCCCTCCGATTAATAAGTATGTTAATACAACCCTCGGTTGTTATTTTTGCTACTTCTTGTTTAATTAAACCACTTTTTAATAATAATTAATTATCCTGACAAAGGGGCTTATAATAATAATAAAGCTCTGATGTTTCAATGGTCTCGTCGTGACAAATCAAAAAGTTTCATCCATCACGACAAAGTTTTATCAGGAGGATTGTTGTGGACTGCCTAAGGCCACTGATTTGTTACCGCGAGATAGCCCGGGATTTCTCGCTTGTTTGTTTATTTTGTTCCGGAACTTTACGCAAGATTTTCAACTCTTCATCCATTTACATAAAATTACAGAAGCCTCAAATTAGTCAAATTCATAAAATCTTCTAATGTTAACACTTCTATTTATATTGTCCCTCCTATTTTCAGCCTTCTTCTTGTGTCCGGTGTTGGACAAAAGTCTCCGTATTGGATTTCCATAACTATATACCAGTGCAGGAACGCTACTCTTTTAATGACGTCAGACCATCCTCCCCACGCTTCTGCCTCCCATTTAAGGGCTTCATTCCAGGACCCTTTTCGTCCACCTATCACCAAACATACGCGTCACATGTCCTGTCCAGTTCCATTGTCTGATATGATAGATATTATGATCGATCGTTGTATACATTTAAGTCAACTTAGCGCAGTAACGCCGTCTGTTTCTTCCCCATCGCACGACATCCTCGAATTCGCAGATTCCCCGAATTTCGTTTTTTTTTTTTACTTTGTCTCAAATAGTTAATCCTGTGATGGTGCGGAGAGTTTCCATTTCCGTCGTTCTTAGGAGACCCTTCGTTCTCGGGGTATGTCATGATAGGTCTAACGCAGGTCTTATAAATTTAATTTTTTTTATTATTGTATGCTTGTGTTCGATTCGTGTGATATTGTTGGTATTTTTGTTTGTTCACTTTCTTAATGAATTAATGACATGTAAAAGGCGTTAACGCCGTGAATGATTTAATAAATAAATAAATAAATTTTATTTTCTTTCAACATGTGTTTGTTTCTCCATGCAGTAGTGCGCAAGTTTCCAACTTCAACAGTAGCTGTATCCACTTGTTCCCTGATTTCTTCGTAAAGGTCACTAAATACGGCTTGATACGTCAATCCCATAATTTGCCCTATCGTCTTTTTGTCTATTACAAGCTTGAAGTTTCTATGCTCTTTGCCTTATCTACGGAGATTTTCATGCTGATTGTTTTTCGCGTATTAATATTATTTTTATTATCTTTATACTTCATAGCCATAATAGAGGCTGCTCGTTTTGATTACGTACAAGGGGTGTACGTACATGTAGGTATGTTGGACACCAGAATGCAATCCGTCATCTGAATAATATCTCTAATATAAATGAAAGTCGGGTTAGTGCGAACACTTATAACTCGAGTTCGGTTGAACAGATTCTTCCCATGTTTGATTAATTGGATTCTTCTCCGCGACGGATAACAGAATAACTAATAAAAAGTTGAATAAATGGCTAAGAAATTATGTAAATTTAAAATTAAAGTTAGTAGTGCTCCCGAGTGGGGCTTAGGCCCCCGCATTGCTGGTGGGTTTGGGGGTAGTTCGCGGCGGGCTTGATTTGTCCGGGGCCGGCTTTTTGGTTTGATTGCTTCGATCGAGCTGGGAGGTCGGTTTCGTGCGTGGTCTTAAAGGGAGAATGTATGTATGTATGTATGGAACGGCTTTTCTGTTGGGGACATTACCGCCATCTGTTGGGAAAATAGGGAGATGTCTGGTAGATTTATTTATTTATTTATTTAGATTATGAAGTTACAAAAATTACATATTTTATAACTTAAAAATAACAATATTATTCCACTTATATTATACAGATTTAGACGTCACATTTCTACAACTTTCACATTACTAATCTATGCCTATCACTACTGTTTAGATATTCACGACATTTCATTGATATTTTGGTAGAAAGATTCTATAGATCAATGGTTTCCCTGTTTCCACAGTTGGCGGTAATGTGACCAGTGTGACCACCGTTGAAATTAAAAATATGGATACGTACGAACATTTTGTATGGTACTTTTTTTAAGCTTTTTACAATTTGTTAACATCTAGCTACATATAATATAAAATAAAATAAGGTTAGTGCGAACACTTATAACTCGAGTTTGGTTGAACAGATTTTTATCGTGTTTGTAGTAGTCATGTATTCTAGCTATCTTATGTTACGCAGCAATATTTTATTGACTTTAAGGCGGGACGAAGTTCGATGGGTCAGCTAGTAGTTTATATAAGTAACGGTGTCTTTGTTTGAACTATGCAACACATTACTGTTACCCTCAAGCTAAATTTTATAATTTCTTTGAAATTCAAACTGCAGCATTATCAATACGAGTACAAACGCATAATAGATCAACAAGTATTTTCAGCTGGTTGTATTTATATTTTTCCTGTAGGAATCCCATTCGGTTTTGTTTAATATTATTATAAGAATTTATTGAGTTTTTTTTAATTGTGGGAAACACATTGTTTGAAATTTGAAAAGGTTATATACGTGGCTTAAATAACTAAATCACGTTTTTCTGAATTCGGTGACTTGAATGATTCCATCACTCCATCTCATTAACTGCCCAAACTCGAAAATCGTCGCACCTGGGAGATGGAAATCTAGAAAGCACCTGTCTTTTGGGGGACAGCAAAAAGTCGACTAGGAGACTTCTTGCAAAGGGCAGGAACCAGAAACAACCACTGTTACTCTACAAGAGGTCTCTGGAAACGGGGCATAATAAGAGAAAGCGCTCCATTAATTAATAAATAGATCTAATTTGGTCGAGGAGCACGAGGGGCGTAAAGGTCCCTTGACCATACATGGTACCTATCTGCATGTATGGAAGATTTGTCCACCTAACCCTTGGTCTGAAGCTAAACTAGGCGATTACATCACATGCAAACATCCGACGTACTAGGGACATTATCGAAAAATTGTGTACACAAATGTTTCAGGTATGATGTGGCCCGTTCATGAGCTCCATGAGAAACTGTTCAGAACACAAAAACGTAGAACTGTCAAGATTGTTAGAGCACATAAGTACCTATAGTTATTATGTAGATAGGCTTGTGGGTGAATGTCACGGTTAATGCCACAAGCACTAATTAGGTAGTTTTTAACATTCACGCCACGTGAAAGATAATGGCAGGCCTATCTACACAGAATGTTTTGACATTACACATAAGTACGTCATCACCTAATAGGTTATAATACCACTTTCTCACTCCATTGTTTTGCCGATGACATTTTTCCTAAATATCTGCGGTTATGATCACAATGCAGGGTAACCACATTCGTAGGGACAAAAGACAAAAGAAATTTACTATACACAAAGCAATGAGAATTTTCGCAGATGCTTCTTTACAAAATACACAATTTTTGAAATCTAGTTGTCGAGCAAGTCAAGGAATCCATAAAACATAAGATGATAACCAATAACCATACCTGATTTTTTTCTTGAGGGTGCCCATTACCATTCTTAGTGTGTGTTCTAATTGGAAAGTGTTCGCACGTCTGCGCGTCGAGGGTATACTCGAACGCGGACGGACCGTTCAAATTGAGAACATTGTATGATCGCTCGACGTTTGGACGCGCGACCACTTTTAAATTAGGACAGGGCCTTAGACTGTTGACAAGGCTAATTGACCTGCTGTCCAAACATTTCAGATTCTCGTTCATCTGCAGCAAACCTTTCCTAATTGGGCATCTTTTTATCTACATAATAATTCAGTAATGTATGTATATTTATTTATTTATTTGTTTCACTCCAACTGTATGTCGCAGCATCACGCTAAAAGCGTAGGTTCTGCGTTGAATTTTTTTCTTCGCAGTTTTTCGCAAATACAATTGTGGTAATCTGAGATACAAATATTTACATTTCATTAAATATATTTTAAGTTATTAATAAATTTCTAAAATTATGAAATCTTCATAGTAAAATTTCACTAAACACGGAAAGCCATCTTTTGAAAACAAAATTACTCATGTAAAAATTACACGGAATCGGAGTAATGCGGTATGAAAATGTATTTAAAAGATTGAAGATTGATTTGAAATACATACAAATGTAATTCAAATGTTATAAACCTTATAAAATAATGATTTTCATAAAATTTATCAAACGCTACTCCATTTTGAAGGAAATTTTGACATATTATAAGAATATGGCCACCGTTGTTAGAACAGTTGTAGCCATCGGAATCAAAGTTAAAATAGATGCCTCCCTGCATATTGTAATGTACATAATTATTTTTATATAGAACTGATGTAAAATGATTCAAGATAATAGAGTTTAGGTAATAAAATTTATGAATGAAAATTTAATTTGAAATTTGTATGAACATCCATAAAATAGCAAGAATTGAACGGTAAAACAGGTACTTACCCACATCTGAATCTCAAAACATTACCAAAGTGAATTTGACAGCTCAAATATTATGTTGCAGCAAACAATAGTAAACAAAACTTCCTGTTTATTTTGGAAAAGAATCAGATATGTAATTATTTTGGTAATAAAATTCACTTGATTTATCCACATAAAAATTAATAACAGATATTAGATAATAATATGTAGGTATTAACAATGAGATATTATATTATCTCATTGGGTATTAACGACACTATTCAAAATTCTTATGTAGATAAATGCAAACTTATGTTTTCTTCCTTATTATTTATTTTATTTAATGTTATATTCATCATAAAACAAGGTGGGTAATATTTTTAATAAACACAACACACAACACAGAGTGGATGGAAGCATTCGGTTCGGCAGCGTTTCTTGACATATCCAAAATCCTTGCAATGCTCCCATCTAGAAAAAACATAATTCTATTAATATGTGAAAGCAAAATACAGTGATAACATGGCCATGGTTGTAAATATATAAGGCGACATTAGAAAATTTCGCATTTTGACAGGGATTTGTTTTAAAAATACACATTATGAGAATTTGATTAGAATCGATATTAAGGATTTAGAAATATATCAAACTACTTAAGAACTTCATATAAAAATAAAACAATCTTTGATGTATGTGCTGCTTAAAACATTAATTTAGAATTTTTAGTAATATTATTTGTTTCAAAGTGTAGCTTTTATACCTTTTTAAGATCTTCTTAAAATCCATTTAGACTGCATAATGCACCAGGTATTATTGTTTCAGATAGACTTGAAGAAAGCTGCAACTCCATGACTAGAACATAAAATACAAAATAAACTCTCAAAAAAAAGTTTAGTTACACTAGGGACAGCTAATTCAAAGTATCATATTTTATACTTATATATTTACAATTCACAACTAAAAAAATCATGAAAGGTAGGTAAATGAATAGCCTAATCTTAATAATTAAAATAGCTTAGGTACCTACGTAGAAAATATTACAATATTAAAAAACTTACAAAATTTTTAAATATAGAATTCCTTTTGTTTTCGTCGGCTGTCAGTGGTCAGGATAACAACATGACAGTAGGTTACCATAGACGAGCTTTTTAAAATGTATTTCTTTGTCTGAGCTTCATAATATGAAAACAAAAAATAAGATTGATTTTTTCAGGATCTTTTACCACTTTAATAATTCTTCTACACATTTAAAGTGGTTTTTGAATGAATTTTTTTTTATATAAGTAAATTAGAAATATAGGTACATCAGAAAATAATTTATCCAGATATTTTTTAGCGTTTTCTATGGTTTATGTATTGTCATATAAAAATCTATGGATATGTCTTTTTTGTTGTCAAACTAAAATGTAAACATTGATTTTTTTTACGGCTTAGATATAAAATCATTTTTTGGGAATAATAAAATAGGTAAGCAAAGTTAATTGAGTAAATATTGTTTCAAAATAATCGCATAATTACAATACAGCTAGCCTATTACATTAATTTATTTTTTGTAACTATATTTTTTACAGGATAGATTAGGAGATATTTTCAACAATAACAAGGATGAATTTCTAAAATGTACCTATGCATTTTATTGTTGGAATATCCAAAATCGGTAAGTCCCGTATTATTATTTGATAATTGTACCTCTTTTCTTATTTTTGTCTATATTTAAATTACATAATGTTTTTTTACAGATTAATTTTAAATGGTTCCCCCAAAATTTATATTGAATGAGGATATAATCAAATTATGTATATTGGAAAGTATTCAATGTTTTCGGAGTTTGGAATGTAAAAAACACAATCGCAATCGGTAAAATTGAACTGGCAGCCAATGCTCTTGAAAATTGTGCCATATGGATACGCTGTTACAATACTAGACGACATTTGATAAATAAATAACTATCGGTAACAGTACCAGAAACAGGAGGTTGGTAGCCCATTGGTATTAGTTGACGGCTACGTACTGTGTACTCAATTGTGGCTTTGAATTCTGTTGCCGACCAT
This sequence comes from Mystacides longicornis, assembly GCA_963576905.1. Lineage (NCBI taxonomy): Eukaryota > Metazoa > Arthropoda > Insecta > Trichoptera > Leptoceridae > Mystacides > Mystacides longicornis. Next base: position 9,368,254 of record OY756424.1, on the reverse strand, counting down.
TTCAACTTTTACAACACAAGCATTGTTTTGTGTGAAAGATGTCAAAAGTGTATTAGCGCAATATGTTGATTGTTCTATAAGACTTTTGAAAATTGAGAATAGGTTTTCAAGATTTTCTTTTTATGTGTTCACTTTGGATGAGTTCAGATTCATTTGTATAAAAAAAATGTGTTTTGTTGAGCTGTGATACGCTAGAAGCAACCTCGGTTTCATACATTTAGTATGATTAGTATAATTATCATTTTACAAAATAGTAGTTGTGTGTTATATTCATTGAAATTAAATAAACAGAATGTTTTCATTTATTTATAACCAGAAATAAACTGAAAAAAATTACATATTGTTTTAATTTTCTATAAAACATCTAACAATATATTCTCTTGAACCATTTCCAAACAATAGATGTTTTATAGCGATTCTTAGTCTTAGTTAAATAATGCCTCCACGACAAATTAATGTAAAGGATGAGAATTCATGGATTTTGGTAAGTAATTATTTTCAAATGATATTTCTGTGTTAAAATATCAAATAATGTGATATTTTAAAACAACTTACTATATTATTAGTGGTGGTCGTACCAGCAAGCCATTTCATTAACATTTCTTATAATAATGTATCCCATAAACATAGAAGCAAATACTCTCATAAAATGGTACATATTTCTAACTTTTGAAGTTTGCCAATTATAAAAGCATTGTAGTTACCTCCTATAACTTACCTAATAATGACTTATGACGTCAAGAGGAGCATATCAGTTTGTGAGATAGCTACACGTAGGTTCGAATCATGCACTTTTCAACATGATTACATCACAGTTAAGCTTGCTATGATGGGTAAAGGATATCAGATTTATAAGAAGAACCACCTACCGAGAACTTTTTTAATGTAAAAGTAGTCACACCTCAATGTGTTGTTACTACACTTAAACGCAATAGATCTGTTGATGAAAAAGCTAAACACAGGTTTGAAACTTGGTGTGGGCCTTAAATTCTTCAACTGTTGCGTTAAGTTTTGATGATTAGGTGCCGACGTCTAAGTTTACTTATATTTGTAGATATATTCCATAGTGAGAAGCTTTACTTGAACAATTTTTTATAAAGTTTATGCACAAAGAGGTTGTTAACGAGTGATGGCTCAAAAAAGCAAAGAGGTTCTTGGAAGCCCGGTGGTATCAGTCGATGGCTTTCGTTTGCACAGCGCACTGAAGGCCGTGGGTTCAAGTCCTGCCCCCGTAGACAAATTGAAATTGGCGTTCGACTACAAACGAAGATTTCGTCAATGTATAGTGCGAAAAATGAACTATCCACTGGAACATATAAACAATTATTTAAACCAAACAAAGACACATATAAAAAGGGAACAGTTCATTTTCTTCCTACTCTACATTGTCGAAGAATTCGTTGGTAGTTGATCGCCAAATGCAATTTGTCTAGGCCTACTGGTGTTGCCATTTGCACTTTCACAACACAACCCATTGGTTAGTGTGAAAGATGTCAAAAGTGTATTTGTGTTCACTTTAAGTAAGCCGAGATTCATTTCCTTAAAAAAAAAATGATAAAAATCTGTATTAAAAAGTCAAAACTTTTAATAATACAGGTAGATATTTTTATTTTATTATTTTCAAATAAGTGTTAATCCACCTGGACAATTTGTTAAATATAAGGAACATAAAAAGCTTTTTTGGTACTTAATTGCAGAATAATAGAATCAACATTGTGGTGAGAGCCCATAGCTCACCACATATAAATCGAGCACTGTCTTATTAACTATGGGGTAAGCATAGAGAATAAGTCGCCATGCTATGATTATGACTTGCAGCGCTTTCTTCTTGCTGATGAGGTGTTACAAAAAAATAAGTACAACTAATTATATACTTTTTGTAAGGTTTGTGTATTCACACAGTGAAAGTTCATTTTAATCAACAACTAATTATATACATTATGTAGGTACACCATACTTTTATAAAGCTCTGTTTGTAAACTTCCATAGATCAGTTGCTATAACTCCCATTATTCTACAACTTTTTTGTGGACGGGTAAAAAAAGCTAGTAATATAATATATTTGTAATTCGATTCTATATTTGTAATTCGATCTTTCTTCAAGGCGATATTAGAAAGATTGATCAATGTTATTCTTCTATTATTTTTTTTTACTATTTTATTAATATTTTAACGTCTACTACATCGCCTACCTATTTAACCAAAATCTTAAATCTCCTATTTATGGATTTACGTAACACATTTGTTTTGAACCTTAATTAGACGATGTGTATTTGATGGTATTTATAGTGCAGTTTTCGGAAAAAGTCAACCACAAAACTAGCGCGCAGTGAGAATGTTCCAGAGTCTGCAAGTGTTGAAACATTTTTCTAACCTTTTTATTCGTGATGTGGTCCGTCCAGGAAATTCTGAGAAGTTTTCTATACGACCACATTTTGAAGGTCTCTAGTCTCTTATTCAGTTAGGCACCGTGTCTCATACTCACACAAAATAATATATCTATTTTCAAAATTTTCACAATGTAAGCAGTTGAAGCAAATTTTGATTAATGATACAAATTAAATTTTATAATATAAATGTAAGCTCGATCTTTTATGAACGTGTTTTAATCGCTCTGAGAACCCTATTTGATATCATAGGTCACTGAAGCATTACATTACAATATGTGTTTATCTGTTTGACATTTTATGTATTATTGCAGATATTTGGGTGCCATAAAACTGTCTTCTTATAAACACACAATTACCCAATCTATATGAAAACATAGCTAATAGTTAAGACTACGCAATTTATAATTCGGAAATTTATAATTTCAATACTATTTCGGTGAAAAAAAAAAATACATGCGCTTTTCCAATAAAAGCAAATGTAAACATTGTATTATTGTGTTTTGTTTTTATTTGATACGATGTTTTCCATCGTTTACTGCATGGAGCGTTGAACATTTTTGCAATTATGAATTAAATAACACACAGTTGCACTTTCACAAAATTTATATTGAATCTCGAGCGCTTTCGTCCAACTCACGCAGACATTGTCAAGAGTCTCTTAATTAAGAATATAAATTTTGTGAAAGTGCAACTGTGTGTTATTTAATTCATAATAATGAACTTTCACTACGTAAATACACAAACCCTCCAAATATTTTTGCAATTTATTGATGAAACATATATCGGACTATTGATATCATCTAAAAACGGAAAAATAATATTGACGAATTAATAAAAATATTTTTGATTCAGCTAAAGGTCTATTTCACAATATTCGGTTCGGCTATTTTTCGGTCACTGCCGACCAATGTGATGTATTCGAGGCATAAAAAAATATGACCGTTCCACATTTACCGGCAACGACCCAAACGGAATAATCGCATATGTGAGGGATACGAATAGATAATATTAAGATAGTACCTAACCTACCCTAATCTGAAACTGTTCTAGGTCGATGTGTGAACTCTTGCAGTCTTATTTATAAAAATTCGTAGATCGCACGATTACGTATGACACACTGATCAGTTTTTACTTTCTTCTTCTTCTTCAGCTTATCGCCGTCCACTCCTGGACGAAAGCCTCCTCCATGTCCCTCCATGTCGATCTCTCCTGCGCAGTCTGCATCCATGGCACCTGGCACACCAGCGTGTCACTCCAGGTCATCCCTCCATCTCAAATGTGGTCTCCCAACACCTATTCTCTTTATTTATAAAAAAAATAATTGATCTGCGTGTGTTATGTATGAAGATGACATTTCGCACCAAATTTTGTAAACAAACAAAATAGTAGCCGGGTAATGCAAGTGTTTACAACCAAGATGCGCTATGTTAGATTTGAATGATTTCGAGTTATTGATGTAGAATAGGTATCTTATTTTTTTCTATCAAAATGTAGTTAAGTCCTTATTTTTGTTATGAGGCGCTTTTCATTTTACATTTGTTTCTATGAAGTTGATGTTCTTTATTAGTAGTGTGTGTCAGTATCAAATACATAACATTACAGAGGTGTATGTAATGTTTTTTTTATTGATTTTATCTATTTTTATGCATTATTAAAAAAAATTATTAACATTGGCCACTCCTCTATAAAGTGCGCGAAATTTCATACTCCCCCGTCCGCGCTAATTTCGTAAAAATAGTCACAAAGTTTTTCCTTTACGTATTAATATATAGATTATTACCGCCTATGGGTTGACAAACGTGTGATCAAATTGATACGTTATGTTTTGAAACATAAATACCAGCAGGAGCTTTGTATATTGTATAACTAAACAAACAAAAAACTACAATGGACGAACAAGTTCATTTGTGTAATGGGCGAGAATGTAATATTTCACTGCAAACTTTTTGTATCAATTGTATTTTAGTCCTCCTATCAATCATTTCCCTCTTATTTGATTTGCAAAAAAAAAAATGATTAATTACGTGGAATGTTTGTGCCAACGTAGGTACCGATCCGTTGATTGCTGTTGCGTACTGGATATAGGCGTAGCATCAGTTTCAAATTCAATCAGGGCAAATGCACAATTTACAATGTGGCAGAAATCTCATAGTGGCAATCGAAACCTATATGACAGATTTTTTCGACTTTTTTCAATGGCCAAATTATATAGACGCAGTTAGCAGATATTCAATGTAGCGCTCGAGAAGGCTGTTCGGGACTCGGGAATCGACACATCGATCACGATATTTCAGGGCCCTGTGCAGTTGCTGGCTTATGCAGATGACATAGATATTGTGACTAAAGACGAAGACACCCTGAAAGAGACGTTTAGCCGCCTAGAGAGTGCGGCGAAGAGTCTAGGATTGACTGTAAACGAGGGGAAAACAAAGTACCTCATATCCGATCCCATCGCCTCGCCTCCACATCGCATATTGACTCCCTCTCGGTGGGAAGTTACACATTTGAGAGAGTGGACAGATTCACCTATCTGGGGTCACTGATAACAGATACTAATGAAATCAGCTTCGAAATCAGCCAAAGAATTGTCTCAGCCAATAGATGCTATTTTGGTCTTCAAAAGCTCTTTAGATCTAAGTTGCTCTCAAGAAAGTCAAAGGAGCAACTGTATAAGACCATGATCTGACCGGTATTCACATACTCCGCGGAAACCTGGCCGCTGAGTAAACGTGACGAGCAAAGGCTTGACATCTTTGAACGGAAAATACTACGAAGAATCTACGGACCAATCAGAGATGGAGAACACTGGCGCATTCGTTATAACCGCGATCTTTATGAAATATATGATGATGTGAACGCCGCAAAATTCATAAAGCTTAGCCGACTTCGCTGGTTGGGCCATGTTCAAAGATCGAGCGAACCGTCCGTCCTCAAGGAAGTTTTCTGTGGGAGACCTGCTGGAAGGAGGAGCATTGGAAGACCCAGACTGAGATGGCTGGACGGAGCAGAGAGAGACCTCGGACTACTAGGGGTGGACGATTGGCGGAGCATGGCGGAGGACAGGGTGGCATGGAGGTGTCTTTTGGAGGAGGCCAAGACCCAGACAGGGTTGTAGCGCCACGGATGTATGTATGTATGTGTAGTTAGCAGATGTCTTGGTGGAATAATTTGTGTGACTGGATTTCTGAAGCTGAGGGGCTAGTACGAATTTAATAAAAACTTATGCCCGCTAATATGCGCTTATTATAAGCGTGCAAATAGTGTTCTTATAATAAGCGATCAAATCGTTCGATCATATTGTACAGAAACTCTTTCGATCATCGGTTCAATGTTTTGAAAACTAATACAAGGGGTACTGAATAAGGTGACTAAGAGATTTCATTTGCCCATCACTCCATGTCCCCAATATGTTATTTAACTTTCATATTTTCTATTCGAATACGCTTTTATTCTTTTTTGTATGGACATTTCTTCCTTGAAAACGATCTGTGTAACATTCGATTGACCAAGACCAATCGTCGCCTTTTTCGTTTTGGCTTTTATACTCATTCCGTTATTATATAAGTGCTCTTCTTCAGTTGATAGCATATATATTTGAATTTTTTCTGTCATACTGAAAATTGCATAAATAAAATACTTAAATACAAAGTAATGATACAGAAAACTTTATGAAGATACACCAAAACCCATAAATCTCTGATATAAATTAAAGTCGGGTAAGTGCGAACACTTAACAGATTCTTCCGATGTGTAATTTATTGGATTCTTCTCCGCTCCGATTGACAGAATAACTAATAAAAAGTTGAAAAATGGATAAGAAATAATATAAAATATAATATTAAAGTTAGTTAAAATCTAACAACAAAATTATTGTCTTCTGCTGCTGCACCCTCTCATTCTAGCATACGTAATTGCCACTCTTACAGCAGCCCATTTCACATACTCCACCGTTTCGGGCGTTTTAGAAATTTTTCATTACAAAGTCGACCAAATTACGCGCATATAATTATATTCTCGAGTTGATCCCTTCTGAGCTTTGAATACGAATGAAATATGGACGTTTTAGAATAAATATTTTAATGATATTATTTAATTAGTTTATTTTTGTTTCTGGAGGCGCAGTGCACATTATGCACATAATATGAACGGGCCGCCTCTGGTTAGGACCAAAGGGTCTACAGGACAACGTCTGTCGGGAAAGCTAGTATAATATAATGATGAAAAGTGTATTTCTGTAATTATATATTTTCAATCTAGATAATTATCACGTTATCATTTCAGCGGTATTTTATTTGAAGAGGCTTTAATATTTATGAAGCGGAGCCGCTGAAATCATTTCAACTTCTCGCTTAGAGAGTTGAAAAATTTAAAAATTCATATAATACCTACCTCTCTTGCATAGTACCTAGGTTTACTATCATTTTCGCGACGTGAATGTTGGAAATGAAAATCCTCTCTCGCCGCTGAAAATTCTATCAGTACTTAATCCGTAGAGATTTGTATCTTAAATCTACTACCTAATGGAGTATATTGTTGTGAATATTCTGATGCCGCTAGAAGAATGCAAATATTAACACAGTGTTTAAATTATTATACAATCCAAATACGGGAATTAAACGCTTAACTATTATTAGGAATAAGTAAATAAATAGTTTCCCTAAATAGCAAGGGGGAGGTTATGGCAGTGTCAAAGCAGGATACTGCTTCCTTCTAGAAAGAGCATACCTACAACCTACCGACTCCAGAAATCACGTCGTCGCGTCCAAGTATATACTTGCCATATTCTTTGGGTGGATTCGCTTAAATAGGGCTCGTCCTCTGTGGGATTATTTTACTTGTGACGGAAACTTACCTTTATCTAATAAGAAGATTCTGTTTATTTCCACTTAATTTCTTTTTTTATAGTTCAAGTTTGTTAATAAGTTACCGATGATGAACGTATGTCCGAAAACGTTTTAAGGTTTATTTTAAGTAGGTATTTGTAATTTTTTACGAAATGATACTCATTTTGTAAAAAAAATATTGATTTCTTTAATACCTACATAATTCAACAATAATAAACAACACAAGACCATTTAATTCTTTAAATAACCCCTTAACCATTATACCTACTACTTATTCAATATACATATTATGTGCATTGCACTAACATCTATTACCGTAAAAAATAACACATTTTTCATGAAATCAAGCATGCATGTGGCCCCGGACATCCACTGCGAATATTTTATTTTCAGTGATTGTCCGGATATTTTACAAGTCGGACACAAGGAAAGATAGGGGAGAGTTGGGATCATTGGGCACTTTTTTATATTTTGTACTGTAAAATTTATAAAATCGATAAAAACTCAGATTTTCCTCTTGAGACCAATAGTCCATAGTTTTGGCTTGTGTTTATCTTATACCAGTAAACTCAAATATTGTTTCCTTCAAAAGTTATTAGCGTTTTTCAATGACTGTTCAAAAGTGCCCAAACCTCCCTGTGGTAGGGAGGTTTGGGCACACTGCTGGGAGGTTTGGGCACCATGCTCAATGATTTTATTCAGCAAGCTACTAAACACATTTTATATTGAAATTTTCATTGAAAAAAATAAATGAAAAAAATATAATAATTTAGAAAGAAATTGTTTATTTGAGAGTATAAAAAAAATGTAGAAATTGAAAAAATTAAGTCCAAAATGTAGAAATGTGACTAACAAAAACGATATTTATTTTAAACTACTTTTCAATGTTATTCATCTCTGGCATGTCGGTCAAAATTCTTGTTTTTTCGCTTTTCCTAGTTTTTCAGATATTTTTTCTTGGTCCAGATTTTGGATTTGGCCTTACGTCCTTAGGAGTTATAGCTTTTATTGAAGCAGAAAGATTTTCATTGATATTTTCAGTTTTCAATGCATTCGTTGATATGCTTTTGCTAATAGATAAAACTGAGAGAGGTCTATCTGTGACAGATGAACACAAAAAGTCTTCATCTGAAAACATATTGGAATTTAATGGCCAAATCCGCGATTATTCAAATCCACTTTTTTATAATTTGTCATTTAAACGCTTTTGGCATAGCAATTGTAGCCAATTTAGGTATTTCGTAGATGGTCATCGTACCACCTCCATTGCCAGCAAGCCTTTCTGTGACTGGAACGTTGCAATATTTTTTAATGGTCCGTAAACTATTAAGTCTAACGGTTGCAGCTTATGCCTACAGTGAGGTGGGAATGTTAATATAACGATACCATTTTGTTTGCAAAATTTTAAATTAGGAACCGATCTATGAATTTCGTGATTATCCATCAAAATCAAAACTGTTGTAGTGGGCTTTGCAAAATTACTGAAATGAAGTCGTCCGCCATGATTGATGAGCATGATTGTATGATTTAAAATTGACTCGAGGAAATATGAAAATTCCAATCGCGTTATCCCCAAACAAATTGTTACTAACGTACCCCTTTCCGCGGATGTCATCTGTCTAACTTGCTTTGCTCCTTATACTGCAATAATCTTCTGCATCCTTTGGGTGGTTGTTAGCCCAGATTCATCAAAGCTATAAATTGATACTGGTCCAAAATTGAACCTTTCGTACACATCTTTAAGGTTTTGAAAAAATGCCTCGACATTGGTTTTGTTAAAACTAGTCGCTCTAGTTAGGCTAATTGCTTCTGAAGTCCTAACAGACAGTTCGGGATGCCTACGTAGAAAGCCTTACAACCAATCTTTAGATGCTATGCTGTTTTTCACCCAGTATTCTGGTGATTGTTTATTTAAAGCAAGAGATAGATGTCTTCGGAGAGTGGACCTCGGAATATTATACTTGCTGGCGGTTGGTTTAATTTTAGCCCCACATTAACCTTCATTAATAGTTTTATCAATAGTGTCTTTTGGTATCTCTTTTCTTTTAACCATTGTTTTGTATTTAAACGGTATTGTCTGAAAAAAAGTAAAACTCAACACTAAAGTAGGGAGCATTGGGCATGCCCAACCCTCCCTCTATGAGCAGTGCCCAATGCTCCCTATCACCCGTTATTTTAAATAAACAATCATATTTTTTTTAGATCAGGAGTTATTTTAATATGTATTTTCGAAATATAATTATGAATATGTATTTGTTCAAAAAATGCAATGGAAATACATTCCACTGTGTAAAAATTTACAAAAAAATTGAAACGAAACCTGGTAAAAAAATTACTTTTCTAAATCAAAAACAATCAACGGCGTATTGCGAATTTGTTTGAACTAACTGACGGTTGTTTTGACGTTTGTCTGTGTTGCTAGTGAAAATATTAATGAAAAAATATGAAATTATTGCCGTAATTTGTTTACTTTTTTAGAAACTTAGGTGTGTCCAATCCTCCCTACTGCCCAATGGTCCCAACTCTCCTGTATATGGGTTGTAGCCTGCAGAGCCATTAGAGTGACTGAGTGCGAAAGTACCTCTAATATGTAAATATTTAATTTCTTGGCGTGTGTTCTAATCCTGTATTCTATCTTTTTTCAGCCATCACACTCCGGTACGGTTGCGAGGCGCCGGCCGCGTGCAAAGATCTCGTCTTCAGTATGCCTCATGGTTGGGAGCAGCTGGTGCTTTACTCTTGGTAGCAGACAACGACATCTTCATGAGACCTTCGCCAGTGGTAGACCAAGAATGGAGACTGACGGACACTGGCAAACCTGGAGTGTTTTACAATGGGATACCGGACTGGTTATATCAAGGTGAGAATATTATTTAGTTATTTTGTACTGATAGAACTCGTCTCTTAATTGTCTACTGTGTTGGATAAATACCATTGCTCCTTTGTGCACAAGAATAATTATTAAACTTGTATAGAGAGAGAGAATCTGAGTAGTTGCTAAATTTCGTGTGTCAGAATGTATGAACTTTTAAGCTTGTTATTATACGAGTGGAACATCTACTGCATAGATAGATGAGGTAAACTCGTCAGTGTTCTGATGAAAATTTTAAACTTTATCAAACTTATTGAACGTTAGTAGAATTAAAATGAACATTTAAAACTTTAAACGTTTTGTATTAGGTATTATTAAAATATTACAGTTAGTTGTTGTATCCTATTCATCCTCGGTTTAGTGTGATAACTTTGATATGCAAAAACTTCACTGTTATTATGTAGGTTCGTTCAATTCAATTTTTCTCCCGCCTTGCATCGGTGTTAGAATTTGAATCTTGCCCACGTTTGCACTGGCGGCTATGTGTTGCTGTACAACTGTAGGTAAAAGTTCTTCCTCTTTCTCTATCAATCTCTGGATTAGTTTGTGCCAATGCGCATGTTGTAGCTGTTTATAGATTAATCTCGTGTGACTTATTGAACAATTTCAACATTGAAAAAGTAAATGACATGGTGATAATGATAAAGTAGCTTTGAGCTTGATGTTAGTTAGAAAATAGAAAAAGAATTAGCCTGTCACTTTGTGAAGAACTTATCACACACTTTTTGAGCTGCACAAAATCTTCTTAGGCCCAGTACTCACTTGCGCCGCGAACGTGTGACATTGCATCAATTTAAGCGAAAGGTTACGTGTATACATTATTCGAAAAGCGAACGCGAGCGGAAGACATGCATCCTTTTGATAAAATTGATGTAACTATACGCGTTCGTGGCGCAAGTGAGTACCGACCTTTATTGTAACAGCAACTTTGTATTCAAGTAATACAATACTCCCTGTTATCAATTTACTGACACACTCACATGTCATATTTCAGAGGACATCCTTCACTCTCCAGAGGCGCTGTGGGGGTCTCCTGACGGTACGCACATCCTGTACGCCACCTTCGATGATTCCACAGTTGGAGCTCTCACATTCCCATGGTTCACGGCGGCCACCACCACTGGAACCTTCCCTGCAACCAAGAGTGTCCGATATCCAACGGTAAGACATTTTGTATCCTGCTTGAAGATTGATTCTACTCAAAAGTGGTAAAATCAATAAGTCTTGAGTGGATGATTTTGCCTAAAAATCCTTGAGTGAACACACTGTTTATACTGATTTTTAAATTTTATTAATTGGTGACCCGTTTCGGCTCATCTATCCAACTTAAAACGTATGTTATAGTTTCTTAGCTACTAGTGGAGGGGTGGGGGACGTTAGGGGTTGGCGTAGAAGGTGGTATGGTGAGAAAGACAGACATAACAACTGGGATTTATAGGGGCTCGATTCTTTGTTTATTATATTGGAAGATAATTTTCAAATGCTTCTAATGTATTAAGTATTTTCGTTTGTGTGTTTGTAAGAGGTTTTGTTATGTTATATGTGTGATCCTGTTCTATGAGGTGATTAGGGTACTTTGAAAGATTATTATTTTTGACGCATAATTGTAGTACCTACTAATGTTGTTACTATACGATAACAATATCGACGATGTTTTAAACTGACACATTCACCGCTGATGTTGATAATAGCAGTACCGTATTCTTAGGAAAACATAACATTACAATCAACTAATGTACAATCGAATTTACGCTCAAACCCATGTGAAAAAAAAATTAAAATAATATCATATGGTCAGCGCTAGTACTTTACTGTGGTTGATTCCTTATTATTTTTGTATACCGTCTTATTATATGTATATAATAAGACGGTATACAAAAGTGGGACGGTTCAAAGTTCTACTCGAGGAAATAATTCAAGTGGCCATCTCTTGATAACTTGTTTGAATTAATTATACACCAATAATTTGGACAGCTTTGAAGAATATTATTTTCATCGCTTTGTGATAATATTTCGATGTCCCTACCCCTTTTATAGGTTAGATTTAAATTGTGAACAACTATGTTCTTATGTCTCCCAAAGTATTTAAATAATTCATATTTTTGATCTGTTATCACTAAAACCCCCGTAAAGGAACATAATTAATCTCGTGCACACAGGTACCAATATTAATATCATGTTTTCCTTACTGGGGGTTTTCTAATCATGTACCTAGTGAAAATGCTCGCAAAAGATGGTACGGACTGGTAAAAACGAAGTACCTACCTGACGATCAAATCATTGGCCTTCAAAGAAAGTCATCCGCTTTTTTTGAAGCGGTTTATAGCCTAGCGGTTCAGTTGCCGATTTTCGTAGTGGAGTTCGAAGGTTCAATCCCCGATGCCGACCATTATCCAATCTCACAACAAAAAATGTTGCTTTCATCATTGAAAGGTGTTAAAGCGTATTTTGTGTTCATTTGGAGTGAAGGTGGTCTCTATAATTTTAGTTGTTTCTTAGTATAAAGCTGACACATGACTTTTGAAGCATTGTGGTTTTTAAGAATGTACCCTGATCTTTATCTAATTCAGAGTCAAAAATTTCAAAGGTTTTTTTTTTAATGTAAGACTAGCATTCGAATGATTGACATGTTGCATTTTGGATACCTGTCTCTTAACACCTGGGAATCTCGAAAATCCTTAAAAAGGAGCAGAAGTATTTACAGCTACCTCATTTTTTTTTATATATTTACTAATCTTACTTCGCAGAAATTTTAGATATCTTATATACTTACCTACTTGGATTGTGAGAAGCCTTTAAAGTTATAAAATTGCATTTTTATAAACCTTTATTATACTTGTATGGGCTTCCAATTTCTCTAGAAGAATCCTCTCAATATCCAATAATACCGACATTTCACGAATAGCGAAACTAAAATCCAAAATAGAAAGCTCAAACGTGGCTGTATCGCTTTAAATGTACAGCTGCACAATAGAACGAAGGGTGAGCTTTTTGTTAAGCTCTTTGACAGTGATTTTATCTAAAAGTACGACAATTCACTGTCTCCTTTTTTAGAAATTCGATACTTTTTTCGTAAAATAAAAGCCGGATGGAATATCATGCAACGTTAACGTTAATGTACTTCTGAATGAATGAAACTATTCTATATTTTATTTGGGTTAGTAAAAAGTTCTTTAAAAAAGGACAAATTATGCTGTCTTGGGTTCTTTGTGTTATAAAAAGATGTAATATACCTATATTGAAGCTCATGACAGGTTGGGGGTTTCAATTTAATCAGCTTTGGTGGTCGTTGTAAATTTAAAACTAACTTGTCTTCGAAACAACATTAGAAAGGATTCGAATTAGTTTAAGATATGTTTGCGAATAAGATGTTGGTTTTTTATAAACATTTTCTTAAAATGTGCCTATAATTAGGTATATACTTAAATAAATTTACACTTTTCTATAATTTCAAATATCTCATTATAGCCTGAGAAACTTATTGCCTGGGCCATATTTTAAAGTCAACCACACGGTTAAAAATTTCCAGTGAAAAACTACTGGAAAAAAATGACCCGATCGGGAATAGAACCCATGATCTCTTGATCATGAGCGCCTACACCCCTAGGTGTCTGGTATGTACATACTTACTTATAATATAATGACGTTACATTGGCATCTGAAGGTGGAACATCTATATCAACAAAATATGTTTTAGCATAGTTCTGTTTTAAACAAAGTTACCAAACGAATTATACCTACCTACATACTAACATCAAGGCCTGGAAAATATTAGTCCTATAAAAAGTATATTCGACTATCGCACAATCATTCATTCGATACTCGAACTTGCATTGGCTTCTTTTTTTATCACATTTTCTATTTAGGTAAATTACCTCACGTTTTTATACTCTTCATCACGCTTCCTGTAAAAAATGGCTTATATTTATTTTATTCCGAGATCTATGAATGCTCATGTGACGTTTCTCACTTTATCTCGTTCCCGGTTTGAACTTATTGAGTTTGTAGATTACTCGTACATAGCTCGTTTCTTCAAATGTGTATGCATGAAAGCGAATAAATGATCTAATAATATACTTTCTTATATTTTATGTAAAGTAATACAGTAGTACTCTCAGGGTCTTACACATCTCACATAAATGGGTTATAAAGATAATGTTCAGGTTGCATGGACGTTTCCCGACCTCTTAACTGTTTAATGATTTGAAATTTTTGTCTGTGAGACATTTGTACATAAGGAGGGTGTTGCTGCAAGCAATTCTATAAGGTTAAGCGGGATTGGAGGAGGTCGCAACAGGGTAGAGTCACTAGACAAATGTTATCTTTGAATTATGATGTTCCTTTTAAGAACACAATAATTGGATGTATGTAGTATTTTACACAAAAAAACATTACAATATTTTATTATACGAAGTGGTTAGTATAGCCTAACGGTTTCGACGCCGGCTTTCGTACTGGTTCGTGCGGAGGTCGGAGGTGATCAACATCCTCCTCTCTATGGCTCGAACACATGCAGCAAACAATTTTCTCATTTGGAGCAATTTATTTGAGACTTCGAGATATTTGATAGTTTACCGGAATCTGCGAATGCCGGTCGTCGCCTTCAATCTACAAACTTCAACTTTATTTCTCTTTGCTTAGTTGAAAAGGTGACAATTAAGAGAAAGGATGAATGTATTATTTTGTTATTTTTCTATTATTAAGCTTTGCACGAGAGCTTGGACATAATCTCATACATACTTTCGTTGTTTATAAAAAAATAAAACTTTTAATGATAATTAAATTTATAATCTCTAGTGGTATTTGAATAATATTCGCGTGTGTGTTGATGAGGTAAGGCTTATCAAAATGTTAATAAAGCGGCCAACAATTCATACAAATGGCTGTGAGAGCACGCACCGCTGAGATAAACCTATCAACACATCACCTCCATTATTTTCAATCCACCCTTTATTATATTTAAAAAAAAATCAACCCCTTGACGTGGATATATTATTAATAGATCAGTCCTTTTGTTAGGGTAATTTTTTTAAATTTCGATTAGTTATTTGTTTCGATAATTTTGGACGATGTTTACATTGAAAAAGAATGAAAGACAAAGGCACATATAAGACATCCTACTATTCAAAATTTCAACTTTACTTTCAACACTTTAATATAATGCAATCGATGGTTTCCTGTCATCGCATGATGGATTTCGTGTCCGATTTAACGTTGATTTTTTGATAGCAAAACATCAGACATGTCTAATATCAGTCATGGAAAACTTTTTCAATTGAATAGTAGGTATATTTTGATATTTTGGTTTCATATTTATTGTTTTGCAAAATATTCCATTTAAATTATTTGGATATTTATCAACACGTACAAATTCGTATCAATACGTATAATTTAATTAATTAATGTTGTTTATATTAGCATACTAATTGATTTTGTGGGGGCTTATAATTCAAGGCCTAATCGTGTTATTTCAATAACTATAAAATAATTACTATATAACTATTATTGAAGAATGTTTAATTAATTGTTTTATAATAAGAATTCTTAAGAAGAATGCGTCATTTAAAATAACAGTTAAAAATATTGAATCAATGGCTCGGTTAATTATAATAATTATACTAGGGAAGAAAATTTCATAATCTCAATATATAAAAATGGTGCCCTATATTTCCCTTGGTTATCTCCCTGGTTTGTTATTGTCAGGAGAACGTTTTTTTTATGAAAGAAAGAAACATACGCAAAGCATTGGAAAATTTAGAGGTAAGTTTTATATTACTTTTGACAACATAAATTTATCTGTTTTTTTTTTTTAATTTAAATGACATTTGACAAACTCTGAATTGATTGATAGTCGGTACGAATCTCAGAACGTACCCTTTAAAAATCGTTTAGGTATATAAGATGGTCGGAATTATTTTAGTTAAATAGATTGATAACTTATTTTCACTATACTTATACCTATACACATTCGAACTCAATATTTATTTTCATGACAGGAAAAAGTCTGTCGGGAAAGCTAGTATTATCATGAAATTGTTTACTTTGAAAAGTTTGATAATTACTAATGCACGCAAACTGATATCGGCATAGTAAAGTGGTATAAAATTTATATTCAGGAACTGCAAGAATTTATATATTAATTTTAGTTTATGAAGTTATAATTTTTACACAGAATGATCATTGAAACATAAACAAAAGTCGGCTTATATTATAATGTATAAAATAATATTGGTCTAATGGGCGAACTGTGCAATCTGCAGCCCGATTCACGGAAAAGTTTAAGTCTAAGTTTAGTTCGAAGTTCGAACGAAGTTCGATTCAAACTTTTCCGTGAATAGGGCTGCTGGTAATAATAATTGTAGGCGGCGACTATCTACAGTCTATGTACCTATTCACGGAGGTTTGAATCGAACTTCGTTCGAACTTCGAACTAAACTTAGACTTAAACTTTTCCGTGAATCGGGCTGCTGGAGTACGCGGACGACCTAGCGTTGTTCAGTACGACAGTGGAGGAATTACAGCACAGTGTTTCAAGACTCTGCGATGAAACAGCACGCCTTGGCCTTCGAGTGAATGCCAGTAAGACGGAGCTCATGGCGAATAATGCCTGCCCTGATAAACAGCTACCCACAACCATCGATGGTCACCAGGTCTCCCGGGTGGATAAATTTAAGTACCTGGGAGCAACCATTACCACCACTGGTGACCTCGGGGCTGAGCTCCCGATACGTATCGGTATGGCAAGTGGCGCCTTCAACAACATGACCAAGATATGGAAGGCGTCGGCGTTTAGTGTCGAGACGAAATATAAACTGTTTGATGCGTGTGTGTTGCCCATTCTCCTGTATGGGTGTGAGTCCTGGCACCTCACTTTGGCCCAGGCACAAAAAGTATCTGCATTCGAAACGAAGTGCCTCAGGAGAATTTTGGATATAAGATGTACCACCGCATCACGAACGACGCTATACGCCGGCGCACCCAGCGTGAGCCCATCACCTCTACTATTATGTGGAGGAGATGGACTTGGCTGGGACATGTGTTAAGGATGCCGAATGACAGTTGGCCGAGGAGAGCACTGTTCTTCCTCCCATCAGGTTCCCGGGGACGAGGAAGACCCTCTCATACTGTGTTCCGCTCCTTCGAAGCAGAGCTGAGGAATCTGGGCATGGTGTGGGTGGAGGTCATTAACGTTGCGCAAGATCGAGCGCAATGGAGAGCTCTTGTTGCCTCCCTATGCCCCTAAGTGTTAAAATTTGCAAGCTAGCCCATACGTTGTAAGGTAAAAATAAATGATTTAAAAAAATCTATCACAATGACCTTGGTAGGAGCCCACTAAATCGAACTTTTATATTTTGCCTTACATGCTGCCTTCTTCTTAGTATCCTTCCTGTTACATTTACTTTCCCCCCTTGTCTCCTTTTCCCTGTACTTGATCCCCTCCTTAGTTGGTATTAAAAAAAACACTTATGTCATAGAATTAGCTTACATAGTACATGGCGAGTGTTTTGAGGATACAATTTGTAAAATAGTTATACATTTTATAAGTACGAACCTGTCTTTTTTATAATTTAATCAGAATCTTCTATTGGATTAATTGCTAATATTAAGTATGTTAAAGGGCACAACGATCTATAAAAGATCCAAATTTTATACCCAGTCTGTTAGGTAGGTACATTCGATTTTCCTTTCAATATTTTTTTTTAAATGAATCTGTACTCACCCAAAGTGAACACAAATACACTTTCGATATCTTTCACATGAAGCAAAGCTTGTGTTGTAAAAGTGGAATTGGTCAGCACCGGGATTCGAACCCACCACCTCCAATACGCTGTACGCACAAAAGTCGCCGACTAGTCTACCAACCACTTAATAGAACTAAAAAAAAACTTTTCTCCATAATATTATACGCCTTGTGTATAAATTGACAAATGGATATTTGTTGTCACTCCGAATTCATTGCCAAAATGTCTTGTAACAGGCTTAAATAGATCGCAAGCACCATTATCAAGAGCTTCCTGTCCGTTTTTATCTTCAATTAATGACTTCTCTTCATTCATTCGTGTTGAACAAAGTCTTGCTCGTCTCCCACACCATCTAACATCTTGATTGACAGTTGGAGGCCTTCACACTCTACATAATGGGACCGATTAATTGTAGGGTATCTTCTCTAAAGTAATATACGTTATAAAAGCTGTTGATTTTTGAAGAAACCGAATGACATATTTATATTTATTTCATACACATATTTACGTGTCGTCAGAGTGGTCATTTGACATCCTTTAACTCAACTAGTTATAAAAGGACATCTATAGAGAAACAAGGAAGCTTCGAATGCATTCTTTCTGGACATAAAGACTATGGTTGCCCCAATGTGGTTTTTATTATTATTGGGATTTATTATTATTTTAGACATAATTGCTAAATAATAAAGCAAAATCATTCGTATCCAAGTATACAATATTCATATGACCAAGTATACCTACACTTTTTTTCATACATATGTGGAGTTCTTTTAACAGCACCAGAAAATTTAATTCTTTTCAAAAATAACTATATTATTATTTAAACGGCTCTAAAAAATAATAAACGGGTTACTTAAAAATTCTTTAAAATGCCCATTCTCCTCTATGGGTGCATGTGAGTTGCCCATTCTCCTCTATGGGTGTGTGTTGCCCATTCTTCTCTATGGGTGTTAGTCCTAGCACCTGACCAAAGCCCAGGCACAAAAAGACTCGGCTTTTGATATGAAGTGCCTAAGGAGAATTCTGGGCGTAAGATGGTACCGCCGCATCACGAACGACGCTCTACTATTGTGAGGAGGAGATGGACTTGGCTGGGACATGTGTTGTCAGGATGCCAAATGATAGTTGGCCGAGGAGAGCGCTGTTCTTCCTCTCATCAGGGTCCCGAAGACGAGAAAGACCCTCTCACACTGTGTTCCGCTCCTTCTAAGCAGAACTGAGGGACATGGACATGGTGTGGGAGGAGGTCATAAACATTGCTCAAGATCGTGCGCAATGGAGAGCTCTTGTTGCCTCCCTATGCCCCTGAGTGGGGTGTACAAAGGGAGTGTTGTTGTTGTTTTACTTTAAAATAAAAAAAATCACATCAAATTAAAAAAAAAACACGCTCTTGACACTTAAATTTACAGTATGACGAAATATATCCTCTTGTACCGTGAGTTTCAGTGAACCATACCAGGATTAAATTTGTATTAATCCTGAAATAACAGTCATATTGTTCTAGTGTCTGTACTGTAATTGGTTTCCTATCAGAATTACCCATTGTTCACGTCCAGTGACAAATTGTTTGGATACGCTCTGTAACTTCCAGAATTTGCCGAATCATCCCTTTAGAGTTTCAGGCTTTCAACCCGCCCTCCATAATTGGAGGCTTCTTCTACTATCATTTATCATTAATCGACATTACACGCGATGTATCAACGCTTTGGTGAACAGTTTATTCCCTTTTGTATTGTGACGAGTGGAATCATTATTATTTACCTTTTGAGATACTGACAAAATTAAAAACTCAAATTATATTACCAAGCTGTAAATGCGTTCCCGTAGAAACCAGGAATAAAAAATAAATTCTTCTTATAAGATTTTTGCAGAGTAAAAGGTACACTAAATTGTATTTAGGCACTAACATATTTTACTTTTTTTAAAGATGCACAAGACTCTACCAAACTTACGGAAACCACAATTTACATAATATTACTATCCTTGCCTTAAAGATGTAAAGTCGTTTCGATAAAGATCGAATTTATCATTGTTTTAATTCCCTGTAGGTACTTAATAAAATATATGCTTTTACCAGTCTGAGGGCAAATTATAACTGGATATTTACCGGAGCATTTTTTTCTTTTTTTTTTTTAAAACATGCCTCGGGATTTTTTTTTTACATCCGTATAGGTTTAATTCCACATGAATACAATAACGGATCACTCACAGAGCACAAAATATTTCCGAAAAAAAAATGATGTTTTCCTATGTATCGACTGCGAAATAAATTGTTATACGTAAGAAGATGTCTCCAAAAGCTTCGTCAAGACCAAAATGTCGATGATTTTTTTTCTGTCTCCGTTTTTTTTGCAACACTTGGTCACACGCAGAGCGGTGAAACTCCGCCTGATATACATTTTTGAATATCTTGTTAAATATTTGAACTATCTACCTTAAATTTCATATTTTCAATTTGAGATTTATGGAAAATTTTAATAGTTTTTATGACAATTTCTTATACCCGCGTGAGGTAGGTACATTATGCCCCTACCACACACGCTCCGTCTTACCTGTGGTCTTGCCTGCGCAAGCCTGGCTTGTCAGGTAAGACGGAGCGTGTGGTTGGTATAAAACAGTACACCGCACGCTCCGTCTTACCTGACAAGCCAGGCTTGCGCAGGCAAGACCACAGGTAAGACGGAGCGTGTGTGGTAGGGGCATTAGATACTAGAATTCTGTCACCATGGTACACAACACGGCAGAAGTCTGATGATTTTAAAGAAAAAATAACAACTAACGACTCTAAAAATTCATTACTAATGTTCGATTTTTAAATGGAACAAACCACTACGGGCTTACGACCGTCTTCTACTGTTATTTCGAAGGCTGACTTAGTGTGATCACTTTACGTTAACAACGTTCGCCATTAGGTGGTAATGTTTGTCTCCGAAACTCTTAATCATGAGAATTCTCAACATGTTCAACATGTCGAAAACTCTCATGTATGAAACAAGTAGAAATTTAATAGTTAATGAAAAATAGAGAAGAAAAGTTGGAAATGATGATTTGTTTCAAAGATGCAACTTATTTTGAAGATGATATTTTAGGGTACAAATTGACATAAAATACTTGGATTTTAGTACAAAATGTACAAATTGGCACAAAAACGTTGAATAAAAGCAACAATTAAAAAGTCAAGGATTCACGAATACAGCGTGTGACCGCTTTATTGTCTAAACGCGTGTGATCAAGTGTTAAAAATAGGCATTTCCGGTCCAAATTTTGTAATTATTTCAATAAATTTTGGTATTGATTGCGAGGGTAAAATCCAATAATAACTACCTATTAAGTAAGTATAACATTCAGCGAACATTGCTGGGCTCTGCTTCTCTGATTCCGAATTTCAATTAGCTACCCCATCCAATAATATAGAACAGCAAATTAACATTAATTATACACCGTGCAGGCATTTGTAGTTCAGCAGAGGGTAACAGGACTGCCTCGTCCATTTGATAACAAATTGCTGTAACTAAATCACCACTGTTTTAGGGGATTCAAGTAAAACATATTCATATAAAAAATATATAGGTATTCACCAAAATAATCAAAAATCGTGTTATATTTTTTTGTCTATTGCATTTATTTTTTCCTGGTGGTTAAGATGCCGGATTTCGTCCTTTATCATTCGTAAGTCGTGGATTCGATCCTGTTATATTGCGAGAGGGTGTAATATAAAGACGGTACGTGCTTACTTGACGACGTTATTTTATTGACCGATGTGACGATAATTATTATAGACAATATATGTACGTGCATCCAACAGATCCTAGGTGCCGATTTCCTCTTTCACGACACAGATTTTAAGTAGCTCACTGTGGAAGAGTCAGGGAGTGTACTTACCTAACTATGTTCACTCAAAGTGATTGAAAAAATGGAAGGTGGATCGACTATGAGGAATAGGTTCTATGTAAAAGTAAAAAGTAGAAGACACTGCAAAAGAAGGGATAAAATGGTAAGGTGGTAAGGAATGGATTTCCTCTGCCTCCCCTATTAGGAAACGCCTAAATGTGTTAAGTATTTCAAATACGTTTTAATTGCTATTCACGCCTCTAGGAAACCTAATTGATATTTAATAATTAGTTTTTGTTCATTTTTGTGGTTACATCGCTTTGACAGTTGTTGTTCCATTCTAATGGATATTGTCAGTATCATCTATGCTTCTGCAATCGTAAACATCAATGATAATAATAATGGTAGCCATAGACAAGTTATCTCGAAATGGTGTTGGATTATAGTCGTAAAGCATTATTAACATGCTTGTTATCTGATAATTGTATTCAACCAATAATAGTGCTGCTTCATTCCAAACCTGCAAATTATTCCGCAATTCATAATATAATATTATAATATTGTCCAATTGTTTTTTTATTACTGTCCAATTGTTATTTTTTTACTACATTGTCCAATTGTTTTGTTTATTTATTTAACCAAGAACACATAATTGCTTATTTGAATTCAGCGTTTTCTATCAATTAATTATTATCTATATATGTGAAGGAAAAACTTTCTGACAATTTTTACGAAAATTGCGCGAACGGGGAGGAGTATTAAATTTCGCACACTTATAGTTTATATACCTACCTTGAGAAGGAGTGACGAATGTACCTATATATTATATTACTCATAGTAAGTATATGGAATATACATGAGTCTTGTGATCGGATTTCAAAAAAAATAGATTTCGCTGAAATTAATTTTCTCGACGTTTTCGAGGGTGTAGATTCCAAAAATGCAAAAAAAAATTTTTTTAAATTTCCGCTTACCCATACGCGTACTCGTAAAAATGTGTGCGCACCTATAACTCATAGTAATTCTTATCCGATTTGATTGAAATTTGGTAGAACGGTTAGCCCCCCGATGTAGATGAGTCAGTAAAATGTTGAGATATGTACCTTCAGGGGAACCCTCTTAAAGTATCCAAAGAAAATTTCACTTTTTCTAGAAAAAGGGCTAAAAAGGAAAAAAAAAATTCTTCGATTTTCATAAAATTTGGTATACGGGATGGTTTTATGCTGTTACACAAGCACGTAAAATTTGAGGTCCGTAACTTCAGTGGGTCCCCCTTAAAGTACCGATTAATATTGAATATGTAGTTCTAAAGCAGATAATAAAAAGCTCCAATAGTCGATATCATTTTAAAGTTTCTATAATAATTCCAAGGATAAATTCATTTTAATTGTAAAATTATGAATTTTTATGCAAAGATAATATGTTTTACACGAAAAGGCTGTTATAATATACTATGAGTTCTGGGCTACCATAGGCTAGCAGCTTTTTTTTCAATAAGGAAAAAAATAGATTAAATCAATTAAAAAAACATTACAAACACCAGTGTAATGTTATCTACCTATTTGATACTCACACACACTTCCACAGGCTACTTAAAAAGATTATTAACTTCATAGAAACAAATGTAAAAAAAGCTTTTCATAATGGGTATACTCAAATGGAAGGTGGGGCGGGCAATTGTGGGATATTGTTGGTTATGACCCAAATTGAGATTTATGTGAAGGAAAAAATTTGTGACCATTTTTCGAAAATTGCACGGACGGAGAAGTATGAAATTTCGCATACATAAGTATGCGATATTATAAAATTTATATAGAGGAGTAGCAAATGCGAATGCATAAAAAAAGATTTAATCATAACAAAAACATTACAAACACTACTGTAATGTTATGTATTTGCAACTAATTATAAAATATGAATGAGACGACAAGACAAAAGAACTAAATAGAGAGTAAAATAAAAGAAATTTGACTATGGATGACAGTACTAGACTGATTTTAGTGGTTGACAATATCCTAACAATACTCACACACACTTCGATGTATTTGACATTGACACATAGGCGCATATTCTTTTGTTTCTCTGTGGTCAAATTTATTTGTGTTTAATACTCGTTGAAAAAACGTACAAATCATCATTCAAATTTGACGTATTGTTTTTGAAAGAAATTTTTGAATCAATGATGTTCAAGCTTATGGGTCGAATTTCGAGCACTGGTCGACTACTAGTGATAACTATTTGTTGAATGATTTATTGAGATATATGGCTAAGCTATATGGAACGTCTGTTGGGAAAGCTAGTATAGAGATAAAAGTTGGAAATTATTGAGAACAAGAGAGCAACCAAATTAGGAAGACTGCGACTGCTCAGTTTGATTAAATTTACACATTAGTCCAATTTAACGTGCAGCGACGATATATCACAATTTATATAGACTGGTGTGTTTTATATCCGAGGAAGGTGTTGTTGGGATTACATGGTCTGATAGTGCTAAGGCGCGCTCGTATTTCAACACTTGTAAGTAGAATTAATATGGAGTGGAAGGTAGCTTTATCATACAACCTTTGGCCTTTACTCTAATTATTCAGCGATATATTTGAAACTTACCGAAGGAAGACGAACACCTCCGACTCACGCGCTCATCTTACCATCTCCTTCCTCCTCCACCCTCCTCACAGCTCTTACGATAATTTATGCCTTCCCTCCAATCCGTATTAAATGGGTGCCTTCAACTGTTGGTTTTGTACCTCCTTTTTGCGAATAGAGGAAATTCAGATCATACATACCTGCCTTGATATGCGTGATAGAGTAATTAGCCACCGAAATAGGGCCTTCACCGTCCAAGGAATAACCTAGCTGAATTTCAGTCAAAAAGAACTGGAGGTCTGAGACTGGCCCTACTCCCGTAGACAATTTGAATTTTGCGAAAGAATTCAAATTCAAATTCCAATATTTTTATTAAGGAAATAAAAAACATTAAAAAAAATACATTCACATTTCACAATAATAAATTTATATTTATTTTTTTTACCCCCAAAATTGAGCAGAGCTCGTGCTTTGGGGAATTATAGGGTTGTATTTATTCATTCAATGAGTAAGTCATTTCAAGAAAATAAACATACCAACATACAACAAACAAGCATCACAAAGGACACATGCAAACAAAAATAACAATTGCAATAACAATAGCAATCACAAAATCATCAGAGATGATAAAAAGCAAAAAACAGCCAAATTCAAGACATACACTCAAGCCAGAATAACAAAAACAAAACAACAAAATCAAACCATAATAACAAGGAAAAACGAATTCATCAACACACACCCAATTTTTTAATTTTTTGACAATTTAGAGTGCGAAAAAATTGAACTGTCCACTGGAACGTATAAATAATAATTACAGGTCAAATCTCTTTATAGCGAATACCGAAGTAACGAAATATCCAGTATAACGAATCGTCAATTTATCTCCGAAAAACTGCCATATAAAATATACTGAAACAAAATTAATTGTAATAATAATGTGACGACACAAAAAATAAAAAATGTATTATATCCAGTATAACGAAATTTCATTTTAACGAAATATTTTTTATGGTTCCGTGAAGTTCGTTATACCGAGATTTTACCTGTATATAAACCAAACAAAGTCACTTAGGTATATAAAAATTTAAAAAGTGAACGAACGAATTGACGAAAAATTCGTTTGCAAAATCAAATTGTCAAGGTCTAGGGCCACTGATTCAATGCGAGGAGGTTTATTTGACGTCGAAAGCCCTCTTTCAGTGGTTAATTCCTTCTATTGTCCTCTCTCGTGCTTATTATTATCTAATTTCCATAAAGTTACTTCTTACTGATATTTATTTATACTTTACTGTACATCGATTTTAAAACAATTAAAATGCAATTAATATACAAGCACAACATAAATAGAGCGAACTTTCCCAAATAAAAATATTGTACAGTTCTAGTAATAGTCACTCAATAAGTCTGAAAGTGCAAAGGGGCTAAAAATAAGTTGGACTATTATAGAATGAGTTTAACTCGCTCTATTTTTTTTGTGAATAGTTGATTGAATATTTTTTTACGAAATTAGAAATCACGGTGAGAGCTCGCTCACAAAAGGTTGTCGATCTCATCTAATTTTGTACTTTGATCTCATTCATGACTAAGCCATATGTAAATAGCATCATGAAACCACGGGGAGGTTCCTCGTAAAGTAGAACAACTCGAGTTTTTCTCCTAAACCTTTGAATTAAGAGACAATATCATCACTCTCAACTCTGCAACCTTCACAGATGGGTTACCTTGTCAGCATAAAGTGAGACCTCTTGTTTCTAAATACACTCCCTGAGATGACTATTGGCTCTCATTTTGAATTAATTTCAATCTAGCTTAGCGGTACATTCGCCAACTTTCTTACTGTAGTACTTTGAAATTTTAGACTTTTAAGAATGAATGAAGTCAAACGAATAAAGTCAATAACGTCTTTTGCTAGAGATGGGAAGAGACTAACTTTGAATAAAAGCGAAACATTTTAAGTGTATTATCCAATTAAATGCACTATGAGACGGATACGCCGTTTTTTGCCTTGTTTTATGTTGAGTGTATAAATACAGTATTAATGTATTATATTCAGTGATTGATCCCCTAACACTAGCGATAAATGCTGTCTGCTGGCATTTAATGACAATTTAGTGTGAATTTGGGCTTGATAGTGTTTATTTTATTTTGTACTTAACTTTATATTTTGTTGATTAAAATTACTTTACTTCTTACTTAATCCACATTTTTCCCAGTGTGGACGCCATGGAGTTCTTTTTGAGTGTTGATTTTGACTTGCTTCGCCTTCTTAGCCCATCCGGATTGTATGTAGAAAAGGCAAGACTCAAGACTCTAGAGGGACATTCGGAGAACATGCCCATGCCCAAGCCAACTCAATCTGCAATTCTGGAAAACTGAGGTGATTGGCTGTTGTGCTGCTCTGACATAGTGGTACCACGTTATCCCCAAAATCTGTTGCAAAAATCTATTCTCAACACTGAGGATCTTCTTATGTTTACCCTTCGTCAGATTCCAGGATTCACATCCATAAAATTCGTATTTTTGTTCACCACAATGTACTGATTACAAAATATTATATTGGTGTTAGTTGTTCTTTTTTC
Source organism: Mystacides longicornis (assembly GCA_963576905.1). Classification (NCBI taxonomy): domain Eukaryota; kingdom Metazoa; phylum Arthropoda; class Insecta; order Trichoptera; family Leptoceridae; genus Mystacides; species Mystacides longicornis. The sequence goes on along the minus strand of OY756424.1, from coordinate 9,341,410 downwards.
CTATATTATTTCTTTTAGTATTATCTGAAAAACTATGTGTACCTTAATGGATATCATATTGAGTTTAAATTTAAAAAAAAATGAAGAGTGTGCAAATAATTATATCAACAACTGTAGTTGAAGTTTAGTGGTAATAATAGAAACCCAGGACAGGAAATAGTGTTTGGAGTGAATCATAATATTGATCTAAACTCGCAGAGACCTGATCTTTGGATCCATTATTGTCATCAGGAAGCTCCCTTCTCAATATTCCCCAATAAATTATTATTTTAATGAATAAAGTTTGGGACGTTCAGTTCAGCCCAATAATGGTAATCGATTCTGAATAATTATTCCATTGCCGAACGTTTTCCTTTTTTGAATAAATCACCTATTGTATGGTGTTGCCATCAACAATGAACATTACTATTGTTATTGTATAACCCCTAAATAAAAAAAAATGAAAAAGGTTTTTGAATTCCGAATACATGGTAATTTTATTCGATTTGCTAATTTTAAAAATATAATATTCTTGAATGGAAGGTAGGTACTCACGCACTGCACCCTAGTATGTTAAATTTTATTCAAACTCTTAATAAACGCACGACAGAATCTTTAAGTTTCTGTTTATTGGTTTTGAAAGATTTCTTTTAGGGCTGGCTTTGTGACTAAATCGGTTTTTTGTGCAGTACCTATACCCTAAAGATGTAAGAACCACTTGATCGCGGGTTCAGTCTCCGCTTCTCTTCTTATCATAATATTTCAGTAAAATTTCGTTTAATTGGGGTCTATTCTAAACAATATATACAGTAAGGTAGGAAACAGGCTTCATATGTGACTTATTTACATTTTATTTACAATTAATTTATTATTAACCTACTACACCGCGAGATCTTGGATTTTTTTTAAATAAAAGCAATAGTAGAGGAATTGTTTTGATTACAAACTTATGACCTGTCGAACTTCATCCGGCAATACAATAAATTATTAGCTAAATATAATTATTTTATTATGTCGTAAACTGCATTTTATTCATGTAGTAAGTCAAAGTAAATTTTTTATTCTGGGTTAGGTTGAAGGTCGACGGGCGGGTCAGCTAGTATATAATATTAACATCAAAACAAATGGGTACCTATTTAAATATTTTTAGACAAAATTGAATTTAGTTTTAAATTCTTATGGGCTAAAAAAAACTCATTTTTTCTAGTTCAAGAACTTGTTGTAATTTTATTTTCCAAAAACAACAGAAATAATAAAAAATGCTTCAAGTTTAGGAATACGAGTTGAGTTAAATGTTTTTACTTTCATTATGAATACAAAAATATTATAAATGAGAAACGCAACTCCACCCTTTCTCTCGTAGTCTCATTAAATTAGAGTTTTTCTTCGGTAGGAAAATTGTGTTTGAAGATATTAAAGCCTTACTCATTACCAAGGAAAATATCATCACTAGCTACCTACTTGCTGTTTAGTTTTGTAGACCGAGGTCCGAAAATGTACAAGTAGCTACTAACTTATTTCTGCCATAGAGATTACGCAGCCAAAGTTTTTTTTTTTTTTTACATCCCTCCATAGACCCATTACGGGCACTTGGGTTTGTCATAATTACAAAAACATCTGAGTAAAATTACAATCTGAATAAAATCATATATAGAAATCAATTAAGTGAACAATAATAATGCATTAACCAGTAGCGGCTCTGATTTGAATGTAAGGGGTTCACATCAGAGTTTTGTCAAATTACATAAAACATACAAAAGACAAGCAAGTTATTAGACAGTTGGAACGTGTTCAGTAGTTACCCATATGATGATCCATCAATACCAAACGATTGCATCCCGCTTTCAATCAGGCAGGATGGTTCATCTAGCATGTCGTCTACCGAGTAAAAAGTTTTCTGGACAAGGTACGCCCTCAGCCTTCTCCCAAACATGTTTTCCGTCATGAGTCTCATCTCCAGGGGGAGCTTATTATAGAGACGGACACTAAGACATGTATAGCTCTTTGATGACTTAGTCAGTCTATGCCTCACAGCTCTAATGTCACCCCTATTTCTAGTATAATGCTCATGCATGTCGGCATTCCTGGGGGTATTTAGCAGGTTCCTTCTCGCGTATAGTAAACATTCCCAAATGTATACGCCAGGCATCGTAAGAATATTCAATTCTTTGAATGCTACACGGCAAGAATCTCTGGAATGCATACCAAGGATTGCTCTGATTGCTCGTTTTTGTAATATAAATACCCAAGAGGAATCCCATAAATCATTATACTGTGGAAGTAAGCAAAGTATACGGACCTTGCCGCCACCTGTCCACAGATGGCCTTAATTTTTTTTATTTTGTCCAAATTGGCGCAAAAATAGAAAAAAAGTTGTAAATATATAGCTTAAATTAGTAATTATTAGTATGCTAGATAAATGCCTCGAAAAGGGAGTTTAGTGTTTACTTATGACCTTATGAGACGTGCAAAGTAAAATACGGGGTCATTTTTATTCAAAAGGTTTACTATCTGTTTCAGTCTTGTTGTTTTATAGATGAACTTTGTAAGTGAGACACCAAATGCAATTATTTCCAAGTATTTTGTAGCTCTGTTATGGCCTGTCAATGACCCCTTAATGAATATTTCATAATATTTCAGCAAATCCAATCCAAATTCCTTTCACACCCCAGTTAGAGTCATAGGAAGGCAACCAGAGCTCTACGTTGCGCTCGATCTTGCGCAATGTTTATGACTGCCGTTCTTCCTCCCATGCATCAGCGTCCCGAAGACGCGAAAGACCCTCTCATTCACTGAGGGATTTAGACATGTTGTGGGAGGAAGAAGGAAAAGAAGAAAAATACAAACAGTTAATCCAATCTCACCCTATTTAGTTATTGCATATTTATATTGGTTAGTGTGGCTTATAAACAAGATTCTATTAGGAAGTATGTACGCTTGACGTGTAATTATTGTGTTTATATCCAACTAACTATCGTGCAGTTTTAGAGTGTGATTGGATACTACTTATTAAAAGCTATTGAAAAAAAAAACAACACAACAATTTCATTGGCAAACTTAAACTAAACCTCGTATAAAACTATTATCTAGGAACAAAGGAGGTTAAAGTACTTTGTAATGGGCTAAAGAAATTTTAGGCTTGATTTATAAATAAGACATAGTTTTAAGAATGATTTTCATAAATTTATGACATTGGTCTTCGTGCTTTAGCCACTCGGTAGAATAAATCGTTAACCCTTCAAAAGCCTTCTGACAAAACTCCACTAAGACTCTCCTTGTAATTTCCAAAGTTTCACAATTTATCCCTTCCAGCGTTTCAATTTTGTTCTCATAATTTTTTTTCTTTTCCAAATTGACTCTGTCCATGTAGAACATTTCGCTAAATGGTCTGCCATTTTGTTCGTTATTAAACATTTCGTCAGCCGTTATACAGGGTGTCCCAAAAAGTATGGATAATCGGCAAACCAGGGATAGAGAACCCCTAGGGCTATCCAAAAACCTTAATATGTGTTCTAAAATTTTTTGTCGTTTTCGAGTTATAATTTTTTTTTTATTTCGGGATACTTTCTCATACTTTCAAATCGTTTTTAAGTATGATCCCGTAGGTATAGGAAAATGAAGTTTACAGGGTAGATACTAAATGAAATAAGAAAGTTTTTGAAAAATGTTTGGCAAATTTTTTTTATGTGACCTATTTTTAAATCGCCCTCAAACATTTTTGTCAATTTTCTGATTTGATTATTTTTGAAATACAACTTTTTTTTGAAGCTATAGTATCAAATTGGATAAAACAAATTCTTATATCTAAAACGTACACTATTCAACAATTTTTTTTAAAAAAATTAAGGGTGTATCTCAATAAATAGCGTCTCTGTGACCAATTATGTCGTGACAGTCGGAGTTTTTCGAAAAAAATCGGAATCGGATGCACAGACATAACGATGTGGCTAAAATAGTTCATCAAAAACTTGCCTTGAAATATGGTTTGCTCGATCTTGAAGTACCTTATTATAGGTACACCCCAATTTCGGTAATGCAAAACAGTAATACAAAGTTGTATTGGGATATACCAATACAAACTGACCGAACGATTAACGCAAATCGTCCGGACATTGTATTGGTTGATCGTAGGAACGGGATAACGTATCTCGTGGATATCACTATTCCGTATGACGAAAATTTGAAAAAAGCCGAGCAAGATAAGATAATTAAATATCTTGATCTTGCTCACGAAATCAAGGATATGTGGCATACACCAACCACGTACATAATACCTATAGTGATATCGACGAATGGAGTTATTCCTAAGTCTCTTAAAGACAATCTAGGGAAACTTGGCATCTGTTGTGGTCTCAGATATGCCATCCAAAAGGCAGTTCTGTTGTCCTCATGTAGGATGTTAAGAAGGTTCCTTTCTCTGTAGTTCGAGGATCTCTCATGATTACATTACATCGTGATGTATCATGAGAGATAATACCGATATTTTTATATTTAGTATATAGCATTGTATTCAATTTTAATTTATTTTTATTAATTTTTTTTTACAATGATGTATACTTCATATGATATATTGTGATTTAATGAATAAATGATTTGAAATAATAATAATAATATAACACCTAGCAACGGTTTGACATCATACATTACATAAAAGATCTCCATCTTTCAAAAATATTTTTTTATAGTTATTTTTTACAATTTATCTTCAAGATTATTAAAAAAGTGTTTTTTACTATTTGTTTTATAATTTGTGCTATAAAAACTCTACTTTTATAAAACTCTACGCTTTGGAAAAACGAAAATTGAAAATTTATTATCAGTGTTTTGGAAAATAAAAATTAACTTGACAACGGAACTGTTTTGTGAAAAAAACAATTTTTGAAATATTTTTCATGGTTTATTTATTTTTGGATTTTTTTTTTGGATCAGTCAAATAAAATGGAAAACAAGAACTTTTATAAAAAAAAATAAAAAAAGAAGAAAATGTATAATGCCAAACTAACTGTTAATTATTGTTTGTGATGGAAGAAGATCGGACACCACCATCGACACCTGCATGCTTGGGCCGAGTGAACCCTCGTAGTTCAGCAGGCCCCGCTGCAGGTGGTCAAGTACGCCGCAGGATGAGATGGACGAGAGAAATGAATAAAAATGTCATCCGGGCGTACAACCGAGCTACAGAGGGGGGCAGTTTCTTGACTGGCTACAGACAAAGGCTGTCCCAGGAATGGCTTCTTCTGGAGCCCACGATAAATGTTAGTACCCAAAGATTGTCCGATCAGGTTCGGGTAATAATTAGAAACAAATTATTATCGGAATCTGAACTAGACGTTCTTAGATCGGAATATTTAAGTTCTCCGATGAATCATCATAACACAATTTTGGAAAGTTCAGATGATAACCATACAAATGTTACAAATAATTCTAATGATGCTTCAAACGAGAACTTTGAATATTTTAATATCCCTGATTATGACACTATTAAGAGCAAATATGAAGAGATGCTTCTGTTGTTTCGTAATCAAGAACCCTTTCTTCGACCTTTATATCCAAAATTTAAAAGTTTTCCAATTATTGAAAAAATTATTTGTCGGGTTAATAATATTATTTTAGATGATTTAAACTCCTGTCAAAATTTACAAGATGTTCATTCTATTCTTGATTGTGCAGCGGCTACTTGCGTAACTATGGCAAAAATTAAATTTAATCGAAATCAAAACATCATTGAGCATTCAAGTACCCCCCGTTGGCAAAAAAGAATAGAAAATAGAATTACTAAATTTCGTTCAATAATTGGAAAACTTACATCATTTAATTCTGGAAACCATAGACCAAGATTAAAATTATTTGTTGAGAAAATTTTTGATATCGAAAATATATATTCAATTGATAACTTTAATTTAAAAATAATAGAAAAAATTGACTTTTTTAAACAACGAGTCTTGGCGTTAGCTAAACGGATTAGAAGATTTAAAGAAAGGGTTCAAAGGAAAAAACAGAACCATCTCTTCTCCTTTAATCAAAAAAAATGTTTTACCAATCTGGAAGATTCAAATTTCAAAACAGATAATTTACCTAATAAAGATGATATGGAAACTTTTTGGAAAAATCTTTGGTCGAATTCTATATCCCATAACACTAATAGTGATTGGTTAGAAGAAATTAATTCTGAACATCCAGAAATGCAAAATTTTAGTATAAATTTGATTGACGTTAAAACTGCATTAAAAAAAATACAAAATTGGAAATCTCCGGGAAAAGATGGGCTACAAAACTTTTGGATTAAAAAATTTACAAATTCACATATAATATTGGCAAGACAGTTTCAATCTGCAATTGAAAATTTGAACTTTCCAGAATTCTTAACAGAAGGATTAACCCACGTGATCCCAAAAATCAATAATGCTTCAACTCCAAATAACTTTAGACCAATTACATGCCTACCAACAATTTATAAACTTTTGACATCTATAATTTCAAACAAAATTCATTCATACTTAATTGAAAATGATATTTTATCTGTCAGACAAAATGGATGTAAAATGGGATCTCGTGGGACAAAGGAATTATTGCTCTTAATAGACAGTATTATTTGTGAGCAGGTGAAACACAAAAAGAAAAATATCTCTATGGCATGGATTGATTACAAAAAAGCATATGATTCAGTCCCACATTCTTGGCTAATAAAAGTTTTGGAAATATATAAAATTAACAACGAACTCGTAGAATTTCTAAAATTTTTGATGTCAAAATGGAGAACAAAAATTTCTGTTTCTCAACCTTCTGGAAAATATGTTACCGATTCAATCCATATCAATAGAGGTATTTTTCAAGGAGATAGTCTAAGTCCGCTTTGGTTCTGCTTAGCTCTAAATCCACTGAGTAAATTATTGGAATCCTCAAATTGTGGCTATGAATTAAAAAGGTCTGGTATTAAATTTAGTCATTTACTTTATATGGACGATTTAAAATTATTTGGTAAAAATTTAGTTGAATTAGAAAAATTAATCAAAATTACAAAAAAATTTAGTGATGATATAAAAATGGAATTTGGCTTAGAAAAATGTGCAAAAATTAATGTTCAAAAAGGAATAATCCGAAACAATCATCAAAATAGTTCTTCATCTGTTACAGACATTCCTCTTTTAGATAATCAAAATTACAAATATCTTGGCTTTCAACAAAATCTAGTTTTTGACCACAAAATTATTAAAAATAACATTAAAAATGAATTTATTAAACGATTAAAAAAAGTTTTGAAAAGTTTTCTCTCCGGGAGAAATAAAATTATGGCCATTAATTCATGGGTTGTACCGAAAATTTTGTATTCTTTTGGAATCATTAAGTGGAACCAAACGGAACTAGACAAGATGGATTTAAAGGTACGTAGTTTGCTCACACAATATAGGATGCATCATCCAAGATGTTCCTTGATGAGATTATATTTACCAAGGAAGATTGGTGGTAGAGGCATGTTAAACATCAAAAACATGAATAACAAAGAGATAAACCTCCTCCAATCTTACTTTATCTCATCAAGGAATAAGTTGGGTTATGAGGACCTCATTGCGTGTGATTTGAAGTACACGCCCTTAAATTTATCAAATCCTGTTTCACCACCGATAATTGGGGTACAAGATCGGGTTGATATATGGAAAGGCAAGTCTCTCCACGGTCGATTCTTCGAAACTTTAAATTCATCACATGTAAGTCTTGAAGATTCGACTGGATGGTTGAGGTTTGGTGAACTATTTTAGCGAAACAGAAGGTTTTGTCTGTGCAATACAAGACCAGATCATCGTCACTAATAATTATAAAAAATATATTATTAAAACACCTGATATAATTGATAAATGTCGTGCATGTGGCCAAACAGGAGAAACACTCAGACATATTTTGTCTGGGTGTTCTCTCCTGTGTGGTTCTGAGTATCTGCACAGACATAACGATGTGGCTAAAATAGTTCATCAAAAACTTGCCTTGAAATATGGTTTGCTCGATCTTGAAGTACCTTATTATAGGTACACCCCAATTTCGGTAATGCAAAACAGTAATACAAAGTTGTATTGGGATATACCAATACAAACTGACCGAACGATTAACGCAAATCGTCCGGACATTGTATTGGTTGATCGTAGGAACGGGATAACGTATCTCGTGGATATCACTATACCGTATGACGAAAATTTGAAAAAGCCGAGCAGGATAAGATAATTAAATATCTTGATCTTGCTCACGAAATCAAGGATATGTGGCATACACCAACCACCCACATAATACCTATAGTGATATCGACGAATGGAGTTATTCCTAAGTCTCTTAAAGACAATCTAGGGAAACTTGGCATCTGTTGTGGTCTCAGATATGCCATCCAAAAGGCAGTTCTGTTGTCCTCATGTAGGATGTTAAGAAGGTTCCTTTCTCTATAGTTCGAAGATCTCTCATGATTACATTACATCGTGATGTATCATGAGAGATAATACCGATATTTTTATATTTAGTATATAGCATTGTATTTAATTTTAATTTTTTTTTATTAATTTTTTTTTACAATGATGTATACTTCATATGATATATTGTGATTTAATGAATAAATGATTTGAAATAATAATAATATAACACTTTTCTATACAAAGGTATCAGTATAGCCGGTGGAACTTATTGCCTAAGGCAATTTTTTCCAGTCAACCGGTCCCGTCCAATCTGAGACAGGCCAACCCCGGGTAGAAATTTCAAGTGAAAAACACTTAGAAAAACTCTGACCCTGAATGATAATTATTAATGTTTAGATAACTTTCATGTCTTAATATTTACTGAATTAGATAATTCAGCATCTATTTTTTTTAATAAATTATATGTAGTTATATTATCTAAGAAGTTGTATCGATTCCTTTCTCCAAAAAAGGAAACATTTTTCACCCAGCATTAGGTACCTGGTCAAAAAATTGGAAGACTTTACTCCTTGATTAAAATACCTCTCGATATGATTGACTCTCTTTTTTAATCAAATATATTTCTGGCGACTGTTAGAAATCAAAATATCCAATAAGCTTAAGTGAAAGAAGAGAAATCGAAATAACGATACTTTTTGATGAGTCTAGAAAGGGCCAATTCCTATGAAGGAGTTGCTAATGCGTGCCCTTTCCCTTCCATTCTTTATTTAGAACAGAATTAGAGCCCTCTCGCCTCGAACAATTCTGAATAATAATTCTGCTTTTTTTGTGTCTATAAGTAGAATCAATGAATAGATTTTATAAGAGAAGAACAAAATGGAAAAAGGGAGTTGATTCTATATGGTTCTAATAAGCTTCTTCTACTCTACAGTGTATATCGATATTTTCCCTCTTCTATTTTGCTGATATTGAAAGAAAATTACAGAGTAAATTAGTAGGTACCTACTTAATGCCAGGGTGAAACAACTTTTTGTTTTTTTTTTTGCTATTGGGATACATTTTTGTTTCAGTAAATTATTATTAGTGTGAATAAAAGTGAAAAACGGGGATACACATAAATGGCAATTTTAAAATATTCAACATAATATATTGAATGTTGTAAATTAAAAAAAAAAGCTGTATGTACCTATCCAATAAAAGAAATAAAAAAAGTCATCCGAATCAGATCGCACATTCTAAATGTCGCTGTCCAGCTATGTAGCTTAAGAATGGAGGTTGAATCAATCAATCAAATCTCCCTTTACAGCCCACTCAGAGGCATAATAGGGAAGCAACAAAAGCCCGCGCAGTGTTAATGACCTCCTCCCACACTATGTCCATATATCCCTACTTCAAAGGAGCGGAACACGGTGTGACAGGGTCTACCTCTATTTCGGCACCCTAAAGGAATGAAGAACAGCGCTCTCCTCGGTCAACTGTAATTTGACATCCTTAACACATGTCTCATCCAAGTCAATCTTCTCTCCATAATGTTAGAAGTGATGGACCTACGCTGGTTGCGCCAGCTTTTACCTAAGATTCTCCTGTGACCCTATTCTATTTTTATCGAAAGGTAGTCACGGAAGTAAAGTGAGTTTTGCACAATACATTTTGTATGGGAAACGTGTATAACAAACAACGTAAAACAACGAAAATATTGAATAGTAAAACTTACCCAAAGCAAAACGAGAATGTATTGTATTTAAAAATAGAAGATCAACGTTGCTCAGATAACTAGTTATTTATTTATTTATTTAATAAGGCAATAATCCCCCCTTCAAAAATGCGTACGCATTTGTGTGAAGATGAGGATAATACAAAATTATATATTTACATTAACAATGATGATCACAATATAAACTTTACTTAAGTCTTAAATTATCACAATCCATTACAGTAACAAAAAAAAAGAAGCAAACAAAATGAAACCAATACACTAATGCCCCTACCACACGCTCCGTCTTACCTGTGGTCTTGCCTGCGCAAGCCTGGCTTGTCAGGTAAGACGGAGCGTGTGGTTGGTATATAAAACAGTACACCGCACGCTCCGTCTTACCTGACAAGCCAGGCTTGCGCAGGCAAGACCACAGGTAAGACGGAGCGTGTGGTAGGGGCATAACACCTTCAATGTGAAGAGTTAGTTTGCTTTATAAAAAGAGTGAAAAATATATTTAAACAAGAATTGAGCATCACTTCTTTAATATTAAAATATATATTCTTTATTATTACATAAATTTACGCTAGCGCAATCAATAAATGTTCTCATACTTATATCTATCTAATAAAATAAATTTTATTTGTTCACAGCCAGGATCTCCAAACCCAACAGTGAAACTTTGGATTCTGGATATAGTGAATGTTAGCCAACCGAAAAGATGGGAAGTGCGACCTCCGATGGCTTTGGAAGGACAGTAAGTAACTTTTCCTTATTAAGCTTTTGCTAAGCAGACTTGATCCTACCATGGTTGAGTTAGAAACGCCAATTTCTAGGCTATACCACCAATATCCAATTTCATACTTTATCCACGTTCGCTTCCATAGTAAAACACGTGGAGGCTACGAAAGCTCTGAGCCTCTTTATCTTGCGCCAGTAGTTATAATGTATCCCAGTTTAGGATATCAGCATCTTGTAAAACCGCAGTGAGTGCCCAGCTGATTATTTTGGCCTGCATCGTATTCTTGTCCCATCCGAATTGTAGAAGAGGCTTGAAAAGACTATTCAAGACTCTCGGGGGACATTCGGAGAATGTGGCCAAGCCAGATCAATCTGCGCTTCAGGATGACTTAAATGATAGGGTGCTGTGTTGTACTTAGGGATTGCAATCCGGTCTCATTTTGAATCCGGCCGGATCCAACCGTATTTTCGTGAATCCGGCCGGATCCGACCGGATTGAAATAACCTTGATTAATTGACATTTTATTTTATTTACATAATATAAACGGCTTTCGCCTTTAAACACAAATTCATTACATTTGTACAAAAAAATATCTCAAACAATATAGATGATCAAAAAAACAAAGACAGTCACAATGAAATAAAATTAAATATCACTCAAAAAAAAAGTCACTAATCAACAAAATCAAAAAATAAAAAACTTTAAACTTTCTGTAAAATCCATTCATAAAATAATTAAACATCACAAAAAATCCAAAAAAAAAAAAAAAAAACTTTACTCTGCAAAAACATAATACCTATATAAAAAAAAATTATAAATAAAATAAAATACAAATTTAAAAAAGACAAGTCACAACAAAACAAAATTAAAAATTATTAAAAAAAGTGACAAAGAAACTAAATTAAGAAAAAATTAGACACAAAGAAATAAAATTAAAAATCACAAAAAAAAAACTTTAAATTTTCTGTATAGACATGCAGACAAAAATTCAAATTTGAAAATTAAGAAGTAAAAATGCCAGAATCCAGCCGATGAAATCCATTCATAAAATAATTAAAAAAAAAAACAATACTTACAAAAATTTCTTAAAAAAAAAAAAACTCTTCGCTAAGGCATATAAAGAATATAAAAAAAAAACAAATAAAAACAAGGACAGTTACAAAGAAATAAATTAAAATTATTAAAAAAAAACTTTAACTTTCTGTAAAGACGTGCAAAAAAATGAAATCTGAAAAATAAGATGTAAATGTCAGAAGCAAGCCGATAAAATCCATTCATAAAATAATTAAACATCACAAAAAAATCAAAAAAAAAAAAAAATTTTTACTCTGCAAAAACATAATACCTACCTATATAAAAAAAATATAAATAAAATAAAATTCTAATTTAAAAAAGACAAGTCACAACAAAACAAATTTAAAAATTATTAAAAAAAGTGACAAAGAAACTAAATTAAGAAAAAAATTAGTCACAAAGAAATAAAATTAAAAATCACAAAAAAAAAAAAAATTTAAACTTTCTGTATAGACATGCAGACAAAAATTCAAATTTGAAAATTAAGAAGTAAAAATGCCAGAAGCCAGCCGATGAAATCCATTCATAAAATAATTAAAAAAAAAAACAAAAAAAACAATAGGTACTTACAAAATTTTCTTAAAAAAAATAAAAATAAAATAACTCTTCGCAAAGGCATATAAAAAACAAAAAAAATAATAAACAAATAAATAAAAACAAGGACAGTTACAAACAAATAAATTAAAAAAAAAATTAACTTTCTGCAAAGACGTGCAAAAAAATTGAAATCTGAAAAATAAGATGTAAATGTCAGAAGCAAGCCGATAAAATCCATTCATGAAATAATTTCGAACAAAGTCGATATTTAAAACTTTAAAACCCATCAATCATTCCACATAAAATACACACACACACACACACATAAACATATACACGCACATACATTTTAAACAATAATGAAGGCTAAAAATAAAACAGCACATATACGAAATTAATTTAATTAAGATATGACTACTTTTAAATGGTAAAAACTATAAAAAATAGTTTCGAAAGAAATATAATTACAAATAAGATTACGTATGTATCATAAAAGTCAAATTTAAATGTAATTCGATATTTCTTTTCATTCGATAGTCAATACTATCAATACGATCAGTCAACACTACCTATCCCATCTTGGGCACAGGGAGGCAAAAGCAGCATTACACTGCGCCCAGTGTGACGCATTTGCCTCCTCTTCTCTTCGTATCTTCATAGGTTCCCACAATTTTACCTACAATAACCCTGTGGAATTGCTAGGGATACGGATTCGAGTCCGGTCCATGTTTAGTATGCCGAAAAATCCCTTAATATGATTAACCGGATCCGATCTCCGGATCCGTCAATTTCTGCCGGATCCGATATGAGCTTTTTGATACCGGATCCGTTTTTCCGGATGCAATCCCTAGTTGTACTGTTCTGGCGCTTGGTACGTTCTCATTTGAGACATAACACCTACGCTCAAATTCTGTCGCGGCCCTCTTCAGCTCTATATAGGATGCGCAGCCCATGTCCATGTACGAAACGTAAGCACAAGATAGGTTATTTTGTAGGTACTAGAAACTAGATCCTACATTGAAGGTGGGGTTTATAATGCACAAAAAGTCTACCATTCTAAAGTTTTATCCCAGTTTTTTTTTTTTTTTTTTTTTTTTTTTCAAACAAACCGCAGTAAGAGAATTTATTCTCGAAACCATCGTAATAAAATGGCAGTTAAAATAATTTAACGCAACATAAATTTCAAAATGCATTACACAATTTCCCAACATAACCGCATCGTCTTGAAAAGAACAAGAGAACATCGCTCCTTTCGACTGTCACGTCTTGCATCTACCCGCCGGATATACCTACTGAACAACTAACTTCGGAATTCTTTAAGGAAATATTATCTCCTCGGGGTGCGAAGCGACGGTGTCATTGAAAAATGGTCGAGGACTAATGTGGAATAAACAATTTCTCCATGAATTATTCAAACAATGAACAATGAAAGTTTACAAACAAAATAAAAATAAAACAAGAATACATTATTATGGTAAAAAAAATATAAATTTATATGAGGTACACAGTGTGTAACACACTGTATTTTTTAAAGATATTCCCTAGAGAGGTTAGTTTTTGAGGCATGTTCACGTAGGTGCTACGCATTCCTTGGACAGAAGTGGGCAGAAACGGAAGTCTTCGGTAAAATCTGAGCTAGTGTTTACGTTAATTAAGGAAGCTGTCCTTTTTTGTGGCATGTACCAAGAAAAAATATTATAGAGAATTAATCCTATACAATTAGAGGAAAAAACTTGAGGAATGCAAGGTGTTGAAAAATGGAAAGTTTTTTGTTTTGAAATATCGGAGTTTTTAGGAGATTTTTCAAGCATTAAGTTTCGCCGGCTATATTGACACCTATGTATAGAAGAGTGTTATTTATTTATTTATTATGGGCAATTCTGGGAGAAAAAAGGCGACACTAAAAATTTTAATCAAGGGATGGGATGCCATAAACATAATAAAATTTTTAACTGCGAAACGTAATAGAATAGAGTAGTTTCAATCCTATATTATTTCAATAAGAAATTTCGTCATAAGATCTTCTTCTTCTTCTTCGTCAGTCATCCGTCCACTACTGAATGTATGCCTTTTCCATTTTCTTCCACTGATATCTGTTCTGAGCTTTTAAAATCTATCATTCCCGGGAAAGAATTAAAATGGAATCGTTGGGAGTATAAAAAAACATTATCAATGCACTAGAATTCTGAAGGGATTGGTGGATAAATGGATTGCTGAAAATAATTGTACAGCATTTTTAGCATTAAAAATGAGAGAGTTGAACAATAATGAACATAGTAGAGAGAGTTAAATAAATAAAGCTTTATTGTGTAGTAAAAAAAAACAATTTTTATAAAAACATTTAAAGATTCAAAGGGCGGACTTATCCCGAAGGATCTCTTCCAGCCAACCCAAAGAGTTAAAGAAGGTGTTAGCACGCAAAAGATTTTTTTTTAACATCCCTGCTACAGTAAGCTTTAATATTCAATCAGACGGGTTTCCTAATTCAAGACATACTTTTTACATCTTAGCGATATAATAATTGAATTATCTTATGTTTTCCACAGGGATTTCTACTTGACATCAGCAACTTGGGTTGGATCCAGCAATCAGCATGTGGCAGCCGTGTGGATGAACAGACCCCAGAACCTGAGTATCGTCAGTGCTTGTCTTGCGCCAAACTGGACTTGCCACGAAGTAAGCTATTTGTTTCTACTTTACCTAAACGGACAATATAACAAAAGGGGAACATAAATTCAAAGTTAGCTTAGTCGCCGTGTATATAGGAGCGTAATCCTTTACAATATTTTCACTAACTGTTTCTTAAAATGTAACACTACAAACGCAGTAGATATTCTTTGAGACAAGTACAAAGCATACTATATTTATCTCTTTCACTGCCGACAGTAAAATAATTAAAGAGGGGAAGAGACAGTGCAAATTTGACGTTTAGTGTCAATTTGCGTATCTTGGATACTGTATAGGTACTGGACAAGATGCCCATTGAAATCAAATTTATGAAATAAGTAAAAAGGTTACATTAAAAAACTTGCAATATTAAAAAGCTGTATTGAATATTAGATTCATCTTTGTATTACGGCCGCAATTGGTGGTACGCTTTTCTAGAAAACTACTGCATACTAAAGCGTTCCCCAATCCATACAATGGGATGTTTTTTTTTCCTTTTTGTGTCACCAGAGGCGCCCTTGCTAACCCGGTCTAATGTCAAATTCAGTGTTGCCAACGTGGGCAATTTACCGCCATTTGGGCTACTCGGAACGAGAATCTGCGATGAAAAAATCTAAAAGGCGACAGGTCTACTTCCCTTTTAGCGAATTTCCACCTTTAAATGATCTTTTTTTAGTGAACTCCAACCTCTCTCCGGATACTAAAATTTTCGGAATGACCTTTTTTTAGCGACATCTTTCCGCACACCAAATTTTCAGTTGGGCTACTTTGCGTTTGAAAAACGGCGCCATTAGGTAAAGTGCCGTTGGCAACACTGGTCAAATTAACGTTTATAATTTTAAGTAAGTATTATTATACTCTATGGCCTATGGTTTATAACCTCAATATTCATTTGAATGTGCGTGCTTGTTGTGGTGTATTTCGTAAATAAATACTTTAAATTTATTTGTTTATATTTTGTATTACAGTAAAAATTAAAAAACAATTTATCATTCTAGTTTATTTCAAATTAAATAACTTTTATTATTATACATGATAACTTACAATAGGTTTAGAGTAGGTAATCATTATAGGTACATTTCTTTTTACATACAAATAAAATTGTCTTTTTAATTCCATTTTTAACTGAATTACAGACCATTATCCGTAATTTGTATTCATTTTAAAAATCAATTCTAAACGCAATGCTAAAATTAATACAGTCTCAAACGGGCAAATCTCCGAACACATTTAGGTTTTAATAACCAGCTGTCATAATATTTAGACCTGATTAGAAGAGCTGCCACCTAGTGTGTGTTGTCGGAAGCTCCCCAGAAAACATGCCATTAGAATTACCTACCGACTACCAATGTAGTTAATCGAATTCATTAATTTTGTTTTAAATGTTTAAAAGTTTTAGCACCACTTTACCCAGTATTATTCAGTATGGATTAAGAGTTTTACGTTTTCCCCGATTTTGTATAATATTATTAAAAAAAAATCTCTTCGCATAATATTTTGCATACAGTCGTTCCTCTAAATCTCCAACAATTTTCAAATTAAATTCGCATTTCGCCAAAGCACCATGGGTTCATAAATACTCTCCACAGGCTCCGCGTATAAATAAGCATTCTGAGACTAATAGAGAAAAGATTCTAAATCTGGCCTCGTTAGCCATAATAATATAAGAAACCACAAGCGCGGTTAAGAGTTTGGGTTTTTTTTTTTTAATTTTACTGACGAGGTTTTAATAAAAGATAAACGATTTTTACACTTTTTATTCGTTTCTCCTAATGAGAGCCTTAATAAATAATCATAATCTATATAAAAAGAAAGTCGGGTAAGTGCGAACACTTACTTATAACTCGAGATCGGCTGAACAGGTTCTCCCGATGTTTGATTTATTGGATTCTTCTCCGCTCCAGATAAAAGAATTACCGTTAAAAAGTGCGTAAGTAATAATGTAAAATATAATATTAAAGTAAGTATGGAACGGATTTCCTGAGACGCCAACGCCATCTATGAAAAAATGTATAACAACAAAATTATTGTTTACCTGACATTAAAAATATTGGTACGCAGATTTTTTTAAAGGAATTTTTTCGAGCTTTCAGAAATTATTTTTTAACATTTTTTTTTGTATACATTTCAAATTTCAAATCAAATCAATCAGTAAGGACTACAGGACAACGTCTGTCGGGAATGCAAGTAATAAATATTTACTCACGTTCCTTTTAACCCTAGTAAAAGTTATTTCAGAACTTAGAAATTACAAAAAATCTTTCTCATTTTCAACTTATCAAGATAAACTAACATGTGAAATGTTGGTTACATAAAAGCCTGATACAGTCTTTTCGTTCTTCCTTTTATTATGTACTAGGGCATACCCGCCTTGATTTACATAAATTTTATGCTTCGAAATAACAACAGGCTTGAGCAGTACGTAGCCAAATTCTAGCTTCATGTTGTTCGACAAATGAAAACACTCGAGCTTTATTTGTAATGCTCTGTTACAATCAAAATCGAGAATATCGTCTGTAATTTTTTCGGCTTGATGTGGCAACATACAAAATTACATAAACCAAACATTTCATATGCTTATAATAGCTAAGTTTTTTCACCCATTGGCTCATACTGGAATCTTAAAACTAATTAAGAAGAGTGGAAAAAGCCGGGATATCGGTCCATTAATAAAATTGCATACCTGCCCCCTTATTTTCGTAAACACGAAATATTTTTTCATAATATTATTATTTATCTTAATATCTGATAATATTTCAGGGAAAAATTTATTTATAGGGTGAAAGTTCCCAAACAGGACTATATTCATGGCTGTATATTTTACTTGGAGTTAATAACGTAATAGTTGGGGGAAAGTTTTTCGGATGAAAATGTAAAAACAATCAATCACCCCACCATGGAGGGATGACGGCTACAATGTTCAGCCCTTGTAGCGGAATCATATTGATGCCAAACCCTCCAGCAAGAGTACAATATTTTTTCCTGAGTTAGCACCCTCTTTTGTAAGTGTGAACCTAAATTAAGCATCACAAAAAATACGTTAATGTGTACATGCGTAATCACGCAACACTTCGTTCCAGAAAAATGTAATGTTTAGTTCATTCTAGAGTGATTTTGGATGCGTAGGTGGATTGCAAGTTCGAACTCTGTTGCTAACCGTCTTCCTCTCTCACAACATAAGTTTCGCATTGTGTGAAAGAATGCAATACCACTATGTGTTGAAAAAGCCTTCAAAATATCCTCTATGAAATTTCTAATATTCAGGCAAAGCGCCTCCTTGAATCTCGGTCCATGCCTACTTGGACATTCTTCGTATGCGCGCTATCATTCTATCTTACCTTTAAATAACTGCGCAATATTAAAAATGCTACTGTAAGTAAGATTCTACATAATATGCGAGTTATCCATCCACTCTATCGAGATTTTAGGTAGGTACCTGTCCTATTTTCGTTACCTTAGCTCTGTCTGGGACACGCATCTCATAGAATTATGGGACAATTTTAATGATAAAAGAGAACATCATTATTATCGGGACCATCAAAATAAACGAGGAATATTAGTAGAAGCAGGCCACAATAGAGTTACGAAGTTAAGAATGTTGCTTATTGCTTATTTTTTAAAAGGAACTTATTGAATTCTAAAGTTTGCGATTCGAGGCGGAAGGCCAAGATTCGCATAAGGCCGTAGAGCCATCGAGATAAGAAAAATTAATACATTTTTTCACTATGTATGAACAAATCTCCTCAAAGTTGACATGGGCCTATCTTTCACTAAAAATTTGCAGCCATAAACTTGTTATTCTGTTAACACTACACTTCTCCGTTTTTCTTGTCTTTGACCAGCTTTTGCTGATGCAACCTTTATGCTTATAGACAAATCCATATTTTAAATTAATTTAAGCCGATTCATGATACGCTTCTTTCCTTTTTCCAACAAGAGAAGTCACAAATACCCAGCCTTCTTGTTGTGTAGTCACAATCCAATTTAAACCATCAAGTAATTCTTAAAGCTGGGAATACACATGCCTGTAGCTGGCACACTTGCATGCCAGCTCCTGGCACATGCCATAACAGTACCTACTATAATAGGTACTGTTATAATAAGTAGATAAACGATAGTAGGTGGCATGTGGCATGCAAGTGTGCCAGCTACAGGCATGTGTATTCTCAGCTTTAATTTAAACAAGTAAACTTCTTATTCTGAATATCTTGTTTATTGTTTCAGGTGTTGAGAATAGACCTTATCTAAAGTGTGAAGCAGACAAATTTTCCGTGCTACATTATTATCACTGTAAAACAGGCTCTTTATTCCGTTCGCTTCTCTTAGCCGCTGTTGCAGGATTATACTTTCTCAGTTCGTCTGCTTGGCTTTTTAGAAATTGCCGTGTTGTATCCGCTTCCTTTGATAAATATTAATCTCCACGATTCTTACATTATTATTTAAGCGGAATTGTTGTTACGCCGAAATTCTTGTGAAATTGCTTCTCAATCGAAATTAAAAGATATTTTTTACCATAGGATTCAAAAACAAATATCCCCTTTTATATGAGTAGGTACCAGCAGTAAAACCTGCCGGACTTACCTGGTCTACAAAATGATAATTAATTAATTATTAGTATTGTTGGACGCTATGTGTTTTAATGTATTGTATATTTTATCAAAATTACCTATCTAATGTAAAAGGCTTTAAAGCCGTAGAAATGTTACATAAATTTTAATCAGTCCCTATTTTACTATACTATGTACATTGACAACTGCGGACAATTATTGCACATTTCTTCCCTTAGAATACTATAGGTAAGTATACTGCTAAATTGCTAAACCCTTAAGCCTACCTATTTTTGTCCTTAGTTTATAAAAGAGATTTGGTTTATTTATCGACTAAACGAGCTACATAACCAGCTTTACGCTTTTACTTTTTTCTTATTCTGTTCCAAAAACTAATACTCAGAATATCATCATCAGCAGCCCGATTCACGGAAAAGTTTAAGTCCAAGTTTAGTTCGAAGTTCGAACGAAGTTCGATTCAAACTTTTGTGAATGCCCTATTCATGGTATTATTATTGGATTATTGTAGGCGGCGACTATCTACAGTCTATGTACCTATTCACGGAGGGTTTGAATCGAACTTCGTTCGAACTTCGAACTAAACTTAGACTTAAACTTTTCCGTGAATCGGGCTGCTGATCAAGGGGATTTGATCCCCCCCCCCTCGAAATTTGCAGTAACATACGGTTACCCGTTCATGTTTTTCTACTGTTCCACTGCCCAACTAAGTAAAACTCTCTCCGAATTAGGTATCTTCTAGCTACGGCCTTTGCTCACAGGATCTATACTTATATTAATCAATCAATCAATCAATTCTCCCTTTTCCACCCCACTCAGGGGCATAGGGAGGCAACAAGAGCTCTCCATTGCGCTCGATCTTGCGCAATGTTTATGACCTCCTCCCACACCATATTAATACGTAAATGAAAAACTTTGTGACCAATTTTACGAAAATTGCGCGGACGGAGGAGTATGAAATTTCGCAATCTTATAGTTCATATAAAGGTGTGGCGAATGGTATTTTTTTTAATCATGCATAAAAAAACATTACAAACACTATTGTAATGTTATATATTTGATACTCACACAAACTTCGATGTATTTGACATTTACACAGACGCCCATCATATTATTTTGTTTATCTGTGGTCAAATTTAATATTGTTTGTTTTTAATAATAATAGAAAAAAAACTTTGTAGATATCAACATTTCAAATTTGACGTACTTATCCATGTCATTTTTTGAAAAAAAAAATGAAATAGCGTTCGCTCTGTCTTTTATAATGGCACCTTAATGATGTTCAAACTTATAATTTAAATAAGTTATGCGGTGTTCACACGAGGCGAATATCGCCAGGACACCAAAATATCGCCAGCCAATTGAACCGTGTGAACAGATTGTCGATAAATCTGAAGCGATAAAAATGGTTGAAAGCGATATCGCCCCAAGTTGCCCCAACGCCTTTCAACTTTTGTTTCTGGTGGAACGATGCACGCGTGCGCAGATATGCGCGGCGCCCGTCTGTTCTATTTCTTGACAGATGACTGCACTGCTCCAAATTCATTTCTCCTTAGAATCCAATTCCGCACCCAATATTTGCGTTTTTTTTGTTATTTTTCCTTAATTAGGAGTGTCCTTATATCGTCTAAAACAACATTTTCATCTACCCCAAACACTTCGTCCACCATTTTTAAAACTACGTCAAAATCAGCGCACCTGACAGATTGAATGTATTATGTCGGTGGACTCGTGTGAACACTGTGAACACATCACACGATCAATGGGTGACCAAGCGATATTTTTTTTATGCAAGCGAAATCGTCTGGTCTTATATCGCCCCGTGTGAACACCGCATTATTACGGTCGAATTTAGAGCACAGGGCGACCACTAGTTATTTTTAAACCTGCTTGATCTGTAAAATGAATGGTTACAGAAGCTTGTGTTACTTGTGTTTGTACCAAACCACGTTCGCTCCATGTGTAAAGGAAATGGTCGCCATAAGCATTCCTATCATTCCAGTTTAGGTCGGCATCCTGAAGGCCTGAAAAACTGTATTGAAAATAAAATATATTATCATTAAATTTTATCTGTTTATGGATTATTTTCTATTTATTTCACCAAAGCATTTCAGTCTTGATTAAATTAACGCTAGAAATTATTATCCAACGGTCTTTTATAATAATTTCTCAGTATTTCCCGCGCAGAACAACTTTCCCTCCCAACACACTTCGGAGTTTTAAAACTTTTGGGTTAAGACAATTTTCACAGAAGAAGAAATAATAATAATAATGTGTATTATTTCGTCTAATAAATTTGGGGTGGAAAGGGAATTTGTGTATGAAGCGATTCAGAAATATAATTTAAATATCATCCCTTAAACGTCACTGTCATATCACATGGAATAAATGGAATTATTCTTATCCCTCAAAGGATGCAGAATCAAGACCCATGGAATTAATAGTATTATTATTGTTTCGCTGGGAGCTTGGCAGGGTGTGTGAAGGATTGGAAATATAAAAGGATGTTCAGGTTTTTAGGCGAGCGAATATCTTAATTGGCCCGTATTCAATGATAACTGTGTTAATATTGTACGTAAATTCCTGAAATATTATCGAGTTTCTGGGTTTTTCGATGAGTAAAAATGACATTAAATCAAATTGATACATTTTAATTACTTATTTGCGCAATTAAAGGCTTGTAGTTACAGTTTCGTCCAATAAAAATACGTGTCAGTCAAATGTTACCTCCATCCAAACTCCCTTTACGCCCCACAAGAGCTCTCCATTGCGCAATGTTTATGACCCCCTCCCACACCATGTCCAGATCCCTCAGCTCTGCTTCGAAGGAGTGGAACACGGTATGAGAGGATCTTCCTCATCTTCGGGACCCTGATGGGAGGTAGAACAGCGCTTTCCTCGGCCAACTGTCATTCAGCATCCTTGACACATGTCCCTCCAGAGTAGAGTAGGTATAGGGTTCACTCGTATACTCGTGTGACGGGCTTCGGCGCCCGTTTTTGCGGTTGCACATCAATGAGTATCAAATCAAACAACAGAACTCATATGTAATGTCTGCGGGGAACGCTTTGGATAGGCGGCGTATATCGATCACTCAGTTATGGGCTTTTCTGCTAAACTATACTCTTACCGATTTCTATTGAAATGTTTTTCTGTTGTAGAATTTCAATCATTCTACATTTCTGTTAGTCATTCTACATTCTCAACACATGTCCCATCAGCCATGTCCATCTTCTCTCCATTGTGGTAGAAGTAATGGGGTATGGGGATTGAGCAATAGGTACCTAGGTACCTACTGATATGGACTTGGTTTATGGTCAAAAATTAAATTTTCATGGCGGCATAATACACCTAGATTCTTATGTATATATGTATGAAGATTACCTTCTCAAATTATATTTATCATGGTCACATTATGTAGGTAAGAAAGTACTTACCTACCTATATTATTGTAAAAAACTTCTAAGTGGATGTTTCCCTTTTTGAATAAAACTTGAATTTCGTAAGAATAATTTAAATAATATATTTTGTACGACGTTGGACAGTATAGAATGCAAACTGTATTTTTATAGCGTTTAGTAGATAATGTAATAATATGCAGATTGCAGAGGTATTTTGAAAGTTTGAATTGAAAGCATCATGAATATGTATGAAGGGAGATGCATCAAATTGGAGGGAATAATAATACTTATGCATATTAAATGCACGACCGGTGTTGACTTACGGATGAGTTTAAAAAAATACTAACCTAAGTAGTTTACCCACAAAAACCAATTTGAATGCAAAAATGCAGTTTCTAAAAGAAACATATCTTTTTTTTTTAAATGAATCTGTGCTCACTCAAAGTGAACACAAATACACTCTTTCACAGTAAGCTACTTAGAGCTTGTGTCGTGAAAGAGGAAGATGGTCGGCACCTAGGATCGAACCACGACGTCCGCACCAAATAGTACGAAAGCCGGCGTTGTAACCGCCGGTCTATCAACGAGAGAATAAAAATAAATTGCGACTTGTAGATTCTAGGTGGAAATCCTGATTGTATTTCCCTATTATTTTTGGTTCAGGGTGAGCTGGGTGACATCTGCGGATTTTTTTAGAACTAAAATTAGTAAAGTCGAATTCGAAAGCAGTCGATGAATTTGAAATTCTAGCGCTTCGAAATTCGTGTTTATGTGCGCTTATTACAGTATAATAATTTCGGAATAATAAAAAATATCATAGGTAGGTACCTACTTAACAGTTAACGTTAATCACAAGTTTTGAAAAAGTTATCCAGTGAATCTTGATGTATCAATCAAAATAATTACTTAAATGAATATTGTGAAATGTCAAAGTTGCTTCATGGGTACGATTTGTTGTAAATACTGATTGATTAATTTAGTTACTTACAAAAAAAGTGGTTCGGGGTTATTGTTTAATTTACAACATTATCAGTTAGTTATTCAGTTAATATTTTCAAGAAGATTAATAACAAGAAAACAGAATGACATGTATCTCAGCAAATTCATTCAACATCTTTCATAGCATCTGCCTAGAAGAAACCACCTTTTTGATCAAAACGTCAACATGTAGGTAATTAAACTTACTTTGTTAAACAATTTCGGTCAAATTGCAGAGAAAGCTCTAAAATGGTCGGAGAAAAGTTCAAATTGAATAATTCGTGTAAAACAAGAAGTATTCTCAAACTAATAAACGACGGCCGTGGAGACATGTTGGGAAGCTGGTTAGTTAAACAGCATCTTTGATTTACTTGAGAATTCTCACAGTTTCATGTGAATAAAGTTAGAATTTAGTTTCCTCTTTACTGTAACAGGAATCAGTAGGTTTAAATTCAGGAATTCAGAATAGAAATTGTAAACTTTCTAGATTCTTAAATAGTTCTATCATAGCGACAGGTACCTACGATTGGTGTTGCCACAATCTAATTGCCATTGAATATTTATCTAAAGAATTCTTATAACAATTAAATAATAAATTATTATTCTCTTAAGACAAACACAAATGAGAACAATCTAAAGTAGGTACCTACAATAAAAAAATTGTAATTTTTTTGTAGGTTTAGTTCAGCATTATCAAATTATTTCAAACCTCAGCCAATCTTTAAAAAAAAATACGTCAAAAAATCCCACCATTAATAAATTTAGTACTTCTCACAATTTCCGAAAGATGTCTCTTTTAACGTAACATTAAAAAAATACAAGATATCTTCCTGTCTTTCACGTCATGTAAATCAAAATTTGATTAGCATACAAATTTCTTACAGACGCATTCGGAGAGAGCACTAGAAGATGGATGGCTGGATATACAACCTACGCCGATGTTTGCCGGAGATGGGGACTCCTTTCTATTACTGGCTGAGATTATAGAAGGTGGCATGGATCGCTTCACACACATCAAGCACGTCACCATCACGCAACAGAGAATGGCAGTCATCAGTCATGGCAGATACGAAGTCAGCAAAATATTGGCTTGGGATACACACAATCATCTGGTTTATTATTTGGGTAAGAACCTCATTTTCTTATTATATCCCCTAGTTCTGCTTTAAAGGAAACCACACCGTGAAGGTCATTTATAGACTCTGAAACCATGCAACTGATGCGCCCGAAACCAGTTTCATAGGAGGTAATAATAAGAAAATGGTTTTAGACCACCTAAACAATCTATACCAAGTATGTATAAAATACAACTTTTTTAAACTATGTCAGTTATAGACATGACTGCCTGAACCAGTTTCATTAGAAAGGTACTAATACGAAGATGGTTTAAGACACTAAATAATAAAAAATAAACACAATGTATTTTTTTTATCGTAGAAGGACACACCGGGATCGATTGTCCACCATTTCAAAGAATGGCATATAAATCAAACTCATAATTAGTACAATTTGCTTATCACATTTCTTTTGTTTTGAATTTTATTTGGACCAAAGTTGGCACATAATACAAACTGTCAACACAAAAACACTAATCTGTCATTCTCAATCAGAAAGCTTGTAGCTGTCATGTCGATTATAAATCCAGTGCAACACAAGAAAACGTTGCCTTTTCACTTAGGCCCTGTTGAGAAGTGTTATTTTTCTAGCTTTATATTTCAAAAGCCATAAGTTTGAAATTGTTTTTATGCTGCTTGTTTTGATTTTCAGGCACAGCAGAAAGAAGACCCGGTCAGCAACACCTGTATGTGGTGAGAGATCCTGTAAATGAAGACCCAAGAAGATCTGAGCCTCACTGCATCACTTGCGACACTATTGACCGTATGAACTACCCTAACTGTACACACTTTGAGGCCTTAGTATCACCCTCAGCCCCTGGAAAGGGTTGCGAGTATTATGTTTTACTGTAATTATACCTTTTTTACATTTAATAGTTTCTACATTGTTTTTAAAAACTTTAGTACCCGTCTTTCTTTACCATCTCTCTGATGGATCCCTTTTACTGATAACTATGAAGATTCTATCATTTTAGACATTTATTACGTACTAGCTTTCTTGACAGATATTTTCCTGTCTACGAATATTGATTTATTTATTTGATTTTGATTTTGCTATCAATACCTATTAAATTCGAATTATTATAATGATTGGTTAATTATATTACCAATAGGTATAATTCTGACAATTTCTTGTAAATCTGTTTCTGTCAATTGGTCCAACTATTGAACAATTAACTGTTGTTTCAAATGCCAATTAAAATATCGAAAAGTTTTTATTACACCGCAAAGGTTACCTATGTTAAGTTTTCTTAAATTTGTAACTTTTTCATTTTTCCTTTCGTAAGAACCTAGCAAACAAAACAAAAAAATAATTGGCAAAATCCAATTGTTCACGAGTGATGACGTGACCAAGGAAAAATAGAGTAAATTTTTATGTATATAAATAAGTACATGGATATTCAAAAAAATTTAATAATTTGTATTTAACATTACCACAATTATAAGTTCAAGGAGTAGTGATGTTTAAAATCGAATCCTGTTGGGCTAGAACTTTCATTTTGACATGAAGTTTCTTTCCGGATGTTATATTTAAAATTAATTAATTAATTATTTATTTGGACTTAAAATTAGTTGGTTTTTTTTTTCAATACAAGCACAATTTGAATTGACTAATGGTGTTGGTTTTTGCAGATGTAATGGGCCTGGATATCCCCTAGGTGGAATCCATGAAGCTCTTAGTCATAAAATTTCCCGTATGCTGTGGAGCGCTAAAGCTCGTATGGGAACTCGCCTTAGAGAGCTGGCACTACCCACGAGAAGAACCTTAGAAGTGCCTTTACCAGGAGGCTGCAGAGCCCAGGTCTTGATGCTGCTCCCACCTAGTTGGAGAGAGGAGCTGAGGGATGCAGCCTTCCCCGTTCTTGTTAGAGTGTAAGAACTTTTATTATCAACATAACATACTACCATTGTGACCCCTGCTCAGACTTGTGCAGTGTCAATAACCTACAACACCTTCTCCAAATCGCTCAGCTACACTTCGAAGACAGTATGAGAATGTCTTCCTCTTCTTTGGGAATTTGATGGAAAAAAGAGCAGCTATCTGCTCTCCTTCCTCACAACACAAAACACTAGTAGAAATTTATGATGAACGCTCACTTAAACTCTGGACAGAAACTCAGGGACAAAAACATTCCAAGGCCTTAATCAATCCACACAATAAAAAATCCGTAAGGAATCTACTGTCCCTTAGCAGGAATAATCTACACCATCATGAGGTCCCTGCACATGTGCACCATAGGGATATTGGACTCTGGCATGTGCAGAATGTGTGGGGAACAGGGTTGCCAGGTTTTTTTTCAAAAATATACCGAACCAGCGTTCCCACTTGGTATCCGAAGAGATGAATGTCCCCAAAAAAAAAAGGTCATACGCAAAATTTTCTCTAAAAAAAAGGTCTTTAGGTCTTTCTTGAAATTTGCTGTCCCGAAAGTTAATTCACTAACAAAAATGACAAAATCATTCCCAAATTAAAAATACCGAACACCTGGCAACCCTGGTGGGGAATCACTTGAGACCCCAATGCACCTCCTGTGTGATTTCCTACCAGTGATGGATAATACACACAGAAATTTGGGCAAGTTCTTGCCCAGATGAAATTAAAGAGTTGAACACCAACAAAGTCCTCCGATTCTTCCAGGAGGCTGGGGTGAGCGACAAACTCTAGATACAGGGCCAGTCACAATAGTTCCATTATGAGACTCAGTGACGGCAACCTTCTTGAAGGCAGCTGGCCTAGTAAATCATAATAATAAGCATAAAGCATTATTTGTGATGTGGTACCACCTTATATCCATAATCCTTCTAAGACACTTTGCTTAGTATGCCTGATAAGTTATGTGCATAAAAAATCTTGATGTATTTTGGGGATGTTTAATTATTTCTAAAATTTGTGATGATATTTTCAGTAATGGTCGTCCAGGTAGCAATCAAGTGACTGAAAAATTTGAACTAGACTGGGGCACATACATGTCTTCACATAACGACGTAGTCTATGTCCAATTAGATGTAAGAGGGGCTGGTGGGCAGGGCAGGACTCCCCTAAACAGACACCTGGGTGGAATAGAAGTTACTGACCAGATTACTGTTATCAGGTAACTTCTAACTTACTTAAATTCCTACTTCCATTTCTTTGATTTGCAATACTAGTCATAGTATAGTAAACTAAATGTATTAAATGTTATAAAAACAGATTTTTTATATTTATATAGGGATGTTGTGGAGCTCCGTTACCTTAATATGGGATATCCGAAATAAAATTCTACCCGTAACCATAATAATAGTTAAAATAACTTCAGATTTGAGCAGAGTCTGATTAAGGCACATATTATGATTGGTTTTTGTTAAAGTACAACAACAAGAAGAAGTTATTGATGGATATTTGTTTATTTTTTAGTCTGGCAACTCTCTATCAATAGTTTTGTCACTTGTGTAATGTCTCTCTGGTAAAAGTCAATAAAAGAAAGGTTGCTGTGTGTCTGAACTCCGAGATTCTATTTTAAAACATAATTCTGTCTCCAAAAGTTTTTGTTTTTAAAATTACTCATTGTTAAGTGTAATTTACCTATGCTCAAATTTGGCTTTAAAAAATTAAACTATAATAATAAAATGAAAGATAATTTATTCATGTTTTATTTTGAGAATTTCTTGAAAATTTGATATCTGCAACCGAAACATATGGATAATCTAAAATAACTTCATAACGTTATATGAAACTGATATAATATCATTCATGTATCTGTATCCACATATCGATGTAGATACGAAATTTCATATTCGTAAAATAATATTCATCATCTCAGAAGCAGTCACAGAAACTATTTTACTGATTGTAGAAGTTGAGAAATACTACTATGCATGCTCCGCTATAACTTTTACTTTTAACAAGTTGCGTTGGAAATTTTTGTCAACTATGATTCCATAAAATGTAGAATTAGCTATTATTTTCATTTTTATTGGTACTTCTTCCAAATGGTTTGAGGATTTTGTTTTTATCTGTTATTTTATATTTTGTTTATTTTATAGTTTATCAAGTTATGAAGTTTGTCACGTCCATATTTTAAACTTCTTTTTATCATATTATAAGGAATGATAATATCAGCTTGTCAGCACCCATGATAAATACATTTCTCTGTGATAAAATATACCGCAAGTGTTAAGGTTTTTAGTAAATAAAAGCATATAACTTTTATAATTATTGTTTTATTAATTTAAACATGATTTTGAAACAGAGCACATGTGAAGTATTTTCAGCAATCGAATCAAAGACATAATGAATAGTTCTTATTGGCTGAAAAACAAAGATGGCCGACCAATAGAATTTCTCATAATTTAAATACAAGTTCCTTCCAATATTCCAATTCAAATTTACTCCCAACAGCAAGTGTATAATAGTTTGTATTGTATTAACGGAATATGTTATTCTTGCAGATATCTTTTGGATACTCAGAAGTTTTTGGATGAGACCAGAGTTGGAGTATGGGGCTGGGGCTATGGTGGGTACGTCACGTCAATGTTGCTAGGCTCGCAGCAAAATATTTTTAAATGCGGCATTGCCGTCTCGCCAGTAACGGATTGGCTTTATTACAGTGAGTACATTTTTCTTTTTAAACACTTTCCTTATATTAAGTTCATGTTGTAATGCTTAATAGACCTATAAGTTTGGTAAGCTGGTGTTATTCCTGGTTGAGTCAGTGTTTTTATGTACATATTGTTATTTTCATTTGAATTTTCTAATAAACTATTGTCTTGTCTTTACTTCGAATATAATTCTGACCCATGCGTCTGTTTTAAAAGATATTAACAGGCCACATTCTGCCAATCGCACCACTATCAAACAACTGACAGTTATTACAAATGTCAATTAAAATTTAAAAATAGAAGCGTACCTATGTATTATCAAAAGCACTAAGAAGGTTACCGTGTTAAGTTTTCTCAATTTTCCACACAACTTTCTTTCACTATATTCTTCTCCTGACAATAGCAAACAAAAGGAACAAGTGAAATTGTTCCAGCTCTCCACAAATGATGCTGTGACCAAGGTTATAGATGTTAAATATCTTACCTTTTTTATCATTTTAGATTCTGCCTTTACGGAACGTGTCTTAGGGCTTCCCACAGAGAATTACAAAGGTTATGTGGAAGCTGACGCTACTCAAAGAGCCCGCAATGTTCCTCACCATTCCCTTTATCTTCTGCACGGATTGGCTGATCTCACAGCTCCTTTACAACATGGTGTTAGCTTAGCAAAGGCTCTTTCGGATGCTGGAATTATCTTCAGATATCAGGTAAAACCTTCTTTTACTGTTTTCATCACAAGATTCATAATAGTCAAACACTAGTATTTTTTGTAGTTCAATTGTTTCATCCCCAATAAACCATAGAGAAACTCGAATAAACCATAGAGAACCTCAAAACGTCAACCATTCCGATAAATTTATTTTTATTATTAAAAGTTTTGATGTGGGTTTAGACTAAACGAACAAACAGTCAGAGCTTGTGTACAAATGCTATCTTTCAGCATTTACCCCCAAGCAAATGTCAATAAGCAAGAACTAGAATTGAGAGGCTCTCTAGAGAATTTTAACGTTTACACAAGGAGAATTCGGAAGAATACAATAGAATAAGCATAAGATTGTTTGGTCTAAACCCACCTTGATAACAACAATTCAGTCCTAGCATATTATCCTATTCTTGTTAGCTTACATAATAATTTGAATAGTTTCAAAAAGATTAAGTATAGAAAAACTAGCAGTGTAGACTAAGTCCTAATTATTATTATTATGAATCCCAAATTTCAGAGCTACGCTGATGAAGATCACAATTTAGTTGGTGTGCTAGAGCATGTATATAGATCTATGGAAGACTATCTCCGTGAATGCCTTAGTTTAGATCCCGATGATACTAAACCTGCTCCTCCGGATAGATAAACACTTGTTAGACACGCGGGGAAACTAGATTATTTCCTTACGGTTCATTACTTGGATACTGAGCTAGATACAATCATTAGTTGTGTAAATAGAAATCGGCATAATGTTTATTACTTAATGATAATAATATTGTTTATTACCGTGTTTTCACTCGTGACTAGTGTTAAAGTAGTGTTGAGCTTCCTGAACCAAGTCAATTTATGTTTCTTATTTTGTTGTTTTGAACACCAGACAATATCCATTATAAGTTTAAACTTTAGAGAATATCAAAAATACAGCAGAATTTCTCAGGAGTAATTTTCATATCAACCTAATGTATAATGTCAGCATGTTCACATTACTCAATTGTGATCACAATGTTCCATGCTATTGCGACAGTTAGTACTCTTTCCACTAGCCCTGACTTTTGCAATTTCATGTTAATAAACTGTGTATTGCCAAAGAAAATACAATTAAAGTCATGAATAACTAAAAATGAAACATCAAGTCATTAAAAAGGGAGAATGATCAGTACCCCTTCCACCATCATACTTTTCACTTTGCATCATGCGAAAAGCACAAAGAAATCAACGTCCGCAAAAAAAATTATCGCTACGCAGGGTCTCGATCATCTGAAAACTCATGGCAATTATACATGAAACTAATTCTAAACTCAAGACATATTCACACCGAGTGCTGCCTATCCTGAAATATTTCATAAATTGTGTGGAAAAAATGTCTTAAAAATGAATCGGATGATTGTTATTTCTCACATCCTTCTCTTGTAGATCTTTTTTTTTAATAAAATACTACGCAACATTTTTGATAAAGTTTGTCAAAACTTAAATATCAATAACAACAACTTGTATAGTGATGCAAAGTTGTAATGTCAAAATATTCCTCACGGGTGATTTACATTGTTTTTTTTTTTTTTTTGGAACAAAACTGTTGATTCTTTCAGCAATAGGGGTCAGTTTTGCAAAAAAAAAATATACCTATATATAAATGTGTAACATAAATGGGGCTTTCATTTGAAAATTACTTTGACAAGAAAAAAGGTTTTTTTTGCATGGAACATCATAATATTATTCTTATACAAGGTAAATTATGAAACAAATTGTACTCAATGTAGACAGTTTCAACTGTATCTAGATGTTTTTTTTTTTTTTGGAATAAACAATAACTTAAATAATTTGTATAAATTCTTGATGATAAAGATTCATCTGAAGATAGTTGAATGAATTTAATTATTTTGTGTTAATATTCTACCAAGAGATTGCACTTTTTCTTGTAGCAGGAGGCTCACACATGTGAACTTAGCATAAATATATTTTTATCAATGTTAAGTTTGATTTATATTAACGTATCATTATTTGAAACTCCAATAGTTTAAGAGTTGTATATATTTGTAAATAAAATGTAGGTAGCTAAATTTTTTTTTTGATAAATAAATCTAAACTTTTTGTTCTCATTTAGTTAGTTTATTTAGAAAAAAAACCAAACTGAAGAGACTCGTGAATTGCTAGTTTTATTTTTATTTTTAGACGTTAATCTGGTTTTATACAAAGAAAAGTAATTTTACTTAAGTACTTAACAGTTGAAAGGAATCAACTATGTACTTATAGAAAAGGTTCTACCAGTATTTTTCTCTTTGATTTAAGTTTAATAAGTTTAACGTTTCAACCCAAAATATCACAAAATACCCCTACATTTAAAAAAAAACATTTAACTAAAATTATAGTCGATAAATCTTTAAATTAAAAACTTAACAAACATTTTTTACTTATGAAAAAATCTATCTACCTATTATGATGATCAATAACGAAATCTATTAAATTTTAATAATGAAATCATGGAGGCCTATTATTTACATTAAAAAAATATATATAAATAAAATTATATTATCTATTTCTCAATACGCTTCTTAAACATAATACTTAAATGTAACTCTTAAATGCTTATCTATTATCGAAAAATCCTATTTATATATTCATATTTTTCTTAACACATTTCGAGCTTAAATCATTACCTTCCTTTTTGCGTTGACAATTCAAAATAATGTTTAATGGACTCAAATTCATACCACCATTTTATTCTATCTACTAAAGATATATTATATAAATATATTCTACATTGATAACAACATACCTATCTCGTGTAATTTTTACCAAAACTCTACATAAGTAATGATTATTAATATTTTAAACATAATAATACAATAATATGTAGTGATTTTATCAACAACTACTGCTATATCTTAAACACTCGATAATTATCATCTAATATTTCAATATTTCTTCGTACGATATACATATTTTATCTCCTGTGTAGGAACTTCATAGTATTGACTACTAGAAATTTTGTTCTATAACATACGCAATCACTTTTGTTTATGATTTAATCTTCAAAGTATAATTCATTTATGTACTAAAATATAATGCACCATCGAAAAAGCTTTATTACACTATGGCACTTAATTTATTCCACCCGGAAACATTATTTTCTACAACTATTATAAATGTCAATTATTTCAGCATGGCCTAAAGACTCACCCCGTGATGGATGTAATGCAATCTTAATACAATCAAAACATGCTATGAAAAATAATTTCAAGTTTACATTTCCGAATTAATACAGTTTAACTGCTGATAGGTAGATTTATAAAAACATTCGAGTGGACTCAAACCATTTGAGTATTATAATTAATTATAAATGTCACGTGCCTATGTGTAAATATAAATCAATGTTATCATAAATAATAATTGTATTAATATACTTAATTATATGTCTTTTTTTTTATTTCGCTACTATTTTGTTGAATTGTCTTTGCTTTCGTAAATATTTAACTTTATGTGGCAGAAAGTTATAAAAGATTTTATCTATGATATTCATTAATCCATAAACAATTTCTTATATTTATTTTTACTTTAAATTATTTGAAACTCTGGTATCCATAAAATTATTAAAATCTTTACACCGCATATTATTTTTGTATTTTTTCTCTCTTTGTATTGTAAATAGGTAGATTTTTTTTAAACTTTACATTTTTTTTATATTAAAGTTTAATATAGAACATGCCTACATAAATATAAAATAATGTATAATTATTACAGAATAAAACAATGTCAATTTCATGTAATTTTAAGTAAACGAGTTATTATGACTTTATAACAAATAAATTATACCTAGTGCTATGAAATAATAATGTTTAAAATACTAAAAATGCTTAAATAATTTTTATACAACATTATTAGATAGATAAGTTAGTATAGGTGTTGTCTTGAGTTGTGTCCATGTGTGTTGTTCAAATCTATTTTTGTAATATCGGTTAAATGCATTGTCAATAAATTTGATATTTTAGTATTTCTGAGTCATATGCAGACTAGAAGCCTTGCCTCTGAGATCACTCGATACAGAAAGGGCATTCTCAAACAGAAATTATTGCTGTTTCTTGTATTCGACGAATGAGTTAAAACACAATGCTAAAATCATAGATAAATCAAATATCAAACATAATAATATGGCAACATTCATCCTTCAAAAGCTTGTCGAAACATTTTTATCTATGGTATCAATTTATTGACAGTGCAATTTTTTCATTGTGATTTGAAACTTGATTTTATATATAAAAATTTACTTTATTACATTCCATTAAAATATAGATAAAAAAAAAAGTTAAAACAAAAGTACAAAGATAATAATAGATTGCAATCTGGAACATCAAAATGTATTATTTTAGCCCTTCGAATGCATTAAATTGATGTTTTTATTCTGTTGATTATTTTTTTCGTACATTGCATACTGTTTAAATTAACATGATATTGAAATAACGGTCTACAGATGTAAGTCATATGGTTGTTTTAATAAAATAAGTAAAGAAAGTTTTGCCTTGTTAGTTAGTTTGATAGGTGTGTAGATATTATGAATTTTTGCTACTCATAAATATTATATTTAATTGATTGTATAATTATTGTTATAAATAATCGTCAACTCATTACCAGTTATTTAAGATTATTTAACTATCGTTTTAGACTGTCATGTTTTGTTTATGGATTTTATTATTTTTATTGGAATTAAGCAGATTTTTATAGTTTATTTGTTTGTTATTATAAATGTTGTGGAGTAGATTGGCTGTGCTAAGAATGAAATATTTGTTGTCAGTTTACATACATATGTTATGTCAAATTCATCCATGTTATTCTCCCAGCTAGGAGACGTCACTTTACTTAACTAAAAAAAGATCACCAGGAGGCTGAAAGTACAGCATTTTTTATCCTCAGTCCAAAGATATTCGTAAATAATAGTTATAATTAATTGACAGACTTAACACATTCTAAAACTATAATTTCTCTATCATTTGGACATTTCCCTCGTATATATTTTTCAATCTTCTCAAAATATTTTTTAGTGACTGACCGAATTTGGCTGACTTCGGGTGAATTCTTGGCTGTTCGTGTTGGATCCTAGAATGTTCTATAAGATTCCAAAACTTTCTAGAAGGGGCTATTTCTATCAAAAGTGTTCTATAAGATTCCAAAACTTTCTAGAAGGGGCTATTTCTATCAAAAGTGTTCTATAAGATTCCAAAACTTTCTCCATAGTGGAAGAATGTTCCAGAAAGTGCGAGAAGGGTGGGACTTTAGTATAAAAGGTGAACAAAAATAAGCCAAACTTCAGTAAACAATAGATTTTTAACATGTCTAATAAAGTTTCGGTTTCGACTGAAACTGAGACAGATACCGAAGATTGGGTTTCATGTAGAAAGTCCTGTTTCGTTCGGACACTAATATTTTATCTTTGTGTAGGTTGTACTTTTTATTTTATCAATGACTGTTGCATTCATCAACAAATTTTAATCATTTCTACTAAAGATTACTTTGGTTTTGATTGAGCTTACCTATTTTATATCCAGAAGTAGTCATAGATCTTGTTAAGTGGCAATTTAAAAATTGTGTGTTCGCAGTAAAAATGATCCTCTGTCAAAAACTCACAGTAAAGCAAAACTTAATGTCAATATTTGTTCTGCAATCAAAGACTTCTTATTTTTTGGCTGACCACCAGCATTCTCAAAGCAAGATCTAGTCATGTCCTTTTTCTCTTGATTATGTCTCAATCATCTTCTTTCTCTTTTACTAGGCCTCTTAAGACAAGTTGTGTTTAAGTATTTCAATAACAAACCATTTTTGACAACAAATAAAATTCCAATGCATTAACGATACGAAAAAAACAGGGGTGTGTTTAAATTTGTAAGGTGATAGGTTCGGTGTTAAATGGTTTAGAAAGGTAGACAAGATAAAATGGTGACACAGTGTGTAGAATCTATAATCTTTATATTATTCAAATAAATAATTTAGAAAATTATATCTGTTATTGTTTTGTTTTTGTTGTGAAATGGATATTATATGAATAAGTATGTATGTAAGTAGGCTGATCTGTGTTCGTAGTTCTTACTTACTATTTTTTTTATTTAATTTTATTGATCAAATGTTGTATTTTGCTGTTAAATATCACTGTTGCTTCGAAGAAATTATGTTGTTATAAGTGTGTTGAAAATATCTTTGAACATCGGAAAAAGTTATTCAATGTGTGCGAGAATATGTTCGCTTAACTCATTGAAGTATTGTATACTTACTATGTGCTAGAAGCGGTATACGGAATAAAATATAAAAAAAGTTTATGTCATATTAAATTGCTATGTTTATTCAAACTATTCTTGTCTTTTTCCATCTTGATGTTTTCAATTATTGTGACAAGTAAGATAGCAAATAACAAACTTGAATATTCGTATTTTCAAGAGGCTTTTGAAAAATGTATCTAAATAAAATATCCCAGAAAAATTTACCATATTAGCCCGAATATATCTAGATCCTGAATTTAACGCAACTCTAAAATTTTATAGTGAATAAAAATCATATAAAGAATTCAAAGAATGTTAAAAACAACTTCAGGTCAGATTCATTTCATTATTAAGGTTCCATGCAATGGAACAGGAAAATTACGCAATTAAATGAGACGTTTATACTTGGAAACATAGGTAGTATAGACTAGCGCTAAACCCAAAATTGATGAACATGATTTTTTATAGGGAAATAAATGGTGATAAAATACTGCGTTATATTCGGGTTAAAACTGTATATTTGAGAATGCAATTACCTTTCATCAAACACAGCATAATAAATGCATAGGTGAATAAAGGATTTCCTTTTCATGGATACATTTTATGAGTAGACACTGCTTCTAATATCTAGTATGAACATAATACCTTCAATTCAATGGCTTAAATGTGAAAAGTTAAAAAATGTGAAACAATGACACATATCAAATTTAGACCTACCTAAATTCCTAAATGTATGGTTCTAAAATTGCACATTGAATCAATTTAAAAAAAATTAAGCCTTGCTTCTTAGTATTATTATTTAATGTTCAACAAAAAAATTTATTTATTTGTTTTGTTATTAATTCACAAACAGTTACCTAATTGTTAAAATATTATTCAACTTCCTATTTTAATAACAGACATTGATCTATGGTTATAATAAACATTTTTGTATAGTCCTGATTGATGCAAAAAATAAATAAAACTAAAGGTTGTTATTTGTATAAGATAAAACTATAACACCAAAATCATTTTATATATTAAATTATTATTATTGTATGTATGTATTTATATTTAACAGTATTTTTAAAGTCATACATTATAATTATTAATTGTTAATATTTTAATAATCATTATTATAGCTGCAATCATTTACAGTTTGCATGAAAACTTCGAAGATTCTTAATATTCCTTAGCATGTGACGTCTTATTTTCAATTGTTTCAAAACAAAGAATTTTTTTACGTAATAAGTATATTTATGTCAATTTTCTGAAACAATTATTACTACAAAGCTCTCCATTTTTCTTTAGTTTTTTTTTTAATTAATGTTCATGCTAAAGTGATCATACTTTCACATAAATCTTTATAAGGAGGCAGGCCTTCCACCAAATTTGATTCTCCGCAATGTCAATTTCGTGAAAAAAAGATGACACATTTTCAATTTTTAATACAAACATTGCACTTACAACGTTTAAATTTTTTTATTTGAATTACCCGTTTTATTTGTCAAATTTTGGTCCTCAATTCATGCTTCAATTGCTAAAGAATCCATCAATTAGTTGGATTTGGATTTTGAGAGAACTAAACCACTAAAAATTCACCTTATATTGAACATTATAAGTTTTAAAGTTTGTATTAAAAATAAAGTTTTATTGTTATAATATCTTGCAACGACATCCAGTTAAAAGTATGACTGTACCTAATACTTAAATCTATTTTATGTTTGAGATTCTTTTTTTGTACCTACCTGTATTTCATTCTCTCGTGTTTATCAATATTTTTATTTTGTTTTGAAGTTAGTCTTTCTAGATCTGATAAATGTATAAAATACATATTAATTATATATTTAAACACACTGCATACAAAATGTTTTCAATAAATTGTTACACAATCTATCTTCTATTTTTATTTTGTCCATCAATTATTGATCGTCTTTCTACATTCAGTTGATGTGGGCATATTGAAAAAATTGATTCATATAGAATTACAACAAGAATTCGTAAGACTGAAAGCAATGGTGTATTATTAAGTATTCATTTACTAGGCATGCTACCTCCTAGGACGTCGCTGTCACCGCCTCCCATAATGGAACTATTGTGACTGGCGCTGTATTTAGAGTTCATCGCTCAGTCCAGCCTCCTAGAAGAATCGGAGGACATTGTTACAAATTCAACTCGTTATAATCATCTCTGGCACATCAGGAATTTGCCCAGATTTCTATGTCTATGATATGCATCATTGGTAGATGGAATGGTGTAAGAAGCTAAAGAAATAGGAGAGGTTGTATAAGAAACTAATGACAATAGAAGTAGTAAAAGAATTGTGCTTTAATTGATAGGAGTGGAGGTCAATTCTCTTTTTACAGATCTTGCAGGAAAACTGCGAGATAAAAATTAAAAAAGAAAATCTTCTAGAAAAGGTAATTTTTATTCTAAATATATTTATTTATTTAGGAGACACTGTGTTAAAAGGAAGCAAATCTCATGCTTCAGCAACATCCTGGACTAGTTTTAGACAGATAGGTACTTTAGAAAACTATTGTTCTGTGCTTGAAACTAAATGCAAAAGTTTCATAAGACAACACTTTGAATACATACTTATTTACTCGTTTTATGAATATTGTTTTTGAGTCTAGTCAGCTAAAGGAAAGAATAATTCGAAACTTTCTTTAATGCTGTTTTTTTGTATCATATACTTAACTAATTTGTAAGAATATTTCACATTCATTTATATACTTTAGTCTTTGTCCACTGAGGAAGGGAGCAGTCGCTCCCGAAACATCTTTATGGTAATAAAATAATTTGTAGTAGCAAAAAGTGAAGACTAGATATTTATTTTTACATCGGTAAATATTCAACTTTAGTCATCATCTCTGTCTTTAACTTTAGTCTCGTCAACTTTAGTCATCAGTAAATATTCAGCGAAAGATAGAAAAGAGTGGAGGTCCGTTCTCTCTGCCTACCCCTTACGGGACACGGCGTGATGGGTAATAATAAAAAAATATATTCAACTTATTGAAAGCTCAGCTATTAAGGTCAAATTTCTATAAATCTTTTGCTTTGTAAGTGCAGATCTGTACACTTACTTAATCATGATGGCTCTACAACTCCTGCAGAGTTTTGGGCTCTTGAACAATGTTTTTCCAAGCTATCCTATCCTGTGCAATGGACTACCACCGATCTCCCTCATCTAGCACATCCAGGATCCAGGTCCTGAGGGACATTTCTCATCAGACGCTGTCTTGGTCTTCTGCCAATGGCCTTGTTTTCTATGACCCTAGCTGTATACCTTTTTCAATAATAATATGTATTTAAGAAGTCACAGCAATTCAATAAAATAGAGAAAAATTATTTATTTGTACAAATTCCTCTTTTTTCAAATCAAATCTTTGGCACATATTTTATGTGGTATATACCTATCAGTCAAGTACGCTTGGGACATAGTTGCAACTCCTTCTATTTCACATTTCACCTCATTGTCCAGTAAATAGTCCAACTGCTTTCGCAAGGCGGGAAAAGATTCGCAATAGGGACGCGATAAAATATCCCGGACTTTACCGCCATCTCTCGACGTGAGTGGTAAGCTTGCAGCCCCTAGTATTGTAATATCGGTCGGGTGTATTCCAAGCCATTTCATAGATGGCACTGCTAGTTTGTCTGACAGATGAGACATAGCCTGAAATTAAATTTGATGTTTATGCACATAATAATTTATTATTATAATAGGTAGGTACCTAATTCAATAAAATATTTTATTTTTTTTTTAGATGAAATTTGTAGGAAGTATTATAACCGGGCTTGCAACTACAGGTAGCTGGTGCCGTGCCACGGGAGGGCCAAGTCAGGAGCAAAAGGAATAGAAGAGCATATTATGGCATAATACCTACCTATGCGGAATGTTATGCGTTTGGAGGAAGCGAAAGAGGTTTGTTTGCATAGGAAAGAATGGAAATCCGTACTCTCTGCCTACCCCCTTCGGGAAACGGCGTGATGGGTAAAAAAAAGTGCCGTGCCTTCAACATAATATGGCATCAAATGGAGTAGGTAGGTACCTACCTAATTTATATCTAATATACAGTGGCGTACCCAGGGACGGACCGCCCCGGGCGCCTCTATTAGTAGGGCGGGCAAATTTGCTCGCTCTATACCTACTATAGGTACCTAAGCGACCAGATTGATAAAATCAAAAAAAAAATTCATCTCATCTCATTATAAGTAGGTATAGGCTTTTTACTATTTTTTTGAAAATTTTCGGACTGTATATAGGTGGGGGGGGGGGGGGCGCCAAAGGGTTTGGTTCTCGCCCCGGGCCGCGAAAATCCACGGTACGCCACTGCTAGTATGTAGGTAGGTATTATGATAATGCGACAACATAAGAAAATAAGTACCTAGGTAGATAGGTACATAACTGAATGTAGATATATAGGTATATTTACCAGTGATCCAAATCTGTAAGTGCACATTATTTCTATGCCGTGTGGATCAGCATCTACCAACGCAAAAGAAGGTATCTTCAAGGTTTCAACCAGGAGCTTCAGCAGAAGTCTAGTGTTCACGTCCGGATAGCCTTTACCCTGAAACAGATTGGCAGCTAGATCCATCAAATGTTCCACTTCTCACAATTTACAATTCATAATTATTGTATAGGTAAAAAGCTCAAATCTCACAGTCATCAAAATACACGGGCCTAGTCTTTCCAGAAAATTCTCATCTAATAACTTCTGGAAAATGGCATCCTTCTCAACTACGAGAATGAACAAGGCTTCCGACTCAGCCTTAGTGAAGCTCAGGACATCTTGAGGAATGAGAACTCCTGGAAAATTGAAGAAAGCATGCACCAATAACAAAAGTGTCCTAAGTAGGTACCTATATGTTCTATTAAGTAGGAACTATAGTCTACCTCCAGCTCCCATACAAGTGACCACAGCGCCTGACGTTGAGGTCAGCTTCAATGGGCCGGCGATCAGCCCCTTAGATGTGGCCAGGATGCCCATCTCCCATGGTGGTACTTCCAGGAGACAGCAGACATCCCTCACGGCATTGTCTATGGCTGACTGATTCTTCACCCTGTCCACATTTTGATAATACAGCTCTCTGGAAATTAGTACCAAACTCTTCGAATCACTTCGGCGAGCTTACAACTCCCTTCAACTGCTGTTTAAAAGGTACCCAGGTGTAATGTAATCAATTACCAATTCCTTAAAAACTTAATATTATTCTCTCTATCTGACGTTTTGATGATGTTAAAATGTTCACGAAAAGTAGGTAACAAAACAAATCAACACTTTTCTACAGGGTGACTGTGTCTGATGGTTATTCGACCAATTCCTTGAAAACAGTTATAAAAGAGCTTATTTGCAATAATTTTGTTCCCATTAACCAGCGGTCTAATGCCAGTGATTTTCGAGTTTTTTAATTTACGAGTTTCTAGAGTTTTTTTTTTCAGTTTTTCACATTTTGCCCTAAAACTGAAAATTCTGAAAAAAAGTAGGTAAGTAAGTATTTCACTTCGGGAACTAAAAAATACATTTTTCTATAACAGATTATGAATAAAGGAATGTTTTGAATCAAAAATGAAAAAGGAAATTTCAAAAACCTCAGAAATAAAATCTTCTTAGAAGAGAATTATGTACCTACTCAAAAAAAGTATAAGACCTAGGTACACTTGACGTATAAATTACAGAGAAAACTTTCGCAATAATTAATAAGCTTTCCAAAAAGGTAAAAATGTTGTCCACTTTAATACAGGTTTGGAAAATAAACCGCATTCACAATCGTCCAAGGAATGAATGTGAAATATTTGAGCCAATGGGCATCGCACGTACAAATTTTACTAGATAACAATAAAATGAGACATCTGATTAGGTACCTTCGTGTTACGCTTGACTTTTTCATCATCATCTGCTGAATTGTAGAAACCATGTGCAATAGAAGAGAGAATTTTTCTTTGCTTTTTGAAGATGCGAAATTCACAATCGTCTTTTGCGATTCCGATGAATTTTTCAAAGTTATTCTGAAATAATTATAGACGTATAGGTAGAGGTGGGCATTATAACGATAGCTGATAAAAATATTAGATAAATAAAAATAACGCCTCTAACGTTATTCATATTAAACGATATTTTTGTAAATTTTAGTTGAACAAAAATAATAATCACGCTATCAATAATAATAGTCATTTATATGACGGTTAGGTAATATTGGTTGAATTAAAATTTTCGGCTTGCGTTTTGGAAATGACCATTTTTAGGGATATTGTAACTTTCCAGATAACAAATTTTCGGAATAATCATCATTTAGGTTTGTGAAATAAAAAAAGCTTTAAGCTTTTAAAAATAACGTTATTTACAATAATAATTAATGAAACTGCTGTAACGTTTTTGCATCCAAGCCGTTATTCCCATGCACCTCTACGTAATAAGTAGTTTTCATCAGTAAGTATGTCTTAGCATAAATTGAATACAAAGTAAATGTATAGTAGAAGATTTTTTATAAAGCAGATCTTACCTATCTTCGAAAAGACAGTTACTCCATAGTTTCTGATTCCTCAAAATCAATTTGGGACTTTTACCTTCAGCAACATCCTTTAGGATTTTCAAAATAATGCCTTCGATTTTGCCAATGATTTCCTCTCTTCTTTGCTCTAAAAAGTCTAAAAACATCATCGCGAGAACTTTAAGTAGGTAAGTACCTATACCAACAACATAATATCAAAGTAACGAATATAGGTAGGTATGCATTACTATATTATATAATGACTCCTAAAATTAATTACTTATGTTCGATTTTAAAATCTAACAAACCATTACGGGCCCACAAAAGTCTTCTACTGTTATTTCGAAGGCTGGCTTATTGCCTTTACGTAACAACGTTTGCCATTAGGTGGTAATGTTTAAATCTCCGTAACTCCTAATCATGAGAATTCTCAATATGTCAAAAAATCATATAGGTACATACAACAAGAAGATAATCTATCTATATACCTATATACTTACTTATTAGGTAGGTACCTACCTAAAGATTGCCTTTGTATGATATTGACATTTCGTGACAACCATCAAGATCAATCAAATTTATCAAAAGTCCGACCCATCATAGAGAAACAAAGATAATTTTCTTTCTTTCATTATAGAAAAACTCACCGAGAGAATCTCCTTGCCGTGAGGTTTCAAATAGATTTGATGAGTTGCTTCTTTGAGTGCTAGTAAACCTTATGGCTCTCCTGAAAGTGTTGAAATCCAGCTCTCCGCCATTCATCATAGACATGAGAGCACTTCTAGGATCCTCAGGGAGACGACTATGGAAGAGGTCATTCTTTAGCTCCTTTAACGCTGCCGTGAAGCGCAAGTCTTGGAAATCTAAAGCATCATTTCTATGACCTTCCATATCGCTATCTTCGGATTGGGACGATGATATTATTGTTTGATTCATATCTGAAACAGAATTTATAGCAGGATTTGAAATAATACGTACAACACATTTTTTCTAAAATCAATCAATCAGTTCTCTCTTTTTGACCACACTTAGCGGCATATGGGGGTAACAAAAGAACTCTCAACTGTGCTCGATCTTACGCATCAGTTTCGATGACTTCCCACATCATAATATCCAGATCCCTTAACTCTGCCTCGAAGGATCAAAACACGGTATGGCAAGGTCTTCCTCGTATTGGAGCTCCTGATGGGAGGAAGAAAAGCATTCTTTTCGGCTGTTTAACAACATACACATTCCCCCGCCATGTTTTAAAGGCGGAGACCTTTGTCCTTAGACCTTGGTCAGATACCATTAAGAATAGGCAACACGTTTTAAAACATAACATTAAAAAGTCAAAGCCATTATAGGATTCTACCGTTAAGATGACATCTTTATTTTGATTTTGTCACACCATAGATAATAAATTAAGTGACAACGCGTCAACCCTGGTGGTTCACAATGGGTGGTCGCACATTTTGCATTTCTGTGTAAATAGGCTCTTACCTATTTTTTTTTTAAAATTAATATTTTGATATTTTATGGTTATTTGGTTGTGTT
The DNA here is from genome assembly GCA_963576905.1 of Mystacides longicornis. NCBI lineage: Eukaryota > Metazoa > Arthropoda > Insecta > Trichoptera > Leptoceridae > Mystacides > Mystacides longicornis. The sequence goes on along the minus strand of OY756424.1, from coordinate 9,296,733 downwards.
GTGACAGGTTAATACAAATTGTAAGTTTTTTTTTATCGATTATTCGAATCAAGGCTCATCCCATCATTCAATTTTTGTACCGTTATGTACCTAAGGCAAATTTTAAGGGATTCCATATTTTGATAAAAAAAAGTTGTTAAACTGATGTGAAACTTTAGGATATGCCATTTAACACACTAACAAAACAAATACCTACCTTGTATAAAAGTTGATTGTATAAATGCGTGGTAAATCTATGCGGACGTTGATTGGATCAACCATATTTTACGTTCCTACGGTAAGTAAATATAATTTGTCATAAAAAATTCCAAGAAATACCGTAGGCTTACCTACACTTCATAATAATCCTGTAGACATATTATACCTATAACATATGGCCACAGTATAAAGCTTTGGCTTACTTTTTTGGTCTACAGTTAACTTCCTAAATATAGGTTTTATATAGGTCATGTGCATACCTACGTTAGGTACTTCAACTTTGACTAATGTGGAAATGCAAAAAAAACTGCATTAATACACTAAGGCAAGGTAACTAACTTACGTACTAACTTTTTGACCCCACTTGTGGGCATAAGGAGGCAACAAGGCAAGGTGCATTTTGAATATTTTGTAAAGCAAAAAAAAGTAAATCAGACAACTTGGTCGCGAGCCAAAGTCGTGTGTTCGCGTCCCAATCGGTACCGGCCACAATTTTAATTATATACAGGGATGGAAATAACCGAATTGGGGATAGAAATACCAAATTACGAACTTTTCCATTTTTTTTGTCACCTCTATGCTGAAACATGGACCGTAAAGTCGCGTGACCAATTCCGGAAGCGACGCCGACGTCTTTGAGATGTGGTGCTGTGGAGACACCTCTTCCGCATACCTATACCATGGACAGAGCATCGAACTAATGAATCGATCATGCACCTACATACATACCACATTATAGCTAGATAATTATAGGAACTAAGAAATTAAATTAGTTTTCTCTTTAACGGCTCCCTTGAACGATGTTACACTTTGAACCAGTATAAGGATGCGTTTACACCAAACGAATATAGAGTCAAAGCTGGAAATAGGGACACCAAGAAAACAACATCGAGAAAGATCAAGAACTCAAGCGAGCGTAATATGTCATTTTTTTTTACCCATCACGCCGTGTCCCGTAAGGGGTAGGCAGAGAGAACAGACCTCCACTCTTTTCTATCCAAGCACACTTCTTTCGCTTCTTCCACCGACATAACATTTCTCATACAGCTTCTCCTATTTCTCTTACTTCTTACCTGGCCTTCCTTGAGGACGGAATCGATGTGTTCGATCCACGTCATTCTCGGTCGCCCACGCTTTCTTACACCTTTCCTTTCAGCTTTATGAATTATCTTTGTCATTCTGTCTGCATCCATTCTTTCCACATACCCAAACCATCTCAACTTATTAACTTTCATCATCTTTGTGACAACACTTACTTCCATACGACATTCTTTCCTAATATTTTCATTCCTTTCCATATCCCATAAAGTTTTTCCACATATTCTTCGTAGAGATTTCATCTCTACTGCATTTATACTACATTCATCGCCCATAAGGTAATTAGTTCTTAAAGCAAGGTGTACCCACATGTACAATATCAACGATAGATAAAATAAAGTATGCTCTATGTTAGTTTGGTGTAATCGCACGCTAACTTTCGATAAGATCATTCGTCATAATTCAACATAACATTTTTTTCAGTAGGTACTTACCTACCCATTGAGAATATATTATTTTCCTACGTTCCAGAAATTTCGCTATATTGGGACTTCAGTCATCTGTAATATCTACATATAAATAGCTACAGGTTTGTATATTTGTAGGTTATATCACTACCTATTTAGAAGATGTTAAAATACATCAGTTTAACATCGAGCTGTTGTATGTAAGTGATGTCATTTTGTGCCAAACGTGCCAAAGATATAAAATAGGTGCCTAAAATAAGTGACTGGTAGGCTATAGTAGTTCAGTCAGTTTTCTAGTAGGCTATGAAGGTGTATATAGGATCGACGACAATCTTCACTTTTCACAACACAAATTTTGTTTTCAATGGAAGGTGTAAAAATGGTACATATCACATTAATACAAAATAAAAATGGACGTTTGAATAATAAAGTCTTTATGAAAGAATCAAAATGTTTAGGTTATGTGCAAAGAATCCCGATTAAAAGTTGGTCGAGGAGATCGGTGTTATTTCTTTCATCAGGATCTCGAAGACGAAGAATAACCTCAACTCATATTGTGTTTCGTGTTTTAGAAAGACAAACGATGACAATAGGCATGGTGAGGGAGAAGGTCACGTGCACAAGATCGAGCACATCAGAGCAGAAATCTTGATGCCTCACCATGTTCCTACTGGGGGGAGTTTGCCATAAATTGCAATATTTGTATACCAACTGGACAAATTGAACGAATCAATACAATAAACTTACAAAGGGTTTTTGTGATGATCATTTTAACCAACCGTACACATCATAGGCTCCCATCGATGAACACACACAGGAAGGTAGTACAGTGGTACCGTCAGTGATGTTTAGCCAACCTAGTATGCGGGCCCGTTCAATACTTCAGCTACCTTCAATTAAAACAGTCACATCTAGATACCTACCTACATACATGATTATATTGTTACAGCTCATAAAGAGAAAGGTTTGTTCGAGACTAATTTCAATTTGCCAATTTCATTTTTTTATTGTTGTCATCATTTTTTGGTTTAGGTACCTACTTAACAAATTTCTTGTTCAGAAATCAGTGGACTAAAAACTATAAGTACCTACCACCGAGTCCGGTTTAAGAAATTTTTCTATGGGTTGATTCTGTAACAGCTTCGTTAAAGCTGAGAAACATCTATGAAGAGTGCACAGGGGTTAAAAATTTTACTTCCTCTAGAATGACCCGTCATTTTTTGATCAACTTGAGAAGGCCTCACCAAAATTTTAGAGGATTGTTGAAGAATCATTTTTTTTTCTCTCAAAATGTTTTCTTAAATATCAATATCAAAAACAAGAATAAAAGCATGCACAATTGTATTTATTTTCATCATAAACCACACCAAAATGTGTGTCAGTAGGTATTTCAAAATCAAAATTCCAAATGTAAAATCATGAAGTGAGATAAATAATGACTATTATTCTGAAATGAAAAACAGACGATTGAGTTGCGTTGTATCCAATTTTTATTGAGACTTTTGACATTTCTGTATTCTGAAAAATGTTTTGTTCAATACATTAGATGCTTAACTATACTGGCAACCGATTAAGTTCTAAGCAAGAGCTTCTTGCGTTGAGTTGGAACGTGAATTTAAGAATACCAGTCAATTATGTACCTACCTACCTATAGGAACATTGACTTTAACAGTAGGTAAAGGACATTTTATAAGAAATCTCATGTAGGTATGCAAACAAAGATAATATTTTATAAGGCCGAAAGGAATGGTGTAAGAAGGCGTGGCCGACCGAGAATGACGTAGATCGAATACATCGATTCCGTCCTCAAGGAAGGCCAGGTCATAAGTAAGAGAAATAGGATAGTCTACATGAGAAATGGCGAGTCGGTGGAAGAAGAGAAAGAAGTGTATTTGGATAGAATGGAATGGAGGTCCGTTCTCTCTGCCGACCCCTTACGGGACACGGCGTGATGGGTAGAAAAAACTCTTAAAATCCGTAAAATTCTTAGATTTATGTTTACAAAAATTGTGATAAGATAGATTCTCAAAGCATTTTCACGTATATAAATTGTAGGTAGGTACTATTTTTAATAGGTAATTTCATTAAATTAAAATCCGGTCACCTTGAGATGAGTAAGTCAGATTGATTTAAGAAAATTCTAGGTGAGAATATTCAAGATTCACTTATAAATAATTCATTAAAATATGATTGAGTACATACTAGATTGTGTAATCTATATATTAATACGTGAAATAAAAACTTTGTAGGTAGGTACACCTTTTTAAAAAAATTGTGCGGTCGGAAATTTCGCACACTTAGGTACAGGTTTATAATACACTAGAGGTCCGCCCCAGCTTCGCACGGGTAGATAGATACTTAAAAATAATTTAGTTTTCATGCAGATCCCTAACTTTTTCAAAATATTTTATAGCATATGTTAATCTGGAATAATTGCATTGCAATGTATCGTGTCACGTCACTTTACCACCGTGACTACTTTGCGCGGTATTTCTACTAAACTTGACATGCCTCCCCTAGTCCCCTCCCGGGCTCCCGTACGCACTCTGCATCGGATAAGGTGAGATGATAAGAGACTATGCTTTTTTTTCCAATACTCACATTTTTAAACTCGTGATAACTTTCGAATGGAATATCCGAATTGAATAATTCAAAAAGTTATACAAACATATTGAAGCAGACTTGAATATGAACTAATTTATTTTAATAAGGAGTAATACCAAGATACCAATAAAGAGCCTTTTCTAGAGATGACATTTTATTGATTTTTTTAAATAAAAAAACACTTATTGTGGCATAACTATAATAGTTAGACATATGCTGTCGCGATACTTTTTGTAAATAATGATGTCTTCTACAAAATTGTGGTACATTGTTTTATTCTATCATCGTTAGTTTTCACAGCGTTCGCGATAAAAAGAATATTTTAGGTAATTTTTTTACACCTTGGGTTACATTATTGAAGTTTTCGTAGGTTACCCACTTTTTTTTGGAAATTAAATATAGCCTATGTTCACCGCCGATATTGTAGCTTCCCAAAAGTAAAAGAATTTTTCAAATCGGTTCAGTAGTTTTGGAGCCTATTCGATGCAAACAAACAAACAAACAAACAAACAAAAAATCAAATCTTTCCTCTTTATATATTAGTATAGATAGAGAATAAGTGGGGAATGCTTTAAACTTATGCATAAAAAATACATACATGTACATAATTTCAATTTGACTTATCCAATATCCATGTCATTGTTTTTAAAAGAAAATTTTGAAATAGCGCTCGCTCAGTGTTTGACAATGGGAACCTTAATAATGTTCAGACTTATAATCTAAATTAGTTATGAACGAGTTTCGAGCACTGGTCGACCGCTAGTAATAATAATTATAAAAATATAATCGCAAATCATGATACGGTTAACGAGGACCGTCATGCCGCGGTAACCGGTTCGAGATCAGCAGGTCGAGATGCTGTTCGGCCAGGATGCACACTGCACAGCTGATGGCAGGCACGCGACCCAGAGCTGCCTCAAGACCCGCCCGCACATTTCTCATGGAGAGTGAGAGTACTCCTGGATTCCTAACAAATGCCCGACTTGAATCCTCAATGAAGCCAGGTGCATGTGAGATAGTGAGATTTTTTATTTCTTAGGATAGGGCAGATGTTTGTATGTCGTTCGTTATTTGTGTGATTGCTGGAATAATAATCTATTCGTAGTTATCTTATAATAAAAATATATCATTGTTTATCTGTCTTTGCCAGACGCCTACCTTCAAAGACAGAGTTTTTCATACTAAGCAATTTCAACCCGATTAAACTTTTGGCAATCCTTGTGAGAGTGGAACATGCATGGTCGGCAACGGGACGGGGCTTCCATGTTCTTCTATACATTGTACAACGAAAGGGGGCAGGGCGAAGGCCCGATTTCCGGCGGTCGGGTTAGAAAATTCTTTGTTTTTTATTTGGGGTTCGCCTGTCTCAGATTGAAAGGGATCGATTGACTAGGGAAAATTCTGCCGGATTAACTTACCTATAGCTTTGTAACTACAAACAATATTACGACACCTACCAACTTTTTGGTAAATAGGTATATCGATTTTGGCCCTTGTCTACCTATCTATCGATTTTAGTCATACATCTTTACCTATTTTGGAATTTTCGGTAGTAGGTATATCAACTCGTTTTTTTTTTAATTTGGGTTGGCAACAGCGTGGTACTTAATGGTCTGTTTTCCTACGAATACGACGCTACTATAAACAGCGATGAGTAGGTGTATCCGTGTAGAACGTTTTCAATATTGTTAACGTACTAAAATAAAACATTATCACGTAATTTTGAAAGACTGCCGTCTTGTCAGACGACGGACGGCTCCGTATTAGGAACCCAGTGCATAGGAACCGGTGCATATAGGAACGTAGGAACCCAGTGGTATACTTATACACTTATCAATTAATACGTATAAGCATGCATCTAATGAGCGTTGTTAAAGTAAAATCTACAAATGGTCAATTAAGTAAAATAAGGAACATTCAAGAACAAATTATGTAGATAAGCAATGGAAAAGGATAGGTAAGAAAAAGGTGTAAGAAATCGCAATTCGATCTTCTCAGTAGAGTAGGTATCATTTCGGTTCGCACCTGAGCCTACTAAACATAACTTAATTAAATGTGATAGTTTAGGTAGGTACATCAATACAATTTACCATCAGGTTAGTAAGTATGATTCATAGATCGTGACAAACATGCGCAAGGATCTAAAATAAGAAACCAAAGCAGCTGACGCGCACGGTGCTGCTAATAAAATAAAAGACAAGACGACGCGCACGCTGCTAGACGCACTCAGCTGCTGATGAGAAAACTTTATTATTTTTATAATAGATGCAGCGATGTATTTGCTTTTTGCAATAATGAAATAAAATATATAAAGTAATGTGACAACTATTTCCCATCCTACTTTATGGATCATCGCAGATGGAAAGATATGCGAAGATTGATGATTTCGATAGCACACCTAAGGTGGTTATAGCGACCAACGTTGTTATCCTTAGCAAAGCTGCGCTATGCGCATAATTTTGTGCTCCAGTCCTGAAAAATTCATAAAATTTCTACTCATTTTGGAATCTGTTTTAATTTTCAATTATTGACAAGAAAAGATACCAATGAGTAAGAGCTACATATAGAGAAATCTTGGGAATTCCCAAAAAAATCTCATTACTCACTTATGTAGGTAGATATTTTCAAAGCGGATGTTGAATCTGTGTAGTTTTTAAACTAAGCAATAACAAGACAGTATATTTGGGTAATTGCGGGAACCTACTTTAAACTCATCTTATGAATTCAAAAAGATTAAAATCCTCGATGTATAACAGTCCAAAGACTTTGATATCGATTTTAACCGAAAAATGGAGCCGTACCTATACGTATGATAGCGTTTCTAAGCTTTTTTACTAGCCGGGAATTGAAGAGGGATCTCTGGTTCAGGAGGTTGAATGAAAACCATCGAAGCCACAATACGGTTGGACAGTGATAAAAATATATGACGTCATATTTCAATAAGTAGATAACACTATTTAACGATAATCCATCAGTGTGCTGTCGTCACCAAGGAGAGGAACTGGAGTAGGCACGTACTTACAGTTGTTGTTACTTGAGCTAGGTAGGTATCTAACGTTGTTACTATGTTGCAAAAACAGGTGTTTTCATGGTTAAATACAAGAGGACATTGTTAATACGATCATAAATAAAAAGTAATTGTCACCATGACGATTGAGTAGATAAGTTACCTATATACGCAGAAACCTTATACACAAAACTTACTCTAATATTTGTGTACTTACAATACATATAGATAGGTATTACATACATAAAAATGTTGGCATACTAGAAGAATGGATATCTACCTACTTTTATCCAGGATTTGGGTGGAGGTCTATAATAAAAAAAAAGTTAAGAAGGCTTAAAAAAACAATAGAAACAAAATACTTGTTATGTTTCGCAATATGGAGAAACTTAACTAAAGGCAGAAAAGATGGCCATTTATGCATGTATGCTATCCTTTGAGTTAGGCACTTTCTATAAATTGAGATTTTTTTTTTAACCATTACGCCGTTTCCCGAAGGGGGTAGGCAGAGAGTACGGATTTCCATTCTTTCCTATCCAAACAAACCTCTTTCGCTTCTTCCAAACGCATAACATTCCGCATACATGCTCTCCTATTTCTTTTGCTCCTATAGGAGTTATCCTCCAAGTTATAACTTGGCCCTCCTCTAGACGTACTGAACCGATATGATCGGACCATGTCATTCGAGGTCGACCTCGTCTGCGTGCATCCATTCTTTCAGATTTATATATCATTTTTGTCATTCTTTCCTCGTTCATTCTCTCTACATGCCCAAAGCACCTTAATTTATTAACTTTCATTCTAGTCACTACGATTACATCCACTCCACATTGCTTTCTAATATTCTCATTTCTCACCTTATCAATCAGTCTCTTTCCGCATATCCAACGGACTACGGAGTGATCTCATTTCCACAGCATTCATTCCAACTTCCAGATTTTTCGTCCATGTCCATGTTTCGCTCCCATACATCATGGATGGTATCATCAGGATTGCATTGTGCATCAGCTGTTTGGATTTAAAAGATACGTTCTTATTTCTCATTAGAGGTCTTAGGAGAAATTTGTGTGACATTAAAATATAGATCACTGATGTTGAATAGGTTTATCGAAAACACGAGCTAAATAGAATCAGTTATTTCGAAATTAACAAAGTATATAATATAGAATCCCATACATACTTTGGTCGTTTTCGAAATAATCGATTCAATTACCTTCTCCAAACAGAGTGTGTGGCACAAATTGGATATCTTGGAAGCATAAATCTTAATTGCATTCTCCAAACATGTAAGGCATATGTACCTATACATTATACAATTAAGCCGCCTAAAAGATGTAATTTTAAGAATCAAAGTAAAAAAAATCGGTAGACATATTATATTACTACAGCTGACCTGCCAGGCGAACTTCGAACTAACCCAGAATAAAAAAAATTACTTATTACACGAATTAGGTAAGTATAGATTATGACATAAAAATGATTTTAAATTATCGTTGCGCAACTTTTTAAAAAAAATCAAGAGATGGCGGTGTAGTAGGAAATAAGCCACATATGAAATATTTATATTATGTTGTTGAAAGAATATATACTCCATTTAGGCCAATTTTTACTGAATTATGATGCCAAGTTGTAGGTAAAACACCAGAAATTGGCATTCAATCGAGAATCCACATTGTCAAGCTCAAGACCAAGAAAGACAGAATGAAAAAGCTTCGACCTATTGTTGAGAAACTCTGCTTAGTCAAGTTACAAAATGTGGCGATTCAAGAGATCCTCAATATTTTCACACGCTGGTTCTATACACTATCTCCGCCTTGGACGTCACAACACAACTGAGGTTACCCTCCAAATGGACAACATCGACTAGAAAGAGCCATAAAACAATGGACCGAAATCTGCAATTCAGGATCTGAAGAACACAACCCTTACATGAAAATCCTGATTCAAAAAGGGAAGAGTAAGAAGGAGATATTCACTGAACTAATTTCACCTGTAAGGCATTTCCCACCAAACACTTCAACCTAACAAGTGACGGTAATAGGACACTCAAAAAAACAATAAACAATTATTAGTAAGTACAAGGGAACCATTGTTATTATTGTAAACCACCGATATTCTCACAATGGTGTCAGGGGTTCCCCATTAAAGTAATCCCGAAGGAAGAAAGAACGGAACTACATATACACAATAACAAAATGATAAGTGATCTTGATACCATTATTGCCAGAGAGACGTATTCAGTGTTACCTGTGTGAAAAAACATAGTTACTTTTTAACCCTTCACCTCTTTACAAAATAAAATAATAATAACGGCAACTGTTTGACAGGTGCTGACGTAAGGGCGACCACTCTCTTACTTATCTGATCACTGCGGGAATTTTTTTAACAACTCTTCAGAAATTCCCAATGCGGTAGTTGTGCAACACAAACTCGCAACCCCTTTTTCACACCGTTATAAAAATACGAAATGATTCTTATTAAATTGAGATATCGCTTTAAAGAGATTGCTATCTTCTGTCGCGTTATTTGTAGGAAATATGTTGGTATGTACTTGATGATTTTTCTTCTTCTGCTCGTTATATTATTATTGTATCGCTGTTTTGGCCATTGAGTCTTAAATTTATATATGTGGGTATCTATTCAACACATTGGTAGGTTCTTATATATTTTGTTATTTTTTCTATTAGGTACTTTATATTATTATTGTTGTGGATTTAACAATTTGAAGGCTAGCTTATGGAAGACAGTGTTCAGATTTCCAAACACAATAACTTCTCCGAACTCGGTAGCCTAGTGGTATGTTAGTATTTATTTTATTAAGTTACAATTAAACCTTAAAAGTAACTTAAAACAAACAGTATAGGTAGTGGTATGTATTAATTATTTCCAACAACCTACCGGTTAAGAATATTCTCACTTTTGATTGTCAACTTTTTTCAATAAATTTGCAAACAATTAATACCTTATTATTTCTTTTTTTTCATTTTAGGTTAGGTAATCTTCCACACAGGGTATGGCTTTAGCCGAACTAATAATCATTGACTTGAATAAAAACATATTATTATTATTGCTTATTATTGATACGAAATATATCCACCTATGTACTTAGGAACTTTGTGATAAATTATGGTTTTATGGTCGATCTCCGATACAAAAGAAGATATTTTAATAAGTGTAATAAAAGCTTATTTCGTGTTAATAAAACATTTCAAATGAGTGAAGTCTAAAAATTCAAGTGGGTATTACAAGATACTTGATAAAAAAGCAGATAAGCAATATTTTTTGCACAATTATAATGAGATTTGTTGAGACTTTCGTGTTATGTCCCTAATACGATACGTTGTTGACACGACGAGTCCCAAAAAATGAAAAAAAAATGGGGTTTGCACTCCCGTCCTTTTCGTCTTCCTCTTTCGTGACACAAGATTGTCCACGATGTAAAAAGTGTTACTTTTGTAATTTGGATGAACACAATAATTTGGTACACACAAAAATGTTATAGGTAGCTGTCCAAAGTTATTAGGTATATCTAATTCATGCATGATTCATGTCATTGTTACCCATGATTGGCATACTTAATTACAAAATTTTCTACTATAATAAATTATATTTTAAGCTTAATTATCTATTGAAAATACCACGTCGATTGATAAGTATAACATTCCTGTAAAAAGGTCAACGTAAGTACATACCTAAACTTTAAAGATATGTGACAAAATGCCATTTAAAATAAACAACCAAAATATTATTCAGAATAAAGGTCACACAATTCCTCAATGTATTAGGTAGGTACCTACCTACCAAAAAAATTCTTAAATATTGTTATTTTAACGTGGATTAATACTAATTCTAACATATAGAAAATAAAGGAAAATGAGCTAGGTATATAACAATATTTAACTATCTCCAATAGTTAAAATCACTATTAAATACAATAAAAATAATATAAGTCAATAAGTGGGTAAAATTAGGTATAGGTAGGTACCTACTGCCATAGAAAATTGTAATGGTTTTGGCGGGCACCGGCGTACCCCCATAGCGGACTCCCTAGGTGGCCGCGCAGAGATGCATAGAAGATAAGAGGACACTTCTCGAATCATTACTTCTCTATGGTCGCGACTCGATATTACATTGTTATAATTTATTTTGTATCATAATCTCCGACTACTTATCGCGCGCCATGCCAACATTTTGCGTGTGATTATTTTTTTCTATGAATTGGTAGCCCTGCTGGAAACCATAAAGTAGCGGTTTGAGTGTGGAATATTACGAGTGGGTCTCACGGTTAGTTTTTTTTTTGACATTAGATATAACATTAACCATAGACAAAGAATACGTATTTATATGACCAATAACTATCATTAGGTATTGTTAAGTTTACAAATTTTCTTTGAGACTCTTTAACCCCACAAGAAATATTTTTCATAATATGACAAAATCAATCCGACTACGGAAAATATTTAGCATGCCTGTTGATATTATTCGTCTGTAAGTCGGTGGTTGCTATGACAATCAATAATAACAGGTAGGTATCTGCCGGAAATATTATATCGAATAAGTACCTACATAAAAAGGTGGTTTCCGACATACAACTGTTGCTACTGGTAGAAATGCCAAATTGTCCGCACTTCTCAACGTGGTGAAGTAAAATTGGGACCCTGTAAGGGACGATAAAATTGTATTATAGGACAATCAAACAATTGATGACCCTTTTGCATTTTATAAAACTGTTTTCGTGGGTTCTGTAGGAGTATAATGATTTTAAGGAGAAAACTAGCAAGTGCGAATGTTCAGCAATTATGGATTCACCATCGAAAAAAAACATCATTTATTCCTTGATTCACTAACTTACGCACGTTGCGATACGGATTTCAGTTGTAGCACAATTTTGTGTTTCGTCCCTTTAAAGTGGAACTTAGGGATTTGGAACTGATGTGAGAGTACGTCATTAAAATCATTGCAAATAAAAGATTATCGCATTTTCTATTTCTTTAATAAGGTTCACCAACTATTCCTTAGGTATGTCTCTTTATATTAATACAAAAATATGGAAAAAGGCATAGGTACATACATACATTATGCATTGTTCTTAATGGCACACAACTCAGTGGTTACTTCAAAAATATCATAACTGCTGAGTTTATATTTGAAAACTACAAACCCTTATTAATGTGCCGCAATGTAACAAACAATAGCAATATCATTAAAACCAACATGTTTTGTGTTGAAAAATAAAAATAACCAAGTAATTTACCTTGTTTTTAATATAAGTAGGCCGACAAACAGCAACTTTAAATACGACACGAGATGTAAAAAAAAAAACTATTAAAGTTTCAATCAACTGTAACACAAAACTGACAAATTTTCACACTGAAGAAAAATTGTACGATAGCTTTTCATTTCCCGCCAATGACACAATGACAACAGAAGCTTCCAAATCTTCCCACGATGTCCCGCGGGCGGTAGTAGTACCATAAATAATTTTCCATCCTCTATTGGCCATTTCAAATCAACATTCTTTTTAAAATTAATTATGGCGTCATCCAATTTCAAAAAACGAATGTTTTATTTTTATTTATTTGTTGCCAGTTTGAAAAAAAATATCATTATTTGGTCAGAGTTTTAAATAATTAATAAAATAAGTAGACCTATGTACCTACTTGATTGAAAATTGTTTTTTGATATAATGAGCTATAATAGTAGCTATTTATCATTACAGTGGACGATTGTTGCGTGTAGCGTGAATGCTCATATTGTGTGTGCATCTCTCATTTTTATGTGAACCAACCCCATACATTTTATAAACAATAGTGACATATCGAAAGGGTTGCGTTGGTACGTAGGGTGGCTACTTATTAAAATGTTTAATTATTGCCATTAACGTATGCTACTAAACGGGGCAGTAATAATGAAAATAATATAAATTGACGCAATAAATAACACTCGTATTGTCATTTTGATATTCAAATGAGGCAAAAAATTGACCATTTAAATAATATAATCAACGATGAAAAGTAATACGTACATTTTTTATTCTTACAGTTAAAAAATCAACAATAGTATTGAGTGTGTTTTGACTTTATGGATAGCGTGGGAAGGAACCAGTGGTGTTTTTGGATGTTTTTTAAGTCATACCTAGGTCATACCCATATATATATATATATATATGGTCGTATGGTTAAAAGGCGCAAGTCAAAATTATAAAAACAATTATAACAACAAGGTCATACCCATTATGTAGCCACTAGCCAAGGCCCCAACTCTTCGAATGGTTTGGGTACGTAGGTACCTACTCTTCGAATTCAATTATTATTTATGTTAAGCGACTGAAACATGGCTTTCGATATATATTTGGAATTTTAAGAATAAACCATTTAACCAGACCACCAAGCCCTATATATAATATGTATATAAGATCGAACTCAAGTCGAAGCCGTCTCCCATTGCCCCCTAATTGGATGAGGAAACGTAGGGCACCTAAAAGAAATATGGAACAATCTCAACAAGTCCTTGAAGATTTCACTATGTGTAGTATGTACCCACAGATTTATTAAAAGATCTCGCTCATCTTTGAAATTCTACTGATTGCTTAGCTTTTTTTTTGACAACCTTCTAACCCCAATCGCCATATTCAGAATGACACAAATGATGATAATTTCAATAAAGTGAGTAAGTACAAAAATTTACCATGTTTTTTTTTTAACTTGAAACATAGATTAATATTTTTTTTTTTTTTTTTTTAATTTAATGGCATTGCATCCACAAAGGATGATACAGCCAGTAGATTAATAATATACCTATTTGAAATTAAAATGTATCGAATACCTATACTCATTTACTCGTGCCATTGCATATGTACCTATGACCAATTTGAATTTAAAGCTGTTTTGATGTTTTAATTATTTAAAAATAGGTAGTTATACACAGAATAAGGGTTTAAAAGTCGTTGAAATATTGCAATATAATTGACTACCCGCACATCTCTCAAGATAACGATTTAATTTTCTAGTTTGCTGACGTTGGTATCAAGGAAAAAAAATACAAAAAGTAAGCTCAGGACATGTGTGTTTTGCTCTTTCTATATTGATTGCTTGCACACGCACCTTGCTTCTGTTATATTTCTATGGTATATAAACTTAATTATTAATTATTATTATACTCTATGCACTAACACACATCCTTGTAGGTATTATTAATGCTACCTGTAAAAAAAAATCCAAATATCAATAGGTACACAACAAAAAATAAATAGGTACGTATCCTCAGAGATAGTTAGGAATACGAAGTCAAAAGAAATATGCGAGATCGAAGACAAGACATAGTGAGATGGGAAGGCAACGAAGAAGGTTGTGGTATGTCCATGTTGGAGAATAGATTCTTCCAGAGTATTACACGACCAACCTCATGGATGACGGCTCCCAGGAAAACCACCAAAGAAATGGAGGAACAGCTGGGAGTCGACCTCGCAGGAAGGTAACCACACCTCTTGAATTAGGCTACAAACCAAAATTAAGAAAAAGAAGAAAAACATGCTGAACATTCTGACATTACAGTTAATTGAGCCTGAAGCTCTCCGTTTAAAAGTCTGATATCTCTAAGCCTAAGCCTTTGCAATCAGGTAAATCACGTTAAGTACCTAGATGTATGATAAAAGTGAGTTTACACTAAGCTAAAACCTAAGCCTACTTACAAATCATCCAATTCCATCTATTATGTACCTGATAGTTAAATCACTCTTGTTACTTGTTAATAGGAGACTGGTAGCCAATGGCTACCAGTTCTAGCCAATATAGCTCCACCCCACCTGCGTAGAAACTCCGCAACACTGAAAGAGTGGACTAAAGCACAGAACAATACTTCTCTCCTGAATGTGGCTCTGAACGATATCCCACACATGAGACTCGTATCGAGGAAACCCTTCTGGACTAGGGCCCAGGCTCTAGAGACCGAACAGTTCACAATCACACAAGCATGGACTGAGGAGTGGCGGAACGCAGACGTGAAAAACAAACACCTTGTGGCAGATCTCAAAGGAGGTCTGTGGGTTCCAGCTGAAGCGAAAGCAATGGACGACACTTAATCGTGTAAGAACAGGCTGCTCCAAAAGCGCTTCAGAACTCCACAAATGGGGCTACATATCTGAGCCCCGCTGCGAATGCGGCGCCCCTGTCCAGACCCTCGACCACATAATCACTGAGTGTCCAATACATAGGTTCGATGGAACATTGGATGAACTTTTTTATATTCAGACGACTGAAGCCAAGGATTGGCTTCGGGATAAAAATTCTATTTTATGATTTTAAATTTTATAATTTTATGATTTGACATTTTTAAGTTCTTTTTATTTTATGAAATTTTTTATTAAAGCGCCATTGACACCATACGCATATATATATATAGGAGACGGCTAAAAAAACATCATACATATTTGTATAGGTACCTACCATCAGTTCACTGATAATAATTATGCTGAAAAACGGTTACTTTACGAGTGTTGAGTATTCAAATGTGCGACTGCTATTTATGTATTAAGCAGATAGGTAATTTTATTCCATAAATAAAATGGTAAATAGTAAAAAACGTCTGGTCACGTGAAAACCCGCATAGAAATTTCCTCGATTCACAAAAAGGATGTGGTTTCCATAATTATTATCCCAAAGACGGATTTTCAATACGATTTTACAAAATTTTTGTTAGTAATAAATTCATATTAAGTTATAAATTTTAAATAGGTAGATTTATACTTTTCAGTTCTCTATCTAATTTTGGTATAGCATCATCTTTAACTCATTAGCATATTATTTCAAATATAGGTATTAAAAAAATAGATAAATTCACAAAAGTGTATTTGGGCTGGCTTAACAATGGTAGGTGTATGATAATAATATGTATTTTTGACCACAACGCATATTTTCTAACTGGGATAAAAGATACCTAATCTTGTGTAGCGCCCAAGAACAGGATGGGAAAGAATTGACATACTTCAGAGCATGCTTTTGTTAAGCTGCTGGACTATATAGACAGGATTATTTAAATCAGGATTCGAAGCTATAACTAATACCTACACTGTAACTTGGGGCCATAGGAATCCTTACCTAGGTCTAAAAGAAAGATGATGTAAGAAACTATGGCGAAGGACCGCAGTAATGTTGGGATAGTCAGCATTAAAGTCAAGTTTCTTTAAGCCGGTCCCCTTCTTTATGATCTGAAAAAAGAAGAAAATACTGATAATTCTCTTTCAAATGGCCTACATTGCCCCCCCCCCCCCCCCCCTTCCTATAGCTACAGTATCGAACAGATCAATTGAAACTTTTTTGACATTTAAAGAAAAAAAATCTAAACTATTATAAACGACCCCCTTTGGCCTATATCAAGGATTTAACTATTCTTGGAATCAATGAGGTTTTGGCATGTAGGTAATTGCCATTTATTAATCTCGCGAAACCACACCACAGTTATAATAGTTTTTCCACTGAAGCAAAATCACGTTTTGAGAGCCGATTTTCACAAAATGTCCATAAATTTTCTATAGGGTTTACATCTGATGAATTTCCTTTCTATTCTAGCACAGTTATTTACATTTCTGCAAAAAAAATTTTTTTTCGATGTATGACATGGGGCCAGATCTTGTTGAAAAATACATTATGGCCAATTTTTTTGAGAGTATGGCGATATATTTCAAATGAACATTCGCGTAGATTAGGTCTGAAATAGTTAAGCTTGAAAATTAATCGAGTGAAAAAAGGGGTATTTTTTTTGTAGTAATCATGACTGCAGAAATTATAGTTATAAAAAAACACAAAATTATCAGAATAGATATTGAAAATCCAAGCTGTGACGCGTGTCACGTTAAGTACGTAGGCACATTTTTGTGCCTAGACGCGAGGCGCTAGGCAGGTGAAAAAGATTATAGTTCTATCTATTTAAAGCAAGCTAAGTAAGTAGGTGCCTGTAATTTTATCCAGTGCCTTCTGGATACAGCTTTTTCACTATCAATACCAACATACAACGTAACTATACTGTATATATATTATATAGGTGTAGCCAACTTCCGGAGTAGTGAAAATTTTTTACAATGACAATCATTATTGTAACAAACTATGAATAGTTTCATGTAGGAAACTCTGATAAGTATCTATATGCATGTTTCTATTTCGTTAATATACCCAACTCTCTCTAAAAAAACTGAAAGGATCTCATTAAACTTATTTCAGTTGAAAAGTTTTAAAAGGCCATGTCAGCATTATTTGGTGGTCCTTTATAGATTCATCGAAAAGATTGGAAAACCCTTGAAATAAATCAACATGTGAAGCTTGTTTCTGTAGATAAATCAAGTACTTTTTTTTTGTTATTTTATCATAACGGTTCAGCCACAGATCATACAATGACATATACTTTTCGACATGCACAAGAAGTAATAAAAAAATAATTTAACACTAAATACTACCTACTTGTATTATGCATTGTTGACAGTGAACAAAGTACGTCATCTAACATTTAACAACTTGATATAAAGTTAGTATCTGTTAACCATAGAATATTCCATGCATACACCCACGGACGCGAAAGCCCTACTAAAAATTAAAGGTGTCGCATGCTTTTGAAAACCTCAAAGTAACGCCAGGTGACCTGATGTGTGCGTCTTGAATAATATAGTATTCTATGCAAATGACTATCAATTCCTTTTTGTTTGACTTGGTTTTTATTTTTATTACCTACTAGCTTTCCCGACAGACGTTGTCCTGTGTTCCTAAATATTAATATTGAATTCGAATTTGTGTGGTGACGAATTAATTATCATTTGAACAATGTGATTCCGAACGATGCGTCTGTTTTAAACCATGTCTATTCCATCCGCATTCTGTCAATCGCACCAATTGACAATTTCTGTCAAAATTTAAAAATTGGAATCATAAGGTAAAAAGTATACTAATAAGGTTGTCTACGTAGAGTTTTCTTTAATTTTCCATGCATTTTTCTTAATTTTTTTCTTCAAAAAGGACATTCTCCTGATAAAAGTCTACACGAAAAAAAAAAGAATTAGCGAAATCGGTCCAGCCGTTTAGGCGTGATGCGATGACATCGGTAAATAGCTCTCCATTTTTATAATATACAAGACTACAGCTTTTTTGTCCTTTAGTTCTTTGATTTTTTTGGTTTGATTTCGAATTTTGTAATTTATCCAAAAATACGTTTAAAATATCTTTGAATGAAAAAAAAAATATTTCAGAAAGCTCGAATGAAATTCTATCTGCATACCAATACGCCCAATTCTATTTCAATTTTAGTGTGCACTAACTAGGTACAATAAGAACGTTGCAATTTTAGTATTCTATAAAAATTCAGAATGTTCCTAATTGGACTAATATTCAAGATAGTTTATTTTAATTCATGTGAACTTAATTCTTAAATTTTGGAACGTTCTTATTTTAGTTCGAACCAAAACCAGAAAAGGAGGTAGTGTTTTCAAACTCAATGTTTGTCAAGTAGGTAACTAAAAGTTGTGTTGTTATGGATTTTTTTCACAGATGGCGTTGTTTTCAGTAAATCTCCATACTAACTTTAAAATTATATCTATATTTTATATAACTTCTTATGCATTTTCAAGTTTTTAATAGTTATTCTGTTATCCGGAGCGGAGAAAAATCCAGTAAACCAAAAATGATGAAAATCTGTTCAGCAGATCTCGACCTATAAGTGTTCTTTATAAGTATTAGTTTATATTACCTATAGATTGTTTGTGTCATACGACTTTTGAATTATTTACCTACAAAACTTTTGGAGATTTCATTATTTACTCAACCAATTCAATAAAATTAGATTAAATTCTCCTGCATAATAAAAACGAGATGGACATAGGTATTTGTTACGAAATTTTTCCCTACATTATTTACATTTTTTTTTGTCATTTTTCATAGAAAACTAACCTTGTGTTGTGAGGGAGATACCGTTGGTCGACACCGGATATCGAACCATGTACTTACCTACGATCTTTTCGATTCTACGCATCCAAAAAGGTCTCTAATAATATTTGTACTCAGTGGTGTGATGTATATATGCAATCAGTTGCATTATAAACAATCTGTTTCGAAGTAGGTAAATGTGAGGAAAATCTTCGATTTCCGAAGATCCTGCGTTTCGTCAAAAACCTTCTAATATTTACCGATAATAATTTAATAGGTTTAATTTCAAAATAATATGGAGATGTCAGTTCCGCACGAGTCAAAAACTAATACTTTTTTATTAACAATTTATCCATCACTATAATAATTAGTACAACAGCATCCCAGCTGTTATTGACGTGTGTTTTGTAATCTGATTTAAAAATCATTAATAAAAACTACACGTCTAACTCACTAGGTATAGTGGGTGCACTCTAAAAAACTAGCACCTATATACTTTCACTAAGTACACTAAATGTTTGGTTTTGTCTATGAAATGAAAACATAATAGACAAATTAATTTTTTATGATTCTGTCTCTGTATCTATGTCATTCTTAATTTTGAATTTAGAATACTTTTTTTTTTATTTAGACGTGAATTATTGATGTAGGATGTTTAAATTTGACAGTTGTGCGGCGAACGAATGTGATTTTATTTTCAAAATGGCATAGGTATCAAACGCGATGATAACATTCTTAGAATATGTTTTTTCTTTTATAATTGATGTTAAAACTAATGACGAATACCAAACGAACAAATTGGTTTGGAATAATCAAAAAAGTAGGTATATATCACTTTTTGTTGTAAGTAAGTACGACTAAAAATTTATAGTTGCTTTTAAAATGACCACCAAAAATTCAAGAAAAGCGTTTTTATTTTTAATAACTATTGTTCGACAAAGATAACTATTTTAAAAACCCCTAAAAAAACATGCGACATTTTTAGATTGAGAATAGACACCAATGCGAAAGTAATAAAACAAATAATTATAAAGCCTGCAATATGAATGTTTGTCGTTTGTTGCATATAATATGCATTGGTATGGGAAATCAGTATTTGATATTAAAAATGAAACAAGTTTTTCCCGGTTTGACTGTATCCGCCCGATATATAAACAGTGTACAAAAGTGTGAATCATGCCAGTATAGGAATTGTTAGCAATTAATTTCCGTGTTAAAGCAATAGAAAAAATAATTGCTGATGACGAGATGAATAATAAAAGTAATTATAGTGTCCAGAGGGTGGAGGCTACTAAATAGCTCTGGGTGGTGTGGGGGAGTGCCATATGGTTGACACGGCGCACGAGCGTCCCTCACCCGACGTCAATGCGCGATTTACATATTTAGTTTAAATATTGGAATAACTTGTGGCATCAACACGCGACTCGCCTAAATAAGTGCCCCCAGTAGTGGCTCGTCACATTATTTTATATTTTTATTAAAAATCATCCCTTAAACCTCAACTGGTCAGAAAAGGCACAATGAGCCTCGGACGCCTTCGAGCGCAATAGAGAGCTCTTGTTGCCTCCCTATGCTCCCGAGTGGGGCTTAGGCCCCCGCATTGCTGGTTGGTTTGGGGGTAGTTCGCGGCGGGCTTGATTTGTCCGGGCCGGCTTTTTGGTTTGATTACTTCGATCGAACTGGAGGGCCCGGCCGGTTTCGTGTGGATCGGGTTCGCTGCGGATTGGTCTCCTCCGGGCTGGCTTGCGTTGTGCGGGGGGGGGGCCTTAAAGGGAGTAGGTATGTATGTATTAAAAATCAATAAAAAATCAGAAACGCTGGAATTCTTCACCAACCAAATTTTGGAAGAGAGTTCTTGACCCATATCAAAACCAAAAATGTCTCAGTAGGGATATATTAACCATCTGATCATTCAAGGGAAATGGAGGATCCTTGAGAAGGTAGCGGATGATAACTTTCTTAGTTTCGCAACAAAAGAAACTGGACATGAATAGAAAGCGCTGGGTCATTGGGGAATTCTTGCCGGGACGACGAAAATCGTATCGCTGGATTAATGTGATCAGCTCCGTATAAAATGTTCAGTCACCCATGCGCGCGACATTTTGTCGGATCCGACACACGATAACTTAAGGTTAGGGGCAGTTCCACAGCACCGAAATAATATTAAAAATACAATATTATCTTCACAAATCACCCTCTGTGGGTGGAATGCCTAATTAAAAAAAAAGACATTTTTAACTAAGCACAAGTACCTTCTAATATCTGATGCAAATGTTACATTAATTAGGTATGGATACACAACACATTTTTATGGTTATTATTTAATCGTAACATACGAACTTTTTCAAAGAGCGAGAAAACAGTATTATAAACTCAGAATGATTCACATTTTGTTACAAATGTTTACACCATAAAAATGTTTTTGTCCGTGCTGCACTGCGCAGTAATGAGCGTATCAGTATCGCGCATGCCATCACAATCTCCTCAATTGGTTGTCAATTTACATAACGTCATGCACTACCTCCGAGCATAGATAACACGCAGATAGGTGAGGCAATTCACTGTACGGGGACCCTACTACCTACCCTCACAAAAATGCACTAAATTTATTCCTGCCGCCCCACGCATATGTGTTCAATTGTCTATACAATATTGTTCTTTTATTGTCGACCCTGCTACTTCCATTTGCATAACTTTAAACGATTAGCCATAAACTACGATGTTTCATAGACATAGACAATATCAAAGCGTTTTAATTTACTTTCTTTTGTCTGTGTAATTATGGTATAAAATGACTGTTTTGTTGGAAGGTAATATTTGAACAGTTAAGTAAACAATATGGTAGCTTCTGTTTATTACCAAGTAACTTATTAAGACATTTAAATACCAAATTTATCCCAAAAAAACTAATTTTAACAAAAAAAAACCATATGCCTTCCAAGCAAACCGAATTCTAATAATGGTTTACAGTTTTCTTGGGGATGACTATTTGAATCTATTCACGTGTCATCAGTATTGTGACTTCTATCGGTTGTTTGCAACCAGCAATAAATTCTATCAATGTTGGTCAGTCATGTCAAATAAAATATTGCTGTCTTATTTGGTAGGTATACCTACCAAACATGATCAAGAAGTTTTAGGATCAAACTCATTTACCACCCTCTACCGTAGCGTGTTGAACTAAAGGGTAAAACTTGTATAATATTTCAAAATCAACAGAAAATGATTACCTTGTCAATGTGGACAAGATGTATGTTTATTTATGAAATCTGTTTAGCAGAGATGGAAAGTGAAAAAATGAAATTGAAAGCGGCTGCTAGCAGGGTGAGCGGTGCACAAAGACCTATTATGAGAAACAACAACGTCTCACTACAACCGACTGCGTACTATCAATGATGTATGCCTGTGAAACTTTGACATGGACAAAACAGAGGAATGTAAACGGAATAGAGACGAAAACTCGACGAAGTATGTGGGAAGAAATGGAAAGTAATGAGAATATTACGGTAGAATGTGGTATGTATGTTAATGTTGTTGCAAATATTAAAGTTAATAAATTTAGATGGTTTGTATTGGAAATAAAGAATTTATAAGGTTAACAATAATGAATTGTAACGGTGCGTATACACCAAACAAACATAGAGCCCGAGCTCCATAATAAAGTTCTTGATGAAGAAACAACAACGAGAAAGAACAGAAACTCTGGCGCGCGTAATCTGTAATCGCCAATTAATTATTATTTCTTGCTCGTTGTTAACACGGTGTCCAATATTAACGATAAAAGAAAGTAGGTTTACTCTACTTCTAGCGTCCAATTCTATGTTGTAAAAGCTTACTAAAAAGGTGTGTTCGACCGATATTGACCTGGAACAAACACATTGAGTTCTTTCTCACATTAGGTTGAAAGATGTCAAGCTCCGTTTACAGGACAAAACATTCTAAAAATTGTATTCGAATTTAAAATTACTTTCCACAGAAAGGAAAATACACGTTCAATCATTTTATTAATTTGAGAGTTGAAAATATTCGCCTTATATACCAATGGATGTATAAGGTATGTGTGAAGGGTCCTCCCTTTGATTCGATGCAATTGTCAGCAGTGATGGATATTAGAGTTGGCTGGTATATTATGGGGAAGGTAGAGTCGCGTGTTGTTTTTTGTTTGGAGATCCTTATCGTATAGTCTCTGCTTGGAACAGATGACGCCGCAGCCATCCTCGTCCGCATTACTATACAATACAGGACGAGATAATGGTGTTCTATGTCATTATATGAGGATACCATGTCGGCTGACGATTTAGTTTAATTGAAGCGTTCTAATTAAGGGTTAACTTTCATTCTTCATTGAGGTACCTACGTAGCCACCTACATACACCACACAGTGAAATATTTTATGATGTCGTGCGTACTAGCGTTAATATTAGGTAATAATATTACCGACTGTGCTCATTTTACTACTAAGACAGTAACCTCTGTCTCTTTGATGCTCTTTTGCACAGCGATGATGAAGTGATTTTTACCTACCTATAAGGATTCTGGTTTCATCCACCCTATTGACGGAGCTTTTCCAGAATCTTTTTCCTATATCTGTCCATCGTAGGACTGTGTCTTTTCTCAAATTTCATACTATATATGCTCTTAAAGATGTCCATCTTTGTCCATTTCATGCATGCGTTTGTCTGGAGAAGAGGTTCTTAAACCTTCATCTCTTGAAGACCATTGTCATGTTTTTCAGTTTTTTTATAGACCCTCTACTAATCTTTTTAAAATATTTAAGTTTAAAGAAATCTCTTTACGCCCCACTTATAGGCATAAGGATGCAACAAGGAGCTCTCCGTTGCGCAATGTTTATAACCTCCTCCCACACCATGTACAAATCTCTCAGCTCTACGTCATAATGGAGGAACACGGAATAGGAGGGTCTTCGTCGCCTTCGGGACTCTGATGGAAGGAAGAAAAATAACCCATATTAAATTTTATACTTATCTACTATTTTATGTCCATTCTATTTCAAATTCATGGACTCTACATTTGTTATAGATGTCATAGACTACGTGTGTGAGGCCAATTATGACATATGGTAATGAATCCAGGGCCGACACAAATAGAACCAAAGCTTTGCTCAGAACATCCGAAATGAAGACTCTTCGTGCTATTCTGGGGAAAACATTAAGGGATAGAAATCGCAACACTACCATCAGAGAGACCTGCAACACAGAAGACATTGTCAGATGGGGCAGGACACGGAGACGCTTCTGGCGCGAACACGTGCCCAGGATGGACAACACCAGAATTCCCAACGTGGTGGCGAACTACATCCCCTCGGGCAGCCGCCAACCCGGGATACGTCCAAAAAGATGGAAGGATAGTTGGAGCTCGGCGTCCCAGGAAACTTCTTTGTGAAAAGAACAGATCCTCGGATCTATATCAAGAGTAAGAAGAAGAAGAAGAAGTCATAGACTAAGCCTCTGGGTCGATTTAAGCCACTTTGGGAGTCACTGGTTTGGATAATATCAGCCTAGTGTTATAGAGTATTTTGTCAGCTCAAAACTGATCCTTCAATTTTTTCGAAGTCTTGGATGGAAGCCTACAACTAATCAAGGGCGGATCCAGCATTGGTGCCAGGGGGGGGGGGGGGTCACGACATAGTAAAAAAAGGTCGTTTACATAATTTGGTATCTGGAAACTACGCTTTTCCTAAAAAAAACATTTCCTAACTTTGATGAATCTACTCTACTTTTGATCCAGGGGGGGTCATGAACCACAATAAATTATAATAGAAAAGTAGGTATTTTATTAATAAATGTAAGTACCTACTGTACTTAAAATTAAAGTCATGACCCCCTGACCCCCCTGGATCCGCCCTTGCACCTAATTTTACTTCTTTATCTATGCCATGGACTGATCTGGTCAGTAATATACTTATACCTATTTGAGAAGGTTAAGTACTGAACAGAGCTGATTACCCAGTATGGTTACCAAATATCTAACTGAGAAAGAGGGATGTTGAAAAATATCAATGTCCATAAAGTTTCATGCGTGCATAATGCACAATATTATTGTTTGTAGCGAAAAATACGTACCCCTTCAACAAATGGTAAAAGACGCAAAAGTAGACGCATTTTACTTCGCGATTGGATTGGAAAAGAGAAAGAATACAAGACTTCTTTTGTTCTTTTGAAAAATGTTTATTTACCTACTACGGATTTTATATTCATACTTTGGTACTTATTATAAGTTTATTGATATAATGGATTGATTGGGTTGGGTATTATATATGATCTAATAAAATTATAATATATTGATAAGTGTTATTTGAAGGGAAGGAATTGCCTAGATTAACGAACAAACATTGTAGTTACGGATCAAACTAGTAGAATTGTAAGTCAAACATTAGTTAGGGACACCATTTCTCTACAAGGTCAGGATGGGCAGCTATTAAATAATGTACCTCATGGGATGAGTAAGGGATTAGGTACGCAGACACTCTCGTGAGACTGGGATGGCAGATAACATCGGATGCAATGTCCACCGCGTCTGTGATACATCCCGACATCACGTTAATACCTAAGGGACAATGTCACACACGGCTACTTTAGAGCAGCTCCTAAGTGGCTAGCATAGCATACGAACGAGTTGAAATTCATCAGAATTATGGCTACTGTTTTATTGTAACCTGAATATCTCTACACTATTGCATTTTACTGGATAACTTTACGACTTTCTTTTTCGTAAATACCTACTTACTCATTCGTTTCACTTTTTTACTGAGTAGGTACATCATGAATCTTTAAAATTATCTCCAGATTCAGATCGAAATGAAGAACAAAATAATGTCTACGTGTCATTTTGCAAACTGGGAGAGATTTTGGTAGGAGTTATCCATGGACGTGGGCTGGTGCCGGATAGATACCGGCATAGTTGAATCACCCCATGCTCTCTATGATATTGTTTATGTAGAGTCTGACGTTAAATATTTTGAAGCGGTTTGGTTCAACGTGATGCCCAGAAGCTCTGCTGCAAAAAGGATCATTTCGGGCAAAAGTGCAAAATGAGATGGAGACACATAGAAGATATCGAGCGCAATGCTGATGGGGTGACCTCTTAATTCAGAAGGACGGTATAGAGCGACATAGACTCAGATAGAGGAGACTTTCGTACAGGAGTGAGCAGAAATGGTCTAAAGAGGAAGAATTCAACGTCATTAATAAAATAAAAGCAAGTACCTTAAGATTAAACTGAACTACCCGTTAGGTATAGCAGCTACCAAGGCATGAGTGTAACAAATTTAGTAGCAGCTATTTTACTTTAAATAAAAACTACCTATTTTACCAGCAGCAACAAAGTAGCAGCTATTAAGTAGCCAAGTGTGACTTAACCTTTAAGTGTATCGGTTAATAAAGAGACTCAATCTAATCAGTTTTAATGAGGCCAAGATCATACGCACTGTGGAGGGAGTCGTTCCTTGAGTATGAGCTTAATAGACTGCATCCAATTGGGGCTACTTTCTACCTATTTCTTGAAGGCTTATTTTTAGCTATATTTGGATATATTTGTATCTCGTTTACATTTTAATATTCGTACCTACTGGGATTTTAAATGTCGTTGATTCGATTCCAGTGCTTGCGATATTGTTCTATTAATCTAAACCAGTGTGAGAGAATCGGAAAAAAATATTGCATAATTTGGGTTCGCTATGAGTGAACCGCGTCGAACCGCGAACCGATTCTGAAATTTCAATAATGTAAGAAAACTTATGCAATAATAATTCTGCGACAGATACCTATCGCCTTTTCATTTGACTTTGATATTTCCATATCCATTCACGTTTAATGAGGCACAGCAATGCCGCAGTACACTAAGCGTATTCTAAGGATATAGGTACCTATACTATGAAGTGACAACTTGACACTAAAATAATAGGTACCACAAATTTTGAAAGACAGCATTCTCTAGTGTCATATCAAACCTTTAATTAACCATGCATTAGAAAGAGTGAGAGAAGGATTAACCAATACTAATCTAAAGGACCTGTTTAGTTCGCTATTACACCAATCGCTCATAGAAAGAAAGATGCCGCTAGAGATGCATAACCAAAGTTTCAGTATCTATATTATATTATATATTGGAGCATCATTTAAGTTATACAATACAATACAATTCTCCCTTTTACATCCCACTCAGGAGCATAGGAGGCAACAAGAGCTCTCCATTGCGCTCGATCTTGCGCAATGTTTATGACCTCCTCCCACACCCTCATGTACAAATCCCTCAGCTCTGCTTCGAAGGAGCGGAACACAGTGTGTTAGGGTCTTACTCCTTTAATGTATACACCTGAGTTTTTGTTTGAACAAAAAAAGGACATCAGGAATAACGCCGTCATGTAGAGTAGAATTTTCGTGTGTATGTAGGTAGGTACCTACATAATAAAAAAATAGAAAACGAATTGAATCCGAAAAAATCCTAAGAACTCTTCAATCAATCAAAACAACAAAGTATAGTTCTACATAGACTATAAGAATATTGTTTAATCCGACTACCGCGCCTATCTACATAATATTTTAGTCCGTTTATATATATATATTTTTGTAAGAGCATCAATCATAGAAAACAAACGTAAAGGTCAGATATTAATATGCGAAAAGCCGTGCAAAATTCCAGAGAGCGTTCTTAAATACTCTTTGATAAATTAACTTTAATATATTTAGAGCTATTTAAAAAACTTTATTTTTTTAAGATCTTCATACAAATTTTTCACAAAAGACAGTAAGCCATCTTTTGGAAACAAAATTACTAATGTAAACGTAGAATGGAATCTTGGTATTACTGTATGAAAATGTAATAAAATAATTGGAGATTGATTTGTTATACATATAAATGTTATTCAAATCTTATTATTCTCAATAAATAAAGATTTAAAGAAAGATTTTGGAAAAAAATTCCTCCATTTTGTTATTTGACACATTTTAAAAAATTTATGGCCACATTTTGTGTCAAACTGTCGTAGCCAGATAGAAGAGTAATATTATGTAGCTACATACCTGATAAAATCATATTAAATGTTGGTAAAAAATAATAAAGATACATTAAATTAAATTCATAATACATTTCAATCTAAAAATTGTTCTTTCATAAAGATTTTAGAGAAAAAATGATATTTGAAAATTGAAATGAGTATGAATATTCTTTAGTAGATTTGGTCGGTAAAACAGAACGCTGAAAGAAAGCCAATCTGACAGGAAGTGATGACGTTCCTATTTTACAAGATTATAATGGATTTGTCAGGTATGTGTGTATGTTTATAGTCAAAAAATATATTTGGTTTTACACACATCATAATAATTAAGTAATACTTCCTGTTTATTTTGGAAAAGAATCAGATATGTAGGTATTTTGGTAAAGTAAAATTCACTTATCCACAATATGTATTCACAATTTATCCACAATATGTATATTCACGATTTATCCACAATATGTATTCACAAAACTGTATCGAACTCAAATTTCTTATGTAGATAAATGAAAACTTATGTTCTCTTACCTTTAATTTATTTTATTTAATGTTATATTCATCACAAAACAAGGTGGGTAATATTTTAAAAAACACAGCATGTTGTTGTATGTTGAAGCATTCGGTATAAATTTGGCAGCATTTCTTGATATATCCAAAATCCCTGCAAGGTTCTGAGTGTTCTGACCTAAAAAAAAAACAATTATATTCATATATGAAAGCAAAATACAGTGATTACATGGCCATGGTTGCAAATATATAAGACGACATTAGAAAATTTTGCTTTTTCAGGGATTTGTTTTAAAAATACATGTTATGAGAATTTGATTAGAATCAATATTAAGGATTTAGAAAGTATATCAAACTACTTATGAACTTCAAATTAGAATAAAACAATCAACTGCTAGATACATATTTGATATGATATGCTCTGCATAAAACCTTCATTTGGAATCTTTCATAGTATTATTTGTTTAAAAGTGTAGCTTTTATACCTTTTTAAGATCTTGATTAAATCCATTTAGACTGCATAATGTATCAGGTATTATTATTTCAGATAGACTGCAACTCCATGCCTAGAAAACAATATTACAAAACAAACATCAAAATCTGTCTAAAGTTTAGTTACAGGAGGGACAGCAATTTCAAAGTATCATATTTTATATACCCATATTTTTACAATTCACAACTAAAAACTTCATGATAGGTAAAAATCTTAATAATTAAATATAGCTTAAGTACCTACTTACAAAAATCAATATAAATAAAGGAGTCCGTTCGTATATATGTATATATGTATGTATGTAACGTCCTTTATAGACGGCTAAACTAGAGATACCAGAAGTAAAGTAATACCCTCTATAGCGAGTCATAATACCAGTGGACGTTTAAGGCTATGAATATTTGGAAAATGTTATTCATCGATAAAAATATTAGATTTTTTCATAAATCTCCCATACAAATTAAGATTTTCATCCTGCCATTTTGTCAGAATCGGGTATCTTGAAATTGTATTTTAATATCCTTTAGATGTATCGTTGGTCATTATGTATGGTTTTGATTTAATCTACAATGCATAAACTTTCTATTTATTTAAAAAAAAATCCTCTATAGAAGTAAAAACATTGCAACAAAGTAAAACAATTTAGCTTATTTTACTTATCAATGTCATCATATTCCTCCATATTGTGAAAATTTTGGGAGATTTAGAGTTGCCGTTGTAAAAAAAACTTGTGGAATATAATAAAAGAGGTCTGCATTAATATGTAGGTAGGTATTAATATTGAAATGCATGAAGTAGGTAACTACAAAGTATATGAGTAGTTTCAGCGTGATGAGATAACGTTTGAATATAAATCAGAATGTTTCATATTAATAATAATTGTTCACCGCAAAGGATTACTCTGTAATGGTGAACAATGCTTAATTTTGACAGAAAATAAATAAATATTAATAAAGTAATATATCAATTATTCCTAAGAAGGTATAGCTTTATCATCCTGTTAAGAAAT
Organism: Mystacides longicornis; assembly: GCA_963576905.1. Lineage (NCBI taxonomy): Eukaryota > Metazoa > Arthropoda > Insecta > Trichoptera > Leptoceridae > Mystacides > Mystacides longicornis. Next base: position 9,266,494 of record OY756424.1, on the reverse strand, counting down.
ACAATACCCAAAAGAACAACTCTTTAATGGTCAAATGATCTCTGTGGGCTCCGTTGAAACCAGAATGAAAACTTCAAGGCTTGGACGATAATAACATCCTGGCCTTAGAAAATAATCTTTAAGGTGGCATTTACGGTCCTCATAATTCAACCTAAAATAGATAAATAACATCAAAATACATTTTTTTATGATTGTGTATGAATGTTTAAGAGAGGAATGTCATTTATTTTAAAGGAGATTTATCATTTCATGAAACACCACAGTTGATATCCTTATGAAAGTGAAATGACTGAGTATATCCTCATATTGAACATTTTTTCCTAAAGGCATAATAGTTATACTTGTGAGGAGAACAATGTTTGCAAAGTAGATAGTAATAAAATAAATCTTTAATAGAAATAAAAAAGAAAGTCATGCATTTGGTTAAGTACCTACCTAATAAAAATAACAAGAAACATAACACATTGATTAAATTTTGAAAAAGGAATAAGTATAATAATTGACATTGTTTTTGTGGTTTTACAATTTTGACGTCTATAAAAAGTTTGACATTTGGCGATGACAATCACAGACAATAATTGAGGCCATATCAAAAAAAAACGCAAACGTAATGATTCCGTTTTTTTAAATCCTATTTTTATATTTCGTGTACAGAATGAAATACAAATAAATAAACACCTACTCTTTAATGATCTTTCGGATTATTTTAATATATTCGTTATACATCAACAAGTTTGGAAAATACATTTATTGATTGAATATTTGTGATTATGGCAGGAACATTAGGAGTATTATGTCAAAAAGAAGAAAAAGAAGATGCCATGAATAGCGAGCGCATCTCTTCTGTCAAAAAAAAATGCAATACCAGTTATTAAAATGTTTAAAATAAAAACGCACACGAACTGGTAAAGTAATAATAACACGGGATAGTCATTGTGGTTTATAAATTGTGTTTTTAAAACTAATGTTTTATTATCATTGTTTACAGGATCTTGAGTGTTTACCAGTTATGACAAATCAAGTATATTTAGCAATGAGATATTATACGTGGATATTTTGTGAAATGGAAAAAGGCCAATTGTACCTCTCCTGAAGATTTAAGATAAAGGTAATGGTAATGTAGGTGGCTACTTACATAACATAAGTATGTAAGTACGTAATTACCTACATAGTAAATTGTAGATTCCTACGTTACCGGCATGTCGCCTGGTACGTGGACTACTCACTGGCGCCAATGTTTTCTGTGCGCTAGTAGTTTTACATGTAGTCGTACATACAACTGCATGTTTTACAAGCTCCACGACTTCCCGCGTTTTCTTGTTTATACGACGCGTATTAGTAGCGGACTCATTATTGTGATTTGTTCATCTCAAACTTATCATATTATTTAATAAACATTTCCAATTTAACACGCTTGTTTTATGTAGCCTACCTTCTTAGTTGAATCTAATTTAATTCATTATCAAATAAACGCTACATAATTGGTGACCCCCAGGAAGTGTTAATTTTCAAATCAGTTATAAGTTTTTTTGTGAATATATTTTTTCTTTTGTGTGGTTAAATCAAATTTAAGTGAAACAGCCTTTTAAAATGTTGAACACCGAAGAAAATATGTCTGAAAATAGTGCGCAATCAATGGTGCCCGCGATTTCCTTGGGCTCAAAGATACCCGATTTCTGGCGAGATCAACCTCGCTTGTGGTTTCATCAGTTTGAGGCCATCTTACAACCTCAAAAAGAAAGTAACGAATCAAAATATTATCTTATAATCGCAAAGCTAGGGAAAGATGAGCTAATGCAAATAACAGATATTCTTCAAAAACCACCAGAAAAACAGAAGTTTGAAGCAGTTAAGAGCAGACTACTTCAGGTTTACGAAGAGTCAGAGACGAGGAGATTTCAAAAACTTTTAGAGGAAGTGGAACTAGGAGATCAACAACCGTCTCATCTGTTGAGACGCATGAAAGACCTAGCTGGAGGCAAAATAAATGATGAGACCTTAAAAATACTTTGGATGGGACGCTTACCTCAAACAGTCAGAACAGTGTTATCAGTCTGTGATGGCGAAGGCTTGGATAAGATGGCCACGATTGCAGATAAAATTACGGACTCAAACAGGAGTAATAATTCTGAGGTTGGTGAAATTAAATCTAGTACAATGGAATTATTAACGAAACAAATAGCAGCACTAAGCCTTAAGTTAGAGGCAATAGAAAATCAAACACAGCCCAGATATCGACCTGGAAGAAGCCCTTTCAGAGATCGCTCTCGAGAACGAAGTAATAGTAGAAATCAACAGACTACAAGGGGAAATTGTTGGTACCACTTTAAATTCGGAAAAAAGGCAAATAAATGTGTAAAACCTTGCTCTTACGAGGCGGAAAACTAAATGCGACATCTGCAAACGGGATAAGCGATGTCGATAGCACATCCCGATTAGAAGTGTTTGATAAAGTTACAAACCAAAAGTTTCTTGTGGACACAGGGGCCGATGTTTCGGTAATTCCACCCAGGAACAACCGAGAGAAACAACATAAGGACGAAAAATACACTCTTTACGCTGCAAATGCTACTAAAATTGATACATATGGGACGCGTACATTAACCTTAAATTTGGGACTACGCCGACCATACACATGGACATTTATCATAGCAAACGTTAAACATTCGATTATTGGTGCTGATTTCCTTAAAAACAATAAATTGCTAATAGACCTACATGGCAAGCGGCTTATTGACGAACTTACAAACATGTCAACCATTACTCATGTTACGCACGTTTCAGCACCTACAGTAAAACTGATCGACTCTAACGACATATATCATAACTTACTGGCAACTCACTACCCAGATTTACTACGATCGGAAAACTTTAAAAACACAACTAAACATAATGTAGTACATAACATCATAACAAACGGACGTCCTGTCTATGAAAAAGCTAGACCATTAAACAAGACAAAATTTTTAGCTGCAAAGAAAGAATTTGAAAAGATGATTAATCTTGGGATATGTCGACCATCAAAAAGTAATTGGGCAAATCCATTACATATCGTTTTGAAGAAATCTGGAGAAATTAGACCTTGCGGAGACTACAGGCGATTGAATGCCATCACAACTCCTGATAGATATCCATTACCACGTCTGACAGATTTTACAATGATTACAGCCGATAAAAAAATATTTTCAAAGATAGACCTTAGACGTGCTTATCACAATATACCAATTGCCGAGGAAGATATACCAAAAACAGCAATTATAACTCCTTTCGGGCTTTTTGAATTCACAAAAATGAACTTTGGTCTACGTTGTGCAGCTCAAACTTTTCAACGATTTTTAGACTCAATACTGCGAGAATTTAACTTTGTTTTTGCATACCTGGATGACATTTTGATCGCTTCAGCCAATAAAGAAGAACATACAAATCATCTCCATCAAATTCTGAAAAGACTAGACGAGTATGGGCTAACCATCAATGTGGACAAGTGCAATTTCGGCGAAGAAAAAATTCATTTTTTAGGTTATCATATCGATAAAAATGGTATCAAACCAAGTGAGGAAAAAGTTGAAAACATAATAAATTTTCCTAGACCAGAAAATATTGAACAGTTGCGAAGATTTCTGGGTATGGTAAATTTTTATAGAAGTTCGATAAAGAATGCAGCATATCATCAAAAAGAGTTGAATGCATATCTTCATAATTCAAAGAAAAAAGATAAAACGCCAATACAATGGACAGCAACATCGACAGATTCATTTGAAATGTGTAAGAATGGTTTGAAAAAAGCCGTTACACTTTCGCACCCAGCCACAAACGTACCCTTATCTCTCATGACCGATGCTTCAGGAACCTGCGCAGGAGCCGTTTTACAACAATGGGATATGAATGAATGGAAGCCATTAGGATTTTTTTCGAAGAAATTTAGCGACGCTCAACAAATCTATAGTACGTATGATAGAGAATTGACAGCAATATATCTCGCAATAAAACATTTTCGGTATCTAATTGAAGGAAGAGAGCTCACCGTTTTAACTGATCATAAACCATTAACATACGCATTAAGTAAAAAGGTGACACCATCTGACACACCACGAAGATTAAGACAGTTAGATTTTATATCACAGTTTACAACCCAAATACAACACATCAAGGGTGAAACCAACATCGTGGCTGACACATTGTCAAGGCTAGCAGAAATAAACGTTACACATAATTTTGACGACGATGAACTGTTTAAAGATCAGTTAAAAGATGAAGAGTTAACCGAATTGATGAAAAATAACAAAAACTTGAAATTCAAAACTATAAAAATGCCAAATACGAATAATCAACTTATTTTTGATGTGTCAACAAATCAAGCAAGAGTGTACCTACCAGAAAAATACAGGAAGAGTGCATACAATACAGTTCACAATACTTGTCATATGGGCGCAAAATCAACAAGTAAGTTAATGAGACAGCGATATGTATGGACCAACATGAACAAAGATGTAAATAGTTGGGTAAAACAATGTGTCAGCTGCCAAAAAGCAAAAGTTCACCGTCACACAATTTCACCGCTAGCAGACTACCATGTATCAGAAAGATTCGAACATGTCCATATTGATATTATAGGCCCATTACCACCATCAGAAGAAAATAGATACTGCATAACATTCATTGATCGAGCAACATCATGGCCAGAGGTTATTCCAACCAGAGATATGACGGCCGAAACGGTAGCTAAAGCATTAGTCACAAGCTGGATAGCGAGGTTTGGTGTACCGTCCAAAATAACAACAGATCAAGGACGCCAGTTTGAGTCTGATCTATTCAACCAACTTGCTCATCTACTTGGAATAACGAAAACGAGGACAACAGCTTACAATCCGAGATGCAACGGAAAAATTGAAAGACTGCATAGAACACTGAAAGCAGCAATAATGGCCAAATGCAGCGATAACGCCAATTGGTATAATCATCTACCGTTGATTCTTTTGGGAATGAGATCAGTCCCAAAAGAAAATGACTACAGCCCAGCACAGATGACTTACGGCAAGACTATTAACCTGCCCGGAGACTATTTTACAACATCTACGACTAAAATAAACCATTCTGACTATACAAGACAGTTAATAGATTCTTTTAAGGACTTAAAGCTGACCACGAGTTCACATAGCAGTAACAGACAAATTTTTTTACACCCACAATTAAAAACATGCACACATGTTTTTATCAGAAACGAAGTTAAAAGATCTCTGACAGCACCATACAAAGGACCTTTTAAAGTTCTAGAGCGCAACGAAAAGTTCTATAAAATAGACCTTGACAATAAAGACGTTAATATTACTATTGATAGGCTAAAACCAGCATTTTTAATGCAAACAAACACAAATGACGAGACTACAAATGTTACTACACAACCAACATCAATTCAAACAAAAATACAGACAGAACAAAACGCTGACCTATTGAAAAAGACAAAAAAAGTACAATTTTCAACACAGACATCAACTTTAAAAACTCGTTCAGGAAGGGCAGTACAACAACCTAAACGATACCAGTGAGAAGTAACCAAGAAATTAACTCACATCGTTTAAAAATTAAAATAAGATATTATTTTTATTGAATTTTTTAAAATTTTTAATGTGAATTGAAAGGTTGTCATTCTTATTCAAGTACATACATAGAATTAATCTTATTATAATTTATAAGATCATATTTTTATAATTTAGTAGATACATACAATATATACAACTGTATACCTAATTTAAATTTGAAAATGTAAAAGAAAAACTCTGATAAATCACATACCAAATTTTAACTGTTTGTATAATGTTTAAAGGTTATTTAAAGGAGGATTAAGAATTTTTATTAGATCATATTAATATTATCATTAAATACATACAATTTGTGCAATAAGTACTACGTGTATAGTAGTTTTTAATTGCTTATATTTTTAATGTTTAAAGGTGTATACAATAATAAAATTTATTATTTTTTAATGTTCATTCTTCAGGGGGAGCAATGTAGGTGGCTACTTACATAACATAAGTATGTAAGTACGTAATTACCTACATAGTAAATTGTAGATTCCTACGTTACCGGCATGTCGCCTGGTACGTGGACTACTCACTGGCGCCAATGTTTTCTGTGCGCTAGTAGTTTTACATGTAGTCGTACATACAACTGCATGTTTTACAAGCTCCACGACTTCCCGCGTTTTCTTGTTTATACGACGCGTATTAGTAGCGGACTCATTATTGTGATTTGTTCATCTCAAACTTATCATATTATTTAATAAACATTTCCAATTTAACACGCTTGTTTTATGTAGCCTACCTTCTTAGTTGAATCTAATTTAATTCATTATCAAATAAACGCTACAGTAATTTTATTTCATATGAATCACTGAATCTTTTCTTGCAATGAGTGACATTTTATTTTTTGATTCTCAAATTACTATTTTTGTTTTAAAAATGAAGATATTACTGGTCATTGTCGTTAGTAAGTCAATTTGGATGGATTAAAGGATTTGATAACATCCTCGAATGATAACACTACGATTTGAATAAGTTAGGTTAAGGTGTGAGCATAATTTTTAAGGGGGGTTTCTTGACACCTCCCCGAGTGATACGTCTACACTCTGTTGGGTTAAAACATATTCATTTAGAAGGGTTTTGTCATATATCAAAGAAGCCCACTATAATACCATTTATTGTTTTCATCCACAAAATTTAACAAATATCAATTTATAAAGTGGAAAATCTGTCACTGTCTTATTTATTATTCCATTGATTCGTTAAATATTTACCAGTCTTCAAAACCCAATAAAAAAAGATGTGTTGCTCTGTGTTTATTTTAATCTAATCATATTTTGTTACAGTATTTATGTATCATTGTGCATCGGGATAAATATGAGTCCTTCAACTGTTGGCGATGAAAAAGTTGGATGGTCGAAGAGGTCCCAGTCAAAGGCAAATATCTTGGATACGCAATGTAAGTTCAAGAAGTGCTTGCCAAGGTCGTGGAGAACCCTTACGACACAAGAAGAGAACTGGCGTGTTAATCCCAACAGCTCCTTTTTCAATCACCGATTTAAATATCAACTGAATATTCATCCATTTAAAGAAAATGTTTCTATTTTACCTAATCAATATTACTGAATTCTTATATTAATACATAATCTATAAACAGCACACACTGTACGCTTCTTCTTTAAATCTTTTCAACATGTAATTACATATAATTAGCTATAGTATTTCACAGTCCTGCATTTTACATTGTAAATTTAAAAGAAATTGCATTTGGTGATCGACTACAAACAAATTCTTCAACAATGTAGAGTAGGAAGAAAATTAACTGTCCACTTTTTATATTTTTATATAAATGTCTTTGTTTGTTTTTTTTTGTTTATATATTCCAGTGGACAGTTAATTTTTTCGCACTATACATTAATGAAATCTTCGTTTGTAGTGGAACGCCAATTTGAATTTGTCTGCAGGGGCTGTTGTCTTATTGTATTTTGTTTGTCTCTTTGATTTTAAGTTAAGAAGTGGACAAAATAAGTGCACTTTTTCTAAGAATGATTTGGAATATTATTATACTGCGTATATTTTTTGCATTTTATGCATCGTCGCTGTTGAAGTATTGTAAACTCAAATGTGTATCTGATATTTAAATATAACATAAGTACTTCTAATAACTTCTAAGAAAATTGTTGCTTTGAAGGATATGGATTTTGTTAATTTCTTTAAAAATAATATCATTTTGTAAATAGATCACATGCTATCATATACCTACCTATGTTATAATTAAAAAAAGAAAATTAAGATTTAATGTCATATTTTTTTAACATCATAATCCAATCCAATCCAAACTCCCTTAAGATCCCACTTAGGGGCATAGGGAGGCAACAAGAGCTCTCCATTACGCTCGATCTTATACGATATTATTACGATAAAGATCATAATATTATAATGATAGTATTATTCTTCAGTTGTTCATATTTATGAATTTCTTTTTTAGCTTATATTTTGTGTCACCATCTAAATATGAACAGTGCAAATGAAAATAATTAATCTTTGAGTATAAACATTGTAAATTTTCACCAATTAAAAGAAATATCTTTTTTTAATTGTTATTATTTTTTTCAACTCCACACATTAGCTTAAAGTTTCATAAAACATTTTTTTACAAAATGTTTATATTGTTTTATTTTGGTTTAACTTATTCCTGTCTCCTCCAGCTTGCTATGTCCTTGGATTCTTATAGATACCCATTAAGATGGCATTCTCTGAACATGCCTTGCCCAATTTACTTATGTTTTTTTTTTAACGAATCTGTCCTCACTCAAAGTGAACACAAATACACTTTTTGAAATCTTTCACACTAACCAAAGGGTTGGGTCGTGAAAGCGGAAATGGTTGGACGTCTGGGAATCGAATCTATGACCTCCAATATGCTGGCGATTGATACGACTGGACTACCGACCGCTTTGTGGTAATATAAGTGGAATTAACAGTTTTATTTAAAAATAAATGAAATTTTTTTTTTATTGAGGCCTTTCACCCGAATTCGAGTGATTTGGCACAAATGAAATTAACCAACAATATGCCTTGCCCTTCTGAGCTTGCCCAATCTAGCATAATCAGAGATTGTAATGCTCATGGTTAAACCATATTCTCCAGGATTCTCTATGTTTTATGGGCTCCAAAATCATTGCCCGTTCTTCGTACCCATATGTCATAACTGTTATAATAGTTTTATAGAGGTTGATCTTTGTTTTCCTATGGACACTTTTTGACTTGAGCATAGGCAGATTTCCTGTTCTATTCTTCGGTTGATTTATATATGTCCCAACTACTTTGCTGCTATTTCCAAGGCGTCAAAGACCTCTTAGGGCTATCAGGGATCTTCTTACTATATTGAGGTTATAAGCATATCCGACGATTTGGCTACTTTGGAAATAAATATTAGTCTTTGTATTTTCGTGGTATGATTTATGCATCACATATTCCAAGAATAAGCTGAAGAGTGTGAGGGCCAGTCTGCCACCTTGCTTGAATACCTGGCCATCCAGGAGCGCATCCAAAAGTTCCGCGCCGATTTTATATTTTGTCCTACACATAGTTGCCCTGTTCAAACTTAACTTCACAGGTATTAATTGAAGTATCATGGTCATAAATCCACGACTCCTGTGCAAGCCACGGGTACTTAAGCTAGTCCTTAATACATGTTTAAACAATGCAATGTCTAGGTACCTACTAAATAATATAATTAATACAACCCTCTCAGTGTGTATTGTTTAGTAATAAAATAATTTGTTCAACAACTAGAGTTGAGTGTTTCCCACAAGGATATTTTTCCTCGGTTGAAGTAAGAAACACGATACTATTCATAGACTCAACCCTTTCAATGCACTTTGTTTGCTTGTTACTGCATGGTTTTCAACAATCATCCACACAATACAGAGGGCGCATCGTTGGGTTTGTTTTGGTTTTAAAAACTTATCATTGTCAATATTATCTATCTATTTATTTATTGTTCTAAGCATTAATTGTGTTAAACATTAGGTACGTAGGTAGGTATTTATCTTGAATTTTTTGGACTGAAGGTGCTTTGTGTAAGCTATGTGTTTTCCACTTATTGTTTCAGATTAAGTCAAGTCAGTATATGAATCTTTAATTAGGTACATAAATATAACATTCATCCCAGGCCCTTAAATCCTGACTGGGTATTGGCCTCCTCCAGAAGATTTCTCCGTGCCATCCAGTTCTCCACGCCACCCCCCAGGAATCTACGGTCTCTCTCCGCTACGTCCAGCCATCTCAGCCTGAGCTGTCTAATGCTCCTCCTTCCAGTGAGTCTTTCACAGGAAATGTCTTAGAGTCTGTCTTAGAGAACCGGCAGCGGAGTCAGCTAAGCTGTATAAATTTTGCTGCATTGATGTCATCAATATAAATTAAAAGGAGATCGGCTCAACAGATTCTTTCAATGTTTGATTTATTGGATTCTTCTCCGCTCCGGATAACAGAATAACTATTAAAAAGTTGAAAAAAAAAAATGGGCAAGATATTATATAAAATATTGTTATTTTAGTTAGTATGGGACGGATCACCTAAGACGCGCCAACGCCATCACGGGTAGTTCCCTTTCATTCTTGCAAACGTTATTGCCGCTCTTACAATAGTCCATCCCACTTACTCCAATTTTCATACTAAGTCAACATTGGGAACATAGCGATAGAATGTCTGCGCGCGCATATTATATTCTCGCGTTGTTCCCGCCTGAGTTTTGAATACAAATTAAATATGGATGTTTTGGAAATGTTATAATGTTAATATTTTTAGTAGCTTAACTCAATCGAATTAATTGTGTATTTTTTATGGGGGCGCAGGGCGCAGTGCATATTATGTACATATGAACGGGCCGCCTCGGGTTAGAATCACAGGACAACGTCTGTTGGGAAAGCTAGTTATATAAGTAGGTATAATTCATAAAGTACGCGGTTAAACCCAATGTGCTGGTGACTCTGGATTTTTCCCACTTTTTATAAACAATATGTGTATACAAAGAAATTTGTAAATAATTTACTGATAATATCAAACGATTTGTAGGGATGTTACAATAAAATATTTAGAGTGTAACACAATATTATGATTTAAGCTATTAGGCAGGACTGCAGCCGCGCAGACAGACACCCCTTCATTTTAAAACATCGCGGTTAAATCGTTTATTATATTAGTATTATTATTCTATTCATTTCCATGCATTCTTACGCCACGTGACCCTCTCAGGTTTCTCAATTCAAAATAATAAAAAAAACTAAATTATATGCCTGTCTCGCTTTCCGGCGGTTAAACGGTTAAAGAGCGAAAGAGACGGGTTGATAGAGTGCTCGCTCTGCGTCTGTGAAATATGACATGTTATGATTCTGATTGATAATAATAAAAGGATGATTATTACTAGTCCAACCCCTATGCCACCCTCTGAGGTCGCGTGGCATCTTAGCTCGTCGCGTGAGTGTGTGGAGGATGGAGAAATACAATGAAGTACCTACCTACCTTACATGAGGAGAGTAAATGAACTCAGATTTTAGCCTATATGAAGGGTTTCAACAAAATGACCATGGCACAACTGTCCAATGTTAAATATCTAGATTTTTATCGTGTCCGGTAATACGAATTTGAAAAAAACTTACTGAACTATGTAGGTATACCAAAGGTATTGGAGTCTTTCACTATTTCTCTAAGATTTAGGTATTATAGAAATAAAGGTGTAGGTATAATACAATGACAATCTGAAGAATATTTTGGAACTAAAAGAATGCAATTATGAAAGCTAATTTGCATTTTGAAGATCATAAAGTGAAAATTCATTGTCCGGATTGAAATGATAGTTTGTCAGTAGTTTCTCGTATGCATACTATTATGTCATTGTATAATCTCTAAAATTACAACGAAGTCTTCATTGTCTTTCTCGTTTTATATTTTAAAATTATCAGGCGTTACTTTGGCATTATAAAAACTGTAAAGCAAGTATCAAATCTCTTCTTGCTTTGTATCAGGCCTAAGCATTTAATGCAAGACACAAATTTTCAAACACAATATTACCTAATGAAATAAATCAGTCAATTTTTTTTCTTAATATTCCCACTAAGAGGTATGGAAATTTCGGATCTCACTGCATGTTCGAGATGGATGAATCGTATAGAAAGCCATTTGTTGCCCAAAAAACTTTCTTTATCCAGAAACATTTTCCAATTCCTGTTTTTAGTACTTCGTATTAAAGAGTCAAAACGTTCCTTTAAAATATTTTTGGATTAAGGTACCTACTCACAAACATAATAATATGTTCATGCATACATCAATGCTGTACCTACACTTCTCCACGGGGAGAAATCGAAACGGAAACAATTTGAATACAATAAGTTTTTCGAAAAATGACAAAAAATTTGATATCGACCACCAAAATACAGTATAGTAGGTATTACAATAAGTAGTAATGAGACAAAATTACCGCAACGAATCTCAAACTTTAGCATTCCAGTGATTCTCAATAAATTAAACGAAAAAAAAAATGCAGGGTGTCGAGAATTATTATTGACGATTGACGTGTGCTAAAAATTGGCGTTGTAACCAAATTATAATTTATTTGACAGGACCCGTCAATACGGTTTTTATTGCAGTCGCGAGAGCGATGCCCCCTAACTTATTGCCATATTTATTTTATCTAAAAAGAGTGTTGCCACAGTAAAAAAAAAGTAGTTATTGTCATTCTTTACCACATAACAATAATGATGCGATAAAATTAACGGTGAATTCGGGAGTTGTTGTAGAAATATTGTCACGAGCTGGGAAAATTATTTATTGTTCATTGTGAAGATTTTATTTTTTATTTCAAGTAGCACATCAGAACCACAAAAATATAATATATTTCTTTTATTGCAGTTGTGTTGAAAAATAGTATTTGTTACCTACATAGGATTTCAGTCACAAAAATTCTTTCAATTTCACATATTTTTGGTCCAGAAAGAAACTGACTCGACATTACTAACTTTTTCTACCTGGGTTTATTTTCTAAACGGGCTCCATGGGTTTTGTCAAAAAAAAAAGCATAAAACAAAAAAATGAGTAGGTATTTGGCTTAAATACGCTTTGCGATATTGTATTTGCATTCAGGAGACACGTGGTCTAAGGCATTAAGTTGGCACATACCTACTTAAAAAACATTAGTTTGAATGTAGCTATATAATCTGTACTATTTTTTATACGCCTTTGAGCGCAATGGAGACTGGAGAGCCCTTGGTGCCTCCCTATGCCCCTAAGTGGGGTTTTGGCCTCCTGCATTGCGGGTTGGTTTGGGGGGGGGGGGGGGGGGCGCTTGATTTGTGTGGGATCGGCTTTTTGGTTTGATTGCTTCGATCGAACTATAGAGGGCTGGTTTTGTGCGGGTTGGGTTTGCTGCGGATTTGTCTCCTCCGGGCTGGCTTGCGGTGTGCTGGGGGCCTTAAAGGGAAAATGTATGTGTATGTATGTATTTTTTATACAATCTTGTCTTTAGCATTTTTATCCCATCTTTCAAAAATCGAACATAACTTATTGGTGGAATCTTAATAGATATTAAGTATGTTCATCTTCACTACTTAGGTTTGACGGATGCACTAGGTACCTATACTAGATATGTTCAAATCTCTCAGCTTGTTATGACCTAAGAGAAGATATATACCTAATGAAATAACGTTTTTAACCAAGCACATGATAAATGGTTTGTTCACACTTAGGAACTGTAATTTGTTAGAGAGAGATGTATGACCTTAGTAAGGCATTACTTATATTCTATTCGAGTATGATTCTACCTACTTATATACGAATAACTTAACGCTACAATATTGATTATAGTAAAGTGTGGGAGTGATTAGAAGTAACAGGTACACCAAATGGGCGTGTCTCCAAGAACCATTTCCACACCGTGATTGGCTCAAACGACGTATATGCAAACCAATAGGAAAATCCATATCACATACCTGCCTGGTGCGCAGTGTTCGATAGCGCACAAATTTTCACGGAATGTTTCAAACAGAGGTGGAAAATTCTAGAACACAACACAAATCGTACCTACAATTATTATATTAGGTACCTACTTACCTTTACTACGTTACGTCGGGTTCCCTATAAATCATTTTAAATTGCTAGGTAGGTACCTGAGTAGGTATCTATGAGACTCAGTAGGTACACTGAGCAGGTTTCAAAAAACAGATTCAGCAATAGTAAAAATTATTCCTCAGAAAATAATGTACCTACACATACACTGTCCTGTTTTCTGGAAAAATGTATACCTAAGCAGGATATCTTTTTTTTAAATGAATCTGGGTTCACTCAATTGAACACAAATACACTTTTGACATCTTTCACACTAAAAGTAGAAATGGTCTGTACCGAGATTCGAACCCACGATCTAGAATACGCTGTGCGTATGAAAGTCATCGACTGATACCGGTGGTCTCTATCAACCACTTCGATTGGAATATTTTGTTTAACAGCTGGAGAAATGCCTGGCTTCTTTATTTGACTTTACTAAAAAGTAATCATATTCCATATTATTTTTCAATGCTAAAGACCTGTAGTAGACTTACCTACAAAATTTTTGGTCATATACAGGGTGACTGGTAATTCAATACATTCCTTATAAGGGGTTATACTAGAAAAAAATTGCAACAATTTTGTTCCCATTAACCAGGGGTAAAATACCAGTGGTTTTCGAGTTATTTAACTTTTCAGAGTTTTTTTTCAATTTTCACCTTTTGACATAAAAATCAAAATTGTGAACAAAGTACTTCATTTAGGAAAGTAAAAATAAATTTTTCTAATAGTTAAAGAATAAAATAATGGTCGAAGTAAAAAATCAAGAAGAAAATTTCAAAATCCTCATAAATATGGCGTTTTTAAATCACAAGTCAGTTTTTTTCAGTTTTAATTTCGATTTTTCTAAGCTAGTTACTCCAAAAAAGTATAATATGCTTGGCGTAAAAACCACAGGAAAAGCTTCCCAAATTAATAAGCTTTGCGAAAAGGTAAAAATGTTTACAATTTACTACAGTTTTGGAAAATAATCAATATTATACGATCAGATGGTGCTATAAAGCGGGAGGCGTTTTCATACAAACGACTTTACTTCAACATGAATAAAATTTAAAACTTCGCTTCGTTATGATTATCTACACTAGG